>CM061134.1:118401475-119687004 GCA_030789695.1 Scilla litardierei
ACTTGAGGACAGTGTTGGAGATTTTGAGGAAGCATCGGTTGTATGCTAAGTTTTCGAAGTGGGAGTTTTGGCTGGACAGAGTTGCTTTTCTCGGGCATGTGGTTTCTGGTGATGGTATTTCGGTGGATCCCGAGAAGATTAGGGCCATCAGGGAGTGGCCTGTTTGCCTGTCAGTGTCTTTGATTCGGAGTTTCCTTGGTTTGGCGGGATATTATTGGTGCTTCATTAAGGATTTTTCCTGTATTGCGGAGCCGATGACCAGATTGACACGGAAGGATGTGCCTTTTGTTTAGTCGGGTGATTGTGAGAATGCCTTTGGTGTTCTGAGGGAAAGACTGATGACTGCCCATGTTCTTGCTGTACCTGATCGCAGTGGAGGATTCGAGATCTTTTGCGATGCTTCTGGCAAGGGTCTCGGTTTTGTTTTGCAGCATCATGGACATGTGGTAGCTTATGCATCTCGTCAGCTCATGGTTCATGAGAAGAATTACCCGACACATGATTTGGAGTTAGCTACTGTTGTGTTTGCTCTTAAGATTTGGAGGCACTTCTTGCTGAGTGAGAAAGTGAAGATCTTCACCGATCACAAAAGCTTGAAGTATATTTTTACTCCGAAAGAGCTCAACATGCGACAGCGTCGATGGTTGGAGCTCATGGCAGATTATGAGATTGATTTGCAGTATCACCATGGCAAGGTGAATGTGGTTCCGGATGCGCTGAGTAGGCTTCCGGCGGTGATGATGTTGACCTTGCAGTGGAGATTGCAGCAGGATTTTTGCGAGTCTGGCATGGAGATTGTTCTACCTAGGGAGGATTCTTCGTTGATGTGTATGCATGTACAGTCGACGATTATGGATCGGATTAAGGCTGGCCAGGCCAGAGATCTGAAGCTGGTGAAGATTCGAGAACAGGTTGGAGCCGGGCTGAGGACTGACTTCTTGATTCATGATGATGGCTCGTTGAGCTATGGAGCCAGATTGTGTGTGCCAGCTGGGGATATCAGAGAGGAGTTGCTGGTGGAGGCACACAGTTCGCCGTATTCTGTGCATCCTGGTGGGACCAAGATGTACAAGAATCTTCGTCTGAACTATTGGTGGCATGGCATGAAGAGGAGTGTGGCTCGGAGTGTAGCCAAGTGTTTGGTTTGCCAGCAAGTGAAGGCGAAACATCAGCGTACTGCCGGGTTGCTACAACCGCTTCCAATTCTGGAGTGGAAGTGGCAACACATCACTATGGACTTTGTGACTAGACTGCCTCGGAGCCTGAAGCAGAATGACGCGATTTGGGTGATCGTGGACCGATTGACCAAATCCGCGCACTTTATTCCATTCCGAGTAGGACAGTCCACTGAGGTGCTAGCGAGGAGATACATGGAGGTAAAATTCTTTTACTCCCGTTCATATTTCCTTTCCTAGTTTAGATAGTGATGTAACGTGAATCGTGCAGGAGATTGTACGACTTCACGGAGTCCGCATGAGTATCATGTCAGACAGAGACACGAGATTCACATCTCAGTTCTGGCAGAGTTTGCAGAAGAGTTTGGGTACGCGTCTGATTTTCAGCATAGCGTACCATCCGCAGACGGATAGCCAGTCTGAGAAGACGATTCAGATCTTGGAGGACATGTTGAGAGCATGCATGTTGGATTTCAAGGGTTCGTGGGAGGACCATTTGCATTTGGTGGAGTTCTCTTACAACAACATCTTCCAGGCGTCCATTGGCATGGCGCCTTTCGCCGCATTGTATGGGAGGAAATGTCGATCGCCATTGAGTTGGGATGACGTTGGTGATCGGGAGTTGTTGGGACCTGAGATGATTGTGGAGGCTGTGGAGGTTGTCAGGAACATTCGGGAGAGGTTGAGAATTGCTCAGGACCGTTTTAAGCATTGGGCTGATGCTAAACGTCGTCCTTTGGAGTTTCAGCCTAGGGATCATGTGTTTCTGAGGATTTCCCCGAATCGTGGAGTGATTCACTTTCGGAAGCGAGGGAAGTTGAGCCCGCGATACATTGGATCGTTTGACATTCTGGAGAGAGTTGGCGAGGTAGCTTAGCCTTGCCACCATCTTAGGAAGGAGTTCACAATGTTTTCCATGTGTCGCAGCTTCGTCGATACATCAGCGATCCATCTCATGCTGTGGATTTCTCGGAGATCGTCGTTCGCCCGGATTTGACATATGACCAGCATCCAGTGCTGATTTTGGACAGGCGTCAGAAGTCACTTCGGAACAAAGTTGTTAATCTTGTTAGAGTGATGTGGAGACATGGTTCGCCGGGAGAGTCTACTTGGGAGAGAAAGGATGAGATGCGAGAGCGTTACCCACTTTTGTTCCCGGACACGTGAGTGTTGGGAAATTCCGAGGGCGGAATTTTTCTTAAGTTGGGTAGGATGTAACGACTGGTTTTCTTGTATAGATTATATATATATATATATATATATTTGGTTGCCTTCTCTTTGGTTGTGATTTCCTTTCTTCGTTTCCGTAGTTTTCGTTTTCGTTCGTTTCGTCGTGTTTTCCTAGCTTCTTCCGGTCGATTTCGGAGTAAGTCATTCGTGACGGGCTTCATATCGGTCATATCTTATTGTTAGATCAAGCCTAGGAGTCTTAGGAATCGATCCAGGAGCTTCGCGCTCCATTTCGGAACTTTCAGTGCCCGTTAGCCGGTACAAGAAGGGGAACCGACCGACTAGATGATGATTTAATCGGTCGGCAAACCTTCATGGACTGACTAGTGTGCTTTGATAATTATTCAGGAGTTACTGTTTATCGTTAGTCAGTCTACGAACATTTGTCGACCGACTAGGTTGCAAACTAGTCGGTCGGCAATTGTTCTTTAACCGACTAGCTCTATGATCATTTTTGATACCAAGTACTATTCATTCTTAGTCGGTCTAAGAATGTTTGTCGACCGACTAGATGAGAAACTAGTCGGTCAATAGTTGTTCTTTGACCGACTAAATCTAAATCCTATTTTTCGTCAGGAGTTACTGTTTACGCTTAGTCGGTCTGCGTTGGTCAACCGACCGACTAGTTCCCAAACTAGTCGGTCAGAGGTTGCTCTTTGACCGACTAATCAGTGTCGAAACCCTAATTTCTGGGCAGCCGCCGGTTCACCCTATAAATACTCCGATCACTTCTTCTTCTTTCTTTCTTTTTCTCTAAACCTAGTTCTTCCCCATTGTTTTCCCTTCAATCCCAAAACCCTTCCTCCATCATCCCAAACCCATCTCCATCACCCTAAGCCTCCCTCTCACCCCCATTGCACCGGCATCTCCCTTAGGCTGCCGTTCCTCTTCAAAACCCCCTTTAATCCATTTTCTCCAGGTTTTTCCCATCGCTCCAGATCTGAGCAGTGGTTCCTGGATCGTTCATCCGTTGGCGTGTTTGCTTGGCATCGATCTTCCGCTTCTATACGGTAGTGTCCGATCCTTTAATGTTTTAATAACCCACATTGATATTGTGAAACCCTAATAAAAATGGTTATTAGACATCGTAGGATTCGATTAAGAAACCGGTTCTAGATATCATTTCTAATGTTGTTTCTCTATAGCAGTGATCCATTCACCGTAGATAACATTAATGTGATGTGCTTGTCGACCGTCCTCATCGATATCTGGCAAGTGAAACTTGCATCTCTTGATTTGGGCCATGTCCTTAGGCCATTACATTGCTTTAGCGTAAAAGAGACTAGACAGTGAAAGGATAGCTGTCTAGACGCCATTGATCTAGTTTGACAACGAAGCTAGATCCGTCACCCTCATCATGCTTGTATGTCATGTTTAAATTCAATTAACGGTACGCGAATATCTGTTCATGTCATCCATGCATCCTTGCCTGTCATGTTTAATTTCTATTAACGGTACGTGAATATCTGCTCATGTCATTGCATACTCGAATATTCATCATAATCGCGTAGCGCCGCTACATACTTGTGCTATTTGTTCCGGCTAGGCACCTGCTTTACGGGCACAACCCTAGGCCAAATACGATTCTGGCTCGTGGTCCAGAAAACGAGCTCAACACAGCCTGCGGGCAATAGGGCACTCACCTGTGTGTGAGTGATCCCTTGTACTTGAACATAGCCAGCAGGCAATAGGGCACTCACACGTGTGTGGGTGATCCCTTGTACTTGTTACTTGACAATACATGTCGCACCTACCACTTGTTACTTGCTAATTGTACTTTACTTGTTACTTCCAAACGATACTTGCCATGCCATGCACCATACTATAACTGCTAGGTTGTTAGTTTACCTTTCTTTCAGTTTCCTTGCACAAGTCTTTCGACTTGCTGACATGTGCCACTTTTCTCTTTTGGGTGACACATGTTAGATTCCGAGCCTGAGTTTGTCGCTGAGGACGTGGTGTTTGCTGACGCTAAGTCAGAACCCACGTTGATCGAGGACTTCGTGGACACTGGAGATCAGTCTTAGTGTCCTCGTTGAGCTTTCCCTTTTGTTTTAGACTGCTTTTAGTTATCGGTGTGTAGCACACTTTCTAAGTTTGTGTTTGATTTGTTGGCCGTGTGTTAGGCCTTTAGACTCTTTCCTTTTAGCCTGGTGGCTTGTCTGTGATGTTGGATATTATTGTGGACGAATTTCTGAGATTGTTTATTTTATAACAGTCTCCTTTCTATATTATTATTATTTTTGTTCCGTATGCATTTACAGGGACCTGCTTTCACTAGATTGACGCTTATCAGGCGCAGAGCTTCACGGCTCCACGTCTGAGCGGACCTTCTCACGTCTCGACTCCATTTTAGTGAAGCGGGACGTGACAGTCTCACTCTGTGTGAGACCCAACAGCCTGACCCTACTACAAGTGGGGCTCAAAAACCCAGACGGCAGTGACCACAAGCTGCAGGTTCCATCCATGTTTTGGTATCATAATTATGTGGTTAAATCATTAACAAGAGTAATATCAGGACCACCCTAACTGTGTCCGTGATATATACCGCAGTTTTAGTCCCCTCGTCAAAACTATGTCACCTAGTCAAGCATAGGGTACGGTCAACCTGTCAACCCTAATAGCTTGAACTTGGTTAGTCTCCATCGGTCTTTAGTCAAATAATGTTGGACCTCTTCCAACATACTTTGGACAAAGTTTTTCACTAAAGACTGAACCAAAACATACGAAACTAACTCCCCATAACGATGGAGATGAATCCTTTATTGGTCATTACTCTCCTCGCACGATTCAAGTGTCACCCAATCAAAGACATTTTGACAGGCCTTGCCACAAAGCTAGGTCAGAGATATAAGTGACACCGTTTACGTATATGTTCATACAATGACCTCAAGTCTAAGGATCAACCAGCCTATCATCACTGAGAGTTATCACTAACAAATTTCTTCTATTAACCATGTGATGACTCTCGTTGGGTCATTCAGTGAACTCATTCTCTAATGAGCACATGTGTCTCGTCTCTGACTTCACCAAGTCGAACGACCATGAGATCATCATCACCACTCAATAGTGAAGACAAAGACACGATAGACTCAATAGTGAAGACACGACCACTAATGATTTTAGACTTATGCTATAAACGGTCAAACAATTCTCCATGCTCGAGATCCTCATTTCGATACTTGTTGAACCTCGCATTAAGTCTCAGGACTTTTCCTAAGTTCTAATGTTGACTATATTTTATTAACTTAGAAAAATTCTTACCAAACATCTTACTGTTATTTTGAGCAAGTCGTTTGTATATGTACACAGAGATAAATTTCTTCGAGGGCATACCCATCTCCAAATAGTATGGTCATTTAGTCGCGAGGGGGTGGTCCCTTCATCTTACAGCTGAAGACAGTATAGGGTCGTTCAGTGGCGATGGGGTGGCCCCTCCTTCTTACGGCTGATGACATGATATGTTCGTTTAACTGCGAGGGGGTGGCCCCTTCGTCTTACGGCTAACAACACGATTGTAACTGCCGCTTTCCGGCCGTTCGTATTTTCCACGTGCACGTATTTTATTTGGCTTTTTCTTGGTTTCGATATATATGATGTGATATGTCGTTGTGACCATATGGAAGTGTAGAATTTTATAGTAATTTTTGGGAACGTCATTTCATGGCTCGTTTTCTCGCAAAACAGCTTTGAATGGAAGGGCGTTTTGGTCTTTTGGCATCAATACTCAGTTCCAATTTTACAATAATTTTGGTAGGAGTAGCTCGCGGTCATACCCCATAGCCTCGTACTTCTCGTCTCCACGACCGTCCCGGTATTTTCGGATTATTTTTCCGATGCCCGTAGGGGAACTTATCCCCTAATCAAATTCCAACCTTTGATTAGCCCTAATCATTTTGAATTTCAAATTGATATCAAGTCTTAACAAATTCCTCAATTGTCTCATACGTATCAATGGGTTAATATTCTGCCTTTATTTGCACCTTCCTTTTTCCCAAATTCCACTTCCCCTATCTCTCTCTCTCTCACCCACAATATTATTAAAACATATAGGTACTTAGCTAACCTTCATTTTATAATCCAATCAAACCCTACCTACTCACCCTCACGTTTTAACCTAGGGTATCAAAATATTTTCAGCTGCCACAACTATTTCTCCCGAGAGCTCATCTCTCTCTCTCTCTCTCTCTCTCTCTCTCTCTCTCTCTCTCTCTCATTCCCAACCTCCCCTAACATCTAAACCCTAGCCCCTTGGCTGTCGACCCATCTCCACCGCACCCCCTCCCCGTCGCTGTTCTCTGACCCCCACTCCGACCGTCGACGGCCAGTTCAGCGCCCTCGATGCCTGAAACAGCCGCTTAGGCTATTTTTCACGCAGCCGCCGCCGCCGCTGCCGCCGGCCACTGCTGTGATCTTCCGGCGTCGCTCCGCCATCCCACCGACCTCCCCAGCACCTTTCTTCACGCGCAGCAACCACCCAGGCCCCCGCACCAGCCGTGTTTGCTCGTGCAAGGAGCAGCCGCCGCCTGTTGTGATCTCCGACACCGCCCGACTAGACAGGCATCGTTTCGTCGTGCTACACCCCTTTGCCGACGCGCTACAACCTCGAGCAGCTGTCCCCCGATGCCTAGGTAGCTGCCCATGTCAGCCCATGCTGTCTTTCTCTCCCCGTTTGTGAGCAAATAGCCATACGGGCCAGTGAGCCCGCGCTGTCCTCGCTCCATCTTGATGCTGATCAAGGCGCCGACAGCCCCTGGTTCACTGTTTTGCCTTCACAGAACGCTGTCCACTCTCCCCGTCTCTGTTAGATGCCTTCACGACACCCGATGCCCACAGATATGCTCCCCGCCTGCTGTCCAGTTCCTGATCACTGTCGTCATCTCCAGTCCGCTGCCAGAACGTGTCTGGCTACGTTAACTGTAGCCGAGACATCGTAAACGACGAGAAGATTCCACCGTTCAGACTCTACTTCCATTCCACGTCAAACATCGAAGAGGTTGGTTCCCCTAACAAGTAGTAAAAACCACACCGTAACTCATCATAACCTAAATCTAAAATTGGTCAACGTGAACTAAAGTTAATTTCAGCATCTGTAAAACGTTGCCCACCGTAGGAAAGATCGACGAACGGACTAATTTTCTGGGCACATATGGTAGACGTCGATCTAGACTGAACAAATCATCAAAAACATGACTTTTTGACTGATAGGTTAGCCCGGCCAAATTTAGAAACAAACCGTAATAGGATTGACCAAAAAGCACGATCTGACATCGCCGTGATCCTGTTTCAGACGGACCATCGCCGACGCGACGTTTCGACGGGACGCTCCGGACAGACGACGCACTCGCCACCGTAGGCAACTGTACTCACTTGTACTTTCGGCTGTGTTTAGGCCATAGACTCTTAGAACTGTTAAAACATAAACAAAGAGAATTGGACGTGAAATGATATCGTTCGGGATCCCCTTGACAGCTTCGACTTGACAACGAAGTCTAAGCGCAACAACAACATTTGACACCTTAGTGTTTTATCTGTGTGTGCGTGTGTGTGGACCCCCCTAGAATCAACAACAACAACTGCTACCATAGGTTTTATCTGTGTGTGCATGCGTGTGGACCCCCTAGAATGAACAACTCTCATCCTTACTCATCTTGTCATGTCATGTATTGCATAAGTGTCACGCCCCGCTTCCCAAAAATATGGAGGCGAAGCGTGAGAAGGTCCGCACGGACTTGATGCTGCAAAGCCGCAAGTCCGATAAGCGTCAATAAAACGAAGTAGCAGGTCCCTGTAATGTGACTCAGAACAACAATAACAATAATAGGAAAAAGAGAGAGACAATAATATAACATTATTCCAACTCATAGTCCAACAAAAATCCACAACCAGAAATGCCACTAGGCAACAAAAGAGTCAAAAGTAGAAGGCCCAGCATGGCCAAAAGAGACTAACAAAACGGTGCTACTCACCGACAACCACAGCTAACAAAGAAAAGTACGGAAGATCTCTAAGATTGATCACCGGTATCTTCGTACTCCACGTCACCAACAGGTTCGGGCACAAACTCCACGAACTCATCACCCTCAACTGCAATCTCTGGCTCAGCAACTAACATGCGTCACCCAAAGAGAAGGGGCACATGTCAGCAAGTCTACAAAAGACTTGTGCAAGGAAACTATAAAAAGAAACAACCTAACAGTTCTAAAGTAAAGTATGACATGGTATAGCATGGCAAATAACATGGCATGGCAAGTAACATGGCATGGCAAGTAAACAAATAAAAGACAAGTACTGGAATTGTAATCACGTCGTGCACAGAGATTCCGCCCTTTGGCTAGAGTGGCTGTACGGGCCAACTCTTACGCTCAAGTGATCGTTTATCCCTACCCCTCCACGTGTGTTGAGCCAGGGCATTACCCCCGAACACGGAATGCTCGCTTCTGGATCACGAGCCAGGAAGTGTTTTTAACACGGTTGGCGTAGGGTTATGCCCGCATAACGGGTGCCTAGCCGGTAACACGGAAACATGGATTTTGTACATGTAGTGTAGCGTGTGCTACGATGCAAGTTTAACTAGGATGACATGTATGATGCAATGCATGGCAGTTAACAATTCAAGTGCGTACAGTTAAAGGAATTTAAACATGGCAATTATCAATGCAGGAATGATATGACAAGGTGTCGGATCTAGCTTCGTTGTCAAGCTAGGTCTCAAAGTTGCGCCTAGATCGCTATCATTTCACGATCTAGTCTCTTTCACGCTAGTACAAAGAATTGGCCTAAAACATGGCCCTAAGAAATGTTGGCAAGTTTCACTTGCCTGATACCGGATTGTTGATCGACGTGAGTAACGAGAACGATGTCCTACGGTAGATGAATTCGCTGTTTATGGTAAAAATAAGGATTAGACGGAAATTCTAAATCTTTTGCATTTGAAATCCTATATCTAATAATCCATTTTTAATTAGGGTTTTTAGTTTACGGTGTGGGTTAATAGAGATTACAAGAATAAGATTACTAACCGTAGAGCAGCAGATGGAAGACACCAAAACGAATCTAGATTTGGTGACGAAGAACGATCCCGGGAAACTATGGCCGAAAACGGGATCTCGGTGACCTAGATCGGTGTCCGGCGCAAGATTCGGTGAGAAATAACCTCTGAGGGTGAAAGAAATGTTTTGGGGAAGATTAGGGATGATTTGTGAATGATCTTAGCTCAGAAGAAATGAAATGAAGAATGAAGGAACGACGGATTAAATAGAAGTAAGAACGGCGGCTAAAAACAGATCTAGGGTTTCGAGGTCAACTAGTCGGTCAAAGAAGAGTGGTCGACCGACTAGTTTAAGAACTAGTCGGTCGGTCACCTAACGCAGACCGACTAAATGACAGACTGAGAATAGGGTTAAGTACAGGTCGACTACTATAGTCGGTCAGAGCTCAACTGGTGACCGACTAGTTTAAGAATTAGTCGGTCGGTCGACCAACGTTGACCGACTAGAAGGCAACCAAAAGCTAAAGATAAGAATTAGAACTAGTCGGTTGAAGAAGAACAGCTGACCGACTAGTTTGCAACCTAGTCGGTCGGAAGTTGTTCTTAGACCGACTAACGATAAACAGTAACTCTACTGTTCAGTGAAACCTAGAATTAGTCGGTCTGAATACAATGCTTGACCGACTAGTTTGAGAACTAGTCGGTCGAAGGTTGAAATTAGACCGACTAACGACAAACAGTAACTCAGCTATTTTTAATAGGTTGAACTAGTCGGTCCATGAAGGATTTCCGACCGACTAGATCTCATTCTAGTCGGTTGGTTCTCCTTCGTGAACCAACTAAGATGCACCAGAAGTGCCGAAACGAAGCGCGAAGCTTCAGGAAGGATTCTATGGCTTCTAGGATCGTCCTAACTCTAGAATTATGGCGTTATTAAGCTAAAATATGAGGATTTAATCGAGAAAACATACAAGGAGGAGAAATTCAACATTAATCAGATAAATTATATATATTACAAACACCGGTCGTTACATCCTCCCCACCTTATGAATGATTCCGTCCTCGGAATCAACTTCAGCCACTACTCGAAAACAAGCGCGGGAAGCGCTCCCTCATATCATCCTCACGTTCCCAGGTGGACTCACCAGGGGAACCATGCCGCCACTGCACTCAAACCAAGTCGACGGTCTTATTCCTCAGTTGCTTCCGCCGCCGATCCAAAATCTCAACTGGCTGCTGGTCATAGGTAAGATCCGGACGAACCGTGATCTCCGAGAAATCCACAGCGTGGGACGGATCACTGACGTATCGACGTAGCTGAGATACGTGAAATACGTCGTGAACTCCCTCCAGTGACGGTGGCAACGCCAAGCGATAAGCCACCTCACCAACTCTCTCCAGGATGTCAAACGGCCCAATGTACCTCGAACTCAGCTTGCCCCTCTTTCCAAATCGGATAACTCCGCGGTTCGGAGAAATCTTCAGAAAGACATGATCTCCAGGCTGAAACTCCAAAGGCCTCCGTTTAGCATCTGGCCAATGCTTGAAACGGTCCTGCGTGATCCTCAGCTTCTCTCGAATGTTCCTCACAACACCCACAGCCTCCACGATCATCTCAGGCCCTAACAGTTCCCTGTCTCCAATGTCGTCCCAGCTCAGTGGCGACCGACATTTCTTCCCGTATAGCGCGGCGAATGGCGCCATGCCAATACTCGCCTGGTAGCTGTTATTGTAGGCAAACTCCACATGATGGAGATGATCCTCCCAAGATCCCTTGAAGTCCAACATGCACGCTCTCAGCATGTCCTCCAAAATCTGAATCGTCCTCTCGGACTGGCCATCCGTCTGTGGGTGGTACGCCGTGCTGAAACTCAGACTCGTACCCAGACTCTTCTGCAGACTCTGCCAAAATTGAGATGTGAATCTCGTGTCTCTGTCTGACACGATACTCACAGGGACTCCGTGAAGTCGCACGATCTCCTGCGCGATTCACGTTACATCACTATCTAAACTAGAGAAAAGGAAATAAAATCAGAGAGTAAAAGAATTTACCTCCATATATCTCCTCGCTAGCGTCTCAGTGGACTATCCTACTCGGAAGGGAATAAAGTGCGCGGATTTGGTCAATCGGTCTACGATCACCCAAATCGCGTCATTCTGCTTCGGACTCCGAGGTAGTCCAGTCACGAAATCCATAGCGATGTGTTGCCACTTCCACTCCGGGATCGGAAGCGGTTGTAGCAACCCTGCCGTACGCTGATGCTCCGCTTTCACCTGCTGGCAAACCAAGCATTTGGCCACACTCCGAGCCACGCTCCTCTTCATCCCATGCCACCAGAAATTCAAACGGAGATCCTTGTACATCTTGGTCCCACCATGATGCACAGAATACGGCGAACTGTGTGCCTCCACCAACAGCTCCTCTCTAATATCTCCCGCAGGCACACACAACCTGGCTCCAAACCTCAGCGAGCCATCCTCATGAATCAAGAAGTCTGTCCGCAGACCAGCTTCTACCTGCTCCCGAATCTTCACTAGCTTCGGATCTCCAGCCTGCCCAGCCTTGATCCGATCCACGATCGTCGACTGTATCTGCATACACATCAACAACGAAGCTTCTCCAGGAAGTACAACCTCAATACCAGACCCACAGAAAACCTGCTGCAACCTCCATTGTGAAGTCAACATCATCACCGCTGGAAGCCTACTCAACGCATCAGGAACCACATTCACTTTTCCCGGGTGATACTGCAACTCGATCTCATAATCTGCCATGAGCTCTAACCATCGACGCTGTCGCATGTTGAGCTCCTTCTGCGTAAAGATATACTTCAAGCTTTTGTGATCGGTGAAGATCTTCACCTTCTCACTCAGCAGGAAGTGCCTCCAAATCTTGAGCGCAAACACGACAGCAGCCAACTCCAAATCGTGCGTCGGGTAATTCTTCTCATGGGCCTTGAGCTGACGTGAAGCATACGCAACCACATGCCCATGCTGATGCAATACACATCCAAGACCTTTGCCAGAAGCATCACAAAAGATCTCGAATCCTCCACTACGATCAGGCACTGTTAGAACCGGTGCAGTCATCAATCTCTCCTTCAGAACAGAAAAAGCCTCCTCACAAGCATCGGACCAAACATACGGTATATCCTTCCTCGTCAGTTTAGTCATCGGTTCGGCAATCCGGGAGAAATCCTTAATGAAACGCCGATAATATCCTGCAAGCCCAAGAAAACTCCTGATCTCTGTCGCTGACTGTGGAACCGGCCACTCTCTGATGGCCTTGATCTTCTCGGGATCCACCGAAATCCCATCACCAGTCGCCACATGCCCCAGAAAAGCCACTCTATGGAGCCAGAACTCGCACTTCGAATACTTCGCATACAAGCGATGCTTTCTCAAAATCTCCAGAACAGTCCTCAAGTGCTCTGCGTGCTCCTCCTCCGACTTGGAATAGATCAGAATGTCGTCAATGAAAATAACGACAAACTTATCTAAATAGTCATAGAAGATCAAATTAATCAGGTTCATAAATACTGCGGGCGCGTTGGTCACACCAAAAGGCATAACCACGAACTCGTAGTGACCATACTTCGTCCTGAACGTCGTCTACGGAATGTCCTCTTTCCTCACCTTCAGCTGGTGATACCCACTCCTCAGGTCCAACTTGGAGAATACCCTCGATCCTCCGAGCTGATCAAAAATATCATCAATCCGCAGCAAAGGGTACTTATTCTTTACAGTCACCGCATTCAGCCCTCGATAATCCACGCACATACGACGCGAACCGTCCTTCTTCTTTACCAGCAGAACCGGTGCTCCCCACGGAGACACACTGGGATTTATGTAACCCTTCTGCAAAAGCTCGACCAGTTGCTTCTGCAACTCCTCCAGTTCCGCTGGAGCCATACGATAAGGCACCTTCGAAATGGGCTACGCTCCCGGAATCAGGTCAATCGAAAACTCTAGAGCTCGATCGGGCGGTAGACCAGACATCTCCTCGGGGAAGACGTCATCGAATTCACGCACCACAGCAGGCCTACCCTGCTCCATCAGCATAGCCACAGCCTCCACCGGCTTGGCCCGAAACCTGACCGGACCAAGCGAACTGCTACCACGGCTGAACTCAAACACTGGATGTACGGGAATCTCGAACACCACCTTCTTCCGCCGACAGTCGATCGAAGCGTAGAAGCTCGCAAGCCAATCCATTCCAAGCACAACATCGTAATTGATGATGTCGTGGACAATAAAGTCAGCATACAGCTCGTGTCCACAGACCACCAACGGGCAAGAATTGCACCCACGATGCACCGAGATCACACCATTCCCTGCGATGATGTTCCAACTCTGGGGAAGAGAGGAAGTCGACAAGGAATGCCTCTCCACGAAGTTCCGAGAAATGATGCACATGGATGCACCAGAGTCGAAGAGGACTCGTGCAGGAAATGCGCAGACCAAAATCACACCTAACAGACAGTCTAACAATCAAATTCTATTTTAGCAATCCAACATATGCAAACAACTAATCAAATCTAACAGCCAAACTGACTAAGAATGAAACAGTTAGATAGAAGGTTACCTGCGATAACTCATCCAGCGTCTCGGTCTCAGCAGCAGTCATCAGAAACGCCTGTCGTCTCGGCTGGACAGCCTGCTGAAACGCCTGCCTCTGTGGAACGAGAGGCGCCCCATGACCAGCAGGAACAGGTGCTCTCTACTGCAACGGCTGAGCTGCAACAGGTGCCCTCCACGGCTGCTTCGACCTCGGGCAATCCTTCATGGTGTGCGCAGGATCACCACAAACCAAACACTGCCCCATCATCTTCCGGCACTGCTCCTTGACATGCCCAGTCTTGCAACATAAGTTGCAAGTCTTCAAAGTAGGAGGTCCTCCGGGCCTCTTGAACTGCACAGGCTGGTTAGGCCCGTGCCCCGGTCTCACCACTGCTCTGGCCTGCTCCATAGGCCTCTTCCCAGTGCCAGAAATCTGTCCCCTCTTCTGATTCACAATCCTCTCCTGTCTCTTCGCCGCAATCAGTACCTTCTGGTAAGTCTCTGCATCGGAAGAAGTGACATAGCTCTGCAGATCCAACGAAAGCCCCCTGCAGAAACCTCTGGGCTCTCTCCTCAGCATCCTGCACCATCTTTGGTGCAAAACGACTCAGCCTCGTGAATTCCTGGTGGTACTGATCCACCGTCAAATTTCCCTGCTTCAAGTCAATGAAGCGCTGAGCCATCTCCCTCCTGGCGGCCTTAGGAAAATACTCCTCGTCAAATCTGGATTTGAAGGTAGCCCAAGTGATAGGCTCCTCCAGCAACTCCTCCTCGGCGTCCCACCAGTTCCGCGCGTTGTCCTTCAGCTGCCGCTTTGCCAGATCAACCCATCCAGTCGGGTCGACCTTCGACATCTTCAGATTATCTTCCATATTCCTGGTCCACTCATCTGCAGCCAGGGGTCCCTCGGTCCCACCGAAGTAAGCGGGGCCCAGCTCCCGAAATTGCTTCGCTCCGGGCTCGGAGCGAGGAACAGCCTGGACAGCCGGCGCTGCACGTGCAGGTGGAACATTCCCGACAGTCTGCAGAATTCCTTGCTGCACCTGCATCATCTGATGCATCATCCTCATCATCTCTCCAGTGGTGGGCTCTCGATCCGGCTCCTGGTCGCGAGGGGGCACACCACCACCAGCACGGGTATTCCGTCTCCCAACCATCTATTGACATAGGAAAACGAAACAAATCAGACTCTTTGCCTAAGGCACGGTGTTGAATTTTGTTTTATTGGACTTTCTATAATTCTTATTGTTATTCTGATTAAGTCACAGTTACAGAAAATAAGGGACCTGCATGGGCCACCAAAGAAACCTGTCACGCCCCGCTTCCCAAAAACATGGAGGTGAAGCGTGAGAAGGTCCGCACAGACTTGATGCTGCAAAGCCGCAAGTCCGATAAGCGTCAATAAAACGAAGTAGCAGGTCCCTGTAATGTGACTCAGAACAACAATAACAATAATAGGAAAAAGAGAGAGACAATAATATAACATTATTCCAACTCATAGTCCAACAAAAATCCACAACCAGAAATGCCACTAGGCAACAAAAGAGTCAAAAGTAGAAGGCCCAGCATGGCCAAAAGAGACTAACAAAACGGTGCTACTCACCGACAACCACAGCTAACAAAGAAAAGTACGGAAGATCTCTAAGATTGATCACCGGTATCTTCGTACTCCACGTCACCAACAGGTTCGGGCACAAACTCCACGAACTCGTCACCCTCAACTGCAATCTCTGGCTCAGCAACTAACATGCGTCACCCAAAGAGAAGGGGCACATGTCAGCAAGTCTACAAAAGACTTGTGCAAGGAAACTATAAAAAGAAACAACCTAACAGTTCTAAAGTAAAGTATGACATGGTATAGCATGGCAAATAACATGGCATGGCAAGTAACATGGCATGGCAAGTAACATGGCATGGCAAGTAAACAAATAAAAGACAAGTACTGGAATTGTAATCACGTCGTGCACAGAGATTCCGCCCTTTGGCTAGAGTGGCTGTACGGGCCAACTCTTACGCTCAAGTGATCGTTTATCCCTACCCCTCCACGTGTGTCGAGCCAGGGCATTACCCCCGAACACAGAATGCTCGCTTCTGGATCACGAGCCAGGAAGTGTTTTTAACACGGTTGGCGTAGGGTTATGCCCGCATAACGGGTGCCTAGCCGGTAACACGGAAACATGGATTTTGTACATGTAGTGTAGCGTGTGCTACGATGCAAGTTTAACTAGGATGACATGTATGATGCAATGCATGGCAGTTAACAATTCAAGTGCGTACAGTTAAAGGAATTTAAACATGGCAATTATCAATGCAGGAATGATATGACAAGGTGTCGGATCTAGCTTCGTTGTCAAGCTAGGTCTCAAAGTTGCGCCTAGATCGCTATCATTTCACGATCTAGTCTCTTTCACGCTAGTACAAAGAATTGGCCTAAAACATGGCCCTAAGAAATGTTGGCAAGTTTCACTTGCCTGATACCGGATTGTTGATCGACGTGAGTAACGAGAACGATGTCCTACGGTAGATGAATTCGCTGTTTATGGTAAAAATAAGGATTAGACAGAAATTCTAAATCTTTTGCATTTGAAATCCTATATCTAATAATCCATTTTTAATTAGGGTTTTTAGTTTACGGTGTGGGTTAATAGAGATTACAAGAATAAGATTACTAACCGTAGAGCAGCAGATGGAAGACACCAAAACGAATCTAGATTTGGTGACGAAGAACGATCCCGGGAAACTATGGCCGAAAACGGGATCTCGGTGACCTAGATCGGTGTCCGGCGCAAGATTCGGTGAGAAATAACCTCCGAGGGTGAAAGAAATGTTTTGGGGAAGATTAGGGATGATTTGTGAATGATCTTAGCTCAGAAGAAATGAAATGAAGAATGAAGGAACGACGGATTAAATAGAAGTAAGAACGGCGGCTAAAAACAGATCTAGGGTTTCGAGGTCAACTAGTCGGTCAAAGAAGAGTGGTCGACCGACTAGTTTAAGAACTAGTCGGTCGGTCACCTAACGCAGACCGACTAAATGACAGACTGAGAATAGGGTTTGGTACAGGTCGACTACTGTAGTCGGTCAGAGCTCAACTGGTGACCGACTAGTTTAAGAATTAGTCGGTCGGTCGACCAACGTTGACCGACTAGAAGGCAACCAAAAGCTAAAGATAAGAATTAGAACTAGTCGGTTGAAGAAGAACAGCTGACCGACTAGTTTGCAACCTAGTCGGTCGGAAGTTGTTCTTAGACCGACTAACGATAAACAGTAACTCTACTGTTCAGTGAAACCCAGAATTAGTCGGTCTGAGTACAATGCTTGACCGACTAGTTTGAGAACTAGTCGGTCGAAGGTTGAACTTAGACCGACTAACGACAAACAGTAACTCAGCTATTTTTAATAGGTTGAACTAGTCGGTCCATGAAGGATTTCCGACCGACTAGATCTCATTCTAGTCGGTTGGTTCTCCTTCGTGAACCAACTAAGATGCACCAGAAGTGGTGAAACGAAGCGCGAAGCTTCGGGAAGGATTCTATGGCTTCTAGGATCGTCCTAACTCTAGAATTATGGCGTTATTAAGCTAAAATATGAGGATTTAATCGAGAAAACATACAAGGAGGAGAAATTCAACATTAATCAGATAAATTATATTTATTACAAACACCGGTCGTTACAATAAGCCTGCGGGTGAATAGGGCACTCTCCAACCTGGAGAGAGTGATCCCTTGTCACAATTGGAAATGGATAAGCATGCTGGCGAATAGGGCACTCTCCAACCTGGAGAGAGTGATCCCTTGTCACGATTGGTAATGGATAAGCCTGCGGGCGAATAGGACACTCTCCAAGCTAGGAGAGTGAACCTGTGTCACGATACATAAGCCTGCGGGTGAATAGGGCACTCACCGAGTTAGTGAGTGATCCCTTGTCATGTCTTGTCTTGTGCACTTGGGTTGGGGTAGGGTTGAGCGTGCGCACAGGGGGAGGGTCTGATCCCCCTCGAACCGTAAGGCGTGAACCCTTCGAGTCACACGTGTCTTGTCTTGTCTTGTCTTGTCTCGTCTTGTCTTGACCCGTTTAGGTTAGTCCCGTAGTCGGTAGCACACGCTACGGCTACTGCTTGACGTGTTTACTTTCCCTGCTCCGTTTACTTTCTATAACTGCCATGTATAACCTCAGCATGTTAATCAACCAGTAAAATGTTGCTTTAAATTACGCTACACTTACAGTAGAGTCTAACCCTCTTTTGTAGACATTACCTGACATACAGTTCCTTTTCTCTTGGGTGTTGTACGTCAGGTGTCGAGCCGTAGTTCGTGGACGAGGCAGACTTACCGGAGTATGTGGAGCCCGAGGGCGTTGACCCGGAGGACATACCTGAAGAGGACCAGACTTAGACGTTCTTCACCGTTGCAGACTTCCAAAGGTTACTACTTTTCAGTCTGGGTGAGTAGCACCACTTTACTCTCTGCCTAGGTTGGGTGCTTCGCACTATTAGTTTCCTTTTCTGCAGATTGTTGCCATGCTTAGGCTTCTCTTATTAGATTTGTCGTATGCTGGATATTATCTCTATTATAAAATGAATGCATTCTTTTCCTTCTGTACTTTTATTGTTCCGGATTTCATAAATACAAGAACCAGAAAAATTTTAAAAGAGTACCCCTACAGACGCTTATTGGGTGTGAGCTTCACAGCTCCGGCCTAAGTGGGCCTTAGTCACGTTTCTCTTCCGTCGTTTTGGGAAGCGGGGCATGACAGGTTTTAGTGGTGCCCCATGCAGGTCATGCAAAAAGTTCAGAACAATAAGATTACCTCATTCATTTAATATCCATGTACAAGTCTAAATTAGGTAGGAACACTTAGATAGACATCCAAGTTTGATAGTCAGGCGCCTTGGTTTTGATTTAGACATACACATCTTAGGATACCTTAGTAGCCCCCACTTGACTCTAACGGTGTTAGATTTCTAGAGCCCTTCTTTAAGTCGTTCGCTCGGGTCCAACAACCTCGGGCCAGCAGAACGTAATCTTGACTCGCCTAGGACTCTACCCTGAGATCCTTAATACTTTCTGGTTCATTTGGAAGTCTTAGTGTTGAGTTTCCTCTGATCTTTAGACGGCCCGATAATTAGGAATCTCGGATTTCTAGAATCTTCCTGATCATTACACTTTTGTGTTATCGACCGTAGAGTTCCATCGTAGCTTTCATTAACCATCACCTAGGCGTAGTCATCATGCGATCATTTTCCTTTCCCCCGATTCGCGTGATCGCTTCCTAATGATTATCGTTGATCCTTCGAATCTTTCCCATTGCAAATCATGCTTCCTTTAAAAGTATTTTCGAAATTCATTATTTAATTCTTCGCTCAGTTTAACTTCTTTGAAAACTCTTATTAAATATTTAAATTTTCTTACTTTCGGTTGAGTTAAAATTCTTTCGCAAATTTGAAACCTTCTTGGTCGTAAATTTTAAGTTACGGTCTCGTACTTTTTTCGAATCGGTATCCTTCATATTTTAGTTTTAAAACTTTGTTACCATTTTGGAAATTCAATATATCATTTTTTCTAAACTTCGAAATTTATTTTTAACTCCTTACCGTACATACTTTTAGAATATTTTCTAAACTAAAGAGAACTTTAATTTTTAAACATATATATATATATCAGTTCTATGTTCATCGTGCTCATATTTCAAAAAAAAAATCTTTGTATAAACTTATTTTTATTCGCAAAACAAATTACTACCTCACCCTACTCTTCATTTCTCCGTCTAACTCTTTTTCCGAGTTGAAATTTTCTACCATCTGCTCACTTTTTCTACATAATTTTTATATGTATAAAAATATATGATACCGTATTTTACACGTGATCCTTTTTATCTATTTCAATATTTTGAGCAATATCTTAGTTCCATCCAACCAGTTATCTCCTTATCCTCGCCTTATCCAAACTCGTTCTTTCCGATCTTGTTTCGTTTCGCTTTTTATTTAGGTTCCCTTCTTTCATGTAGACAATAGTGCTTGTAGTTGCATGTGTCAACTCTAGTTTAGTAGTGGGCCATTGGTTTTGTAATGTCATCGTGGTGTATGTTTGTAGGTAGAGCATGTGAACCGGTACGAGTGTGCTACCTATAGGATATTAGTGTTGTCTCTTGTGTCGTGTATGTATACTTAGTGTGGAACGTGATATACGTATGGAGTGGTCTGAATGATGGTATTCATATAGGTATGGATTGTGTTATAACAGACAATTCCTTAGACTTAGTCTTTCGAACTATTGAATAGCTTATTTTGGCTGCATGTGATTGTATCAAAACTTTTGTTTCCTTTTAAACCTAATCTTTAAAGTTTTTGAAACTAGCTCACAAGATCACAAATTACTTATCCTCCCTCATCCATTACCCCAACTCCATACGTTTTTTTCCAAATGTTTTAAAATATGTCATTGGCCTTAAGTTTTCCTTTCTCTTCTCTTCTTTCTCCCTTAGGAATGTTATGTTTATTGTTGTTATATTATTGGGACCAACTATTATTGTTATATGATATTGTATGCGGGTAGGTATAGTGTGTGATGAGATATGTAATAGCGATGATTAATTGATTTTGGGATACAAGGATATGAGATTAGATTTATTTGGATGAAAAGAATGAGGTGTCCAAGACTTATTTATAATACCGATGTGTGAAGGACACAATGGAGAACTCTGATTGGATGAAATTATGTATATGGAGATGAGTACTTAATCGATCTGAAACTTGGACGAGTGATAGATAAGAGTAGCTAGGACGGGATAGTATGATTTAGACTGATCATGAGAATGAGTAGAGCATTTAAAGCGTCAGGATTTGATTATTAAGTTGAGATGAGAAGACATTGGAGAGAGCGAGACATGTTAAGATGAATGGGATGTTATGATACAGATTTAATATGATTAGGAGATTAGATGATAGGGGTAAGGATGGATGTGGCTTGATGGTTCAGTGATTGTGGAGGATTAATTTATGAATTAATATGATGGGGAATATATATTGGGGGTGAGATGATTGATGACTGGTAGACGATAATGTGGATTTATAGTTAAGTGCTAGGGTGTGATTCTGTATGGAATTTCCGGGACCCTTAGGGCACAAAAAACTCTATGCCCGTCCTAAGTCGGACGGAACATAGACAGAAAAGCAGCGGAAAAATTAACATGTTAATCTAATTAACATGGAACCCTAAGGTCCAAGACCCTAATCCAAGATCTATGCCGACTTGGGATGGGTCTGACCATCCCAAGAAGGAACTAGCCTACAACGATTAAATTAAACTAATGCTAATAAACACATACCCGGAATCTCAACCCTGGGGCAGGCGAGATGTTCCGCACCGTCTTTCGAGCTGCTCCCGTCCCACGCCGAGCCGCTTCTTGAACCACTCCCCGAACCGCTCCTCGAACCGCTCTGCATCCCGAGGCGATCAATCCCGTGTCGCCGAGCCAACCACGCGCCGAAGAAAGTTTCACACGAGTGAAACCTCCGCCTAGATTTCGGATCTGAATCCGAACTCCTTTGCGGCTTTGCTAGAGCCCTCAGGAGCAAGGCAGAAATTTATAGGGAGATGAGAAATATTAATTTAAGCTTAGATCTGAGCGTGCTCCAACATTTACGAGATCCGCTCTGATCTAGAGCTTGGGACGAGTTATGAGGAAGGGGGAGGGTCTCTATTTGTAGAGACGGCTAACTCTCCCCTTTTCTCCACAACCGAGGTGAGACTATTAATTTGGGATTAATTAAATCAAGTTAGTTTGCCTTTCACAAAGGGCAAACTTTCTCGAATTTTAACTCCCTCACCGTTGAGCTTCAATGTTGGTACAACCTACCAAATCGAATAGGGTTCAACGGTGAACGCGTAGGAAAAAACGGCTCGTCAATCCGAGTCCGTTTGACCCTTCAAACAATTGTCCAAAGTTAGCCAAAAGTCATGCTTCTCTTAGAAACGTAGCCGTCAAGAAAATCCCAGGTTTCAAAAAACCCTAACGAGAAAATTCGGGCTTGGTGGGCCTCCATTTTCGCTGGTTTCAGCCCAACAGTTTGGGCTGACTTGTTTTGGCTATAACTTGTGCATTTGGACTCCGTTTTTGACGCGGTTTGAACCTGCGTTTAGAGCGGGACGATCCCGTTATCTAGGTAACCTTTTCAATGCGTTTATTTAATTAAATATAGTCTTAAATAATTTAAGACGCATTTAATCTCTTTTGCATCATATGCAAATTAGTCCCTATCTAGGCTTAAATTTTCATTTGCATCAAATACAAATGATCTGAGGGCATATTCCTCTACATCTCCCACTTGCACTCAGGATCATTTATCCCGAATGCAGGAGATTATTGCAAACGTCTTTTGCAATATTTATCCCTTGCATTAAATGCATATTCTCCCTAATGTTTCTACCTATTACTAGACGAAGGTCATACTCTGTGTGAGACCCTACAGCCTGACCCTTACAACAGGTTGGGCTCGAAGCCCTATACGGCAATGACCACGAGCAGTGGTTGTCGTCCCTGCTTCAGGAATCATCATTATATGGTTGACTCATTGACATGAGTATTGTCGGGACCACCCTGACTGTTTTCGTGATGAGTTCCGCAGTTATAGTCTCTTCGTCTAAATTATGTCGTGTAGATCAAGTCTAGGGTACGGTCAAACTGTCAATCCCAATAACTTGACTCCGGTTAGTTTCTATCGCTCTTTTAGTCAAATATGTTGGACTTCTTCCAACATACTCTGGCCAGAGTTTTTACTAAAGACCGAACTAACCCTACGACACTAACTCACATTGACCGGGAGAGACGAATCCTCTCTTGGTCATTACTCTTCTCATACGCTTCAAGTGTCACCCAATCAAAGACCTTTCGCCAGGCCTTGCCTCGAAGCTAGGTCATTTGATCTAAGTGGCACCGTTCACGCACAGGTTCGTCAAAATGATCTCAAGTCAAAAGACCAACTAGCCTATCATCACACAGAGTCATCATTGACAGATTGGTCAATATAACCATATGATAACTCTTGTGGATCGTTCAGTGAACTCATTCTCTAATGAGCACCTGTGTCTCGTCTACGACTTCGCCAAGTCAAGCGATCATGAGATCATCGCCACCTCTAAACGGTGAAGACTAAGACACAATGGTCTATCCGATGTTTCGATATCCTTGTCTCGAAACATCTACGACCACGAACCCTTTTAGACATATGCTACAGACGGTCAAACATTTCTCCATGATCGAGAAACTCATCTCGATACCTGTTTGACCTCGCATAAAGTCTCAGGACTTTACCTAAGTTAATATCTAATGTTAACTACATTATAACATAACTTAGATAAATTATTACCAAACAGCTTACTGTTATTTTGAACAAGATGTTTGTGTTATTCACACACAGAGATGGATTGCCTCGAAGGTATCTTCTCTCAACATCTCCCACTTGCACTCAGGCCCATTTATCTCGGTATCTTATACCATTTTTACACATAAATTTTCTCGACTTCATGTGGTAGAGCCTTCGTGAGTGGATCTGCTAAAACTGTCTACACTATAGACTTAAGGGGTTTCTATGTTCATGCTAGACCAACCATTTGAATCTTATTCAAATAATTCACTTGGTCTTACGAAATCTATAATATTTTATTTTCTTGGATCTTATCCAGTTCATCGTACCTTACGATAATCATTTAAATTAGTTACTGGTCATTTCAAATGGCTCATATTTATTTCTGATAA
Organism: Scilla litardierei; assembly: GCA_030789695.1. Taxonomy (NCBI): domain Eukaryota; kingdom Viridiplantae; phylum Streptophyta; class Magnoliopsida; order Asparagales; family Asparagaceae; genus Scilla; species Scilla litardierei. Next base: position 118,425,188 of record CM061134.1, read on the forward strand.
AGTATCAAACTCTTTTGATCACTTTGTCAAAATATATGTTCCATCCCTTTGATGCCTCTCATGTAATTTATACGCTCCCACTGACCTTGAAAACTTTTTGGTTAATTCATATAAGTTGGTCCGTCTAAATCATATTTAGAAAAACGAACTTATAAGTGAATGTTCCAATTTTCATGGTCAACTCTGAGCGTTTTACATCGAGCTTGGTCCGAGTAGATCTGTGCACATCTGCTGGCGAGACGGTTTCAACATAATCCATTTTATAGGAATTAGGATGAAAACTGTTCTCGACCAACACGATTGCACTTCACTATTTTCCTTTCTGCACAAATCTTTCAACTTAAAGATTTACTTGTAGAAAGTGAGGAAACATTTTCCTTAAACTAAATTCCAAAATTTATTTACACACACGGACCTATTCTGATTGCATCAAATTTTAAATCGGAGTTACTACTCCGAATTTTCATCTTAGAAGTTGGCTAAGTCATCATCAATTATGATGTCTAACTCGACTCTTCGTCTCACGAGATTCGAGTAATTATACAACTTCTTAATGATTGATTTTATGAATATCTTATTGATAATGTCCTCACAGAACATTATCAAAACCTAGGCATTACTATCTGGGACTTAACCTAGAAGGATGACTTAACTCAGAGTCATTTACAATGGATCACACCAAGTCTAACTAAGTGTGATTCATACCTTTTAACACACGGATGTGTTAACAGACTTGACCTGAGAGAAAATCACATTTTTCTTTTAATTACGCAAGTTTAATGTAGCGAAGTATTTGACCATTCGATCCAATCGAATCAGTTTAAATACTTTAGTTATTTCGTTCTTTATTTTATTAGACTTGTGTTTCATCAAGAACACGTGTCTTAATAAAATATATGAATAACTTTATTTGGTTAATCTAGACTCGGGTACATCAGTATGTACCAGACCGAGTTCGACAACTCATTCTCCCACTGTCTCACAGATGGGTTTCGGCCATTATATCTAAGAGGATAAGACTCACAAGTGTCCGTAGACTTCATAATACGAGAGGTCAGACCCCTCTTTATGTGACTTGTGAAGCTTAGTCTCTCGATACGGCCTAGTCTATTTTGCCATATAAGTTAGCTACTATCTTGTGTGTTTATATATATTAACATTTAATATATATATTATCGTTATACATATTACTTATTGCTTCAGAAGCAATGTGACGACATCCGTCAAAATGTGTTAATCTTTTGTATAACAATAATTACGAAAACGTGACATCAAAATATGTCACATTTTCGTTTCCTCCTACTTATGCCTTTACTAATGATAAATTAAACTAACTTTCTTTATTGACTTTCCGGAGTGCCTTCTTCCTTTTCTAAATCTCATTTAGATATTAAATAGCTCAACATAAATAAATAGCTATGCAAGCATCTCATGTATCCAAACGCCTGAGCTTTGCAATCTTGAGTATAGCTCAAGAAGTTGCTTGTCTCAAGATCCGGTTGGGATACATAAACTTGCACCGCTCATGCACTCGTATTCGACTCAAACGGTTTGATTGAATTCTCGAACTTTGCGGATCAACATTGTTTATCCATACAACCTTGAGGGTAGCTCGACAAGTTGTAGGGAGAAACATACTTCGAATATCCTATATGTTCAAGCTGCCTCATATAGAGATGGGTGACATGTAGCGTGAATTTATTTGTTGGACCCAGAACTTAATGAAATCGTATTTCTTAAGTCTGTTCTTTAGAAGGTCATTTTAATATCAACGAGAGTATAGTTTAATCCTATCAATTAGAATTTAACTTGATATTCAATTAATCAACCTATTTGACCAATTAACTAATTCCATTAAAAATATTATATTTCGATTACTTCGGTAAACATAGTCTTGCCCTAGTTTAGCATGTGTTCAATATTAAATATAGGTAGATTCGCATTCATCTATCTATATCCTCCCACTATTTTTACGATCGTTTCAAAGCTTAATAACGAACGATTTAATCGAATTAAAATATTTAAAATTTAGTGAAAGAGTGATCCAATCATCCTGAACCTCACAACCTTGAGGAGACTCAACAAGTTGATTGGTTCCATCATTGGTAGACTAACTCTTAGTCAATCACATCACATGTGACTACCTAACGTTTTTTAACCCACAGTCACATATGATCTTGAGGAGACTCAACAAATCATAATGTCTGGTCTAGTCAGACCCTTGATTTCGTGTCCAGATTTGACTTAGATCGATGCTCGAGGAGACCCGACGTATCGATTTGGGTCAAGTCTAGACTACATCACATGTATGTTGGAGTTTGTTCCTTAAAGATAAACATGTCATAGCTTGAGGAGACTCAACACCTATAACTGTCTTCTTTGAGTTACCAAGCTCCAAAATCAAGGAGGGACACGGATTAATCTTTAATAAGATTTATAACGCATTGACTAGATATAGTCCAGGGTGTCATACAATCATGATTCGCGACATTGCGGTCCAGCGGAACACAGCCAGGGAATTGACTAAGCCAGGATCACTGCCCCTTGAACTAGCAAGGGTTGATCTAGAACTCTTAGCCAAGCACATTGACTGGATCATGGTCCATTGAATGAAGCTTGTCACTTTTATATGTGTGCCATAGACTCAACAGCTTTTATTAACAACTAATTAATCCTATCAACTAGTTGCATCCTTAAATTAAAAATTTTAGGATTTGTTTAATAACTTTTATTAAGTCCTTATCAACTATAAGGTTCACGTGCTATACTAATCGTTTTAGGATTTTAATAAATTTATTAACCAACGCTAAAAGCGATGTCCTTTAATGAGAATTAATAATAACAATTAGAATTAAGATATTCATTAAAAGGACTACCCTAATCAGGAATTAGTTCTTGAAGCATTGTTAATGATTTATTAAAACATAGCATGTCATTAAAATTCAATTAATAAATTTTAATCATTTTTAATGGCTAACCTAAAGGGTTGTCTTGTGTTATCAAATAAGGGACAAGAGGAACTAGCCATTAAAATAAAGCTACACTAATTTATCGCATAAAGATAGTGCACAACTATTTAACAATTAAATAGACTAAGTTTATCACATAAACAATTTTAGCATGCATACATAAATTTAACATTTAAATTTAAAATATGATTTTAAAAATATTTTATTTTTTTCTCATAAAAACTTGTTTTTAAAATCACAAATTTGCATGCTACTTTTAAAAAATTTATCGCATAAAAATTTTAACTTTTAAAATCAGTTTTAAATATCTCATAAAATTAAAACATCATTTTAAAAAAACTTTCATGCTTAAAAATTTATCATATAAAATTTTTAGGCACTTTAAACTTATCGCATAAATTTTAAAAGATTTAAAATTAGTTTTAAAAATTATCACATAAATTTTAAAACGTCATTTAAAAATTTCCATGTTCAAAATTTATCAAAAAGAATTTTTGAACATCTAAAACATTTTTAAAATTTATCTCATAACTTTAAAAACATTTTTAAAAGTATTTAAAAGCAATTTAAAGAAATCGCAGGCAAGATCGTAACACAGACCTAGCTCTGATACCACTGTAGGGTATCACTCTGATATCATTACGACGCTGTTAAGGCCCATCATCCATGGCACCCTAGACCCGTCACAAGATACCTCAGAAACTTGTTATACGGCATGCCTCTCGACATTGCCAAACCCATTATAAGATCCCCATCTTATCGGGACTTGGTACGGTAAGAGCGATTACTTCGAGTCGGCTCATAACCTGAGAACCCGTACTCAAGCTCAACAAGCTTTGATACCACTGTAGGGAATTTCCGGGACCCTTAAGGCATAAAAAAACTCTATGCCCGTTCTAAGTCGGACGGAACATAGACAGAAAAGCAGCGGAAAAATAAACATGTTAATCTAATTAACATGTAACCCTAAGGTCCAAGACCCTAATCCAAGATCTATGCCGACTGGGATGGGTCTGACCATCCCAAGAAGGATCTAGCCTACAACGATTAAATTAAACTAATGCTAATAAACACATACCCGGAATCTCAACCCTGGGGCAGGCGAGATGTTCCGCACCGTCTTCCGAGCTGCTCCCGTCCCACGCCGAGCCGCTTCTTGAACCGCTCCCCGAACCGCTCCTCGAACCGCTCCGCATCCCGAGGCGACCAATCCCGTGTCGCCGAGCCAACCACGCGTCGAAGAAAGTTTCACACGAGTGAAACCTCCGCCTAGATTTCGGATCTGAATCCGAACTCCTTTGCGGCTTTGCTAGAGCCCTCAGGAGCAAGGCAGAAATTTATAGGGAGATGAGAAATATTAATTTAAGCTTAGATCCGAGCGTGCTACAACATTTACGAGAGCCGCTCAGATCTAGAGCTTGGGACGAGTTATGAGGAAGGGGGATGGTCTCTATTTATAGAGACGGCTGACTCTCCCCTTTTCTCCACAACCGAGGTGGGACTATTAATTTGGGATTAATTAAATCAAGTTAGTTGCCTTTCACAAAGGGCAAACTTCCTCGAATTTTAACTCCCTCATCGTTGAGCTTCAATGTTGGTACAACCTACCAAATCGAATAGGGTTCAACGGTGAACGCGTAGGAAAAAACGGCTCGTCAATCCGAGTCCATTTGACCCTTCAAACAATTGTCCAAAGTTAGCCAAAAGTCATGCTTCTCTTAGAAACGTAGCCGTCAAGAAATTCACAGGTTTCAAAAAACCCTAACCAGAAGATTCAGGCTTGGTGGGCCTCTATTTTTGCTGGTTTCAGCCCAACAGTTTGGGCTGACTTGTTTTGGCTATAACTTGTGCATTTGGACTCCGTTTTTGACGCGGTTTGAACATGCGTTTAGAGTGGGACGATCCCGTCATCTAGGTAACCTTTTCAATGCATTTATTTAATTAAATATAGTCTTAAACAATTTAAGACGCATTTAATCTCTTTTGCATCATATGCAAATTAGTCCCTATCTAGGCTTAAATTTTCATTTGCATCAAATACAAATGATCTGAGGGCATATTCCTCTACAGATTCTAGTTGTAGCATTAGCCAGTGGAGAGATGAGTTATTATGGATTATTGAGTATCGTTGTTTGAAGTTGTAGGATTAGCAATCATTAGGTATAGATACGGGAGTTGTAGGTATAAGTGTTTATAGATATTAATATTATTAGTATAAGTGATTCCGAGGACGGAATAATTTCTAAGGTGGGTAGAATGTAATGGCTGCTTTTCGGCCGTTCGTATTTTCTACGTGCACGTATTTTATTTGGCTTTTTCTTGGTTTTGATATATACGATGTCATATGTCGTTGTGACCGTATGGAAGTGTAAAATTTTATAGTAATTTTTGGGAACGTCATTTCACGGCTCGTTTTCTCGCAAATGGAAGGGGGTTTTGGTCTTTTGGCACCAATACTCAGTTCCGATTTTACAATAATTTTGGTAAATGTAGCACACGGCCAGACCCCGTAGCCCTGTACTTCTCGTCTCCACGATCGTCCTGGTATTTTCGGATTATTTTTCCGATGCCCGTAGTGGAACTTATCCCCTAATAAAATTCCAACATTTGATTAGCCCTAATCATTTTGAATTTCAAATTGATATCAATTCTTAACAAATCCCTCAATTGTCTCATACGTATCAATGGGTTAATATTCTGCCTTTATTTGCACCTTCCTTTTCCCAAATTCCACTTCCCCTATCTCTCTCTCTCTCACCCACAATATTATTAAACCCTATATGTACTTAGCTAACCTTCATTTTATAATCCAATCAAACCCTACCTACTCACACTTACGTTTTCTTTAGTATCAAAATATTTTCAGCCGCCACAACTATTTCTCCCGAGAGCTCATCTCTCTCTCTCTCTCTCTCTCTCTCTCTCTCTCTCTCTCTCTCTCTCTCTCTCTCTCTCTCTCTCGTTCTCAACCTCCCCCAACATCTAAACCCTAGCCCATTGGCTGTCGACCCATCTCCATGGTACCCCCCTCCCCGTCGCCGGTCACTGACCCCCACACCGATCGTCGACGGTCAGTTCAGTGCCCTTGACACCTGAAACAGCCGATTGGGCTGTTTTTCACGTAGAAGCAGTAGCCGCCGCCATCGGCTGCTGCTGTGATCTTCCGGCATCGCTCCGTCGTCCGACCGACCTCCCCAGCGCCTTGCTTCATGCGCAGTAGCCGCCAAGGCCCCCGCACCAGCCAATGTTCCCTCGCACAAGGAGCAGCCGTCGCCTATTGCGATCTCCGACACTGCCTGACCAGCCAGGCGTCGTTCCGTCGTGCTACACCCCCTTACCGATGCGCTGCAACCTCGAGCAGCTGACCCCCAAAGCCCAGGCAGCCGCCCACGTCAGCCCGCGCTGTCTTTCTCTCCCCGTTTGCGAGCAAACAGTCGAATGGGCTGTCTACCCCCGTGACAGCAAGCATGCACTGTCCTCAACCCATCTTGACACTGATCAGCGCGCCGACAGCCCCTGGTTCACTGTTTTGCCTTCCTGAAACGCTGTCCACTCTCCCCGTCATCGTTAGATGCCTTCACAACGCCTGATGCCCACAGATCTACTCCCACCCGCTGTCCAGTCCCTGCTCGCTGCCGTCAACTCCAGTCCGCTGCCAGAACGTGTCTGGCTACATTAACCGTAGCCAAGACGTCCGCATTCCACCATTCAGACTCTACTTCCATTCTACGTCAAACGCTGGAGAGGTTGGTTCCCCTAACGAGTAGTAAAACCCACACCTTAACTCATCAAAACCTAAATCTAAAATTGGTCAACTTGAAATAAAGGTAATTCAGCATTTGTAAAATGTTGCCCACCGTAGGAAAGATCGACGAACTGACTAATTTTCTGTGCACATAGGGTAGACGTCGATCTAGACTGAACAAAACATCAAAAACGTGACTTTTTGACTGATAGGTTAGCCCCATCAAATTTAGAAACAAATCGTAATAGGATTGACCAAAAAGCACGATCTGACATCGCCGTGATCCTGTTTCAGATGGACCATCGCCAACGCGACGTTTCGATGGGATGATCTGGACAGATGACGCACTCGCCACCATAGGCAAGTGTACTCACTTGTACTTTCAACCGTGTTTAGGCCATAGACTCTTAGAACTGTTAAAATGTAAACAAAGAGAACCGGACGTGAAATGATAGTGTCCAGGACACCCCTTGACAGCTTAGACTTGACGACGAAGTCTAAGCGCAACAACAACATTTGACACCTTAGGATTTTTTCTGTGTGTGCGTGTGTGGACCCCCCTAGAATCAACAACAACAACTGCTATCATAGGTTTTATCTGTGTGTGCATGACGTGTGGACCCCCTAGAATGAACAACTCTCATCCATACTCATCTTGTCATGTCATGTATTGCATAAGCCTACGGGTGAATAGGGCACTCTCCAACCTGGTGAGAGTGATCCATTGTCACGATTGGAAACAGATAAGCCTGCGGGCAAATAGGGCACTCTCCAACCTGGAGAGAATGATCCCTTGTCACGATTGGTAATGGATAAGCCTGCGGGCGAATATGGCACTCTCCAAGCTAGGAGAGTAAACCCTTGTCATGATACATAAGCCTGTAGGCGAATAGGGCACTCACCGAGTAAGTGAGTGATCCCTTGTCTTGTCTTGTCTTGTGTACTTGGGTTGGAGTAGGGTTGAGCGTGTGCACGGGGAGAGGGTCTGATCCCCCTCCAACCGTAAGGCGTGAACCCTTCGAGTCACACGTGTCTTGTCTTGTCGTGTCTTTTCGTGTCTTGTCTCCTCTTGTCTTGACCCGTTTAGGTTAGTCCTATAGTCGGTAGCACACGCTACGGCTACTGCTTGACGTGTTTACTTTCCTTGCTCTGTTTACTTTCTACAACTGCCATGTATAACCTCAGCATGTTAATCAACCAATAAAATGTTACTTTAAATCACGGTACACTTGCAGTAGAGTCTAACCCTCTTTTGTAAACTTTACCTGACGTACAGTTCCTTTTCTCTTGGGTGCTGTACGTCAGGTGTCGAGCCGGAGTTCGTGGACGAGGCAGACTTACCGGAGTACGTGGAGCCCGAGGGTGTAGACCCGGAGGACGTACCTGACGAGGACCAGACTTAGACGTTCTCCACCGTTGCAGACTTCCAGAGGTTACTACTTTTCAGTCTGGGTGAGTAGCACCACTTTACTCTCTGCCTAGGTTGGGTGCTTCGCACTATTAGTTTCCTTTTCTGCAGATTGTTGCCATGCTTAGGCTCTCTTATTAGATTTGTCGTATGTTGGATGCTATCTCTGTTATAAAATGAATGCATCCTTTTCCTTCTGTACTTTTGTTGTTCCGGATTTCATAAATGCAAGAACCTGAAAATTTTAAAATGGTACCACTACAGACGCTTATTGGGTCCGAGCTTCACAGCTCCAGCCTAAGCGGGGCTTAGTCACGTTTCGCTTTCGTCGTTTTGGGAAGCAGGGCGTGACAACGATAGGGTTGTCCAGCTACGAAGGGGTGGCCCCTTCGCGTTACGACTGACAACCCGATAGGGTCGTTCTACTGCGGAGGGGTGGCCCCTTTGTCTTATAGATGACAACACGATATGGTCATTCAGTTGTGAGGGGTTGGTCCCTTCATCTTACGACTGATGACACAAATGGATCGTTCTGTTGCGAAGGATGTGTCCCCTTTGTCTTACTACTGACGACATAATAGGGATGTTCAGTTGTGAAGGGGGTGGCCCCTTCATCGTATACCTTACGACATGGTAGGGTCGTTTAGTTATGAAGTGGTGGCACCTTAGTCTTGTGGTTGACGACATGGTTGGGTCGTTCAGTTGCTAGGGGGTGGCCCCCTTGTCTTACGACTGACGACATGGTAGGATCGTTTAGATGTAAAGGGTGGCCCCTTTTTCCTACGGCTGATGATATGGTATGGACGTTCAGTTGCAAAGGTGGTGGCTCCTTCGTCTTACGGCTGACGACATGGTAGGGTCATTCAGTTGCGAAGGGGTGTCCCCTTCATCATACAGTTGACGACCCAAGAGGGTAGTTTAGTGGCGAGGGGGTGGCCCCTTCTTCTTATGACTGACAATATGGTAGGGTCGTTCAGTTGCAAAGGGGTGTCCCCTCCGTCTTACTACTGAAGACAAAGGTGGGTCGTTTAGTTACGAAGTGGGTGGCCCCTTTGTCTTACCGCTGACGACATGGTAGGGTCATTCAGTTGCGAGGGGGTGTCCTATTCCTATTACTATTGACGATAAGGTAGGGTCGTTCAGTTGCAAGGGGTGGCCCCTTCGTCTTATGGCTGACGACATATTAGGGTCGTTCAGTTGCAAGAGGTGGCCCCTTCATCCTATTGCTGACGACATGGTAGGGTCGCTTAGTTGCAAAAGGGGTGGCTCCTTCATCTTATGGCTGATGACATGATATGGTCGTTTGCAACCCCTTCGTCCTACCGCTAATGACATGGTAGGGTCGTTAAGTTGCAAAGGGGGTGGCCCCTTCGTCTTACGGCTGACAACATAGTAGTGTCATTTGCAACCCCTTCGTCCTACCGCTGACGACATGGTGGGCTCATTAAGTTACGAAGGTGGTGGCCCCTTCGTCTTACGGCTGATGACATGGTAGGTTCATTTGCAACGCCTTCGTCCTATGGCTGACGACCTGGTAGGGCCGTTCAGTTGCAAGGGTAGTGGTCCCTTCATCCTACGGCTGACGACATGGTAGGGTCCTTCAGTTGCAAAGGGGTGTCCCCTTCATTTTACGACTAACCACACGAGAGGGTTGTTCAATGGCGTAGTGGTGGCCCCTTTGTCTGACGGCATGGTAGGGTTGTTCAGTTGCGAAGGGGTGTCCCCTTCATCTTACTACAGAAAACAAGGTAGGGTCGTTCAGTTGCGAAGGGGGGCGTCCCCCTCGTCTTACAGCTGATGACATGGTAGGGTCATTCAGTAACGAAGGGGATGTCCACTTTGTCTTACGGCTGATGACATGGTAGGGGCATTCAGTTGCAAAGGGTGTGTCCCCTTCGTCATACTACTGACGACATGGCAGGGGCATTCAATTGCGAAGGTGGTGGCCCCTTCGTCTTACTACTGACGACATGATAGGGTCTAAGTCTGCTTTCATGGAGACCATATGAATTGAGATGAGCACAGTCTATTTAAATTTCTACTAAGGAGTGCATCCTTATAAGTAGTACGCTCTTCGGGGTTAACTGAGCGATTAGACAAAGTGATTTTAACATAATTCATGAATTCTATAGTCAAGATATACATTTTGAAGGAAAAGATAGACTTTATTATTATGAAATAAGTGCTTTGGCATAGAATAAAAAAGCATCAGGTGTTTTGATCTCGATCGGGGATGTTTTCTCCTGGCTCTTATTTAATTCTACTCCAAACGCTTGCTAAACGACCACTTTGGTGGCAGGAGACCCGGTCATTAGCCCTTTGCCTTTCTTCTTCGAGGTCTCTTCTGTTGGATATGGATGACGTTTGTACACCTTTGTAGGGGATGTACGAGGGAATACGGACCTCGAACGTCGCGTACACGAAGTCATGTGCAAAGGGAATCTGTTCCCTTGCGGAGAGTATCTCTAGATTAGTGGGAAATTCGCATTATATGTGCATAAGTGCATGCGACATATGGCTAATAAAGGGGAAATATCTTAAGCTTATGTTGTACCATACATATGGTATAACTTAAGCTTATAATGTGCCATGTATGATGGTACACTTTAGTTAAATTGTTCCAAAGGAACAATTACTCCTAAAATAACTACCTTGGGGCTATAAATAAGACCCAAGGCTTAGCCATTTCCTTACACTTTTGCATGGTATTCTTGCCTTGCATTTCATTCTAGCGAAGCTCTGCCGAAATCCTTCCTCTCTCTTTATCCAAGTTCTTAATCTAAAAGTAGAGATTTAGATTGTGGATTTAGTATCCTTACTCCGTTCGTGAGAAGACTCGATCCGTCGTGGCGAATCCGAATGCAAAGTTCCGAGACTACCATGCCGCATACGCAAGCGTAAGTCTCAACTTCATTTATCGATCCTAACTCTATTTTGACAGGATCCAACATTAGTATCGGAGCCATACGGGTTCGCCCCGGTCAAACCGCCGCCCCATCGAAACTATGAACGAGTCGTTGTCTTTTTCGCGAATGGGTATCCTACCATTACGAATATGGTAGGAACGCTTCGTGACGGAGAGAACGCAGCGGTTGTTCTTTTCACGTTAGGGTCTTCTGTCATTACAGATATGGCAGGAACTCTCCGTGACGGGAAGAACCGACCGTTCATATCGTCAAACTCGCTCTCTTAATGGATGCTGAGTCTCCATTCATAGGGAATGGGCGCTCTCTTCATGTGGAGCGCGTAGTTTACGAATTTTTTGAAGAGGGTTATTTTTTGGCACACGGCCATTGGAGGACAACTACTTCCTCGACGAACGGTTGCTTCACCGGAGAAGAAGGTGGTAGTTATTTCCATCGGGGAAGATGAATTTTGGTGCATGTGCACCATGGCCAAATGGGCTATGAAGACCATGCACCCCCCTCCTCATGCGGGGGGTTGGCTACGGCCAATAACCACCACGGCAACCCCCTCCGGCGGGGGTGTGCGGCCACCCCACACAAGGGGAGGCCAGCCATGGCCAAAGGGCCATGGCCGGCCATGGCCAAAATGGCCTTGGCCATGACCGGCCATGGCCAGGTCGGCAGTGCCCGGCCCCGGCCAGGTCGGCAGTGGCCGTGGCCAAGGCCAGGCCTGGCCGAGGCTAGGCCAGGGCCATGGGGCCCTGGCCGGCCTCGGCCAAGGCCAGGGGCCGGCCTGGCCAGCCCTGACAGGGGGCCAGGGCCGGCCCTGGCCATCCTCGGCCAGGGTAGAGGACCTGGCCGAGAGGCCAGAGCCTCTGGCCGGCCCTGGCCGGCCAGGGCAGAGGCCCTGGCCGGCCATTCATGGCCACTGGCCGGGCAAGGCACATGCCCTGGCCGGCCGGGAGGGTGCAAATCCATACGGGGATTTTTGGTCGACCAATCTGGGTGTTTTGGTCGACCAATCCGGCAAAAGGCCTTGGTCGAACACGAATGTGCCGACTAGCCCATACGAGGCTAACGACAGTCGTCTGCTCTTATTTTATAAAGTTTTTTCTTGGGCTCAACTCCTTGAAGATTAGCCATAGTGCTCTACTTCATGCGAGATTAGCCATGGCATTGTGCTCTACTCTACAGAGATTAGCCAATGTACTTATGACGTTGTGCTCTACTCTACGGAGATTAGCCAATGTATTTCAAATTTTTTGAAAAAGATGTTTTCAAATAGGTAATGTCCCGTCCTTAATCGAGATAGCGCAATTTAGAATTCCAAGTCCTACCACGATCCGGCCATGGTTATCTAACCCATGGGTGTGTAGAACAGGTCTCGTGGCTTGGCAATTGTTGCGCTAAAATTCTTTGCGCAAACTCTCACCTATTCCATTTTGAAAGATATGTTTTTCAAAAGTATTTTTTCCGCTGCTGGTACCATACGGGTATCATTTCTGCTTTCTTTTTACATGAGATAAGTAAGAGGGATACTTTGAAAGTTACTTCTAGATGGTAGTTGGGAACGTAGTGAACTTCTCGATTCTAGAGTAACATTTCAGCTTATCCAAGGAACTTATCAAGTGTTTAAGAATCGAAACTTTATGCATAGAATTTTGATCGTGTTTTTTCATTTTCTTTGCAGTTTTTTGATTCGAATATGTCTACCGCTTCTAAGAACATTGTCGCCGAGCTCAACAAAGGTGAGAAGCTCAACGGCGACAATTATAAACTTTGGTCAATAAAAATCCAATATGTTTTGGAGGAGCAAGATGTGCTTGAAACACTCCAAAACATAATGGAAGAACCTGAGTTGGGCAATACGACCCAACACAAGAGGGACCGGGAAGCTTATGAGACTTGGACTCGAAAGAACAAAATAGCACGTATTACGTTATTGTCCGCAATAGACAATGACATAATGCGTCTATTTCGGGAATTCAACCTAGCCAAAGACATATGGTCTGGGCTAGAAATAAAGTTTGGTGGAACTTCGGTCACCAAACTCCGCTCCTTAAATATTCAATTTGATTCGTACAAAATGCGTCGAGATCACTCTATGAAAAAGCATCTCCGCCACATGGCGAATCTTATAGCTGAATTGAAGGATGCGGGTCTTACACTGTCTGACGAACAGCAGATCCAAGCAGTCATTCGTTCACTCCCAGATAGCTGGGATAACATGAAAATGCACCTCACTCATAATGAATGCATTAAAACTTTAAGCGATGTATCCAAACACCTCGAACTCGAGGAAGAGCGGATTCAAGTCGCAAAACCTAGTGCCGAGGTGCACATGGCCGCTAGTTCCTCAAATGGAGGAAAGAAACGGAAGGATAAACGCTTAAGGTTTGTGAACGAACGAAAGCAAGAACCGGAAACCTCAAAGAAGACTAAGAACAAAAAGTGGCAAAAGAATGTGCACTCAAAGAAGAAAAACTTGAAGAAGATCAAGTGCTTTAAGTGCAACAAGTACGGTCACTTCGCCCGTACGTGTACGGATGGAAGTGATAAGGTAACTTGTAGGGCTAGTTACATATGTGTTTCTAGTTCCATGTTTCTTGCTGAATCTAACTATTTTTGGTTGATTGATTCAGGGGCCACAGACCACGTTACGAAGGATAGAAGGTTCTTCGTAGAGTATCGAAGGATAACTCAAGGAACAAAGTGGATATACGTCGGCAACAACACTCGTGTTGAAGTCAAGGGCGTTGGAACATGCAAGCTAGTTCTCGACAACGGCCGGACTCTATTATTGCACGACGTCCTCTTTGCTCCAGATATTAGAAGGAATATCGTATCCGTGGTCATGTTAATGTCTTTAGGTTATGAATGGAGGTTCTATGAACAAAATGTTGACCTTGTTTGTAATAGTTCTTTAGTTGGGTCGGGTAATGTTTGTAATGGATTGATTGTTTTAAACACTATGTGTGATGATTCTTCTTCTATTAATGAAAGTTTCCATTTGACAAATGCTTCTAATTCTGAATCTGAGATCATTTGTTGGCATGCAAGACATGGTCACATTGGACCAACTAGAATGGATAGACTTGCCAAAAGTGGCTTACTATCTAATGTTTTAAAAGTTGAGATGTCAACTTGCGAACATTGTCTTGTAGGGAAAACTTGTCGCAAGCCGTTTGGAACTGGCACAAGGGCCGAAGTTCCATTACAGCTTATCCATTCAGACATTTGCAGTCCAATGAATGTTAAGACAAAACGCGGGAAGTCCTATTTCATCACCTTCATTGATGACTTCACCCGTTTCGGTCACATTTATTTGATTTCCCACAAACATGAAGCTTTATCTTGCTTCAAAAACTATATGAGTTTAGTGGAAAATCAACTAGATCACAAGATAAAGGTCTTGCGAATCGATCGGGGTGGAGAATATCAATCAACGAGTTTTAAGGAACTCTGTGATGAAAAAGGCATAGTTCATCAAATAACTATGCCTTATACTCCGCAACAAAACGGTGTTACGGAAAGAAGAAATAGGACATCGATGGAAATGGTCCGATCAATGATGTCTCAGGCAAATTTGCCCATCACCTTTTGGGGTGATGCATTATTGACGGCAGCATTCATTTTAAACCGTGTACCCTCGAAGTCGGTAAGTTCTACTCCTTATGAGTTGTGGAACAATAGAACTCCAGACTTAAGCATTCTAAAACCTTGGGGTTGTGCCTCTTATGCACATTTATCCTCTCACAAATATGGCAAACTTGGGCCACGTGGGAGGAAGTGTATCTTCATCCGATACGCTGAAAACTCCAAAGGATATGTTTTCGTCGGTCAAGAGGACAATGGCGGTCTAATAGAATTCGAATCGAGGAATGTTGTCTTCTTGGAAAACGAATTTCCAAGACAGGGTGAGATAAGTCAAGACTTATCCTTGTTTGAGACTTGGGATCAAGAAGGATCGGAACGTTCGAGTGGGAGAATTCTTGGTGAAGAGGAAAATGACCCTCATACTTCACCTATGGATGATACGAACGATACCAATCCTATTCCGAGTGGGAGTGATGTTATTCCAAGTGGGAGTGATGTCATTCCAAGTGGGAGTGATCAAACTCAAGCAAGACGTAGTAATCGAACGAGGCTAACACCTCTGAGATTTGAGGATGAATTTCCTCAAACATTTATGACATTACTACAAGATGATGACGAAACTGCAAATTTCAAACAGGCCATCACATGCCCTGCTAAAGATAAATGGATAGCGGCGATGGAAGAAGAACTTCAATCCATGAAAACAAACCAAGTCTGGGACTTGGTTGATTTACCTAAGGGACGTAAAGCCATTGGGAACAAGTGGGTTCTCAAAATCAAGCATAAGGCTGATGGCTCCATCGAGAAATATAAAGCTCGCCTTGTTGCGAAAGGTTTCACGCAACAGGAAGGAATAGAACACGAAGAGACTTTCTCTCCTGTCGTGCGTTTTACCTCCATTCGCTTAATTCTGGAAATGGTGGCTTGTTTAGACCTCGAGTTACATCAGATGGATGTAAAGACTGCTTTTCTTAACAGAGAACTAGATGAGGAGATATACATGGAACAACCAAACGGGTTCGTACAAGAAGAAAACAAACATAAGGTTTGTAAACTTCGTAAATCCATATATGGTCTTAAACAATCCTCAAGGCAGTGGTATGTGCGCTTTCAAGAACTCGTTTTGTCGTATGGTTTCTCCATGCTCGACGAAGACAACTGCGTATACATTAAGAGGATTAAGAACAAGTATGTAATTATGTCTCTTTATGTAGATGACATACTTATAGCCGGAAATGATAAGCGTCTTATCATGGATATCAAAGCTTGGCTTTCATCCATCTTTGAAATGAAAGACATGGGTGAAGCTGCATATATCCTTGGGGTTAAGATCTCAAGGAATCGTTCCAAGAAACTTCTTTCTCTCTCTCAAGAGACATATATAAAGAAAGTTTTAGAACAGTTTAATATGCAGGACTGCAAGCCAATTGATACTCCAATAAGCAAAGGCGAGGGTCTATGTTTGGAAATGTGTCCCAAAGATCCAAAAGAAAAGAAAGCTATGGAAAAGGTTCCATACTCCAGTGCTGTAGGGAGTCTGATGTACGCCATGATGTGTACCATACCGGACATTTGCTATGCTGTTGGTATGGTAAGCCGTTACCAATCCAACCCAGGACAGGCACACTGGAAAGCGGTGAAGAGGATATTAAGGTACCTCAAAGGGACTGCGGACTATGCGTTGTGCTATCAAGGCAATACCTTGAGACTCGAAGGCTATACCGATGCTGATTGGGCAGGTGATCTCGACGAGCGAAGATCTACCTCAGGCTTTGTTTTCTTGCTCAGGAATGGTGCAATATCCTGGAGCAGCAAGAAGCAAACCTGTATCGCCCTATCAACCATGGAAGCCGAATTTGTAGCATTCAGTATGGCGGTCCAAGAAGCTGTTTGGCTTAGGAAATTCTTAGACAGGCTAACGGATGCCACTGACTCGAGCACTGTTCCTATATACAGTGATAGTCAAGCTTCGATTGCCTATGTCAAAGATCCTAAATTTCATTGTAAGACCAAACACATTGATATTCGATTCAAGTTTGCGAAGGACTGTGACAAATGGAAGGAAGTAGACATAGGATACATATCCACGCATAAGATGGTAGCGGATCCCCTTACTAAGGCGATCCCTAGAGATGTATTCTTCAAACACTTATCATCTATGGGAATGCGTAGGTGCTGAGCTGTATCATGTAATATTTCACATGTCTATAGAAGATCAAAGTTTAATAAAAAGAAGAAGTTCTTTTTATATATTGCATACAAGTTTCTTACAAATGATTTTATACATTTGTGTTTAAGTCTCAGCTATTTTATTGTGTGTATGTCGGACAGATTAAGGTTGGCTCTCTCACATGAGCAACCGCCTTATCTTATCAGATGGATAAGATAGAGATGAGACTAGTTTAAAGTCAAAATCATTAGACAAATGATTTAGAGTCGTGACTTTAACAATATAGTCGAATGAAAGATCTGCATCATATGGATGCTTACAAAAGATCTGAGATCTGTATCACAAGGATATTTAAAAGAGATCTCATAGGATTTTATAAATCCTATCTGTCTTATGCAGGATGAGAGTCCGGGAATATTTCATGGGTAGTAAGGGGACTCAAATGATAGGCACTGTGGTGTCTGATCTTTCATCCGTACAACATCATTAAGACATACTCTCCCTGGGAAAGGAGTGATGTTGTAATACGTGTTTATACCACGTATGCATTTCGACCACTGAGTTAGTAGCAATAGAGTTTGCTATTATGTGAAACTCAAAGGCCATATGGGTCTTAACTCTTACCCTCAAGGACTCCAATTGGTTCCTTTAGATTTGACGAGATGATCGTTATCTTAGCATGTTGCTAATGGGCTATGATAATTCGGCTCGGTGGGGCACGTTAGAAAAGTGAATCAAGTCAAGATCAGAAGGTTCGCAAAAAGAGGAAGATTGATTTCATATTCGCATTTGGACTTTAATGATTCAAAGCTGGCCAGCCAATTGTGATCCAGATGGGATTCAATTGTTGAATATAAAGTATAAGAAATGTGAAGAAATAATCTAGGGTAAAGCATGCGTTGAACTACTCAACTTTGCACCTTCGAGGTCGTTGTGTATCTCTAACAAGTGCATAACAACAGACTCTACACGCATGACGGTCGCACGGTCTATTTCTCGGTATGATAGATGAAAGAACAAAGAGAAAGACGTTCTCTTACAATCCCCTCAAGTGTGAGTGGGAGATGTTGGATATGGATGACGTTTGTACACCCTTGTAGGGGATGTACGAGGGAATACGGACCTCGAACGTCGCGTACACGAAGTCGTGTGCAAAGGGAATCTGTTCCCTTGCGGAGAGGATCTCTAGATTAGTGGGAAAGTCGCATTATATGTGCATAAGTGCATGCGACATATGGCTAATAAAGGGGGAATATCTTAAGCTTATGTTGTACCATACATATGGTACAACTTAAGCTTATAATGTGCCATGTATGATGGTACACTTTAGTTAAATTGTTCCAAAGGAACAATTACTCCTAAAATAACTACCTTGGGGCTATAAATAAGACCCAAGGCTTAGCCATTTCCTTACACTTTTGCATGGTATTCTTGCCTTGCATTTCATTCTAGAGAAGCTCTGCCGAAATCCTTCCTCTCTCTTTATCCAAGTTCTTAATCTAAAAGTAGAGATTTAGATTGTGAATTTAGTATCCTTACTCCGTTCGTGAGAAGACTCGATCCGTCGTGGCGAATCCGAAGGCAAAGTTTCGAGACTACCGTGCCGCATACGCAAGCGTAAGTCTCAACTTCATTTATCGATCCTAACGCTGTTTTGACAGGATCCTACACCTTCTTTGCCTGGCTGGTCGTCACTGGCTTCTTGGGATGACAACGCTTAACTAGCACGTCGATTTCCTTCTTCAGTGTCCAACAATCGCCGGTGTTGTGCCCGTAGTCGTTATGGTAATTACAGAATTTGAGGTCATCCCTTTTCTCATACCTGTTTTTCTTAATAGGTTCATTGGCAAGCTCTTCTCGCAGAGCATAAGCTATGACTTCTTCCTAAGGGACAATTGCTCTGGCAAGGCGTTCCTTATTCCAAGGGCACCTTTCCCTCCGTCACTTATCCCGACGCTCTAGACGAGGGATTCCTTGGGGTTTCTTTTCTCGTTTTGCTTCTCCTCGACGAGTAAGAGTGTCGTTCTCCACAAATTCAATTACCTCTTCCGAGACTATGAACCGAGCGGTTATGTTGAACTGCTCCACCAGGTTATTCGGTGGAAATGGGTGGAGGGCCCTCAGAAGGTGTTTGTCTCGGACTACTTGGACAAAAGCTGTAATGACCATTACGTCTGGGGTATTTTCAACCTCTACTCTTTCGTCGTTGAATCGTCAGACGAGGGATTAGATTGACTCCTCTCTCTTCTTCAAAGTGAAAAGATGTGAAAATTTAATTTTAGGGCATCGCCTTGCAACGAATTGCCAACAAAACAAGTCAGACAACTCGTCAAAAGACCCGACGTAGTCATCGAACAACCCGTTGTACCATCCATTTGCTGCTTTGATGAGCGTGGTATGGAAATCTCGCTAAAGGTATGGTTCGTCAGCTCCGTGAAGTAGCATCATGTTTTGGTATCTGCGGACGTGCTCCCATGGATCGCCCTTGCTATCGTGAGTCAGCCGGGGGTAGTTTAAACTTTTGTAGGAACAGAGCAGATGTGATGTTCACCATTAGTGGGGTTCTCCGATTGGCAGGAAGGATAAGTTGGGTTCGACCATCTCCTCCTTGTAGGTGCATAGCACCGGAAGAATGGTAGGGGATTTCCTCTGCCTCCATCCTCTTGTTGCTACCTACAAATTTAGGGGGTTGGGGCCCTGAGTAACTTGATCAATTACCTGCTCTAGGATGTTACGGGCGGCTCGTTTATTGTTGGATGTACAAGGACCTCACTGATGCCTGAATGCATGGTTGTTGTTTTCCATTTCCCCATTCCGGTGAGATGTAGGTGTTGTATTGAGGAGTGCATTCTCAATTACTGGTGGTGGGTGCCCAATGCTTTGCTATACTACGGCGGCCAATACCATGATGCTATTTTTTACCTTCTTAACAAATTGGTCGACTTGTTCCTGAGACACTTTGGGTACTCTGGCCCCCTTTGATGAAGACACAGATTCTACAACGTCTTCGACTTGAACACTGTTCGCATTATGGTTTTCTTTAGAACCAAGGTTTGGTCTGGGGTTGCTGGGTCCAGGTGACATTGCTAGTGTGATGCTTCAGGATGTCGACTGATGTTTCCTACAGACGGTGCCAACTGTTAAGGCCAAAAATGGCATTAACATTATCGAGCCTGACGTGGACTCTTCTGTCGAAGTGGAACCTCATCAGCTGATTGCGTAGACCCAGGTTAAAAAAACCGGGTTCGTTGGTGTCAGGAATTAGTTGATGACAATCATTTGACCCTCTGAACAGGTCGAGTCTTAAACGACCGTTGATAGAGATACAAAATTCTTCTTGAATCACTCCACGAGCTTCCTGTTTCATAAAGGAACATTAGGGGGGGGTCGGATCTGGGTCCCGAACCAAATCCCCTCCGATGATTAAGTTAGCATGGGAACTTAAGAGGGAAGAGAGCTTAGAGCTAACGAGATCGACCCACGGAGGCTCGTCTCGAGTCAGGCGTCGCAAGCTATTTGGTGGAAGAAATATTAAGTGGAGTATAGCATGTCAGAGTGTTGAGTCTCGAACCTCCCTTGTTCTGTTCATCTCCAATGTATTTATAGACCTCCGAGATCTCTTCAGTGACGTTGGAAGGATAACGGTCAACAATTATGGTGCCACGATCCTCCCCCCTTAATAGGGGTAACCATCGCCTACATGCCCACTATTTATAAGATCCCTTCAATCCCACGTTCGATAGGTGGAAGGACAACAGGCGAATGGCATATAGGCTTTGACTGAGTTTGCTTCGATCTTCTTTCATGGTCTTTGTGGATTTTGATCACCAAATAAACGAATCCCTCGAGAGCCGGCCCAATGATGCGACAACAGACATATGTGTATGTACGTATATACATATGTATATGTACATATATGTATATACAAATTTCTTGGAAAATGTATATACACATATGTATATATATACATATACGTATACACATCTATAATACATTTGACAACTTTTTTGAATTCTAGGGCTGACTAGGACAAGATAAAGAGTGGCTGAGATTTGATCTTAGTAAATCAATGGTTGAGACTGGATTTAGTGAAAAATTTAGTGGGAAAACTTAAATTTTGGGGGGAGAAGTGTCTTGGGAACCAAAACTTTGAAATTAAAAGTGTATTAGGAAAGAATGTGGAGATAATATTTTGGTGGTAAAAGTGTCTTGGGAACCAAAACTTTGAAATTAAAAGTGGCTTGGGAAAGGTTGTGGAGAAATATGATCCATTAAATTAAACAAAGTAAAAAATTAGCGTAAAAAATTCAGCGGAACAACAAATTAGCGTAAAAAATTGAAGTTAATACCATCACCGAAAATACCCTGAGGTTTTTTGTACCACGCCGAAGGCGCTCGCGCATTGTTCTGCACCGAACGAGCCCACGCCGTATTTGTTGTTCTATATCGAGGGCGCCCGCTAAATTTTTTAATGCTAATTTGTTGTTCCGTGCCGAATTTATTGTTAGACGCCGAAGGCGCTCCCGCGTTGTTCCGCGCCGTAGGCACCCACGCCGTATTTGTTGTTCGTCCCCGAAGGCGCCTGGGCGTTGTTCTGCGCCGAATTTGTTATTTTGTACCGAAGTCGTCCGCGACGAATTTGTTATTCAGCGCCGAAGGCACCCACGCCGTATTTGTTGTTCCGCGTCGAAGGCGCCCATGTCGTATTTGTTGTTCCACATCGAAGGTGCTCGTATCGCTAAATATTTTTATGCTAATTTATGTTCTTTTAAATTTTGGCTATATAAATAATTTTTGGGGGAACAAAGATTTCACGGGGGAAATCTTAAATGAACTGTGCCCGTGGGCACAGGTTATGACTAGTATATATACATATATACACACACACAAATACACAAATACATACATACTACTCCTTTTTTGTGTTTTGTGTTGTAAAAACTAAATGTTACGGGCTTAAGCCTGCATCTATTATATTGATATTGTTTCACGGGCTGGAGCCAGTGATAAAGGCCCATAGCAGGCATGAAAAGCATAGTCAGAAAATTGCCTAAATAAACCATTTTCCCTTTAGGTCCGCAGCTTTTTTCCTCTCAAGGGTTGGAACCCATGTAAACCCGCTGGCAGGAGGCCCAATGCCCGCCACCTTTAATTCTGTTATTAACTAGGTTTAAGTTTGCTGTGGGCTTAACACAGCATCCTCTTTATAACATGTCACTAGCCTAATGTGGCCCGTGTATCAAAAGAGGATATGTGCCATTAAACTAGCTACCCGAGAAAAAAGGTCTAATTTTCTGCGGCCTTGTAGGCATTGTGAACAAGCTAAAAAGTTATTGAAACCTCTAGGGGTCAAACGAAGGCAACACCTCATTGTGATCCCTACTGTGGGGGGTCCGATTACCAGATGACCTCTTCCCCTCTAGGCTCTGGTGGTCGATCGGTTGCCGCCCTCAAATCCAAATTTTATTAAATTTCAGAAAATAACCCAACAACCGAAAATTCCAAAATTCCAAATTAATTCCCAAAATACCGAAATTAATTTCAAATTTTCAAAATTTAATTCCAAATTATTAAATCTCAAAAATTCAATAAGAATATGGCTCTGATACCAATTGTTGGTGATAAAACTTAATTATCTATAGCGAAAACCATTACTAAAGATAGACAAGATATTCATATTATATCATTGAGAACTTTCTAAAAGATAAATGCGGAAGCGTGTAAGGACCCTAGCTATGAGGAAAACACTAAAAGGGAGGTTGAATAGTGTTTATAAAATTTAACTAAGAAATTACGCCTAATTAAAATCATAATCCAACAAAGATGCGGAAATAAGAATTAACAACAATGAACAATGCAAACAATAAGATGTTTTAAGGGTTCAGATTACCCAAGTCAAACCCAACTTGTTCCCGGTAATCCTATGTCCCTTACACCCGGATACCTCTAGATACTCAAGTTAGAACCCTAACTTGAGGTTTCCTTTAAACCCACTAGTAGCAACTATACAAGTATAATCGACCAACACTCGATGTACTTGAATCTCACAACTTTGGATCAAGCAAACCAATCTCACAAACCGAGAGTGAATTCAAATAATGAAAGGTATAAAATAATGAAATACACATACAATTCATATATACCTTGAAGTAGAACTTCAAGGACCAAATTGAAGTGAGTGCTGATCACTTCCAAGAAGAGAGTGAAGCCCTTTCTCTTGTCACCACTAAATGCCTAGAGGATATCAACTTTGATTCTAGGTTGGAGAGCAAGAGAGACTAAGATTCTAGGGCCTAGAGATCTTGAGAGATTGAGAGCTTGAAGTTGAATTCTTGAGTTGCCAAGAGAATGATTAAGAGGCTCCAATGAAACAGTAGAAGCCCCTCTTATCGGTTCTCCAAAACTCACAAACAAAACACCCAAAACCCCCTTTGAAATCAGTTTGGAAAAAGCCAACGGATAGAATTTACAGTACAGACAGTCGACTGGTGAAGGAACCACAATCGACTGCTGCACCGTGACAGAGGGCAGGTGAGAATTCAAACGGTAACTTACCACGTAGGACAGTCGACTAATGAAGGTTAGACAGTCGCCTGAAAACCATCAGGCGCCTGTGAAATCTTCTACATGTGACTGATACCCTAAGTGTGTAATTTATGAATACTAAAGAATTCTGGTTATACTAGGACATGTGACTGATGTGGAATCCACAGGCGGCTGTGCGATGGGTAGGTGACAGGAAAACCAACATCAGTCGTCTATTGCACAAATGTATAACTTGCCAAAATCAAAGTTCTGGCCAAGTGTTGGACAGGCGTTGTAGAAGCATATACAGGCGCCTGTAGATCCTTCTTACATCACCTGCAGGGGCTAGTGTGAAAGTTGATAAAACCAACGAAGTTTGGGCAAGATTAGACAGGCGACTGACTAACAAGTCATAGGCGCCTGACACTAGACAGACGCCTGCACTTTGTACAACAGTGGCCATTTTAAAGTTAAGAACTGAAAGCCCAAAATCAAGTCAAAATAGTGTGCATAACTGACGACTGTTGTACAATTCACAATCGAATGTATTGAGACAGGCGCCTGTAAATTGTACTTCAGTCGCATGTTGGAAGTTGGAAACCTAAATTGTACTTCAGTCGCATGTTGGAAGTCTAAATTGCACAACTTAGAATAAAAGAAGTTGGAAACCTAAGAATTGATTTCTAATAACTTCCTAGTCTAGAATGATTGAAGTGTTTGAGCTCCAACAATAATCTACTTCAAAGCTACATTCTAATGAGAATGAAAAGTGAATAAAAAGATTACTTTGATTAAGTTTCTCTTCTTTCTCTTGAATGATCTTGAAGTCTCCTTGAAGTTTTTGAAGCTCCATTCTTCAACTTTGATCACCCAATCTTCAACTTTGAGCTTTGATTGATCTTCATGGTGATCCATTGCTATTTGATTGTCAGTATAAGCTTAGGCAATTGATTAACTACATGTAGGGGATTAGTCACAAGTATTTATGTTTGCTCATCATCAAAACCAAGTATGGATAAGTCCAACTCAACATTCTCCCCCTTTTGGTGATGACAAATAAACATAAACAAAAAGATAAATAATTGTGCTTAAGAGATACTTACTCCCCCTACATAGATGCCAACCAAGTTAGACAATTAATATATGGGCATCTAATGATCAATTTAAAGCAATAGTATGATATACGTGAATGAAATGACGTCAAGTATTGGAATTTAGGATTTTTGAATCCAAATTCATTATATCGTACTCCCCCTGAACCTAAGGCAACTTATATCTTAGATTCAAGTTTAGATTCTAATTAGCACAAAATTATGATTTATTTATATCTCCCTTTATGGCATTATATAAAAAGGTAGGAGTAGAAAAACAACAATAGTGCTAACTTAACTAAAGAACAATCATGGGAGCAAAAAGAATGAGATATTTATTTAATGTCATACCAAATGAAAATCAAGAAAACACGAAGGTGTATCACACAAATATGTATCAAAACTCATCAAAACTAAGTTGACTAGAGGAATAAAAGTCCAATAGCAACATGTATTATGCAATTCATCTCAACATTCAATTAATACAATTAATAGCACAAGAAGAGAAAAAATTACATGGCATTCACATGAGAGAGTAATAGAGTTAAACTGATCATCATATAAATATATATATAAGATACATGGAGTACAAAAAAATATCCAACTCCACATACAAAAGTGTATGACCAACATACTTACATGTATCCAATGTGCCACAAGCACAAACACTAACAGACAAATATCTATATATGAAGCTATACATCCATCACACATCAATACATCAAACTAAGACTCTCAACCCTAACAAAAAAAGCTAGGTCATTGGGTGAGGAGTCGTCAAGAAGCATCAGTCCAGCTGAATGACGATGGAGTCCTCATAATCTCTCATCTCAAACTGAAAGCCTTGGGTCTCCATCTTTGAAGATGTCAGGACAACATCAGCATGAGAGTCATCCTGAGGAGCTAGAGAGGCAGGATCAGCAATAGCAGCATCAGATGGCTCTGTAATCGGAGAGATGACATGGGTGGCCTCAGGCTGAACAGAAACATCATGCTTATCAGGAGCAACAGACTGAGTCTGTGGGATGTCAGTATGAGGTGTCTGGGTGACGTCAGTCAGAGGAGTCGGAGCGTCACCGAAAATAGTAGTATGAGGGATATCCCGAGTGGGCTAAGCAGCAGCCGACTGAAGATATTGCTGGAGGGATGCATAGAAGGGCATGCCATGGTGCTGGAATGATAGGTGGAACAGCTCATAAAGACCAGCTACCTTCTTGTCCAACTCGATAAGAAGGGGATCAGGAGAAGGTGCAGCTGAGGATGAAGGGATCGACGAATCACTGGCATGAATAGTAGACGAAGAAGGGTCAGAAGTATACTGCCTCTTCTTTGCTGCAGTCAGCAAAGCCAAAGAGGACTACGACTTAGAAAATGCATCAAGAAGTGGGCCAAGTGGGACATACTCATAAGCAGAATGATCAATACCAAAATGGCAAAAGACATGAGTAAGGATACATCCATAAGGAGTATGGGAAGTGGTGAGGGTGATCTTAATATGGTCCATCCTGTCAAGTATGACCCCTGCCCTGTTCACCTCCATCACTGAGAATATCGCATACATGCATTTGAGTATCTCATGGAATGGCTGGTCAGAAAATTCGTACTTAGGCAGGATGATGGACTTAACGACATGGTGGACAGCACAACATCTAGAAGTGAACATGGAGGAGCTGACTCCAGAAGTGAGGATACGAGGAACCTCACGGAACATGTCATGAAGGACGGCCTGATCTAAATCAGCAACACAAGATATGGAAATGTCAACTGGTAAGGATCATGGGAAGGGAATCATAAGAATATTCCCTAAAAGCTTGGGGTCAAACTTGATTGGGGTCCACTGAATAATGGTGTCTAAAATCCTAGACTCAATGTATTCATCGCAAATGCGATTTGCATATAATAACTTCAAGAGCATGAGGTAGGGTCTAGGAGAATCAATTGGGAATACCGGAAGATATCGACCAATTTGGTCGTAATCAAAAGCTGGGAAAGATTCTCGACAGTAAAGGCTGCATACGAGATGAAACGCTCCTTGAGGAGTGATAGGTTGTTTATATATATATATATATATATATATATATATATATATATATATATATATATATATATATATATATATATATATATATATATATATATATATAGGTAAATCTTCAAATGAGAACATTTCGCACGGTGCGAAAATGTTTTTATCTTTTTTTTGAAATTTTTTTTTTTTCAAAAATTCTTTTTTCCACCCTCATTATATGTTATTATACCCCCCTCAAAAAATAATGTTTGAGAAATAATGTCATTTGGCCTTCGATCAAGGCATTTCATCAAATTCGCACGTTTTGAGACCGTTAAATTTGTAACGGGTGGATGGGTGCTCTAATCCCCAACGGGTTCACCCATTATTTTCCCTGGGGTATATAATTGTATGGATTAAACATCAAAAAAAAAATTTTGAAAAAAAAAATTCAAAAAAATAAAAAAAATGTTTTCGCACGGGCTTTCGCACCATTTTTTCGCAATGGAAGATTGCCCTATATATATATATATATATATATATATATATATATATATATATATATATATCACGTTCATTTCATTCACATTTTATTCCACTTCGCCTCGTTTTCCATGCCATTTTTATCGTTTTTGTTCCCTATGATGCTTTTGGTCTCTCCGATGTATTTCACATGAATTTAGTGAATTGTGGAGCTAAATGGCATGATATTGAGATTTTGGATCTTGGTAGGCTGCAAGTGAGCTAGATCACTTGGATATTGGCTGTGGCATTGGGTTTGAGATTGAGTTCGTTGTGGAGTTGTGGAGCTTATTTTACTGGAGTGCTGGAGCATTGTGTAGGTGGAAGCATTGTTGTATAGCTGAGATGCTGGAGCTTGAAGGGTTGGAGTTGGAGCGCAAAGATGAAAGCTTGGAGAAATAGCTGGAGTATAGGAGATTTAAGTATAGCTGGAGCTTGTTGTACCGGAATGCTGAAGCTAGAGATGAAGAATGAGAGCCTTGGAGCATGGAGTGTTCTTGAAGGAAGGAGCATGTTTCTTGAGCATTGTTGAGGTGTAGAGCACATAAGAAGATGTGGGGCTGGGGGACTGATGCTGAAGAATTTCTAAAGAGTGGCCAATAGAGTCACCACACGTCCGTATGAAGCTTATTCATATGGCTGTATCATCTC
This sequence comes from Scilla litardierei, assembly GCA_030789695.1. Lineage (NCBI taxonomy): Eukaryota > Viridiplantae > Streptophyta > Magnoliopsida > Asparagales > Asparagaceae > Scilla > Scilla litardierei. Next base: position 118,452,780 of record CM061134.1, read on the forward strand.
ATAACCCAACAACTGAGGAGGGCACAAGACATTCTACACGGCCGTATGGACTAGCTCCATACGGCCATATCATTCTCCTCTCCCCCAAGAAATAGCAGCATCATATTTCATATGGCCGTATGAATCTAATTCATATGGCCATGTCATCATCCTCTTCACCAAGTGTGCAATATTTTAGAATCGACGTGGCCGCATGGTTCTACCACGCGGCCATTTGAAAATAGGTTTAGAGCTACACTCGATTGACTTAGGTTTGTATATAAAGGCCTGGGTGCCGTCATTTTGAAGAGAGCTGAGCATTAGGCTCGTTTTAGCCCTCTTCTACTGTTCCAGAACCACGCGACCGTTTGAAAACGGGTTTGGAGCTACACCCGATTGACTTAGGTTTGTATATAAAGGCATGTGTGCCGTCATTTTGAAGAGAGCTAAGCATTAGGCTCGTTTTAGCCCTCTTTTATTGTTCCATTGCTTTTCTAGAGTTAGTTTAGCTAGTTTTTAGATGGATTTTTGGGAGTCTCCTCTGGATTTTGTAAATGGGATTGACAACCCCCTCTATGAATGAATGAGATAAGCCTTATCTTCTCTTTTTCTCAATGTTATTCTTATTGCTTTTGGTATTTTTGCTATTTTAGTAATGTTATTCATTTTGATTGCCATCCTCTCGCTATTGTTGTTGTTCTTGGCATTTTCATAGTGCATTATTTGTAAAACTCTGTAACCCATGTTTCACCTTCTAATCGATTCACATAGCTAGCACACAACCCGAAATCGAGTTAGTACTCGATCAATCCACCTCATGCGGACAACCCGTAAAGCACTACGAGGACGTCGTGCGCTTGCGTGTTATAAGTGTAAAACGATAACAAGTTTTTGATGCCATTTCTAAAATGCATGGTTTGATTGATGTTAGTAATATTAGGGTTTGCTAGACTACGTTTCATTCGAATATTTATAAAAATTTTAATAAACGAAATTTTTCCCTTCACTGGCACCAATTTATTTGCAACTCTCTTGTACCACTGACACGCTTAGCTTTATCTTTTACATCTCCGGTGCTCTTTGGAGAATATGTGGATGACAGATGGATCCTATGTGAATAGTTTCAGCGATTTATTCTCACGAGATGCTCAGATAGGAGGTTACAATCATGTTCCACAGGTTGCAGCGCTTTGTATAATTGGAATGTCTTTTCCCAATGCCAAAACCATACATATCCCAACAACCCACCATCGTATACCACAACCTATCTCATGAACCCTCCTACTATAACCCTCCACCACCACCACCACAAAAATGCCATCAAGAGTTACTTTTAGAAGACCAACTCCGAGACGAAGCTCAATGGCTCGAAACCCAAACCAGTGCCTAAGTCCAACTTTATGAACTTACCCAGAGTGTGAACCAATTGGTCATATCACAGGGGCAGTCGCATTTGGATGGTAAGGACTTCATTTCTCTACAAACATCGTCAGGATGGGATAATCTTGTGGCTCCACCGTAGAGATTTAGGCAAGGCCATCCCATACACCATGAGATTAAATTTCCACCTTCACTAGCTCGTTGAAGAAACCCATTGGCAATCTAGGGGAAGATTCATCAAAATGGTGTATGGATTACCGAAGCATGGGATAATCACACATAAGCTCCTTTGCCTCTTCAGTGGAGGACTGCACTTTGATCTGCAGGAATCCATGATGAAGATGAATGTAGGGCAATTCTTTGATATCCGCATGAGGATGCATAGGAGTATATGGAGATTACAGCTGCATCTCACATATTGATGAAAGGTAACTCATATGATTCGAATTTGAGAAATTTTGATATGAGTTTATTTTCTCATGCAGATACCACCACCGATGCCCACATCCATCACCACACTCCAAACGATGTACCTCAGATGGATGATGATAATGCTTTGACCCAAGGGTGGACACAATTTTTCTTGGAGAGGTTGGTAGCGAGAAAGGACCACACCAAAGCGTCATTGACCTCCCGGACGATGATGATATAGATGGTGGGGCTTTTGTACGAATTGCAGGGAACGCTCTTCATCACTATTTCACCACATAAGACGGTAGTGAAGTGTACTTAGGTGAAAGAAGGATATCAGACATCGAATAACCCAAGTCACTCTTCCCGTTTGATCACATCCCGCACTTCGTACCACGTGAGAACATCAAGGAGACCGTGGAGGATGTCTACATTGACGATGATGATGAGAGTGAGACCATGCCTCATTTTAGCGAGTCTGATGCCTCCTTACCTCCATCATCACCTCCACAGGATACTCCCACTCAAATAGAGACATTGCACCAATCAGAGCTTACTGCTCACATTCAGGGCATTATTTTAAAATCCACTTCTGAATCGTCTATTCCATTTCATAAATTTTTAGATTCAGATGTCATTGACCCAACATACCCCTCGCAGGATACAGATTTTCATTAAACAGATTTATGTTTGCCCATGGTTGCAACTAAAAAATATGTATATGGGATTAGTGAAGTGACGATATCGACATCGTCGAGAGAGCGCAATTCATTTTCAAGGAGTTTTCGTCACCCCATTACACGCATTTCATTAATTTTTGATGATTACCTCTGGAATACATTTAATTTGGGAAAAATTTGTCACGAAGACTGATCCACTTTGTCTTTTGTAGGACATAGGTGGACGTATTCGAGAGAAGCTGTGGGAGCATTGCTAGGGTCTGTTGGTATTCACAGAACCACAACATTGGCGGAGCCACAGAAGAAGCTGATTGAGCACCAGCCTACTCCAATTGAAGTGTTGAATCCACCTTTTGAAAACAGGTGTACTCAAACCAGTAATGTAGGTAATTTTATGTTTTTCTAGGATCCTAATAAACTCGCATATTCTCGATAGCGAAAGGAGCATATTAATATTTAGTTTTTTCTTGAGTTTATAGATTTTCATTCCCCATTTGAATAATTCACTCCCTCTTAGTTTGGCATGCCCCAAAATTTTGTAAACCCGAATTCCCAAACTTCAGAATTTTGTTAGCCCCTTTAATCCAAGGCTTAAGGATCTTGAGCTCAAAAATTTTCAATTTCATGAAAACCCACATCTAACTTTTTGAGCTTGACACTTTGTTGGATCTCTTCTGATGCTACATTGAAAAGGAGAGCTGAGGAGGAGCTATGGTGGAAGCAAAATGAGAGGAGTAACTAAGCCTAATGGGCCAAGGGAGAAATCTTGTGAAGGAGAGTAGCTAGAAGCATGGGCTGAAAGCTATGAAGGAGAGCAACTATGGCAGGGGGCAAATTCAACTCCATGTGGTCGTATGGTTTTACCCCATACGACCGTTTAAAAATTAAACCCACATCCTCAATTAGAAGACAAATCCACGCGATGGTTTGGAAAATTCCAAACGACCTCAGGAAAACTTGGAGAATTGTGGAGACTCTACAGAGTCTACACGGCCGTTTCGATTTTTAAACACAACCGCGTCGATTTTCCTCAAAATTAACTTTCATGCAACCGTTTGGAATTTTTCCAAACAGCCGCATCATCAACTTTATAGCCCCTTTCTCAAATCAATTTCACACGTCCGTATGAATTAATTTCATACGACTGTGTCACTTACCTCACTTCTCCCCCTATTATTAGAAACCCCTTACATACGGTCGAACAAACCTCATAATTTCGAACCGTTTCTCCTTTGCTCCTCGACAAAGAGACCCCCTCCGGCAATCTCCTTCCCAGCTCCTCGACTTCGAACACCTTTTTTCGGCGATCCTCTCTCCCAAGCATCGCCCCCATCTCATCATCTCTCCCCTCCACCATCATCGACGACTCCCCCCTTCCTCCACAAAACCCTAATCACCCTTTCCCCAATCCTAATCTACCAATTGCAACAAGGTTCTTGCAAGCTCGTCAGCAAAATTAAAGGGCTTAGCTTGGAACAAATGGATTGGCAGCTAGAGAGAGTGATCGCAGCTCAGTTTGCTTGGATTCACAACGACAATAGCTAAGCTCCTTGGGTATACTCTTCCCCTACCTTTGATAACAATATTGCTAATTGATGCTGCATATTCTAGGTCTTATTGGGTTGTCACTGCCGTGCCACCATCACCATCTACACTGCCTTTCACATTTCACCACCCACCTACACATACCCTTCACTCATTCAAACTTCACTTCTTACATTTTCATTCCATCACGTATCATTCACTCACCTACACTTGCCACTACACATACACACTCCACATACACACATATTTTTCATTTGCGTACACTAATCTTCACCACACTATCACATTTGCCCTACACAAACACTTCATCACCACTTCACAACCATGCTGTAACAGTCGCTTTTCGATCGCGTGTTTTTTCGCGTGTACGTTCTTTTTCATACGCGTATTTATTTTGACCTTCCCTTGTATCCGAAAAGTGTGAAGTTACATGTCGTTGTACCCCTCAGATAGAGTAGGTATTTGTGGGATTTTTAGTGAACGTCATTCCACGGGTCATTTTCCCACAAATCAGCTTTGATGAAGAGGTGTCTTAACCATTAGACTTTGACATTTGGCTATTTATTTTTAGTATTGTTTTCCCTGGACCTAGCACGAGACCAACCACTGTACCCTTGAGCCTCTCGTCATCACGGTCATCCTGATATTTTTCTCGTAATTTTCGGACACCGTTAGCCCGACCTTCCACCCTAATTACTTTTAACCCCAGTTAGCCCTAATCTAATCCGAATTTCAAACTGTAAATCTAAATCTAATAGGATCCTACGTATCACATGATTTATTCTCCTAGCTATTCTCACCCTAAATATACCCTCCCCCTCTCACACCCTCTCTCTCCAATCAACCTAAAATCAACCCATTTCCTATCCTATTTAGCATTTCTCATCTATTAGAACCGTGACCTAGCCTAGGGTTTCCAAACAACGAGCAGCCGCCACCCTCCTACATCTAACGCAACAGAGCCCCACCTGGCCGCCGGCCTTCCCAAGAGCTCCGGCCACCACCCCAACTCCAACACCTCTCCCTTTAAACATCCGGAGACCCGCCCACAAAAACCCAAAACTCACGGCTCCCTTGACAAAAACTGTCAATATCCCCTACTCCAACTCACAGCCACCCCCGCACAACGTCACCGGCGACCCCCTACTGCCGACGACCTCCCTCTGACCTACTCTACCTACTGCCGACCCCCTTGACTCCTCAGGCCGCCGAAAACCCCTTGGCAGCTGCAAGAAACCACCCAGGATTCCCTAGCTGCCGGCCTCTCCTTCCATAGCTGTCATCAGCCGTTGCTCCGGCCACCCTCAGGTCACGCGACCCCTTCGGCCTACTCCTATCCACGGTAGACCCTATGTGTCTAGGAGCCCATGCATGTCGTAGATCTCGCGCTCTTTTTCGACGTCTTTGCCAACGTCGTGTTGTTTCATTGCTCTACTTGCAACCGACGCGATCCCGACGCCGTTCCCCGTTGCTGTGCGGTTTTTCTGTGCTACCTACAGCCGAGATGATCCCAAGACGATCCTGAGATGATCCTTACTGTGCTACCCACAGTCGAGGACACCGAGCACCGCCACCGTTTCTAGACCCGACGTTAGACTCGTGCACGTTCGTCGCACTAGCTTGGTTCCCATCACTCGCAGCAACCCACACCGTAATTCATCAAAACCTATTTAAATATCGGCAACTTAGCTCACTAAATTTATTTTATGCTCCTTTAAAACAATGTGAAACAGTAGATCGACGATCGGACATTTTGACTGTTCACATAGGATAGAATCGTCGGATAGGCTAAACATTCAAATTTGACTTGAAACTGATAGGATAGCCCCGTTCAACTTAGAAACAACTTAATAGGTTGCTAAACTGGTTCTGACACCTGTCGTTGACTTGTGACATCGGACATTGACTGACACACCTACGGCAAGTTCCCCTACTTGCGTAGTTACGGCCATGTCTATGCCACTTTTTTCTTAAAACTATAAAATGTTGAACAAGAGAACTGGACGTGAAATGATAGCGTCCGGGACCCCCTCATGATAGCCTAGATTTGACAACGAAGGGTAGTATAAACTGCAAACATGCTAGGGACTATCTGTGTGTGTGCGTGTGGACACCCTAGAACAACTATACCTATGTCATGCCATGGAACATCATTCACGACCTGTCTTACACAGCCTGCGGGCATTAAGGACACTCTCCGAGACAGAGAGAGTGACCTTGGTACAGAATCACCTATGGAAGCCCGTCACTCACTAGGACAAAGTGAATGGCCCTGCAGACCATGGGGATAGAGGCACTCACCGAGCTAGAGTGAGTGGTCCTATACAGTGGTACAGATTCACCTACGGGAAGCCCGTCACTCACCAGGACAGAGTGAGTGGCCCTGCAGACTGTGGAGATATAGGCACTCACCGAGCTAGAGTGAGTGGTCCTATACAATGGTACAGATTCACCTACGGGAAGCCCATCACTCACCAGGACCGAGTGAGTGGCCCTACAGACTGTGGGGATATAGGCACTCACCGAGCTAGATTGAGTGGTCCTATACAGTGGTACATATTCACTTACAGGAAGCCTGTCACTCACCAGGATAGGGTGAGTGGCCATGCATATCGTGGGGATAGAGGCACTCATTGAGCTAGAGTGAGTGGTCATATACAGTCTTGTCTTGAGTAATTGGGTTGGGGTAGGGTTGATCGACCACCAGGTTAGAGAGTTTGGCCACTTTCTAAGCTGAAGGCGTGAACCCTCTTGGTGTCGAGTTGCTTGGTGTCGAGTCGCTTGTGTCACACAGTCTTGTCTAGTCTTGTCTTGGTAGCTTACGCTACGACTTTACGTGCCACATTTACTTTCTACACCGTCTTTACTTTTCCTTACTTATACATGTCATGTTGTTGCATCATCACATTTTAAATCAACATTAAAACGTCATCTTTAAATTCCCTTACACCTGCAGTAGAGTCTTCTAACCTTTCCGTGTAGACTTTACTTGACGTACATCTCCTTTTCTCTTGGGTGTTGTACGTCAGGTACCAAGACAGAGTACATAGACGAGCCGGCCTTACTCGAGGACTTGTAGTTGGAGGACGTTGATCCGGAGTACGTGCTAGACAAGGACAAGACCTAGGGGTTCCTCATCGTTGCCTACTTACGGAGGTTTACAGCTTTTAAGTTTGGGTGCGAGCACCGCTTTACTTTCTGCCTATGTTGGGTGCTCTGCACCATTAGTTTCCCTTTTTGCAGTTGTAGCCATGTTGGGCTTCTTTATTAGACTTGATATAAATGCTGGACATTATCTATTTTATAAATGAATGCAAATTTCTTTTTGAGTACTCTTATTATTATTGTTAGAACTTTTAAATGCAAGAATCTGCAATTAAATGGAATCTCTACAGACGCTTATTGGACCCGAGCCTCGCAGCTCTGGCCCATGCGGACCTTCGTCTCATCCTCGTACCCATTTTGGGAAGCTGGACGTGACACTTGCACATACCCACACTCACCCACTACCCATACAAATCACCTTCACCTCCACCATCACATTTCACTTCACACCTTCACTCACACCTTCACTACCCTTCACTCATTTCACATACACACCCTAAAACATACCCTACACAAACACACTTCATACACTCACATACACTCATTTTCACCCCCACACTCTGACATTCACACTATGCACACATCATGCCTCCCCATATGAAACGCCCACGCCCACCACCCCATGACTCCCAACAAAAGAGATCTCCACGGCAGTGCACTCAGACTAACCTTCCACGTCTGCACAGCCTCCATCACCACCTCCTGTGACCCCACCACAGATAGACACTTTGGGGATCACATTCACTTCTGAGGCCTAGAGAGACCATTTTGCCACCCTCTCTCAACAGACCTTTCTCACCACAAAGTTCGCTGAGCATTCCTGCTTACGACACTTTAGGAGCCACCGAGGGTGTTAGACGCATATATACCAATATAGTGTGGCAAGATTTTCTTGGTTTCCAAGCCCCAACCTATCAGCGACTCACACTTGATTTTCTTAGCTCCCTAACGGTCGAGGGTTCCAGCATAGAGTTCGGGATCTTTGATACTGATTATACACTCTCCTTTGACGACATGAACTCTATTTTCCATTGGCCCACCGCCACGATAGATGACATCACCCACCGTAGCAGCTGCTTCTACAGCTGAAAGGATGTCGATCATTGGGTATCACCCGTATAAGCCCCCATGATTATCATATATCGGGAGTCGAGCAAACGACTTTAAACAATAGCGCTTCATGGGAGGCAACCCATGTTCTGAACTTTTGTCGCTATTTATAGGAACCATTTACTAGTTCTAGTGAATAAACTTTGCTATGGGGATTTTTATCGGGAGATTTAGATAATTTTTTGTATCTGTGCAGGAAATTTCTCCCACTCGATCGGTTCATGAATCAACCGATCGAGTGGGTCGTATTAGAAGATGGCCAGTATCAGCACAGAAATGAACCGATCGGGTGGCACATGAGGATGGTCGGGTGGCAAATCGGGTGACAATAGCAGAGCTCTCGGGAATTTTTTTGTGTTAAATCAACCGACCGGTTGATAACAAGCTGTGATCGGGTGGCAGACCGGGTAGAGAGTACAGAGCTCTTGGGAAATTTATGAAGCGGTCAACAGATCTGTTAAAAACTCACCTGATCGGTTCACATGTAGCTGTTGATCGGCAAGGAATTTTCGAAAATAACCCACCCGATCAGGTGAAATCTCACCCGATCGGTTCGCCTAACCCTATAAATACCCCCCTCACCCATTTCATTTCACTCGATCCCCCAAACTCTACTCCGAGCGGTTTGTCTTCTCTCTCTCTCAAGCGATCTCCTCTCTCACTTCCATCCATCCTAAATTCACTCCCACACTTCCTCCATTTCTATTCCACCATCAATCCCCTCCCATCTACCATACTTCATCCCCAAATCCCTAGCCCTAGCCCGAGATTTTCGAAAATTTTCCTCTTGTTGGATTGAAGTGACGCGGCTTCACATACTCCTCCATTGTACGGCGAAAAACCTTTTGCAAGCAAGGAATCGCCTCGATACTGGGTACACTCGCTCCCGATCTTTACTTTTACGTTTTCCAAGTAATAGCATTTTGCTCCGTTGATTGTGTGCATTCATACAATCTTGCATTCTCATTACATCACCACACAAGCACGGCCAAAGACAAAGACAAGGATAAGGGAATCATGCAGGAAGAGGAGCCGTCTCGCAAGAGACAAAAATCCACACGTCCACCATGTGCACGTGCTCCTCATACTCCTCCTTCCAGACCACCATCCCAACCCATCATTGCTGTGGCGGACCCGCTGATGGGCCCGCATGGGATCCGTTTCATGAGTCTAGCCCATAAAGATTTTTATAATCGACTCAACCAACGATCTCATTTATCCACTAAGTTTGTCCATGATCAAACCCTAATCGATCTCGGAGTTTTCTCCAGAGTCGAGACTCTATTTGCAAACCTAGGATGGCTAAGTTTCTTACACTCCTACGCACTATCATACCCCACCCTCACACTCGAATTCCTCTCGACTCTCAAAACTAAGGCGGGGTCGATTATTGACTTTCGTCTCTGAAACCGAAACCTTCGTACCCATGTGAACACAATCAACAACATTTTCGGTTTCCCCATTCTCGATGACGATATCCTTCCCTATGAATTTCATCGCGACTTCGATGTCGACCATTTTTGTAGGCACCTCACACTTCACGATCTTTATCCTCGAGGCAAGGCTAAGGCCTCCTCCATCATCCACCATGTCTTTCGTCTAACTCACCGCATCATATCGAGCACTTTCTTCCCCTGGGATGAGTCCGGGACCGTGACTATCCCTGACCTCTTCATCATTTGAGCTATGACTTTTGATTTCATTCTCGGTGTTGACAGGATCGCTTTCGAGGCCCCGCGTGTATGCATTAACGCCGGTGCGTGGCTAATTCAAAAACTCCTTGATATTAGCCGCACAGGCAAGGATAAGTATTGCTGTTGTGGCCTCATTACTCTCATTGCTTTACACCCCCCCCCCCCCCCCGTGTTCAACAACGTTATCCCCCGCGAATTGTCGCGTGCCGCAGGATCTATATATCTAGATCTTGACGTCCTGTGGCACACCCAAATGATCCGGCCTCGAGGTATCGGTCAGTTTGTTTTTTACTATGGCTACCCCCCTGCCCCATATACCACTCTGCCTAATACTGGCCGTATGGCTATTCATCTTGAGGCAGACTGGTCGTTTCTTCCAGATCCAGAGTTTGTAGGGGGGTTACATCTTCAATTTCCATTCCCTGACGCACCTCGACCACCGTCCCCTGCCACCCACTTAGGTGAGCAGGATATCCCTGTGTTCAGAGGAGACCCCGGGGCTGGACCCAGTGTCACGACCCCTGCTTCTGCCGCTGTTTCTTCTGAGGCACTCACTACGGCCCTCTTAGGCCTTGCCTCCGGTGCCGGCACGACCACTACCGCCGGCACCACTTTTGATGTTCGTCAGGTCACCTCTGCTCGCCTCGCTCTTGAGGCTGAGCTGGCTGCTCCACATGCTGGCGCATCCTCTTCTACCTCCTTGGACCCATCCACTTCTTTCTTTTCACACCCACTTTTCCTCACATTCGATCGAAACGTGGCCGCCATTCTCTGCCATCTTACACACATCTACGGTCCTCCTCCACCAACTCCAGCACCATTACCACCTCCTTCGCCTCCTCGATCATCATCACCTCCTCCATCACCCCTAGGCGATTATCCTCTCACTTCACCACATCTTCTCCACCCACGACCACTACCGTAGATCCTACACTTCCACCATCCTTCACATCTATCACCACCGCATACTAGCACCGCAAGAAATTAGTTGTGCTCGACATCATTTCCCACCCCTCCTCATCGATCGCCGCATCCCTCCCACTTACCATTATCACCGTCACTCCACCCATCATCCACACCACCACCGCACCCATCCATCCACTACCTCCACCACTTTCTCCACTTCTCCGCACTTCTATCACTTTCCCCAGCCCACTCCCCTCCATCCTCTTCCGAGGAGGATGAGGAGATCACCCCTCCTGCACCATGATTGTTCTTTTTTCTGATTTTCCCCTAGCATTTTTTCTGCATCACATTTTTCATATCATTTTGCTAGCATTTTCATGATCAGCTTGGGGGAAATCGATTTTTGTGCATATTGTCGTGTGATGTCGTTGTTATGTGCCTGTTTATATGTGTTCTTTTATTTGTGTGTTTCTTTTTCTTTATTTTTCTATTTCGTTTGTGTGTCTTTCGTGATTTTCAATTTTTTGTGTCGGCGCATACTTCCCTCCCATTTTCATTGCCCTCCCGTATTTACTCTTATTGCTTTGAGGGCAATGCAAGATTCAACTTGGGGGAGTCCCACTTTGTGCATCAGGGTTGGATATGGACGACATGAATACACCCATGAGGGGATGTATGAGGGTATACGGACCTCAAATGTCGCGTGCACGAAAGCATGCGCGGAGGGAACCTTTTCTCGTGTGAAAAGGACCACTCGATAAGTGGAAAAAGCCACTCGATAAGTGGAAAAAGTCACTTTATAAGTGCATAAAGGAACTTGATAAGTGAATGAAGAAGAGGATAAATGAATGTGCTAATATAGGCTAATAAGCTTATATTTAGTTATTTCCTACAATAACTACCCCTAAAGCCTATAAATAGGACCCAAGGGTAAGGCATTCATACTACACTTTCCATGCCATAAGTTTGCAAAAGGCATCTTATGTTCTTCTTCTCCCTTCCATTAAAATTCTCTTCTAAATAGAGATTTAGACAGTGAAACTCTGCTTCGATCCTCCGTGACGAAGTATCGACCGTTGTGGCGAATCCGAGGGCAAAGTTCAGAGATTACAGTGCCGCGTACGCAAACGTAAGTCTCTACTTTATTATTCGATCCTAACATCGTTGTTTTGATAGGATCCAACAATCAGTTGTGTCTTTTTCATCGTTTTTGACTCATTTTCATCGTGTTTTTCTTTTTCTTCCTTTCTTTTTTATTCTCCCTCTCCTAGAGATGACCCCACATGATGAATTGCCACGGATCTACACACACACACTTAGCTTAGCTACGATAATCACTTTCACTAACCCTTGGAAGCCGAGTCCTATTGTATTTCATGCTTCGTGGGTTCACTTTCCTTTTGTGTGAGTTGTTTGTCGTGACTAGCTAATGGTGTGCTTCTATATTGTTATTTTGTTTTATATGTGTCTCCTTGGTTGACCCCTAAACTATCATGCTTCAATTCCGAATATGCGGTATTTTGCCTCACTATCTACTTCTCTATGCATGAATAATATATATATATATATATATATATATATATATATATATATATATATATATATATATATATATATATATATATGAGAACATTTCGCACCGTGCGAAAATGTTTTTATCTTTTTTTTGAAATTTTTTTTTTCAAAAATTCTTTTTTCCACCCTCATTATATGTTGTTATACCCCCTCAAAAAATAATGGTTGAGAAATAATGTCATTTGGCCTTCGATCAAGCCATTTCATCAAATTCGCACGTTTTGAGTCCGTTAAATTTGTAACGGGTGGATGGGTGCTCTAATGCCCAACGGGTTCACCCATTATTTTCCCTGGGGTATATAATTGTATGGATTAAACATCAAAAAAAGAATTTTTGAAAAAAAAAATTTCAAAAAAAAAAAAAAAAAAATCTTTTCGCACGGTGCGAAAAGCCTCTTTTTCGCATTTGAAGATCACTCTATATATATATATATATATATATATATATATGGCAGGTAAGTGTGAACCTTTATTGATATCAGGAAAAAATACATACATATTTACATACTGGTCTACTATAGGTGAGATGAAAGGGAGAGATGGGATAGGGCACAAGCGCCGTCAGCAACTACAACCTTCATATCAACCATAAGCACCAGCTTAACCCAATATACATGTAAGAGGGTACAATTATCCATTGTCCAAAAAACCCCAATTAGAGAATGGGCTCAGTGCTGATGGGTCATCTCTCTCAATAGCACGGAGAACGATTCGAACATCCGCTGCAATAACTTCAAATAAGGCCACCTTATCAAGTGATTTCCCCTCGAAGATTCTTGAGTTTCTTTGTTTCCAAGCGAGCCAGACAATTGCCGCTAAAGCTGTTTTAGCCAGTACTCCAACGCAGTCATTCTTCTTGTAGAGGCTAAGAATCAAGTCACCCACCCCCTCAAGAGAAGTAGGCACCACTCCCAAGTACCCTAGCTTAAGGAGCATTCTAGATAGTAAATAACGGGTATAATCACATACAAAAAATAGGTGAGTAGAGGATTCAAGTACCGGCTCTTGACACAGCACACAGTTTGCAGTAGCATGACCGGCCCATTTACATATGATTTCTGATCGGTCCATATTTTACACATTTTTTCTACATATTTGCATGCCATTTCGGTTGCTCATATTGCGATTTTCACGATTATTCGATGATATTGTGTTGCTTTTCACTATTTCTTATTTTTGTCGGATTTTAGGAAATATGGAGCGATCGGGAGCAAAAATGAGCTTAAGGCACTTGCACCCACTCCGGAGCGTCACCCAAGGCTCTTTTGAGGGCTATTCGGCGATGGGAGACAGGTGAAAGAAGAAGGAACTCCGTAGGAGCGACGGGGAGGCGAAACGGAGAAGATTGGGCATTTTAGCATGCCACTCGGCCGAGTGAAGGAGTAACTCGGCTGAGCAAAGAAGCCCGCTCGGCCGGCCAGATCGGACACGCAGCAGATTGAGTATCAGCGTGCACTCGGCCGAGCATCGCCATCCCACTCGGCTGAGCACGGAGACACCACTCGCCCGAGTGGCATCACGACGACGGCAAGCAAAAATCCCAGACTTACTGGAATCCGTCAGGCGATTGAGGGTTCCGACTCGGCCGAGTACTGAATGCCCCGCGGCCGAGCGAGAAAAGCCACTCGGCCGAGTCACCTCCGAAGAAAGACCCCCCAAGACCCCTGACTTACTGGAATTTTACAGGGTCTATCACTCGGCCGAGTAGAGAAGCACACTCGACCGAGTAGAGAAGTCAACTCGGCCGAGTGATGCCAAGGACACGCAGCGCCCAGATTTTCAGACAGCCTCTCACTCTTTTGAAATCTGCTATCATTCCAGCAATCAAAGTATTTTTCTCATATTTTTTATGGATAGTAGACTTCATGACGGTTCCAACGCCCCCAAGAACGTGCAAATCGGAGGTCGGATGAAATCTGGGGAATTTCTGCAAGTTGACGCTGCAGTGCTGGAATTTCCACTCGGTCGAGTCACATTTTCCCACTCGGCCGAGTGCGGCCTGTGCCCAGATTTTAAGTTGCGGTTTGGGCTGTTTTTGGGCACGAATTTGAGGGGTTTTCTAGGGTTATTTGCTCGGGTTATGGGAGAGTATTTAAGGGGTTTGTAGCCACCATTAGAGGGGGATCCCCATTATGTTTTCTTAGCCTCCATATGTTTTTCTTAGGATTATTTTAGAGGTTAGGCCATGCCCTAGGCCCCCTCTTGGATCAAAAAGCTTGTATTTTGGATTGAAGATCTTCATCAAGCTAAGTATCTTTGTTCTTTGTTCTTATTCTTTGAATCTTTGTTTTGATATTTTTATATATGCAAGCAATGGTTTTTATTGATCCTCATGTCATTATTGCTATGCTAGAGTAGATTTGTTGTTCTAGGGTTTGGGGATGAACCCTATGGATCTAATTTCATATTTGTGAAGAATGAATTCTAAATTTCTAGAATTGATAGGATGTTAGGTTGTGATTGATTTCCTACGGATAGCTAGGGATTTCCATCGATTTGGGATTTGCAAGAGATTGGATTCTAATCGATGGGAAGGCCAAGATATTCGATTTAGGTTTACAATTGGGTTTCTCTAGATTTGGTTTGCAAGAGATTGGACCAAAGCTAGGATTTTTAATTGTAAATCTATACACATATTCGTTTGCAAGAGATTGGACGAATACGAACTATCACAACCTAGATCGTAACTCGAGTTTGCACGAGAGTGGGCTCGAGGGGCGATTGAACGATGATGTCGATCCTCATGCTAGTGGCTTAGGTTAGGGTTTGCAAGAGATTGGGCCCGAACCTAGATTTGCTATAGACCGGCAATAGCGCGAGAGCGTGAGCTTGGTTCTACATTAAGTTGCGACTAGTTCATCTCAATGCAAGTTTAGTAATATTAAGATTCACTATTTACAATGATGTATGACGATCCGTAGTGGGAATTCCCTAGCCCTAGACGCCTTTATTTGATTTTATATCCCCATACTTTGCCCGACGATTGTGACGGGATCGCCGCACGGCAAATTCCCTCTTTTATTATATTGTATTTAAATCGATATTTGACCGATTTCTTTATCATCGACACTGACATCCACCACCATTTCCATTACATCATTCCATAACCATCTCCACCAATAAAACATTCGTAGTCAAACCAACCTAGGATAGATTGGTGCTCAACACCACCTCCTCGTGTTCGATACCCGCTCGCCACTTGACCGTGCGCTTGCGGTAAAACTACAATCGTTCTCCGGGTGTGTATCCGGGGCCGACCAAGTTTTTGGTCGTGCTCTTGGGTTGCATTTCGGGGCGATCAAGTTTTTGGCGCCGTTGCCGGGGAGGTGCTTCCCGTTGGGTGCCAATTTGTCACAATTAGGTTGATTAGATTACATTGAAAAAAAATCAAAAAAAAAAACATTGAGAGAGATTTTTTCCCACCACCTGCTATTATTATCTTTATCTCTCTTTGTACCACTGACGTCTTTTCCAGGTTGTTTACTTTGATTGATCAGGTATAGTTGTTACAGCGATGGTGCTTCCAAAGAAAATGCGAGCGGGCTCTATACAATCCTACATATATCTCGCTGCATTCTATCAGGCTGATGGAGAATCCTTCGGGGAAGCCTTGTCTAGGTTTGAAGGAATGTTAGAAATGTTCCAGACGGAGTCAGACCATGAGTGGAATGACTCCACACTATTTGATATCTTCACTAGAAGGCTAAAGGGACCCTCACGTGAGTTTTTGAAGAGGATGCAAGTGGGGAAGTTCAGTGATCTACAGTTGGCAGCAGCCTTGGAGCAAATGATAGATGATGCTCGATCTACCGGTTCACTAACCGTTACGGTAAGTAAACTATACGACCAAGTATTCATCGATTTTGTTATGGCTAATGTCTCTAGTGCAGGTACCATCATAGATGGAGTGTATGCTTCACTTGAAGGTGATCATATCCACCTTTATACCATCAACACTCCACAAATAGAGACATCTGAGTTGCCCAAGGAGGACACGTACACGGACCTATTGAGAAACATTGTCGACATAGTTCGAATTTCCGGTCCATTGACAATAACGGCAGGTGATCCTTTTGAGCTTGAATTTCAAAACTTTATTACTCATTGTATCTCTTCCACAGGCACAATTGATGATGGAGTCTACGCTCTAACTGAGGGGCACAAGACCCATTTTTACACCATGGCCGAGATACATGAGCCTATAGAGCCACCTTATGCCGTCGTCGCCTCCCCCTACCACCCACCTGAGTCAGAGCAGCCTATAACATCAGAGGATATTATTGTGGAGGTCATGCATACATTAGTGGAGCAGACCATCGAGGAGGACGTGACTTTGGACGATGACATCTGCACACAGATGGAGCCCGAATTGTGCCCCCTCCTTTCAAGCTACCGCAGCCATCCCCACCTTCTACAGAGGATGAGCATCCCTCAGAGGACCACGCTTCTACTGATGTTGAGGACAATCCCACAGAGCTTATGGCTCCCCTTCAGGGAGATCTCTTTACTCCCTCATCTCCTACATTTGATTCTCCTCCCGTGTATGATGTTTTTTATGATTCAGATTTTGGCGACTCATCATGCCTTTTGCAGGATCCATGTACATACGATCAAGAGGTACGATGGGACGTATACGAGGAGGATTACGAGGAGTTAGCACCCATGGATGCTATTGAATATGATCAGGAGGTGCGATGGGATAGATCTGACGATGATGAGGAGCTGCCTGATGAGACCTACGCTTATATGCCCAAGCTACCTGAACAACCTGAGGCGAACAATGTGGAGTTGATCGATGTGGTACACGAGAGTAGAGATTTATTTTCAGGGAAGTGTTGTCAACCGTTTTTAATTTTAAATACTTATGTTGATGACCCTCTTTGGAATACATTTATTTTGGGGAAGAATTATCCACATCAGATTGATGCGGCTTATCTCTTGCAGGGTACAGGTGGAGTCCTTGGAGAGATGCTGGGAGCCGCATTGCTGGAGTCTGATGGAGTCCGTGGACATACGAGCCTGGCGGAGCCACGGAAGGAGCAGTTGGAGCAGTTGCCTGCACCGGCAAAGATACTGGATTCGCCTTTTGCTATAGGTGATATCAATCTAGTAGTGTAGAAATATTTATGCTTTAAATAAACACGAATTCTCTCGACAGCGAGAGGACCGTATAGATTTGCTTGAATAAATATCACCTCACATGATGGCCACAAAAATCTTTTACACCCCAAACCCATTATATACATTAATTGCCCTCTCCATATTCTGATGTGTCACATCCTTTTGCTCACCACATTCGAGCATTTCTTTCAAGTGAAACTTTACTTTATTATTCGTTTGACTTGATCACGCTTTGCAAAGCCATGACATTTTTGGTCAAGTCATTTGAATAGGATTGTTTGGTATAAGCTTGGGGGAAAGCGCTCTCATGCATCATTGTATGTGCATGTAGTTGCATTAGGATTTCATGTCATTCATTTCATCATTTTTCATTCACCCCCTTATTATTATCGTTGTTCCTCATATTCTTTCATTATGATCACATTGAGGACAATGTGAAGTTTAAGCTTGGGGGAGTGCATTTCCATGCCATTTAGATGCATTAGTTGCATTTTTTACTTTATTTTAGGATTTTTTTAAATTTTTCAAAATTTTTGCATCATCTTTTTGATTTTTCCATCTTATTTTCCTTTTACGTGTGTTCATGCATCATGTTGTGTGCTTGTTTTTCTTTTCTTTCCTCTCTTTTATTTTTTCTTATTTCTTTATTTTCCTTTCTCTTCTTTTGCTAGATGCGTTCCTTATGATGATGTCTCTTATTGCTTTAGCAACCATCACGATGCTTATTATTCCTTGCCATGCTACTTAGAGTATTTCAGTATCATGCTTTCCATGTGCTTGCTTATATATTATTTTGATGATTTCTCTATATGAATGCATGATATTAATTGAAGCTGAATGTATGGATTAGTGTTTGGTATGCTTTTGTTGGAAGTGCACCAAGATTCACGCATCAATTGTATAACTGAAGCATCAGTTTTATTGTCTTATTCACCTTCTGTTGCATGCCTGATATGATTGTAAACTTACTGCTTGACTTCACTATATATTGAAATGATTGAGAATATCCATGCTTACATATGAGTTTTAGTTGAAGTATTATTTTATTGAACCGTTCGTGCACATCTTAGAGTGAACCGAGTGTTACATTATTTCTTTCTCCACATATATCTTTTTATTCTCTACATGTCACTTGAGTTCACCTCCTAAAGCTACTTATATCGCATCTATTTCCCAAAAATCCCCACAAAAGAAAAGTTAGCTCCAAAAAGTCCAAAAAGCCAAAAAGGAGCCAAAAGCCAAAAATACAAATCATATAGCTCCTACAAAAATCCAAAAAGAAAAATGAGAAACAAAAAGTTCAAAAAGAAAAAAAAACAAAGAAAAAAAAAGAAAAATACATTTCTCTATCTCACTATTGGAGCCACAAAATACTTGGGAAAACCAAGGCAAAAATCCCATTTTCCACTATCATATTCCTTTAGATGCGATGCCTCAAGCTAAGCTTGGGGGGTGAACTCATTTGACCATATGAGTGAGTATGACATTAGAGTGGAGACGTGCATGAATGGGAATATTCGATAATGCTTAGACTTTGCAAAATATATTAAATATGGAGATTTTTCATTATTTGAAATAAATATGTGAATGCCATGACTCTTATTCTATTCTCTATTGCATGCTTGGTGTGTATCTTATATGCTTCATTTATAACTCTTGATTGAAAAGTGCATTGCCAACATTTGTATATTAAATCCTATGAAATGCGTGACGTGGATATAAATTGATTGTATGAATTTAGAGAATCCCTTTTGTTGTTCTTAAAAACTTGCAAGAACCATGTTTATGTAAGATTTGAAATCCTTATAGCATGTGATTCGTATTTTCCAAGTTATCGTGATGTGTAGCTTATGGCTTGAGATCTGAGAGAATAATCTAGCGACCCATTCCACCTCGTGTTCTTTCTTTTCCATTTCATTTTCTGTGTTTTCATCTCCCGAGTTCGTCTCTCTACTTTTCTTCCTCGAGGACGAGTAAGAGGCAAGCTTGGGGGATTTTGATCGGTCCATATTTTAAACCTTTTTTCTACATATTTGCATGCCATTTCGGTTGCTCAAATTGCGATTTTCACGATTATTCGATGATATTGTGTTTCTTTTCACTATTTCTTGTTTTTGTCGGATTTCAGGAAATATGGAGCGATCGGGAGCAAAAATGAGCTTAAGGGACTTGCACCCACTCCGGAGCGTCACCCAAGGCTCTTTTGAGGGCTATTCGGCGATGGGAGACATGTGAAAGAAGAAGGAACTCCGTAGGAGCGACGGGGAGGAGAAACAGAGAAGATTGAGCATTTTAGCATGCCACTCGGCCGAGTGAAGGAGTAACTCGGCCGAGCAAAGAAGCCCGCTCGGCCGGCCAGATCGGACATGCAGCAGATTGAGTATCAGCGTGCACTCGGCCGAGCATCGCCATCCCACTCGGTCGAGCACGGAGACACCACTCGCCCGAGTGGCATCACGACGACGGCAAGCAAAAATCCCAGACTTACTGGAATCCGTCAGGCGATTGAGGGTTCCGACTCGGCCGAGTACTGAATGCCCCGCGGCCGAGCGAGAAAAGCCACTCGGCCGAGTCACCTCCGAAGAAAGACCCCCCAAGACCCCTGACTTACTGGAATTTTACAGGGTCTATCACTCGGCTGAGTAGAGAAGCACACTCGACGGAGTAGAGAAGTCAACTCGGCCGAGTGATGCCGAGGACACGCAGCGCCCAGATTTTCAGACAGCCTCTCACTCTTTTGAAATCTGCTATCATTCCAGCAATCAAAGTATTTTTCTCATATTTTTTGTGGATAGTAGACTTCATGGCGGTTCCAACGCCGCCAAGAACGCGCAAATCGGAGATTGGATGAAATCTGGAGAATTTCTGCAAGTTGACGCTACAGTGCTGGAATTTCCACTCGGTCGAGTCACATTTTCCCACTCGGCCGAGTGCGGCCTGGGCCCAGATTTTAAGTTGCGGTTTGGGCTGTTTTTGGGCACGAATTTGAGGGGTTTTCTAGGGTTATTTGCTCGGGTTATGGGAGAGTATTTAAGGGGTTTGTAGCCACCATTAGAGGGGGATCCCCATTATGTTTTCTTAGCCTCCATATGTTTTTCTTAGGATTATTTTAGAGGTTAGGCCATGCCCTAGGCCCCCTCTTGGATCAAAAAGCTTGTATTTTGGATTGAAGATCTTCATCAAGCTAAGTATCTTTGTTCTTATTCTTTGAATCTTTGTTTTGATATTTTTATATATGCAAGCAATGGTTTTTATTGATCCTCATGTCATTATTGCTATGCTAGAGTAGATTTGTTGTTCTAGGGTTTGGGGATGAACCCTATGGATCTAATTTCATATTTGTGAAGAATGAATTCTAAATTTCTAGAATTGCTAGGATGTTAGGTTGTGATTGATTTCCTACGGATAGCTAGGGATTTCCATCGATTTGGGATTTGCAAGAGATTGGATTCTAATCGATGGGAAGGCCAAGATATTCGATTTAGGTTTACAATTGGGTTTCTCTAGATTTGGTTTGCAAGAGATTGGACCAAAGATAGGATTTTTAATTGTAAATCTATACACATATTCGTTTGCAAGAGATTGGACGAATACGAACTATCACAACCTAGATCGTAACTCGAGTTTGCACGAGAGTGGGCTCGAGGGGCGATTGAACGATGATGTCGATCCTCATGCTAGTGGCTTAGGTTAGGGTTTGCAAGAGATTGGGCCCTAACCTAGGTTTGCTATAGACCGGCAATAGCGCGAGAGCGTGAGCTTGGTTCTACATTAAGTTGCGACTAGTTCACCTCAATGCAAGTTTAGTAATATTAAGATTCACTATTTACAATGATGTATGACGATCCGTAGTGGGAATTCCCTAGCCCTAGACGCCTTTATTTGATTTTATATCCCCATACTTTGCCCGACGATTGTGACGGGATCGCCGCACGGCAAATTCCCTCTTTTATTATATTGTATTTAAATCGATATTTGACCGATTTCTTTATCATCGACACTGACATCCACCACCATTTCCATTACATCATTCCATAACCATCTCCACCAATAAAACATTCGTAGTCAAACCAACCTAGGATAGATTGGTGCTCAACACCACCTCCTCGTGTTCGATACCCGCTCGCCACTTGACCGTGCGCTTGCGGTAAAACTACAATCGTTCTCCGAGTGTGTATCCGGGGCCGACCAAGTTTTTGGTCGTGCTCTTGGGTTGCATTTCGGGGCGATCAATTTCGACTGTAGGTAGTTTATTGCGCAGAGCTCGGAGTAGGCACAATGCCATTTTTGGCACATGCTTAGCATGCCATATTAAATCATAGTATAGAAACGGGGCTGTGGCCGACCTGACCCCCTCCCAGGCTTTGCGAAAAGTGCACTCGGGTCCTGTGCTCCAAGACCACTCATCAACCCAGGTTCCAATTTGATCGACTGAAGTAATGTCGCAAGTCGGGACATTTCCGTGGGTAGCTTCCATTGTCCCGTCTCCCAGTAATCACTTACTAGGGCAGCTTCAGATCCTGGGGGTGGAGCGAGCTGTTGATATAAGGGGCCAGAGGGGTGCCAGTTGTCGTACGAAAACGACGTTGTCGTACCATCCTTAACAGTTCTTTTGATAAGTTTTTGAGAAAGAGGACGATGCCTTAGGAGAAATTTCAACGTACCCGACTGCGTTGGGTGAATCTTAGCAGAGTAGAAGCCCAAGTCCGATCGGTTCTTGGAATTCTTCATGAAACTCGCCCACAACCCTTTACCCGAGAGAAACCTCCATGTAAGCCGCACACCAGATGCAGCATTTAGATCTTTCAGCAGTTTAAGCCCAACACCCCCTTCCTTCTTAGGGACACACATGTCTTTCCAACTCCAAGTATGTAGCTTCCCACAAATAAACCTCCTACAAGCTGAATTGATAGACCGGATAACAGAGGACGGAAGGCAATATGCTTGCATCCAAAATCCGACCATACCAATCCCAAGTGGTCTCAACAACCTCATGGTAACCAGAATACATTACCCATGAGTTATAGAATCTGAAAGGTTTAGGAGATGGTTGCACCATAGAGTTCAGATGCAGAAAGAGGAGACAGTGATCACTTATACCCGCTTCTGAATATTCACAAAAAGAAGAATCAAAAATATTCTGCCAAACTTGGTTGCATAAAATATGATCAAGGCAAGCAGCAATACGATCAAGACCGATTCTTCTGTTGTTCCAGCTTAGCCAAGGCCCCACACTCTTCAATTCGACTAGACTACATTTAACCATCATGCTGTTAAAAGCATCCATGGAAATCGGGTCAACCAATCGCCCCCCAAGCTTCTCATCAGCTCTACGCACACAGTTGAAATCCCCTCCCACTACCCAAGGCATCGATTGGAAAATGTGAGAATCAGCTTCTAGATTATCCCAGAGCGGTAGTCTTGAGCTGGCAGTATTATATCCATAGATAGCAGTCATACCCATTTTTAGGCCACCCGTATTTACCAGATTACATGAAATATGTTGTGTAGAAGAGGAAACAAGAGAGCAGTGCCAAACTGTGGGAATATAAAATATCACAATTCTCCCTCCTTTACACATATTCCTATTATCAAAACTTAGCCAGTTTTTCCCAAAGCAGTTTGCAATTCTGTAAGCATTATTGTCATTGACCTTAGTTTCCAGCAAACAGACAACAGACGGTCTATGTTTATTCAATTTCAATTTAAGGTCAGCTCTACGGGTAGGGTTATTTATACCCCTAGTATTCCAGAATAGAATGCACATAATCAGATTATGGGGGGGACTTGCCAGAGCTACATGCTAACCGAGTACTTCGCCTGGTAGACACCATGGATTTTGCCGCCGCTTTATTCTTATGCGTAGCCACCGTTGCCTGAAGCTCAATGTGCTCAATAGTCCATGCTTGAACAGGGCTAGTCCAAACAGATGGCGCTGAGAGATCCGCTTGTAGATGGCCACCATTAGCCGATTGGCCGGTGGCCGCTGTTATGCTTCCTATCACCGAAGACTGAGGGATGGAATGACTTGTCGAAGAAGCAGCATTGACCAAAGACTCAACGGCCGATGCCTGCATAGGAGCACTCGGTCCAGCCTTATCGGCCGAAGAAGTGGTTCTAGCCTGAACGGCCGTTGCCTGTGTAGGTTCGCGGGCAGCCTTTTTGATAGGGGAGATAACCGTAACCCTGGACAGAGATGCGGATATTGTAGCTCCTCTGAGATGTGAACTTTCACCCTCAGCCTGTAGAGCATCAACCTCTACAGCATTGCCCTTCAAAAGCACAGTATCCACCCTTAGAACTTCAGCTGGGTGCCCCACGGCCACACTATAAACCGGATGCACTTCAGCTGAGGACCCCGATAGCACTCTTACTGCTGGAACCTCTTCAGATGGAGATTCAACACCACTTGCGCTTGTCATCCCAATTTGGATCGAAGGGGGCTCTGTTATCTTTCCCTTAATTGAGCACTGAGTTGCCATGTGGCCAAAACTGGAGCAAGACGTGCACCGGGGGGCTCCCCCTCATACTTGATTCCCACCATCAGCTTAGAGCCATCTTCAAGTTCAATAAGAACTGATCTGGACAATGGTTTGGTTGCCTCTACCTCGACCAAGCATCGCGCGTACATGATCCTACTCAAATTTGCTGTCGCCCTATCTAGGCAAATAGGGGTACCTACACCACTCGCCACCTTGTTCAAGATATTCATTGACCACATATGAAGGGGTAAATTGTGTAGCTGGATCCATACAGGGACCGTGGTGAGGAAGTCACGATCATGCTTCACCGATGGGCTCCAACGTTGAAGGACCACCAGACGTCCATCAAACAACCAAGGCCCCTCATGTAGTATAGATTCACAGTCTTCCTCCTTCTCAAATCGAAAATAGAAAAATCCATTTTCCATAAATGATCAGTCCAGGCCTTGACCTGACCGTAGAACGGGATATCCCCCAGCACATACCCCACAAGAGAGTTACGCCATCTCGCTGCCCCCACTGCAACATCAGCATTAGAGATTAAAACTTTTGCAATTCCATCTTCGAGGCCCTCAGGGGGTACATGAGTCATCACCAAAGGATCAGCGTATTTTCGCCTCGATGAGCAAACATCCAGCCAGGTCTTTTTCCCCCCACCCGGGTTGATGTGTATTGGGATGGCAGGTCTTGCGGGCATTTTCGCAAACGGTATGGGGGGCATCTGGATTATGCCGTTTGGAAGGACCCATATTGGATTGTCCTCCAATTCTTTGGTGATCTCTGAAGCGTCGTTTGTCCCCATCCAATCCACGCTGATCAGCAAATCGCTTATCCCCCCTGGGATCCCCTCTGGTATTGGCCGCCCTCCTCTTCGCAACTTTCGTCCATCCTTCGTCCTTCCCGTTGGGCTGAAGATCAGCCGCCACCGCAATCTGAGCCGCCTTCCCCTTAAGTGAATCAGCAGCCTTGAAATCTCGGACCGCATCCACCGAAGCGTGTGTGTCTTCTCCTCTGCCCTGACCCTCAGAGACCGCCGATCTCGTTTGGCCCAAGCAGGATCTGGCCACTTCGTCCTCATTAATACTCGAAACACCTCCCCCATGAACTCCAGCGCCGCCAAGAGCCTTGTTTCCGACACCTGACATGTTCGCATCCACAACATCATGTGCCGCCTTCCCCTCAATTGAAACAGTAGCCTGGAATGCTAGAACTCCATCAACCGCAGCGTGGAATTCATCCCCTATACCCTGACCATCAGAGACCACCGCTCTCCTTTGGTCAAGGCCAGATCTGGCCTCTGCCCCCTCTTTAACACCCGAAACGCCTCCCGCACGAACTGCTGCGCCGCCAGGAGCTAGGGTTCCGCCCTTCGACGCGATCGCCTCTCCAAAAGAACCAGTCTCTATTATATTACTGAATATATATATATATATATATATATATATATATATAAATAATGCTTCAATTCGCATTTATCGGGACGCTACCAATAGGACTAGGATAACCCATTTTGCTTATGCTCTCTTTTGCCCAAGTGTTTAGAATTCGATTTCTTTTTTGTTTTACTTGGTGCAAATCCCCTCGTCGTGTACCGTTCTCCCACTTGGGAGAGTACACAAATATACAGCCCAGAATCCAACAATCCAAAAAAAGAGAGAAGAAAATTTCAAAAAGAAAAAAAGAGAAAGAAAAAAATATTTATAGCCAAAAACCAAAAAAATACAAATGCCCAAAACCCAAAAAATATTCTAGTTGTAAATATTATTCCTATCCACCATGAATAAAGGGAATGCGAGAATTTGCACCGAGTGTTCTACTCCACACCTTCTCAACCTCCTTCGTTTTCAAACGCACTTGGCATATGAATTTTCTAGCAATTATCTAGGCAATAGTGCGGTGATCTTCTAGTTCCTAGCAGTGGAGTCCCCGACACATGATACGCTTCAATTCTTATTCTATTCTCATGCATGCCTGAGTTATTATTCACCGTTTATTCGAATTGAATCGATATTTGGGTCATTTCTTGGGTATCTGTCCATGGAGCTTTACTTCACAATTTAGATAGTGATACTGTCTGCTAGCTCACGACCTCACTCACTCGTGCTTCACCGCGTGGACCCACGTTACTTGTATGGACTCATATTCCTGAGTTTAGTGGTGTGTTTATCGCGTGCTTGCTTAGTATGGTGTGTTTGATTTCGTTGGCTCTGACAGGCGATCTAGGATTTTGTTTTCTTCATTTCTGTTCCTTCCTTTCTACTTTTCCCTTCGAGCTTCTACTCTCACTCGTCTTCCTCGAGGACAAGGAAGGGTTCAGCTTGGGGGATTATATTTTATATATTCACGCACCTCTTCTTCATGATTTTCCATTGTTTTCCGTTGTTTCGTATCCACTCTTTTGTGTTTTTTGTTTCTTTTCACTTTCTTTGTGTTTTTGTGCCGTTGCAGGAGATTGCCAGTGCTGGGGACATATAAAGCAGATATCATGAGTTCCCGGACCAACAGGAGGTGTCACGCACGATCCCGAGGGCCAAACGTTCGAAGAATGCCATATATCAGCCCTCAACCGATCGGGTGGACAGACCCACCCTATCGGTTCATGCACACGTATCCGACTCGGACAGGAGCAGCAGTGAAGAAGAGCTCACCCGATCGGTTCAGTGATCGGGTGAAAATAACAGTGCTCTCTGTCTTTTGGAGCTGAATTCCAATCGATCGGGTGACATCTCACCCGATCGGTTCATCTGTAGCCGAAATATCCTAGCTCACGACCCGATGACATCACCCGATCGGTTCAGTGACCAGGTGATGTACCTCCAAAGCTGAAGATCAAGTCGACGTCCGTCTCACCCGATCGGTTGATGCTTCAACCGATCGGGTGGACGCTTATTTATATTTATTGCCCTAGGTTTTCCCAGAAAATGATCGCCATTTTTTCAGATTGTCTTTTTGGGATTTTGGCGGCTGAAATTTTATTTTGTTTTGTAAGTTCTCTGATTGTCTTGATATTTTAACATTTCGTTCTTAATAATATTTGCTCCGTATTTCTTGCGCTTGATTTTGATTCCAATGGTTAAATTTTGTTGTGTCGCTATTTTTGCAATGAATCGTGAGTAGTTCCCAAATCTAGGGCATTGGTGGAAGCCCCTTCGTGGGTTCTCCCTAGAACAACTATAGGATTAGGATTCCGATAGGATCTATGAATTTAGATGGTTACGCGGGACGTTTTATTGTCATTGGCAGCAGAAAGACCGCCTCTGACCGTCGGGCCAAGGGGAAATAAAATTGGCATTTGATCCCCTAGCCACAGCTCATACACATAGCGTAGACATTGAATCCTAACGCATGGAAACGGCTGGATGAAATGTTGGGTGTAATCGTTGCGAGCTTAGTGCTCCCAGAGTCCGTCGGTGTTAGTGGACATGGGAATGCCCACCGTCCGAACCTGGGTAGACCTAACGTATCATCCTGGGCATCGACCGGAATATTGGACCCATGGGACACTAGGTATCACTCTTAGAGGCAATGTCTCATCACTAAATCCTAGAATCGATTGTATTCCTAACTGTCGGTCGTAATAGAGAGGACACATGATAGGGTGAAAACTAAAGTCCTAGGTTCCCCTTTTATATCTTACATTCTTCGTAGCTCATTTCGTGACAACCAACCGATCTACAGGGCTAGCTCACACATCGGGTGATCGGGTTCCTACTTGTTAACAAGTACACACACGCCTCCTTGAGTTCGACCCCCAAGCCACACTACAACACCATGCGCTTGCGGTTACAAATATTTAAATCTGGTATCCCTGATCATACTGCCTCTAGTGCCAAATCTAGGGGACGGCAGCCTCGCATCAAAATGTTTAGCTTGGGGGAGTGCATGAGAATAGGGATGATGACTAGTTTGAGCTAGTAGGTCTGAGGGGTCCTTCTTGACCTGATGTCATATAGTCGTCTGACCTGGGAGTCATCGACCCCATGCTCATTACATGAACCAATTAGAATCCAAATGAAGAAAATAAAAATGCAAAAAAAAGAGAAAAAAGAAAAAGAGAAAAGATTTGGGAGCATGAATAGATTACTGATTCAACGAGTCATTGAAAGTTGAGGTGTTGTGAGAGACACTTCCTTGATGGACCAATAACCCGGTATCTTATTTTTATCACTTCCTCAACCATTTTATAGCTTTGATCCCTTTGTTTTTTGGCCTAAGGATGTGTTAGAGGAAATATTCTAGGTTTTAAGCTTGATCATGGCGTATTGTATTACTTGACGATTCGAGCTAAAAACAAGGTACAAGGGTTAAACTCTTATCGATAGAGAGAAGTCGGTGTTCTAGATCTCCATGATTTTGAAATTCCTATTTGTCAACTTATATATGCTTGACTTAATAAATTTCTCGAAAATCATATCATCATGTGCATGCTTTATTGCATACCCCATCCTTTACTCTTTCTTCGTCTTCCTCGAGGACGAGGAAAAGTTTAGCTTAGGGGATTTTGGTTGGTTGTTTTTATATATAGTTTTCACGTTCATTTCATTTATGTTTTATTCCACTTCGCCTCGTTTTCCTTGCCATTTTTATCATTTTTGTTCCTTTTTACGCTTTTGGTCTCCCGAGTGCATTTCAGGTGAATTTAGGTAATTATGGAGCTAAATGGCATGATATTGAGCTATTAGAGCTTGATAGGCTATATGGGAGATTGATCACTTGGATATTGGTTGTGGCATTGGGTTTGAGATCGAGGTAGCTGTGGAGTTGTGGAGCTTATTTTGCTAGAGTGCTGGAGCATTGTGCAAGTGGAGGCATTGTTGTGTAGTTGAGATGCTAGAGCTTGAAGGATTGGAGTTGGAACATAATGATGAGAGCCTGGAGAGATAGCTGGAATATGGGAGATTTAAGTGTAACTGGAGCTTGTTGTACTGGAATGCTGAAGCTGGAGATGAAGAATGAGAGCCTTGGAGCATGGAGTGTTGCTGAAGGAAGAAGCTTGTTTCTTGAGCATTGTTGAAGGCTGGAGCACATAAGAAGCTATGGCACTGGGGGACTGATGCTGAAGAATTTCTGAATAGTATCCAAGGAAGTCACCACTCGACCATATGAATCTTATTCATACATCTGTATCATCTCACAACCCAGCAGCCAAGGAGGGGCGCAATGAAGGGTTTTGCAGGACCCTTCGGGCACAAAAACTCTAGTCCCGTCCTAAGTCGGACGGAACATATACAGAAAAGAACAGCGGAAGAATAAAACTTATGTTAATCTAATTAACATGCAGTTAAAACATTTTTAACTTAGCCCTAAGGTCCAAGACCCTTAGCCAAGATCTATGCCGACTTGGGATGGATCTGACCATCCCAAGAAGGATCTAACCTACTGCGATTAAATTAAACTAATGCTAATTAAACACATACCCGGAATCTCAACCCTGGGGCAGGCGAGATGTTCCGCACCGTCTTCCGAGCTGCTCCCGTCCCACGCCGAGCCGCTCCTTGAACTGCTCCCCGAACTGCTCCTCGAACCGCTCCGCATCCCGAGGCGATCAATCCCATGTCGCCGAGCCAACCACGCGCGGAAGAAAGTTTCACGCGAGTGAAACCTTCGCCTAGATTTCGGATCTGAATCCGAACTCCGTTGCGGCTTTGCTAGAGCCCTCAAGAGTAAGGCAGAAATTTATAGGGAGATAGAGAATATTATTTTAGCCTAGATCCGAGCGTGCTCCAACATTTACGAGAGCCGCTCAGATCTAGAGCTTGGGACGAGTTTTGAGGAGGAGAGCAGACCCCTATTTATATAGGCGGTGGACTCTCCCCTTCTCTCAAAATCCGATGTGGGACTATTAATTTGGGATTAATTAAATCAAGTTAGTTTGCCTTTCACAAAGGGCAAACTTTCTCGAATTTTAACTCCCTCACCGTTGAGCTTCAATGTTGGTACAACCTACCAAATCAAAGAGGGTTCAACGGTGAACGCGTAGGAAAAAACGGCTCGTCAATCCGAGTCCGTTTCACCCTTCAAACAATTGTCCAAAGTTAGCCAAAAGTCATGCTTCTCTTAGAAACGTAGCCGTCAAGAAAATCCCAGGTTTCAAAAAAACCTTAACCAGAAAATTCGGGCTTGGTGGGCCTCCATTTTCGCTGGTTTCAGCCCAACAGTTTGGGCTGACTTGTTTTGGCTATAACTTGTGCATTTGGACTCCGTTTTTGACGCGGTTTGAACCTGCGTTTAGAGCGGGACGATCCCGTCATCTAGGTAACCTTTTCAACGCGTTTATTTAATTAAATATAGTCTTAAACAATTTAAGACACATTTAATCTCTTTTGCATCATATGCAAATTAGTCCCTATCTAGGCTTAAATTTTCATTTGCATCAAATACAAATGATCCGAGGGCATATTCCTCTACATCTCCCACTTGCACTCGGGATCATTTATCTCGAATGCAGGAGATTATTGCAAACATCTTTTGCAATATTTTATCCCTTGCATCAAATGCAAATTATTCTCCCTAACTAATTTCTACCTATTACTGACGAAGATCACACTCTGTGTGAGACCCTACAGCCTGACCCTTACAACAGGTTGGGCTCGAAGCCCTATACGGCAGTGACCACGAGCAGTGGTTGCTGTCCCTGCTTCAGGAATCATCATTATGTGGTTGACTGATTGACATGAGTATTGTCGGGACCACCCTGACTGTTTCCGTGATGAATTCCGCAGTTATAGTCTCTTCGTCTTAACTATGTCGTGTAGATCAAGTCTAGGGTACGGTCAAACTGTCAACCCCAATAACTTGACTCCGGTTAGTTTCTATCGATCTTTAGTCAAATAATGTTGGACTTCTTCCAACATACTCTGGCCAGAGTTTTTACTAAAGACCGAACTAACCCTACGACACTAACTCCCATTGACCGGGAGAGACGAATCCTCTCTTGGTCATTACTCTCCTCATACGCTTCAAGTGTCACCCAATCAAAGACCTTTCGACAGGCCTTACCTCGAAGCTAGGTCATTTGATCTAAGTGGTACCGTTCACGCACAGGTTCGTCAAAATGACCTCAAGTCAAAAGACCAACTAGCCTATCATCACTCAGAGTCATCATTGACAGATTGGTCAATATAACCATATGATAACTCTTGTGGATCGTTCAGTGAACTCATTCTCTAATGAGCACCTGTGTCTTGTCAACGACTTCGCCAAGTCAAGCGATCATGAGATCATCGCCACCGCTATACGGTGAAGACTAAGACACAATAGTCTATCCGATGTTTTGATATCCTTGTCTCGAAACATCTACGACCACGAACCCTTTTAGACTTATGCTACAGACAGTCAAACATTTCTCCATGATCGAGATACTCATCTCGATACCTGTTTGACCTTGCATAAAGTCTTAGGGCTTTACCTAAGTTAATGTCTAATGTTAACAACATTATAAAATAACTTAGATAAATTATTACCAAACAGCTTACTGTTATTTCGAACAAGATGTTTGTGCTATGCACACATGAAGATAGATAGCCTCGAGGGTATCATCTCTCAACATCTCCCACTTGCACTCAGGCCCATTTATCTCGGTATCTCATACAGTTTTTACACATAAGTTTTCCCGACTTCATGTGGTAGAGCCTTCGTGAGTGGATCTGCTAAAACCGTCTACACTATAGACTTAAGGGGTTTCTATGTTCATGTTAGACCAACCATTTAAATCTCATTCAAATAATTCATTTGGTCTTTCGGAATCCATAATAATATTATTTCTTGGATCTCATCCAGTTCATCGTACCTTATGATAATCATTTAAATTTGTTACTGGTCATTTCAAATGGCTCATATTTATTTCTAATAAAGTATCAAACTCTTTTGATCACTTTGTCAAAATATATGTTCCATCTCTTTGATGCCTTGCATGTAATTTATACGCTCCCACTGACCTTGAAAACTCTCTGGCTAATTCATATAAGTTGGTCCGTCTAAATCATATTTAGAAAAACGAACTTGTAAGTGAATGCTCCAATTTTCATGGTCAACTTAAGCGTTTACATCGAGTTTGGTCCGAGTAGTTCTGTACACATCTGCTGGTGGAAAACGGTTTCATTATAATCCGTTTTATAGGAATTAATATGGAAAAACCGTTCTCGACTAACATGATTGCACTTCACTATTATCCTTTCTGCACCAATCTTTCAACTTAAAGATTTACTTACAGAAAGTGAGGAAACATTTTCCTTGTGCACGTAAACTAAATTCCAAAATTTATTTACGCACACGGACCTATTCTGATTGCATCAAATTTTAAATCGGAGTTACTTCTCCGAATTTCATCCCGGAAGTTGACTAAGTCATCATCAGTTATGATGTCTAACTCGACTCTTCGTCTCACGAGATTCGAGTAATTATACAACTTCCTAATGTTTGATTTAATGAATATCTTATTGATAATGTCCTCATAGAACATTATCAAAACCTAGGCGTTACTATCTGGGACTTAACCCAGAGGGAGGACTTAACTCAGAGTCACTTGTTATGGATCGCACCGAGTCTAACTAAGTGTGATTCATACCTTTTAACACACTGATGTGTTAACAGACTTGACCTGAGAGAAAATCATATTTTCTTTTAATTACCCAAGATTTTATGTAGCTAAGTATTTAACCATTCGATCTAATCAAATCAGTTTAAATACTTTTGTCCTTTCGTTCTTTATTTTTTCAGACTTGTGTTTCATCAAGAACACGTGTCTTAATAAAATATACGAATAACTTAATTTGGTTAATCTAGACTCGGGTACATCAGTATGTACCAGACTGAGTTCGACAACTCATTCTCCCACTGTCTCACAGATGGGTTTCGGCCATTATATCTAAGAGGATAAGACTCGCAAGTGTCCGTAGACTTCATAATACGAGAGGTCAGACCCCTCTTTATGTGACTTGTGAAGCTTAGTCTCTTGATACGGCCTAGTCTATTTTGCCATGTAAGTTTGCTACTATCTTGTGTATTTATATATTAACATTTAATATATATATATATAGTTATTACAAATTACTTAACACAAAACATTGCTTCCGAAGCAAGGTGACGACATTCGTCAAAAAAATGTGTTAGACGTTTTTGTATAACTATTTATTCTGAAATCGTGACATCAAAATATATCACATTTTCATTTCCTCCTACTTATGCCTCTACTAATGATAAATTAAACTAACTTTCTCAATTGACTTTCCGGAGTGCCTTCTTCCCTTTTCTAAATCACATTTAGATATTAATTAACCCAACATAAATAGCTATGCAAGCATCTTATGTATCCAAACGCTTCAGCTTTGCAATCTCGAGTTTAGCTCAATAAGTTGCTTGTCTCAAGATCCGGTTGGGATACATAGTCTTGCACCGCTCATGTACTCGTATTCGACTCAAACGGTTTGATCGAATTCTCGAACTTTGCGGATCGGAATTGTTTGTCCATACAACCTTGAGGGTAGCTCGACAAGTTGTAGGGAGAAACATACTTTGAATATCCTATATGTTCAAGCTGCCTCATATAGAGAATAGTGACATGTAGCTTTAATTTATTTGTTGGACACAGAACTTAATGAAATCATATTTCTTAAGTCTGTTCTTTAGAAGGTCATTTAATGTCAACGAGAATATAGTTTAATTCCATCAATTAGAATTTAACTTGATATTCAATTAATCAACTAGTTGACCAGTTAACTTATTCCAATATTATATTTTGATTCCTTCGGTAAACATAGTCTTGCCCTAGTTTTTGCATATGTTCAATATTAAATATAGGTAGATTGGCTTTCATCTATCTATATCCTCCCACTATTTTTACGATCGTTTTAAAGCTTAATAACGAACGATTTAATCGAATTTAAAAATTAGTGAAAGAGGGATCCAATCATCCCGAACCTCACAACCTTGAGGAGACTCAACAAGTTGATTGGTTCCATGACTGGTAGACTAACTCTTGGTCAATCACATCACATGTGATTCCCTGTCGATTTTTATACCCACAGTCACTTATGATCTTGAGGAGACTCAACAAATCATAATGACTGGTCTAGTCAGACCCTTGATTTCGTGTCCAGATTTGACTTAGATCGATACTCGAGGTCGCATCGATTTGGGTCAAGTCTAGACTACATCACATGTATGTTGGAGTTTGTTCCTTAAAGAAAAACAAGTCACAGCTTGAGGAGACTCAACAACTATAATTGTCTTGTTTGAGTTACCAAGCTCCAAAATCAAGGAGGGATACGAATTAATCTTTAATAAGATTTATAACGCATTGACTAGATATAGTCCAGGGTGTCATACAATCATGATTCGCGACATTGCGGTCCAGCGGAACACAGCCAGGGAATTGACTAAGCAAGGATCACTGCCCCTTGTACTAGCAAGGGTTGACCCAGAACTCTTAGCCAAGCACATTGACTGGATCATGGTCCATTGAATGAAGCTTGTCATTTTTGTATGTGTGCCATAGACTAAACAGCTTTTATTAACAAATAATTAATCCTATCAACTAGTTGCATCCTTAAATTCAAAATTTTAGGATTTGTTTAATAACTTTTATTAAGACCTTATCAACTATAAGGTTCACGTGCTATCCTAATCGTTATTAGGATTTTAATAAATTTTATTAACAACGCTAAAAGCGAAGTCCTTTAATGATTCAATAATAACAATTAAAATTTTCATTAAAGGAACTACCCTAATCAGGAATTAGGTCTTGAAGCATTGTTAATGTTTTATTAAAACATAGCATGTCATTAAAATTCAATTAATAAATTTTAATGATTTCTTAATGGCTAACCTAAAGGGTTGTCTTGTGTAATCAAATAAGGGACAAGATGAACTAGCCATTAAAATTACACTAATTTTATCGCATAAAAAGTGTACTACTATTTAACAATTAAATAGACTAAAGTTTATCGCATAAACAATATTAGACATTTTAAAATCAGTTTTAAAATTATCTTATAAATTTAAAACATCACTTTAAAAATTTTCCATGTTCAAAAATTTATCATATACAATTTTTAAACATCTAAAACATTTTAAACTTATCGCATAAATTTAAAGCCTTCAAATCAATTTTAAATTTATCACATAAATTTAAAACACCATTTTAAAATTTTTCCATGTTCAAAAATTTATCATATACAATTTTTAAACATCTAAAACATTTTAAACTTATCGCATAAATTTAAAGCCTTAAAATCAATTTTAAATTTATCACATAAATTTAAAACACCATTTTAAATTTTTTTCATGTTTAAAATTTTATCATATAAAATAATTAAACATCTCAAATTCTTTTAAAATCATTTTTAAAAAATATCTCATAAATTTTAAATCATTTTAAAAGATTCGGAAAAAAAATTTATTTTAAAATTATCTCATAACTTTAAAACCATTTTTAAAAGTATTTAAAAAACATTTTAAAGTTTAATAAAATCGCAGTGCTAGATCGGCTACACAAACCTGGCTCTGATACCACTGAAGGGTTTTGCAGGACCCTTCGGGCACAAAAACTCTAGTCCCGTCCTAAGTCGGACGGAACATATACAGAAAAGAACAGCGGAAGAATAAAACTTATGTTAATCTAATTAACATGCAGTTAAAACATTTTTAACTTAGCCCTAAGGTCCAAGACCCTTAGCCAAGATCTATGCCGACTTGGGATGGATCTGACCATCCCAAGAAGGATCTAACCTACTGCGATTAAATTAAACTAATGCTAATTAAACACATACCCGGAATCTCAACCCTGGGGCAGGCGAGATGTTCCGCACTGTCTTCCGAGCTGCTCCCGTCCCACGCCGAGCCGCTCCTTGAACTGCTCCCCGAACTGCTCCTCGAACCGCTCCGCATCCCGAGGCGATCAATCCCATGTCGCCGAGCCAACCACGCGCGGAAGAAAGTTTCACGCGAGTGAAACCTTCGCCTAGATTTCGGATCTGAATCCGAACTCCGTTGCGGCTTTGCTAGAGCCCTCAAGAGTAAGGCAGAAATTTATAGGGAGATAGAGAATATTATTTTAGCCTAGATCCGAGCGTGCTCCAACATTTACGAGAGCCGCTCAGATCTAGAGCTTGGGACGAGTTTTGAGGAGGAGAGCAGACCCCTATTTATATAGGCGGTGGACTCTCCCCTTCTCTCAAAATCCGATGTGGGACTATTAATTTGGGATTAATTAAATCAAGTTAGTTTGCCTTTCACAAAGGGCAAACTTTCTCGAATTTTAACTCCCTCACCGTTGAGCTTCAATGTTGGTACAACCTACCAAATCAAAGAGGGTTCAACGGTGAACGCGTAGGAAAAAACGGCTCGTCAATCCGAGTCCGTTTCACCCTTCAAACAATTGTCCAAAGATAGCCAAAAGTCATGCTTCTCTTAGAAACGTAGCCGTCAAGAAAATCCCAGGTTTCAAAAAAACCTTAACCAGAAAATTCGGGCTTGGTGGGCCTCCATTTTCGCTGGTTTCAGCCCAACAGTTTGGGCTGACTTGTTTTGGCTATAACTTGTGCATTTGGACTCCGTTTTTGACGCGGTTTGAACCTGCGTTTAGAGCGGGACGATCCCGTCATCTAGGTAACCTTTTCAACGCGTTTATTTAATTAAATATAGTCTTAAACAATTTAAGACACATTTAATCTCTTTTGCATCATATGCAAATTAGTCCCTATCTAGGCTTAAATTTTCATTTGCATCAAATACAAATGATCCGAGGGCATATTCCTCTACATATTCCTCTACACGCAAGACATTCTACACTGCCATATGGACTAGCTCCATATGGCCGTGTCATGCTCCTCTCCCCCAATAAAAGTCAACAGTAAATTTCATATGACCGTATGAATCTAATTCATATGACAGTGTCATTCTCCTCTCCACGAAGTGTGCAATATTCTGGGATCGACGCGGCCACGTGGTTCAACCACGCGGCCATTGAAAATGGGATTGGAGTTATGCCCGATTGACTTCGAGTTGTATATAAAGGCATGAGCATCGTCATTTTGAAGAGAGCGTAGCATTAGGCTCATTTTAGCCCTCTTTTACTGTTCCATTGCTTTTCTACGGTTAGTTTTGATTTTAAATTAGTTTTTAGATGGATTTTTGGGTGCCTCCTCTGGATTTTGTAAATGGGATTCACAACCCCCTCTATGAATGAATGAGATAAGACTCCTCTTCTCTTTTTTTAAATTTTATGGTTATTGCTTTTTGTTATTTTTGCTGTTTTATTACTGTTATTCATTTTGATTGCCATCCTCTCGATATTACTGTTATTCTTCACATTTTCTTATTGCATTCTTTGTAAAACTCTGTAACCCATGTTTCACCTTCTAATCGATTAACGAAGCTTGCACATAACCTGAAAACGAGATAGCACTCGATCTATCCACCTCCCTACCAACGACTCGTAAAGCACTACAACGACGCCGTGCGCTTGAGATTTATAAATGTAAAACGATAACAAGGAGCTTGACTTTCAACATCAAATTATATTTCCTCAAACACGTGTCGTCACGACATATGGGGCCATGTGAAGCAGGCGCAGAAGGCTGTCAAGTCATAGGAGGATTTTGGCATTGGGTTTCAGCTTCGGGGTTAGCATGGGTTCAGAAGCATGCGGCTCAATATGGCGTTCTTCCTCATGGGGAGTAGAGGTCAAAGCTAGGGGCTCAGAAGTCTATATGTCATCAATGTGAATATTAGAGGGGCAAGATTTTTCGTCAATACGTTTGAGGGGAATCTCCTCACTAGACGAAGACGGTGCATACTCAGATTCAGCACGATCAGAAAGACCCATGAATTCGAAAGCAGGCTCAGCAAACTAGGTGCGGGCTTTATATGGTCCTTTCTTTGAAGGGGTGTAAAGACTGGTTTTCATGTATTTGGATTAGCTATATTATATTATATGTTTTGGTGGATTTTCTCCTTATGCATGGTTTTCGTCTCCGTAGCTTTCATTTTCGATCGTTTCGTCGTGTTTTCCTAGCTTCTTCCGTTGATCGTCGATTTCGGAGTAAGTCATTCGTGACGGGCTTCATATCGGTCATATCTTATTGTTAGATCAAGCCTAGGAGTCTTAGGAATCGATCCCGGAGCTTCGCGCTCCATTTCGGAACTTTTGGTCCACGTTAGCCGGTGTAAGAAGGGGAATCGACCGACTAGATGACGATTTAGTCGGTCGGTAAACCTTCATGGACCGACTAGTTGGCTTTGTTAATTTCTCAGGAGTTACTGTTTATCGTTAGTCGGTCTAAGAACATTGGTCGACCGACTAGGTTGTAAACTAGTCGGTCAGCAATCGTTCTTTAACCGACTAGCTCTATGATCATTTTTGACACCAAGTACTATTTATTCTTAGTCGGTCTAAGAACGTTCATCGACCGACTAGATGACAAACTAGTCGGTCAGTAGTTGATCTTTGACCGACTAAATCTAAATCCTATTTTTGTACAGGAGTTACTATTTGGACTTAGTCGGTCTGCGTTGGTCAACCGACCGACTAGTTCCCAAACTAGTCGGTCAGTGGTTGTTCTTTGACCGACTAACTGGTGTCGAACCCCTAATTTCTGGGCAGCCGCCAGCACTCTCTATTTAAACCCCACCCACGATTTCTTTCACCCCTCTTTCATTCTCCTGAGCCTCCTTCTTCCCCAAACCACTCTCCAACATTTCCCCAAGCCATTCCTTCCTCCCTTGGAGTTTCCCTCTCCATTTTGGTCTACCACCATGCCCTAGGCCATCTCCTACCCCCAAAAATCCCCAAAACCCCCTTTCTCCAGATTTTCCACATCCATTCCAGATCTGAACCCTAGGTTCCCCGGAGCGTTTCTTCTGTTGCCATGCTTGCTCGGCATCATTCTTCCGCTTCCTATACGGTAATAAATCGATCTCTTAATGTTCTCTTAACCCATTTGTGTTATTGTGAAACCCTAATGAAGTGAATGTTGTTTTGATGATTGTTTCTCCATAACAGCGACTTCCCCGTAGATTAGCGTCCGTGAGACAAACCTTCATGATCGTCATCCTCGGTGCTAGGCAAGTGAAACTTGCCACTTAGGGTTTTGGGCCATCTCTTAGGCCATTTGCTTGTTGTAGGCGTAAAAGAGACTAGGCGACGAAATGATACTCGCCTAGGCGCAAATTTAGGAACTAGCTTGACAACGAAGCTAGATCCGATATTTATCATGTTGCACAACTACCATGTCATGTTTAATTTCCATTAACGGTACGCAAACTAATTGTCATGTCATTGCATTCTTTAAGTGTTCCCACGATTGCGTAGCTCCGCTACATCTTGTGAAATGATTGAGGCTAGGTGCACCCCTATGCCAAATGGAATACGCTCCTGGTTGTGATCCAAGAAACAAGCTCTTGTGCGGGGCAACCCTGGCTCATTTACTGAGCTCGTGTGCAGGGACCCTGGCTCGTCTACATGTGGGTATTGGGATAAGAGTTAAGCGGCCAATCAACTGGGAGTCTGCCCGATCAGGAACTGCAGTGGTAAGGCGTAAACTCTGGGTTCTGGGATAGTGTTAAGCGGCCAATCAGCGTGAATGCCAAACCGTTCAGCTGTAAGGCGTAAACATCTACAAAC
Organism: Scilla litardierei; assembly: GCA_030789695.1. Taxonomy (NCBI): domain Eukaryota; kingdom Viridiplantae; phylum Streptophyta; class Magnoliopsida; order Asparagales; family Asparagaceae; genus Scilla; species Scilla litardierei. The sequence continues at coordinate 118,492,390 of CM061134.1, forward strand.
AACTTGAAACGTGACTAGTGAAAAGGTTGAGATTGTTAGTAGCTTGGCTACTCTTGACTTGTCCTGATAAATTGTTCTCTTGTACTTAATGTTCACCATGTCTTACTTGTGCACTCATGTTATAACTGCCATGTCATGCATACTATAACTGCTAGGTTGTTAGTTTGCCTTGTAGGGATTTTAAAGGTCCCTTAGAGCTAATTTATTGCTATTCGTCCTAAGTCGGACGAACAAAATAAATAAAACAGCGGAAGAAATGATTTATTAAACTATTTAATAAATAAAGCCCTAAGGAAAAATTCCCTAAGCCAGGAAATCAACTGACTCGAGTTGGGTCCGACCAACTCGAGAAAGTTCTAACTACTAATTAAACTAATTGCATATAAAATTGACTCACCCGGAATCTTGCCCTGGAGCAGGCAAGATGTTCCGCACCGTCTTGCGCTCATTGATCTGAGCCGTCTTCCGAGCCGTGTTGCGTCGCTCCTCGCCGCAGACTGGATCAGCTCCCGTAGCGCACTTCCGAGCCGTGTTGCGTCGCTCCTCGCCGCAGACTGGATCAGCTCCCGTAGCGCACCTTGCCTCCGAAGCCATCACAAGCCGTAGAAGATTTCACTTGAGTAAACCCGCGTCGTAGACTTCCGAATCAGATTCAGACCTCCTCGTTGTCTTGCTAGGACTCGGTTGGAGGACATGAAAATTTATATATGGAGAGAATAAATTTAGTCTAGATTAAGTTTGCTCAAAATATTCGTGAGCTCCTTAATCAGAGACTTGGTGCAAGAAACAAAGAAGGGAGTGCCCACCTATTTATATAGGAGGCCGGCTCTCCTTCTTTTGTCATGAGCAATGTGGGACTAATGTTAGGAAGAGGGATATGGATTAATTCAATTTTGGTTAGTGTATCTTACACAAAGCCCTAACCTTCAACCAATTAATCCTCACTCATCGTTGAGCTCTAGAGATGATACAAGTTATCATTTAAAAGAGCTAGTGATGGTGAACGCGTGGGAACAAACGGCGACGAGATCCGAGTTCGTTTGACCCTTCAAACAATTGCTCAAAGTTGAGCAAAAACCCAAATTTCGTAGCCGTCAAGGGTTTCAACAAAAAACCCTAGAATAACTTAAGTGGTGGGCGACCCGCTAAGCTTAGCGGGCGCGTCCGCCTAAGGCTACTGGGCGTGCCCGCTAGGGCACGCCTGCGCGGGCTCAGCCCGCTGTCACCAGCGGGCTGCGCCCGCTGCAAGCAGCGGGCGTGCCCGCTGGAGCAGCGGGCTGCGCCCGCTGCGCCCAGCGGGCGGGCCCGCTGGGTCAGCGGGCCCCGCCCGTTTTGCTAAGTGGGTTTTATCCCACTTCCTCCTTTTGCCTTTCTTGCGTTTCTGGGCTCATCCGAGCTCCGATTCCCACACGGTTTGATCCTCTGGATTCCATACGAAATTTCCTCCATTCCTGAGTGCTCCAATTTCACAACCAACTTGTGAATTCAATATTCTCTTTACATCTAATGATATCCTCTATACATTCTATCTGTTACTACGACGTGAATATTACTCGGTGTGAGACCCTACAGCCTGACCCTTACTACAGGCCGAGACTCGAAGTCTCAAGACGACAGTGGCCACTAGCAGTAGGTGTCGTCCCTGTTTGGGGATCATCGATTACGTGATAGGTTCGTTTAAGCAAAAGTGCCTGACGAAATCACTCTGACTGTGACTGTGATAATTTCCGCAGTTTTAGTCCCTTCGTCATGACTATGTCATTCGGCTAGTCTAGGGTATGGTACACTATCAACCCCATTTGCTAGCAGTGGTCGGTATACATCGGTCTCTGGTACATACAGGTTGTACATGTTACAACATACCTTGGCCAAGGTTTTTACCAAGAGCCGTACTGACCTGTGACACTAACTTCCCATTAACGGAAGAGACGAATCCTCTGTTGATCACTACTTAGCTCATATGTTTCGAGTGTCACCCAGCCTAATGATCGCTTCGGGATGTGACCCCAAAGAACGGTTGTAGTTTTACCGCAAGCGCACGGTATAGCGGCGAGCGGGTATCGAACACAGGGAGGACAAATGACCGTGCTTGCTCCTAATCAACCTGGCTATTTAAGAATAGAGAGAATTGCCTTGGGCGATCCTGTCACAATCATCAGACAAGTGTGCGAAATATCAAATCAAATAAAGAACGTCTAGGGAATGGGGAATTCCCGCTACTCACCGTATTTCATAAATGTGGTTCGTCGGTATCAAAATTGCTAGAATGAGAATTTGGATGAACTAGTTGCAACTAAATGTAGAACCAAGCTCACGCTCTCGCGCTGTTGCCGGTCTATAGCTATCCTAGGTTCGGGTCCAATCTCTTGCAAACCCTAGCCTAGGAAAGCTAGCATTAGGATCAACATCATCGTTCAATCGTGCACCGAGTCCAATCTCTTGCAAACTCGGTCCACGATCTAGATTGAGATAGTTCCTACCCGTCCAATCTCTTGCAAACGAGTATCGGAATGGAATTGCAACCGGAAATCCTAGTATCGGTCCAATCTCTTGCAAACCGATACTTCGAAAATCCGACTCCAACCCAATTCGGATTTCTAGGGCTTCCTATCAAATTGGGATCCAATCTCTTGCAAATCCCAATTGATATGAATACCTAGCTATCCGTAGTAAATCGATCTCAATCTAATCCCTAATAGCTATTCTAGCTCAATTTCTACCAATTCAACACAAATAGGAAACATGGCTTGTAGGGTTCATCCCCACGCCCCAAGACGTGGAGACTACTCACAAATCATAGCAATAGCACAAAAATAATCAATGAAATAGGCAATGGAATTCATCACAACAATGATATAAATAATAAAAATAGAGTTTTTGGGGAAGAGAGATGCAAACCAATGTAGTTCTTCAATTAATCCAACAAAAATCCAAGTTTTCCCTCTTCTCCAATCACAAATAATAAAGCAAAAAGTAGCCTCAAAAAGCTGTAAAAAATCTAAGAGATGGCTCTCTAAACTAGGGTAAAAACAGGGCTTAAATAGCCCTCAAAATCGTCCAAAAATCCTGACCAAAATGCCCCTGCACAGCCTGTTTTCCGCAAATTTCGCTACAGGCAGCGCATCGCACTCGGCCGAGTGACAAAAGTCGCTCGGCCGAGTGAAAACCCTGTCATTTTCCAGTAAGTCGGGGGCTTCAGGGGTCTTCAGTTCGGGGGCGGCTCGGCCGAGTGAGCTATCGTCACTCGGCCGATGGCTTCACTGCACTCGGGCGGACGTGGTTTACCACTCGGCCGAGTGGGTCTTCTGAAGCTCAGATGGCCGAAAAACAGTAACTTCGATATTTTGGAGGGGCTTCGTCTGGGCGCCACTCGGGCGGACGTGGTATCGTCACTCGGCCGATGTGGTCTCCGATGCTCGACCGAGTACACATGGAAATCGTGTCTGAACGGGTCGGCCGAGCAGTGTCTCGCTGGTCGGCCGAGTTGCTCCTCCACTCGGCCGAGTGGGACACAAAAATGCCCATTCTGCTTATTTTGGCCTCCTCGTCGCTCCTGCGACGTCCATTCTTCTTCCGCTCCTCTCCAACAGCAAAATACCCTCGGGGAGGTCGTCGGTGGCCGTCTAAAGTAAGCGCATCTCGAGATCACTCCAAATCGCGCCAAATCACCTGAAATGCGACAAAAACAACAAATCGTGAAAAGCATCGCAATATCGTCGATATATCGTGAAAAACATGATTTGGTCGGTCTAAATGGCATGCAAACATGCGGAAAAATGTTGTAAAATAAGGAGTGATCAAAATCCCCCAAGCTTGCCTCTTACTCTTGAGGAAGATAAGTAAAAGGCGAACCCGGTGGATTCGGAAAACGAAAACGGCGAAAAACGAAAAAAAATGAAAAACGAAGAAGAATGAAAACCAAATGAAAATAAAGAAAGAAAGAAAGAAAGAAGGAAAGAGGTAGGATGCTAGATCATTTTCTCAGGACGTGGGTTTCACTTACTCTTATAGCATGCACCGAGTGAGAAATACATGTCAAAGAATCTCATTTTGATATCATAGTATAATAGTGCAAGTAGAAAATAGAAAACCCACGAACAATGGTATAATCATGAAAAACAGAATAATTTTAAAATTAACATCGCCTGAATCATCTATAGCGGTATACAAATCTCAGATCACACACTTTTCAATTGAACGCTTTCTATCTGGAGTATAAGAGTATCACACCATAGAATAGAGAGAATAGAAAAGTACGGATTTCATGAAATGAACGCTAGGCTTAGATTTCTGGATTTCGTAAAGCTAGAAACAATCTCACCGAGTATAGAATATTACTTAGCCTAGGTTGTCGTGCAATGTCAAGTAGTCACTCTCTCACACATCAATGGATCCCCTCCCCCAAGCTTATCTATAAGCGTGGTGGCACAAAAATATTTACATCCCCATTTTTATATAGCTCCAAAGGCAAAGAATAGAAAGAAGAAAGAAAGTAAGCGAGATGGGATCTTTTATTGAGGATTTTTCCTCTCTTTTTTTCTCTTTTTTTTTCTTTTCTTCAATAAGCAATATATACACAATGATCCCAACTCAGAGAGAGATAATGATATACAAGAATGTTCTTCTCTCTTTTATTATTTTTTTTTCTTTTAGAATAAGAGATTTGGAGCTAGGAATTAATAGCGGGGGAAATGCCATAAAACAGAATCACTAAGGGGAGATTCACCAATGATTTTTAAAAGTAGAGAAATGATGTTCAAGATTTGTGGAGAAAGAAATACATATAACTCTCGGCTCACTCTATAAGACATGCACGACAACTTCAGCAGGGTAATCTAATCTACTCAGTTTCGATCACAAAAAGCTAACTAATCCAGATATATCATAGCTAATCATCATTCAATCATCCTGAAGTGAAGTGTACAATTCATGCATATAGAAGTGATAAAGGAAAAAAAATCAGTACTCCAGATATAGGCATTCAATGCGTGAATCTTGGTGTGTTTTCTGTGATAGCATACATATGAATATTCAGGCTCAGCTAATAATAAAATTTCATCCATTTTCATGAGGAAAAAGTGTGGGTTACTACTCCTAAATGCAAAGCAAGTCATAGCATATGATATTAGAAATGAAATCTAAGACATGACAAATATAGCATGCATATAGAATAAGCTAACTCCACGTAGACATCATCACAGAAAATTCATCTCTAGCATGAGATGAAAAAGAAAGAAGTAAAGATAAAAGGAAAATAGAACTATGCAATGCGGCACACAGGAAAATAAGAAAAACGTGATGCATGGCAAAATAAAAGAAAAATAATGAAAAATGAGTGCAAAAGTGAAAAACGGTGTGAAAAACTGAAAATAAAGGTGACGAATCGAAAAAGAACATGAGAACTCACTCCCCCAAGCTAAACGGCACAGTGTCCTCAATGTGCAAAGTGTGGCACCCAGAGAGACAAGTAATGTGAGGGGCAAGTGAGGATGCATGCATGATGGGAAGAAAAAAGATAATGAAAGGAAAGAAAAAAGAAATGAAAATATGATGCGGAAATGATGCATGCACAGATAGGAGTGATATGAAAATAAATGCGGCACCAAAAACTCTCCCTCTCTCCCAAAAAAGATATATATAGATGTGATCAAAATGAGAATCCCAAGTAGATATGATATGATATGCGCAAATAGATATGATCAAAAATATAATCCCAAAATAAGTGAGGGGAGGGGGGTGGACAAAAGTGCATCAGGACCCAGCAGAGACGGGCAGCACAACAGAAGGAATGGATCAAGGCATCAAGAGTGCCTAAGAAGGCGGTGCCGCGCCGTCTCCGTCCTGAGGCGGAGGTCGTGAGGGTGGTGCTGGCTGGACAGGCTACTGAGCTGGGGTGGGCATGGAAGTGGAAGCAGGTCTAGTGTGTGTGGAAGTGTGTGTGGGAACCTGCTGGGTGGGTGGGGGTACGCGTGGGAGACGCTCCAGAACCTGTGTAAGGCAGTAGTGGATCTGGGGGATCAGCTCGAAGCGTCCAGCCATCGCAGAGACGGTGGAGGACAGGGTCCTAAGGTCTCCTCTAAGACCACTCACCGCCAACTCAAGAGCACGTATGCTCTGCAGTACAGTGTCAGGCGAGGGTGGTGCAGAGGGACGCACCGGTCGGGGCTGCGCAGGGCGAGGCTGGCGTACGTGAGTGGAGTATGTAACGGGCTCAGCAGGGAAGGGGACGAAAGGTGTCGCGCCTGGAAATGTGGGCCGGGCCTCAGTGTGAGGCCGGGGCGGGCGGTGAGAAGTGGAGGCAGCGGCAGCGAAAGAAGAGTACAAAATCGGCTGCGAGGCAGCTAGAGAGGTCAGTGGCACAGAAGTGTGGACAGACGCCACGACGCTCTCAGAGAATACGGCAGCTGTGGAGACAGAGGACTCTACCGCTGGGGTGGAAGTGGGTGGACCAAAAGGCGCAATCCCAGCGGAGATCATGCTAGCCATGGTCTCCACGACCGCGGCGAACGAGGGCTCTCCACTCTCAACAAAGGTCTGCGGGCGCTCGGGGAGAGCGGAGCAAAGAGGCTCGACGGACAGAGGGCCGGAGGTGGTGGTGGGAGTGGTGGTGACAGCCTCGGAAGTGGTGGGGGTGGGCTCAGCTAAGCTGCTCCCGACACCGACAGTGGTGTCAGGAGCAGCGGAAACATCTGGTATGGGCTGAGGGGCCACAGGGTCAACGGGCTCGGCAGCAGGCTCGGCAGCAGGCTCGGCAGGGTGTGCAGCAGGGTCTACAGGGGGAACGGGGGCCTGCTCGGCCTCCTCGGCCTCAAGCAAGTACGCAGCGGGGATGAGGACATCCATCGCAGGGAGCCAGTCAACGTGGGCCGGTGCAATCTGGGTCCGAGCTGGGCTCGGGAGAATCATGTAGTCGGCACCGAAAGGGCCGTGCAACCAGACCCAGTGACGCTCACCATGCGGACAAAGCATCTTCATCCGGGCCATAACATCTATCGACAAAGAGGTGGGGCCCGGGACGCGTCGCAAGTCGTCGGGGAAGTCCTCGCCGGTCATAAGAGCCAGCAAGGTAATCAGGCCGCCGCAGCATATCGGTGAGCGAGCGCCCACCGATACAATGATGCGGTCTAAGTACCATGCCACGATATCGATCACGACGGCGGGGACAAGCTCATCTCCATCCCTAGATAGAGCTCTGGGACGTGTCATCGCGTAGAGCATGTAAAGCTCTGGCGTAGACATCGTGCCCGGCTCATATCTGGCCAAAAATGTCGTCGCCATAAGGCGCTGAGCAATGCGAAGGTAGGGATGTACGATGGCCGAGGCCTTGGCCCTACTAGGGTCAAAGGCGGCGTGGAGACCCGTGATACGTGCCCAGAAGGCACCGGCATCGAAAGAGGGTGGAGGGATATGTGTGGGGCCGTAACTGCGATCGGCTCCGGGGGCGGCGGTCTAAGAGAAAAACGCTCTCATCATATCGAGAGTGACCTGGCACTCTCGATCCATGAACCGGAATGAGCATCCCTCATCGGTCCGGGCGATCGAACTCAAAACCTCAAGTGTCGGGCGGGTAAAAGTATCCGCCGACACCTGCAGAAAATCTCGCCAGCCCACGTTGTCGTACAACGTGAGCATCCGCTCAAGTACCCCCAGGCGTCCTAGGTCAGCGAGGTGTGCAAACCTGGAGGGTACGATCGAGCGCTGGGAGATACGCTCGTAGACGGCGCGGTGTGCGTCGTCTCGGAACGTAATCCCGAGAGGCCCGACCAGTGGAGCCGGTGGTGGTGGCTGTGGATCGGCAGGGAGAGGCTGTGCGGGCTGTGGGTGCACTGCAGGCTGTGCGGGGTGTGCGGGGCCTGCAGGCTGTGCTGGGTGGACAGCGTGTGTGGGGGAAGGAGGAGGAGACTCTTCCGCCTCGTGGGCGGGGCCGGCGTCATCCGACCTCTTCCGCTTAGCGGAAGGTCTCCTCGTCCGCGGCCGTGTCCGGGGCGGCATATCGGCCCCGAGCGCGCCGAAAAGTGAAAAAGTGTGGCATGTGCAAAAAGAATGGAAAGAGTGTACCAAAACACGCCGCGAGTGCTAAGCGGTGGAAGCGTGCGAAGTCCGCGCCTCCACGAAGTCCAAAACAGCCCGTAGGAGCTCCCCTAGGCTCCCCTAAGCTCCAAAAAGCAACCGGAGGCGATCGGAGACGAGGCCGCTGGCGGCGACTCGGGCGGGGTGCGGCGACGGTCGGCCGGCGGTGGCTGGCCGAGCGGCGGCTCGCGCGGGCTTGGTCGGGCGAGTGGGGGCTGGGTGAAGCGAGATCGGGCGAGGGTAGCTGAGGGGGCGCGGGCGGATTTGGGATTTTTCGATTTCGAAATCCGCGCCCCCCCTCGCCACTTATATAAACGAAAGTTACGACTCGGCCGAGTGAGGCAATAAAAATTTTCTCCCCGATAACGCTTCGGCCGAGTGGCTTTGCCAGCCTCGGCCGAGTGACGTAAGTCCATTCGGCCGAGTGACTCAAGCTACTCGGCATGACTCGCCCTAGGAGGGTATCCGTTTTACTCGGCCGAGTGAATATATATACTCGGCCGAGTAGCAGTTATATCGAAATCAAGAAAATAATCAGAGAGTTGGGTTCAGCAGACTTCCCTCGTTCGTGAGCGGCTCGGCCGGACGAACTTGTGTACTCGGCCGAGTGACTAGTATACTCGGCCGAGTGAGCCTTAATTTCTGCTGTTTGTCTTCGTTTTTGGCTCTAAACTCCGTCTTTCTTTCTCCAGTCGATTTCATCCTCCTCCTGAGCGTCGAGCGCCTTCTTGGGGCGCTCCTCGTCGTCTCGTTCATCCTCCTCATGATGGATCTACCTATATCCTCTCCTGTCAAGAAAAATAGGACCCGTTATCACGAAATTTTTGGTCGAATGACTCAGAACACTAAAAATTTCTAAAACAAAAATAAAGAAAAAGTAAAAATAAAGCAAAAACCGTCGGGTTGCCTCCCGACAAGCGCTCGTTTTAGGTCGTGAACTCGACCCCCGATAATTTTCAATCAATGCGGGATGTTTGGTGCATATGAGATGCACCCGTCAAACTTCCCAGGGAGCGCGCTTGGATTTGGACGTGGCGGCGTAGCGTTCTCCCTCGGAGGTCTCCTATCTCGAATAGTGTTGGGGGGAGGCTCCCCCAAGCTAGCATTTGCCCCGGTCACCGGCTTAACCGGCGATGCCGATTTCCGTACCGGCGGAGATTTCTTTGGAGACTTTAATTTCGAGAGCTTGCAGAGCTCTCGAATCCTTGCGACATCAGCGTCGCCTTCATCTTCATCAGCGGAGAAGTCGGGGGAATCATCTTTATTCTCTTCATCTTGGCCTAGACCCGGGCCTTCTTCAAATTCTTCATCGAAAAGAGCGCCGATTGAGTGAGGAATCGCCTCCTCTATCACCTCATCAAGGAGGTCCATGTAATCAAGCTCCTCGTGGTAAGGCATGTGCTTCATTGCCTTAGGAATGTGGAGCTCCACCTCGATGTTTCTGACGTTTAAGGTTAAGGTACCTTCGCGCACGTCGACGATGACTCCGGCGGTGGCGAGGAATGGGCGTCCAAGTATCAATGAGGTGTCTCCCTCCTCCTTAACGTCCATGATGACGAAGTCACATGGCAAGCATATTCCACCCGGGACTTAAAGTGGGATGTCCTCGGTGATCCCCACCGGCCTTGTTATCCGGCCATCGGCTAATTGAATGCGCATGTCGGTGGGTTTCAACTTTGTCCCGGTGTTAAGCTTTAAGAACATGGAGAGGGGCATGAGACTCACACTAGCCCCAAGATCGACCAACGCCTTTTGAAGAGGCACGCCGCCCAAAGTGCAAGGAATCCGAAAACTCCCCGGATCTTTAAATTTTGCCGGCTCTTTCTCTCTCTTGGTGAACCAAGAGCCCTCCTCGGCTAGCATGATCTTCTCCTTCTTTTTCCTCCCCGAAATCAAGTCCTTCAAAAATTTAGCATACGTGGGGATCTCGACGATGGCGTCGAGGAAGGGGATGTTAAGGCTAACTCCTCTTAGGTACTCGAGGAATTTCGCTAGCCTTTTCTCCATTTTCGCTTTCGCTAGTCTTTGGAGGAATGGGACCGGTGGCATGAAGCGCCTTTCCTCAATCAATTTTTCCGCTCTAGATTTCTCCTTGTCATGTGGCTCCTTCTCCTTATCAACCTCAACTACCGGCTCAACCGGCTCCAAGCTTTCCTCCACGGCTTCCTCGGTAGGAATCATAGCGGGGGTGGTGTCATTCCCGCCTCTAGTAGTGACAGCAACTACGGCGTTGATGTGGCCCGTGTTGCCCCGTGGGTTTTGCTCCGGTTGCGCCGGCAATCTTTGAGTGTTCCGATTGAGCAACGCCAATTGCTCCGATATTTGAGCCACTACGGTATTAAGAGATTCTTGCCCCGCCTTCAAAGTAGCATTCACCTTATTTTGCTCGACCATGAACGCCTCCACTCTAGATTCGAAGTCGGATCGTTGTGGAGCTTGTGGAGGGTTTTGATTTTGATTCCTCCACCCTTGGTTGTATCCGGGAGGCCTATATGGTGGAACTTGTTGCTTCGGTTGAAAGTTTTGTTGTGGAGGCCCCCTCGGTGGATAGTTTTGTTGTTGGGGTGGTGGTGGTCGAGCTTGTTGAGGCGGTGGTTGTGGCGGGTTCAAGGCTCCTTCATTGTTAGCGTAGGAGAATCCCGGATGATTTCTTGCGGCCGGATTGGACCAATACCCTTGGTTCCCCGCAACATATTGTATTTGCCCCAAGGATCCTTCTCCTTGCTCTCCTCCCGAGTACATGACTTGAGATTGGTCTTGCCAATCACACATTTGGTTGGTCGGTGCGGAGGTGGATGGGCTTCCTTGGGGCTCCGTGATAAATTTCTCCAATCTCTCCACCACCTTGTGGAGAGAATCAAATTTTCTCGTGAGCTCCGCTACGGCCTTCGCCTCGTAGATGCTAGTTGGCTTTAAGGAGGATGTGGAGTGTCCTCGCTCATCGCCCCATTGTTGGTTATTTGAGGCCATCTCCTCAATTAGGGCCGTAGCTTCCTCGGGAGTCTTTGACAAGATTGCACCATTCGCCGCGGCATCAATAATTTGCTTGGTCCCCGGTTGGAGACCGTTGTAGAAGCTATGAACTAGCTCCCAATCCTCTATACTGTGGTGCGGGCATTGATGCTGCAAATCCTTAAAACGCTCCCATGCTTCATAGAGCGTCTCCTGTGGTCCTTGCTTGAAGGACATGAGAGCGCTCCGGATCTTCACCGTCTTGGATGGCGGATAAAATTTGTCAATAAATGCACTCGCCAACTCGTCCCAAGTGGTGAAGACACCCTCAGCTTGCGTCCTCAACCAATAGAGTGCATTGTCCTTTAGCGTGAAGGGGAAGAGACGCAGTCTGATAGCATCGTTGGAGACCCCCGGCATCTGGAATATGGCGCACTTCGACAAGAATAGTTGGATGTGGTAGTGGGGGTTCTCATGTGCGTTCCCATGAAATGGGTCTTGTTGCATCAAAACCACCAATCCAGTCTTTAGCTCGAAGTTCTTGTCAGCCGCCAACCCCGGCATGGCAATGGACGAGGTGGTAGAAGAAGTCTTAGGCCGAAGCCTATCTCGAATAGAGATTATCCTTGCCATCCTTGCCGCCAATTCTTCAGGAGTTTCCGGGTTGGTCATATACCTCCCTTCCGGATCTTGTCTCTTTTCCGCTCTAAGTCTCCGCGCGGTATGTTCGATCTCGGGATCAAATAATAAGTCTTCTGGGTCCGCCGTAGATCTCGTGTTCATGCACAGGGGAAACAGAGTTTCAAAGAAATGATTAATACCGTGGAAGGGTTAGGCAAGAAATAAGAAATAAAAATAATGATAATAATAAAAAGAAAAAGAATAGCTAGGGTGAAAAAGAATCAAACGCAATTGCCTCCCCGGCAACGGCGCCAAAAACTTGATCGCTCCGGGATGTGACCCCAAAGAACGGTTGTAGTTTTACCGCAAGCGCACGGTATAGCGGCGAGCGGGTATCGAACACAGGGAGGACGAATGACCGTGCTTGCTCCTAATCAACCTGGCTATTTAAGAATAGAGAGAATTGCCTTGGGCGATCCTGTCACAATCGTCAGACAAGTGTGCGAAATATCAAATCAAATAAAGAACGTCTAGGGAATGGGGAATTCCCGCTACTCACCGTATTTCATAAATGTGGTTCGTCGGTATCAAAATTGCTAGAATGAGAATTTGGATGAACTAGTTGCAACTAAATGTAGAACCAAGCTCACGCTCTCGCGCTTTTGCCGGTCTATAGCTATCCTAGGTTCGGGTCCAATCTCTTGCAAACCCTAGCCTAGGAAAGCTAGCATTAGGATCAACATCATCGTTCAATCGTGCACCGAGTCCAATCTCTTGCAAACTCGGTCCACGATCTAGATTGAGATAGTTCCTACCCGTCCAATCTCTTGCAAACGAGTATCGGAATGGAATTGCAACCGGAAATCCTAGTATCGGTCCAATCTCTTGCAAACCGATACTTCGAAAATCCGACTCCAACCCAATTCGGATTTCTAGGGCTTCCTATCAAATTGGGATCCAATCTCTTGCAAATCCCAATTGATATGAATACCTAGCTATCCGTAGTAAATCGATCTCAATCTAATCCCTAATAGCTATTCTAGCTCAATTTCTACCAATTCAACACAAATAGGAAACAGGGCTTGTAGGGTTCATCCCCACGCCCCAAGACGTGGAGACTACTCACAAATCATAGCAATAGCACAAAAATAATCAATGAAATAGGCAATGGAATTCATCACAACAATGATATAAACAATAAAAATAGAGTTTTTGGGGAAGAGAGATGCAAACCAATGTAGTTCTTCAATTAATCCAACAAAAATCCAAGATTTCCCTCTTCTCCAATCACAAATAATAAAGCAAAAAGTAGTCTCAAAAAGCTATAAAAAATCTAAGAGATGGCTCTCTAAACTAGGGTAAAAACAGGGCTTAAATAGCCCTCAAAATCGTCCAAAAATCCTGACCAAAACGCCCCTGCACAGCCTGTTTTCCGCAAATTTCGCTACAGGCAGCGCATCGCACTCGGCCGAGTGACAAAAGTCGCTCGGCCGAGTGAAAACCCTGTCATTTTCCAGTAAGTCGGGGGCTTCAGGGGTCTTCAGTTCGGGGGCGGCTCGGCCGAGTGAGCTATCGTCACTCGGCCGATGGCTTCACTGCACTCGGGCGGACGTGGTTTACCACTCGGCCGAGAGGGTCTTCTGAAGCTCAGATGGCCGAAAAACAGTAACTTCGATATTTTGGAGGGGCTTCGTCTGGGCGCCACTCGGGCGGACGTGGTATCGTCACTCGGCCGATGTGGTCTCCGATGCTCGGCCGAGTACACATGGAAATCGTGTCTGAACGGGTCGGCCGAGCAGTGTCTCGCTGGTCGGCCAAGTGGCTCTTCCACTCGGCCGAGTGGGACACAAAAAATGCCCATTCTGCTTATTTTGGCCTCCTCGTCGCTCCTGCGACGTCCATTCTTCTTCCGCTCCTCTCCAACAGCAAAATACCCCTCGGGGAGGTCGTCGGTGGCCATCTAGAGTAAGCGCATCTCGAGATCACTCCAAATCGCGCCAAATCACCTGAAATGCGACAAAAACAACAAATCGTGAAAAGCATCGCAATATCGTCGATATATCGTGAAAAACATGATTTGGGCAGTCTAAATGGCATGCAAACATGCGGAAAAAAGGTGTAAAATAAGGAGTGATCACCTAAGTTCTTTCATCAGGCCTAGCCTCGAAGTTAGATCTTTAGACCTAAGTGACACTGTCCACACATAGCTTCATACAATGATCTCAAGTCCTAAGGACCAACTTACCGATTATCACTTAGAGTTATTAATGATAGTTTAGTTAATGTGTAACCATTTAATAACTCCCTGTTTGGGTCGTTCAGTGAACTCAGCTTTTACTGAGCACCTGCGTCCTGTTTCCGACTTCACCAAGTCGCTTGGTTATGAGACCAACCAGACAGGGACGTAATGGTCTATCTGATGTGTTGATATCCCTTATCTCGACACATCTATGACCATGAACACTTTTAAGATTCAAGCTATTAGAGGTCAGACATTTCTCATAATCGTAATCTACATTTCGAAACATGTGTGACCTAACTATGAATCCAAGGGAATAATCCGAGTAATGAACAACTCAGATAATACTTTACCAGAAAGAACACTTTCATTTATTGAACAAGATGTTTCATCAAGATAAATAGCCATGAGGGCATACATTTCTCTACATCTCCCACTTGCACTCAGGCCTATTTATTTTGGTATCTCATACCATATTTACACGCTAGTTTTTCTAAACGATCACGTGCCAGCACCTTTGTGAATGGATCTGCTAAGTTGTCTTCTGAAGAGACTCTAAGGAGTTCTATATCTTTCCTCTGCTCTATCTCCCGAATCAGGTGATACTTGCGAAGAATATGTATGGATCTCTTGTGGAATCTAGGTTCTTGAACCAGGCTAATGGCTGCATTGTTGTCGCAATACAACGGTTTTGGACTTTCAACGGCAGGAACCATCCCGAGCTGGTTAATGAACTTCTTCATCCAGACTGCTTCCTTTGCTGCATCGTTGGCCGCTATGTATTCGGCTTCCATTGTGGAGTCTGCAATAGTGACTTGTTTGGAACTCCTCCAACTGACTGCTCCTCCGTTGAGGGTGAAAACATATCCTGAGATCGATTTGCTATCATCCATGTCACTTTGAAAGCTTGAATCTGTGAACCCTTCAACATTCAGGTGTTCACTTCCATAGACCAAGACCAAGTCTTTAGTTCTTCTTAAGTACTTAAGAATTGTCTTGACTGCTTTCCAGTGTTCTTCTCCCGGGTTAGACTGATATCGGCTTACTACACCTAGTGCATAAGCGACATCGGGTCTGGTACAAATCATGGAGTACATGATAGATCCCACAGCAGAAGCATATGGGATCTTGGTCATCTTTGCCCTTTCCAAGTCGGTTTGCGGAGACATCTTCTTGGTGAGGGCTATCCCATGATTGGCTGGTAATGAACCACCCTTACTGTTTTCCATGTTAAAACGTTTTAACACGGTTTCAATGTACCTGGTTTGGGAGAGTCCTAGCATCCGTTTAGATCTATCTCTATGGATCTTCACACCCAGTATGTAGGATGCTTCTCCCAAGTCCTTCATGGAGAAATTGGTTGATAGCCATTTTTTAACAGACTTTAACATCTCTGTCACTGCCTATTATTAGAATGTCATCTACATATAGAACTAGGATGATTATAGAATTTTTATTACTGGTTCTTTTATAGATGCATGGGTCATCCTCATTTCTGACAAAACCAAACTCTTTGACTGTTTTGTCGAAACGGATGTTCCAACTTCTTGATGCTTGCTTGAGTCCATAAATGGACCTGTGCAGTTTGCACGCCTTTCCATTGCTCCCACTGACTTCGAAGCCTTCTGGCTGAGTCATGTAAATCTGCTCTTCCAAACACCGTTTAGGAATGCAGTCTTCACATCCATTTGCCAGATTTCATAGTCGTAGTAGGCAGCAATAGCGAGCACTATCCGAATAGACTTGTGCATGGCTACTGGCGAAAAGGTTTCGTCATAATCTATTCCTAGAATTTGACGATATCCTTTTGCAACCAGTCTAGCCTTGTACGTCTCTACTTTTCCATCTGCTCCAATCTTCTTCTTGAAGATCCATTTGCAGCCTATGGGAACATTTCCCTTGGGCACGTTTTCTAAGGTCCATACCTTATTTACGTGCATGGAATCTATTTCGGATTTCATTGCATCTAGCCATTTGTCAGAGTCTATACTCTTTATGGCTTCCTGGAAGTTAATAGGGTCATCATCAATTATGATGCTATCCTCGATTCCACCGTCTACGAGAAAGCCGTAGTACCTTTCGGGGGCTCGAGGAATCCTACTTGACTTCCTACTGACTGGTTGAGAGATGTCAAGTTCTGACTCTCCCACTGGTTCCGACACTTGTTGCTGTGTGGGTACTTCCTCCGAGCATTCATTCAAATCAATTACCTTGCCAGTGGATTCCTTCACAAGGAATTCTTTCTCTAGAAAGGTGGCATGTCTAGAGACAACAATCTTTTGTTGTTCTGGATGGTAAAAGACATAACCTAATGAATGTCTTGGGTACCCTATAAATTTGCACAGTATTGATCTGTCTTCCAGTTTGTCTGGATTTTGCCTTTTGACATAAGCAGGACAGCCCCATACCTTCAAGTGATTGAGGCTGGGTTTCTTCCCTGTCCATATCTGATACGGAGTCAAATGCACAGATCTTGACAGAACTTTATTTAGAATGTATATAGCAGTTTCCAGGGCATAGCCCCAGAGGGAAGTTGTTAACTCAGCCTCACTTAACATAGACCGAACCATGTCTAACAAGGTTCGGTTTCTCCTTTCCGAAACTCCATTATGTTGAGGTGTGTAAGGAGGAGTGATCTGAGAGAGAATCCCATTCTCTTTTAAGTAAGTGAGGAATTCATGGCTTAAGTATTCTCCTCCTCGATCGGATCGAAGAATCTTAATACTTTTGCCAGTCTGTTTTTCGACTTCGGCACGATACTCTTTGAATCGCTCAAACGTTTCGGACTTATGTTTCATCAAGAACACATGTCCAAATCTTGAGTGGTCGTCAGTAAACGTGACGAAATATGAAAATCCACCTTTGGCTAACGTAGACATGGGTCCACATACATCGGAATGTACTAGACCCAAGAGTTCGATAACTCTCTCCCCTTGACTGGCAAAAGGAGTTTTGGCCATCTTACCTTTGAGGCAAGACTCGCAAGTGTCGAATGACTCATAATTCGAGAGGCCCAAGAGCCCCTCTTTATGTAACTTGCTTAGTCTCTTCTCTCCGATATGGCCTAGTCTACAATGCCAAAGATAGGTTTCATTAAAACTAGATTCCTTACGCTTTCTAGTATTAACGTTTAATACCACCTTATTGCTTAAAGTGTATATTCCATTGCTGAGTGTCCCAAATCCTAGCAACTTACCATCATGGGCAATGTTCATGACATTTCCGCTGATAGTAAAATTATAACCATCTTTAGCCAAAGCTGAGACAGATATAATATTGCATAGGAAATTTGGGATATAGTAACATTGCTTCAAAAGCAAGTTAGCTCCACCAGCTAATGTGTGTCTGAGATCTCCTATGGCTACAACATCAACATTTGCTGCGTTTCCGACTTGGAGAATTATCTCATTCTTTACAAGTTTTCTACTGATTCTCAATCCTTGTAACTGGTTACAAATGTGAGAACCTGCACCGGTGTCTAACACCCATGCAGTAGAATTAACTGAAAGAACTACACTTTGCATTTTAGAGGTTAAGGCATAGACTTCCCTTAATGTTTCCCTTTCTGCTATAGACTTCTTAAACCAGCCACTATTAATATTAAAACCAGTTAATAAGTTCTCATCTCGGATATTATTAATCTTACTCATCTTGCTGCAAAGATTAGAACTCCTAATTAGCATGTGTTCAAAATATATTTAAATATAATTAGAATGGATTTTGTCCAATTATACTCTCCCATTAATAAACAGATCGTTTTTCTCCAAAACATGATTAAAATTAATTTGGGAGCAGGAATCCCACAACCTTGAGTCGCCCGACCTTGAGTGTAGCTCAACAAGTCGTTCGACTCGGATGTAGGTAGACGAACTCTTTGTCGATCATATCAAAATATGACTCCCTATTCGTTTTTACCCCTAGTCATTTGTGATCATGAGTGTGCTCAACCGGATCACAATGGCTAGCCTAGTCGGACCCTTGTTTTCGTGTCAAGTCTGACTTGCCCCTTTGCTCGGTGTATGCACGACACGCCGGTTTGGGTCAGAGCTTAAGACTACATTCTTGGTTAGACTTACGCCGAAGCTCTACGGATGAGCCAACGGTTTCAGTCAGTTTAAGATGTCAATCAAGAAATCAGTTTCTATAAGATTGACCTGTTACGGCTTGAGTGTGCTCAACAACCGAAACACGTTTCTTATAGTTGCCAACTCCTAAAACAAGGAGGGCTACGATTTATCTTGAATAAGATTATTATCGTATTAGACTTAGGTATAGTCGATGGACTTACATAGTTATGAATCGACACCTTGCGGTCCAGCGGACGCGGCCAGGGAATTGACTAAGCCAGGACCACTTGTTACCCAGTCTAGCTAGGTTGGTCCAAAAACTTTAGCCAAGCACATTGACCGACATCATGATCCATTGAAGGTGTGGTCATCATTTCCATGTTCGTTCAACAACTAAATGTTTTTTAAATTACAACTAGTTAATCCTTATCAACTAGTGGATCCCTAAAATTCAAAATTTTATGGGTTTGTTAGACGATTTTTATTAAGTCCTTATCATCTATAAGGATTCAAAAGTATATGCTGCTACCCTAATCGTCCAATAGGCAATTTAAACAATTTAAAAATCATAGCAGTGTCTCAAAATTATCACATAAGGTTTGAGGGAAATTAATGGCTAACCTAAGCGTCCATTAGGTAATTTTTAAACAATTTAAAAATTTATTAAGCATGGTGTTAAAATTTATCACATAAAGTTTAAGAGTCAATTAATGGCTAACCTAACAAGTCTTTCTTGTGACATCAAAATAAAACAAGAATGCGCCATTAAACTAATTATCACATAATTAAAACATGCAGTTAAAAAGCAGTATAGAACAGAGTAGATCTGGCTCTGATACCACTGTAGGGATTTTAAAGGTCCCTTAGAGCTAATTTATTGCTATTCGTCCTAAGTCGGACGAACAAAATAAATAAAACAGCGGAAGAAATGATTTATTAAACTATTTAATAAATAAAGCCCTAAGGAAAAATTCCCTAAGCCAGGAAATCTACTGACTCGAGTTGGGTCCGACCAACTCGAGAAAGTTCTAACTACTAATTAAACTAATTGCATATAAAATTGACTCACCCAGAATCTTGCCCTGGAGCAGGTAAGATGTTCCGCACCGTCTTGCGCTCATTGATCTGAGCCGTCTTCCGAGCCGTGTTGCGTCGCTCCTCGCCGCAGACTGGATCAGCTCCCGTAGCGCACTTCCGAGCCGTGTTGCGTCGCTCCTCGCCGCAGCCTGGATCAGCTCCCGTAGCGCACCTTGCCTCCGAAGCCATCACAAGCCGTAGAAGATTTCACTTGAGTAAACCCGCGTCGTAGACTTCCGAATCAGATTCGAACCTCCTCGTTGTCTTGCTAGGACTCGGTTGGAGGACAGGAAAATTTATAGAGGGATAGAATAAATTCAGTCTAGATTAAGTTTGCTCAAAATATTAGTGAGCTCCTTAATCAGAGACTTGGTGCAAGAAACAAAGAAGGGAGTGCCCACCTATTTATATAGGAGGCCGGCTCTCCTTCTTTTGTCATGAGCAATGTGGGACTAATGTTAGGAAGAGGGATATGGATTAATTCAATTTTGGTTAGTGTAGCTTACACAAAGCCCTAACCTTCAACCAATTAATCCTCACTCATCGTTGAGCTCTAGAGATGATACAAGTTATCATTTCGAAGAGCTAGTGATTGTGAACGCGTGGGAACAAACGGCGACGAGATCCGAGTTCGTTTGACCCTTCAAACAATTGCTCAAAGTTGAGCAAAAACCCAAATTTCGTAGCTGTCAAGGGTTTCAACAAAAAACCCTAGAATAACTTAAGTGGCGGGCGACCCGCTAAGCTTAGCGGACGTGCCCGCCTAAGGCTACTGGGCGCGCCCGCTAGGGCACGCCCGCACGGGCTCAGCCCGCTGTCACCAGCGGGCTGCGCCCGCAGCGCCCAGCGGGCGGGCCCGCTGGGGCAGCGGGCGGGCCCGCTGCAACAGCGGGCTGCGCCTGTTGCACTCAACGGGCGGGCCCGCTGGGTCAGCGGGCCCCGCCCGTTTTGCTAAGTGGGTTTTATCCCACTTCCTCCTTTCGCCTTTCTTGCGTTTCTGGGCTCATCCGAGCTCCGATTCCCACACGGTTTGATCCTCTGGATTCCATACGAAATATCCTCCATTCCTGAGTGCTCCAATTTCACAACCAACTTGTGAATTCAATATTCTCTTTACATCTAATGATATCCTCTATACATTCTATCTGTTACTACGACGTGAATATTACTCGGTGTGAGACCCTACAGCCTGACCCTTACTACAGGCCGAGACTCGAAGTCTCAAGACGACAGTGGCCACTAGCAGTAGGTGTCGTCCCTGTTTGGGGATCATCGATTACGTGATAGGTTCGTTTAAGCAAAAGTGCCTGACGAAATCACTCTGACTGTGACTGTGATAATTTCCGCAGTTTTAGTCCCTTCGTCATGACTATGTCATTCGGCTAGTATAGGGTATGGTACACTATCAACCCCATTTGTTAGCAGTGGTCGGTATACATCGGTCTCTGGTACATACAGGTTGTACAGGTTACAACATACCTTGGCCAAGGTTTTTACCGAGAGCCGTACTGACCTGTGACACTAACTTCCCATTAACGGAAGAGACGAATCCTCTGTTGATCACTACATAGCTCATATGTTTCGAGTGTCACCCAGCCTAAGTTCTTTCATCAGGCCTAGCCTCGAAGTTAGATCTTTAGACCTAAGTGACACTGTCCACACATAGCTTCATACAATGATCTCAAGTCCTAAGGACCAACTTACCTATTATCACTTAGAGTTATTAATGATAGTTTAGTTAATGTGTAACCATTTAATAACTCCCTGTTTGGGTCGTTCAGTGAACTCAGCTTTTACTGAGCACCTGCGTCCTGTTTCCGACTTCACCAAATCGCTTGGTTATGAGACCAACCAGACAGGGACGCAATGGTCTGTCTGATGTGTTGATATCCCTTATCTCGACACATCTATGACCATGAACACTTTTAAGATTCAAGCTATTAGAGGTCAGACATTTCTTATAATCGTAATCTACATTTCGAAACATGTGTGACCTAACTATGAATCCAAGGGAATAATCTGAGTAATGAACAACTCAGATAATACTTTACCAGAAAGAACACTTTCATTTATTGAACAAGATGTTTCATCAAGATAAATAGCCACGTGGGCATACATTTCTCTACATGCCTTACTTTCAGTTTCCTTGCCCAAGTCTTTTAGACTTGCTGACATGTGCCCCTTTACTCTTTTGGGTGACACATGTTAGATCCTGAGCCTGAGTACATTGTAGAGGACGAGGTGTTTGCTGACGCCGAGCCCGAGCCTTGTTTGGCGAGGAGTACGTGGACACTGGGGACCAGTCCTAGTGTCTTCGTTGAGCTTTCCCTTTTTGTTTAGGATGATGTTTTGTTGTCGGTGCGTAGCACATATACTTGGTTACGTTGTTCCTTTTGTTGGCCTTGTTCTGGGCCTTTAGACTCTTTCTTTTAGCCTGGTGGCTTTTCTGGATGTTGAACTTAATTTTTCATGTTAGACCTTTTATTGAGATTTGAGATTTTATTTCTGTCTCTCCTTGTCTTATTATTGTTGTTCCGTTTGTGGTTATAGGGACCTGCTTATGTTTTATTGACGCTTATTGGGTTTGGGGCTTCACATCTCCACTCTCGTGCGGACCTTTTCACGTCTCGCCTCCATTTTATGGAAGTGGGGCATGACAAGGGGCAACCTTAGGTTTAGGTTTTCTAGGCTTCCTTACAGCAGGGGATTTCCCCTTGGAGGAGGAAGCAAGTTTGGGTGCCATGAGAATGGAATTCGACAGAAATTGAAAACATAGGGCTCAATAATGAATGATTGAGATAGAGTTATACCAAATCGATGGAGATGGAGGCTGACGTAAGGAGGAGCATGACAAGGAGTGATCGACGGTAAGGAGGAAGGCCAGACGGTGATTGATCGAACGGAGGAAGGAGGATCAACCGATTGGAAGGAGGGAGAGACTCTGGGTTTAAATCGCATGAGAGAGACAAAGAAGCCCCAATCGATGGTTATATGAAAAAGATGGAGTGATCTGGGCTGTTGGATAAAAAAGAACGGCTCAGATCATGGTCTACGAACTGCCAAACTCGGAGGACATACGACTGATGAACATCGTGCTGTCGCCTATCAAACCCTAATAAAAAATTACTCAGAAAGCAGACAGGTACTTGTAGAAGAAGATACAATCGCCTGGATTTGGACAGGCGCCTATGAAATAACTTACAGGTGCCAACTGCACAGTAAAATTTTGAAGAAATTTTGAGCCATTTCTCGAAAAAAATGGTGACAAATGGGCAGGCGCCAGATAACAAAAATACAGGCGCTTGGATTTGGACAAGCGCCTGTGAAATGATTTACAGGTGCCTGCTGCACAGTAAAATTTTGAAGATAATTTGAGTCATTTCTCCGGGTAATGGTGACAATTGGACAGGCGCCTGATGACAAAAATACAGTCGCCTGTAAAATGACCATCAGTCGCCTATCATTAATAAGAGTTATGAAGGCTAAAACTGGAGATTGGGCAGTCGACTGTCATGGTTCTAAAATCCAGAAATGAGTTAGAATCAAGGATTTGAGACTTTTCACCCTCAGACTTATACTCTAATCACTCTAATAACATAAAATAATCATTATAAGCATATAGACTAATACACATATCAAGTATATTAATCTAATCATCAAAAAATCTCCAATAAATCTTATTGAAAACAAATGTTAAAATATGAGATATTCAACATGAGATATAGAAATGATCAAATGGCTCAAAACACGATTTAAAATATTAACATGAGCTCCTAAATTTCAGATTCACCAATAATCCCTAATTCTCCATGCAACCTCACAAATGAGTCTTCTTTTAGAGGTTTAGTGAAGATGTCGACGATTTGCTTTTGGGTTTCAATGTACTCTAAGATGATGTCCTTCTTAGCTACATGATCATTAATAAAATGGCGCCTCACATCTGTGATTGGTACGGGAGTGGTGTAACGTTTTTTGGAAAGACATATTGCACTTTGGTTTATCAACTATGATAGGGCAAGTATCACAATTGACACCATAGTCTTTGAGAGTGTCTATCATCCAAATGACTTGTGCATATGCAAGACCCGTGGAAATATATTCCTCTTCAGTCATGGACAATGATACAGAGTTTTACTTCGTGGAAAACCAAGAGACAATGTTATTTCCTAGAAAATGGCAAGTGCCACTAGTATTTTTCCTGTCGGATATGCATCCAGCAAAGCAGCATGACTATATAAGACTAGATCATACGTGCTAGATATAGGGTAAAGCAACCCATAATCTAATGTTTGATTGAGGCAACGAAAAAATTCGTTTAATCGCTATCAAGTGTGATTATTTAGGTCAAGCTTGATATATAAGACAAAGGCATACAGAAATATGCTATCGGTCCTACTAGCAGTTAAATAGAGCAAGCTACCAATCATACCTCGATATAGACGAATGTCTACATCTTTCCTGTTTTCATTCTTGTGTAGATGTGTGGTCGTACTCATGGGAGTCCTTTTGCTTGAAGACGATTCAATCCCGTATTGCTTGATAAGCTTCCCAGTGTACTTTGTATGGTATATGAAAATCACATCCTTCATTTGCCAAATTTAAAGGCCTATAAAGTAGTTGAGCTCACCCATGTGGCTCATCTCAAATTATTCCTTCATAGATTTAGAAAACTCTTAGCAAAGGTCAAAGTTAGTAGAACCAAAGATAACATCATCTACATAAACATGAATAAGGAGGATGTCATTTTCATAATCTTTAATAAAAAGAGTAGAGTCAACTCCATCCAGCTCCTCAGTCTCAACAGCGGTCATGGTGTAAGCCGGCCTCTGGGGTTGCACTGCCTGCTGAAACATCTTCCTCTGTGGCGCCAAGGGTGGTCCACGTATAGCAGCTCCTCTCTGAACCGGGGCAGGTGCTCTACTCTGTAGCGGGGCTGGTGCACCGACCATGGCATGACGTGCTCTCGGACAATCCTTAGCTGCATGCGAAGCATCTCCACAAACCAAGCACAATCCCAGCTTCCTCCTACAATCCTTCTGAACGTATCTTGTCTTCCCTCAGTAATGGCATGGTCCCTTACTCTGAGTCTGCATAGGTGCTCCTGGCCTCTTGAAAGGCACTGTCTGGAGTGGCCTCATCACCGGCCTAGCAGGTGGCCAGTACTGCTCCATGGGATGCTTCCCCCGATCAGCTGGAGGGTCAGGTAGACGCGATATGGTCTCGTGGTTCCTCACGGCATTCAGCACCGCTCCCATGGTCGTGAAATCTGCAGAAGACAACGAAGCCTGAATCTTCAGACATAGTCCCTGATGAAAACGATCAGCTCGTTTCTCCTCCTTCCTCACCATATATGGGGCAAACCGACTCAGCATCTCAAACTCTACCTTATACTCGTCAACAGTCATATCCCCCTATTTCAGGTCCACAAATTTGCTCAATAGTTCCCTCCTAGCAGCTTTGGTGAAGTACTTATCATTGAACATCGAGCGGAAGGTCCTCCATTCCACTGGCTTCTGCAGGCGCCTCTCCTCAATGCGCCACCAGTTCCTAGCATTCTCTGACAGCTGCATCTTCGCTATCTCAACCTGGGTATCATCGGGAATCTTCGCAGCAATCAGCTTCTCCTCAGTACTCAGAATCCACTCATCAGCGGCCAACGGTCCTTCCTTCCCAGAAAATGTCTTCGGTTGAAGCTCATTGAACTGCTTCACTCCTGGAGCAGCTCGAGGGGCAGGCGGAGGCGGTGGTGGTGCTACTGGAGGAGCATGGGCAGCACGGTGGGACTGCTGAACCAACTGGTGCTGCACATCTAGCATCTCTTTCATCACGACCAGAAACTGGAGAAACTCTCTGCCCTGGTCTTTCGGTACTCCATCGCATGAGTTCCCGGATCGGGTGACGCGTCGTCCTGCCATCCTATTGTCAAGAAATACAGAGATTAGACTCGTACAATTTCTGGATAACAATAAAATGAATGTCAATACTCCTATTGTTCCGTACTTGCAGAAAGAAATGGGACCTGCATGGGACACCACTAAAACCTGTTACGCCCTGCTTCCCAAAACAATGGAGGCGAAGCGTGACTAAGGCCCGCTTAGGCCAGAGCTGAGAAGCCCAGACCCAATAAGCATCTGTGTGGTATTCCAAGTCGAAGGTACAGGTCCCTGCATATTAGTACAGAACAATAAAAGTACATAAAGAGAAAGACAATCATTTTATTCCAAATTATTTATCCAAAGTACTGAGTCCAACAAAAGCCTGAGTCGGCTACAACGACAGAAAGAAACTACTGGTGCAAGCACCCAATCTAAACAGAAGTAAATGGTGCTACGCACACAACAAATAAGATGGAACATCTGGATCAGCAACGGGGATCTCTAACTCTGGTCCTCCTCGGGCACGTACTCAGGGTCGACGTCCTCCGGCACTACGTCCTTGGATAGCTCTGCCTGGTTGTCGTACTCCGGCTCGACACCTGACGTACAACACCAAAGAAAGGAACTGTACGTCAGGTAAAGTCTACAAAAGAAAGTCAGACTCTACTACAAGTGTACTGAACTATTAGACATCATTTTACTGGTTGATTAGCATGCTGGGATTATAACAGAGAAGTAAAAGAAGGAAGTAACGCAGCAGGAAAAGTAAAGGATATCAAGCAGTAGTCGTAGCATGTGCTACCGACTACGGGACTATCCTAAAGGTGACAGCACAAGACGGAACTAGACAAGACAAGACGGACAGGACACGTGAGACACGAAGGGTTCACGCCTTACGGTTCGAGGGGGATCAGACCCTCTCCCCGTGTGCACGCCCAACCCTAGCCCAAACCCAGGAACTCAGGACAAGAAGTACAGAGATCACTTCCGCTATGGAAGCACCTGAAACGCCCACAGGCTTTTGTATCACGGAGATCACTTCCACCAGGGAAGCATGTGAAACGCCCGTAGGCTCTTTGTATCACGGAGATCACTTCCGCTAGGGAAGCATCTGAAACGCCCGTAGGATTTTTGTATCACGGAGATCACTTTCACTAGGGAAGCATCTGAAACGCCCGTAGGCTTTTTGTATCACGGAGATCACTTACGCTAGGGAAGCATCTGAAATGCCCGTAGGCTTTTTGTGTAACAGGGACATGACATGACAAGTGTAAGGGAAAGGTAATCTACGGTGTCCACACACATGCACACACAAGATAATCCTACGGTGTCAAAAGTTGTTGTTTGTCGAGCTTACACTTCGTCGTCAAGTCTAAGTCGTCATGGCGACCCAGACGCTATCATTTCACGTCTGTTCTATACACTCACAGTCTAACAGTTCTAACAATTTAAGACCAAGACGCAATCAAAAATGCAAGTGGGTACACTTGCCTGTGATGGCGAGTGTGTCGTCTGTCCGGGACGTCTCGTCCAGTCGTCGCATCCGCGGTAGTCCGTCTGAAACAGGTCACGGCGACGGTGTCAGGTCGCGGTTTTTTCAATATTCCTATTTAGGTTTGTCTCTAGGTTGTCGGGACTACCCTAATCGTCAAAGTCACGATTTTTGGTGTTTTATCAGCCTAGATCGACCACTACCCTATATGCACAGAAAAATTGTCCGATGGTCGATTTCTAAGTGAGCAGCGTTTTACTGGTGCGGAAAAGTAGATTTAATTATTGTTGTCCGATTTTAGTTTAGGGTTCAGTTTTGCTACAGTGTGGGTTTCGCTACGAGTTAGGGAAACCAACCTGTCCGGTGTTCGATGTGGGATGAACGTAGCGTCTGCACGGTGGAAGATCTGCGTCACCTACGGCGTCTCGGCTACGGGTAGCGTAACCGGAACATTTCTGACAGCGAACCGGAAGTGTGGTGGCGTGCGGGGAAAAACGGACAGCGGAAGCGAGTCCGATAGCGATCCGTAAGGGGTTACGGTGTCGAGAGGCCTTTTGCACAATGAGTGCGGATGAAAAAGGGCCTAGAGACCAAATCAGCGGCAGTAGAGGCAAAACAGTGAGACGGAGGCGGGGCGTCATCTCAACGTCGTTCGGGGCTACCACGGAGCGTCGGACTGCGGCGGAAAAGTAGCCGCAGCAGCCGTGAGATGCTGCAGGCGCTATTGCGGTGAAGCGAGGCCACCGACGGGGTGTGCGTCTGTGACGGTCATGGCGACGCAGGGAAGATGCCGCAGGCGACGGCGCGAGAGGGGGAGACGCGGGCGGCGCTGGGAGATCGAGGGCAACGCGGGGATGCGCAACAGGCGCCAACGTGAGAGGGGGTTGCGAGGGGAAGGCAATGCGGCAGGGGCGAGCATCCGGTCGGCGGCGGCTTGATGTGAGGGGGCCGCTGGTCGGTGATCTCGCAGGCGCCGGAGTCGGATGGAGAGGGATGCGAGGGGAGGAAGAAGAGAGAGGGATCGGGCTTTTTGAAGTTGGTGGCGGCTGCGCAAATTTTAGACCTAGGTTTGTGTTTGCACGTGAAGAGAAATAAAAACTTAGGGTTTTAATAATATTAAAATTGATATTTACCATAAGGGATTAGGGTTAAGTGTGGAAGACAGAGATAGATAGGGTGTACAATTTGGGGGAAGTCTAGGGGTCAATAGAGGGAGCAGATTAGGAAAGATATTATGAAGATAATTAGGGATATAGCCAGATTTTGCTAATCAATTTGAATTTTGAAAACGATCAGGGCAAATCAACGGTCCAGATTTATTCGGGCGATAACTCTCAAACCGGGCATCATAAAAATTATCCGAAAATACCGGGGCGATCGTGGAGACGAGATGCATAGATCTATAGAGCCCGATCGTGTGTAACACCTACAAAAAATTAACATAAAATTGGAAACGGCGTTTTGAGGCAAAAGACAAAAACGCCCCTATCGTTCAAAGTCGTTTTGCGAGAAAACGAGCCGTGAAACGACGTTCCCAAAAATTACAATAAAATCCTACACTCCCAAGCAATCACAACGGTATATCACATCGCATGTTTCGGAGCTCAGTATTAGCCAAATAAAATACATGCACGATAAAGCACATGCACGTAGAAAATTGATAAGGTCGGTAAGCGACCGTTACAGTTTCAACCCATATACCGCTTTCTTAAGTTTGAAAACATGATTATGAAATCGTTCATGCATAAAACCTTGTGGTTGAGAAACATAAACGTATTCATTAATTATGCCATTTAAAATTGCACTTTCAACTTCCATTTGAAATAATTTAAAATTCTTATGAGAAGCAAAAGATAAAAGCAACCTAATAGCTTCTGATCTAGCTAGAGGCAAAGTATTCTTCGAAATCATTACATTCCTCTTGCCAGTAGCCTTGAGCTACTAACCTTGCTTTGTTCATTGTGATGAACTCGTTCTCATCCGTCTTGTTCTTAAGTATCTATTTGGTCCTAATGACTTGGTGACCACTCGGAAGAGGGACGAACTTCCAAACTTCATACCTTTCAAATTGCATGAGCTCCTCTTCCATTGCAATGATCTACGAGCTATCATCACACGCTTCTTGGATGTTCTTTGACTCAATGGTAGAGACAAAGGCGCAGTGAGATAACTCATCAATCCTTGACCTTGTTTAGACACCCAAACCAATATCTCCAATTATTTGGTCATGGGGGTGCTCATGAATGAACGAATAAGATTTGGGAATACCTGGATCACTTGGAACAATCTCAATATCTTTCATTAGTAGTATTAGTTTCAATAACAAAATTAAATTTAACATTACTAATTGAATCACATAAAACTTCTACACTATCATCATCAACATGAGGAACATAAAAATCTTCTTGAAATGAAACGTTTAGTGATTCCTCGATCGTTGAAGAGGTTTTATTATAAATCCGGTAGGCTTTGCTACGTGTGGAATATCCAAGAAAAATTCATTTATCGGATATTGGCTCAAATTTGTCTAAATTACCAAACGTGTTCTTTATAAAACATTTTGAACCGAAAACTAGAAAATACTTAACTTGAGTATTGTTATCGTAAAATAGGCCAAAAAAGTTTTGTTTGTTTGGGGCCTCACTAGGATCCTATTAAACACATAACATGTCGTGTGAACCACCTCCGTCCAAAATTGAAGTCCAAGATGACTATATGGTGCATGCACACTTAATAAGAATCTTATTCTTTCTATTTACAACACCATTTTGTGGTGGTGCATAAGGAAAAGAAAAATTGTGAGTAATCCCATTATTATCACAAAACTTAGAGAAAAGTTCATTCTCAAATTCCCCTATATGATC
Organism: Scilla litardierei; assembly: GCA_030789695.1. Taxonomy (NCBI): domain Eukaryota; kingdom Viridiplantae; phylum Streptophyta; class Magnoliopsida; order Asparagales; family Asparagaceae; genus Scilla; species Scilla litardierei. The sequence continues at coordinate 118,521,648 of CM061134.1, forward strand.
ACTACGAATAGTGATAATGGTGGTTCCTAAGAGATTTTGAATTTTCATTGCAAATATGGTAAACTCATCAAATGTTTCATTTTTATTAGTTAAAAATAATACACATGTAGATCTAGAAAAAGTCATCTACAATGACTAATCCATAATGAGCATTTCCTAAAGATGCTACTTTCGTAGGCCCAAATAAATTTAAATGAAGTAATTCAGGGGCCTATTAGAAGTTATGCCATCTTTAAGTTTAAATGATGATTTACAAAGTTTACCTCGTTAACATGAGTCACAAAAGCTTTCTTGTTAAAAGAAATTTTCGGAAAACCTTTGACTAAATCATGCTTAGTTAATTTTTATAAATGCTTAAAGGAACATGCCCAAAATAGCCATGCCATAATAATTTTTCATTAGAATGAGCAACTAGGCAATGTTCAAATGATTTAGGTATACTTAAAATATAAATATTTTTATGTCTAATGCCGGAAAATAAAACCTGTGAATCATTATCAATAATACTACACAAACCCTCTCCAAAGTTAATCGTGTAACCATTGTCACAAAGTTGACTTATTGAGATGATGTTGTGAAATAAACCTTCTATTGAATAGACATTATCCATTAAAGGTTTGGATGGGTTACCGACTTTGCCTACTCCGACAATGGTTCCATTTTGATCGCCTCCAAAGGTAACCGTTGCACCGTCCTGATGCGGATCACTTCGAAGAGCAAGGGATGATCTCCCGTCATGTGTTTGGAGCAACCGCTATCGAGTATCCATCCTTTCCTTTTAGAGATAATATTTCTTTTATTGCTCTGTTCTTGTTCTTGGGTATCTACATATTATACCATAAGCTCATGATACCCAAGCTTGTTGAGTCCAAGGGGATTAGCCCTTTAGAAACCACGTCCAAGTGGACTTTGGCTTCCCAACATAGTTACCACTATTTATCACATCACTAAAATAAGAACTTACTTATGCATTCCTATCATTTGTGCTAGTGTTCTTGAGACCCCAAATAGTGCATGATTTGGGTGTCGTCTTCCTAGTCGCATGCATATTAAGTTGAGGTCTACGTGGTACATGATGCTTATGAGTATGAGGTCTAGCATATGAAGGTGGAGGAGGATATGCAAGCGTCATTTAAGGATTATATGCAAAAAGTGGAGATGCATATTATATGGTGCATATAGAGCAAACATATGATGTGGTTGTAGGAAGATATATGCCCATAAGGCAATTTATCTTGATTATACGTCTTGTTCTTACCGTATATGGTACGTATTACTCTAAGTATAAAATCATTTGTATTAATATACTTAGATAATATCCATAGACTTATAGTTAGGTCCTTACATATCTAGATGAGATCTCGATTATGAGTAAGTAAACGACCGAATAGAAACGTAAGTCTTAAACGGTTCATGATCATAGATGTGTCAAGAACTGGATATCGACACATCGGATAGATCACTGTGTCTTCGTCTTACCTTAGGGTAATGGTGATCTCATAGTCATTCGACTTGGTGAAGTCGGAGACGAGACACAGGTGCTCATTAGGGAATGAGTTCACTGAACGACCAAGTTAGAGTTATTAAATGGTTAACTTTAATGATCTGTCTTTAATAACTCTAGGGTGATGATAGGTTAGTTGATCCTTAAGACCTGAAGTCATCTGTACAAACCTGTGAGCGGACGGTATAGCTTAGACCCATGATCTAGCTTCGAGGACCAGTCCTGATGAAAGATCTTAGGTTGGGCTGCACCTGAAGCTCCCAAGGTGAGTAAGCGACTAAGATGGGATTCGTCACTTCCATTAAAGGGAAGTTAGTGTTATAGTCTCAGTACGGTCTTTATGTTAATCCTCGGCCAGGGTACGTTGCAAGTAGTACACCGTGTATACAATAAAGATCGCCGTATACTGACCAATGTTGTCTAATAGGGTTGACAGAAAACCATACCCTAGGCCAACAATAAACACAGTCTTGACGAAGGGATTTTAGCTAACGGAATTCATCACTGACACAGCTAATGCAAACCCTATGATACTTTTGTCAAAGGGTCGATCACGTTATGATGACTCTGAAACAGGGACGACAGCTACTGCTCGTAATGACCGTCGTCTAGGGGTTTCGAGCCCCAACCTGTAGTAAGGTCAGGCTATAGGGTCTCACACCGAGGAGTGTTCGTGTCTTAATAATAGGAATATAGAATAGAGAGAAATATCATTTGATGATATTCACAAGTTAAGTTGTGAAAGTTAGTCGCATTAGCAATAGGGACACAACGTTGCATTAGATTCTAACTTTGACTAAACGTGTTGTAAATTAGTTACGACGAATTTGGTAGAAACAAACTTGTTGGAAAGGGTTACCTGGATGACGGGATCGTCCCGGTCTAAACACAGGTTCAAACCACGTCCAAATCGGAGCTCAAACGAGTCCAGAAACGCAGAAATAGTTCAAGGAGAAGTGGGTTAGACCCACTGGGCCAAAAGGCCCATGTGCAAAGGCAAAACGGGCGACGCCCGCTGGCTGCAACGGGCGCACGCCCGTTGCACAGCGGGCACGGCCCGCTACAGCAGCGGGCGTGGCCCGCTGTGTGCAGCGGGCGGGCGCCCGCTGCATCAGCGGGCGGGCGCCCGCTGATGGAGCGAGCACGGCCCGCTGCATGCAGCGGGCCAGCGCCCACTGCAAGCGGGCGCGGCCCGCTGCTTGCAGTGGGCCAGCGCCCGCTGCGGCAGCAGGCGCCCGCCCGCTGCAGCAGCGGGGGGGCGGCCCGCCCTTTCTCCCTTGGGCGGGCGCGCCCGCTAAGCCTAGCGGGCGCGCCCGCAACTTAAGTCAAAATAGGGGTTTTTGAAACCCCTAATGACGGCTATGAATTTTGTGAAATTGCTAAACTTTGAGCAATTGTTTGAGGGGTCAAACGAAGTCGAAATTCGTCACCGTCAGTTCCTACGCGTTCACCATTCCAAGCTTTTCTGATTGATAGCTTGTTTGGTGTCTGAAGTTTAGTATGCGAGGAGAATTAATTCATTAAAGTTTGACTTTGTGAAAGGCTAACTTTAAAGTTGAAATTAAGCCAAATGGCTTAATTGAATTTTTCTCTTCATGGGAATTGTCCCACATTGCCCGCAACGAGAAGTTGAGTGCTCACTCCCTATATAAATAGGGGTGCACTCTCCTCGTTGAAATACACACCAGTCAACGATCGAGTAGCTCCAGATTTTTAGATCAGGCTCGATCGGCGACTAAATCTCTCTCTCTATTTTCCTATTCTCCGGAGTAGTCCTAGCACGACTACAAAGGGGGTTTGGATCTGATCCGAACGTCTAAGACGCGGGTTCTTCTCAAGTGAAACTTTCTACCGCGTGTGATCGGCTCGGAGGCGAAAGCAGCTCGGGCGGATCGGTGCGAGGGTGCGAGGCGGCTCAGGGAGATCGGGTCAACGCGGCTCGGCTACGAGGAGCTTCTCAAGACGGTGCGGTACATCTTGCCTGCTCTAGGGCCAAGATTCTGGGTATGTGGTTAAGCGTTTTCTAGTGTAGTTTTAATTAGTCGCTTTAGTGTAGATCCTTCTTGGGGTGGTCAGAGCCACTCCAAGTTGGCATAGATCGGGCTAGGTTCTGGCTCCCCAGAGCCTAGCTAAATTGTTTAGCTAGTGTAGAAATTTTGATTTCTGGTTTTCCGCTGCGCTTTTGTGCCTCCGTGGTCCGTCCGACTTAGGACGGATACGGATCTGAGCTCTGGGGGTCCTCCAAAACCCCAACAGTGGTATCAGAGCCACGATTATGCTATAGATCTACTATAGCGACTTTTTAATCGTTAAAAATGCTTAGCTTTCATGTGCAAAACTTTTTAGCTTTATGTTAAATTAGTTTTGAAAAATATTTTTGTGTTTCAAAAATTAATTTTGCAACACGGAAATTTATTTTAATTTTGGGACAAATTATTTTTATGCGATAAATCTAAAAGTAGTCTCCTTTGTTTTAAATACTCTATAAAATTTTTATGAGACATTAAAAATTTTTTAAAAGAGTGTTTAAAGTTTATGTAAACTTTATGGAAAAATTTTATTTTCGAAATTTGAGAATTTTTCTTTAGTTACATAAAAGTTAGAGATCTTTAAAACTTTATTTGAAAGCTTCTAAAAGGTTTCTAAAAGTTTTAAAAGAGTTTTAAAATTATTTTTAAAATATGTAAGTAATAGAAATGATTCTATTTCATGAGATGAAACATAAATTAATTTCTTTTTATTACTTAGATGTTTCTAAAATTATTATGTGACTTTTTAATTTTAGAAATAAGGTTAAAAATTTTAAAGGCCTAGGTTTAAAATTATTAGATAATTTTGTATGACCTAGTTTTATGCGATAAAAATTTTTATGAAGGCTTTAAAATTTTTAATCTTTATTTTTAAGTGTTAAAATTTAGATTTGCATGTTTGTATTATATAGATAATTTTTAAACTTGCAAATACATTTCATATGTCACTAAAATGAAACTTTATTTTATGCGGATAAATTAGCTGTTTCATTTCATGTTGAATAATGTATTCACAAACCTTATTAGGTTAGCCATTAAACAAGATAGTGACATGCTATGTTTGATAAAACAAAACAACATCAAACCTAATACCAGATTAGGGTAGTCCCTTTTTTGTTTTGTAAATCATTTCATTAAAACGTTCAATTAAATGATTTTCATAAAAAGACAATGTTGAATTGTTTTATTAAAATCCTAATTAGATTGGGGTAGTAAGTTGAACGAAGAACCTTATAGTTGATAAGGACTTAATAAAAGATGTTCAACCAATCTAAAAAAATTTTGAATTTTAGGATCAACTAGTTGATAAGGATTAACTAGTTCTCTTAATTAAAAGTCATTTAGTTGTTTGGAAAACATAAGATTGATGACAACTCCTTCAATGGATCATGATGTCGGTCAATGTGCTTGGCTAAAGTTTTTGGACCAACCTAGCTAGACTGGGTAACAAGTGGTCCTGGCTTAGTCAATTCCCTGGCCGCGTCCGCTGGACCGCAAGGAGTCGATTCATGACTATGTAAGTCCATCGACTATACCTAAGTCAATACGATAATAATCTTGTTCAAGACAAATCGTTGCCCTCCTTGTTTTAGGAGTTGGCAACTGTAAGAAACATGTTCCGGTTGTTGAGCTACACTCAAGCCGTGACATGTCAATCTTATAGAAACCGATTTCTTGATTGACATCTTAACCTGACTGAAACAGTTGTCTCATCCCTCGAGCTTCGGCGTAAGTCTAACCAAGAATGTAGTCTAAGACTTGACCCAAACCGGCGCGTCGTGCATACACCGAGCAAAGGGGCAAGTCAGGCTAGACACGAAAACAAGGGTCCGACTAGGCTAGCCATTGTGATCCGGTTGAGCACACTCATGATCACAAATGACTAGGGGTAAAATCGATAGGGAATCATAGTAAACATGATTGACGACGAGTTCGTCTACCGACTGCAGAGTCGGACAACTTGTTGAGATACACTCAAGGTTGTCAGACTCAGGGTAGTCGGATCCCTCTCTCACAAATGTTATTTTATAATAAATTGTTTATTATTATGGCTTTAAATAAATTTAGTGGGAGAATATAGCTTTACTAAAACCATTGAAACTATACTACGAACATATACTAACTAAAGTATCTATAAAATGCAGAATGGACTTAGGTCTAAAATACATGGTAAAAAAGAACGTGCTGGATGGAACAAACTACAAAGACTAGCTTAGGAACATTAAGTTGGTCCTTTCCCTAGCCGGGATTGGATACATATTGTTTGAGGACGCTCCGGAGAAGCCCGATGAGGATTCGACCCACGAAGAGAAAGAAGCCTTCAAGTTGTACCAGAGGGATGCAGAGAAGGCAAGATACCTTACTTTAGCTTCGATGACCAACGAATTGCAGAGGAAGCATGAACATATGGATGTTCAGAGCATACTCCTTAATGCACAAGAGTTGTATGGCAAGCGATCCAGAGCTGCCAAGTTCGAAGCTACTAGCAACCTCTGGGGCACAAAGATGACGACAGGGCCTGTACAAGATCATGTTATCAAAATGATCGGGTACGTAGAGGACGCCGCCCAGTTAGGATTTGTCCTGGACAATGAGATGTCCACGGACATTATCCTAAAGTCTTTAACTCCCGAGTTCAAGCCCTTTATAACTGGCTTTATAATGAACAGCCTTGAGACGGATCTTCCTGGTCTCCTCAATATGCTCCGACAATTTAAGGAGATTGAGAAGAAGCCGACTGCACTGGTTGTTGGCTCTGCTACTTCCGACCAGCCGAAAGGCAAAGGAAAGAAGAGGCAGGTCCCACAACCTGCGAAGGCTAAGAATGGTAAGAAGAAGAACAAAGGGGCCCCGTCGAAATCTGAGTGCTTCCATTGCCACAAGATTGGCCACTGGAAGAGGAACTGCAAGATCTATCTTGCAGAGAAGAAGAAGGGGCATACTAATGCCACTACCTCAGGTACAAATTAAAATTCAATTAAATGCAATTATTTCCATTCATATAGTATGAGATACTTATAGACATCTGTGTACTGTATACAGGTGGCTGATAAGAACCGGAGATTGGAGAAGTACGGAGATCGGTCTGCAATCAAAGCAACAGTTGCTGCTGGGACCGCTCAAAGACTTCTGGAGACGATGATCGTGATGGAGATGATATTTTTCTTATTTGAATAAAATGTATCATCTTTAAGGATCGAAAACAATGAATGAGTGCTTTGCACTCAAGGTTTATTTCTGATAAACAAGTTAAGGTTCTTTTCATGAACCCGTTGTTTTGGAATGGATGTCTCGTTTGTTGCAATTGAAATTGAATCGGCTTAAATTCAGTGGATATGTCTTTTCTGTGATGGTTGCGTATATTTTCGAATAATGGTGTATAGCTTCGATAATATTGATTTTGGAGCTGACTAAATGCTAGAAGTCAATCAGTAGTTAAGTATAGGTTCCAGGGGGCGTATAAATTGTGTGCGATCACAATAATACGCACATCAAGATTAATTCTTGATTATCTGCATTTAGTTATTAAAGGAGTTAATACCAAATGTGGTTAAAGGAATAAAGTACAATGTAGGATGTTTTGATTGAACGAGTAAATGTCAAGATTCCATAAAACGATCTTGACTTGACTCATTCGTCAAACCGAACCTGACACTTGTGCATTCCATCTGAGGCACTTACCAAATGGTTATTTTTTGCACATAAATCTAAATATGATTTAGATATTATGTTGAAGAAATTTGACCAGGTAATTCTTAAAGTCAGTGGGAGCGAGCTCATATACTTAGTTCCGTTTTTCGGACTAAGTAAAAAGGATATTTCACTTTAATGAATCTTCTATATAAATCATTAAGTCAAAATTGTTTTGATTTAATCGTATATATATATATATACACACACACACACTTAAGGTGTCAAATATGTACTTGACATATTGACACAATAAAGTGGAGTGAGCTAGAACTGACTTACGGAAATGTTAGACCCCACATCTAAATCGTATAAGCTAACTGTTAGCTATACAAAGTTAGGAAAATGGATCCAGATCATTTTTCCAAAGGATCAACCCTGTGCGATCAAGAGATGTTATTTCAATCCATTGAAATTCATTGTAGATACTTGTTAGTAGAACCATTCTTAGGTTTGCCATATCAAATGTCAAAGTGACTGATATGCTATGACGGTATGAGATACCAAGATAAATAGCCTAAGTGCAAGTGGGAGATGTAGGAAGATATATGCCCATAAGGCAATTTATCTTGATTATACGTCTTGTTCATACCGTATATGGTACGTATTACTCTAAGTATAAAATCATTTGTATTAATATACTTAGATAATATCCATAGACTTATAGTTAGGTCCTTACATATCTAGATGAGATCTCGATTATGAGTAAGTAAGCGACCGAATAGAAACGTAAGTCTTAAACGTTTCGTGATCATAGATGTGTCGAGAACTGGATATCGACACATCGGATAGATCACTGTGTCTTCGTCTTACCTTAGGGTAATGGTGATCTCATAGTCATTCGACTTGGTGAAGTCGGAGACGAGACACAGGTGCTCATTGGGGAATGAGTTCACTGAACGACCAAGTTAGAGTTATTAAATGGTTAACTTTAATGATCTGTCTTTAATAACTCTAGGGTGATGATAGGTTAGTTGATCCTTAAGACCTGAAGTCATCTGTACAAACATGTGAGCGGACGGTATAGCTTAGACCCATGATCTAGCTTCGAGGACCAGTCCTGATGAAAGATCTTAGGTTGGGCTGCACCTGAAGCTCCCAAGGTGAGTAAGCGACTAAGATAGGATTCGTCACTTCCATTAAAGGGAAGTTAGTGTTATAGGCTCAGTACGGTCTTTATGTTAATCCTCGGACGGGGTACGTTGCAAGTAGTACAACGTGTATATAATAAAGATCGTCGTTTACTGACCAATGTTGTCTAATAGGGTTGACAGAAAACCATACCCTAGGCAACAATAAACACAGTCTTGACGAAGGGATTTTAGCTAACGGAATTCATCACTGACACAGCCAATGCAAACCCTATGATACTTTTGTCAAAGGGTCGATCACGTTATGATGACTCTGAAACAGGGATGACAGCTACTGCTCATAGTGACCGTCATCTAGGGGTAGTTCTAGCACGACTACAAAGGGGGTTTGGATCTGATCCGGACGTCTAAGACGCGGGTTCTTCTCAAGTGAAACTTTCTACCACGTGTGATCGGCTCGGAGGCGAAAGCAGCTCGGGCGGATCGGTGCGAGGGTACGAGGCGGCTCAGGGAGATCGGGTCAATGCGGCTCGGCTACGAGGAGCTTCTCAAGACGGTGCGGTACATCTTGCCTGCTCCAGGGCCAAGATTCCGGGTATGTGGTTAAGCGTTTTCTAGTGTAGTTTTTAATTAGTCGCTTTAGTGTAGATCCTTCTTGGGGTGGTCAGACCCACTCCAAGTTGGCATAGATCGGGCTAGGTTCTGGCTCCCCAGAGCCTAGCTAAATTGTTTAGCTAGTGTAGAAATTTTGATTTCTGGTTTTCCGCTGCGCTTTTGTGCCTCCGTGGTCCATCCGACTTAGGACGGATACGGATCTGAGCTCTGGGGGTCCGCCAAAACCCCAACAGTGGTGGATATGAATGATGTGTATAAGCATATGAGTGTGTAGGAGCACGTGCATGAGTATTTCTCAAGTGTGGGTTTGCACGTGCCCGTGGGTGTGGAGCATAAAACTCATCATGAGTGTTTATATGATAAGTAGGAGTGTTCCTACGTGTGTAAGTGTGAGTGTACAAAAAGACATGTCCTTTCTTTTGATTTACACTCTTAATGGGTTTCCTGTCAAAAGAAGGAACGTGTGGAGTGGTGACTTTCTTGGTAGATTTGCTACAATAGTGTTTTTGTCACTACTAGTGAATGCACCGGAGGATGGCCTCACAAAATCTACAGTTACACCACTATAGGAGGTGCGAATGTTGGATGCATTTTCTTCCACATAACCAAGTCCAACACAATATGAGACCGAAAATTGGTTTGGAAGCAATTCATCCAATTGTCCTTTTCCTTTATTAAATATCTTAACTTGGGTGGACATAAGCTCATATTTCTCCCTATTGGAAGAAATAGTAGTGTCCAAGGTGTACACACGTGTGGTGAGCTCGGGCACTTGGGTTTTGAGAGAATCATTTGAAGGGTTTTCTAGGTCCTTAGGGAAATAAAATCGACGTCTGACATAAGTCGGACGGACGACAAAATCAAATAAGCAGTGGAAAAATAGTACTTAAAACAGTTTTAAGTTTAAGCCCTAAAGAAACAACCCTAGCCAAGATCCCTACTATCCCGGGGTTGGGTCCGACCAACCCCTAAGAATAGATCTATCTAACATTTACAATTAAAAACGCATGAAAATTTAAATTACATACCTTTCACTTTGTTTCCACAGAATACGAAGCGTCGTTTACAACAACATTTCTTTGGTACCGCGTCGCTTCTCCCAAGCCAAACCGTGTCCTGAGACGCACCTCATCCCTAGCCAAAGCGCTTCCCAAACCGCACCGGGTCCTGAGGCAAGCAACACATCTGTCACCAAGCCAACCACACGCCGAAGAAAGTTTCTCCTTGAGTGGATCCTCCGTCAAGACTTCGAATCCGATCCGAACTCCTTCATAGCTTTGCTAGAGCCCGATCAGGAGCAAGGAAGAGTTTATGGAGAAAGAGAAAATATTTTATTTAAGCTCGAATCAGGGCCTGCTCACATTTAATGGAGCTACTCAGATCTAGAGATTGGTACAAGTTTCACGGAGGGGAGTAGGCCCGTATTTATATAGGCGTCAGACCACTCAACTCTTATCAATTTTCGATGGGGGACTAAACTTTTGAAGAATAAAAATCAAACTATTTTGCCTTACACTGAGGCCAAACTTTGACGAATTTTCTCTCCCTCACCGTTGAGCACCAAGAATGATGTCACGCATTGTTGCGAAGAGGGTTGAACGGTGAAAACGTAGGAAAAACGGTGCTCCAATTCAAGTTCGTTTGAACCCTCAAACGAAGCTCCAAAAATGGCCCAAAATAATGTTTACGGAACCCTAGCACCAAGTGGGGCCCACCCACAGTCCCCACCAACGAGCCAAGCGGGTAGTGAATGTGTAGCATGATTGCGATGTCGCTTCGAGGCACGTGCCCACACACAGTGCTTGTTGGATCTGGATCTAAGCCTATAAGGGGAGTGAATAGGCTATTAAAAATTCTCGTGCTACCCCCAAGCTATCACACGTAGTTATACAGCACAGAAATAGATATTGAGGGTAAATAAAAACAATCACAGAGTATGCATCAGATTTACCCTGGTTCGATCGTACCCACGACCTACTCCAGCCCCCAAGCAGATACTAGCATTAATATGTTCCTTTTGTATAACTACAATGAGTCCTAAGCTACTGCCCCCACCTAGTTCATATCACACCCCACCGATAAAGAACACTATCAACCTAGTAAATGCTCTATCTAGACTAGCTATTACTGGTCAAGACCTCTGAACATAAAACAAATAACTTTCCTCTTAGTTTTTTCACAAATAGAAGCATCATGTTCATTCAGAAGAGTGTTTCTTCCCTTTTGCTTCTTTTCATTCATGCTAAGGGATTGCCCGCTTCCATATGTAGTTTTCAAAGTCATCCATATATCCTGCACAGAAGAACAATATGAGATATGATCAAATATTTTTCTATTCAAACCACACAATAAGATATTCATTGCTCTAGCATTTAATGCACACACATTTCTATCATTAATATTCAAATTACTTTCAGCCATAGAATATCTGTTTTCAATAATGTACCAAGTGCCAACATCAACAGATAGTAAATAAATTTTCATCATAGCCTTCCATTATATATAATCAAGGCCACTAAATAGAGGAGGACGATCAATAGGCATTCCATGGGGAAAAACTAACTTTGAGGTTTTCATGATAACTAGATCAGATCCTCTAACATGCTCTGATACCACTTGTTGGATCTGGATCTAAGCCTAGATGGGGTGAATAGGCTATTAAAAATTCTCGTGCAACCCACGAGCAATCACACGCAGTTATACATCACAGATACAGATATACATGGTAAATAAAAAAATCACAGAGTATGCAGCAGACTGACACTGGTTCGGTCGTACCCACGACCTACTCCAGCCTCCAAGCAGATACTAGCATTAATATGTTCCTTTTGTATAACTACAATGAGTCCTGAGCTACTGCCCCCCACTTAGTTCGAACTACACTCCACCTGTGAAGAACACTATCAACCTAGTAAATGCTCTACCTTGACTAGCTAGAACTCTTGTCTAGCACCCACCAGACAAGACCCCAAAACATGTATCAATGGTAAATTTTCCACTACAGAGATCAATACAACTACAAAAAATAATAATAAGGAGTTTAGAGAATCTCAGTTTGTGTAGCGGCAGTCGTCTCTGTCAATCAGCTCAGGTCAGATCGTATCTGACTGGATGTTGTCCCCAACGTCACGTCCTCCTCCTTGAAGCTTGCGGCCTAGATGCTCTTGGCTCCATTAAACTTGCGGCCTTGGATGGATACCCCCTTGAAGAGTTGTGCAATGTGATGAAGAGCTCCTTGAAGTATTGTGCAAGATGTGGATTCCTTCCCTTTGTGGTTGCACAAGGTATGGATGCCTTCCCTTTGAAGAGTTGTGCTATGCAGTAGATGAGAAGTTCCTTGTTGTTGTGGCCTTAATCTTTGCTCCCTTCTATGTTGCACAATTTAGATGGGCTTGGTTATGGAGTTGTGCAAGGTAGCTATGGAAATGAGATCTTGGAGCTTTGGCCTAGGAGATGATGAAATATATGAAGCTATTTAGAATACAACTCAAGCTAAAATAAATACAAATGATTTAATACAGAGATTAAAATCAGAAAAATATCACCATGTTGTAGGTCACTGAGTTGTGATCGTCCTGGCACAAACAGTTCGTCGATCCGAGCTCTGTGGAGAAAGTTATGCACATTTTAGCGTCGCCCGTCGAGCTCCTTGCAAAGTTGCGGCCTAAAGCTTAAGAATTTAGGGTATGGCCGAATTTTTTGGTTTCCCTCTCTCTTAAAATCTCTCTCTAAATATGGGTTTGTATAGGAGATAATGGGAAATGATAGAATCAATTAGAATCCCATATTTGAAGGAGATTAAAAGGAATCCTAGTTTGATTAGGATTTGAATAAATCTCTTAGGATATAGAGTTTGAATATGAATGGCTATGGAATTCAATTTGTGTAGCTATAGGATTTGAATTAGATCTCATTTAATTACCTTTGACTTGCATGAGATTCTCAATATCTCTCCATATTTGATCAAGTCTCCAATTTACATGGCATTTGGATTTGAATGTTGCACTAATTGATTTAAATCAATTCAAATATGAATTTAAATTGATTTTCTCATTATCTTCTCATCTTTGACTAAGTCCAATTGTTGTAGCCATATTCTCCATCTTTGACTTAGTCGACTTGAAGTGTGTATAGAAATTCCTCCATTACTTTTGGCTAGTTTCTCTTTGAGTATTTGCGAGAGTGTTATTCCTGAAAACACTTAGCACACACTTTAAATCATTTACACACGTTTGTTATCATCAAACACGAAGTCATTGATTGTTGGATCCAACTACAAGTTGTATCCAACAATCTCCTCCTTTTGATGATGGCAAACTAATATAAGATTTTAGCAATAACGATTCAAATGATTTCATCGGGACATGTGTGTATGAAATGTGAAGATGGAGGATGTATGCAATATGCAACAAGTATGTCATGATGTGCAAACATACAAGCATGCAACAATGATGTTTCAAACTTTCAAACATGTATGCATGCTCCCCCTTTATTCATGCTCCCCCTTCATTAATGCTCCCCCTTAAACCAATATTCATATATGCAAAATATGAGCATTAATGCACACACCAAATCAATCAAATCTTTCTCCATATTTTCTCCCCCTTTTGTTATCATCAAAAGTGTATAAACAAAGTCTAATTCATGTCACATGCAAAATAGAGCATTATAAAGTACAACTATCACTTGCATGTCATTTTTCTTAGAATAAGCACGTCAAATTCAATGAAAAGTGTAACGTAGACTTCTATAGCATCGTGTAAGTCTGATGATTAAATAATTGAAGAACAAAGGGAGAAAATTTCATAAAACTCAACCAAAACCAATCCACATTTTCCATTAAACATGAAATCACCAAGGATTGATTTCCCCATCTCATTAAAAATTAGTTCAAGATACCACACCAAAAAACAAGCCTATAAGGACTCTTAGATGTGGGCGTGGCATTGCTTGACGAGTATAACACCAACGCTAAAGATTACCCATAAAGCATATGTTGGATACTCGTGGGTAGTATACTTGTCATGAATTGTATCCATTTTACATACGGAGCAATATTCATGTATTTTTTTCATATTCAATTCTTTTGAGCTCAATTTTTATCCATGGCAAGAACACATCATATCACTTAGATTTTCAGTTATAATTCATCCTACATTCATTTTCCAATATTTCATAAAAGAATCTCCAATTGTGCAACAATATTCAATACTAGTGGAAGTGAAAGTGTAGGTGTAGAAATCACGATACTCAATTCATTAAGCATGTCATGGCTACTTAAAGGTACTAACATGTGCATGTAGCTATAACAATAATTCAATGATTTTTACAAGGATATGAATGTCATTCATAAATATCAATTGAATGATACAACGGAAAAGATATGCATTAAGCTCATATTTTGATTTTTCTCTTTTTTGATTTTTTTATTTTTCTTTATAAAGAAATAAAACAAGCTAGAAAGCAAACAAACTAGCTCACAAAATAAAAAAATCAAGCACACAAAATAAAAAACAAATCAAGCACACAAAATAAAAAAATTCTTTGAAGGTATGCATTAAGTGCAAATTATAAAAATATACATTCGCGTCGTCGTTTGGCTAAGGAACTAAATAATGAAGCATTCTATCCATAGTTTCTCGCCAAATCTCCATCTTACCTACACGGTAGATGTTATGTGTGACCGTGGAATCCGATAAGATCCACTCATGTTAGTCATCAAAGATTTAGAAACCCAAATTTGTTTGAATTTGATATTAGTATTTCTATATTTACAATGATACGAAGTATGACCGACACTATCACAAGTAAAGCACTTTGCACGAACATTTTTGACTATAGTATGCACATTGTGGATTTTCTTTAAAATAGGCTTTTTAGCATTTTTAGAACCAAATCCAAGTCATCGTCTATTATTGCCATATAATTGATTTCCAAATATGATATCTAAAGATTGTTTTCTTATGGAAAATTTCTTAATGGACAATTCAAGCTAGAGACTTTGGATTTTAATAACGCATTCTCATCCACAAGCACAGTACATTTACTACTGAAACTTTCTTGTTTTCCTCTTCTTTCTTTTCAAATTCAATCATTTTTCTTTTATGCTCGTTATTTAGCATGCAAAATTTATCATTACGCTCTCTAATCACATAAACTTTTTCAGTTTCAAGCCTAATTAAATCTTGCTAAAGCATGCTAACATTATTCAATAAAGAAGGACAAGAAAGACAAGCAACTTTTTCAGGTGAGTTAGATTTTTCTTTAAACATGGTGATGGTTAATTTGCATGCAACAAGTTCTTATTTTAAAATTTTAGATTCTTCAATCATGTCGCAATTTTCTTTTTGCAATTCAAAACAAGAATTTCTATAGCATTACACAGTAGAATCTAGCTCATCAATTTCCTCCTGCATTTTCTTAAAAAGTTAAGCTTTGGTGCAAGATTTTACCTCATTCTGTTTTGCCATTAAGAAGAGGGAGGTGTGTGCAGTTTCCTCAGTCTCACCTTCGCTATCCATATCTTACGTTCGCGCTAGAGATTTTCCTTTCTTTTCAGCGATGTCATTCCTTTCTTGTGGACAATGTCTCGCAAAGTGTCCCTGCTTGCTGAACATAAAACGAATAACTTTCCTCATAGTTTTTTCACAAATAGAAGCATCATGTTCATTCAGAAGAGCGTTTCTTTCCTTTTGCTTCTTTTCATTGCTGCTAAGGGATTCCTCGCTTCCATATGTAGTTTTCAAAGTCATCCATATTTCCTGCACAGAAGAACAATGTGAGATATGATCAAATATTTTTCTATTCAAACCACACAATAAGATATTCATTGCTCTAGCATTTAACGCACACACATTTCTATCATTAATATGCAAATGACTTTCAGCCATAGAATATCTGTTTTCAATAATGTACCAAGTGTCAACATCAACAGATAGTAAATAAATTTTCATCATAGCCTTCCAGTATATATAATCAAGGCCACTAAATAGAGGAGGACGATCAATAGGCATTACATGGGGAAAAACTAACTTTGAGGTTTTCATGATAACTAGACTAGATCCTCTAACATGCTCTGATACCACTTGTTGGATCTGAATCTAAGCCTATAGGGGGGTGAATAGGCTATTAAAAATTCTCGTACAACCCACGAGCAATCACACGCAGTTATACAGCACAGATACAGATATACATGGTAAATAAAAAATCACAGATTATGCAGCAGATTTACACTGGTTCGGTCGCACCCACGACCTACTCCAGCCTCCAAGTAGATACTAGCATTAATATGTTCCTTTTGTATAACTACAATGCGTCCTGAGCTACTGCCCCCACCTAGTTCATACCACACTCCACCGATGCGGAACACTATCAACCTAGTAAATGCTCTATCTAGACTAGCTACTACTCATCAAGACCCTCTCGTCTAGCACCCACCAGAAAATAACCCAAAACATGTATCAATGATAAAGTTTCCCCTACATAGATATATACAACTACACAAAATAATAATAAGGATTTTAGAGAATCTCAGTTTGTGTAGCGGCAGTCGTCTCTGTCAATCAGCTCAGGTCAGATCGAATCTGACAGGATGTTGTCCCCAACGTCACGTCCTCCTCCTTGAAGCTTGCGGCCTAGATGCTCTTGTCTCCTTGAATTTTTCGGCCTTGGATGGATACCCCCTTGAAGAATTGTGCAATGTGATGAAGTGCTCCTTGAAGTATTGCGCAAGATGTGGATGCCTTTCCTTTGTGGTTGCGCAAGGTATAGATGCCTTCCCTTTGAAGAGTTATGATACGTAGTAGATGGGAAGTCCCTTTTTGTTGCAGCCTTGAGCTTTGCTCCCTCCTATGTTGCGCAATGTAGATGGGCTTGGTTATGGAGTTGTGCAAGGTAGCTTTGGCAATGAGATCTTGGAGCTTTGGCCTAGGAGATGATGAAATATAAGAAGCTATTCAGAATACAACTCATGCTAAAATAAATACTAATGATTTAATACAGATATTAAAATAGAAAAAATACCACCATGTTGTAGAGCACTGAGTTGTTATCGTCCTGGCGCAAACGGTTTGTCGATCCGAGCTCTATGGAGAAAGTTGTGCACCTTTTAGCGTCGCCCGTCGAGCTCCTAACAAAGTTGCGACCTAAAGCTTAGGAATTTAGGGTATGGCCGAATTCTTGGGTTTCCCTCTCTCTTAAAATATCTCTCTTTGAATATGGGCTTATATAGGAGAGGATGAGAAATGATAGAATCAATTAGAATCCCATATTTGATGGAGATTGGAAGGAATCCTAGTTTGATAAGGATTTGAATAAATCTCTTAGGATATGGAGTTTGAATATGAATGGCTATGGAATTCAATTTGTGTAGCTATATGATTTGAATTAGATCGCATTTAATCACCTTTGATTTACATGAGATTATTCATATCTCTCCATCTTTGACCAAGTCTCCAATTTGCATGGCATTAGGAATTGAATGTTGCACCAATTGATTTAAATCAATTCAAATATGGATTTAAATTGATTTTCTACTTATCTTCTCATCTTTGACTAAGTCCAATTGTTGTTGCCATATTCTCCATCTTTGACTTAGTCCACTTGAAGTGTGTATAGAAATTCCTCCATCACTTTTGGCTAGTCTCTATTTGAGTATTCGCGAGAGTGACATTCCTGAAAACACTTAGCACACACATTAAATCGTTCACACCCGTTTGTTATCATCAAACACGAAGTCATCGATCGGTGTATCCAACTACATGTTGTATCCAACAGCGCGGGTGTGCGCATCACCCAGGCTGAGTGCGGGCACGTGCAGTGCCCGAGCGCACGCACGTGCATCGCCCGGGTGCGGGCACACGCGGCGTCCGGATGCATGCCACTCACATGTCAAACACGGGCGTAGGCTCCTATTATCAGGTCGGGCATGCCCGACCCACTATGGTCGTTTGCCTGACTCGTAATTCCTTTAACGGCCTTTTGTGTTTGGTTTTGGCTTTAACTTGTGCGTTTGGAGTCTGTTGTCGATGCCGTTCGATCCTGCATAGATCGGGATGATCCCATCATCCAAGCAACCCTTTCCATGCATTTATTATATTAAATATGCACGTAAACATTTTACGACACATTTAATTCCCTTTGCATCATATGCAAAATTTCCACATCTAATATCAAAAACCATTTGCATCAAATACAAATGAACTAAGGGCATACATCCTTCAACATCTCTCACTTGTACTTAGGATCATTTATCCCGATTCCAGAAGATAACTGCAAAATCTTTGCAGTTTATCTGTCTCTTGCATCAAATGCATTTTATCCCTAATCCTACCTATTACTTGACGAAGGTCTCACTCAGTGGCAGACCCTACAGCCTGAACCTGCTATAGTTGGGGCTTGAAACCCAAGACGGTAGTGACCACGAGCAGTATGTGTCGTTCCTATTTCGGTATCATGCTTATGTGGTTAACTTATCGACATGAGTGTTGTCAGGACCACCCTGACTGTGTCCGTGATGAATACTATAGTTTTAGTCTCTTCGTCGAAACTAGGCCGCTTATTTAAGCTTAAGGTATGGTTAACAGTCAACCATACTAGCTTGAACTTGGTTAGTCTCCATCGATCTTTAGTTAAATAATGTTGGACTTCTTCCTACATACTCTGTGCAGTGTTTTCACTAAAGTTCGAAATAACACTGCGACACTAACTCCCCCTTGTCGGAAGAGACAAATCCTCTATTGGTTATTACTCTCCTCGCACGTTTCAAGTGTCACCCAATGATGTGTTCATATTTTCCATGTTTTTATTGCATGTTTTCATATTATTTTCATCGTCCAAAGTTCAATTTTCTATATATTATCATGCGTTTCATGATATATTCGATTTTTGTAAAGAATTGTGGATTTTAAGGAACTTTGGAGCGCTTCAGAGAAATTATGAGACATGGACACATTCGAGCTATCTGGGGCATCTACGGTGAGTTCCAATATGTGTTTAACGAGGTGAAGAAGGAGATTGGAGGAGAAGAGAGGAGGAGAAGAGAGCTCTAAAGGTATTTTATGCTGAAATTCCAGACCACTCGATCGAGTGCTTCAATACTCGATCAAGCTGCTTTGACCCACACCAAGATATCCAACGCTGAAAAGATTACATGTCACTCGGACCGAGTAGAGTAGCTACTCGATCGGATCAACTCGGCTGGCTACAACTCATTCCAACACTTAGCCAATATCGAAAAGCCCAAGAGCTACTCAACCAAGCAATGCAGCTGCTCGGTCGAGTAGAATCCAATACAAAGCGAAGTTTTTGAGAGCTAATCCTGATACAGTAGCTCAACCAAGCAAGCGAGCCTACTCGATCAAGCACTGCAGCTACTCGGCCGAGCAGAATTCAAACAGAACGACTCTTCAAGCCTCGCATCAGCCCACAGTAGCTCGATCAAGCGACGCCGCTATTCGACGGAGTATGGCGACGTAGTCTGACTATGGCGGGCCAAATTGCACATATTTCATATTTTTGTGAGGTCCATCCCCTTTGTATTTAAGTATAGTTTTGCCCAAAGTTTTATGAGAGCTTAGTTTATTTCTAGTTTTTAGTTTTCTTAGAGAGTTTATGCCGTCGTAATTATTTTGGAGACAAAGAATGTATTTTTATTATTGAAGGAATCTCTTGATCTTAATTTTCTATGATTGCTTATTCGTCTTCTGTGCTTTGGTAATGATCTCTCGTCTCTCTATGCTTATTTTAATGTCTTTCATTGCGATGTTGATTTCATTTGCTATTGTTAATGTTTCTATTGATATTTCCATGAATTGTGAGTACTCGTTTCTAGGGCTAATGGATTAGCCCTAGGATCCTAGGATTTAGATGTAAAGTAAGGATTTTTACGTTGTTTTAGTAAAAAATGTTGAGTATTAGACTTCCCCCTACTTGGTGTTAATGATAAGCAAACATAAATACTTGTGACTAATCCCCTATTTTGCAGTAAATCCATTGCCTATGCTAATTATGAAGATCTACTTACAATGGATGACACTCAAAGATCTTTGAAAGCAAATGAAATGGATTGGATGATCCTAGATGGTGATTGAAGCTCCATGAAGATTTCAAGCTCATGCGTTGGATAGAAGAGAGTTATTTGTGAATGTAAATTTCTTTTATCTCTTCTAATATGTAGCTTAGAAGTAGAACATTGTTGGAGCACACACATATCTTCATTTCAGTCTTAGGACATCATTAGATCACTTGTCCTTAGACTCCAATACATTTCTTTATTTGATTGTGCTTGTATTGTTTATAACAGTCGACTGCTGAATATTTTAAAGTCGCCTGTCTCAAAACAGTCGACTGTGTTTTGTTCTACAGTCGCCTGTTATGCACAAACTTTTAGTATCTAGTTTTGGGCTTCTTAATTCTCATAGGCGACTCATAAACGATTCACAGGCGCCTGTCCAAGTGACAGTCGACTGTGTTTTGTAAATCAGTCGCATGTCTGTCATTTGCCCAAAATCTATTGATCTGTCTTCTAGGCCAGTCGACTAATGTTGTGTTTACAGTCGAATGTCCATTGGATCTGTCGACTATCTATGATGTATCAATCGTCTGTCTGTGAGCCAATTTGTTGACTCAGCTCTCTGGAAAATCTCAGGGTTTTGACAGTCGTCTGTATAAGGAATTACAGTCGTATGTTTAACAGTCGACTGTCTTATCTTTATCAGTCGTCTTCCTGTTATCCCAGATGTTTTCCAGAATTCTTTAACTTACCCAAATTACGGCCAGTCTCCTGTAGTAGGATTTACAGTAGCATGTTGGTTTAACAGTCGACTGTCTATCCTTCATTAGTCGACGGTCCACTTGGTAAGTTACAGTTATGAATTCTCACCTACCCGATCTGACTGTGCAACAGTCGATTGTGGTTTCTTCAATAGTCGACTGTCGCAAGCGCAGATTCTATCCGTTGAGAGTTTTCTCACGGATTTCAAAAGGGTTTTTGCTAATTCTGTTTTGAGGATTTAAGGAACCTATTTAAGGATCATCTACTGTTCCATTGGGATGTTACTCATTCCATTGCAAAATCTTTCAAGCTTTCATTCTCAAGATTAAAAGCTCTCAAATCCTAAAGCCCTAAGAATTCCAATCTTTGATCTCTTGCTCTCCAACCTAGAACAAAATACTCATCTTCTAGGTATTTGGTGCAGTCAAGAGAAAGGGCTTTTTTCCTCTCTTTCAAGAGAGTCTTCAACACACAACACACTTCTCCGTCAAGTTCTACTTCAATGCATAGGTGATTGTAAGTGTTGCTTTCATATTTCATGACTTTCGTTATTTGAATTTACTCTCGGGTTGTGAGAGTGGTTTGATTGCTCCCAAGTTGTGGGAGTCAAGTTCAATCGGTTGTATTTTGATTTCACTTGTAGGGTTGCTACAAGGGGGTTTTAAGGAAACCTCAAGTTAGGGTTCTAACTTGAGTATCCGGAGGTATCTGGGTGGAAAGGACGTAGGATTACCGGGAACAAGTCAGGAAGTGACTTGGGTAATCCAAACCCTTGAAACATCTTTGCGTCTGCATTTGTTTCTCTTTGGGTTTAATTTTAATTCCGCACTATATTGTTGGTTAGCATTTAAATTGGTGTAACTATCTTTTTAAATTGCTTAAACACTATTCAACCCCCTTCTAGTGTTTTCTCCATATCCAGGGTCCTTACAATTGGTATCCGAGCCCAAGGTTATAGCTATGGCATCCAACAAAAACAACGTTCCTTCGTCGCCTTCGTACAACAATCACGACCGTGATAGAGCGTCCATACTTTTTGAAGGTCAATCAACGGTGTGTCCTCTACGTTTCAATGGCATGAACTTTGGCTATTGGAAATATCGGATGGAGACGTTCCTAAGGAGTGCTTCACTTTGGATAACTCTCCACAAGGAATACCTGAGCCCATCGAAGAGGATTTCGAAAAAATGGATGACTTCCGAGAAATCCGCCGAAGTCAACATTGCAAAAGCAATGAACGCTTTTCATTGTGCGTTGGACCCGAATGAGTTCAACAAAATATGCACATGTAAGAGTGCATATCAATTTTGGAACCATCTCGTCGTTAACCATGAGGGAACAAACAAGGTAAAACTTTCCAAACTTTATGTTGCAGTGCAAAACTTCTATATGTTTCATATGCAGGAAAATGAAAACATAGCATCAATGTATGGACGTTTTACCGACATCATCAATGAATTGGAAGCTCGTGGTCAAGTCTACACCGAACCAGAAAAGGTAAGGAAGATTATAATGGGAATGACCTCCAAATGGGAAATAAGAGCTATCGCCATCGAGGAGGTCAATGACTTGAAGACCTACACAGTTGTGAATCTTATCGGGACTCTCATGTCTTATGAAGTAAGACGGGAGAACCGATTAAAGATTCGAGCTATGATGAATCCTTCGGAGGAAGAAGAAAGCATTGGCATCAATGCCAATTCCTCATCCTCCGATAGTGAAGATTCAGAAGATGAGATGGATTTGGGTGAAATGGCCCAAATGGCGAAGAAGTTTCAACGCTTCTTTCGTAAAGGTAAATTTCCCTCTAACAAAAGATTTGAGTCTACTAATAATACTTCCTCTCTTTGCTTTAAGTGTAACAAGCCAGGGCACATCAAGAAGGATTGCCCAATGCTAAGAAACAAAGAGAAGTGGAAGGCTCCAAAGTACCACAAGTCCGACAAGAACAAGAGAGACAAGAAGAAAGGACTTGTCGGTACATTCGATGACTCAAGTGGAGACTCATCAAGTGATTCCGATAATGAGAAGGGTGACAGTGCCCACATGTGCTTCATGGCACGAGAAGATCCACTCTCCGATGAGAGTGATTTTGACATGGATGAAACGGAGGTAACAATGGATGAATTACATATTGCTAATGAAGAATTATTTGCTAAGTATCAATCTCTAATGCTTAGATATACTAGCTTAAAGAAATTGAATGTTAGCAATTCATCCATTCCATGCATTATCAAGAATGACACCATTGTTGATACTTTAACTCTTGAGACAGCGAATTTAGCTTCTCAAAATGTCACTTTGAGAGATGAGGTGAACAACCTCAAATCTCAACTAGATCAAACATATCCTAAGGATAATAGTGATCTAGTTACATGACACACACAATTGGGTTTAAAGAATAATTCTCTTAAAACTCAAGTGCACGAGCTCAAAGCACGGGTGTCCACCTTAGATACCAATATTTCTTCTCTTAAGGATAAATATGAGCTCATGTCCTCCCATATTGTGAGATTCAATAAGGGAAAAGGACAATTGGACGATTTGCTTGCAAATCAATTTCCAGCCACACATCGTGTTGGTCTTGGTTTTGTAAAAGCAAATGCATCCAATGATCGCACCTCCTATAGTGGTGTCACTATTGACTTTGTGAGGCCATCCTCCGGTGCATCCACAAGTGGTGTTAAAGACACTATAGGTAGCAAACCTACCAAGAAAGTCACCACTTCACCGTCTCTTCCTTTTGGCAAGAAACCCACTAAGGGTGGAAACCAAAAGAGAAGCCATGCTTACTTGTACACCAACCTACATCCACGTAGGAAATCTCCTACTTTACAAGTGGACACTCATGACACTTTTTACGATCCACACCCACGGACACGTACAAATCCACACATGAGAAATTCTTATGTACGTGCTCCTATACACCCATATGCTCATACGCATCATTCTTACATGTATGCACAACCTCCACATGTCATGCATGACCCATATGTTTCATACAACATGCATGTTCCCAAGCATACATATAATCCACATATGTTTAATGCATATCCACCACCTCTTGTATATGCTAGAAACCATGTTCGTAAGAAGCATGCACCACATAGAAATCTGACAAGTATGCATGCAACTAGGAAAAGGACTCCCAAAACTTACACAATTTGGGGTCCTAAGAATACTAACTTAAATGAAAGGAATGCATATGTTGATTCCTATTTTCATGATGTTATTAAGAATAGCAATTATGTTGGGAAGTGGAAGTCCACTTGGACTTGGCTTCCAAAGGGCTAATCCCCTTGGACCCAACAAACATTGGGTACCATGAGCTTATGGTATATTATGTAAGTACCCAAAAGAAAGAAAAAGAGCAATAAAGGTCATATTAGCTCTAAAGGGAAAGGATGGATTCTCGATATTGGTTTCTCCAAACACATGACGGGAGATCCCTCATTGCTCTCTGAAGTGATTAGCATCAAGGATAGTGCAACAGTCACTTTTGGAGGTAATCAAAAGGGAACCATCATTGGAGTAGGTATTGTCGGTAACCCTTCCAAACCCTTAATTACTAATGTATTTCTTGTTAGTGGTTTATGTCACAATCTCATTTCCATTAGTCAACTTTGTGACAAAGGTTACAAGGTTAACTTTGGAGAAGGATTGTGTAAAATTGTTGATTCTAATTCGAATGTTTTATTTTCCGGTATTAGGCGTAAAATTATTTATTATTTGAGCTTGCCTAAAACCGTAGAGCGTTGCTTAGTTACTAATACAAGTGAACAACTATTATGGCATTGTCGTTTTGGTCATGTTCACGTCAAGCACTCATATAAGTTAGCTAAGCATGATCTAGTCAAAGGTTTTCCTAAAATTGGTTTTAGTAAGAAAAACTTTTGTGATTTGTGTCAAAGAGGTACACTAAGTAAATCTTCTTTTAAGCTTAAAGAATGCATTACTTCTAAGAGGCCCCTAGAACTTCTTCATCTAGATTTGTTTGGGCCTACTAGAACCGCTTCTTTAGGCAATGCTCATTACGGATTAGTTGTCGTTGACGACTTCTCTAGATTTACTTGGGTTACCCAAACCTTACCCGACCGTTCGCAACCATCCACATAACCAAATAATTGGAGATATTGATATGGGTGTTCGAATGAGGTCAAAAATTGAAGAATTCTCTCATTGCGCATTTGTCTCTACCATTGAGCCAAAGGACATTCAGGAAGCTTGTAAGGATAGCTCTTGGATAGTGGCAATGGAAGAAGAATTCATGCAATTCGAGAGAAATGAAGTTTGGGAACTCGTTGCTCTTCCAAGTGGTCATCAAGTTATTGGGACCAAATGGATCTTCAAGAACAAGACCGATGAGAACGAGGTAATAACAAGGATCAAAGCAATGTTAGCAGCTCAAGGCTACCGACAAGAAGAAGGTATTGATTTCGAAGAGTCCTTTGCCCCCGTAGCTAGAATAGAAGCTATTAGATTGCTTTTATCTTTTGCATCTCATAAGAATTTTAAACTATTTCAAATGGATGTTAAAAATGCAGTTTTAAATGGGATTTTCAATGAAGAAGTATATGTTTCTCAACCTCCAGGTTTCATTCATGAGAAACTTCCAAACCATGTTTTCAAACTTAAGAAAGCTTTGTATGGGTTGAGACAAGCTCCTAGAGCTTGGTATGATCGACTCAAAACCTTTTTTAGATTTAGGTTTTAAAATGGGAGAAGTTGATTCAACACTTTTCATTAAAGATTATGAAAATGACATTTTCTTGATTCAAGTATATGTAGACGATATAATATTTGGTTCTACTAACTTTAATCTTTGCCAAGAATTTTCTAAGTCTATAAAGGATGAATTCGAGATGAGCCACATGGGTGAGCTCAATTACTTCCTTGGACTGTAAATTCGACAAATGGAGGATGGAACTTTCATACATCAAACAAAGTACACATGGGAGCTTACTAAGCGATTCGGGATGGAATCGTCTTCAAGCAAAAGGACTCCCATGAGTACGACAACCCATCTACACAAGGATGAGAACGAAAAAGATGTAGACGTTCGTCTATATCGAGGTATGATCGGTAACTTACTTTATTTAACCGCTAGTAGGCCCGATATCATGTTTTCTGTATGCTTGTGTGTTAGATATCAAGCTAGACCTAGGGAGCCACACTTGATTGAGGTTAAATGAATATTTCGTTATCTCAATCAGTCTCTAGATTATGGGTTACTGTACCCTAAATCTAGCACATATGAGTTAATCTCATATAGTGATGCCGACTTTACCGGATGCAAATCTGATAGGAAAAGTACTAGTGGCACTTGCCATTTTCTAGGAAATTCCTTAGTCTCTTGGTTTTCCAAGAAACAGAACTCGGTATCATTTTCCAAGACTGAAGCGGAATATATTACTGCGGGTCTTGCATGTGCACAAGTCCTTTGGATGAGACACACTCTTAGTGACTATGGTGTCAATTGTGATACTTGTCATATCATGGTTAATAGCCAAAGTGCTATATGTCTTTCCAAGAACCCGGTACATCACCCCCGTACCAAACACATAGATGTGAGACACTATTTTATCAATGATCATGTAGCTAAGAAGGACATCATCTTAGAGTACATTGAAACCCAGAAACAAATTGCCGACATCATCACTAAACCTCTTAAAGAAGATTCATTTGTGAGGTTGCATGGAGAATTAGGAATTATGGGTGAATCTGAAATTTAGGAGCTCAACATACTTGTTATAACTCTCCTTGAGCTCATATCATCATGTTGCCTCTCTTCTTTTGTTATATCATATATTTTTGTTTTTAAGAAAGGCAATGGAGTTTTCTCTGATTACATGTGTTTTCAGATTGTTTTACGAGAATTGTTTTATCAACTATTTATAATTTGATGTTGATTTTAAGATGAGTTTATGTTTAGAGTATAGGTCCTATGGTGAGTGTTCATATCCTCTGGATTTTTATCTCACTGTGCATTTTTGGACCAGGACAGACGACTGTCTTTCCTTCGTCATTCGACTGTCCTACTCTATATTTTCGGTCTGAAATTTGTATCTTTTGCACAGACGACTGATGACAATTTTACAGTCGACTGTTATTTCAACAGGCAACTGCATTTTAGTCATCAGGCGCCTGTCATCACTGTCAAATTTTTCCAGTGCTCTATGTCTTTTTGATGAAGTTTATTGATTCTCAGGCAGTCGACTGATGCGTATACTATATTCGACTGTCCCTCAGACATGCGACTATATGTTACTCAACAGTCGACTGTCTGTCATCCTAAGCCTATTTCTTATCACTTCATCCAGTCGACGGGCTTTTGTTCATCAGTCGACTGTCTCCTGTTGTGACGGTTCACTGTTTCGATCTGAGCCGTCGATTCTTTGATCCAACGGCCCATATTATTTCCCCTTCTTTATTAACATCGAGACGTTTCATTTCAACGCATGATTTCTCTCTCCTCCGACTTGAAACCGCTTGTCTTCCCGCTCATTTCCTCAGCCGTCGATCTCTCCGCCGTCGATTTCCTCCCTGCCATTTATCGATTTCTTCTTCGTTGTGCTTTCATGTCTTTCGACTAGGTCTGAGTCTCTCTCTCTCTCTCTCTCTCTCTCTCTCTCTCTCTCTCTCTCTCTCTCTCTCTCTCTCTCTCTCTCTCGTGCGATTATTGTCGTTTGATTTCATCTCCTGTCGATACTCATCTATTTCAATTGAAGGATTCCATGGCTCCCAAGACTAAGCGTAAGGGAAAGATCATGGCTCCTAAGAAATCTAGGGTTCGTAAGCCTTCTATCGCCAAGACCAAGAAACCATATAAGGCCCATACCAAGCTTGCCGAATCCCCCTCTC
Source organism: Scilla litardierei (assembly GCA_030789695.1). Classification (NCBI taxonomy): domain Eukaryota; kingdom Viridiplantae; phylum Streptophyta; class Magnoliopsida; order Asparagales; family Asparagaceae; genus Scilla; species Scilla litardierei. The sequence continues at coordinate 118,549,212 of CM061134.1, forward strand.
ACTCTGCTTCGCCGGGGTGTTCTCCTTCCGGGTCTTCTTCTTCTTCTGATGCTGAGCCCCTGACCAAGCGTCAGTGCAATCCCATTAGTGTTCGCATCAATGAGCCTAGTGCTGATGCTCCTCCTTCACCTTCTGTGTCGAGTTCCTCTGCAGAAACCCCTGTCGCTCCACCATCTGATCCCCTTGTTCTGATTTGTCGAGATGATCTTTGCTTGGCAAAATTCCACTCTCTCATTGGGATCAAATTTCTTAGAGAGCGTTATATCATTTTTCCTGCCTTCACCGCTGAGAGACTTTCAGATATTCTATCTGCTACTCATTTGGCCGACCTCCTTCGCTTCTCTCAGAGCGAGTCTCCTCGAGCTTATACATTTCTGGTTAAGCTCTTCTATGCTAACCGCATTCGCGGTGTGTACTCCACCACTGGATTCATCAATATTGTTGTCCAGTGAACCCCCATCCGTATTGATCCCACTCTCTTAGGGACCATTCTTAGGATTCCTTCTACTGGATCTCTTCCTTCTGACTCATCTCTGACATTGATGAGCTTGATCAGTCTGTCCTCCAGGACATGTTTCGTGAGATACCCTCAGCCCTAGATTCTGGTATTAGGTCGTCTATGTTTTCGGCTAGGGGTTGGGCTGTTCACCTCGTGGTGAAGTCCAATATCCTGCCGAAGTATGGATCATCTGACCAGCCTTCCCAGGATATTCTGAGGTGTATGTATGCGATCTTCTCTGGGTTGTCCGTAAACTGGGCCGGCGTCCTCCTTGACAGGATGGACAAGGTCGAGTTCACTTCCTCCTCCGCTCACATTCCACACGATGATCTACTTACTCTTGTCTTTCGACATTTTGGGTCTCCCTACGAGCCTGTGCATTTTGGTCCTCTTCTGGATGCTTCTGCAAAGGCAAAGTCCTCTTTGGCTCTGCAGTCTGCATCGAAGAAGAGGAAATCCACTTCAGCTCCGTCTTCTTCCACGGTACCTCCTGCAGACCAGCCTTCCACCTCTGCTCCACCCTCTCTTGATGTTCTTTTGGAGATGGTCTCTGGTCTATATGAGTTGGCTTCCTTATCATTCCAACATCAGGGAATACCCTTCCCTGAGCATTTGAGACGTTTTGTTCCTCCCCAGCCTCGTGAGCCTCCTACACCCATTATCTCTGATCTTGTTGTGCATCCTGATGTAGCAGCTACTCAGGGTGCTCTTGCTGCTCCTGTTGATCCTGCTGCTCCTCCTCCAGAGGATACCACTGTTGACCTCGAGCCTGATACTTCATCTACTGCTCCTGGAGACACTCACTCATAGATTTTTTTTGTTTTTGAGTGGTGTTGGTATGATGGATAGTTGCTGATGTTTGTATGTTGTTATCTGATGATGTACTTTTGTGATCATGATGTATTTTTTTGAGATCATGATGTATTTTGTTGGACATGGTGATGTCCATCTATCGTGTACTAATGTCATCTGATATATATATATATATATATATATATATATATATATATATATATATATATATATATATATATATATATATAATATTGCAGTTTCGCCTTACGTCCCACATTGTATAATTGATTATCTTATCTGTGTGATGATTGTGATATTGTCTCCATGAATGATATATTCTCTCCTTATGTGATTTTGAGAAAATATTGGACTTAATATTGAATTATATATGTGATGTGATATATTTTGAGTTGTTATATACTATTCCTATACTTAAATGTTGATATTGGACTTCCATTCCTCTATTCACATAAGTTTATGATGTGATTTCATGAGTTTTGATTTTATATATATTCTTAAAACTCTCTGATTGTTTATAGTTCTTAATTAGCACGATTGTTGTTGTTATATCCTCCCACTTTTTGGATAATTCCATAGGGGGAGAGAAATAAACATACAGAATCATAATGAATGTGCTAAGTATGTACTAATAACACTTGAATCTAAGATTGAATTTGCCTTAGATTCAGGGGGAGTAAGATACAATGAATAGGAATTTAAAATCCTAGATTTCATGTATTAAATTCATTTCATTCACTCATATCTTACTCATTTGCTTCAATTGATATATAGATGCCCTAATATTTGTTGACTAACTTGATTGGCATCTATGTAGGGGGAGTAAATTTTCATTAAGCACAATTATTTATCTTTTTGTTTATGTTTGTTTGTAATCATCAAAAAGAAGGAGAATGTTGAGTATTGAACTTCTCCCTACTTGGTGTTAACGATGAGCAAACATAAATACTTGTGACTAATCCCATATTTTGTAGTTAATCCATTGCCTAATCTAATTATGAAGATCTACTTGCAATGGATGACACTCAAAGATCTTTGAAAGCAAATGAAATGGATTGGATGATCGTTGATGGTGATTGAAGCTCCTTGAAGACTTCAAGCTCATGCGTTGGATAGAAGAGAGTTATTCGTGAATGTAAATTTCATTTATCTCTTCTAGTATGTAGCTTAGAAGTAGAACATTGTTGGAGCACACACATCTTCATTTCAGTCTTAGGACATCATTAGATCACTTGTCCTTAGACTCCAATTCATTTCTTTATTTGATTGTACTTGTATTGTTTATAACAATCGACTACTGCATATTTTATAGTCGCCTGTCTCAAAACAGTCGACTGTGTTTTGTTCTACAATCACCTGTTATGCACAAACTTTTACAATCTAGTTTTGGGCTTCTCTGTCTTAATTCCCACATGCGACTGATGAACGATTCACAGGCGCCTGTCCAAGTGACAGTCGACTGTGTTTTGTAAAGCAGTCGCATGTCTGTCATTTTACCAAAATCTATTAATCTGTCTTCTATGGCCAGTCGATTAATGTTGTGTTTACAGTCGACTGTCCATTGGATCAATCGATTGTCTATGCTGCATCAGTCGTCTGTCTGTGAGCCAATTTGTTGACTCAGCTCTCTGGAAAATCTCTGGGTTTTGACAGTAGTCTGTATAAGGAATTACAGTCGTCTGTTCTGATTAACATTCGATTGTCATATCTTTATCAGTCGTCTGTCCTGTTATCCCAGATGTTTTCCAGAATTCTTTAACTTACCCAAATTACGGCCAGTCGCCTGTAATAGGATTTACCGTCGCATGTTGGTTTAACAGTCGACTGTCTATCCTTCATCAGTCGACGGTCCACGTGGTAAGTTACCGTTAAGAATTTTCACCTACCCGATCTGACTGTGCAACAGTCGACTGTGGTTTCTTCAACAGTCGACTGTCGCAAGCGCAGATTCTATCCGTTGAGAGTTTTCTCACTGATTCCAAAAGGGTTTTTGCTAATTCTGTTTTGAGGATTTAAGAAACCTATATAAGGAGCATCTACTGTTCCATTGAGATGTTACTCATTCCATTGAAAAATCTTTCAAGCTTTCATTTTCAAGATTAAAAGCTCTCAAATCCTAAAGCCCTAAGCATTCCAATCTTTAATCTCTTGCTCTCCAATCTAGAACCAAAGAATCATCTTCTAGGCATTTGGTGCAGTCAAGAGAAAGGGCTTTTTTCCTTTCTTTCAAGAGAGTCTTCAACACACAACACACTTCTCCTTCAAGTTCTACTTTAAGGCATAGGTGATTGTAAGTATTTCTTTCATATTTCATAACTTTCGTTATTTTAATTTGTTCTTGGGTTGTGAAAGCGGTTTGCTTGCTCCCAAGTTGTGGTAGTCAAGGTCAATCGATTGTATTTCGATTTCACTTGTAGGGTTCATACAAGTGGGTTTTAAGGAAACCTCAAGTTAGGGTTCTAACTTGAGTATCCGGAGGTAACCGGGTAGAAGGGACGTAGGATTACCGGGAACAAGTCGGGAAGTGACTTGGGTAATCCGAACCCTTGAAACATCCTTGCGTCTGCATTTATTTCTCTTTGGGTTTAATTTTAATTCCGCACTATATTGTTGGTTAGCATTTAAATTGGTGTAACTATCTTTTTAAATTGCTTTAACACTATTTACCCCCCCCCCCTTTCTAATGTTTTCTCCATAGCTAGTGTCCTTACAAAAAAGGGATGTGTTTTGATTAATCTAGCCAAGCTTATAGGAGATCTCATAAAGGGTTTGTGATCCACGATAGTGGTATACATCCTAGATGGGTCTCCTATAATCGTAATTTGGCACGTTAGTGAATTCAATAAGAGTTCGTGATCCACGATAGTGGCAGGCACTTTGTTGGTTTTCACGGATGTCTTATATTACTAATTAATGACAAACGATAGTAGACTCGATGAGAGCCATCAATTCACAGATTGAAGCTCTAACCCATTATGGTGGCATGAGTAGAGATTGAGAATAGTTATCGTTCGTAATGCAAGGATCGCGTGTAAGACCTTCCCTGGTGATGGGGCTAAGCAGGGGATGCGTTTAACGAGTGGCACAACGATAGTTGGCCATGAGTTCTACATTTTAGATGTGACAATCTCGCCCTAATAAAGCCAATTCAACATAAAAATTGTAACTTAGCATCAACATCTGACAATCCTAGTTGTGACTCCTATTGCCCTGGTTCTTTATTCTATTGTTAATCTGAGATAGTAACCATTCGTGACAACCTTTTAAGTATGCCCAACTGACATTGTTTTGAGATTAAGAATAGATCCAATACTATATAAGCATCTGCCTCTCTGTGTGTTCGATATTTTTCTATATTACAAAGCATTGATACTATGCACTTGCGGTAAGTTTTTGGAGTTACAATTTGAACCAATCAAGCTTTTGGCATCTTTGCCGGGAGGCAAACAGTTTATTCTTGGGTAATTTTCTTAGTTGAAGAACTTGTTAGTTACTCTTATCATCTCTTATCTTTCCATATTTTTATTCTTCTTTTTCCTTTTGTTACTGATATCTTCTCTGAGTTTCTTTCTTGTGCATGAACACTCGTCTTGGGGGGACCCAACGATATATTTTTTAACCCCAAGATAGAAAGGACAGCGAGACAGCTCAGAGAAGAAAGGAGAATCAAACTTTATGATCAAATGGCAGGGACTCCTCCTAATTCTTCTCCATGTTCTTGCAATGTTTTGGATTACATGAAGCCCAATCTATCTATCTTCTATCTTGTGACCGCAACTGGCAGCGGGCAACTTTGAACTGAAGACGGGCTTAATTAACTTAATGCAGCATGACCCCTTCCATGGGCATTCTCATGAGAACCCTAATCATCATATAGATCTTTTCTTGGCAATGTGTGACCCTTTCCAAGTTAAGGATGTGAGAGGAGATGCCACAATGCTGCGTCTATTTCCATTTACTTTGAGGGACAAAGAGGCTTATTGGTTGAGGGTGCACCCCTCGAATACATTCAAAAATTGGGAGCAGTTGGCCTTGGCCTTTGTCAACAAGTACTATCCACCGTCCAAAACGGTGAGGATTAGGGGGGCGATCATGAACTTCAAGCAACTCCTGCGGGAGTCACTTTATGAAGCTTGGGAACGCTTCAAAGATTTGCAGCATCAATGCCCACATCATGGCGTTCCAGATTGAGATCTAATATAGAGTTTTTATAATGGCCTCAAGCCCAACACGAAGATGGTTATTGGCGCCTCTGCATAAGGCACACTATTGGCTAAGCTACCTGAGGAGGCCACATCACTTTTGGAGCAGATGACCTCGAACAATCAACAATGGAGAAATGATCGCTCAATATCTAGATGTTATGGCTCTGAGACGAAGTAGATATGCATCTTGATGGGCAACTTGAGACACTTTCTAAGCAAGTTGCAAGAATTGAGCAGATGTTAAGCACTATTTCTTCGCCTTCGAGGGCTCCGGTATGTGCCACTTACGAAGACTACGCCGAGCAAGGGTATGCTCCAATTGAAAGTTACTACGATGGAAAGGACGCACCGGCGGAGCAAGTCAATTATATAGCAGACGGGGGAGCAATCCTTGACCTCGGTGGTCAAATCCGGCAAGGAAGTCATATCCTGGATTCTCCTATAGCAACCCCAATAGAGCTCTACAACAGTCATTTCAACCAAGGCCACGTCCTCCTCCATAACAACACGCACCACCTCCACAACAGCAGCAGTACGGATTTAGGCCATCTGGGCCCTAAAAACCACTGGGATATTATAATCGCCAACTATATCAGCAACAACAACAATACCAACAACCGGAGGCACAAAAATCTGGAGTGGAGGTGGCAATTGAGGCCTTTATGAGCGCCCAAACCAAACACAACGTAGAATTGGAGACCACTCAGAGGCAACTCTTAGCCACCGTTGATAACTTGTTGGCCCAAAGGACACAACTTACAAAGGCTCATGGGAGATTGTCATCTCAACCCGATCCGAACCCAAGGGGACAAGTTAATGCAGTTGTGGCGGTTATGACTAGAGGAGGAAAGTGTATCGATACTGTGATGGTATCGATTTCTAAGCATATGGATCCACCATCATCGACAACTATAAAAGAGGAGTATACCACTATTTCTGAGCCCATCATTGCAGAGGAGAAAGATATTGACGAGCCATCTGCCACCAAAGAGATGGAGGCTTCGCCTACCACATTATCTATTCCTATCACCACGGCACTGGCAGATATTTCACCTTCTGAAAAAATCTATGCCAAATGATGTTGACAAAGACAAAGGAATCCGTCCTCCACCTCCTTATCCGCAAAGATTAGCCATGGCAAAGCTCGAGAAGAAATACACTAAATTTATAGAGCTCCTCAGGGGTGTTCACTTGAACATCCCATTCATGGATGCGCTTACAGAGATCCCCACCTATGCAAATATTTTGAAAGATTTAATAGCGGGGAAGACAAAACAAGAATCAATAAAGTTAGCATATAGTTGCACTTCGGTCCTCAAGAACACCCTACTGAAGAAATTGCCCGATCCCGGAAGCTTTACGGTGATGTGCTCCATTGGCGGCATTGAGTTGCTCGATCGAGCAACGACTTAAAGTGGGGCGCCCATTCCTTTTGAATTCACAACAGGACCGACCGAGCAGCCCTAGCTCAGTCGGCCCCATTTATATACCGCCTGACCACAACCAAAACACCGCCCACTTAAAATTCCAGCCCGAGCTCGATTGCCATCCCCTCTCTCAAACCCTCCCTTGCTCAATCTCCCTCCCGCTCGACCGTCGTCGCGCGTGCCGCACGAGCAAGGTCGCTAACCACTCGGTCCGACCCCATCACCCCCTCCATTCCATCCCTCCTTCTCCCCTCTCTTTACCCATAGCTTTCTCCCTCTCACATTCCTTATTTCAACCCTAAAATCGAATATTCTCTAATATTGAACCCTAAACCGCATTAATTTCGTTAATCTGCTACTAATACAATTCCTATAATCTATGCAGGTAAATTTGGAGCGTTAGGGGGCAATGCTTGGGTTTGGATTACGTTCACCGCTTGGACTAGCTTTTGGGACTTTGACTTGGTGGCTTCGCACTCACAAAGCTCTTGCGACCGCCACGCTTCACGAGATTGGGCACACTTATTCCTAGCTTTATTTTACATCTCCATATCTCGTTTTTCATCCATTCACACACTACACACACGATGACTCCTAGGACGTGGGGTAGGAATCCCCTGGCAAAGAAGAGGAAGGCCGATGACCTCGTCCCCTCCTCTTCTCATCGGACACGCCGACGATGTCCATCACTCACACCACCACTCTCGCGCTCCCCATCCCATATACCACTCGCACTAGAGGTACCACACGCTAGTGCCGTCACTTCCATTCCCACATCTGATCCACCACCACCTCTTCCACCCCAGGGGACCCAGAGGACATACGACATTGTCTTCAGGAACGACGAACACCGAGAGATTTTTGCTACCATTTCTCGTCGTTCCATCGTCCCCACTAGGTTCACGGACAACCCATCCCTGCAGAGTCTAGGGATACTCCATGGAGTCTAGTGCCTTTACTAGGCCATATGTTGGAAGAACATCTTGCATATGCCTACCACCACCTTTGTTCACCTCACCTTTGAGGCGATGAGCTCCATTGCGTGGGTAGACCAAGGCATTAGGTTCGGGTTCCTGGATCGTAATGTTGTCGTCACCTATGACAAGATCCGAGCCTTCTTCAGCTTCCCACCCATCCTAGATCCTGCTCAGGGTTTCGCATCAGACACTAAAGTCCCATCCTTTAGCGCCAAGAGTTTTTGGAGTTTGATTTCTGGCCTTCCACATTTTAGCTTTAGTAGGGCAAAATCCTCATCTATCATTCACCCGTGTCTGTGCTACGCTCAGCACCACCTCGCCATGACTATCTTTCTAGGCCTGCGGTTGGAACCATCTCACATCCCGAGATTATACATCATAGTGGGATGACCAGACCTGCGTGACGCACTGATGATGGCACACTTCGACCCTACCTCCTATCTCGCACAGCCCATTGGCTGTGTCACAACCTGATTCTCACTTCCACATCCGCTTCGGATATTTTTGTGTGGTTTCTTTACTTTCTTCGCCCTTATGCTTAGCCTCGACCTTCCAGCTGATCTCTGGGTTGCCACCGGGCCCACCAGACTGATTATTGATGTGCATGTTCGAATGCACATCATCAGGCCCCACGGTAAGCACCATTGGATCTATCTTTTAGGCCCTCAGCATGAGCATCACATGGTCCTACCACACCCTGACCATACACATATTGAGCCCATCCACTTAGACAGGCTACTTCCCGACGTGCTCCCTATTCCACCCATACATGTTTTAGAGCCCAGAGGAGTAGCCGCTGAGGAGGGTGATAGTGATTGGGAGCTTAGCTCCGAGAAAGACCTTGAGAGAGCAACCACCCCCACCACTTCCGCACCTTTAGCGAGCACTTTTGTCTCCACTTTTGTTAATGCTCCTACCACTACCACACCTTCCACAACTCTAGCCGAGAGTTCAGGGATAATCCACACTTCTAGCCCCAAAGTCACTACACCATCATCATCATCATTGTCCGTATCTAAGAGCATTTCTGTATCTATTGCTCCTGAGCCTACACTAGAGCCCACATATATTGAGCATGTCGGCACTGAGCCTACCGATACCACTATCCCTACCACCACTGTCTTTGTACCTGTTGACTCCACTTTTATCACTCCTATCATTTCGGAGTCAACACTTACACTGTCCATACCCCCTTCAGGCAGCACTTCTATCTCCACAGCTGCCATTTTCAAGGAGAGCGTCGTGGTATCTATCATCACATCTGTCGCCACGACGACTCTCCCTTCTAATATACCCATTCCGACCTTTGCACCTGATCTCATATCCCATCCTGTTTCATCTTCCGTTGAGATCCCACCTAGGACGCCCCCTCCTGATTTCGCTTTCAGACCTCGTACAACACATGCACGAGTTGCAAATCTTATTTTCTTATTTGCATTCTTGTTGCATGCTTGATACGATTGCATATATTTATCGCTTGACTTCACTACTAATTGATATAATTAAGAATATACATGCTTATATACGAGTCTAGTTGACGTATTATTTTACTAAACCATTTGTGCACACTTTAGAGTGAACCTAGTGTTATATTATTTATTTCTCCATATATATCTTTTATTCTCTACATGTCACTTGAGTTCACCACCTAAAGCTATTTATACCACATCTATTCCCAAAAATCCCATACAAAAGAAAAGCTTGCTCCAAAAAAGTACAAAAAGCCAAAAAGGATCCAAAAATAAAAAATACAAATAATATTGCTCCTACAAAAATCCAAAAAGAAAAATGAGAAACGAAAGTTCAAAAATAAAAGAACAATTCTCAGTTTCATTACTTAGAGCCACATATATACTTGGAAAAACCAAAACAAAATTCCATGATTATTTCTTTTGGATGTGACGCCTCAAGCTAGGCTTGGGGGTGAATTCTTTTGACCAAAATGAGTGAGCATGACATTAGAGTGGAGTTGTGCACGAAGGGGAAAGTCTGATAATACTGAAACTTGGCAAAATAATTTAGCTATGGAGATTTCTTATGACTTGAAATGAATATGTGAATGTCTTGACTCTTATTCTATTCCCTATTGCATGCTTAGTATGAATTCTTTGTGCTTTAGTTATAGCTTTTGAGTGAAAAGTGCATCGCCAATGTTTTGTATATTCAATATTATGAAATGCATGACGTAGATATGAGTTGATCACATGAGCTTTAGAGAAGCCCCTTTTGTTGACCATTAGCTTGTAAGTACTATATTCATTTAAGATATGAAAACTCTTGATAGCATGTGAATCATTTTCTGAGTAGTCATGATGTGTGGCGAATGGCTTGAGATCTGAGAGAATAATCTAGCGACCCCCATCCTCTTTGCATTCTTTCTCATTTTTTGCATTTTCATCTCCCGGTGAACTTCCTATTCGTCTTCCTCGATGACGAGTAAGAGTTAAGCTTGGGGGATTTTGATGTGTCCATATTTTCCATGTTTTTATGCAATTTTTCATAGCATTTTAATCGTCCAATGTTCACTTTTCTATATATTATCGCACTTTTCACGATGTATTCGATTTTCGTAGAGAATTATGGACTTTTAGGAACTTTGGAGCGATTCGGAGCAATTATAAGACATGTCCACATCCGAGCTATCCGGAGCATCTACGGCGAGTTCCAATAGGTGTTTGACACGGTGAAGAAGGAGATAGGAGGAGAAGAGAGGAGGAGAAGAGACGAGAGCTTTAAAGGTGTTGTATGCTAAAATTCCAGACCACTCGGTCAAGTGCTTTAGTACTAGACCGAGCTGCTTTGACGCACACCAAGAGCTCCGACACTCAGAAGATTTCATGTCACTCAGACCGAGAAGAGCAGCTACTCGATCGGATCAACTTGGCTGGCTTCAACCCATTCTAACACTTAGCCAATATTGAGAAGCTCAAGAGTTACTCGACCGAGCACTACCGTTGCTTTGTCGAGAAGAATCCAATACAGAGGGATGTTTTTGAGAGCTCCTCCTGCAATAGTATCTTACCGGAGCAAGCGATCCTACTCAACCGAGCAGAATTCAAACAGAACGACTCTTCAAGCCTTGCATCAACCCACAATAGCTCAACCGAGCGGTGTCGCTGCTCGACCGAGCGGCGTCGCTACTTGACCGAGCGGCGTCGGTACTCGACCGATTATGGAACCGCAGTCTGACTTATGGTGGGCCAAATTACCCATATTTCCAGATTTTTATGGGGTCCATCCCCTTTATATTTAAACAAAGTTTTTACCATAGTTTTCGGAGGGCTTAGTTTATTTCTAATTTTTAGTTTTCTTTGAGAGTTTGAGCCTCGTTATTGTTTTGGAGACAAAGAACATATTTTTATTATTGAAGTTTGCTTTGGAATCTCTTGATCTTAATTTTCTGTGATTGCTTATTCGTCTTCAGCACTTTGGTAACAATCTCTCGTCTGTCTATGCTTGTTTTAATGTCTTTCATTGTAATGTTGATTTCTATTTCTATTGTTAATGTTTCTATTGATATTTCCATGAATTGTGAGTAGTCGTTTCTAGGGCTAATGGATTAGCCCTAGAATCTTATGATTTAGATGTAAAGTTAGGATTTTTATGTTTTTTGGTGAAAAGGGATGTGGTTTGATTGATTTATGTCACGCATTGCTTCCCATTATATGGGTGCGAGGACGAGACAAATGTCCACATGGGCTGGAGCGGTGAAGCTCGAGCCCACTAAGCGTATGTGATAACAACATGTAGTAGGTTCTTGCATGCAATCAGAACAATAAAAAATTTCATTAATTTAAAGCCACATCCAGAGTTCGTACATGAAATAAAACAACAGGGCCTCAGCATGGCCAAAAGAAACTACAACAATGTACTAATCCTACTACAAGGTTCTAAAGCAAAACTAAAAGAAAAACAGCAACAACACAGACTCTAGTACACCACAGGGAGCGACCCCTAGTCAACAAACTCCTGGCTCACTAGGTCAGCTGCTCAAACAAGTCCTCCTGGTCCTGGTACTCTGTCTTAGTACCTGACATACAAACACCCAAGAGAAAAGGAGTTGTACGTCAGGCAGAGTCTACAAATGAAATGTAAGAAAGACTCTACTGCAAGGTATATGGAATTTAAAGACAGTTATTTAATGTTATTTACATGGCAAGTTATGAGATGCGACAGCATGGAAATTTATGTAAACATGGCAGGAAAGTAAAAGACAGTGCAAGAAAGTAAACGTGGCATGGCAATAGCCGTAGCATGTGCTACCGGCTACAAGACAAGACAAGACAAGAATGTGTGTGTCTAGGGTTCATGCCTTAAGGTTAGAGGGGGATCAAACCCTCAAAACTTGCAATCGCTCAACCCAACCCCACCCCAACTGCATAAGATAAGTCCGTACAAAGGATCACACTCTCTGCTAGGATAGTGCCTTATTCCCTGCAGGTTATTCGTACAAAGGATCACTCTCTCTGCTAGGAGAGTGCCTTATTCCCCACAGGTTATCCGTACAAAGGATCACCCACTCTGCTAGGAGAGTGCCTTATTCCCTACAGGTTCAATACAATTAATACATGAAGTTTCATGGTATAGCAAGAATGATGCATGTCCGTTTTCAGATATTTATCAATGTGGTAGTTATAGCATATTGCCTAGACTTTGTCATCAAGTCTAGGTTGTCGTGAGGTTTTCTAGACGCTATAATTTCATGTCTAGGTCTCTTGTTCACATTTTACAACTTAAGTAAAGTAAAGGCCTAAAATTGGCTGTTTCAATGCAAGTGAGCACACTTGCCTGAAGTGGCGAGAAGTGCGTTTGTTGGGGCGTCTCGTCACGGGTAGTGCATCGGTTACAGTTTGTTGTAACAAGTTAAATGGAACAATGTCAGGACTGGTTTTAGAAGACCTATTATACATGTCTTTAGGTTGATCGTGGCTATCCTAGCAGTTCCAAATCAAATTATTCAAACTTTGAGATCTATTCTATGGTTTTATACGTCGATTCTACCCTATGTGCACAGTCAAAAGTCCAATCGACGGCCTAGGTTGTCACAGCAGTTTAAAGGAGCGTAAAATAAATTTAGTGATTAAGTTGCCGGTTTTAATTAGGTTTTCAGTGGCATAACGTTCGGGTTACTACGAGTAGGGGATACCAACCTAGTATGACGATCGCACGTAGATCTGACGCCTAATCTTGAAGTAGTAACGGATCTCGTTGCCTCTGCTCTCGGAACATCCAACCTCTGGTCCTTGGCGTCACGGGCTCCGGTTCCTCGACTGCGGGTAGCGCAGTGAGGAGAGGACGTCGGGTTGCCTCGGCTGCGATAGCACAGCGAAGCAGTGATGACGTCGGATCTTGACAAGCTGGGAGAAGGAGGCTAGGCAAGAAGCTAGGGTTTCGGGTCTGTTATTAGAAAAGAGATGAGAATGGCAAGTTCTGGGTTACTTGCAAGTTGAGGGGGAGAGAGAAAATACTAGGGTTTTTAGGTTGGGGGAGAGAGAGAGATCAGCCTCTAGGGTTTGTAGGGTAGGTGAATGAATGAAGGGGCTTGGAGTTTTTAGGTTTTGCTTTGAGTTGAGGGGGAGATGGCTGGCGGTAGTTACTGGGGGTGGTCGAAGAACTGGTGCGCAGAGGAGAAAGGGAGGTGGAGAACAGGCAGTGGCTTAGGGTTTCGGCATGGGTCTCTTCGGGTTGCAGGTCGCAGAGGATGGGGCTGGCAGGTTGCGCGCGATAAGAGATCTGGGTGGACTGGGCAAAGGGATCTGTGCAGGTCGAAGGGGGAGTCTAGCACGTGGAGAAGCGCGGCCTGGGACGCGTGGAAGAGAGGGGTTGCAGGGAGAAGAGATGGCTGGCGGTGAAAGTGGGAGGAAGGGGCTGGCGCTGGGTTGCTCGGGGCCATGGTGAGGTATCGAATAGGGGCAGGCCGGAGTTTAGAGAGGAGAAGGAACGGCCTAGAAGTGGGGTTGCACAGTATGAAGGAGATCCACCGACTGAGGGGAAAGGGCGGCTGGCGTCGGTGGAAGGGAAGAGAGGCGAGGGCTGGGTGCTGAAGGAGATGGGAGGTCGAGTCGAGGTGGCGGCCTGTGCGGTTATCGGAGGTGGCACTGAGGTTGTGCGTGAGGGCTGCCGGAGCGGGCTAGAGGGTCGCATACGGGTAGAAGCTGTCGAAATGACCTGGGCTTGCATGCTGCCTAGAGGGTTGTAGCTAGGGCTCCAAGATTTCGAAGTATAGGAGGGGTGTGACTGTTGGTTATAGAGGATAGGAGAGAGAGAGAGAGAGAGAGAGAGAGAGAGAGAGAGAGAGAAAGGTTTGCTTAGGTTCAGAAATATTTGTAGGGCTCCTCGGTTTTCTCAGTTTGCATGGGTTTGTTTGAACGAGAGAGCATGGAATTTGAGTTATTTTAAGATTTAATATTTTATAAGTTTGAGTTATTTAACAGATTTGATTTAAACTTTTCCATTACAATCAGCAAATGAAAATTAAAGCCCTGGGAAAAATTTAGTAATAGTTATGAAATGATTAATAGTTATAATCGTATTATTGCAATTTCACCTACAAGGAAAATACGGAAGCGATCGCGCCTCTGAGAGGGTCGTGGAAACAGGGTTGGGTCGCACGTCTGAACTATGTAAAATAGTAGTAAACATCAAATACGAAGTTACGCACACGAAAAAACAATACACACCAAAGTACGTACAGTCAGAAAGTGACCGTTACACTCAAGCCAAGCTTGTAGGAGATCGCATAATGGGTTTGTGATCCATGATAGTGGCACACATCCTAGACGGGTTTCCTATGATCTTAAATAGGCATGTTAGTGAATTCAATTGAAGTTTGTGATCTACGATAGTGGCACACACTTTGATGGTTATCAGGGACGTCCTATATTACTAATTAATGACCTACGATAGTAGCATCACTGAAAGCCAACAATTCACAGATTGAGGCTCTAACCCACGATGATGGCGTAAGTAGATATTGAGAATAGTTGTCGTTTGTAATGCACGGATCGCGTGTAAGGACATCCACGATGGTTGGGCGAAGCACGGGTTACATTAGACGAGTGGCACAACGATAGTTGGCCATAAGTTCTACACTTTAAATACAACAATCTCGACCTAATAGAGCCAATTCAACGTAGAAATTGTAACTTAGCATCAACATTCGAGGATCCTAGTGGTGACTCCTATTGCCCTAGTTCTTTACTCTATTTTTAATCTGAGATAGTAACCATTCGTGACAACCTTTTGAGTTTGCCCAACTGACATCGTTTTGAGATTAAGAATAAACCCAAGACTATCTAAGCATCTACCTCCATACGGGTTCGACATTTTTCTATATAACAAAGCATTGACACCGTGCACTTGCGGTAAGTTTTCAAAGTTACAATCCGGACCGATCACCCAACCAAAGGCCTTTCAACTGGGCTTTCCTGAGGCTAGATCAGTGATCTAAGTGATACCGTTCACGCACAGGTTCGTACAATGACCTCAAGTCAAAAGACCAACTTGCCTATCATCAGTAAGAGTTCCATTGACAGATTGGTCAAATTTAACTGTTGGAATTTCATAATTCCATATTTCTATTCCCATATGATTTTGATGTGACAAACACATTCAGTGCTACTAACTCTATGTATGCAGATACATATCAATGCTGAGTTCCACACAAATGAGATATCTTCATGCATACTCAATCAGATATATCAATCATGAAGCTGGAAAGACAAAGGCACCTAATCCACGACTTGGATATATAATCACTTGATAAGGATCTCCTGCAAAGAAGCTTCTCAGACTCAGTTGCAGATACAGTCCTATCTACGGCTTTATGTAATCAATGTAAAATTTACTTTATTAGAGTCACAAAGCCTTGTGATAATATATCTTAGTCATCTAGGTTCCATTCCTCAGAGATCTACACTTCCCAATTTCGAAAATTCGCAACTTTGAAAATTGGCAGCCAATAACCCCATTTTGGTCGACCAATTTTAAACCTTCGAATTTGGTTATGGGATTGCATATGCAAACTCCCCTAACCGTGTAGATTCTAGAAATGTCCTCCAACGGTCGAAATTCCCTCTCTAAATTTTGGTCGACCAATGTGGTCATTTTGGTCGACCAATTTCAAAACTAGCCGTTTTGATCCCAAATTTTCAGGGACGGTTCCTGCCCGTTTTCTAACGTTAACTACAGTCCCCAACCGTCCCTAAACACTATAAATAAAGGGGTAGACCCTCTCTTTTCATTCACACACTTTCCTCTTTTCTTAATCTCTTATTTGTTGGAATCAAGTCTTCTTTCTAAAGCTTTAGGCCATTAGTTGTTCTTTTCTTATTTGCAAGAAGAAATCATTAGATTTCCTTCTTCATTTAAGAACGGAAGAACTTGGTTTTTCAACATCATTTTGGAAAGTTGTTTGTGTTCATAATTGAAGAAGAAATCGATTGATCTCTCTCTCTTCTTTTATGAACCAGAGAACTTCAAGTGTTGCGCTTCATTACACATCTTTTACATCTTGAAGTTCTTCTTCTAAAACACCATCCTTGAATTCATTCTCTGAAATTTATAACAAGGCTATAGGTGTTTTTCTATTTTCATTATTTTACAGGTTTGAATCTCTGTTAGAGATTGTACAAAGTTTGGGACACGGGGAGTGTCGCCATTTTTGTAAGTTGGTGCTTGCGGGGCAAGTGATTATAGTGGATTGAAAATCTCTACGGGGTAGAGGACTGGAGTAGGATCACAAGGATCCGAACCAGGATAAATCTCTGTGTTTGCGATTGATTTAATTTCAGTACTTGTTTTTTTTCTGTGCCATCTTTGCAAATATTACTAACATTTTATTTGCGACATTTTTTAATATACACTATTCACCCCCCCCCCCCCTCTAGTGTATTGATCCTTACAGGCTAAAATTACATTTGGTATCAAAGCAAGGTTAAGATGGCAGCAAATTCCTCAAACATGAACGCAGTTCCACACAACTACAATCAGCATCCTGAAGGGCACTCTCAAACTCGTCCTCCTCTATTTGATGGTTCAAATTATTCATATTGGAAAATACGAATGGAGATTCATCTCCAAAGTATGAATTATGAAATTTGGGACATCGTAGAGTCAGGATACGAAAAGCCAACAACTCCTGTTGCTGATTGGACCACCAACGACAAAACTGCAAAAACCAACAACTCAAAGGCCATGAATGCTTTATTTTGTGCTATGGATAAACATGAGTTTAATCGAGTATCTCAGGCCAAAAGTGCTAAGGAGATTTGGCATATACTTGAGGTAACTCATGAAGGAACCAGTAAAGTGAAGGAAACTAAGATTTCCGTTTTGGTTCACAAATTCGAGTTGTTCAAGATGAAGGACCAAGAGACAATTGGAGAAATGAACACCAGGTTTACTAATATTATAAATTCTTTAAGTGCTCTTGGAAAAACTTACACTTCTCTTGAACAGGTTCGCAAAATTCTTAAAGCTTTAACTCCAGTATGGCGTCCAAAGATCACTGCTATTGAGGACGCCAATGATCTTTCCACATTATCTATGGAAGATCTTATTGGTAACTTAATGGCCCATGAAGTTACACTTCAAGATGAGAAAGAAGAATCAGATCAAAAGAAGAAAGTACTTGCCTTCAACGCAACATCAGATAATGAAGATTCAGATGATGATATGGCATTTTTTGCCAAAAACTTCAGAAAATTCTTTCAGAAAGGTAAGTATAATAATTTTAAATCTAAGAATACTGATTCTTCTCTTTGCTTTAATTGCAATAAGCCAGGACATATGAAGAAAGATTGTCCTCTTCTCAAAGCAAAGTTCAAAACTTCCAATAATGATCAATCCAGAAGAGAAAGGAGATTTGACAAAATGAAAAAGGCATTTGCAGCAACATGGGATGATTCTTCAGATGATGAAGATGATGATCTAAATGAAAGTGCTAACATGTGCTTTATGGCACAAGAAGATGAAGATGAGGTAAGTTCTTTTAATAATGAAGAATTACTTGATGCATTAAAAGATCTCTATTCTCGTTTCAAAAAATTGAATAATCAACATAAATCTTTGAAACAAAATAATGATGATCTTCTTATTAAATATCAAGAATTGTCTTCTTCTAAGAACACTACACCTATTGAGAATACATCTTCTCAAAATTTAAATCTTAGTAAAGAGAATGATATTCTCAAAACTAAGAATCTAGAACTACATACTCAAATATCCGAAATGGATAAAAATATTTCATCACTAAAGATGAAATACGACGAGATGTCTTCCAATATTAATAAATTTAATAAAGGAAAGACTAATCTTGATGATTTACTAAAAATACAATTTCCTGCAAATCATAGACAAGGTCTGGGATATTCTTATAAGGATGCACCCAAATCTTATAACACTTCTTCTTCTTGTGGAATAACTACTTTTGTTAAACCTCAAAAGAAGAATCACGCATTTATTTACACAAAGAAAGTAAACAATCCTACTTCTTCTTCACAAAGAAATGTTTCTAACATTTCAAAACCATCTTCTAAGAAACCTACTACTATTAATATTTGGGTTCCTAAGAATTCATGCTTAGAAGATAGAAATGTTTATATTTCTCATTATATACATGCTATAGTTCATTCTAATGATTATATTAAAAAGCCAAATTCCACTTGGGTTTGGCTTCCAAAAATCTAATCCCAAGGACCCTCAAGAAGGGGTACCAATGCTTAATGTTTTATCTTTCAGGTACCTAGGAAAGAAAGATGGATTTTGGATAGTGGATGTTCAAAACATATGACAGGAAATGTCAAACTACTTTCAAACGTCAAGTACAAACAAGGAGGCACAGTTACCTTTGGTGACAACAAGAAAGGAAAAATCATAGGCACTGGAACAGTTGGCAATACCAATCAGCCTATCATTGAGAATGTTCACCTGGTTGACGGTTTGAAACATAATCTACTTTCCATTAGTCAATTATGCGATAAAAATTACAAAATAGTTTTTGAACAAAATGATTGCATTATTTATGATTCAGATATGTCATCTGTTTTGTTTCGTGGTAAGCGTAAAAATAACATTTATATTTTATGCATGTCTGTTACCACAAATAATCATTGTTTAATAATTACATCTGATGATACACTTTTATGGCATAAACGTTTTGGACACAATAATTTCAAAAATCTTGCACACATTTCAAAACACAAATTAGTAAATGGAATGCCAAATATTTCTTTCAAACACAAACATTTTTGTGATGCTTGTCAACAAGGAAAAATGCACAAATCTTCTTTTAAATCAAAGGATGTTATCTCAACCAAGAGACCTTTAGAACTCTTACATTTAGATTTATTTGGTCCTTCTAGAGTAGCCTCTTTAAATAGAAATAGATATGCATTTGTCATTGTTGATGATTATTCAAGATATACTTGGGTTATATTCTTACAAAACAAGAATGATGCTTTTGAAGAATTTTCAATATTTTGTAAAAAGATACAAAAAATCAAATCCTCTAACATTGTCACTATTCGTAGTGATCATGGAGGAGAATTTGAAAATGAATCGTTTACCAAGTTTTGTAATGAAAATGGCATTACTCACAATTTTTCTTTTCCTCGTGCTCCTCCTCAAAATGGAGTAGTTGAAAGGAAAAATAGAACCTTACAAGAATGTGCAAGAACAATGCTTTGTGATAGTAATTTACCGAAATATTTTTGGGCTGAAGCTGTCGCAACTGCATGTTACATTATGAATAAAATTCTTATAAGGCCATTGCTAAATAAAACTTGTTTTGAATTATTCTTTGATCGCATTCCACGTGTATCATATTTTAAAGTGTTTGGATGTAAATGTTTTATTCTTAATACTAAAGATGCACTTGATAAATTTGATTCTAAATCTGATGAAGGTATTTTTGTTGGATACTCAACACGTAGCAAAGCCTACAGAGTATATAACAAAAGAACTTCAACAGTTGAAGAATCACTACATGTCACATTTGATGAGAATCCCTCATCTAAATCTCCCATTATTGATGATGAAGAAATATTACCTTTATCTAATTCCTTAGATAATATCAAACTTGATGAAATTGATGCTACTAATCATTCTGTTGAGTCTATTTCAGATAATACAGATCTTCCCAAAGCTTTTGCACAAGTTCCAAATCATCCATCAGAATTAATCATTGGAGATATCACAGATGGAGTTAGAACTCGTCGTCAAATTGAACAAATGGCGCATTGTGCTTTCCTTTCATCCATTGAACCAAATAACATCAAAGATGCATGTGAAGACAGTTCATGGATTATCGCTATGCAGGAAGAACTCAATCAATTTCAACGAAATGATGTTTGGGAATTAGTTCCCAGACCAACAGATCATTCAATTATTGGTACCAAGTGGGTATTCAAAAATAAATTGGATGAATCTGGTCAGGTAATTAGAAACAAGGCACGATTGGTTGCACAAGGTTATAATCAAGAAGAAGGTATTGATTACGATGAAACCTATGCACCAGTTGCTCGTCTTGAGTCTATTCGCATGTTGTTATCATTTGCATGTTTTAAAGATTTTAAATTATTTCAAATGGATGTCAAAAGTGCTTTTTTAAATGGATTTCTTAAGGAGGAAGTTTATGTTGAACAACCTCCTGGTTTTCATCATGAAAATTTTGAAAATCATGTTTTCAAATTAAAGAAAGCTCTTTATGGTCTCAAACAAGCACCTCGTGCTTGGTATGAAAGACTTAAACGTTATCTTTTAAATTCTGGTTATAATATTGGTAAAATAGATTCCACTCTTTTTATTAAAAATATTAAATCTGACATAATCATTATTCAAATATACGTTGATGATATTATTTTTTGTTCTACTAATGAATCTCTTTGTCAAGATTTTTCTAAGATTATGCAGAAAGAATTTGAGATGAGTCACATGGGTGAACTCAACTATTTCCTCGGTCTTCAAATTAAACAATTGAAGGAAGGAATCTTCATTCACCAAAGCAAGTACTCTAAAGAACTCATCAAGCGTTTTGGTTTAGAAAGTTCTGCATAAAAACGTACTCCGATGAGTACTTCTACTTCCCTCGACAAAGATTTAAATGGTAAGAGTGTTGATCAACGTCTTTACAGAGGTATGATTGGCTCTCTACTCTATTTAACTGATAGTAGACCAGACATTATGTTTTCAGTATGTTTATGTGCACGTTTTCAGGCAGACCCTAAAGTTTCACACTTAACTGCCGTAAAAAGGATTATTAGATATGTTAAGCACACTTCTGATTTTGGTTTATTGTATCCCAAGTCAAGCACATTTGATTTATTATCCTATAGTGATGCAGACTTTGCTGGTTGCAAATCAGATCGTAAAAGTACCAGTGGTACTTGCCACTTTTTAGGTCATGCTTTAGTTTCTTGGTTTAGCAAAAAGCAAAACTCCGTTTCATTATCTACAACCGAGGCAGAATATATTGCCGCCGGTTTAGCATGTGCTCAAATCTTATGGATGAAACAAACTATTTTAGACTATGGTATTGATTGCTCTACTTGTCCTATTATGTGTGATAATACTAGCGCTATTAATCTTTCTAAAAATCCTGTGCATCATTCTCGTACAAAACATATTGATGTACGTCATCATTTTCTAGATGATCATGTTCAGAAAGGAGATATAGTTCTTAAATTTATAGCTACTGAACATCAGACAGCTGATATTTTAACCAAACCATTGAAAGAAGATACTTTTATTAAGCTTCGTAGGAATTTAGGGATTATTAGTGAATCGGACTTATGACACATTCTTATTTTTATTTTTTAGAATTTTTCCACATTTTTTCAAATTTTTCTGGGTATTTTTGAAATTGGTCGACCAATTCACCAATATTGGTCGCCAATATTCGAATTTTTTATTCTTTTTTAATTTTTCAGTAACCACTTCGTCTTCCCGCTTATTCTCGTGATCCGTTCCCTCCATTTTTCGTTCTCAAACTGAACCCATCCTTTCGTTTTTCGAAATTTGTTCAGTTTTCACAACTGATCTGCCGATTGACAACTTTCCGTTCCCAAAACTTCCCTTAACTGACTTTCTTTTCTCTATTTAATTCGTACGTACTAGGGACTCCCATTCACAAAATATCTCTCAAGCTTCTCTTCATTCTCTCTCCCGTTTCCCAAACTCGCCCATCTTCCACAAAATCCCGCTGGCCTCCTCCCTTCCCAAATCGACCACCGACGTGTAAGGGATTATAATTTAGAATTTTTTTTTATCCTGATCTATCAGAAGGGGAACTCACTCCAGTTCATGATTATAATTTTGACCATCCCGGTTAATCCATCAGATGTTATTAGTTTGGAAGGAATTTTAATATTCCATGACCCACGTGTAAGGGAGTTGATGAACATGAAGATTTTTGTTGATACAGGAAGGACTCATTCTTATGTGTTATTTTTTACCACATGATCTGTCAAGTATTTTCAACACATTAAGCATTCTTATGGGTTGTTTCTCTTGGGATGGGCTGTAATCATTTCCAATTTTTTTTGGATACTAATTTTGTTCATTATTCTTCTTATTATTATTATTAATTCCTCCTCCCTCACGGTAATTTTACTCCAAGTTATATTATATTCATTTTTTTAAATGCCATGTCCTCTCACTCCTTAGGCCTGACTTATTCTATATTTAAATGCCATGTCAACTCAATCCTTAGTGGGAGTAGATATTTTCAAGTGTGTACTTTCAAGTGTGTGCTGTAGAGTTTTTTTTTATAAATCACCGTTTGCTTCTTCAACAAGCCTCATTAGTGGGAATAGATATTTTTTAGGTACAGTCATTATATGGCCATTTGATAACATTACATCAATCAATTGCTATATTTGACATTGGGCCGGCTGCAACAATATATTTTTTTGGGCCTGCAGCGCTTACTACCTTTACTGACCCTTTGCTTGTATTACTGGATTTTGCATAATGTGCCAGATATATTATCATGGACTTGCATTAATATTGGGGCTATGAATCTTTCGGCCATGCATTATTTCGATTGTTCTTTCCCCATGGATATTCTACTTCCTATCCTGATTTCCTGATTCTGTTAATCACCATCTACATATGCTTCAATTTTTTTAAATTATTATAATATGCTGTTCATTTTTCGGCCTATACCTTCCATATTCGGCCTCCACATGTCTTCACCCAGATGACAATCATTTGTTAATATTTCACTTATTTTTCGACTAACTCTAATTTCCCTCTTTTTGAGAATTCCAAAGGGGGAGAAAATATTATTCATCTACTCAGGGGGAGTATTCACAAACTCCACATACTCAGGGGGAGTATATCTGATATGTTGAATTTTAACTTTATATTTTTTTTAATGTTTGTCATTATCAAAAAGGGGGAGAATGTTGGAATTTCATAATTCCATATTTCTATTCCCATATGATTTTGATGTGACAAACACATTCAGTGCTACTAACTCTATGTATGCAGATACATATCAATGCTGAGTTCCACACAAATGAGATATCTTCATGCATACTCAATCAGATATATCAATCATGAAGCTGGAAAGACAAAGGCACCTAATCCACGACTTGGATATATAATCACTTGATAAGGATCTCCTGCAAAGAAGCTTCTCAGACTCAGTTGCAGATACAGTCCTATCTACGGCTTTATGTAATCAATGTAAAATTTACTTTATTAGAGTCACAAAGCCTTGTGATAATATATCTTAGTCATCTAGGTTCCATTCCTCAGAGATCTACACTTCCCAATTTCGAAAATTCGCAACTTTGAAAATTGGCAGCCAATAGCCCCATTTTGGTCGACCAATTTTAAACCTTCGAATTTGGTTATGGGATTGCATATGCAAACTCCCCTAACCGTGTAGATTCTAGAAATGTCCTCCAACGGTCGAAATTCCCTCTCTAAATTTTGGTCGACCAATGTGGTCATTTTGGTCGACCAATTTCAAAACTAGCCGTTTTGATCCCAAATTTTCAGGGACGGTTCCTGCCCGTTTTCTAACGTTAACTACAGTCCCCAACCGTCCCTAAACACTATATATAAAGGGGTAGACCCTCTCTTTTCATTCACACACTTTCCTCTTTTCTTAATCTCTTATTTGTTGGAATCAAGTCTTCTTTCTAAAGCTTTAGGCCATTAGTTGTTCTTTTCTTATTTGCAAGAAGAAATCATTAGATTTCCTTCTTCATTTAAGAACGGAAGAACTTGGTTTTTCAACATCATTTTGGAAAGTTGTTTGTGTTCATAATTGAAGAAGAAATCGATTGATCTCTCTCTCTTCTTTTATGAACCAGAGAACTTCAAGTGTTGCGCTTCATTACACATCTTTTACATCTTGAAGTTCTTCTTCTAAAACACCATCCTTGAATTCATTCTCTGAAATTTATAACAAGGCTATAGGTGTTTTTCTATTTTCATTATTTTACAGGTTTGAATCTCTGTTAGAGATTGTACAAAGTTTGGGACACGGGGAGTGTCGCCATTTTTGTAAGTTGGTGCTTGTGGGGCAAGTGATTATAGTGGATTGAAAATCTCTACGGGGTAGAGGACTGGAGTAGGATCACAAGGATCCGAACCAGGATAAATCTCTGTGTTTGCGATTGATTTAATTTCAGTACTTGTTTTTTTTCTGTGCCATCTTTGCAAATATTACTAACATTTTATTTGCGACATTTTTTAATATACACTATTCACCCCCCCCTCTAGTGTATTGATCCTTACAGGCTAAAATTACATTAACCATATGATAACTCGCATTGGGTCGTTCGGTGAACTCATTCTCCAATGAGCACATGTGTCTTTTCCCCAACTTCACCAAGTCGAACGACCTTGAGATCATCGTTACCACTCCATTGTGAAGACAAAGACACAATGTATGTTTGATACAATGATCGTTAACTTCGTGTTTGATGATAACAAACATGTATGAACATTCTAATGTGTGTGCTAAGTGTTTTCTGGAATGGCACGCTTGTAAATCTTCAAAGTGATGACTAAGTCAATTGATGGAGGAATTGCTATTCACATAGCAAATTAGAAGATGGAGTAATTGCTATTCATATTGCAACTTGGACTTTGTCAAAGATGGATGGATATGGAGTATCTCCTTCAAATCTCCTTTTGATTGATTCAAATCAATTAGGGATTGATTCAAATCCTACTCCTATTAGCATTGCAAATAAAATCCCTATCAATTCTCCCATCCTATTTGAATCCACATTCAAATCCTATTCTAACATTGAAAGAGATGGAGACTTATTCAAAGTGAAATCTAATGTGGATTGGAACAAATCAATTTGGATTGATTCAAATAAATTAAAGTTTGTATTCTAATCCTAATCACATTAGCATTGCAATTAGATCAAATAAAATCCCTCCAAATCTCATACTCCTGTCTCTATTAGGATTGCTCCTTAACCACAACTTCTCCGTCACCCTTTCCTATATAAACCATGCATCCAAAGGGGTAGAAAATGCGGCCAACATAAACAAAAACCCTTGGAGATTGCAACAAACACCAAGAAAAAGAGGGGAACAATTCGGCCATTGCAAAACCATCAAAGAATCAAGCTTCAAGCATTTTTTCATCCATTGCCGAAATACGCAAGGCCAAACCCTAGTAGCATATCATCTTCCCTTGAGTCCAAAGCTATCATTGCCATATCTACAAGCATATTGCGCAAGCCTCCATGTAAAACTCCTAGCCGTAAGACTATCAAGGCCAAAAGCTCCCATATTGCACAATATAGCAAGCCAATCCTCCTAGCTGCAACATCAAGCTTGCATGCCCCATTGCCATACATCAAGTTGCTACCAAGGCCTAATCATATTGTCATCCTCATCCTCCTCAAGCAAGCCGCAAGCCTAGCAAAGCTATCCTCTCCTTCTAGCCAAGGAAAGCCACATAAAGCTCCATTGCACAACTCAACATCCAAGCAAAGGCCTCTTGCCGCAAGTTGAAGACCCAAGAGGAGACATGCACATGCACAGCTCGAGCACCCATGCACTCTACGTGCACACTGCAGCAACAGCCTCACCAACTACATGTGCACTGTAACAGCAGCCTTACGCACTGCGCGCATACTGCAGCTGCACCAAGTGGTTCTTCCATCCACATTTCCTAGAGCTGCAAGTTGCCAAGAAGGAGATCATCCAACATTGGGCAACTTTCAAGCACAAGGGGGGCCATAACTTTTAGAGAGACATACCGCAACATGAATTGCTGAGGAGACGAGACGAGACATCTACATCTTGCTAGACGAAAGCTGGCCCGTGCTGATTGATCGAGACAACGACGGATACACAAAATTAAGCTTTCTAAACTCTTATTATTATTTTTGTGTAGTATTGTTTGATCTCCGTAGGGAAAATTTACGGTTTACTTGTGATACTTTGGGGTCTTGTCTAGTGGTGGTCTAGACAAGAGGAACTTGACGGGTGTCGTCAAGTGAGAGCATATATTAGGATTGATAGTGTTGAACATGGTGAGTGGGGTACTGAGCCTGGTGAGTGTAGAGACATTGGTCCCATAGCTATTACGGTTGTGCCTGTATGCTATAAATATAATATTCACTTTCGGGGGTTGGACGTAGGCCGTGGTAATCGACCGAACCAGGGTAAATCTGTTGTGCATTTGTGATTGCTTTTTATTTACTCTAAATCTGCTATAACTGCGTGTGATTGCTCGTGGGTTGTACGAGAATTTTTATTAGCCTATTCCCCCCCTCTAGGCTTAGATCTAGATCCAACAAGTGGTATCAGAGAAGGTTATAGGATCTTGGCTTGATTGAGCATGAATAACTCTATTGATTGTGCTTTTTCTGAAGGTCAGTCTATATCACGACCCCCAAAATTTAATGGAGTAGATTATGCTTATTAGAAATCTAGGATGAAAATCTACTTGATATTTATTGACTATAAAGTTTCGCATATTCTCGAAAAAGGTTATAAGCCACCTATATTAAAATTGAAAATATTGATATGCTTAAACCTGAAGACAAGTGGGATGATAATGATTGGAGATTATATTCTTTAAATGGAAAAGCTATGAATGCTCTTATATGCTTTCTTAATAAATCTGAATTTAATCGTATCTCACATTGTCAAACTGTGCAGGAAGTATGGCATACACTGGAGGTGATGCACGAGGGATCGTCACCAGTGAAGGAGTCTATACTTGCACTTCTGAGCACAGAGTACGAGAGTGTTCGCATGCTACCATCAAAGTCTATATCAGAGATGTTTGCGTGGTTCACCAACATCTTCAGCAAGTCTAGCTCCCTCGGTAAGCCATATTCTAGCCTTGAACAGGTAAGAAAAATCTTAAGGGCACTGCCAAGCTCTTTCAGGCCTAAATTCACGGCCATCCAAGAAGCGAAAGATCTATCGCAGATAAGAGTGGAGGACTTGATAGGCAACTTAATGTCTCATGAGCTTGAGCTGGAGAATATTGAGGCTAGAGAGAAACCAGAGGAGAAGGAAAAAGCCCCAAAGCCACTAGCTCTTCAAGCTAGGGAAGATGACGATGAGGAGGAGATGACAGCATTAATGGTCAGAGGCTTCAGAAAATACATCAAAACTCCTCAAGGAAGAGGTGACATGCAACAATTGTGTTATCGTTCTAACCATTGTTGGATTTCAAGGTCGCACATAGCATCTACTGTGTAGGTACGATGGAGATTTGGCAAGGAGCTTTGGATTGAATGTTTTCATTATTTAAGCTTCTTAGCCAAACGACGACGCGAAGGTATATCTTTTCCCTTTTTGAAATTATTGCATACCTTCATAGATTTTGTATGCTTGAACTATTTTTTATTTATGTGCTAGTTTTCTTGGTTCTATTTTGCTTGAGTCATTATTTATAAAAAAATCAAAAAAATGAAAAAGACAAAAGCAAAAAAATGGGTGCTTAAAGATTATCTTTTCTCTTTATATCATTCAAGTAGTATTATTAAATGTCATTCATATCCTTGTAGAAATTATTGTATTATTTTTATAGCTACATGCGCATGTTAGAATTCCTAAGTAGCCATGACATGTTTAATGAATTGAATAACTTGATTTCTACACCTACACCTTCACTTCCACGTGTATTGAATATTGTTGCACAATTGGAGATTCTTTTATGAAATGTTGGAAAGTGAATGTAAGATAAAAATAACTGATAAATCTAAGGGATATAATGTGTATTTCTATGAATAAAAATTGAGCACAAAAGAATTGAATATGAAACAAGAAAAATGAAAAAGAATGAATATTGCTCCGTATGTAAAATGGATACAATTCATGGCAAGTATACTTCCCACGAGTATCCAACATATGCTATATGGGTAATCTTTAGCGTTGGTGTATTTTACTCGTCAGGCAATGCCACCCCCACATCTAAGAGTCCTTATAGGCTATGCTTTTGGGGTGTGGTATCTTGAACTCATTTTTAATGAGGTGGGGAAAATCAATCCGAGTGATATCATGTTTATTGGGAAATGTGGATTGGTTTTGGTTGATTTCTATGAGAGTTTCTCCCTT
The DNA here is from genome assembly GCA_030789695.1 of Scilla litardierei. NCBI lineage: Eukaryota > Viridiplantae > Streptophyta > Magnoliopsida > Asparagales > Asparagaceae > Scilla > Scilla litardierei. Next base: position 118,577,689 of record CM061134.1, read on the forward strand.
TGTGCTTCAATTATTTAACCATCACACTTACACGATGGTGTAGAAGTCTATGCTACTCTATTTTATTGAATTTGAAGTGATTATTCTAAGAAGAATGACATGCAAGTGCTAGTTGTAATTTATAATGCTTTATTTTTGCATGTGACATGAACAAGACTTTGTGTATACGCTTTTGATGATAACAAAAGGGGGAGAAAATAATGAAGATTTGGTGCATTAATGCTTATATGTGCAAATCTAAATATTGGTTTAAGGGGGAGCATTAATGAATTATTGAATATGTGAATATGTGTTCAAGGGGGAGCATGACATGCTTACCTGTATCACATTATCACTACATCATTGCATGCTTGTAAGCTTGTTTATCAAGTGGTAAATTGTTGCATGCATCCTCCCATTATCACACTTTACACATACATGTCATGATGTATTATTTGGAACGTTAGTGCAAATCTTATAATAGTTTGTCATCATCAAAAGGGGGGGATTGTTGGATACAACGTATGTTGGATACAACGATCGTTAACTTCGTGTTTGATGATAACAAACTTATGTGAAAGTTCTAATGTGTGTGCTAAGTGTTTTCAGGAATGGCACGCTTGTAAATATTCAAAGTGATGACTAAGTCAATTGATGGATGAATTGCTATTCACATAGCAAATTGGAAGATGGAGCAATTGCTATTCATATAGCAACTTGGACTTGGTCAAAGATGGATGGATATGGAGTATCTCCTTCAAATCTCCTTTTGATTGATTCAAATCAATTAGAGATTGATTCAAATCCTAATCCTATTAGCATTGCAAATCAAATCCCTATCAAATCTCATATCCTATTAGAATCCACATTCAAATCCTATTCCAACATGGAAAGAGATGGAGACTTATTCAAAGAGCAATCTAATGGGGATTAGAACAAATCAATTTGGATTGATTGATATCAATTAAAGATTCTATTCAAATCCTAATCCCATTAGCATTGCAATGAGATCAAATAAAATCCCTCCAAATCTCCTACTCCTATCTCCGTTATGATTCCTCCTTAACCACAACTTCTACATCACCCTTTCCTATATAAACCAAGCATCCAAAGGGGTAGAAAATACAACCAACACAAACAAAAACTCTAGGAGATTGTGGTAAACACCAAGAAAAAGAGGGGAACAATTCGTCCATTGCAAAACCATCAAAGGATCAAGCTTCAAGCCTATTTTCATCCGTTGCCAAAATACTCAAGGCCAACCCCTAGTAGCTTATCATCTTCCCTTGAGTCCAAAGCTATCATTGCTATACCTATAAGCATATTTCGCAAGCCTCCAAGTAAAACTCCTAGCCACAAGACTATCAAGGCCAAAAGCTCCCATATTGCGCAATATAGAAAGCCAATCCTCCTAGCCGTAACATCAAGTTTGCATGCCCTATTGGCATACATCAAGTTGCTACTAAGGCCTAATCATATTGCCATCATCCTCCTCCTCAAGCAAGCCGCACGCCTAGCAAAGCTATCCTCTCCTTCTAGCCAAGCAAAGCCACACAAAGCTCCATTGCACAACTCAACATCCAAGAAAAGGCCTCTCGCCGCAAGTTGAAGACCCAAGAGGAGACCTGCATGCACACTGCTCGAGCACCCACACACTCTACGCATGCACTGCAGTAGCAGCCTCACCAACTGCACGCGCACTGCAGCAGCAGCCTGACACACTGCGCGTGCACTGCAGCCGCACCAAGGGGTTCTTCCATCCACATTGCCTAGAGCTGCAAGTTTCCAAGAAGGAGATCATCCAACATTGCACAACTTTCAAGCACACGGGGGCCACAAATTTCAAAGAGACGTGCCGTAACTTGACTTGCTGAGGAAACGAGACATCTACATCTTGCCAGACGAGAGCTGGCCCGTGCAGATTGACGGAGACGACGACGGCTACACAAAACCAAGCTTTCTAAACTATTATTATTATTTTTGTGAAGTATTGTTTGATCTCTATATGGGAAACTTTACCGTTTACTTGTGATACTTTGGGGTCTTATCTAGTGGTGGTGTAGACAAAAGGAACTTGGCGGGTGTCGTCAAGTGAGCATATATTAGGATTGATAGTGTTGAACACGGTGAGCGGGGTACTGATCCTGGTGAGTGTAGAGACGTTGATTCTCTAGCTATTACAGTTGTGCATGTACACTATTAATATAATATTTGCTTTCGGGCACTGGATGTAGGTCGTGGTGATCGACTGAACTAAGGTAAATATGATGTGCATCTGTGATTGCTTTTTATTTACTCTGAATCTGCTATAATTGCGTGTGATTGCTCGTGGTTTGCACGAGAATTTTTATTAGCCTGTTCACCCCCTCTAGGCTTAGATCCAGATCTAACACAATGGTCTATCCGATGTATTGATATCTATTTCTTGAAACTTCTATGACCACGAACGTTTTTAGACCTATGCTACAATCGGTTAAACACTTCTTCGTGATCGAGATCTCCATCTTGATACATGTTTGACCTCGCTTTAAGTCTCAGGACTATACCTAAGTTCTAATAAAGACAACATTATTATTAACTTAGGTAAATTCTTACCAAACAGCTTACTGTTATTTTCAACAAGATGTCTGTATACATACATAGAGATGATTTTTCTCGAGGGCATACCTATCTATCAACATCTCCCACTTGCACTCTAGCCCATTTATTCTGGTTTCTCATACCGCATTTACACATAAGTCTTTCTAGACTTTATGTGGTAGACCCTTCGTGAGTGGATCTGCTAAACCGTCTACTGTATAGACTTAAGGGGTTTCTATGTTCATTTTAGGCCACACATTTGAATCGCATCAAAATAATTCACTTGGTCCCTTGGAATCCATAATATATGTCTTGACTGGATCTTATCTAGCTCATCATACCTTACGAGAATAATCCATATTAGTTACTGGTCATTTTGATGGTTCATAATCATTTCTGATAAAGTGTCAAACTCTTTGACCACTTTGTCAAAACATATGTTCCGGCTCCTTGATGCCTCACATGATTTTTATTCGCTCCCACTGACCTTGAAAACTCTATAAGTTTGTTCTTCTAAATCATACTTAGAAAACATATATATATCCAGTTTTCATGGTCATCATGAGCATTTACATCAAGTCTGATCCGAATAGATCTGTACACAGCTTTTGAGAGAAAATTTCATCACAATCTGTTTATAGGAGTTCTGATGATAACCATTCTCAACCAGCATAACTTGAACTTCATTAATTTCTGTCTGCACTAATCTTCTGTCTCGAAGATTCACTTGCAGCCAAAGAAAACACTTTTCTTGGCAACGTAAACTAAAGTCCATACTTTATTTACGTGCACGGACATTTTTCGGATTGCATCAAGCCATTTATCAGAGTCCCTACTCCGAATGGATTTTTGGAAGTTGACTAGGCCATCATCAACTATGACATTTTACTCGACTCCTTCGTCTCATGAGGCTCAAGTAACCTATTGACTTCCAAATGTTTAATTTGAGGAATATTATAACCTTATCAAATACCTAGGCATTATTATCTGGGTTTTAACCCAGAACGAGGATTGTAACTCAGAATCACTAGCCATGTATCGCATTAAGTCTAACAGAGTACGATTCATGCTATCTTACACACTGATGTGTTAAAAAACTTGATTTGAGAGACAATCTCATTTTATTTTAGTTACGCAAGAATTACATAGCTAAGTATTCGACTCTTCGATCTGATTCGAATCAGTTCAAATACTTCTGTCATTGTGTTCTCTATTTTATCAGACTTGTGTTTCATCAGGAACACGTGTCATAATAAAAAAAGAATACATTATCTGGCTTATTTAGACTTTAGTCTGGGTACATCTGTATGTACGAGACTACAAGTTCCCCAACTCATTCTCCCACTGTCGCACAGATGGAATTTTGTCCATCATACCTTTGAGACAAGATTCACAAGTGTCTATTGACTCATAATACGAGAGGTCGAACCCCTCTTTATCTGACTTGTGAAGCCTAGTCTCTTCGGTACGGCATAGTCTATTTTTCCATATAAGATTTGCTACTAACTTGCGTATTTATATATTAACATTTAATACATCATCTTATACAAAAATATCACATCAAAACATTTCTTTTAAAGTAATGTGACGACATTCGCCAAGTGTGATATAAGTTCTATATGGCCTAAAGACAACTTTTGTTCATTAGCCAATATGTGAGACTATCTTTTCTTTTGTATAACAATTATACTGAAATTTTAGACATCAAACATGTCCCATTTTCAGTTCCTCTTATTATGCCTTGTCTTGTGGCAGACCAAATATTCTTTTTCAATGAAGTTTCTTTAGCGCATTCTCCTTTCTAAATGACATTTAGACATGTTTCGTCCTAACACAAATATTAGCTATGCAAGCATCACATGCATCCAAACACTTGAGCTTTACAACCTTGAGGAGAGTCAATGATTTGTTCGTCTCAAGATCTAATTTGGATACATGGTCGTGCACCGCTCTTACATTCATCTTCGAGTCAAACAGTTTGATCGAAGTTTCGAACCTTATAGATTGAAACTGTTTTCAATACAACCTTGAGGAGACTCAACAAGTTGTACGGAGAAACGTGCTTTAAACATCAATATATTCAAGCTGCCCCTGCTCATAGAGGTGAGTGTTAAGTAGCGTGCTTTTATAGTGTTAGACTTTAGAGCTTAAGGAACATTATCATTAACTCAGTGATAGGAAGGACACTTTTATATCAGTGAGAATATAGTTTGGTTTATCAAATATTCCTTAACCAATCATCTTGCCCAGTTGACTTATTTGTTTTGAGGATATTAGGATTTGGATTTCACCTTGGTAAACATAGAATTACCTTAGTTTAGCATATGTTCATGATTTTTAAATATAGTTAAAATGGTTTCTATTCAACTATATCCTCCCACTATTTCTGCGATCATATTTAGCTATATAGAGAATGAATATAGTTATTTAATGGGAGAGGGACCCAACCACCCTGAGCTTCACAACCTTGAGGAGACTTAACAAGTTGATCGACTTTGCAGTTGTTAGATAAACTCATTATCAATCACATCACTTGTGACTCCCTATTGGTTTTTACCCCTAGTCACTTATGATCTTGAGGAGACTCAACAAACCATAATGACTAGTCTAGTTGAACCCATGTTTTCATGTCTAATATTAACTTACACCGATACTCGAGGAGACACGACGCAGCAGTTTTGGTTAATACCAGACTACATCTCATGTATGATGGAGTCGGTTTCTAAAAGAGACCATGTCATAACTTGAGGAGACTCAACAACCATGACAGGCGTCTTTTAGTCCCCTAATCCAAAAACAAGGAGGGCTACATCTAACCTTGAAGAAGTTTTTTAACGTAATTGATTAGATGTAATCGACAGTTTCACATAATTACAATTCGCATCCTTGCGGTCCAACGGAAAACGGCCAGGGTTTGGCTACGCCAGGATCACTATTCCAAGTCGAGCTAGGATGATCTACAACATTAGTCAAAAAAACACTAAACCGGATCATGGTCCATTGAAGGAAACTGATTATTCATATTTGTGCCATCGACTAGAAATGGCTTCATTAAAACTAGTTCATCCTATCAACAAGTTAAATCCTAAAATTCGAAATTATTAGGATCGTTGAATAACTTTTATTAATTTCCTTATCAACTATAATGAATGAATTTTAGGGTGCTATCATAATCATGTATTATGCATATAAACAAGTTTAAATCATAGCATGTCCATCAAAAATTATTTTATAATTTTCTGGAAGCTTTTAATGGCTATCCTAAAATATTTTCTTGTATTATCACATAATCAACAAGAATGATACAACCATTAAAATTTTTACCTAAACATTTTAGCATGAAAACATAGCAATTAAAATTATCTCATAATTTTTTTTACTAAACTTGCAAACTTAAAATTCATCGCGTAAGTTTAAGTTACATTAATAATTAATTATCATCATATAATAATTAAGATCTAATTTTAAAATTATCAAATGATTTTAAAATTAAATCTAATTTTCAAAAACAATTTTCGAAAACATTACTTGGAAAGGACTATTCTAATAGTTTAAAACTCAACCTCTATCTCAGGGAGAAACATGATGTATTACATACATTTTATAATTGCAAAATATAGATTATGTAGACATGGCTCTGATACCACTGAAGGGTATCGCTCTGATATCATTGCAACGCTGCTAAGGCCCATCATCTATGGCATCCTAGACCCGTCACAAGATCGCTCAAGAACTTGTTTTATGGCATGCCTCTCAACAACGCCAAACCCATCATAAGATTCCCATCTTACCGGGACTTGGTACGGTAAGAGTGATTACGTCGGGTCAGCTCATAACCTGAGAATCCATACTCAAGTATCAATAAGATTTAATACCACTGGAGAGTTTTCTAGGTCCTTAAGACAATAAAATCGACGTCCGGCCTAAGTCGGACGGACGACGAAATCAAACAAGCAGCAAAAAATAGTACTTCAAACAACTTTAAGTTTAAGCCCTAAAGAAACAACCAGAGCGCAGATCTCTACTATCCTAGGGTTGGGTCCGACCAATCCCTAAGGATAGATCTATCTAACATTTGCAATTATAAATGCATGAATATTTAAACTACATACCTTTCACTTTGTTTCCGCAGAATACAAAGCGTCATTTTCAGTAACAATTCTTTGGCCTCGTACCGCTTCTCCCAAGCCGAGCCACATCCCGAGCCGCACCTCGTCCCGAGGAAAACTGATTCCCAAACCGCACCACGTCCTGAGGCGAGCAACACCCGTGTCGCCGACCCAACCATGCATCGAAGAAAGTTTCACCTTGAGTGGATCCTCCCTCAAGACTTCGGTTCTGATCCGAACTCCTTCGTAGCTTTGCTGGCGCCCGATGAGGAGCAAGGAAGAGTTTAGGGAGAACGAGAGAATAATTTATTTAACCTCAGATCCGAGCTTGCTCATGTTTAATATAACTACTCAGATCTAGAGCTTCGATCAAGTTTCAAGGAGGGGAGTAGGCCCCTACTTATATAGGTGGCTGACCCCTCCTCTCTTCTCAATTTCTGATGTGGTACTAAACTTTTGGAGAATAAAAATCAAATTAGTTTGCCTTACAATAAGGCCAAACTTTGATGAATTTTCTCTCCCTCAACATTGAGCTCCAAGAATGATGTCACACATCATTGTAAAGAGGGTTGAATGGTGAACGTGTAGGAAAAAAACAGCGCTCCAATCCGAGTTTGTTTAACCCCCTCAAACGAATCTCCAAAAATGGCCCAAAATAATGTTTTTCGTAAAAATGCAGCCATCGTACATAGACAGAACCCTAGCACCATGTGGGCCCACCAGGTGGGGCCCACCTGCGGGCCCCACCCACAAGCCAAGCGGGTATCACATGTGCAGCGCATGTGCACTGCCGCTTCGGTGCACGTGACTGCACACAGCGCGGGCGTCGCAGAGCGCGGGCGCGTGCCCGCGCATCGCCCAGGCGCACACCCGCGCTGCGCCTGGCGCAGGCATGCACTGCATCTGGATGTGGGCCGTGCCCATGGCAAACACGGGCACAGGCTCCTTTTATCGGGTCGGGTGCGCCCGACCTACTATGGTGGCGTGCCTGACCTGCAATGCCCTATAAGGGCCTTTTGTGCTTGTTTTTGGCTTTAACTTGTGCGTTTGGAGTCTGTTTTCGATGTCGTTCGATCCGACGTTTAGATCGGGACGATCTCGTTATCTAGGTAACCCTTTCCCTGTGTTTATTATATTAAATATGCACGTAAATATTTTACGACACATTTAACTCCCTTTGCATCATTTGCAAAATTCCCACATCTAATATCAAAAACCATTTGCATAAAATACAAATGAACTGAGGGCATACATCCATCAACATCTCCCACTTGTACTCAAGATCATTTATCCCGAGTCTAGAAGCTAACTGTAAACTATTTGCAGTTTATCTGTCTCTTGCATTAAATGCATTTTCTTCCTAATCCTACCCATTAATTAACTAAGGCCTCACTTTATTTGAGACCCTACAGCCTGACCATACAACAGATGGGGCTCGAAACCCTAGATGGCAGTGACCACGAGTAGCAGGTGTCATCCCTATTTTGGTATCATACTTATGTGGGTAACTCATCGACATGAGTAATGTCGGGACCACCCTGATTTTGTCCTTGATGAATACCGCAGTTTTAGTGTCTTCGTCAAAACTTTGCAGCTTAGTTAAGCCTAGGGTATGGTCAATAATCAACCCTACTGGCTTGAACTTAGTTAGTCTCCATCGATCTTTAGTCAAATAATATTGGACTTCTTTCAACATACTCTGGCCAGAGTTTTCACTAAAGATCGAACTAACACTGCGACACTAACTCCCCATTGACAGGAGAGACGAATCCTATTTTGGTCATTACTCTCCTCGCACGTTTCAAGTGTCACCCAACCAAATGCCTTTCAACAGGGCTTTCTCGAGGCTAGGTCGGTGATTTAAGTGACATCGTCCACACACATGTTCGTACAATAACCTCAAGTCAAAAGACCAACTTGCCTATCATCATTAATAGTTAGTATTGATAGATTGGTCAAATTTAACCATATGATACCTCTCGTTGGGTCGTTCAGTGAACTCATTCTCCAGTGAGCACTTGTGTCTCGTCTCCAACTTTGCCAATTCAAATGACCTTGAGATCATCGTCACCACTCCATGGTGAAGACTAAGACACGATGGTCTATCCAATGTGTCAATATCCATTTCTCGAAACATCTATGACCACGAACGTTTCTAGACCTCTGCTACAATCGATCAAACACTTCTCCATGATTGAGATCTCCATCTTGATACATGTTTGACCTCGTATTTAGTCTCAGGACTATACCTAAGTTCTAATGAAGACAATATAATTAACTTAGGTAAATTCTTATCAAACAGCTTACTATTATTTTGAACAAGATGTATGTATACATACACATGGATGAATTTCCTCGAGGGCATACCCATCTCTCAACATCATTCTCAATACCCAATTGTGTATTTTGTGAAATTAGATCAACACTATCTTTAGAAGAAACATGATCTAATTTAGATTTGAGGGAATTCACCTCATTTCTCAATGTGCCATTTTGAGAAACCAAATTGGTTTTCTCAAGTGTAAGTGTGTCAACAATTGTGTCAATGTTGGTGATGCATGTCATGGATGATTTACTAACATTTAATTTCTTAAAATTAGTATATATAAGCATAAGAGATTAATACTTAGAAAATAATTCTTCATTAGCAATATGAAGTTCATCCATAGTTACCTCGGTGTCATCGTTCTCAATATCGCTTCTATCGGAGAATGTATATTATTAGGCTATGAAGCACTTATGTACACTCTCACCCTTTGCATCCACAGATTCATTTGACGAATCCCCACTTGAGTTAACGAAAGTCCCAACGAGTCATTTCTTCTTGTCCTTCTTGAATTTTTCGGACTTGTGGTACTTCAGAGCTTTCCACTTTTCTTTGTTACTTAGCATTGGGCAATCCTTCTTGATGTGCCCTAGCTTGTTATACTTAAAACAAAGAGAAAAGGAGTTGTTAGTGAAATCAAATTTAGATTTGGAATGAAATTTACCTTTGCGAAAGAAGCGTTGGAACTTCTCGCCATTAGCGTAGTTTCTTCCAAATCTATTTCGTTCTTGGCCTCATCAGTATCGGAGGATGAAGATGTAGCCTTGAACGCTAATGCCTTCTTCTTTGCCTCGATTGGCCTCATCATGCCTCTAATATTCAATCGGTTCTCCCTTCTTACTTCATAAGACATGAGAGTATCGATGAGATTTACCACGGTATAGTTCTTCATGTCATTAACCTCCTCAATGGCAATAGCCCTTCTTTCCTACTTTGAGGTCAATGATATGATTATTTTTCTTACCTTCTCTTGCTGTGTGTATATTTATTCGAGAGCTTTAAGCTCATTGGAGATGTCGGTGAAGAGTTTGTACATCATTGCTGTCATGCCCCGCTTCCCAAAACTACGGAGGCGAAGCGTGACTAAGGCCCGCTTGGGCCGAAGTTGTGAAGCTCGGTCCCAATAAGCGTCTGTAGGGATACAATTTTAAAAATTTCAGGTTCTTGCATTTATAAAATTTCGAAACAATAAAAGTATTGAAAGAAGGATGCATCATTTCATAAAAGAGATAATATCCAGCATGTGACAAGTCTAATAAAAGAAGCCTAAGCATGGCAACAACTGCAGAAAAGGAAATTAATGGTGCTACACACCTAACCTAAAAACAGAAAGCAAAGAGTGTTACGCACCCGAACTAAAAGTAGTAACCGCTGTAAGACAGCGACGGAAAAGACCTCTAAGCTGGTCCACGTCAGGAAGGTACTCTGGGTCGACATCCTCTGGCTCCACGTACTCCGATGTGTCCGACTCGTCCACGTGCTCTGGCTCAACACCTGATGTACAGAATCCACGAGAAAAGGAACTGTACGTCAGGTAAAGTCTACAGAGGAGGGTTAGACTCTACTGTAAGTGTACTGTAATTTTAATCAACAGTTTACTGGTTGATTAACATGCTGGGGTTATAACATGGCAGTTAAAGAAAGTAAAACGGTGCAGGAAAAGTAAACACGACAAGCAGTAGCTGTAGCGTGTGCTACCGACTTTGGGACTAACCTAAACGGGACAAGACAAGACACATGTGACTCAAAGGGTTCACACCATACGGTTCGAGGGGGATCAAACCATCTCCCCGTGCGCATGCTCAACCCTACCCCACCCAAGTGCACAAGACAAGTCCGCACAATGGATCACTCACCCTTCTAGGTGAGTACCCTATTGCCCGAAGGCTGTGTATCCGTACAAGTGATCACTCTCTCTGGCTTGGAGATTGCCATATTTGCCTGCAGGCTTAACCATTTCCAATCGTGACAATGGATCACTCCCTCTAGCTTGGAGAGTGCCCTATTCGCCCGCAGGCTTTTTGTAACAAGACACGACATGACAAGTGAAAGGGATAGTTCTTTCTAGGGGGTCCACATGCACGCACACACAGAATAGCTCTAAGGTATCAGTTGTTGTTGTTGTTGCGCTTAGACTTCGTCATCAAGTCTAAGCTGTCAATGGGGGTCCCGGGCGCTATCATTTCACGTCCGGTTCTCTTTGTTTACGTTTTAACAGTTCTAAGAGTCTATGGCCTAAACACGGCCGAAAGTACAAGTGTATACACTTGCCTGCGGTGGCGAGTGCGTCGTCTGTCTGAAGCATCCCGTCGAAGCGTCGCATCGGCGATGGTTCGTCTGAAACAGGATAACGGCGATGTCAGATTGCGCTTTCGTCAGTCCTATTATGATTTGTTTCTAAATTTGGCGAGACTACCCTAACAGTCAAAAGTCACGTCTTTTGATGATTCGTTCAGTCTAGATCGACGTCTACCCTATGTGCACAGAAATTCAGTTCGTTCGTAGATTTTCTACGGTGGACAGTATTTTAAAGATGCGTAAATAAAATTTAGTTGTCGTTGATGGTTTTTAAATTAGGTTTTGATTCTCTATCATGAGGGTTCTTACTACGCGTTAGAGGACTAAGCTTTTGACGTCGTTCAAAAAGCGGATGTCGGGTCTGAACGGCGATGTGTCGACGTCGTCTGTAACTCCTCGACCGTGGGTAGCGCAGTGAGGCACCTTTAAACATCGAGGTGGAGGCATGAAAAAAGAGAGCAAGCAGTGATCTTCCTCCCGTTGCAGGTAGCGCAATGGATCTTCATGACGGCGGCGACGTCGGGTAAAAACACATGGGTATGGCGATGCACATGAACTCTGACGGTCCAAGGGGACTGTTGGTGATTGAAGTAGGATCAGTGGAAGTTGCTCGGCCTGGTGGATGGCCGACGGTGTGAGCATACGGTGGTGGGTGGCAGTGAGAAGTTGAAGGGGACAGATTCACGCAATGGTCGTTGTCACACGTCTCAGCGGAAAACCAGCGATGAAAAGCGTCAAAGGAAGGTTTTAGTAGCTAAAAGACTTCAATAGGAAGCCAACGGTGGCAGAGTGGTCGCCGGAAGCGGTCGGAAGTGGTCGTGTGCCGGTGTTGAAGATCAGCGCACAGATCTGTCAAAAACAGCCGCTAGGGCTTATTTCATCGGTTTTTCAAGGAGCTAGAGATGCGAGAAGTGAGCAAGGAGGGATGCAGTTGGTAGAGGGACTCTAGAGGAGTCCAACGGTGGTAGGGTGGTCGCCGATGATGGCCGGAGGTGACCGGGCGATGGGTTTTTTCGACGATGGTGCAGATCTATCAAAACTGACATTGAGGCGAGTTCGAGAGATGTTTCGAGGAGGTAGAGATTAGGAAATAGGGTAATGGGAATTGCAGATGATAGGGGGGCCTGAGGGGAGTCGAGTGGAGGTGGAGATGGCTGGAGGGGATCGCCGGAGAGGAGGCGGCGTAGAGATTTTTCGGCGATAGGCTATCTATCCAAAACCTGGGTTTGCGAGGGTTTGAGAGGGTTTTCGAGTGTGGTTTTTGGCTTCTAGGAGGGGGAGGAAGGAGATGTTGTCGAGGGGGAGGAGTTGACCAGCGGCCTGGGCTCCGGAGGTGGCTGGCGGCGAGCCGAGGTGGCCAGAGGCGCGGGTTAAGGCAGTCAAACCAATTTTCGGTCAGGTTGTGTTTTTAGGGGTCTTTTGATGGGTTTTAAGGGGAGATAGAGAGAAGAGATGGGAGAGAGGGAGGATGGGAGAATGGTGGCCGGACTTTGGGGTGGCCGGAGCCTCACCGACGGCGAGGGGAAAAACGCAAGTAAGGGGCGGCTGATGGGTTCTTATCGCATGCCCTAGTTGCTTGTTGCATGAGTTGTTTTTAAGGTGATGATTGATGCTAAAATGTGTATGAAGTGGGGGTATACTTAAGGATGACTAGGGGGAGAGAGAGAGAGAGAGAGAGAGAGAGAGAGAGAGAGTGTGTGTGTGTGTGTGTGTGTGTGTACAAAGAGGGGGAAACTATGGTGATGTTAGCCATAGGAACCATATCATGATACATAAGAATAAAATATGATTTGGGATTAGGATTTGAATTTTAGATTTGATTAAGGCTAATTAGGCTTGGGTTTTGATTAGTGATTTGGGTGGGCTAGGAGTGTCAGAAAAATACGGAAAAAATATGGAGACGACCGTGACGAAGAGAGGCTCGGGGATACGGTGGTCAATCGTGCATTTGGTTCATGAAAAATGAACAGAAAAATAAAAGATCCGACAACTACGTCTAAAGCTACGACGATCCTGCAATCAAACTCGATTTGTGGGAGAACGACCCGTGAAATGACGTTCACTAAAAATCCCACAAATAACTACTCTTCCATACAGTCACATCGACATATCACATCACATAGTCCGAATCCAAGAAGAGGCCAAATAAAATACGCACACGAAAAGAGTCGTACGCTTAGAAAATACTACGGTCGGAAAGCGGCCGTTACATTCTACCCACCTTAGAAATGATTCCGTCCTCGGAATCACTTATACTAATATTAATATTTATATACACTCATGCCTATAACTCCCATATCTACACATAATGCTCGCTAATCCCATAACTTCAATCATTGTTCCTTAAATAATACATCATAACTCGTCTCTCCACTGGCTAATGCTACATCTAGAATCACACCCTAGCACCTGGCTATCCGTCCATAATTTAACAATCATCACGTCCCCAATATAATCTCCTTCATATCGACTCATAATTTATCATCAATGAACCATCGAACCATATCTACACTTACCCCTATCATCTAATCTCCTAACCATACCAAATCCGTCTACCTAACCATCCATTCATATCAACACATCGTGTTAATTTCAAAGTATTCTCACCCCAACCTATAGTCAAATCTTTGATGCTTCAAATGCCCTACTCATTTCATGATCACTCTAAATCATACTATACCTCCATAGCTACTCCTATCTACCACTCGTCCAAGTTTTAGGTCGATTAAGTACTCACTTCCCTGCATATAATTTCAGCCAACCAGGATTTTCCATTGAGTCTGTCACACATTGGTATTATAAATAAGTCTTGGACACCTCATTCTTTTCATCCCAAAGAAATTATAATCAATATCTTTGTGTTCAAAATCAATTAATCACCGCTACAGCATATCTCATCTCACTCTATGCCTACCCGCAACATAACCCTATAACAATAATAACTAGTACTAATAATGACATAACAATAAAAATAACACTCCCGAAGAGGGAAAGAGAAGATAAGAATGTTAAAAAAACATGTGAGAAAAACGTATGGAGTTGCGGTATTGGATGAGGGAGGTTAAGGGGTTGTGATCTTGTGTGCTAGTTTCAAAACTTTAAAGATTTGATTTAAAAGAAAACAAAAGTTTTGATACAATCACATGCATCCAAAGATAAGCTATTCTATAATACAAAACACTAAGTCTATGGAATTGCCTGCTATGACGCTTTCCATACATATATGAATACCATCATTCAGACAACTCCATACATATAATACAAACCACAATGAGTATACACACATGACACATGAGACAATCATCAAGATCCTAAGGGTAGCACACTCATACAGGTTCACACACTCTACCTATATACATGCGCCACGAAAACATCACAAACCAAAGGGCCCACTACTAAACTAGAGGGGACACAGGCAGCTACAAGCACTAATGTCTGCACAACGGAAAGGAAACTGAAACCAAAAGCGTAACGAAACAAGATCGGAAAGAACGAGTTCAAATAAGGCGAGATAAAGGGATAGCTGGTTGGGTGGGACAAAATGGTAAAATAATTAAATAGATGAAAGAAGAATTACGTGTAAAATATGGTATCATATACTTTTATACTTATAAAAATATGTAGAAAAAGTGAGCAGATAGTAGAAAATTTCAACTCGAAAAAAAAAGTTAGACGAAGGAATGAAGAGTAGGGTAAAGTAGCGATTGTTTTGCAAATGAAAATAGATTTATACAAAGATTTTTTTCTTATTTTTTTGAAATATGAGCACGATGAACATAGAACTGATATATATATATGAAAAATTAAAGTTCTCTTTAGTTTAGAAAATATTCTAAAAGTACGTACGGTAAGTGGTTAGAAATAAATTTTGTAGTTTAGAAAAAGAATAATATATATATTGAATTATCAAAATGATAACAATGTTTTAAAAATTGAAATACGAAAGATACCGGTTAGAAATAATTACAAGATAGTAACTTGAAAATTACGACCAAGGAGGTTTCAAAATCCCAGAAGGTACTTTAATTCAACCGAAAAGCAAGAAATTTTAAATATATAATAAAGGGTTTTCAAAGAAGTTAAGCTGAGCGAAGAATTTAATAAGGAATTTCGAAAATACTTTTAGAGGAAACAGAATTGGCAATGGGAAGATTCGAAGGATCAACGATAATCATCAGGAAGCGATCACGTGAATCGGGGGAAAGGAATGTGATCGCATGATGAATACGCCTAGGATATGATTCATGAATAGCTATGATGGAATTCTACATCCGATAACACAGAAGTGTAAAGATTGGAAAGATGCTAGAAATCCGAGATTCCTAATTATCGGGCCGTCTAAAAATCAGGGAAAGCTCAACACTAAGACTTCCTAATGAACTAGACTGTAATCAGGATCTCAGGGAAAGGTTCCTAAGAGAATCAAGGTTACATTATGTTGAGTCCGAAATTGATGGACTCGGGCGAACGACTAACGAAGGACTCTAGAAATCTAACACGGTCAGAGCCAGGTGAGGGGCTACCAGGGCATCCTAAGGCGAGTATGACTAAAACTTAACCAAATCGCCTGACTACCAAACCTGGATGTCTATCTAAGTCTTCCTACCATGTAAGACTGGAAAAACCTAATTTAGACTTGTACATGGATATTAAATGAATGCGGTACTCTTATTGTTCCGAACTTTTTGCATGACCTGTATGGGCCACCACTAAAACCTGTCACGCCCTGCTTCCCAAAACTATGGAGGCGAAGCATGATTAAGGCCTGCTTGGGCCGGAGCTGTGAAGCTCGGACCCAATAAGCGTATGTAGGGGTACCATTTTAAAAATTTCAGGTTCTTGTATTTATAAAATTTCGAAACAACAAAAGATTGAAAGAAGGATGCTTTCATTTTATAAAAGAGATAATATCCAGCATGTGACAAGTTTAATAAAAGAAGCCTAAGCATGGCAACAAACTGCAGAAAAGGAAACAAATGGTGCTACGCACCCAACCTAAAAACAGAAAGCAAAGAGTGCTACGCACCCGAACTAAAAGTAGTAACCTCCGTAAGACAGCGACGGAAAAGACCTCTAAGTCTGGTCCATGTTAGGAAGGTACTCCGGGTCAACATCCTCTGGCTCCATGTACTTCGGTGTGTCCGACTCGTCCACGTACTCCGACTCAACACCTGACGTACAGCACCCAAGAGAAAAGGAACTATACGTCAGATAAAGTCTACAAAGGAGGGTTAGAATCTACTGCAAGTGCACTGTAATTTAAAGCAACAGTTTACTGGTTGATTAACATGCTTGGGTTATAACATGGCAGTTAAAGAAGGTAAAACGGTGCAGGAAAAGTAAACACGACAAGCAGTAGCCGTAGCGTGTGCTACCGACTACGAGACTAACCTAAATGGGACAAGACAAGACAAGACAAGACAAGACACGTATGACTCGAAGGGTTCACGTCTTACAGTTCGAGGGGGATCAAACACTCTCCCCGTGCGCACGCTCAACCCTACCCCACCCAAGTGCACAAGACAAGTCTGTACAAGGGATCACTCACCCTTCTAGGTGAGTGCCCTATTGCCCGCAGACTATGTATCCGTACAAGGGATCACTCTCTCTGGCTTGGAGAGTGCCCTATTCACCCGTAGGCTTAACCATTTCCAATCGTGACAAGGGATCACTCCATCTAGCTTGGAGAGTGCCCTATTCGCCTGCAGGCTTTTTGTAACAAGACACGACATGACAAGTGAAAGAGATAGTTCTTTCTAGGGGTCCACAGGCACGCACCCACAGAATAGCCCTAAGGTATCAGTTGTTATTGTTGCGCTTAGACTTCGTCGTCAAGTCTAAGCTGTCAAGGGGGGTCCCAGGCACTATCATTTCATGTTCAGTTCTCTTTGTTTACGTTTTAACAGTTCTAAGAGTCTATGGCCTAAACACGGCCGAAAGCACAAGTGTATACACTTGCCTACGGTGGCGAGTGCGTCGTCTGTCCAGAGCGTCCCGTCGAAGCGTCGCGTCGACGATGGTCCGTCTGAAACAGGATAACGGCAATGTCAGATCGTGCTTTTATCAGTCCTAATACGGTTTTTTTCTAAATTTGGCGGGACTACCCTAACAGTCAAAAAAGTCACGTCTTTTCATGATTCATTCAGTCTAAATCGACGTCTACCTTATGTGCACAGAAATTCAGTTCGTTCGTCGATTTTCTACGGTGGACAGTATTTTAAAGATACGTAAATAAAATTTAGTTGTCGTTGACAGTTTTTAAATTAGGTTTTGATTCTCTATCGTGGGGGTTCTTACTACACGTTAGAGGACTAACCTTTTGACGTCGTTCAAAAAGTGGATGTCGGGTCTGAACGGTGATGCATCGGCCTCGTCTGCAACTCTTCGGCCATGGGTAGCACAGCAAGGCACCTCTAAACAACGAGGTGGATGCATGAAAATAGCGAGCAAGCAGCGATGTTCCTCCCGTTGCGGGTAGCGCAATAGATCTTCACGACGGCGACGATGTCGGGTAAAAACACGTGGGTACGGCGACGCACGTGAACTCCGAGGGTCCAAGGGGACTGTTGATGATTGAAGAAGGATCAGTGGGAGTTTCTCGGCCTGGTGGATGGCCAATGACGCGAGCGTACGGCGGTGTGTGGCCGTGAGAAGTTGAAGGGGACAGTTTCGTGCAATGGTCGTTGTCACGTGTCTCAACGGAAAACCAGCGATGAATAGCGTCAAAGGAAGATTGCAGTAGATAAAAGACTTCAAGATGAAGCCAATGGTGGAGAGTGGTTGTCGAAAGTGGTCGGATGTGGTCGTGCACCGGCATTGAAGATTAGCACACAGATCTGTCAAAAACAGCCGCTAGGACTTGTTTCAACGGGTTTTCAAGGAGCTAGAGATGAGAGAAGTGAGCAAGGAGGGATGCAGTTGGTAAAGGGACTCGAGAGGAGTCCAACGGTGGTAGGTGGTCGCCGGGGTGGCCGGAGGTGGCCGGGTGACGGGTTTTTCCGACGATGGTGCAGATCTGTCAAAACTACCGTTGAGGCGAGTTCGAGAGATTTTTCGAGGAGGTAAAGATGTGGGAAGAGGGTAAGTGGAATTTCATATGATAGGGGGCCTGAGGGGAGTCGAGTGGATGTGGAGATGGCAAGAGGGGGTCGTCGGAGAGGCAGCGGCATAGAGATTTTCCGGCGATAGACAATCTGTCCAAAAACTGGGTTTGCAGGGGTTTGAGAGGTGTTTCAAGTGGGTTTTTTGGCTTCTAGGAGGGGGAGGAAGGAGAAGTTGTCGAGGGGGAGGAGTTGACCGACGGCCTGGGCTCCGGAGGTGGCCGGGGGCGAGCCAAGGTGGCCGGAGGCGCAGGTTAGTGCTGTCAAACCAATTTTCAGCCAGGCTGTGTTTTAGGGGTCGTTTGATGGGTTTTAAGGAGGGAGAGAGAAGGGATGGAAGAGAGGGAGTAGGGGAGAATGGTGGCCGGACTTTGGGGTGGCCGGAGCCTCGTCGGCCACGAGGGGAAACGCAGGTAAGAGGCGGCTGATGGGTTCTTATCGCATGCCCTAGTTGCTTGTTGCGTGAGTTGTTTTTAAGGTGATGATTGATGCTAAAATGTGTATGAAGTGGGGGTAAACTTAAGGATGACTAGGGGGGAGAGAGAGAGAGAGAGAGAGAGAGAGAGAGAATGTGTGTGTGTGTGTGTGTGTGTGTGTACAAAGAGGGGAAAACTAGGGTGATGTTAGCCATTGGAACCATATCATGATGCGTAAAAATCAAATATGATTTGTGATTAGGATTTGAATTTCAGATTTGATTATGGTTAATTGGGTTTGGGTTTTGATTAGTGATTTGGGTGGGCTAGGAGTGTCAGAAAAATACGGAAAAAATATGGAGACGACCGTGACGAAGAGAGGCTCGGAGATACGGTGGTCAATTGCATGTTTGGTCCACGAAAAACAAACAGAAAAATAAAAGATCTGACAACTACGTCTAAAGCTACGATGATCCTGCAATCAAACTCGATTTGTGGGAGAACGACCCGTGAAATGACGTTCAGTAAAAATCCCACAAATAAATACTCTTCCATACGGTCACAATGACATATCACATCGCATAGTCCGAATCCAAAAAGTGGCCAAATAAAATACGCACACAAAAAGAGTCGTACGCATAGAACATACTACGGTCGGAAAGCAACCGTTACAGTTGCAATATTCTCACCTTCCTGCATTTGAAACATGTCAAAGTTTTGTATAGCAACATATAACTTTGGCAATTTTACCTTGGTTGTCCCCTCGTGGCTGACGACGAGATGGTTCTATATTTGATATGCACTCTTACATGTGCATATCTTGTTGAACTCATCCGGATCCAATGCACAATGAAGAGCGTTCATTGCTTTCGCATTATTTACCTCGGCAGACTTCTCGGTGGGAGTCCATTTGTCAAAATCCTCTTCGGTGGGTTCTACATAATCCTTATGGAGGGTTCTCCAAAAAGAAGCACTCCTTAGAAACGTCTCCATCCGGCACTTCTAATAGCTGAAATTCGTGCCATTGAAACGCGGTGGACGAATCGTTGATTATTCTTCGAATACAGTAGAAGCCATATCACAATCGTGATTCACTACTAAAAATGGATTTTACTAACGTTTTTATGCCAGCATTTTAAAGAAAGTTGGCACATGTCTATTGGTATTTCGACATTTGCCAGCGTTTATAAGAACGTCGGCGTTTATAAGAACGCCGACAAATGCTAGACTTTTACCAACGTTTATAAGAACGTTGGTAAATGCTGGGCTTTCCCCGCGCTTTCCAAAAAACATAGGCAAATGCTGGATTTTTCCGAAACTTTTTAAAACATTGGGAAATACTAGACTTTTGTCGGCGCTTTCCGAAAACGCTGGCAAATGCTGGACTTTTTCCGACGCTTTTTTAAAATGTTGGAAAATGCGGGACTTTTGTCGGCGCTTTCCAAAAAACACCGGCAAATGCGGGACTCTTTCCGACGCTTTACTAAAAACATTGGTAAATATTGGACATGTCCTAGAGCTTTCCAGAAAACGTCGGTAAATGTCAAACTTTTCCCAATGCTTTACTAGAAACGCATGTAAATGCCAGACTTTTCCCAGCGCTTTACTAAAAATGTCGACAAATGCTAGCATTTTTTAGTCCCACATCGGAAAAATAGAAGTTTCTCTAAGTTTAAATACCTATTGTTCTAACATCTGTAGAACAACTGAGCGACAGGTCTAGCCGGCGGAGGGGCGGCGACGGTCGGCCGGTGGAGGGGCGGGTGGCGACTAGGCCGGCGGGCGATATATTACTTTTCAATAGAAAATATGACATTTTCCAACGTTTTATGGAAGCACCGGTAAATACCATTGACATTTCCCAACACTTTAAAAACGCCTACAAATAATAGACTTTTCCTAACGTTTCAGCCAAATGCCGGTAAATACCATTGACATTTCTCAATGTTATCTCGAAATGCCGATAAATGCTGGACTTTTCCCAACGTTTCAGCAAAACACTTGGAAAAGTGGTCTTTTCCCAACGTTTCACAAAAAACGCCACCTTTTCTTTTAGCAACACCCCTTTTGGCAATGTCTTTGTGGCGTTTCGTAAAACGCCGGGAAAACATTTGCCAGTACTTCAAAAACACCGGAAAATGTAATAAAATGCTGGAAAAAATCCCTTTTTAGTAGTGATTATTGTACGAAGTAGAAGGAGGAACATTGGTATTGTTGTATGACATAGCTATAGTCTAGCTTTTATACCAATTGTAAGGACACTTCCTATGAGAAAAACACTAGAAGGGGGTTGAATAGTGTTTATAAAATTTAACTAAGAAAATATGCCTAATTAAAATCCTAATCCAACAAAATGCAGAAATAAGAATTAACAACAATGAACAATGCAAACAATAACATGTTTCAAGGGTTCGGATTACCCAAGTCAAACCCGACGTGTTCCTGGTAATCCTATGTCCCTTCCACCTGGATACCTCCGAATACTCAAGTTAGAACCCTAACTTGAGGTTTTCTATAAACCCACTTGTAGCAAACCTACTTGTGTAATCGACCGACAATCGATGTCTTTGAATCCCACAACTTGGGAACAAGCAAACCACTCTCACAAATCGAGAGTGAATTCAAATAACGAAAGTTATGAAATTACAAAATACACTTACAATTCACCTATGCCTTGAAATAGAACTTGAAGGAGCAAAGTGAAGTGAGTGTTGATCTCTTCCAAGAAGAGAGTGAAGCACTTTCTCTTGTCACCACCAAATTCCTAGAGGATATCAACTTTAATTCTATGTTGGAGAGCAAGATAGAATGAGATTATAGGGCTTAGAGAGAATGAGAGCTTGAGAGCTTGAAGATGAATTCTTGAGTTGCTAATAGAATGACTAAGCGGCTCAAATAAAACAGTAGAAGCCCCTCTTATAGGTTCTCCAAAACCCTCAAACAAAATACCCAAAACCCTCTTTGAAATCCATGTGGAAAAAGTCAACGGATAGAATTTACACTACAGACAGTCGACTGGTGAAGAAACCACAGTCGACTGCTACACTATGTCAAAGGGTAGGTGATAATTCAAACGATAACTTACCACGTAGGACAGTCGACTGATGAAGGTTCGACAGGTGCCTCAAAACCATCAAGCGACTGAGAAACCTTCTACAAACGACGGATACCCTAAGTACATAAGTTGTGAAAACTAAAGAATTCTGGGTATATTAGGATAGACGACTGGTGTGGAATCCACAGGCGCATGTGCCATGGGCAGGCGACTGGAAAACCAACATCAGTCGTCTGTTGCACAAATGCATAACTTGCCAAAATCAAAGTTCTGGGCAAGTGTTGGACATGCGATTGTAAAATCATATACAGGCGCATGTGCCATGGGCAGTGCCTATAGATCTTTCTTATATCACCGGCAGGGGCTACTGCAAAAGTTGATAAAACGTAGGAAGTTTGGGCAAGATTAAACATGCGACTGACTAACAAGTCACATGCGCCAGACACTAGACAGACGCATGTACTTTGTAAAGCATTCACATGTTTAAAGTTAAGAACCAAAAGACTAAAAATCAAGTCAAAAGAGTGTGCATAACAGACGACTGTTGAACAATTCACAGTCGATTGTTGAACAATTCACAGTCGACTGTTTTGAGATAAGCGCCTGTAGATTGTACTTCAGTCATCTGTTGGAAGTCTAAATTGCACAATTTAGAATAAAAGAAGTTGGAAACCTATGAATTGATTTCTAATAACTTCCTAGGCTAGAATGACTGAAATGTGTGAGCTCCAACAATAATCTACTACAAAGCTACATTCTAATGATAAAGAAAAGAGAATAAAAAGATTACATTTGATTAATATTCTCTTCTTTATCTTGAATGATCTTGAAGTCTTCTTGAAATCTTTGAAGCTTCATTCTTTAACTTTGATAACCCAATCTTCAACTTTGATCTTTAATTGATATTCATGGTCATCCATTGCTATTTGATTATTATGATAAGCTTAGACAATGTATTAATTACATGTAGCGGATTAGTCACAAGTATTTATGTTTGCTCATCATCAAACCCAACTAGGAAGAAGTCCAATACTCAATAAAGCATACACGAGTATATGATGATTAATCTTCAAGATCTGTGTGATTTGCCTTACAGACCAACACAAGTCTACAGGGGAATTCATTTAGTTTTCTTTAAGCTGTCGATGGGATGTAGAATAGAATAGAACGTTTGTGCGATCCGGGGACCATAACCACTACACACACACACACACACACACACAAAATAATCATGTTGACATTGGGATTCCTATTTAAATCCATCATCAAAATAGAAATACACATTAAGTCTTTACACATTAAAGGACAGCATCATATTAAATACATTAAATCTCAAATACCCAAAACATTAGCAGATCACTTTTAATTGAGGTTAATTTAATATGACAGACTGCAATACATAATTATTTTACATATAAGCCGAACGTAGAACTAATAATCCAATATTTTCTTGATAAAAAGACAAAAATACAAGAAGACAGTCAAGAATGGACAACTAAGGCCATGTCCAGCGGCAGCATTTGGGGGGGGGGTATTTTGAGGGGTTTTTGCAAACCCCCCCCCCCCCCCCCCCTCAAATGCCCCCCTCCCCCAACGCATTTCAACGAACAGCCCGGCTTAACATGCGGGATTTTGAGTTTAAATTAATTTTTTAATGTGTAGCCGTTGGGATTTTGGCAAAATTTGAAGCGGATATTTTTTAAAAAAAGAAAGTAGTCGTTAGTATCCGTTGGGGATATTTTTTATTAAATTACATTCGCTAAAAACGACCTAATTGAGCACATCTGGTTAATGGAAGGCAATTTACCCTAATTTGTAATTCAATCTATGCATGAGAATGTGATTTTATTATTAAGTATGTTTTGTTATGTATTCTACAATGAATCAAGAGGTGTAGTGATCAATTATTGAAACAATGGTTTTTTTCCTCCAAAAATTTGTATTTTTTTTGGAAAATTCGGCCAAAATTACCACCCCTGTATTTTGGGAAAAGCCCACCGCTGGGTATGAAGCGCAATTTGAGGGGGGATTTTGGCCAAAATCCCCCCACCCCCCACCCACCCACACACACACACACACACATTTCGGCTTTTGGAGAGTAGATGGGTAATTGGTGATGGAACCAAGGCATGTAGGTGTCAATAACCAGTGGATGGCGATGCAACCAGAGCAACTGATGAAAGAGTTTCAGCATTGATTGACAACAATGCGACTTAGATTAGGGAAATCTACACTCAGCTTATATCTTTGCAATGTTAATCCTTAATTAACACTGATATTTGTAAGGAGAGTGATGGAGTAATGATACATGGACAAGAGCAGGCTGCGTTGGGCTTTAGTTTGGCCAGTCTGGTAGATCTGCACACCAACCAACAGAGTGTTAGTGCGTCGAACCTGGGACCGTAGTCATGGCTTCGGCTTTCATGACACTTGAATTAGAGACTAGGAGATAAGAAGTAGAATAAGTTCCATACCCACCTTGAGCGAGCCGTATTCATTTGGGCCCCTAGCTGAAGTGGGCATGTCACTTAATTTTCTTTTCTTTCCTTTTCTTTTTGGTGGATGCTTCCTTGTAATGTCCACTGAGTCTGAACGTATCTCTCACGCTGCAACGTTACAGTACAACATGTCGCATCTGGCCAGCAAATCGGAACGAGCTTCTTTGTCCTTGAGCGAGATGGCTTATCGACAGCACATAACGAGATCGTGTTGTGACACGCCGCCATCAAACTTTGAAGACAATGTTGTGCTTAAACGCAACAAAGATCACCCTTGTATGTGGATGTTTGCTGGCAATACCTGTACTTAATACGGCCCACCAGCATCGGAAAAAAATATAAGACAAACTGAAAGAGAGTTGTTGGTTCACTGTACCCATTTACATACAAGATTTGTTTACCTATAATTCTTTTTTTTCTGTTCTCCTCTTTTTAAATTAAGAA
The DNA here is from genome assembly GCA_030789695.1 of Scilla litardierei. NCBI lineage: Eukaryota > Viridiplantae > Streptophyta > Magnoliopsida > Asparagales > Asparagaceae > Scilla > Scilla litardierei. The sequence continues at coordinate 118,602,494 of CM061134.1, forward strand.
TCGTCATATTAAAATTCAAATAAATGTCATTTCATATAAGAAATAATTAAAAAATAACTACAATATATTAAACATCTATTAAAACAATCCAACAATAAATATTGATTCTTGTTTTGAGTTGAGGGAGGCTTTTGGCCTCCCTCCCCTCATTATCTCCACATTACACCCCACTACTTAGTAGTGGGGTCCCTGGGGCTTCTTAGTTCTCCATTGAGGATGAATATATAGAGAGCCATGGCTTAGTGCCATGACTACTCAACAATTTAGATTAATATCATCTCTTGAGTTTATAATATGTTATCAGCACTGTATACGGGTGTTTTCTCACCACGGGATCGTTGACCGAGGATTGAACGATCAACGTGGTCAAGGGGCCGGTTGAGGTCCATTGGGCACGCCTAGCACACGTGCGCTCAGCGTGGTCCGGAGAAGGAGTCGAGGTCGAGCGCGAGATCCGAGCAGTGGGTCGTTCCTCGGTTGAAGCAGAGCGGAGGAGAAGCCTCGGCTCTGTGTGTTGGGCTCGGCCTCGGTCGGACGAGCGTCGAGGGGTAGCCTCGGCGCTTCGTTTACTACCTGGTCTTCGGTCGGCAACCGTGCCCGCCTGCAACTGGGGCGGTCGTCTGGCGCTGAGGGGTAGCCTCGGCGCCTCGGTCAGCTTTTTCCTGGATAGACGAGAAACTCGTCAGTGGGCCGGACCTTGGTCCCGGTCGTATCCCCTCCGATGCCTAAGTCAGATCATGGTCTGAAAAGTACTCGGCAGGGTAGGTACGACTCGAGAGGAGATCGATACGCTGACCCACGGCGCGAGCAGGGGGAGGGGAAAGGTAATGGCGGAAAACCAAGGTCGTTAATGGTATACCTCAGATCAGAATACCTGGGGTTCGATCCTTCTGGCGGTTGCTCCTGCGACCTTCTTATAGGGTCTGTGCACGATTGCCCCCGATCGACTTCCTTCGTCCGCCCCCACTCACGCCCCTGCGATCCGCCTTCGTTAAGGCGCCTGCGTGCGTCGTGGGGAATGTTGATTAACGGACCACTTAATGGTCTTTAAGGAACCACGGATTCAGGGGAACGGTCGTCTCGGTGGAGCACGAGCTAATCGTGCGTTCCTTGGGCCGGTCTGGCCTGACATAGGGCTTCATTCGTGGGCATCGCCTGGCGGGGCCCAACCTCGCTAGTAGGCCTCTCGTTCATAGTGGAGTCTTGGGTCTCTATTTCTTGGGCTTCTCCAAAATAGTCGTTTCAAGTGCCCCCATCGTCCAAGCCGTTCGGGTTTAGCCGGTTCAGTTCGTGCGATGTGACTTTTGGGGATTTGACAAGCGCGTCAGTCGAGACCAGCCCATTAAATGGGGGTCATCATGATGCGGCCTGTTTGATCTTCTCTTGGTGCGGTTTCGAAACGCCGCCGATCTTCTGATGCTGCCACGTGCTCCCTCTTGGACGGTTTGAATTCCTTGATTGCCTAACTTATAAAGACGCCGGCCTTCCTAAGTTTCGATTCTTTCGCGCCCTTCCTTTCGATCTTGGTTTTGCAAGCTTCTTCTTTCCGTCGTCTTTCTTTCTTCAGCTCCTTCTCAAGGTAATCCCCTTTCTTCCCTTGTCCCATGGCTATACTTAGAATAGGTGATTCGGAGTCGGGACCAAGGGACCCTCCGACGCCTGGGTCTGGCAATGCCCGACCTTTGGGGCCTGGAGTCCCTTCAGGGGCTCGTCCTGTTCAGGATAAGGGGAAAAGAAAACTTTTTGCGGACCCCGTTGGCGATGATGTGGCTCAGGCCGCCGAGAGGTATGACGTTCCCCCGACGGTCCTTGGGTCGCCGTCCAATGTCACTTTCCCAGCAGCTGCGGAAATCCGGGAGAGGTATTTGTGTCATCCGTACGACGTCCGGATTCCCTTTAACGATGAGCGGATTTGCTTCCCGTGGAGTACTGAGGTCGGCGTCTACGTCAAGATGTTTCGCCTGGGCCTCCGTTTCCCCCTTCATCCCTTCATCATCTAGGTCATGGAGCTCCTAATTGTGTCCTTGTGTCAGTTGACCCCGTATTCCATCGCGGTGCTGACCGGGTTCATCATGCTCTGCCTTGCCCATGGCTTAGAGCCGTCTCTTCCTCTTCTTTTTCATTATTATCGGGTTCAGACGGTCGGCCAAGGGTCGTGGCAGCATCTCCGGGTTCGTGCGGGTAGGGAGTGTCTGCTCGGTTTGCCCCGCTGGATGGGGGACTGGAGCTCGAGCTATGTCTTTGTCATCTTCTCTGGGGATGCCAAGATCTTGACAGGTTAGGGAGGGCTATGTCAATACAATTTGACATTGACCCTCTCCGAGGCTGACCGGACAGCTGTTCGGCTACTGTCGTCTCTTTCCCTGGAGGAGAGGTCGATCTGGCCTCTGATGGATGACTTGCTTCTCAAGACCGTCCTGTGGTCTCCCGGTAGGCTCTTCCTTTCTTTCTGTCCTCCCTCTTTCTTACCCTGATTTTCTCTTCTTCTGCAGAGATGGCCGGGCGCGAATTCACCCGTAATGTCAACGAACTCATCCGGAGGGGTTCGAACCGGAACCGAGGGAACCCATCAGGTCAGGCGCCCCGTCGCACCGTTGACGAAGAGGTGCGTCAAGCCGAGCCGGCCGTGGGTAGAGTGGAGCCCATGGTCGTGGCGACTGATCACTCCATATTTTACACCTTTTTCCCGTGGATTTGCATGCCATTTAGATCGCCCAAATCATGTTTTTCACGATATATCGACGATATTGCGATGCTTTTCACGATTTGTTGTTTTTGTCGCATTTCAGGTGATTTGGCACGATTAGGAGTGATCTCGAGACGCGCTTACTCTACACGGCCACCGACGACCTCCCCGAGGGATATTTTACTGTTGGAGAGGAGCGGAAGAAGAATGGATGTCGCAGGAGCGACGAGGAGGCCAAAACGATTAGATTGGGCATCTTTTGTGTCCCACTCGGCCGAGTGGAGGAGCCACTCGGCCGACCAGCGAGACACTGCTCGGCCGACCCGTTCAGACACGTTTTCCATGTGTACTCGGCCGAGCGACGGAGACCACATCGGCCGAGTGATGATACCACGTCCGCCCGAGTGGCGCCCAGACGAAGGCCCTCAAAAAGATCGAAGTTACTGTTTTTCGGCCACCTGAGCTTCAGAAGACCCACTCGGCCGAGTGGTAAACCGCGTCCGCCCGAGTGCAGTAAAGCCATCGGCCGAGTGACGACAACTCACTCGGCCGAGCCGCCTCCGAACTGAAGACCCTTGAAGCCCCCGACTTACTGGAAAATGACAGGGTTTTCACTCGGCCGAGCGAATTTTGTCACTCGGCCGAGTGCGATGCGCTGCCTGTAGCGAAATTTGCGGAAAACAGGCTGTGCAGGGGCGTTTTGGTCAGGATTTTTGGACGATTTTTGGGGCTATTTAAGCCCTGTTTTTACCCTAGTTTTAGGAGCCATCTCTTAGATTTTTTGCAGCTTTTTGAGATTACTTTTTAGCTTTATTATTTTGGTGATTGGAGAAGAGAAAAACTTGGATTTTTGTTGGATTAATTGAAGAACTACTTTGGTTTGCATCCCTCTTCCCCAAAAACTCTATTTTTATTGTTTATATCATTGTTGTGATGAATTCCATTGTCTATTTCTTTGATTATTTTTGTGCTATTGCTATGATTTGTGAGTAGTCTCCACGTCTTGGGGCGTGGGGATGAACCCTACAAGCCCAATTTCGTATTTGTGATAAATCGGTAGAAATTGTGCTAGAGTCAATAATTAGAGATTAGATTGGGATCGAATTACTACGGATAGCTAGGTATTCATATCAATTGGGATTTGCAAGAGATTGGATCCCAATTTGATAGGAAGCCCTAGAAATCCGAATTGGGTTGGAGTCGGATTTTCGAAGTATCGGTTTGCAAGAGATTGGACCGATACTAGGATCTCCGGTTGCAATTCCGTGCCGATACCCGTTTGCAAGAGATTGGACGGGTAGGAACTATCCTAATTTAGATTGTGGACCGAGTTTGCAAGAGATTGGGCTCGGTGCGCAATTGGACGATGATGTTGATCCTAATGCTAGCTTTCCTAGGCTAGGGTTTGCAAGAGATTGGATCCGACCCTAGGATAGCTATAGACCGGCAACAGCGCGAGAGCGTGAGCTTGGTTCCACATTTAGTTGCAACTAGTTCATCCAAATTCTCATTCTAGCAATTTTGGGTAGAGTGGAGCCCGCGGTCATGGTGACTACCCCCCTTGGCTGCGGAGAACCTCCCCGAAGGTGAGGCCCCGGGGGCCGAGCTTCCTCGCCCCGCCCTAGCCGAGGGAAGAGACGTGGGGGCCGAGCCGTCTCCCAGCGTGCCCGCTGGAGGTCACGGCGCGGGGCGTAAGCGTTCCCCTCCTACCTCTGTCGGCCCCAGTGAGAGGAAGAGTCGGAAGGAGGGTGGGGAGACCCGCACTCCGGTGGTCCTCGAGGTGCCGTCGGCCTCCGGTGAGACTCTCCCGCTGACCCTGGTGACTACCCCCACCGTCTCGGCCGAGCCTTCCCTGGTGGGAGCCGGCGGTATGTTGGCGAACGCCTTGGCGGGCCCAGAGGTTACCCCTGGGGACTCGGTGTTCGTCGATCGGGTCGTGGCTAACCAGTTGGCGCATGGCTCGGTCCTCCCGAGGGACCGATCTCTCCTGGAGAGAGCTCCCACCGACAGGCTGTCGGACTCCTTAGTCTGGCAGCTTCAACAGGTTCGACCGCTTTGTTGTTCTCAGAATTGTCTCTTGACCTTTCTACATATAACTCCTTCCTTTGTGCAGGCCACCATGATGGCTGTCGAGGCGCAGCGTCGGGCGGCTCGGGCGAGGGAGCTAGAGGAGTCTGCTACCCGGGAGCGCACCAGGGCCGGGGCGGCCGAGGTGGCCGTCCAAGAGGAGCGCATGGAAGCTCAGCATCTCCGACGCCGGGTAGATGAGCTTGAGGCTCAAGCGATGGACCTTCGGGGGGAGCTGGATGACACTCGGAGGTCGGCCCGAGAGTCGGAAGAGGCGTTCCGTCAGAAGAGGGGCGATCTCCAGAGTGAGCTGGCGGACCTGCGCCAGATGACCCGGTTCATCGACGAGGTGGAGAGGGGCGTCGGTGGGATCCTGAGGGAAAGGATCACGGGGGTCCTTAGGGAGGCCTTCAGCTCTTATGAGGACCTTCTTGCTCCCCGGATCATTGGCGTTGTCCGGGACTCCTTCCGGCGATTTACGGAGCATGCCCGGCAGCCCCTCCCGCCCGTTGATCCCCCGCTCTCCGAGCAGAGCGAGGTGCCTGAGGATGCTTCCTCCCATGCCTCGTGGCCTTAGGCCTTTGTATCTTGTTCCCCCCTTCACTTTGTAATTTTGAACGATTTTATATATATAGCTCCTTTGTCGCTGGGGGTCTTTCGCCCTGCGGGGGCCCTCAACCTTTTTGGTCTTTTACTATGCTTTGAACTGGCTGCGAGTTTCGCATTTCGTCGGCACTCCTTTATTGCTTGTGGGAAGGGTGAGTGGTTTTTAGGACACCGAACCCCATTGGCATCCGGGATTAGGACCTTATTGGCGCCCTCGTCTGTAGGGGTGAGCATGGTTTGCTCAAACCGTCCAAACCGAACCGGCCCGAAGCAGACCGAGCCAAAAACTGAACCGAACCACTCTCCATCGGTCTGGTTTGGTCTCAATCATTGTAAACCGCCACTTATATGGTCTGGTTTGGTTTCACCCTGTCGAAACCGCTTAAACCGAACCGAACCGAATCCTAACATATATTATATATTGTGCTGGAAATCTGTTGGGATTTTAACCCTAGTAGGGGAGAGCACGGGCTCAAAAAAGAGAAGTTCATCTTGGTTAGCACTACTACGCTCAAGTATGGTTGACTGTGAGCTCAATATTTCCTTATCGTGTTATCTGTAATTCTCTCTCTTTCTTGAATTTGGTTGTCCTCTTAATTTCTTCTGCATTACGAGCAGGCAGCAACGCATTTCATTCCATTTTCATTTAGTTGTGACTAACCCTCATATTTTGACCCATAGTTATCAAAAAGACGTCATTACTTCCACTCCAACGACAGCATCAAATACCATTTTGATACAACTTATAGTGATGAATACACCCTAACTGCTATAGAAAAATGAAAATACATAGAACAATAATAACCGCACCTGTCGCACAGTTAGACCTCCTGCAAGCGATGCAGAACCTAATTTTCCCTGGTTTGATAAGGAGCACAAAAATGAAGCCATGTCATGAAATTATTTTAATGACAAAGTCTATATTTAGCAAAATTGGGTATACGAGGGGATCTTTCGTCATCATATGTCTGAACCGCAGTTCTAAACCGAACCAACCTGCTCCAAGCGGTTTTCGTCGGAAACCGTCGGTCTGGCGGTCTGGTTTGGTCTGGCCTGTGAGAAACCACTACTTATACGGTCTGGTTCAGTTTAGGTCCCAAACCGCCTGTTTGAGACCGTGCTCTCCCCTACTCGTCTGTTTCGTCGTAGTTTTTCCTTCAGTCTCAGTATTCGGTTTTGCTTTGATAGTCGCTTTACACGCGTCCTAGGTTGCCCCCAGTCTCGCAGTCATTTGGATTGGCCGGTCGGCGAGGGGGGGTCTGCTCCTTAGCTTAACCAGCCGAGTTCCTCGCCCGCTGGGGGAGTCACCCCAGCCTTACGATCGGGTGGATTGTTATGTTGGTGAGGGGGCTGCCCCTTGGCTTGTAATCGGCCGATGCCTCCGCCTGCTGGGGGGAGTTCCCCCAGCCTTACGAGCGGGTGGACCGTTGTAGGATCCTATCAAAACAACGTTAGGATCGATAAATGCTGTTGAGACTTACGCTTGCGTACGCGGCACCGTAATCTCTGAACTTCGCCCTCGGATTCGCCACAACGGTCGATACTTCGTCACGGAGGATCGAAGTAGAGTTTCACCGCCTAAATCTCTAACTAGAAGAGGATTTTAATGGAAGGGAGAAGAAGAACATAAGGATGCCTTATGTAAACTTATGGCATGGAAAGTGTGGATGAATGCCTTACCCTTGGGTCCTATTTATATGCTTTAGGGGTGGTTATTGTAGAAAATAACCAGTTATAAGCTTATTAGCTTATATTAGCACATTCATTTATCTTCTTCTTTATCCACTTATCAAGTGCCATTTTGCACTTATAAAGTGGCTTTTTCCACTTATCGAGTGGCTTTTTCCACTTATCGAGTGGTCCTTTTCACACGAGAAAAGGTTCCCTTCGCGCACGCCTTCGTGCACGCGACATCTGAGGTCCGTATACCCTCATACATTCCCTCATGGGTGTATTTATGTCATCCATATCCAACATCTCCCACTCACACTTGTGGGGATTGTAAGGCAACTTATTTTCCTCTAACTCTTCTGTTTATCATACCGAGAAATAGGCCGTGTGACCGTCATGCGCATAGAGTCCGCTATTGTGCACTTGTTTGAGATACACAACACTCCTCGAGGTGCAAAGTTGAGTAGATCAACGCATGATTTACCCTAGATTATTTCTTCACATTTCTTATACTTTATATTCAACAATTGAATCCCATCTGGATTGCAATTGACTGGCCAGCTTTGAATCTTTAAAGTCCAAATGTGAATGCGAAATTAATCTTCCTCTTCTTGTGATCCTTTCGATCTTGACTTGACTTGCTTTTCTAACATGCCCCGCCGGACCGAATTAACCATAGTCCATAAGTAACATGCTAAGATAGCAATCACCCGGTCAAATCTAAAGGAACCAATTAGAGTCCATAAGGGTAATGAATTAAGACCCATGTGGTCTTTGGGTCTCACATAATAGTAAACTTATTTACTATTCTAACCCAATGGTCAAAAAATGCATACGTAGTATGAATACGTATTACAACATCGCTCCTTTCCCAGGGAGTGTATGTCTCAATGATGTTGTAAGGATGATGATCAGACACCACAATGTCTGACTTTGAGTCCCTTTTTCTACTCAAATCATCCTTTGGACTCACATCCCGCATTTAGACAGATAGGATTTCAAAATCCTCTTAGATCTTCTGTAAGCATCCATATGATGCAGATCTTTTATGCGACCATTTTATTTAAGTCATGACTCTAAATCATACGTCTGATGATTTTAACTTTAAACAGGTCTCATCTCTATTCTATCCGTCTGATAGAATAAGGCGGTTGCTCATGTGAGAGAGCCAAACTCAATCTGTCCGACATACTAGAAAGTATAGCTGAGATTTCAAAAATGTATACAAACATTTCTCAAGAAATTCATATGCAATGTTTGAAAAAGGACATATTCTTTTATTAAATTTGATCATTTACAGACATGGGAATTTACATTGGTACAACTCAGCTCTTACGCAATCCTTGGGATGATAAGTGTTTGTAAAACACATCTCTGGGGATCGCCTTTGTGAGCGGATCCGCTATCATCTCATGCGTAGATATGTACCTTATGTCCACCTTCTTGGTCTTATCATATTCTTTTGCAAATTTGTAGCGGATATCAATGTGTTTGGCCTTACAATGAAATTTAGGATTTTTGACATAAGCTATAGATGCTTGACTGTCGATGTGTATAGGTACAGCACCTGAGTCACTTGCGTCAATTAGCCTGTCTAAGAATTTCCTAAGCCAAACAGCCTCTTGGACTGCCATGCTAAATACTACAAACTCGGCTTCCATAGTTGAAAGTGCGATGCAGGATTGTTTCTTGCTACTCCAGGATATTGCACCAGATCCGAGTAGAAAAACATATCCTGAGGTCGATCGTCACTCATCGAGATCACCCGACCAATCAGCATCAGTGTAGCCTTTGAGCCTCAAGTCATCTCCTTGATAGCATAAAGCAAAGTCTGCAGTTCCTTTGAGATACCACATTATCCTCTTAACCTCTTTCCAGTGTACTTGCCATGGGTTGGATTGGTAACGACTTACCATTCCAACGGCAAAACAGATGTCCGGTCTTGTACACATCATAGCGTACATAAGACTACCAACTGCACTGGAATATGGAACTTTTTCCATAATCTCTTTCTCCTTTTGGTTCTTAGGACATGATTTCAGACATAAATTATCGCTTTTGCTTATAGGAGTATCAATGGACTTGCAGTCCTGCATATTAAATCGTTCTAGAACCTTCTTTATATAAGTCTCTTGTGAAAGAGAAAGAAGTTTCTTCGAACGATTCCTTGAAATCTTAACTCCAAGGATGTATGCGGCTTCTTCCATGTCTTTCATCTCAAAAACTGATGAAAGCCAAGCATTGATATCCATCACAAAGCCCTTGTCATTTCCGGCTATTAAAATGTCATCTACATATAGAGACATAATAACATACTTGTTCTTATTCCTCTTGATATATACACAGTTATCTTCATCAAGCATGGCAAATCCATGTGATAAGACAACCTCTTGAAATCGTATATACCATTGCCTCGAGGATTGTTTAAGACCATATATGGATTTAATAAGTTTACAAACCTTATGTTCGTTTCCTTCTTTTACAAACCCTGTTGGTTGTTCCATATAGATCTCCTCGTCCAATTCTCCATTGAGAAAGGCAGTCTTTACATCCATTTGATGTAATTCGAGGTCTAAGCAAGCTACCATTGCCAGAATCAGGCGAATTGAGGTAAAACGAACAACAGGTGAGAAGGTCTCTTCGTAGTCTATCCCTTCCTGTTGCGTAAAAACCTTTCGCGACAAGGCGAGCTTTATATCTGTCAATAGAGCCATCAGCCTTATGCTTGATCTTGAGAACCCATTTGTTCCCAATAGCTCTACGTCCTCTGGGTAAGTCAACTAAGTCCCAGACTTGGTTAACTTTCATGGATTCTAACTCCTCTTGCATCGCTTCCATCCATTTGTCTTTAGCAGGGCAAGATACGGCCTGTTTGAAAGTAGCAGGCTCGTTATCTTCTTGTAGTAAAGTCATAAAGGTTTGCGGAAATTCATCCTCAAATCTTAGAGGAGCCAACCTTGTACGACTACTACGTCGTATTTGAGATTCTTCAAGTCCTTGTTGACTTGAATTTAGATCAATTCTAATATCACTCCCACTTGGAATGTCGTTAGAATTGCTCCCACTTGAATCATTATTCCCGTATGGAATAGGATAATCGTCATTCGCATAATCCATTAGTGAAGGTTGAAACGTATTTTCGTTTTCACCAAGAATTCTCCCACTCGAATGAGGTAATCCTTCTTGATCATAAATCTCAAATAGAGATAAGTCTTGACTTATCTCGCCCTGTCTTGGAAACTCGTTTTCCAAGAAAGTGACATCCCTCGACTCAAACTCAATTAGCCCACCATTGTCTTCCTGACTAACAAAAACATAACCTTTGGAGTTTTCTGCGTATCGTATAAAGATACATTTCCTTCCCCTTGGCCCAAGTTTGCCATACTTATGGGAGGAAATATGTGCGTAGGATGCATAACCCCAAGGTTTCAAAATGTTTAAGTCAGGAGACCTTTGGTTCCACAACTCATAAGGAGTGGAGCTAACTGATTTCGAGGGTACGCGGTTTAAAATGAAAGCGGCCGTCAATAATGCATCAATCCAAAAGGTGATTGGCACGTTAGCTTGCGCCATCATTGAACGGACCATTTCCATTAAAGTCCTATTTCTCCTTTCTGCAACACCGTTTTGTTGAGGAGTATAAGGCATAGTTACCTGATGTACTATGCCTTTTTCATCACAAAGTTCCTTAAAACTTGTTGATAGATATTCACCGCCCCTATCGGTTCGCAAGACCTTAATCTTGCGATCTAATTGATTCTCCACTAAACTCATATAGTTTTTAAAGCAAGCCAATGCTTCACTTTTGTGGGATATCAAATAGATATGTCCGAATCGGGTGAAATCATCAATAAAAGTGATGAAATAGGACTTTCCGCGTCTTGTCTTGACATTCATCGGACCACATATGTCCGAATAGATAAGTTGTAATGGAACCTCGGCCCTTGTGCCGGTTCCAAACGGCTTGCGACAAGATTTCCCCACTAGGCAATGTTCGCAGGTTGACATTTCAACCTTTGAAACACTGGATAGAAGGCCACGTTTGGCAAGTCTATCCATACGCGTTGGTCCAATATGACCAAGCCTTGCGTGCCAACAAATCACATCAGACTCATAAGTCTTAGAATTTGCAATAAGGAAATTTTCATTACCCGAGGAATCATACATTGTACTCATTACAATAAATCCTTTAAATACAAACCCAGTACCAATAAGAGTATTATTACAACTTAAGTCCACATTACAATCATGAAAAAACCAGTTATAGCCAAGACCCATTAACACGACCACAGAAATTATATTCCTTCGAATATCTGGAGCGAAGAGAACATCATGAAGTAGGAGAGTGCGGCCGTTGTCCAAGACTAGCTTGCAAGTCCCAACGCCTTTCACTTCAACACGATTGTTGTTTTCTACATAGATCCACTTCGTTCCTTGGGGTATCCTGTGATACTCCACGAAGGACCGTCTGTCCCTAGCTATGTGGTCGGTGGCACCTGAATCAATTATCCAAAATGGATTAGATTACACAAGAAATATTGAACTAGAAACACATATGTAACTAGTATATTTACAAGTTACCTCGTCACCTCCACTCGTACACGAACGAGCATAGTGACCGAGCTTGTTGCACTTGAAGCACTTGATCTTCTTCAAGTCTTTCTTCTTGTGCCATTTCTTGTGCCCACCCCTATGTTTGGGTTTCTTGGTAGACTCAGGTTGCTTTTTACGTTCATTTGTAAACTTCGAACGATCTTTCCGTTTCTTTCCCCCATGTGAGGAACTAGCAACCATGTGCACTTTTGCACTTGGCTTGGCAGCCGCAAGCCGCTCTTCCTCTAATTCGAGGTGCTTTGAAACGTCGCTGAAGTTCTTGATGCTCTCATTGTGAGTGAGATGCATCTTCATTTGGTCCCACCCATTTGGTAGGGAACGTATGACTGCTTGGATTTGTTGCTCATCAGTGAGCACATGACCTGCGTCCTTTAATTCTGAGATAAGATTCGACATATGTCGCAGATGTTTTCCCCATGGAATGATCTGGATGTTTCTTATATGAATCGAACCTTATAGTTAAGGCACGAAGTTTGGACACCGATGTGCCACCGAACTTCTCTTCTAGCTTGGACCATATGTCCATGGCTAGGTCATGTTCTCGGAAGATGCGCATTATGTCATCAGCCATACTGCTTAATAACGTAATGCGTGCTATCTTGTTCTTCCGAGACCAAGCATCAAAAGCTTCCTTGTCTCGTCTGTGTTGGGCCGTAGTGCCCAACTCGGGTTCAATCATTACGTTCTTTAGAGTTTCGAGCACTTCTTGCTCCTCTAAAACGTATTGTATCTTGATGGACCAAAGTTTGTAATTATCGCCGTTGAGTTTTTCTCCTCTGTTTAACTCAGCGACGATATTCTTTGAAGCGGAAGACATTTTACTTTTAAAATGCTGCAAAAGACACAAAACCGAAGGTTTGATCAAAAAACATTGTATTGAAAAATTCTTAAAATAAAATTCCCATTTGAAGTGATAATAGAATATCCCATTTGGATAGTTCTAATTTCAACTCCCACTTGGAACGACATTTATAATTTGATAAGTTACTTTCGAAAAATACTGAAGATGTTACCCTAGAATCGGAAAGGTCACTACGTTTCCAATCACCATCTAGAGTAACTTTCAGTATTTCCCCATCACTTTATCAAATAAAAAAGTACTCTTATAGTACTTTGCAGCGGAAAAGCGTTTTTGAAAACGTAATTTTTCAAAACGTATGAAAACGTATTTTTCAAAAAATATATTTCAACATAGTACCCTTATGATACTAGTGAAATATTCGGCAATCCCTGGCCATTGCCAGGTTTAAGCCGTTGTCGTGCCAAGGTCGGATCCCCCTTTGTGGAAATTTTTCTGCAAGCAATTTGTCGCTGGCTCCCGTATGGATCCAGGCGCTTCCCCCTTTATAGGAGAATTTTGCCGCTAATGACTGCCGTCGGCCCTGTATGGGCTAGCCTTGCAGATGGCCGGGGCTGAAATTACTGACAAGGCCTCCGGCTGAATTGGTCGACCAAAAAACCCGAACTGGTCGACCAATGCCGACCAAGAGTTCTGGCACCCTCCACCCCCGGCCAGGGCCTCTGCCCTGGCCGAGGCTGGCCTAGGGCCGGCCAGTGGCAGTCTTGGCCACTGCCAGTACCGGCCAGGCCACTGGCCTGGCCTCGGCCAGAGGCAGGCCTGGCCTCGACCAGAGGCCGGCTAGGCCACTCTGGCATGGCCTGGCCAGGCCTCGGCCAGAGGCCGGCCAGGCCCCCTGGCCTGGCCTGGCCTCGGCCAGAGGCCGGCCAGGCCCCCTGGCCTGGCCTGGCCTCGGCCAGAGGCCGGCCTGGCCACTCTGGCCTGGCCTGGCCTCGGCCAGAGGCCGGCCTGGCCACTCTGGCCTGGCCTGGCCTCGGCCAGAGGCCGGCCTGGCCACTCTGGCCTGGCCTGGCCTCGGCCAGAGGCCGGCCTGGCCCCTGGCCTGGCCTGGCCTGGCCAGAGGCCGGCCTGGCCTCGGCCAGAGGCCGGCCAGACCACTCTGGCCTGGCCTGGCCTCGGCCAGAGGCCGGCCATGGCCGGCTATGGCCCGGCCATGGCCCTTTGGCCATGGCCGGCCTCCCCCATTCACGGGGTTGGCCGCACACCCCCACCGGAGGGGGTGGCCGTGGTGGTGTTCGTCGTCATTGGCCGTAGCCAACCCCCTCGGCATGGGGAGGGGGAGTGCATTGTCTCCATTGCCCATTTGGCTATAGATTTCATGCACCAAAATTCATCTTCCCCGATGGGAATAACCACCATCTTCTTCTCCGGTGAAGCACCCGTTCGTCGAGGAAGTAGTTATCCTCCAATGGCCGTGTGCCAAAAAAATAACCCACTTAAAAAATTCGTAAACTACGAGCTCCACATGAAGAGAGCACCCATTCCCTATGAATGGAGACTCAGCATCCATGAAGAGAGCGAGTTTGACGATATGAACGGTCGGTTCTTCCCGTCACGGAGAGTTCCTGCCATATCCATAATGGTAGGAGACCCTAACGTGAAAAAAACAACCGATGCGTTCTCTCCGTCACGAAGCGTTCCTACCATATCCATAATGATAGGAAACCCATTCGTGAAAAAGACAACGACTCGTTCATAGTTTCGACGTGGCAACGATCTGACCGGAGCGAATCCGTATGGCTCTGATACCAATGTAGGATCCTGTCAAAACAACGTTAGGATCGATAAATGAAGTTGAGACTTACGCTTGCGTACGCGGCACCGTAATCTCGGAACTTCGCCCTCGGATTCGCCTTAACGGTCGATACTTCGTCACGGAGGATCGAAGCAGAGTTTCACCGCCTAAATCTCTAACTAGAAGAGGATTTTAATGGAAGGGAGAAGAAGAACATAAGGATGCCTTATGCAAACTTATGGCATGGAAAGTGTGAATGAATGCCTTACCCTTGTGTCCTATTTATAGGCTTTAGGGGTGGTTGTTGTAGGAAATAACCAATTATAAGCTTATTAGCCTATATTAGCACATTCATTTATCTTCTTCTTTATCCACTTATCAAGTGCCATTTTGCACTTATAAAGTGGCTTTTTCCACTTATCGAGTGGCTTTTTCCACTTATCGAGTGGTCCTTTTCACACGAGAAAAGGTTCCCTTCACGCACGCCTTCGTGCACGCGACATCTGAGGTCCGTATACCCTCATACATTCCCTCATGGGTGTATTTATGTCGTCCATATCCAACAACCGTTCGGTTAGCGAGGGATGCTATCCCTCGGCGACTGGCCGATCGATGTTTCCGTCTGCTGGGGGAGCTGCACCCAGCCTTACGAACGGGTGGATCGTTCGGTTAGCGAGGGATGCTATCCCTCGGCTACTGGTCGATCGATGTTCCCGTCTGCTGGGGGAGCTGCCCCCAGCCTTACGAACGGGCGGATCGTTCGGTAGAGGAGAGAAGATATCCCTCGGCTTACGGCCGATCGATGTCCCCGTCTACTGGGGTAGTTGCCCCCAGCCTTACGAACGGGCGGATCGTTCGGTTAGCGAGGAAAGCTATCCCTCGGCTTACGGCCGATCGATGTCCCCGCCTGCTGGGGGAGTTGCCCCCAGCCTTACGAACAGGCGGATCGTTCGGTTAGCGAGGGAAGCTATCCCTCGACTTACGGTCGATCGATGTCCCCACCTGCAGGGGGAGTTGCCCCCAGCCTTACGAACGGGCGGATCGTTTGGTTAGCGAGGGAAGCTATCCCTTGGCTTACGGCCGATCGATGTCCCCGTTTGCTGGGGGAGTTGCCCCCAGCCTTACAGATGGTTTTAAGGATCGACCTGCTGGTGGTGATGCCCCCGTCCTTACGGCCGTCTGGTTCGGTGGGCCTGCGGAGGGTTGCTCTCCGACTTAGGGCCGATCGTAGAACCCGTGTACAGGGAGAGTTGCCCCAGGCTCACAAACGAGTTTTCAGATCGGCCTGCTGGGGGAGTTACCCCCAACCTTACGGACGATCGGTTCAGTAGGCCTTCAGAGGGTTGCTCTCTGACTTAGGGCCGTTCGCAAAACCTGTCTGTAGGGGGAGTCGCCCCCAGGCTCACGGACAAGTTCTCAGATTGGCCTGCTGGGGGAGTTGCCCCCAGCCTTACGGCCGATCGGTTCGGTTTACGGCCTCCGATCTGTCGAGCGACAGCAGTCCTATGGGAGAGGATATCAAGTTCTCTATTGCGCTTGGAAAGGCCATTCAGATAAATGCAGAAAAAGAGGTTGTGTTTGTACCAACGATGTCGTTCTTTCTTTCTATGGCATAGTAAATTTGGAGGAAAAATGAAAAACGGAGGGGGTCAAGGCTGGATAGCCCTTCCCGGCGAGGTTGTGGCTGTTTGTCTCGCCCGCTCACTCGATGATGCGCATGGGCGCCTGGACTATGTTTACCTTCTTCCCCTTGTCTGGCTGCCTGGACGTCCCCTCCCCCGGAGCGGGATCGTCGGTGAAGTTCTTCAAGTGCCCCCGACTCACCAACTTCTCAATGTCTTTCTTCAGATGCCAGCAGTCGTCGGTGTCGTGGCCATTGTCCTTATGATACTTGCAATATTTCTCTTCGTCTCTTCCGCCTTTCTTCATCCTCGGCGGGGGCCGATTCATGCGCCCTCCTTCTGGGCATGCGCGAGGACCACGTCCGGGGCAACATTCAGCTGGTATGCCGCGGCTATTCCCTCCGCTGCTTTCCTCTGGCCTTTTCTCCTGTCGATGCTCCTCCGAGCCTTGGCGCTCACTTTCGTCGCGCTTGGGTCCTCGCTTGGTCCTTCCGTCGTCGACGGCCAAGGCCTCTTCCGTCAGCATGAAGCGCTCAGCCCGTGCCATGACCCCGGCGAGGTCCTTCGGAGGATCGTTGTGTAACGATTTCTTCGGACCCCTGTGCCATAATCCCTTCTTCAGGGTCGTCTTCACGACTAGGTCGGGACAGCTCTGCATGTTCAGTCGCTCCATGTTGAAGCGACGCATGAAGTGCCTCAGGGATTCTCCGGGACCCTGCACCACATTAAACAAGAGTTCTGAGTCTGGCTTTACATGTCGCCCAGCCACGAACTGCCTGCAGAACAACTGAGTGAGCTCCTCGAAGCTATCAATGGAGCAATTGGGCAGGCTGTGGTACCAGGTCCTTGCTGCTTTCTGGAGGGTGGAATAGAAACCTCTACATAGCAGGGTATCATCCGCCCCTGGAATGCCATGACCACCTCGTAGTCCATCACGTGGTCTGTGGGATCGCTCGTGCCATCGTACTTTTCTAACGTTGGCACCTTGAAACTCGAGGGCACCCGTACCTCAGTTATCCTCCGGGTTAGGGGGCATCGTTCACCATTAACGCCCCCCGGCCGACCTCCTTCGCTTATCTTGTGCTCGCTCGGTCGTAACGGGGGGCAGGTTCAGGCTTGGCTTTCCCTTGCGCCCCCGCCAAAATGGGGGTGGAGATCGACTCGGGTGTGCCCCCTTTCTCGCTTCAGTATTCTCGCCTGTCCTGCTTCACTCGGCGGGCGCTTCCACTCCACTGGGGCCGATACCCCAAGTCTTGGCGATCGTCCCATCGGTGCCTCGACGAGTATGATCGTCTAGATGAGGCGGTCATCGACTCACCCTCAGATTGCTCGAAGCCCCTCTTGATCCTCTCGCAGAACGAGGTGGGGGTGGGAGACCGTGCGGGGTTAAAGCCCGGCATGGTGAATCGTCGCTCCAGGTTAGGCACCCCGATCCCGTGATCGGTGACTACGGCATACCGCATGGGCTAGTGACCCCCTCCCCAATGGTAGGCCTCATCCACCCCATCTCCCTGGATGGGCGTGTTGCCGACGAGTTGTTGAATTGTTGCGACCAACGTCTGGATGTTGGCGTTGGTCTCTTGGGCGAAGGTGCGGAACTGTTCTTGGGTGACTGATCGGGACTCACCTTTCCCCTCGGTGGTGTGGCTAAGCTGGTTCTCGGGGGGAATGTAATCTCCCTCCTCTTGGATGGGGGCATGCGCCCCGTGCCATTGTAGATGGGTTCCATTCCGGTGGTTCGATGTGGGCTTGCTTTGGTTCCCACGGATGGCGCCAGATGTTTACGGGTGTTTTCTCACCACTGGATCGTTGACCGAGGATTGAACGGTCAACGTGGCCAAAGGGCCGGTTGAGGTCCCTTGGGCACGCCTAGCACACATGTGCTCAGCGGGGCCGGAGAAGGAGTCGAGGTTGAGCGCGAGATCCGAGCAGTGGGTCGGTCCTCGGTTAAAGTAGAGCGGAGGGGAATCCTTGGCTCTGTGTGTCAGGCTCGGCCTCGGTCAGACGAGCATCGAGGGGTAGCCTCGGCGCTTCATTTACTGCCTGGTCTTCGGTCGGCAACCGCGCCCGCCTGTAACTGGGGCGGTCGTCTGGCGCTGAGGGGTAGCCTGGGCACCTCGGGCAGCTTTTTCCTGGATCGATGAGAAACTCGTCAAGGGGGCCGGACCTTGGTCTCGGACGTATCCCCTCCTATGCCTAAGTCAGATCAAGGTCTGAAAAGTACTCGGCGGGGTAGGTACGACTCGAGAGGAGATCGATACGCTGACCCACGGCACGAGCAGGGGGAGGGAAAGGTACTGGCGGAAAACCAAGGTCGTTGATGGTATACCTCAGATCAGAGTACCTGGGGTTCGATCCTTCTGGCGGTTGCTCCTGCTACCTTCTTATAGGGTCCGTGCCACGATTGCCCCCGATCCACGTCCTTCGTCCGCCCCCACTCACGCCCCTGCGATCCGCCTTCGTTAAGGTGCCTGCGTGCGTCATGGGGAACGTTGATTAACGAACCATTTAATGGTCTTTAAGGAACCACGGATTCAGGGGAACGGTCGTCTCGGAGGAGCACGAGCTGATCATGCGTTCCTTGGGCCGGTCTGGCCTGACATAGGGCTTCATTCGTGGGCCTCGCCTGGCGGGGCCCAACCTCGCTAGTAGGCCTCTCGTTCACAGTGGGGTCTTTGGTCTCTATTTCTTGGGCTTCTCCAAAATAGGCATATAAAGCACTATAGCTCTCGTTCTGGAGCTTCTCCTTTTATCCCCTCAAATCACTCTCACCGCGCGTTAGAATCTTATTTGTTGCGATCCGTTGCAGCGATTTCTGCGTGTTGAAGCTCGATCCCTTGGAATCTTTTGTTGCAGCGATCCGTTGCGACGTTTTCCGCGGTGCATCAGAAGCGGGGATTCATACTACATATCTAATATTTTTCGACGATCGTCGCTAGATCTATCGAATCTAGAGGTAAAATTATTTTTCCCAAGATCATCATTTTAGCATGCTAAATATGAAATTGCAATTGATCTAGGGGATTTTTAAATACGAAATGACATCCACTACCCATTGAATAACAAAATTGGGTAGCATCAAACTCAAATTTTTGTGCAATATGTCCAGTCGAATGAAAATTTGGAAATTCACTTAGAAATCAAACTTGATTCCAGTCGAATCAAACTTGAATTTTGGGCAAAATCAAAATTCTAGTGGAATTTTTGGGCAAAATCAAAATCAAATATACTGGAAATGGAGCTCGGTATTGGGTTGGTGAAAGTGTTCCAGTCGATCCACAGCTTCTTTAAATGGTCGAGATTGGCGAAGAAGATGTCGTGGGGGGCTGCCCATTTGCCAGAACGAACGCCCCCTGCCCTGTCGGGGGGGACTTGCCCCTTCGCTGAAACGAACGTCCCCCTGTCGGGGGGCCTGCCCCCTCGCCGGAACGAACGCGCCCCCCCTTGTTGAGTATTGGACTTCTCCCTACTTGGTGTTAATGATGAGCAAACAAAAATACTTGGGACTAATCCCCTATTTTGTAGTTAATCCATTGCCTAAGCTAATTATGAGGATCTACTTGCAATGGATGACACTCAAAGTTGATTGAAGGCAAACGACATGGATTGGATGATCGTAGACGATGATTGAAGCTCCATGAAGTCTTCAAGCTCATACGATGGATAGAAGAGAGAATTCGTCAATGTAATTTTCTTTTATCTCTTCTAGTATGTAGCTTAGAAGTAGAACTTTGATGGAGCGCTCACACACATCATCATTTCTGTCGTAGGACATTATTAGATCATTTGTCCTTTGACCCCAATCCATTTCTTTTGTGATTGTGCTTGGATTTTTTATAACAGTCGATTGCTGAACATTTTACAGTCGTCTGTCTTAAAAACAGTCGACTGTGTTTTGTTTTACAGTCGCCTGTTATGCACAAGCTTTTAACAATCTAGTTTTGGGCCTCTCTGTTTATTTCACACATGCTACTGATGAATGATTCACAGGTGTATGTCCTTGTGACAGTCGACTGTATTTTGTATATCAATCACATGTCTATCTTTTGCCCAAAACTTCATTGATCTGACTTTTCGGCCAGTCGACTATTGTTATATGTATAGTCGACTGTACCTTGGATCAGTCGACTATGTATGCTACAACAGTTGTCTGTCTGTGAGCCAACTTATTGACTCTGCTCTCTGGAAATCCTCAGGGTATTTGACAGTAGTCTGTATAAGGATTTACAGTCGCCTGTTCTGATTAACAGTCGACCATATTATCTGCATCAGTCGTCTATCATGTTATCTTACAGGATTTCCAAATTTCATTCTTCTTACCATCTCTCGGCCAGTCGCCTGTAGAAGGATTTACAGTCGCATGTTGGTTTAACAGCCGACTGTCTTTGCTTCATCAGTCGACTGTCCACGTGGTAAGTTACCGTTATGAATTTTTACCTACACTTGCTGACTGTGCAACAGTCGACTGTGGTTTCTTCAACAGTCGACTGTCGCAAGTTCAGATTCTATCCGTTGAGAATTTTCTCACGGATTCCAAAAGAGTTTTTGCCTAAACTGTTTTGTTGATTTGAGAAACCTATAAACGGAGCTTCTACTGTTCCACTGAGAGGTGACCAATTCTTCCAAGTTTTCATCTCATGCTTTCATTCTAAAGTTTAAAGCTTTCAAATCCAAAGCCCTAAGAATTCCAAATCATTGATCTCTTGCTCTCCAAACTAGAACCAAAGAGTGATCCTCTAGGCAATTGGTGCAGTCAAGAGAAAGGGCTTTCTTCTCTCTTACAAGAGAGTCTTCAACACACAACACACCACTCCTTCAAGTTCTACTTCAAGGTATAGCTGATTGTAAGTGTTGCTTTCAGATTTCATTATTTTCGTATATTGAATTTGCTCTCGGGTTGTGAGAGCGGTTTGCTTGCTCCCAAGTTGTGGGAGTCAAGGACATCGATTGTATTTGATTTCACTTGTAGGGTTGCTACAAGTGGGGTTTCAAGGAAACCTCAAGTTATGGTTCTAACTTGAGTATCCGGAGGTATCCGGGTGGAAGGGACGTAGGATTAC
The DNA here is from genome assembly GCA_030789695.1 of Scilla litardierei. NCBI lineage: Eukaryota > Viridiplantae > Streptophyta > Magnoliopsida > Asparagales > Asparagaceae > Scilla > Scilla litardierei. The sequence goes on from CM061134.1 coordinate 118,623,414, forward strand.
CGGGAACAAGTCGGGAAGTGACTTGGGTAATCCAAACCCTAGAAACATAATCGTGTTTGCATTTGTTTCTTATTTGGGTTCAAATCTAATTCCGCACTTTATTGTTGGTTAGCATTTTAATTTGGTGTAACAATTGTTTTAAATTGCTTAAACACTATTCAACCCCCCTTCTAGAGTTTTCTCCATAGACAGGATCCCTACAATTGGTATCAGAGCGCAAGGTTATTGCTATGGCATCCAATAACAACAACGTTCCTCCGCCGACTTCGTACAACAATCACGATCGTGATGAAGCGTCCACACTTTTCGAAGGTCAATCTACGGTACATCCTCCACGTTTCAGTGGTACTAATTTTGGCTATTGGAAGTGTTGGATGGAAACGTTCCTTAGGAGTGCTTCACTTTGGAGAACCCTCCACAAGGAGTACGTCGAGCCCACCGAAGAGGACTTCGAGAAATGGACGACTTCCGAGAAGTCCACTGAAGTCAACAACGCTAAAGCAATGAACGCTCTTCATTATGCGTTGGACCCGAATGAGTTCAATAAGATATGCACATGTAAGAGTGCATATCAAATTTGGAACTATCTCATCGTTACCCATGAGGGAACGAATAAGGTAAAACTTTCGAAGTTATATGTTGCCGTGCAAAACTTCGATTTGTTTCATATGCAGGAGAATGAGAGCATTGTATCGATGTACGGACACTTTACAGACATCACAAATGAATTGGAAGCCCTTGGCCAAAAATACACCGAAGCTGAAAAGGTAAGGAAGATCATCATGGGAATGACCTCCAAATAGGAAAGGAGAGCGATCACCATCGAGGAGGTCAATGATCTAAAGAATTACACAGTTGTGAATCTTATCGGGACTCTCATGTCTTATGAGGTAAGACGAGAGAACCGATTAAAGATTCGGGCTATGATAAATCCTTCGGAGGCCAAGAAGAAGGCTTTGGCATTCAACGCCAATTCATCATCCTCCGATAGCGAAGATTCGGAAGATGAGATGGATTTGGGTGAAATGGCCCTAATGGCAAAGAAGTTCCAACGCTTCTTTCGCAAAGGTAAGTTTCCCTCCAACAAACATTTTGAGTCTACTAATGCTACTTTCTCTCTTTGTTTTAAGTGTAATAAACCAGGGCACATCAAGAGGGATTTCCCAATGTTAAAAAAACAAAGAGAAGTAGAAGGCACCTAAGTACCACAAGTCCAACAAGAACAAGAGAGACAAGAAGAAAGGACTTGTAGGTACCTTCAATGACTCAAGTGAGGACTCATCAAGCGATTCCGATGATGAGAAGGGTGAGAGCGCCCACATGTGTTTCATGGCACGAGAGGATCTACTCTCCGATGAGAGTGATTCCGACACGGATGAAACCGAGGTAACAACGGATGAACTTCGTATTGCTAATGAAGAATTATTTTCTAAATATCAATCTTTAATGCTTAGATACACTAGCTTAAAGAAATCAAATGTTAGCAAGTCATCCATTCCATGCATTATCAACAATGACACCATTGTTGATACTTTAACTTTTGAGAAAGCAAACTTAGCTTCTCAAAATTTCACCTTGAGAGATGAGGTGAAAACCCTCAAATCTCAACTAGATCAAACAAATCCAACGGATAATAGAGATCTAGTCACACGTCACACACAATTGGGTTTAGAGAATGATTTTCTTAAAACCCAAGTGCACGAGCTCAAAGCACGGGTGTCCACTTGGATACCAATATTTCTTCTCTAAAGGAGAAATATGAGCTCATGTCCTCCCGTATTGTGAGATTCAATAAGGGAAAAGGACAATTGGATGATTTGCTAGCAAACCAATTTCTGGCCACACATCGTGTTGGTCTTGGGTTTGTGAAAGCAAATGCATCCAATGATCGCACCTCCTATAGTGGTGTCACTATAGACTTTGTGAGGCCTTCCTCCGGTGCATCCACAAGTGGTGTCAAAGACACTATAGGTAGCAAACCTACCAAGAAAGTCACCACTTCACCTTCTCTTTCTTTTGGCAAGAAACCCACTAAGGGTGGAAACCAAAAGCAAGGCCATGCTTACATGTACACTAACACTCATCCACGTAGGAAACCTCCTACTTCACAAGTGGATAATTATGACACTTTTTATTCTCCACATCCATGGACACGACACAACCACACATGAGAAATACTCATGTACGTGCTCCTGTACACCCGTATGCACGTACGCATCATTCTTACATGTATGCACCTCCACCGCATGTCATGCATAACCCATATTCTTCATACAACATGCATGTTCCCAAGCATACATATCATTCTCGTATGTACAATGCATATCCACCACCTCATATTTATGCTAGAAACCATGTTCCCAAGAAGCATGCACAACATAGAAATTTAACAAATATGCATGCAACTAGGAAAAGGACTCCCAAAAGATACACCATTTGGGGTCCTAAGAACACTAGCCTAAATCATAGGAATGCTTATCTTGATTCCTATTTTCATGATGTGATCAATAATGGTAATTATGTTGGGAAGCGGAAGTCCACTTGGACTTGGCTTCCAAAGGGCTAATCCCCTTGGACCAACAAACATGGGATACCATGAGCTTATGGTATATTATATAGATACCCAAGAGAAAGAAGAAGACCAATAAAGGTCAAACTTGCTCTAAAGGGAAAGGATGGATTCTCAATAGTGGTTGCTCCAAACATATGATGGGAGATCCATCATTGCTCTCCGAAGTGATTAGCATCAAGGATGGTGCAACGGTCACTTTTGGAGGTAATCAAAAGGGAACCATCATAGGAGTTGGTATCATTGGTAATCTTTCCAAACCCTTAATTACTAACGTTTATCTTGTTAGTGGTTTGTGTCACAATCTCATTTCCATTAGTCAACTTTGTGACAAAGGTTACAAGGTTAACTTTGGAGAAGGATTGTATACTATTGTTGATTGTGATTCAAATGTTTTATTTTCCGGTATTAGGCGTAAAAATATTTACTATTTAAGCTTGCCTAAAACCGTAGAACATTGCTTAGTTGCTAACACAAGTGAACAACTATTATGGCATCGCCGTTTTGGTCATGTTCACTTCAAGCACTTATATAAGTTATCTAAGCATGATCTAGTCAAAGGTTTTCCTAAAATTATAACTATCCTTAGTGATCATGGAGGAGAATTTGAGAATGAATCTTTTACTAAGTTTTGTGATAACACCAGGATAACTCATAATTTTTCCTTCCCTCGGGCACCACCACAAAATGGTGTTGTAGAGAGAAAGAATAGGACTCTTATTGAGTGTGCACGCACTATGCTCTATGATAGTCATCTTGGACTACAATTTTAGGTAGAGGCGGTGCACACGGTATGTTATGTGCTCAATAGGATCCTAGTGAGACCCCGAACGAACAAAGCTTGTTTTGAGTTGTTTTATGACAAAAATCCATAAGTAAAATATTTTCGTGTTTTTGATTCAAAATGTTTTATCAAGAACACTTTCGGTAATCTAGATAAATTTGAGCCAAGACCCGATGAAGAAATTTTTGTTGGATATTCCACACGTAGCAAAGCCTACCTGATATACAACAAAACTTCTTCAACGATTGAGGAATCACTACACGTTTCTTTTAATGAAGATTTTGATTTTCCTCATATTGATGATGATAGTGTAGATGTTATTTGTGATACTCTTAGTAATGTTAAGATCAATGATTCGGTTATTGAGACTACACTACTAACGAAATTGTTGAAGATGTTCCTAGTGATGAAGGTATCCCCAAAGCTTATCCGACCATTTGCAATCATCCTCATAACCAAATTATTGGAGATATTGGTGTGGGTGTTCGAACGAGGTCGAGGATTGAAGAATTCTCTCATTGTGCATTCGTCTCTACCATTGAGCCAAAGAACATCCAAGAAGCTTGTGAGGATAGCTCTTGGATAGTGGCAATGGAAGAAGAACTAATGCAATTCGAGAGAAATGAAGTTTGGAAACTCGTTCCTCTTCCAAGTGATCACCAAGTCATTGGGACCAAATGGATCTTCAAGAACAAGACGGATGAGAACGAGGTGATCACAAGGAACAAAGCAAGGTTAGTAGCTCAAGGTTACCAGCAAGAAAAAGGTATTGATTTCGAAGAATATTTTGCCCACGTAGCTAGATTAGAAGCTATTAGGTTGCTTTTATCTTTTGCATCCCAGAAAAATTTTAAACTATTTCAAATGGATGTTAAAAGTGCATTTTTGAATGGGTTTGTCAATGAAGAAGTTTATGTTTCACAACATCCCGGTTTTATTCATGAAAAATTTCCAAATCATGTCTTCAAACTTAAAAAAGCATTGTATGGGTTGAGACAAGCTCCTAGAGCTTGGTATGATCGACTCAAGACCTTTCTTTTGAATTTAGGTTTTAAAATGGGAGAAGTTGATTCTACACTCTTCATTAAAGATTATGAAAATGACATTCTCTTGATTCAAGTTTATGTAGACGATATAATTTTTGGTTCTACTAACTTTAATCTTTGTCAAGAATTTTCTAAGTCAATGAAGGATGAATTCGAGATGAGCCACATGGGAGAGCTCACCTATTTCCTTGGACTGCAAATTCGACAAATGGAGAATGGCACCTTCATACATCAGACAAAGTACACAGGGGAGCTTATAAAGCAATTCGGGATGGAATCGTCGTCAAGCAAACGGACTCCCATGAGTACTACTACCCACCTTCACAAAGATAAAAACGAAAAAGATGTAGACGTTCGTCTATATCGAGGTATGATCGGTAGCTTACTTTACTTAACCGCTAATAGGCCCGATATCATGTTTTCCGTATGCTTGTGTGCTAGATATCAAGCTAGACCTAAGGAGTCACACTTGATTGCGGTTAAACGAATATTTCGTTATCTTAATCAATCTCTAGATTATGGATTACTTTACCCTAAATCTAGCACATATGAGTTAATCTTATATAGTGATGCCGACTTTGTCGGATGCAAGTCCGACAGGAAAAGTACTAGTGGCACTTGCCATTTTCTAGGAAATTCCTTAGTTTCTTGGTTTTCTAAGAAAAAGAATTCGGTATTATCCACGACTGAAGCGGAATATATTGCCGCGGGTCTTGCATGTGCACAAGTTCTTTGAATGAGACACACTCTTATGGACTATGGTGTCAACTGTGATACTTGCTCGATCATGGTTGATAACCAAAGTGTCATATGTCTTTCCAAGAATCTGATACATCACTCCCGTACCAAACACATAGACGTGAGGCACCATTTTATAAATGATCATGTAGCTAAGAAGGACATCATCTTAGAGTACATTGAAACCCAAAAACAAATTGCCGACATCTTCACAAAACCTCTTAAAGAAGATTCATTTGTGAGGTTGCGTGGAGAATTAGGAATTATGGGTGAATCTGAAATCTAGAAGCTCAATTTTCTTCTTATAACACCTTTTGAGCTCATGTCATCATATTGTCTTTCTTCCTTTGATATATGCTTCATATGTGTTTAAGAAAGGCAATCGTGATTTATTTGATTTCATGATTTCTTTGAGATTGTTCTTAGAGATTTGTGTTTCGATCGAGTTATCGTATTATATCGTTTTTTAATGAGTTTTTGTTTAGAGTATAGGTCCTATGGTGAGTGTTCTTATTCTCTGGATTTGTATCTCACTGTGCATTTTTGGACCAGGACAGACGACTGTCTTTCCTTCGACAGTCGACTGCCCTACCCTATCACCTCTATCTGAGAATTTGTATCTTTCGCACAGACGACTGATGATTGTTTTTCATTCGACTGTTATTTTAATAGGTGACTGAACTTTAGTCATCAGGCGACTGTTCTCTCTGTCGAAATTTTACAGAGCTCTCTGTCGTTTTGATGAAGTTTATTGATTCTCGGTCAGCCGACTGATGTGTATAGTACAGTCGACTGTCCAACGGACAGATGACTGTATGTTACTCAACAGTCGACTGTCTGTCTTCCTGAGACTAATTCTTATTACTTCATCCATCGACTGACTTTTGTTCATCAGTTGACTGTCTACTGTTAGTGACAGTTCACTGCAGTGATCCGAGCCGTCGATTCTTTGATCCAACGGCCCAGATTTATTCACTCTTTCTTATTTACTTCGAGACTGTTCTTTTCAACTTGTGTTTCTCGCTCCTCCGACTGAAATTCACTCGACTTCCCGCTCGAAATCTCTTGTTGATCTCCCTTCTGATCTTCTTCGTGGCGAATCGGTTCTTCCTCCCTCGTGTGGTTGCTTGTGTTTGCTCGCGTGTTGATCATCTTCTCGTCAGAATCTTGTCTTTGTTTACTTGACCTAATTGTCCGTTTTAAGTAAGCTCATGGGTCCTTTCAGTGTTGTGTTTCCTAATACTTCGTTAGATTTCCTCAATGATCTGGCTCCTTTGTCTCAACCCACTGATCCGGTTCCGACCTCGCCTCCATCTTCTGGAGAATTTCTTCATATCACTGTCGGTGACGCCATCCCTTCTGAGGATGATGCTGTTCACACTTCTCAACCAGCTGATCCTCATCCTTATTCTCCACCTTCTATTCCCCTCGAGGACTTTCTTCTTGGTCGACTGTGTGATCGTGTCACCACTCTTGAGAAACTTTCCACTTCTATGGACGAGAAGCTCAACCTTCTGTTGGAGCTTCAGTACAAATCCTTTTTGCGTCATGGATTTCCCATCCCCACCGAGCTTCAGGCTCTGGTTTCCAAGTCTGAGGACACTGCCCCTACTTGTGTTCCTCCTCCTCCAGGCTTTGTGCCTATACCCTCTTTGGTCCAGACCCATGCTGCCCAGACCACTGTTCCTGCTCCTGCAGATTCGTCTGTCGCTCGTGCATCGTCTTCCAAGAGGAAGACTCATGCTTGCCCTACCCGATGCTCTGCCAGGCTCATGTTCCGTTCTTCTGGACGTCCTTCAGACCCTTCCATCATTCACATTGACTAACGATGCAGCTGTTGCATGTTTGCTCACTCACTCACTCGACGACCTAGATTCTGTTTTGGTCTATTTTTTATTTGGATGAGTGGGTATTCACTGTGTTTGGTGGATTAAGCATTTATCTGGATGATGTATGATGGATTATTGATGTATGCTGATGTTATGATAGATACTTGATGTGATCTGTACTTTTGGCATCATGATGTATTTTTTGTGATCATGATGGATGTATTTTTTTGGTTGGACATGTTGATGTCCGTATGATATGTACTCACATCATCTTTGTTTTATATATATACTAGTCATTACCCGTGCCCATAGGGCACTGTTTATTTAATGGCTGAGTTTTCCCCCCACAAATTTCAAGTTCCCCCAAATTTCAAGTTTTCCCACAAAATTTCAAGTTTCCCTCCAAATTTAAGTTTTTTCCCAAAATTTAAGTCCCCCCAAAATTGTCATTGCCACCTAGGACAAACTTGCCACGTATGACAAATCTTTGTCTTAGTAGGATAAGATTCAACATCTTCAAATGACTGGGAAACAATGGTCGGAAGGGGGAGAATAAAAAGTGTGGGTGGGTGTGTGGGGAGGGTCCAGGGGCAAAAATGCAAAAACCGGGGTGGTATATGCAAAATTTCACACCTCCTCTCTTATCCCTCAAAATCTCATCTCTTATATTTTCTCTTATCCAATTTCCATGTTTTATATAATAGATATCCAAATTCTCTTATCCAATTTCTCATATCCAAATTCTCTTATCCAATTTCTCTTGATAACATCCCTCTTTTATATAATAGATATCCAAATTCTCTTATCCAATTTCGCATGTCCAAATTCTCTTATCCAATTTCTCTTGATAACATCCCTCTTTTATAATATAGATATCTCTTATCCAATTTCTCTTGTCCAATATCTCTTATCCAATTTCTCTTGATAACATCCCTCTTTTATAATATAGATATCTCTTGTCCAATTTCTCTTGTCCAATATCTCTTGTCCAATTTCTCTTGATAACATCCCTCTTTTATAATATAGATATCTCTTGTCCAATTTCTCTTGTCCAATATCTCTTGTCCAATTTCTCTTGATAACATCCCTCTTTTATAATATAGATATCTCTTGTCCAATTTCTCTTGTCCAATATCTCTTGTCCAATTTCTCTTGATAACATCCCTCTTTTATAATATAGATATCTCTTGTCCAATTTCTCTTGTCCAATATCTCTTATCCAATTTCTCTTGATAACATCCCTCTTTTATAATATAGAAATCTCTTATCCAATTTCTCTTGTCCAATATCTCTTATCCAATTTCTCTTGATAACATCCCTCTTTTATAATATAGATATCTCTTATCCAATTTCTCGTGTCCAATATCTCTTATCCAATTTCTCTTGATAACAACTCTCTTTTATAATATAGATATCTCTCGTCCAATATCTCTTGTCCAATTTCTCTTGATAACATCCCTCTTTTATAATATAGATATCTCTTATCCAATATCTCTTGTCCAATATCTCTTGATAACATCCCTCTTTTATAATATAGATATCTCTTGTCCAATTTCTCTTGTCCAATATCTCTTGATAACATCCCTCTTTTATAATATATCTCTTATCCAATTTCTCTTGTCCAATATCTCTTATACAATTTCTCTTGATAACATCCCTCTATTATAATATAGATATCTCTTATCCAATTTCTCTTGTCCAATATCTCTTATCCAATTTCTCTTGATAACGTCCCTCTTTTATAATATAGATATCTCTTGTCCAATTTCTCTTTTCCAATATCTCTTATCCAATTTCTCTTGATAACATCCCTCTTTTATAATATAGATATAGATATATATATATATATATATATATAGGGCAATCTTCGGGTGCGAAAAATCCCGTGCGAAAGCCGTGCGAAAACTTTTTTTTTTATTTTTTTGAAATTTTTTTTTCAAAATTTTTTTTTGATGTTTAATCCATACAATTATATACCCCAGGGAAAATAATGGGTGAACCCGTTGGGCATTAGAGCACCCATCCACCCGTTACAAATTTAACGGTCTCAAAACGTGCGAATTTGATGAAATGGCTTGATCGAAGGCCAAATGACATTATTTCTCAACCATTATTTTTTGAGGGGGGTATAACAACATATAATGAGGGTGGAAAAAAGAATTTTTGAAAAAAAAAATTTCAAAAAAAAGATAAAAACATTTTCGCACGGTGCGAAATGTTCTCATTTGAAAATTTTCCTATATATATATGATGTTGCTGAATCTCATATGTCACACCTTGTAAAATTGATTATCTTATCTGTGTGATGATTGCCTCATTGTCTCCTTGAATGATTTAATCTCTTCTGATGTTTTTTTGAGTCAATGTGGATTTGATATTGGATATTTCATGCTATGTCTGATGTGATGCAGTTATGAAACTATTTTCTTTTCTTCTATCTGTAATGTTGATATTGGACTTCAATTCCTCTATTCACATAAGTATGTGATGTGCTTTTATGAGATTTTTTGATTACATATATCTTTTTACTCCTTGATTGTTGTTAGTTAGTATTTGCACGATTATTGTTGTTGTTATTTAATCCCTCCTTTTTGGATAATGCCATAGGGGAGAGCAATAAACATACAAGATTCATAATGAATGTGCTAAGTATGTTCTAACACTATGAAACTAAGATTGAAGTTGCCTTAGATTCAGGGGGAGTAAGATTACATTGAATAGGGATTTTAATTCCTAGATTTCTTGATTTAAAATCATATGTATCTTACTCATTTGCTTCAATTGATATGTAGATGCCCTAATATTTGTTGACTAACTTGATTGGCATCTATGTAGGGGGAGTAAGTTTTCGTAAGCACAATTATTTATCTTTTTGTTTATATTTGTTTGTTATCATCAAAAAGGGGGAGAATATTGAGTATTGGACTTCTCCCTACTTGGTGTTAATGATGAGCAAACATAAATACTTGTGACTAATCCCCTATTTTGCAGTTAATCCATTGCCTAAGCTAATTATGAGGATCTACTTGCAAGGGATGACACTCAAAGTTGATTGAAGGCAAATGACATGGATTGGATGATCGTAGACGATGATTGAAGCTCCATGAAGTCTTCAAGCTCATACGATGGATAGAAGAGAGAATTCGTCAATGTAATTTTCTTTTATCTCTTCTAGTATGTAGCTTAGAAGTAGAACTTTGATGGAGCGCTCACACACATCATCATTTCTATCGTAGGACATTATTAGATCATTTGTCCTTTGACCCCAATCCATTTCTTTTGTGATTGTGCTTGGATTTTTTATAACAGTCGACTACTGAACATTTTACAGTCGTCTGTCTCAAAAACAGTGGACTGTGTTTTGTTCTACAATCGCCTGTTATGCACAAGCTTTTAATAATCTAGTTTTGGGCCTCTCTGTTTATTTCGCACAGGCTACTGATGAACGATTCACAGGCGCATGTCCTTGTGACAGTCGACGGTGTTTTGTATATCAGTCGCATGTCTATCTTTTGCCCAAAACTTCGTTGATCTGACTTTTCAGCCAGTCGACTATTGTTTTATATATAGTTGACTGTACCTTGGATCAGTCGACTGTGTATGCTACAACAGTCGTCTGTCTGTGAGCCAACTTATTGACTCTGCTCTCTGGAAATCCTCAGGGTATTTGACAGTCGTCTGTATAAGGATTTACATTTGCCTGTTCTGATAAACAGTCGACTGAATTATCTGCATCAGTCGTCTGTCCTATTATCTTACAGGATTTTCGGATTTCATTCTGCTTACCATCTCTTAGCCAGTCGCCTGTAGAAAGATTTACAATCGCCTGTTGGTTTAACAATCGACTGTCTTTGCTTCATCAGTCGACTGTCCACGTGGTAAGTTACCGTTATGAATTCTTACATACCCTTGCTGACTGTGCAACAGTCGACTGTGGTTTCTTCAACAGTCGACTGTCGCGAGTTCAGATTCAATCCGTTGAGAATTTTCTCAAGAATTCCAAAAGATTTTTTGCCTAAACTGTTTTGTGGATTAGAGAAACCTATAAATGGAGCTTCTACTGTTCCATTGAGAGGTGACCAATTCTTCCAAGTTTTCATCTCAAGCTTTCATTCTAAAGTTTAAAGCTCTCAAATCCAAAGCCCTAAGAATTCCAAATCATTGATCTCTTGCTCTCCAACCTAGAACCAAAGAGTGATCCTCTAGGCAATTGGTGCAGTCAAGAGAAAGGGCTTTCTCCTCTCTTCCAAGAGAGTCTTCAATGCACAACACACCACTCCTTCAAGTTCTACTTCAAGGCATATGTGATTGTAAGTGTTGCTTTCAGATTTCATTATTTTCGTATATTGAATTTGCTCTCAGGTTGTGAGAGCGGTTTGCTTGCTCCCAAGTTATGGGAGTCAAGGACATCAATTGTATTCGATTTCACTTGTAGGGTTGCTACAAGTGGATTTTTAAGGAAACCTCACGTTAGGGTTATAACTTGAGTATCCGGAGGTATCCGGGTGGAAGAGACGTAGGATTGCCAGGAACAAGTCGGGAAGTGACTTGGGTAATCCGAACCCTAGAAACATAATTGTGTTTGCATTTGTTTCTTATTTTGGTTCAAATCTAATTCCGCACTTTATTGTTGGTTAGCATTTTAATTTGGTGTAACAATCGTTTTAAATTGCTTAAACACGATTCAACCCCCCTTCTAGTGTTTTCTTCATAGACATGATCCCTACACCCCTGTCGGGGGGCATGTCCCTTCACCGAAGTGAACGCCCACCTGTCGGGGGGCCTGTCTTTCACCGTAGCGAACGCCCCCAACCAACTGTCGGGGGGCCCTGCCGTGTTGGGGTTTTAGCGGACCCCCAGAGCTCAGATCTGTGTCCGTCCTAAGTCGGACGGACCACAGGGGCACAAAAGCGTAGCGGAAAACAGAAATTCAAAATTTCTACACTAGCTAAACTATTTAGCTAGGCTCTGGGGAGCCAGAACCTAGCCCGATCTATGCCAACTTGGGGTGGATCTGACCACCCTAAGAGGGATCTACTCTAAAGCGACTATTTAAATCTACACTACAAATTACTTAACCACATAGCCGGAATCTTGGCCCTGGAGCAGGCAAGATGTACCACACCGTCTTCAGAAGCTCCTCGTAGCCGAGCTGCTTTGACTCGATCCGCCTGAGCCGCATCGCACCCTCGCACCGATCCGCCCGAGCCGACTTTCGCCTCCGAGCTGATCACACGCGGTAGACAGTTTCACTTGAGAAGAACCCGCGTCTTAGACGTCCGGATCAAAATCCAAACCCCCTTCATAGTCTTGCTAGGACTACTCCGGAGAACAGGAAGAGAGAGAGAGAATTTAGTCGCCGATCGAGCTTGCTCTAAAAGTCTGGAGCTACTCAATCGAAGGCTTGGTGTGTTTTTCAACGAAGAGAGTGCACCCCTATTTATATAGGGAGTGGGAACTCACCCCTTCGTTATGAGCAATGTGGGACATTCCGCAAGAGGGAGAAAAAAACAATTAAGCCAATTTGGCTTAATTTCAAGTTAAAGTGAGCTTTTCATAAAAGCAAACTTTAACTAATTAATTCTCTTTGCACATTAAACTTTAGTCACCAAACAAGCTATCAATCCGAAGGGCTTCGAATGGTGAACACGTAGGAACCGACGGCGACGAATTTCGACTTCGTTTGACCCCTCAAACAATTGCTCAAAGTTGAGCAAATTATCAAAATCCGTAGCCGACATTTGGGGTTTCAAAAAACCGTAAAATGAATTAAGTTACGGGCGCGTCCGCTAAGCTTAGCGGGCGCGCCCGCCCAAGGGGGCTAAGGCGGGCGGCACGCCCGCTGCTACAGCGGGCGCCCGACCGCTGCAGCCAGCGGGCTATGCCCGCTGCTGCAGTGGGCTGCACCCGCTGCAGTCAGCAGGCTGCGCCCGTTTGCCCTTGCCTATGGGCCTTTTAGCCCAGTGGGTCTAACCCACTTCGCCTTGGACTGTTTTCGCATTTCCGGGCTCGTTAGAGCTCCGATTTGGACACTGTTTAAACCTGTCTTTAGACCGAGACGATTCCGTCATCCAGGTAACCCTTTCCAATATGTTTGTTCCTACTAAATTTGTCGTAACCAATTTACGACACGTTTAATCTTTGGTTTGCATCAAATGCAACATTTGTCCCTATTGCTATTGCGACTAACTATCACAACAGGCTTCGTGAATATCATCAAATGATATCTCTCTCTATTCTATCTTCCTATTACTAAGACACGAACACTACTCGGTGTGAGACCCTACAGCCTGACCTTACTACAGGTTGGGGCTCGGAACCCCTAGACGACGGTCACTACGAGCAGTAGCTGTCGTCCCTGTTTCAGAATCTTCATAACGTGATCGACCCTTTGACAAAAGCATCATTGGGTTTACACTGGCTGTGTCAGTGATGAACTTTGTTAGCCGTAGTCCCTTCGTCAAGACTGTGTTCTTGTTGGCCTAGGGTATGGTTTAATGTCAACCCTATTAGACAACATTGGTCAGTGTTCGGCGGTCTTTATTGTATACACGTTGTACATCTTACAACGCACCCCGGCCGAGGATTAACATAAAGACCATACTGAGCCTGTAACACTAACTTCCCTTTAACGGAAGTGACGAATCCCATCTTAGTCATTTACTCGTCTCGAGAGCTTCGGGTGCAACTCAACCTAAGATCTTTCAGCAGGCCTAGCCTCGAAGCTAGATCATAGGTCTAAGCTACACCGTTCACTCACAGCTTTGTACAAATGACTTCAGGTCTTAAGGACCAGCTAACCTATCATCACCCTAGAGTTATTAAAGACATTTCAGTTAAAGTCAACCATTTAATAACTCTTATGTGGTCGTTCAGTGAACTCATTCTCTAATGAGCACCTGTGTCTTGTCTCCGACTTCACCAAGTCGAATGACTATGAGATCATCATTACCCTAAGGTAAGACTAAGACACAATGGTCTATCCGATGTGTCGATATCCTGTTATCGACACATCTATGACCATGAACCGTTTAAGACTTATGTTCTATTCGGTCACTTACTTACTCATAATCGAGATCGCATCTAGATACGTAAGGACCTAACTATAAGTCTATGGATATTATCTAAGTATATTAATACTAACTATTTATACTTAGAATAATAGGTACCATATACGGTATGAACAAGACGTATACTAATGGATAAATGCCTTATGGGCATATATTCTCCTACATCTCCCACTTGCACTTAGGCTATTTATCTCGATATGTCATACCGCTATAGCATATCAGTCACATTGACATATATATGACAAACCTAAGAGTGGTTCTACTAACGAGTATCTACAACGAATTTTAATGGATTAATACATCTCTTGATCACACAGGGTTGATCCTTTGGAAAAATGATCTGGATCAATTTTTCCTATCTTTGTATAGCTAACAATTAGCTAATACAACCTAGATGTAGGGTCTAACATTATAATCTATAAGTCAGTCTCAGCTCATTCCACTTTTCTTGTGTCAATATGTCAAGTACATACATGACACCCTGAGTCTCTATATATTCGATTAAATCAAAACAATTTTGATTCAATGTTCTATATAGATGATTTATTTAAGGTGGAAATCCTTTTTACTTAGTCCGAGAGACCAGAACCAAGGATACGAGCTGGCTCCCACTGACTTTGAGAATTACCTGGTTAAATACTTCAATATTATATCTAAATCAAATTTAGATTATATAAACGAAGATATAACCATTTGATAAGTGCTTTAGATGGAATGTACTGGTGTCAGGTTCGGTTTGACGAATGAGTCAAGTCAAGATTGGTTTAAGGAGTCTTGACATTGACTTGCTCAATCAAAACGTCCTACACTGTACTTTTCCATTAACCACATTTAATATTAACTCTTTAATAACTAAATGCAGTTTATTAAGAATTAATCTTAATATGCGTATAATTGTGATCGCACACAATTTATACGCCCTTGGAACCTATACTTAACTACCAATTGACTATAACATTAAGTCAGCTCAAAATCAACATTTTCCGAAGCTTCGTATCATCATTCGAGAATGTCGCAACCATCTCAGAAAGCCACAATCACAGAAAATTTAAGCCAATCAAATTTCAACTCAACAAAAACGCAATTTTCGAGACATTCATTAAAACAACAGATTCATTAAGATGAATCGTAATTTGTTTATCCCATAAACTTTGAGTGCAGAACACTCAATCATTGTTTTCAACTTTCATGAAATGATACAATTTATTTAAACTAAAAATAGTATCATCTCCTTCTTGATCATGTCTCTTGAAGTCGTTGAACGGCCCTAGCAGCAACGATTGCTCAGATTACCGACCGTCCTCCGCACTTCTCCCAATCTCCGCTTCATATCAGCCACATGTATACATTACCAAGATGTCTTTTAGTATCTCATACTATGTGATTGGAAATAATTACGTTTTATTGAATTGAATTTGTACCTGAGGTGGAGACATCCGTATGCCCCTTCTTCTTCTCTGCAAGATAGATCTTACAGTTCCTCTTCCAGTGGTCAATCTTGTGGCAATGGAAGCACTCAGATTTCGACGGGGCCCCTTTAGTCTTTTTCTTCCCTTTCTTCGCCTTCGCAGGTTGCGGGACCTGCCTCTTCTTACCCTTGCCTTTCGGCTGGTCGGAAGAAGCAGAGCCAACAACCAATGCAGTCGGCTTCTTCTCAATCTCCTAAAATTGCCTAAGCATATTGAAGAGACCAGGAAGATCCTTTTAAAGACCGTTCATGATAAAACCAGTGATGAAAGGCTTAAACTCGGGAGTCAAAGACTTTAGGATAATGTCTATGGACATCTCATTGTACAGGACAAATCCTAACTGGGTGGCGTCCTCTCTGTACCCGATCATCTTGATAACATGATCCTGTACGGGCCCTGCTCCCATCTTTGTGCCCCAGAGGTTGCTGATGGCTTCGAACTTGGCAGCTCGAGATCGCTTGCCGTATAACTCTTGCGCATTGAGAAGCATACTTTGAACATCCATATGTTCATGCTTCCTCTACAACTCGTTACTCATCGAAGCCAGAGTAAGGCACCTGGCCTTCTCTGCATCCCTCTGGTACAATTTGTAGGCTTCCTTTTCCTCGAAGGTCGAATCTTCATCGGGCTTATCCGGAGCGTCCTCGAACAGTACGTATCCTATCCCAGCTACGGAAAGGACCAACTTAATGTTCCTAAGCCAGTCTTTGTAGTTCGTTCCATCCAGCACGTTCTTCTCAACCATATATCTAAGACCCGAATCCATTCTGCATTTTATAGATACTTTAGTTAGTATTAGTTCGTAGTATAGTTTTAATGGTTTTTATAAAACTATATGCTCCCACTAAATTTATTAAAGCCATAATAATAAACAATTTATTATAAAATAACATTTGTGAGAGAAGGATCTGACTACCCCGAGTCTGACAACCTTGAGTGCATCTCAACAAGTTGTCCGACTCTGCAGTCGGTAGACGAACTTGTCGTCAATCATATTAACTATGATTCCCTATCGATTTTTACCCCTAGTCATTTGTGATCATGAGTGTGCTCAACCGGATCACAATGGCTAGCCTAGTCGGTCCCTTGTTTTCGTGTCTAGCCTGACTTGCCCCACCACTCGGTGTATGCACGACACGTTGGTTTAGGTCAGGACTTAGACTACATTCTTGGTTAGACTTATGCCGATGCTCGAAGGATGAGACAACGGTTTCAGCCAGGTCAAGATGTCAATCAAGAAATCGGTTTCTATAAGATTGACATATCACAGCTTGAGTGTAGCTCAACAACCGTAACATGTTTCTTACAGTTGCCAACTCCTAAATAAAGAGGGCTACGATTTATCTTGAACAAGATTATTATCGTATTGACTTAGGTATAGTCGATGGACTTACATAGTCATGAATCGACTCCTTGCGGTCCAGCGGACGCGGCCAAGGAATTGACTAAGCCAGGACCACCCAGTCTAGCTAGGTTGGTCCAGCAAACTTAGCCAAGCACATTGACCGACATCATGATCCATTGAAGGAGTTTTCATCAATTCTATGTTTTCCAAACAACTAAATGGCTTTTAATTAAGAAGACTAGTTAATCCTTATCAACTAGTGGATCCTAAAATTCGAAATTTTATGGATTGGTTGAACAATTTTTATTAAGTCCTTATCAACTATAAGGTCTTTTCGTTCAACATGCTACCCCAATCTAATTAGGATTTTATAAAACAATTCAACATTTGTCTTTTATGAAAATCACCAATTAAACGTTTTAATGAAATGATTTACAAACAAAGGGACTAACCTAATCTGGTATTAGATTTTGATGTTGTTTTGTTTTATCAAACATAACATGTCACTAGTAAATTTAAAATTTCATCTCATAAAATTTTAAACATTTAATGGCTAACCTAATAAGGTTTATGAATACATTATTCAATATGTACATTAAAATTGAAACAACTAATTCATCCGCATAAATGAAAGTTTCATATTTGTGACATCTAACGAGTATTTGCAAGTTTAAAATTATCAAAATATAATGAAAACACGCAAATCTAGAATTTAACAATTTAAATTCGAAGATAAAATTTTTAAAGCTCCAAAACATTTTATCACATAAAACTAGGTATAAAATTATCAAATAATTCTAAAACCTCTGCTTTAAAATTTTAATCAATAATTTCTAAAATTCGAAATATCGCATAAATAATTTTAGAAACCTATATGTAAAAAGAAACTAATTTATCTTTCATCTCATGAAAACAAAGTATTTCTACAATTTAAATATTCTCTAAAACAATTTTAAAACACTTTTAAAATTATTAGAAATGCATTTAAAAGCTTTCAAATAAAGTTTTTTTTTAAAATTTCTAATCTTTTATGTAACTTGAGAAAAATTAAATTTCAAAAATAAAATATTCCTTAAGATTACATAAACAATTAAAAGCTCTTAAAAATATTTATATCTCATGAAAATAATTTTATAAAGCATTTGGGATTCATTTAAAATTATAGCATAAAATTAAATCGTCTCAAAAATTTCCGTGTTGTAAAAACGATTTTTAAAACACAAAACATTTTTAAAACTAATTCTAGCATAAAGCTAAAAAATTCCGTATGTTTAAAAAGCAATTTTTAAAGATTTAAAAAGTCGCTATAATAGATCTATAGCAAAACCGTGGCTTTGATACCACTGTTGGGGTTTTGGCGGACCCCCAGAGCTCGGATCTGTGTACGTCCTAAGTCGGACGGACCACAGGGGCACAAAAGCGCAGCGGAAAACAGAAATTCAAAATCTCTACACTATCTAAACTATTTAGCTTGGCTCTGGGGAGCCAGAACCTAGCCCGATCTTTGCCAACTTGGGGTGGATCTGACCACCCCAAGAGGGATCTACTCTAAAGCGACTAATTAAATCTACACTACAAATTACTTAACCACATACCCGGAATCTTGGCCCGGGAGCAGGCAAGATGTACCGCACCGTCTTCAGAAGCTCCTCGTAGCCGAGCCGCTTTGACTCGATCCGCCTGAGCCGCCTCGTACCCTCGCACCGATCCGCCCGAGCCGACTTTCGCCTCCGAGCCGATCACACGCGGTAGAAAGTTTCACTTGAGAAGAACCCGCGTCTTAGACGTCCGAATCAAAATCCAAACCCCGTTCGTAGTCTTGCTAGGACTACTCCGGAGAACAGGAAGAGAGAGAGAGAATTTAGTCGCCGATCGAGCTTGCTCTAAAAGTCTGGAGCTACTCGATCGAAGGCTTGGTGTGTTTTTCAACGAAGAGAGTGCACCCCTATTTATATAGGGAGTGGGCACTCACTCCTTCGTTGCGAGCAATGTGGGACATTCCGCAAGAGGGAGAAAAAAACAATTAAGCCTATTTGGCTTAATTTCAAGTTAAAGTGAGCTTTTCATAAAAGCAAACTTTAACTAATTAATTCTCTTTGCACATTAAACTTTAGTCACCAAACAAGCTATCAATCCGAAGGGCTTCGAATGGTGAACGCATAGGAACCGACGGCGACGAATTTCAACTTCGTTTGACCCCTCAAACAATTGCTCAAAGTTGAGAAAATTATCAAAATCTGTAGCCGTCATTTGGGGTTTCAAAACCCCTTAAAATGACTTAAGTTGCGGGCGCGCCCGCTAAGTTTAGTGGGCGCGCCCGCCCAAGGGGGCTAAGGCGGGCGGCACACCCGTTGGGCAGCGGGCGCTGGCCCGCAGCAAGCAGCGGGCGGCGCCCGCTTGCAGCGGGCCGGGCCCACTGCTGCAGCGGGCGTGGGCCCGCTGCAGTCAGCAGGCTGCGCCCGTTTGCCCTTGCCTATGGGCCTTTTAGCCCAGTGGGTCTAACCCACTTCTCCTTGGACTGTTTTCGTGTTTCCGGGCTCGTTAGAGCTCCGATTTGGACACTGTTTAAACCTGTCTTTAGACCGAGACGATTCCGTCATCCAGGTAATCCTTTCCAATATGTTTGTTCCTACTAAATTTGTCGTAACCAATTTACGACACATTTAATCTTTGGTTTGCATCAAATGCAACATTTGTCCCTATTGCTATTGCGACTAACTATCACAACAAGCTTCGTGAATATCATCAAATGATATCTCTCTCTATTCTATCTTCCTATTACTAAGACACGAACACTACTCGGTGTGAGACCCTACAGCCTGACCTTACTACAGGTTGGGGCTCGGAACCCCTAGACGACGGTCACTACGAGCAGTAGCTGTCGTCCCTGTTTCAGAATCATCATAACGTGATCGACCCTTTGACAAAAGCATCATTGGGTTTACACTGGCTGTGTCAGTGATGAACTTCGTTAGCCGTAGTCCCTTCGTTAAGACTGTGTTCTTGTTGGCCTAGGGTATGGTTTAATGTCAACCCTATTAGACAACATTGGTCAGTGTTTGGCGGTCTTTATTGTATACACGTTGTACATCTTACAACGCACCCCGGCCGAGGATTAACATAAAGACCATACTGAGCCTGTAACACTAACTTCCCTTTAACGGAAGTGACGAATCCCATCTTAGTCATTTACTCGTCTCGAGAGCTTCGGGTGCAACTCAACCTAAGATCTTTCAGCAGGCCTAGCCTCGAAGCTAGATCATAGGTCTAAGCTACACCGTTCACTCACAGCTTTGTACAAATGACTTCAGGTCTTAAGGACCAGCTAACCTATCATCACCCTAGAGTTATTAAAGACATTTCAGTTAAAGTCAACCATTTAATAACTCTTATGTGGTCGTTCAGTGAACTCATTCTCTAATGAGCACCTGTGTCTTGTCTCCGACTTCACCAAGTCGAATGACTATGAGATCATCATTACCCTAAGGTAAGACTAAGACACAATGGTCTATCCGATGTGTCGATATCCTGTTATCGACACATCTATGACCATGAACCGTTTAAGACTTATGTTCTATTCGGTCACTTACTTACTCATAATCGAGATCGCATCTAGATACGTAAGGACCTAACTATAAGTCTATGGATATTATCTAAGTATATTAATACTAACTATTTATACTTAGAATAATAGGTACCATATACGGTATGAACAAGACGTATACTAATGGATAAATGCCTTATGGGCATATATTCTCCTACATGTCGTGCCCTGCCGGAGCAAACGCCCCCTCTTTTACGGGGACCTGTCGTGCCCAGTCGAAGTAAACGCCTCGCTAGGGGCCGATCCCGTCAAGGGGCTCTGCATTCCGGAGCGATCGCCATCCCCCTCCTTGTCGGGGGGCTTCTTGCGCCCTTTCGTTTCGTCCCCGCAGCCAGCTTGCTCCCCAGGCTGCCGTTAGATTTTGAAGGAGGGGGAATGGCGATGTTCGTGTGGCGGCGTTTTAAAATGGGAAGGTGAAAGAGCCTGCATCTGAATATTCTCTATAACACTTAATGGGTTTTTCTTTGGCTATTGCGCGGAAAGATTCCAATACGTTAAATGCTAAATGGGTATTTCCTTGGCTATTTCTTTGCCTACAACGTTTAATAAAACAAATGGGTATTTCTTTGGCTAAAGGGCTTGCAGCCCGCAGCCAGCCCGCGGGCCTCTAGCCTGCAGGCCAAATTTTATTTTAAATTCAAATAAAATCCTATTAAACCCTAACAATTCTGGTAAAATCCAGAAAAATCAGGGAATATCAGGCTGATGATATTGTGTTTGATTAATTCTTTTCAGATTTTTTGGTGCAAATTAAAATTTTGTTAATGAATTTTATGTTTAATTCATTAATTATCGCTTAATTTTTTTAATTGGATAAAAATAAATATTAACTTACATTTAAATCATTACATGGATCCTGAGACCGCTCTGTCGTTAGGTTAGTTATCTAACCTAACGGGTAATGACGTTTTCCCGTGGTCGAAATAACTTTTTAACCTAAATTAAATATATTTATACAATAAAATTGCCTGCGATGTTGAATAAATGTATTGATTATGCATGTGTGTTTGCGTGGTTGATTTTTATATTGCCTGTAGCATATATAAACTGCGTGGATGTTGTAAATAAATTAGTCTTGTGGTTTGGGATCGGCCATTTTGAGATGCACCATTTTTTTACTCACTTTCTTTTTCTTTTTTGAGAGATATTGTAGTGAGGTTATAATGTAAAATGCCAAAAGATCGGAGCTCAGCCAAAAGGAAGATGAAGACGAAATCTGAATTAGTCTGGGACCCAAAATGGGTTTCTAAGTTGTATTTTTCATTTCTTTTTGTATTTCATTTTATGGACTGTATTCGGACATTTTTGGACATTTTGTTTGTAAGGATATCTGGCCGACCCCACATGACTGTTTATTTACTTTGCGTGAATTTATTTTTCACAAATATTAATTCATGTGTACTTAATTACATAGATAAATGTCAAAATTGGCTAGCGTCGATTTCGAGGTCCTTGACGCAGCAGGAACGAACTACCTGAGCTGGTGAGTGGACCAGAAGTTCCACTTGCGTTCAATGACTCCTTCACTCAATTCTGGCCCCAGCAGTGGCCGAGACAACTGCTAGCAATGCCCGTGCAGCGGCCCTGCCAGCTGGCAGTTCTACTACCGTTGTCTCCGACATGGATAAGGCGAAAGCCCTTATCTATATCAGGAGACACATAGATCGGACCTTAAAGGCCGAATATTTAACGGTAGAAACCCCTCTAGAGTTGTGGACTGCGCTGGAGGGACGTTATAGTCATCAAATTGATGTCATGCTACCACGTGCCAGTTATGAGTAGGAAAATCTCCGTCTTCAGGACTATAAGTCTGTTGCTAAGTACAACTCAACATTTCATAATATCACCGCACGCCTGAAGTTGTGTGGTGAAGAAGCCTCTAAGCATCGCATGTTGGAAAAAACATGTACCTCGTTCCACGAGAAAGATGCAATCCTCATGCAACCATGAACGCAACTTCACGAAGTTCTCAGATTTGCTCTCTTGCCTTCTTAAAGCAGAGCAGAATAGAGACTTACTACTTGCCACTCATAATCTGCGCCTTGCTGGTACTGTTCCTCTCCTTGAAGCCCACCATGTTTCTCCCCAGAAGTGGAACAGTAAGAAGAAGGCTAGAAAGAACAAAGGAAAAGCTGCAATGAAGCCAGCAAGAGCACCACCCCAGAACAACAACACCAAGGGGATCAAAAAATTCACATAGAAGCGTAAGAATACTGGTCCCGTGCCAATTCCAAAGAAGAACTGGGAGGACAAATGACATAGATGTAGCACGACTGGACATTGGTCCAGAAACTGTCGCACTTCTCGCCACCTCTAGGACATGTATCAGGCGAGCCTGAAGCCTCCCCCTGAAACAAACCTGGCGGATATTCAAGCTTCGACTAAGTACACTGCACAAGACTTCGATAATGATGACCTGCTCGATTGAGCATTATCTTGCTTTTATCTTTGCATTTTAAATACTAGTTTCCTTCACTGTATTTCCTTTTTGGAACTTTATGAATGCATATTTAGCTATATTTTATAAAGTCTATTCATTTAGATATATAGATGAAGTGTGATATATTATTGTCAGTGCCTCGATGCATTGGTGAAGCATTAAAACTGCTTCTACATACAACGAGACTAAAAGATGCAAATTTCTCTCCTAATTCATAGCGTAATCTACCAAGTTACAAGGATATTTCGTTTAAACGAACATAACTGGGAAACAATGGATAATAAATAGTGAATATCTTTATGTAACTCGTCAACCCGATGGCCAGAAGACCATCTACGCACGATTCGTTGGACCCCCGACGGGTCCCTATCATTACAGATATTCATCCTATAGAAAGGCAACTTGACTGAGCACCAGAAGTTTCTTTCATTGCCAGAGTTTTCAACTCTTGCACAATAGACTTGGTCATCCAGGATCATCAATGATGGATGCATCATCAAATGAATCCCTTGGAGAACCTGAAGATTCTTTAAAAAGGTTGAGTTTCCTTGTCCCCTTTGTCACAAGGAAAAACTTATAGAGAGACTTTTCCTCCTGAAAGTGGGATTAGAGTCTCATGGCTTCATTGAGAGAATACATGGTGACCTTTGCGGGCATATTCACCCTGCAAGTGGCCCATTTCGGTACTTCATTGTACTGATATATGCATCTACTAGATGGGCTTAAGTGTGCCTTTTTGTTCACCCGCAACCTAGCTTTCTTAACAGCTGATAATATGGGTGAATTCACTACACATGTCTTTCAAGACTACTGCCAAGCAACTGGCATTGAAATTGAACATCTTGTAGCATGTTCATACTCAGAATGGGTAATAAGAGTCTCTGATAAAGAGACTCCCATGTATTCACGTCCAATGTTAAATCCCAGTTACCTGTGGATTTTTAAGGATATGCCGTACTGCATTTTGCATCGCTTATCATGATACGGCCCTCTTGTGGCCATATCTTATTGCTGATGCCACTTGCTTATGGTTCACCACCAAACATATCTCATTTGAGAGTGTTTGGATGTGCTAATATATGTCCCCATAGCACCACGTCTTGATAACTGTGAATTTGATGAGCAAAGTCTCACTATAATAAGCACACAGTCTTAACAAAGCCTGAAGCTTCTGAGACCATATCATGGGACACAAAAGTCCTAATCTCGTTATTATCAATATACTATTTCTGTGTGAAGATGAGATCCAGAAGATCCTTCACATTCAGTCTAAAGTACATCAATTGCCGGATAAATTCACGGACAAACATAAGATTGTTCGTTCGCACGTCCCTGCTGCCAACACGCTAGCTAGGATTGACATCCCCATATATGAATGCATTCCACAAGCAGTATATTTGGCTATACCTCAATTGAAAAGAGAACTCCCTCCAGGTTAAAAAGATAAAGTTCCTCGAAAGAGGAAGATTCCTGGAGATATTAAAATGATCCCTCCACAGGATGCTGAGCTCAGACCAACGACCTCTCCCCTCCTGATTTCCCCTACAGAGAAAACAATAGGAGAAACATCATTATATCATACTGGAGAGGTACTGGACAAATATAGCACAGTCGTCATCGACAATTTTGCTTTCGCTATTGCCGTTCACGTCTCTGAATACGACGCTGACGTTCAACCCACTTTTCTATAGCGTAAACGCATAGATTGGCCAAAGTGGGATGAGGCAATAAGAGTAGAGCTGGACTCACTCTTGAAAAGAAAAGTCTTTGGACCAGTAGTCCCAACACCTGAATGTCTAAAACCTGTGGATTATAAGTTGGATTTCCATAAGGATAAGAAACGAAGGAAATGTGACCATTTTCCTATTTCATAGTAAGCCTAAATGTCTCTGGAAAATCTAAGAATTGCAGCTCATGGACCTTGTGATTGCATATCTATACGGCTATATAGATATAGAGCTCTATATGTAGCTTCTAGAAGGGTTTACTCTACCCCCGGAGATGAAAGAAAGACGTAGGAATGTCTTCTCTATAGATGCTACAAAGATCATTATATGATATTAAGCAATCCATAAAAATATGGTGTAACATATTTAGCGATTTCCTTATTGAACAAGGATTCACTAATAATGAAGTTTGCCCGTATACCTTTATCAAAAGAACGGAGACATGGTTTGTAATAGTCGCCATATATGTAGATGACTTAAATTTAATCGGATCTCCTGCAGAGACCATTAAGATATCTGATAGCCTTTAGCATACTTTCGAAATGAAATACCTAGGTAAAACAAGGTATTGTCTTGGCTTACAGATTAAAACACTTTCGTGGTGGAATCCTTTCATATTCTTCATACACCAGGAGTTTATAAAGAAAGATGTTCATTTGCAATCTATTAAAAATAGAGGCTTATTTACGATTCATTCCAGTCGCAGGAGGAGGAGGAGGACATCCTAGGTCCTGAAGAGTCTAGCTCTAGTGTACTAGTTACACTCCTTTATCTGGCCAACTGCACGTGTCTCTATTAGACCGTCTGCAGTAAAGCTGTTAGCCAGGTACAGTGCTGCCCTGGAGAGCATCACTGGACCAAGGATAAGATGCTTCTGCGCAACTTCCGAGGGTCAAGGGATATATATCGCATATGCAGGTTTACTGATCATCGCGATGAATAAGCACAAATGACCGGCCACCTCCTAAAGATCTTCATATCATCCTCCAAAGTCTACGTCTTCTGAGAAGCTCATCATCCAAGAATCAAGTATAGAATACGTTCATCCAGGTCCAGCAGTACCTTGCTGACGTGTCTTTCTATTTTATATATTCACGCACATCTTCTTTGTGATTTTCCGTTGTTTTCCGTCGTCCCGTATCCATTTTCTTGTTATTTCTCGTTTTCTTTCACTTCTTTGTGTTTTTGTGTATTTGTTGGAGATTGCCAGTGTTGGGGACATATAATGAAGATATCATGAGCCCCAGAGCAACGGGAGGAGTCGTGCATGATCCAGAGGGTCAAACAATGAAGATTGCCATTTCTCAGCCCTCAACCGATCAGGTGGACACAGCCACCCGATCGGTTGATGCACGCATATCTGACCCAGACAAAGGCTGAAGTGAGGAGCAACTCAACTGATCGGTTCGCTGACCAGTTGAACACAGTAGAGCTCTCGGCCATTTGGAGCTGAATTCCAAATGATTGGGTGACATCTCACCCGATCGGTTCATCTGTACTGAATTTTCCAAACAATGACCCGGAGAGCTCAATCGACCGATTCGCTAACCGTGTGAAGTCGACAAAACTCTCAGCCTTTTTGGGGATAATTCCAACCGATCGGTTGAATGCTCAACCGATCGGTTAACCTGATGCCGCATCGCCCCAAAATCCAACCGACGGCTCCACCCGCTCTCCTCGGCGCCCGGTTGAAGCTCCCGAAGCCGACGGCCGAAGCATCAAGCAGTTCACCCGATCGGTTGATGCTTCAACCGATCGGGTGACGACGATTTGTATAAATAGTTGACCTAGGGTTCTGAAAACAGAGAGGTTATTTTTTCTGTCTTTTTCTTGTACGGTGACGGATGGAATTTTATTGCATTATGTAAGTCTTCTGATTTCTTTCAAACTTTAATACTATATTTATAGCATTGCTACTACCTCATTTCAATCGCTTGATCATGATTTCAATGGTTGATTTTCATTTAGATTTCTTTTTAGATATGATTTGTAAGTAGTTCCCAAATCTGGGATTTTGGTGGAAACCCCTTCGTGGGTTCTCCCTAATGCATCCATAGGACTAGGATTTCGATAGGGATTAGGAATTTAGATGGTTACGCGGGGTGTTTCATTGTCATCGGCAGGAAAAAGACCGCCTTTGACCGTCGGGCCAATGGGGAATAAACTTGGCGGTTGACTCCCTAGCCACAGCTCACGCCCTAAGCGTAGACATTGAATCCTTGCACGTGGGAACGACAAGATGAGATGTTCGGAGTAATCGTTGCGAGCTTAGTGCTCCCGGAGATGGTCGATGTTAATGGACATAGGAATGCCCACCGACCGAACCCGGGTAGTCCAGCGTATCATCCTGGGTATTGACCAGAATATCAGGCCCATGGGATGCTGGTACCACTCTTAGAGGCAACGTCTCACCACTAAACTCTAAATCCAATCGTATTCATATCCATAGGTCGTAATAGCGAGAACACATGATAGGATGGAAACCGAAGTCCTAGGTTTCCTTTCTTATCGTTTATCCTCCGTATTTACACTTTGTGAGAAACCATCGATCGTACGGGCTAGCTCACCCGTAGGGTGAACCAGTTCCTCTTTGACACAAGTACATCACACGCCTCCATGTGTTCGACCCCCACGCCACATTACAACACCGTGCGCTTGCGGTATAAATATTTAAATCTGGTATCCCCATTCCTATTGCACTTTTATGCTCAAAAACTAGGGGACGTCAAGCTTTATGGCGCCATTGTCGGGAAGGCAACGTGCTTGTTTATTTTAGGACCCATTGAACCCTTGAGTCTAGCTCACGTCTTCACCTCGCGATAATTTTTGCATTCTACTTTTTCTCTTTTTATTTTTTCTATTCTTTGTTTTCTGTTTTTATCTGTTTCTATCCCATACTTGCTTCACGGGTTTTTGTTGATTTTACATGCACAGGAATACATGGAGTCTAGACGACTTGATTCCTTTAGATCCGGAGATCAACGCCACCGTGAGGCGTTTGAATGCAGAGAAGAGAAGAAGAGAAGAGTCTACAGCCATGGAAGAGAATACCCCATCGCAGAAGTCCCTGATGGAGTACTCGATGCCATCCATCAGGTCCACCTCCTCCACCCAACCTCCGGCTATTACGGCAGAGAGTTTCGAGCTTAAGCCGTCGTTAGTGACGTGGATCCAGCATGATCAATTTTCTGGGGCATCCATGGAGAGCCCTATTGAACATCTGGACTCCTTCCTTGAGAAGTGTGACACATTCAGGATTAATGGTGTCACGACTGAAGCTATCCGACTGAATCTATTCCCTTTCTCTCTACAGGATAAAGCCAAGCAATGGCTTAGGGGAAAGGACCCGAACACCTTCAATACTTGGGAGAAGCTCTCGAATGCTTTCTTGACTAAGTTCTTCCCCCGGGAAAGACGATGAAGCTGAGGAGTAAGATCTCCTCCTTCTCCCAAGCCAACCACGAGTCCCTGCACGAAGCTTGGATGAGATACAAAGAGATGCAGCGGACATGCCCTCATCATGAGCTTCCAAAGTGGCAGATTATAAATCTGTTCTATAATGGGTTGAGGGATGACCTAAAATCTTCGATGGACGTAGTGGCTGGGGGGTCCTTTATGTTGAGTAGTGAAGAAGATGCCGGCAAAATTCTTGAGAACATGGCATCAAACTATGAGCGGTGGTGCGATGAGCGTGCCACGCCCAGATCTGGAGGCATTCATAGAGTCGAGGACGTCGACAAGTTGTCTAGCAAATTCGATTTGCTATCGACCTAGATCTCAGCGCTTATGGTAGGAGCTGGTGGTGCCAGCACCTGGTAGACTTCGAGGGTGGTGATATTTCACCATCAATGGATCAAGCTAGCACACTTTTCTTCAACCCGATGGGTAATGTGCAGTATCCACCAAGGACTAGCTCGAATCTGGCTTATTCTTCCAATGACCGAAACCACCACAATTTGAGCTACAGGGCACCGTATCAGCAGCCCCAGCAGCTGCAGCAACAAGTATACCAGCTGCCTCGGCAACAGCAGCAATAGTATCAGCAACAATAGCAGCCACAACAAATGTACCAGCAGTATCCCCCAAGGAACCAGCAGCCCATGCAGCAGCAGCAGCAGCCTATGGCCAGCAGCGAGTTATCTCCCCAGTCGAGACCCTCTTGATCCAGTATATTACGAACCAGGAGAAGATCAACTTGAAGCTGGAGATGGGGCAGAGGGCTTTAACCGACCAAGTAACCGAGCTGGGGTTGCTGGTGACGAACCTTCAGAGGGCGCAAAACCAATTGCTGGGTCAACCAGAAGTAAATCCAAGGGGGGCGAATCAAACATTGGCACTAACGCATGATCATGCGAATGTGTCCGCTATCGTCTTGAGAAGCGGGACACAAATTCCTACAAGAGTGCCCGCTAAGGAACCTGAAGCTCCGTTGGTCGGTGGGCGACCAATTGAAAAATCAAATGACGATGGATCTTCGTCACCAAAGACTACGACTCCGGAGGGAGTCTCTGAAGAAGAGAAGAAGAAGGACGAGGAGGGAACCTGAGAGTATTTAAGCCCGTTGTGCCTTTTCCACAACGACTTGCCAAAGCTAAGATTGATGAAAAATACGGCAAGTTCTTTGCTATGGTCAAGGATTTGAGCTTACAAATCCATTTCCTCGAAGCCATAGAGACAATTCCTTCCTCTGCGAAATTCTTAAAGGATTTGGTGACGAGGGGTTCCAGAAAGGAAAAAGGTCATTCTCACGGCGGAATGTAGCGCTCTCATTCAGCGAGCGAATCCGCCCAAGCTTAAGGACCCGGAAGGCTTCTCTATTCCTTGTTCGATTGGGGAAGTGAAGATCCATCGGGCGCTCGTTGATTTGGGAGCTAGCGTCAGTCTGATACCCCTGTCACTATACAGAGGATAGGGATGGGAGACCTGGAGCCCACGGGTATGACCCTTCAACTAGCTGATAGATCGGTCAAATATCCGGTGGGAATTGTAGACGACCTTCCAGTAAACGTCAGCGGAGTGCATATGCCGGTAGACTTCGTGGTGATGGACATGCCTGAAGACACTTATACACCCATCATCCTCGGGAGGCCCTTCATGGCCACCGCTGGGTGCTGATAGATGTGAAGAAAGGGAAGCTATCCCTTAATGTTGGCGACCAGAAGGTCGAATTTGACTTGGGGTTATCTATGAAGCACCCTCCAGATGAATCGGGTTGTAATATGCTGCACATTGAGGAGGAAAGAGCCGTAGAATCTGGGGCCTGGGAAATTCTCTCAAGGAACCCCCCGACAGCTTGGGGGACCTTGAAGAGCATGTCAGTTTGAAGAAGGAAGAAGTTGCTCGGGAAGCGGGTGTCTCACATACGACCCCTCCCGGATTCCAAAAAGATGCTCCGACGAGGAGAAAAGGAAAAGATCCCATGGGGCTTACCGCTGATGAGATCCGGATCTTACGAAAAGTGGTGGTCGACGCCAATGTGAGGGAGAAACCCCCGGATACCACCAGCGGAGAGATCATCGAGGAAGTCTAATTATCACCGCTGTCAACACCAAAGGCCACCACACCAACATCTGAAGGGATGTCAAACATTGGGCATCACCCCCGTCCTCCTTGAAATCATCTACCTGGCGTCGAGCAAACGACGTTAAACAACAGCGCTTCATGGGAGGCCCATGCTCTAAACCCTCGTCTTTATTTTTAGGATTATTTTTAGGATTATTTTTCTTATTTTGTTGAATAAATTCAGCAACGGGGGCTTTCGTCGAGATAATCAGACTATTTTTGATGTTTTGCAGGAAACAAGCCCCCAACCGATCGGTTGAGCCCTCAACCAATCGGGTGGGACGTATCTGAAAGTAGCCTATATCTGTTCATCAGCGAACCACTCGGGTGGAACAAGCTGAGACCGGGTGGCAGATCGTGTGAGAAGAGCAGAGCTCTCGGGAAATTTGGGGATTAATTCAACAAATCGGTTGATCTGGAGCTCTGACCGGGTGACTGTCCAGGTGAAGTCGGGGATGCTCTCGAGAAAATTGTGAAGCGACCAACCGATCGGTTGAAATCTCAACCGATCGGTCGCCTGTAGCTGCCATCCAACGGAATTTTTCGAAAATTGCCTCAACCGATCGGGTGAAATCTCACCCGATCGGTTCGTCTAAACCCTATAAATACCCCCCGCTTCAACCGATTCAGTTATTTCACCCGATTTCAAATTTCCCCGTCGTTTCGACTTCTCCCCCTCTCAACCGGCCACCTTTCATCCCCAAATGACCTCCAATCCCTCTCAAACGATCTCCCCACATCCGCAATCTCTCTCTCCATCAATCCTACCCTCTATCTATCCTCATTCTTCCCAAAATCCGTAGCAACCCTAGCCCTAATTCGCTCTTTTTCGAAAATTTAAATTTTGTTGGAACGGCGTGCCACGGCTTCACACTTCCCTTATTGCGTTGCGTTGGGTGATTTGCGAGCAATGATTGTCTTCACTACTGGGTAAACTCGTTCCCGAGCTCTATTTCTTACATTTGCCCTAGTACTACTGTTTAGCTAAATCGCCATTGTTTGTGTGCATTCATCGTATCTTGCATTCACTTGCCTCACATACTATCATGGCCAGGGAAAAAGATAAGGGTAAGGCCATCATGCATGAGGAGGAGCCGTCTCGCAAGAGACGGAAGTCCACACGTCCACCTAGTTGACGTCCTCCTCCTACACCGCCTGCACAACCCCCACCCCAACCAATTATCCCTCATGTGGACCCACTGATGGGACCGTGGGAATACCGTTTCTTGAGTCGTGAGCAAAAAGATTTTTACAACCGACTCAGTGCACGGGGACACCTAGCCACTAAATTTGCACACGCACAAACCCTTATCGATCTCGGAGTTTTCTCCGAGGTCGAGACTTTATTTGCAAATTTAGGTTGGATATGGTTCCTAAACGCGCATGCACCATCTTACCCCGCCCTCACACTAGAATTCCTATCTTCTCTAAATTTTGTGGCGGGGTCCATCGTCGATTTCCGCGTCCGTAACCGAAGTATCTGCACCAACCTGAACGCAATTAATAACATCTTCGGTTTCTCGATACTCAGCGGCGACGCTATTCGCCCCTACGATTATCACCGCGACTTTGATGTCGGTATATTTTGTTTTTGCCTCACCCTCCACGACCATTATCCTCGAGGCAAGGCCAATGTCTCCTCCATCATTCACCCCATATTCCGTCTAGCCCACTGCATCATTTCTAGCACATTCTTTCCCAGGGACAAGTCCGGGACCGTGACTATCCCTGACCTTTATTTTGTGGCCCATGACATTTGATTTTATTCGCGGTGATGATGGGATCGCCTTCGGGGCCCCTTGCATGCCCATTCGTGGCGGCGCTTGGCTTATTCAAAAGTTAGTTGATATTAGCCGCGCCGACAAAGGGAAATACTGTTGCGGGGGCCTCACCACCATCATTTCTTCGCATCCTGCATTCAATATCATTATCCCCAGAAATTTTCCCCGTGCCGCAGGATCTACACACCTAGATCTTGATGTCATGCGGCACATACACATGATCAAGCCCCACCCCGACGGTCGTTTTACCTTCTTCTACGGTCACCCCCTGCTCCTTACACCATTCTGCCCAACTCAGGTCGTATGTCTATCATTCTTGTGGTAGATTGGACGTTCCCTCCTGACCCAGAGTTTCTAGGGGGGTTACATCTTCAGTTCCGTGTCCCAGGCACACCCAGATCACCTTCCCATGCCGCCTACTTAGGCGAGCAGGATATCCCTGCGTCCCAAGGAGACCACGGGGCTGGCCCCAGTAGTGCCACCTCGGCTTCTGGCCCTATCATTTCTAAGGTATTCACAGAGGCCCTCTTAGGCCTAGATTCTGGTGTCGGCATGACCACTGCCGCCGGCACCACTTCCACTTCCCGTCTAGCCACTACTTTTTCCGTTCGTCGAGCCACAACCGCTCGCCTCGCTCTCGAGGCTGAGCTAGCTTCACTGCGCGCTGGTGCTTCGTCCTCTGCCTCCTCGAACCCATCCTCTTCTATCTTCTCGCACACATGTTTCCTCGTGCTAGAGAGGAACGTGTCCACCATACTCCTCCACCTCACTCACATTTACGGTCCTCCTCCGCCCACTCCGACCACCTTGCCACCCTCTTCACCTCCTCGACGACCTTCACCTCCACCATCACATTCTTCATCACATCCATCACCCCCTAGGCGATCATCCCCTCCCACCACCACTTCCATTCCCAACACTTCCTATCCACACACCGTTTCTGATCCACCACCTCTGCCACCCTCCACTTCCCTCACCCCATACATGCGCCGCAAGAAATTGCAGGTGCGCTCGAGATCACTTCCCCCACCATCCTCTCCCATCGACATATCTACCACATCTACCACCGCGTTGGTCGCCATATCCCTACCACTCGCCATCATCACCACCACACCACCTATTGTTCACACCTCCGCACCCATCCACACACCTCCTCCACCCCTCTCCCCACTTCTTCGCATGCCCATCACCTCTCTCTTCCACACCCCTCCATCTTCTGTCGAGGAGGACGAGGATAGTTCCTCTCCTGCTTTTGATTTCTTTTCTTCTTCGATCTCCCCCCTAGCATATTTCTGCATCATCATTATCATATCATATTGCTAGCATTGTCATGTCTAGCTTGGGGGAATTCAAATTTTGTGTGTGATGTCGTATTTTTCGTTGTGGTGTGCGTGTTTATATGTGTCGTATTGGTGTGATTTTCTATCTTTTATTTTCTGTATTTCTTTTTCCTCCTTTATTTTTCAATTTCATATGTGTGTTTTTCTCGTTTTTCATTCTCTTTGTGTAGGTGCGTATTCCCCCATTTTCATTGCCCTCCCGTATTTACTTTTATTGCATTGAGGGCAATGCAAGTTTCAGCTTGGGAGAGTCGCACTTCGTGCGTCATTTGTGTCTTTTTCTTCGTTTTTGAGTCGTTTTCATCGTGTTTTTCTTTTTTCTTCTCATCTTTTGTTCTCTCTCTCCTAGAGATGACCCATATGATGAATTGCCACATAATCACATACACACACACCTAGCATGGCTTCGATAATCTCATTCACTAACCCTAGGAAGCTGAATCCTCTTGTATTTCATGTATCGTGGGTCCACTTAGCTTTTATGTGAGTCGTGTGTCGTGACTAGCTTACAGTGTGCTTCTACTTAATGATTTTGATTTATACACCTGTCCTGGGACGACCCCTAGATTATCATGCTTCGATTTGAATATGCGGTATTTGCTTCTCCTGTTTGCTTCTATATGCATGAATATATTTATATCGTATACTTCAATTCGCATGTATCGGGATTCTACAATTAGGACTAGGATAACCCATTTAGCCTATGCTCTGATTAGCGAGAAAATCTCCTTGCACAAGTTCTCCCATTTAGCCGGTTTCTTTTTTATTTTACTTGGTGCAAATCCCCTCGTCGTGTACCGTTCTCCCACTTGGGAGAGTACACACTTGTATATATCCCCAAATCCAAAAATCCAAAAAAAAGAGAAAAAAGAAAAACCCAAAAAGAAAAGAAAAGAAAAAAAGAAAAAAATTGTGTATAGCCAAAAATTCAAAAAAAATACATATATCCAAAACCCAAAAAAAATTCCAATGTGAATATTTTCATACCTACCGAGAATAAAGGGAAGGTGAGAATTTGCACCGGTGTTCTACCCCACACCTTCTCAACCTCCATTGTTTTCGAAAACACTTGGAGTATGGACTTTCTAGCTATTATCTATGTGATAGTGTGGTGATGTCCTAGTCCTGAGCTGTGGAGTCCCTGACGCATGATACGCTTCGATTCTTTCTCTGCTCTCATGCATGCTTGAGCTATTTATTCACCGTTTATTTCAAATCGAATCGATATTTGGGTCTTTCCTTGGATATGTGTATATGGAGCTTTACTGCACAATGTAGATAGCGACACCGTCTGCTAGCACGCGGCCACGCTCACTCGCGCTTCATCACGTGGGCCCAAGACACTTGTTTGGACTCATATTTCCCTGGTTTAGTGATGTATTTTGTCCTATGCTTGTTTAGTGTGGCGTGTCTGATTTTGTTGGCTCTGAGGGGCGATTTAGGATTTTGATTTCTCTTTCTCTCTCCCTCTATTTTCTCCCTCCGAGCTCTTACTCTCGCTCGTCTTCCTCGAGGACGATGAAGGGTTCAGCTTGGGAGATTTTGACGTGTGTTTATATTTTATATATTCACGCACGTCTTCTTTGTGATTTTCTGTTGTTTTCCATCGTTCCATATCTATTTTCTTGTGATTTCTAGTTTTCTTTCACTTCTTTGTGTTTTTTGTGTATTTGCAGGAGATTGCCAGCGTTGGGGACATATAATAAAGATATCATGAGCCTCCGGAGCAACGGCAGGAGTCGCGCGCGATCCAGAGGGTCAAAGGATGAAGATTGCCATTTCTCAGCCCTCAACCGATCGGGTGGACACAGCCACCTGATCGGTTGATGCACGCCTATCCGACCCGGACGAAGGCTGAAGTGAGGAGCAGCTCAACCAACCGGTTCGTCGACCGTTGTCACGCCCCGCTTCCCAAAAACATGGAGGCGAAGCGTGAGAAGGTCCGCACGGACTTGAAGCTGCAAAGCCACAAGTCCGATAAGCGTCAAATAAATCGAAGTAGCAGGTCCCTGTAATGTGACTCAGAACAACAATAACAATAATAGGAAAAGAGAGACAATAATATAACATTATTCCAACTCATAGTCTAACAAAAAGTCCAACAACCAGAAATGCCACCAAGCAACAAAAGAGTCAAAAGCAAAAGGCCTAGCATGGCCAGCAGAATCTAACAAAAAGGTGCTACTCACCGACAACCACAGCTAACAAAAAAAGAGTACGGAAGATCTCTAAGATTGATCACCGGTGTCCTCGTACTCCACGTCACCAACAGGTTCGGGCACGAACTCCACGAACTCGTCACTCTCCACAGCAGTCTCCGGCTCAGTAACTAACATGCGTCACCCAAAGAGAAGGGGCACATGTCAGCAAGTCTAAAAAGACTTGTGCAAGGAAACTATAAAAGTAAAGCAACCTAGCAGTTCTAAAGTAAAGTATGACATGGATAAAAATGACAAATGACATGGCATGGCAAGTAAACAAGTAAAGGCAAGTACTGGAATTGTAATCACGTCGTGCACAGAGATTCCGCCCTTTGGCTAGAGTGGCTGTACGGGCCAACTCTTACACTCAAGTGACCGTTTATCCCTACCCCTCCACGTGTGTCGAGCCAGGGAATTACCCCCGAACACGGAATGCTCACTTCTGGATCACGAGTCAGGAAGTGTTTTAACACGGATAGCGTAGGGTTATGCCCGCATAACGGGTGCCTAGCCGGTAACACGGAATCATGGATTTGGTACAAGTAGTGTAGCGTGTGCTACGATGCAAGTTTAACTAGGATGACATGTAAGATGCAATGCATGGCAGTTAACAATTCAAATGCGTACAGTTAAAGAATTTAAACATGACAGATATCAATGCATGAACGATATGGCAAGGTGTCGGATCTAGCTTCGTTGTCAAGCTAGATCTCAAAGTTGCGCCTAGATCGCTATCATTTCACGATCTAGTCTCTTTCACGCTAGTACAAGAATTGGACTAAAACTTGGCCTAAAGAAAAGTTGGCAAGTTTCACTTGCCTGGTACCGAGTTGTTGCACGACGTGAGTAACGAGAACGGTATCCTACGGTAGATGAGTTCGCTGTTATGGAAAAATAAAAGATTAGATGGAAGTTCTAAATCGTTTTGCATTGGAATCCTAGGTCTAGTAATCCATTTTTAATTTAGGGTTTCTAATTTACGGTGTGGGTTATAAAGCGATTAAGAGGTTAGAGTTACTAACCGCAGAGTAGCGAATGGAAAACACCAAAACAGATCTTGCTTTGGCGACGAAGAACAATCCAGGGAAGCTACGGCCGAAAAACGAGATCCGGGCGACCTAGATCGGTAACCGGCGCAAGATTCGGCGAGAAAGAACCTCCGAGGATGAAGGAAATGATTTGGGGAAGGTTGGGGATGATTTGAGAATGATCTTGGCTCAGGAAGAATGATTGAAGAATGATAGAATCGACGGATTAAATAGAAATAAAAACGGCGGCTAAAAATAGATCTAGGGTTTCGGGGTCAACTAGTCGGTCAAAGAAGAGTGGTTGACCGACTAGTTTAGGAACTAGTCGGTCGGTCGTCTAACTTAGACCGACTAAGAGGCAAACCGAAAATAGGGTTTTGGTACAGGTCGACTACATTAGTCGATCAAAGAACAACTGATGACCGACTAGTTTAAGAACTAGTCGGTCGGTCGACCAACATTGACCGACTAAAAGATCAACCAAAAACTATTGAAGAGAATTAGAACTAGTCGGTTGAAGAGAAACCCTTAACCGACTAAAAATATACAATAACTGCTGAAGAAAAGACTGTACAAGAATTAGTCGGTTGTAGAACAATAGCTGACCGACTAGTTTACAACCTAGTCGGTCGGAAATCGTTCTTAGACCGACTAACGACAAACAGTAACTCTACTGTTCAGTGAAACTCAGAATTAGTCGGTCTGAGTACAAAGCTTGACCGACTAGCTCGAGAACTAGTCGGTCGAAGGATGAACTTAGACCGACTAATGACAAACAGTAACCCAGCTATTATTAATATGTTGAACTAGTCGGTTCCTGAAGGATGGCCGACCGACTAGATCTCATTCTAGTCGGTTGGTTCTCCTTCGTGAACCAACTAAGATGCACCAGAAGTGCCGAAACGAAGCGCGAAGCTTCGGGAAAGGTTCTATGGCTTCTAGGATCGTTCTAACTCAAAAATTACGGCGTTAATAAGCTAAAACGTGAGGATTCAATCGAGAAAACATACAAGGAGGGGAAATTCAATATCATTCATATAAAATAGTCATTATAAACACCGGTCGTTACATCCTCCCCACCTTAAGAAAAATTCTGCCCTCAGAATTTCCTAACACTCACGTGTCAGGGAACAAAAGTGGGTAGTGCTCATGCATCTCATCTTCCCTCTCCCAAGTAGACTCTCCTGGCGAGCCGTGTCGCCACATCACCCTCACAAGATTTACGGTCTTGTTCCGAAGTGACTTCTGACGCCTGTCCAAAATCTGAACTGGTAGCTGGTCATACGTCAGATCCGGGCGAACGGTGATCTCCAAGAAATCCACAGCGTGAGACAGATCGCTAACATAACGACGAAGCTGCGACACATGGAAGACGTCATGAACTCCAATCAAATATGGCGGCAAGGCTAAGCGGTAGGCTACCTCGCCAACCCTCTCCAGAACGTCAAACGGTCCAATGTATCTCGGGCTCAGCTTCCCGCGCTTCCCAAAGCGAATCACTCCTCGATTCGGGGAGATCTTCAGAAACACGTGGTCACCAGGCTGAAACTCCAACGGACGCCGTTTAGCATCAACCCAATGCTTAAAATGGTCCTGGGCAATCCTTAGCCGCTCCCGAATATTTCTGACAACATCCACAGCCTCCACGATCATCTCAGGTCCCAACAGCTCCCGATCTCCAACGTCATCCCAACTCAGTGGCGAACGACATTTCCTTCCGTATAGCGCAGCAAATGGTGCCATGCCAATACTCGCCTGGAAGCTGTTATTATAAGAGAACTCTACCAGGTGTAGATGGTCCTCCCACGAACCCTTAAAATCCAACATACATGCCCTCAGCATGTCCTCCAAGATCTGAATCGTCCTCTCGGACTGGCCATCCGTCTGCGGATGGTACGCCGTGCTGAAACTCAGACTCGTACCCAAACTCCTCTGCAGACTCTGCCAGAACTGAGACGTGAATCTTGTGTCTCTGTCCGACACGATACTCATAGGGACTCCGTGCAGTCGAACGATCTCCTGCACGAACACGTTACATCACTAACTATTCTAGGAAAGGAAATAAAAATGGAAAGTAAAAGGAGTTACCTCCATATATCTCCTCACCAGCGCCTCAGTGGACTGTCCTACTCGGAACGGAATAAAGTGCGCGGATTTGGTCAATCGGTCTACGATCACCCAAATCGCGTCATTCTGCTTCGGACTCCGAGGTAGTCCAGTCATGAAGTCCATAGTGATGTGTTGGCACTTCCACTCCGGAATCGGAAGCGGTTGTAGCAACCCCGCCGTACGCTGATGCTCCGCTTTCACCTGCTAGCAAACCAAGCACTTGGCCACACTCCGAGCCATGCTCCTCTTCATCCCATGCCACCAGAAATTCAAACGAAGATTCTTGTACATCTTGGTCCCACCAGGATGCACAGAATACGACGAACTGTGTGCCTCCACCAACAGCTCCTCTCTGACATCTCCCGCAGGCACACACAACCTGGCTCCAAACCTCAGCGAGCCATCCTCGTGAATTACAAAATCAGTCCGCAGACCTGCTTCCACCATCTCTCGAATCTTTACCAACTTCGGATCACCACTCTGCTCAGCCTTGATCCGATCCACGATCGTCGACTGTATCTGCATACACCGCAACGAAGAAGTCTCTCCAGGCAGAACCACCACAACTCCAGACTCGCAAAAATCCTGCTGCAATCTCCACTACGAAGTCAACAATATCACCGCCAGAAGCCTACTGAACGCATCAGGAACCACATTCACTTTACCCGGGTGATACTGCAACTCGATCTCATAATCTGCCA
Source organism: Scilla litardierei (assembly GCA_030789695.1). Classification (NCBI taxonomy): domain Eukaryota; kingdom Viridiplantae; phylum Streptophyta; class Magnoliopsida; order Asparagales; family Asparagaceae; genus Scilla; species Scilla litardierei. The sequence goes on from CM061134.1 coordinate 118,662,757, forward strand.
TGAGCTCCAACCACCGACGCTGTCGCATGTTGAGCTCCTTCTGCGTGAAAATGTACTTCAAGCTTTTGTGATCGGTGAAAATCTTCACTTTCTCACTCAGCAGGAAGTGCCTCCAAATCTTCAGCGCAAACACGACAGCAGCCAACTCCAAATCGTGCTGATAACGCGAAGGTCACAGGTTCGAGACCTGCATGGGCCACCAAAGGAACATGTCACACCCCGCTTCCCAAAAACATTGAGGCGAAGCGTGAGAAGGTCCGCACGGACTTGAAGCTGCAAAGCCGCAAGTCCGATAAGCGTCAAATAAATCGAAGTAGCAGGTCCCTGTAATGTGACTCAGAACAACAATAACAATAATAGGAAAAGAGAGACAATAATATAACATTATTCCAACTCATAGTCTAACAAAAAGTACAACAACCAGAAATGCTACCAGGCAACAAAAGAGTCAAAAGCAAAAGGCCTAGCATGGCCAACAGAATCTAACAAAAAGGTGATACTCACCGACAACCACAGCTAACAAAAGAAGAGTACGGAAGATCTCTAAGATTGATCACCGGTGTCCTCGTACTCCATGTCACCAACAGGTTCGGGCACGAACTCCACGAACTCGTCACTCTCCACAGCAGTCTCCGGCTCAGCAACTAACATGCGTCACCCAAAGAGAAGGGGCACATGTCAGCAAGTCTAAAAAGACTTGTGCAAGGAAACTATAAAAGTAAAGCAACCTAGCAGTTCTAAAGTAAAGTATGACATGGATAAAAATGACAAATGACATGGCATGGCAAGTAAACAAGTAAAGGCAAGTACTGGAATTGTAATCACGTCGTGCATAGAGATTCCGCCCTTTGGCTAGAGTGGCTGTACGGGCCAACTCTTACACTCAAGTGACCGTTTATCCCTACCCCTCCACGTGTGTTGATCCAGGGCATTACCCCCGAACACGGAATGCTCGCTTCTGGATCACGAGCCAGAAAGTGTTTTAACACGAATGGCGTAGGGTTATTCCCGCATAACGGGTGCCTAGCCGGTAACACGGAATCATGGATTTGGTACAAGTAGTGTAGTATGTGCTACGATGCAAGTTTAACTAGGATGACATGTAAGATGCAATGCATGGCAGTTAACAATTCAAATGCGTACAGTTAAAGAATTTAAACATGATAGATATCAATGTATGAACGATATGGTAAGGTGTCGGATCTTGCTTCGTTGTCAAGCTAGATCTCAAGGTTGCGCCTAGATCGCTATCATTTCACGATCTAGTCTCTTTCACGCTAGTACAAGAATTGGCCTAAAAACATGGCCTAAAGAAAAGTTGGCAAGTTTCACTTACCTAGTACCGAGTTGTTGCACGACATGAATAACGAGAACGGTATCCTACGGTAGATGAGTTCACTGTTATGGCAAAATAAAAGATTAGATGGAAGTTCTAAATCGTTTTGCATTGGAATCCTATGTCTAGTAATCCATTTTTAATTTAGGGTTTCTAATTTACGGTGTGGGTTATAAAGCGATTAAGAGGTTAGAGTTACTAACCGTAGAGTAGCGAATGGAAAACACCAAAACAGATCTTGCTTTGGCGACGAAGAACAATCCAGGGAAGCTATGGCCGAAAAACGAGATCTGGGCGACCTAGATCGGTAACCGGCGCAAGATTCGGCGAGAAAGAACCTCCGAGGATGAAGGAAATGATTTGGGGAAGGTTGGGGATGATTTGAGAATGATCTTGGCTCAGGAAGAATGATTGAAGAATGATAGAATCGACGGATTAAATAGAAATAAAAACGTCGGCTAAAAATAGATCTAGGGTTTCGGGGTCAACTAGTCGGTCAAAGAAGAGTGGTTGACCGACTAGTTTAGGAACTAGTCGGTCGGTCATCTAACTTAGACCGACTAAGAGGCAAACCGAAAATAGGGTTTTGGTACAGGTCGACTACATTAGTCGATCAAAGAACAACTGATGACCGACTAGTTTAAGAACTAGTCGGTCGGTCGACCAACATTGACCGACTAAAAGATTAACCAAAAACTATTGAAGAGAATTAGAACTAGTCGGTTGAAGAGCAACCCTTAACCGACTAAAAATATACAATAACTGCTGAAGAAAAGACTGTACAAGAATTAGTCGGTTGTAGAACAATAGCTGACCGACTAGTTTGCAACCTAGTCGGTCGGAAATCGTTCTTAGACCGACTAACGACATACAGTAACTCTACTGTTCAGTGAAACTCAGAATTAGTCTGTCTGAGTACAATGCTTGAACGACTAGCTCGAGAACTAGTCGGTCGAAGGATGAACTTAGACCGACTAACGACAAACAGTAACCCAGCTATTATTAATATGTTGAACTAGTCGGTTCCTGAAGGATGGCTGACCGACTAGATCTCATTCTAGTCGGTTGGTTCTCCTTTGTGAACCAACTAAGATGCACCAGAAGTGCCGAAACGAAGCGCGAAGCTTCAGAAAAGGTTCTATGGCTTCTAGGATTGTTCTAACTCAAAAATTACGGCGTTAATAAGCTAAAACGTGAGGATTCAATCGAGAAAACATACAAGGAGGGGAAATTCAATATCATTCATATAAAATAGTTATTATAAACACCGGCCGTTACAACCGTTTGAACACAGCAGAGCTCTCGGCCATTTGGAGCTGAATTCCAACCGATCGGGTGCATCTCACTCGATCGGTTCATCTGTACTGAATTTTCCAAACAATGACCCGGAGAGCTCAACTGACCGGTTCACTGACCGTGTGAAGTCGAAGAACTCTCTGTCTTTTTGGGGATAATTCCAACCGATCGGTTGAATGCTCAACCGATCGGTTCACCCGATGCCGCATCGCCCCAAATATCCAACCGACGGCTCCATCCGCTCTCCTCGGTGCCCAGTTGAAGCTCCCGAAGCCGATGGCCGAAGCATCAAGTAGCTCACCTAATCGGTTGATGCTTGAACCGATCAGGTGACGACGATTTGTATAAATAGTTGACCTAGGGTTCTGAAAACGGAGGGGTTATTTTTTCTGTCTTTTTCTTGTACGGTGACGGCTGGAATTATATTGCATTTTGTAAGCTTCTAATTACTTTCAAACTTTAATACTATCTTTATAGCATTGCTACTACCTCATTTCAATCACTTAATCATGATTTCTACGGTTGATTTTCATTTAGATTGCTTTTTAGATATGATTTGTGAGTAGTTTCCAAATCTGGGATTTTGCTGGAAACCCCTTTGTGGGTTCTCCCTAATGCATCCATAGGACTAGGATTTCGATAGGGATTAGGATTTTAGATGATTACACTGGGTGTTTCATTGTCATCGGCGGGAAAAAGACCACGTTTGACCGCGGGCCAAGGGGGAATAAACTTGGCGGTTGACTCTCTAGCCACAGCTCACGCCCTTAGCATAGACATTGAATCCTTGCACGTGGGAACGGTAAGATGAGATGTTGGGAGTAATCGTTGCGAGCATAGTGCTCCCAGAGTCTGTCACGCCCCGCTTCCCAAAAATGTGGAGGCGAGACGTGAGAAGGTCCGCACAGACTTAAAGCCGTGAAGCTCCAAGTCTGATAAGCGTATAAAAATCACTTATTGTGGCAAGTCCTTGCAAAGCGAAACTGTCACGCCCCGCTTCCCAAAAGATTGAGAAGCGAGACATGGCCAGCCCGCATGGACTCGAGCCGTTGAGGCTCGGGGTCCAATAAGCGTCTAGGCAAGTTATGATGCGGAGGAGAAGGTCCGATCGAACAATTTAGCATGAAACAACAGATATAGCAGCAAATGATATTATTCAAACGCTGAAGGTAACCAACAAAGAGTTTAACATAAAAGCTAAAACTGTACGTACCGGAGGCAACTAAAGGAGAAAAAGTCTGCTGGGGTCCACAGGTTGTGGCAGCTCTGTCAAGTCTGTGACATGTGCAAAACACATGTCAGCAACGAACTAATGAGACCATAATTAAAGCAGTTATACAATTCTAGCAGTTCTATATGGAATTTAAATGACAACCTACACAGGAGTTCTAGAAAACAGGAAATAAGTAAGGGTTGTTCTAATCGATCTGCTAGGGGTGTCCATCTAGTCAGATCGTCTAGGAGTTGTTCATGTAGTTCTATCAATCTGCCAGGGGTGTCCATCTAGTCAGATCGTCTAGGAGTTGTTCATGTAGTTCTATCAATCTGCCAGGGGTGTCCATCTGGTCAGATCGTCCAAGTCTAGAGAAGGTCAAACGACCGGGATGCATCCCTGCGAAGCAAGCAGGAGTGCACCAACTGCGATACAAAGATAAATCCTAAGGACTCAAGCTGCGTAGGCGGAGGGGAGCTACCCCCCAGGCCCAGCTAGACTCTTTTGTCCTACCCCACCCGCGAGTCGTTTGTGTTATGGACACGAGCCAACAAACGCTCCATCTAGACACGAGACAAGACAAGGATCACGAATGATATAGCATATCATACCGGAGCGCACCAGTCACGGGTGAGCCAAAGCTGGGGAGCACCAGTTCTCAATGGTCACCCCCGTCGTCGATCCGAAACAAATCATTAATCATGAATGATACTACGTATCATACCGGAGTGCACCAGTCACGGGTGAGCCAAAGCTGGGGAGCACCAGTTCTCAATGGTCACCCCCGTCATCGATTAACTATCCGTAAGCGAGCCGTCTCTGGGCTAGCCAGCAGACGCTCCACAAGAGTAGTGCCAACCTCCGTATAGGAGAGGCCCACGCCTGTGATCTTCTACAAAGATCTACACAATTATAATGTCCGGCTTATTAATTAGCATGTGAGGTTTAAGTTGCATTTTAAAAGTGGGTTCGAGCAGAAAATAGCATGCGATCATTTTCAAGTATTTTGCAGAAATAAATCTAGCAGTTCTAACATCAATTCTAGAAAAGTATAAAAGCAGTAACTAAAGTCTCATTCCTTGCCTGAAAGATTCCGACAAGGATGTAGTCCAGCAGGGTCTGGGTCAACCAACGGATCTACGGAACCTGTACGATAATCCTATCATCACAATCATGCACTCTAACATCTACAGGCAACGACATAAGATAAGCCAGATTAACTGGGCCGCTTTGGGTCACCAGACCTATGGTATGCTGCCTAGTTCGATCGATCATTCCATCTATCCTATGTGCACAGCAGAGTAAGTCCATTGATCGATCGAGGCGATTTTTAATGAGTTCGTTCTATGTGAGTTACTACATGCAAGTTGGCCCTAATTACTAGAGCACCAAAGGCTTTAGAGAATCATTACCTAGCCAGATGCGAAAGCTCCACGTCGACGACGATTCTGACACAACGCCGCGTCACCCGACGGTAGGTCAAGGGTGGAAGGCCTGGAGCACCAATTCTTATCAGCGATCCATCAGCTCCACGTTGTCGCAATCAGCGAGCGACTGAGGGTACCCAGAGGTGAACGTCAGAAATCACCGGATCGTCCAAAGCGGGGTCCCAGTCACCGGAAAACGGCGAAAGAATCCCAAACCTAGGGTTTGGAGTGTGGAGAAACGGAGAAGACGATCGGGGCCGCGGCAGAGGTTCCGGTTGCTCGCAGCTGGAGGAGGGGGCCGAGGGGGAGAAACGTGAGGCGGCGGTAGGGGGCTGCTGGCGGTGTTGGGCGGCGCAGCGGGGGTTCTGGCGGGCAGGCGGAGCTCCGACGGCCACGTCGGAGCTAGGGGCGAGGGGGCGGCGTCCCAGGGTCGGTGGGCGGCGGCGGCGGCGGCGGCGCAGCGGGGCCCCACGGCGGCGATGAGGGAGGAGGTACGTCGGAGGTGAGGCCGGTGACGGGTACGGCTGAGAGAACGCGAAGGGGAAGCGAGGTTGCCGTTGCGTGCGAAAAGATGGGGGTGGCGGCGCTTCATTAGTTAGGCTGTGAAAAAAAGAATACCCTAGTTCTTTTTAAATAGACTAGGGCTTGTGAGAACTTGGGCTGAGCTAGAGAGCGTGGGTGGGCTTTAAGTTCAGGTTGGTTGGCTAATAGAAATGTTATTAGAACTTCTCAAAAGCCCGAGATTCTACTCCCTCTCTCTCCCAATGCTGGTGCCTACGGCCTAGGCTAAGATGGCTGGCTAAGACAAGGTTTCAAAGGGTGTAATTCTGTAATAGAACTTATTAGAGTCATAAGTCCAATCAAACTTAGGGTTGAAATAATATTTAAGTCTGGCAGAAAACGAAGGTAGGTCGATCGAAGTCCGAAAATTATGAAATAAATACTGGGGTGACCGGGATGACGAGGGAAAGAAGACAGAGAAGACGGAACACAATTTCGATGACAAGAAGTGAAACTAAAAATAAAAACGCCTCGCGTCAAAAGTGAAAATCGTGACGTCTCGTCAAATAAAGTCGAATCGTAGGAGAACGACCCGTGAAACGACGTTCCGAACTAACACCACAATTTAATACTCTCCGAGAGGGTCTCAACGGCATATCACACCATAGTGTCCGGACACAGACAAGGTCTAAAATAAATACGTGCACGAACAAGAATATGTGCACGTAAAGCGTGTAAAGGGTACGGGGTCCAAAGGCGACAGTAATTCTAAGTTGGGCGCACGTCGGGGTTGGCTTGGGTTGACACGTGTTCCCTAGTCGGGCACGAGTCACAGAGGCTATCTATAGGTTCAAGCAAGGTTCTAGGGTCCTACTGCGTGCACAAACGACATCTGCTGTGCACACAGACCAAATCACCTTACGCACAGACCTAATTGTTGTGCACACACAAAATTCAAATTGGTCCGAAAACAGGCCGTTACATCCTACCCACCTTAGAATAAAGTCCGTCCTCGGACTTTCTTAATTTCAGGCATGGTTAGACTCCTCTAGTTAACTATAGTAACTACCCCGATCATTCCTAGCACCGTACCCCAACCTACGTATAACCTAATACATATATCTATATACATGCTCAGTAATAATACACATCAATTATTTCCCAACCATTATATTTTGTACTTATAACTAGGTTAACATTATTCACGCATACATTTCTAACTCATGGAAGTGCCTCCTCACATCCATACCTACGCACAATCATATTCCAACATTCAAAATCATCCCATCATGAATAACCATTGCGTTATACACATAGTACACATATACTAAACAGGGTATTTAAATTCATCACGAATTTAAAACCGAAAATACATATATCTGCTCAATATAGCCTACAAAAGGTATAACCCCTAGTATACATTCAACACACCAATCATAACAATAATACTTAGCTATATTATAACTATTCACCATAACACCAAATGACAAACAATTTCCTATTACAAGCAACACATAATCACACTATCATATTAATCCATTCCTACAAACACAATGCATCCAGCCTAGTAACTATACATATAGCACATTTCACTCATACTCATTCAAACATGCAAACCCTTCAGTCATAAATATAGAATAAACCTGTATCTATATATGGTGTAGATACGCACGTCCAGGTGCGTAGCGTAACCCAGCACAAACACTTATATAACTACATTCACCATATCATATCATGCACAGATATATATAATACTATACTCACATCCGCAAACCACAATCACATTATAAAATACTTGCTGAGCATACTCACTCGCTCTCGAGTGAGACTCCAAGATACATACCAAACAATATACAATCTATGTACTTACACACACTCATATATATCTATAAGACACGACTCATCATATGTAGCCTTAGTAAATATCTAGACATCACTATACAATCATTCACACATCAGAACATGTAATTCATACTTATCCCATATATGCGTATATACAATCACGCAACACATTCATATCCTAGTATTTATAATCATGTCCACTCGTACTCGAGGGAACACTAAGACTTATATGTATTCACAGGCATTATATATTCACACCTATTATTCTACATAAGTATCTATACTTATTCATGTACTATATACACATAATCATTACATTCACCCTAGTACAAACATTCCATTATTCATCCATAAGTTCACATATACCTACGTAATAATACTAAGCTTGCCCGATAATGATATATATTCACACGAGCCGGGTAATCTTCCTCATGGGTCTACGGGGAAGGCAGAACAAACACAAAGCTCTAACGTGCAGACACTTCCAATATTCACATCTAGGGTGGTTAAACAACCTCCAACTAACCAGCCCCAATTGGCCGGTCCCAATCATTATAAATACCAATAAAATTTCCAACTCAAAAGCCCGTCCATGAGAACATGTCATAATGTTCCTCTTGGCTCATCTGCCTATACCAACTCCTTGTCCAATTGACACTAAACTGATACATGATCTGTAGAAGTCATCGCCTTTCACCATTTCGTAAATTGTAACTGGAATCCAGTGATCAGTACGCACTCGATGCGTATCCGAACGGTCGACTTTGAAACTCTCATGACATTCCCAAGATCCTTAATTCCTTTAAATCACTGTGTCCAAAACAAATCGGGTTGTCGTCCTTATACAATCCATCATAAGATCAATCTCGCCATCACATTATCACTCTGAATCTCTTCCGTTCATCACTAATGATCATATTATTTACTTCAACCACGTTGCTATCCTCGAACTAGTTTTTTTTTTCTCTTAAAACCCAAGTTATACTGTTGCTACTCGGCTTATATATATAAATATGCTCATAATATCCGTTGCATAACAGTTCACTTGATCGATGTAGGTCTACGCATTTAGTCGTTAAGACAAGACTTCTAATCACCACACTTCTATCACGAGTAGCATACTAAGAGTCTATCTCATTCCCTCGATTCAATGTTCTCACTTCCATGGTTCCTTGTCAAGTCGAGAATCCAACCTTATAACTATCCAATGTGTTAGAAATACATCACTTTAAACTTCATCTTATTCCTGTATTTTCACTCAAATCCAAACTAGAGGGGGCCAGGGAACTAGTCTAAACCTAACTAACTTATGTCATACTCGAATATTATTGGTAGTTTGAATAAGTACTGCAACACTATTGTTTCGATAAATTATTCGATCAAGACCTGCATGGGCCACCACAAAAACTGTCACGCCCCGCTTCCCAAAAGATTGAGAAGCGAGACATGGCCAGCCCGCATGGACTCGAGCCGTTGAGGCTCGGGGTCCAATAAGCGTCTAGGCAAGTTATGATGCGGAGGAGAAGGTCCGATCGAACAATTTAGCATGAAACAACAGATATAGCAGCAAATGATATTATTCAAACGCTGAAGGTAACCAACAAAGAGTTTAACATAAAAGCTAAAACTGTACGTACCGGAGGCAACTAAAGGAGAAAAAGTCTGCTGGGGTCCACAGGTTGTGGCAGCTCTGTCAAGTCTGTGACATGTGCAAAACACATGTCAGCAACGAACTAATGAGACCATAATTAAAGCAGTTATACAATTCTAGCAGTTCTATATGGAATTTAAATGACAACCTACACAGGAGTTCTAGAAAACAGGAAATAAGTAAGGGTTGTTCTAATCGATCTGCTAGGGGTGTCCATCTAGTCAGATCGTCTAGGAGTTGTTCATGTAGTTCTATCAATCTGCCAGGGGTGTCCATCTAGTCAGATCGTCTAGGAGTTGTTCATGTAGTTCTATCAATCTGCCGGGGGTATCGTCCAAGTCTAGAGAAGGTCAAACGACCGGGATGCATCCCTGCGAAGCAAGCAGGAGTGCACCAACTGCGATACAAAGATAAATCCTAAGGACTCAAGCTGCGTAGGCGGAGGGGAGCTACCCCCCAGGCCCAGCTAGACTCTTTTGTCCTACCCCACCCGCGAGTCGTTTGTGTTATGGACACGAGCCAACAAACGCTCCATCTAGACACGAGACAAGACAAGGATCACGAATGATATAGCATATCATACCGGAGCGCACCAGTCACGGGTGAGCCAAAGCTGGGGAGCACCAGTTCTCAATGGTCACCCCCGTCGTCGATCCGAAACAAATCATTAATCATGAATGATACTACGTATCATACCGGAGTGCACCAGTCACGGGTGAGCCAAAGCTGGGGAGCACCAGTTCTCAATGGTCACCCCCGTCATCGATTAACTATCCGTAAGCGAGCCGTCTCTGGGCTAGCCAGCAGACGCTCCACAAGAGTAGTGCCAACCTCCGTATAGGAGAGGCCCACGCCTGTGATCTTCTACAAAGATCTACACAATTATAATGTCCGGCTTATTAATTAGCATGTGAGGTTTAAGTTGCATTTTAAAAGTGGGTTCGAGCAGAAAATAGCATGCGATCATTTTCAAGTATTTTGCAGAAATAAATCTAGCAGTTCTAACATCAATTCTAGAAAAGTATAAAAGCAGTAACTAAAGTCTCATTCCTTGCCTGAAAGATTCCGACAAGGATGTAGTCCAGCAGGGTCTGGGTCAACCAACGGATCTACGGAACCTGTACGATAATCCTATCATCACAATCATGCACTCTAACATCTAGAGGCAACGACATAAGATAAGCCAGATTAACTGGGCCGCTTTGGGTCACCAGACCTATGGTATGCTGCCTAGTTCGATCGATCATTCCATCTATCCTATGTGCACAGCAGAGTAAGTCCATTGATCGATCGAGGCGATTTTTAATGAGTTCGTTCTATGTGAGTTACTACATGCAAGTTGGCCCTAATTACTAGAGCACCAAAGGCTTTAGAGAATCATTACCTAGCCAGATGCGAAAGCTCCACGTCGACGACGATTCTGACACAACGCCGCGTCACCCGACGGTAGGTCAAGGGTGGAAGGCCTGGAGCACCAATTCTTATCAGCGATCCATCAGCTCCACGTTGTCGCAATCAGCGAGCGACTGAGGGTACCCAGAGGTGAACGTCAGTGGCAGAAATCACCGGATCGCCCTCGGGAAGCGTGAAATGGTCGATCGACGCCCGGATCTGCGACGAAACTACAAACGACGTCCGTAGACGCTGTTCTTGGTGTCGAATCGAAGAGTAGGCCGACCGAGGGTTCACGGCACCGATGGATCTCCAAAGCGGGGTCCCAGTCACCGGAAAACGGCGAAAGAATCCCAAACCTAGGGTTTGGAGTGTGGAGAAACGGAGAAGACGATCGGGGCCGCGGCAGAGGTTCCGGTTGCTCGCAGCTGGAGGAGGGGGCCGAGGGGGAGAAACGTGACGGCGGTGCGGCCTGCTCTGCTTTTCTGGCGGTGCGATGAGGGAGGAGGTACGTCGGAGGTGAGGCCGGTGACGGGTACGGCTGAGAGAACGCGAAGGGGAAGCGAGGTTGCCGTTGCGTGCGAAAAGATGGGGGTGGCGGCGCTTCATTAGTTAGGCTGTGAAAAAAAGAATATGAGAACTTGGGCTGAGAGGCTAAGATGGCTGGCTAAGACAAGGTTTCAAAGGGTGTAATTCTGTAATAGAACTTATTAGAGTCATAAGTCCAATCAAACTTAGGGTTGAAATAATATTTAAGTCTGGCAGAAAACGAAGGTAGGTCGATCGAAGTCCGAAAATTGTGAAATAAATACTGGGGTGACCGGGATGACGAGGGAAAGAAGACAGAGAAGACGGAACACAATTTCGATGACAAGAAGTGAAACTAAAAATAAAAACGCCTCGCGTCAAAAGTGAAAATCGTGACGTCTCGTCAAATAAAGTCGAATCGTGGGAGAACGACCCGTGAAACGACGTTCCGAACTAACACCACAATTTAATACTCTCCGAGAGGGTCTCAACGGCATATCACACCATAGTGTCCGGACTGTGCACGTAAAGCGTGACAAACGACATCTGCTGTGCACACAGACCAAATCACCTTACGCACAGACCTAATTGTTGTGCACACACAAAATTCAAATTGGTCCGAAAACAGGCCGTTACAGAAACGAAACAACAACGATAATAAGGAATTGAGACGACATTTTATTGAATCTCTGAATGTCCATAAACAAATTACAATATCGCAGAAAAGCCACCAGGCTAAAAGAAAAAGGGATCTAAGGCCCAAACATGGCCAACAAAGAATACCATATATACAAGGGTGCCACGCACCAACGACTAACAGCAAACCTAAACAAAGGAGTGAACACGAGCGGTCTTCAAGACAGGCCCCTGGTGTCCACTCACCACCACAGCAAACATCAGCATCAGCGACATCATATCCCCTGCAACAAAGCTCTGGCTCTGGGTCTAACATGTGACACCCAAAAGAGAGAGGGGCACATGTCAGCAAGTCTGGAAAGACTTGTGCAAGGAAACTGAAAGAAAGGTAAACTAGCAACCTAGCACTTATAATATTAAGCAATGACATGACAATTTAGTTTGATGCAGCAGTTTAAAAGAGAGGCAAGCACGCACGATGTAGCAAAAGCTACCAAATCACTAATCACTTATCATTTATCACTTATCACTTATCACTGTTTATCACTTAGTGCATAGGGAGTCCACCTGCTGGCCAGCTCGTGGCTCAGGCCGCTTATCTCTATCACTATTTATCACTTGTGCACTAGAGAGTCCACCTGCTGGCCGGAGTGGCGGATCAGGCCAACTCGGGCTCAGTCCGCTTATCTCTTACCCCACCCATGTGTGTCGAGCGTTGGGGTTTCCAACTACAGGGCTCGCTTCTGGAACACGAGCCAGGAATATAAGTATTGTAGCGTGTGCTACGCAATCACGATGAATAATCAATAAGCAATGCCATGAACAGATATTTGCGTACCGTTAATAGGAATTAAACATGACAGGTAAAATGCAATGACATGAACAGATATTTGCGTACCGTTAATAAGAATTAAACATGACAGGCAAAATGCAATGACATGAACAGATATTTTCGTACCATTAATTGAAATTAAACGTGACATACAAGCATGATGAGGGTGACGGATCTAGCTTCGTTGTCAAGCTAGATCAAATGTGTCCAGACAGCTATCCTTTCACTGTCTAGTCTCTTTTACGCTAAAACAAGGTAATGGCCTAAGCACGGCCTAAACAACAAGGGTAGCAAGTTTCACTTGCCTAGCACCGGGGATGACGACCACTTCGTCTCACGGATGCTAAGCTACGGGAAAAATCGCTGTTATGGGGGAAACAAACATCAAACAACATGAAATTTATTAGGGTTTCATAAAAATATAAATAGGTTATGAAAACAACGGTAGATCGATTTCTTACCGAGAGGAGGCGGAAGAAACACTCCGGGGAACCCTAGGACCAGATCTGGAAGCAAATGGAGAAGTTTGGGGAAACTAGGGTTTTGGGGGATTTGGGGATTTTGATGGATTTGGTGAGATTTTGGGGAAGATGAGAGGTAGATAGAGTGGATGGATGGTTTGGATGATGGATTTAGGGCTTGGAATGAAGGGATGAAGCTTGGAGGAAGATGGGGGCTCAATGGGGGCGATTTTAGGGTTTTAGGTCGTGAGGGAGGAAGAAGAAACGTTTGGGAGGGGTATAAATAGGTTGGGCTGGCGGCTGCCCAGAAATTAGGGTTTTAACACAGGTTAGTCGGTCAAAGAGCAACCACTGACCGACTAGTTTGGCAACTAGTCGGTCGGTCGACCAACGCAGACCGACTAAGTGTAAACAGTAACTCCTGAACGAAAATAGGATTTAGAGTTAGTCGGTCCATGAACAAATACTGACCGACTAGTTTAACATCTAGTCGGTCGATGAACGTTCTTAGACCGACTAAGAGTAAACAGTATTGATACTAAAATTAGGATGAAGAGTTAGTCGGTTAAAGAAGCATTGCTGACCGACTAGTTTAGCATCTAGTCGGTCAACCAACGTTCTTAGACCGACTAACGATAAACAGTAGCTCTTGAATAATTTAGAAAGCTAACTAGTCGGGCCAAGAAGGATTGCCGACCGACTGGATCGACATCTAGTCGGTCGGTGCCCCTTCTTATACCGGCTAATGAGCACCAGAAGTGTCGATTCGAAGCGCGAAGCTTTGGGAAGATTTCTATGGCTTCTAGGATCGATTTATACTCTAAGATATGAGCGATTTGAAGCTCGTCACGAATGACTTACTCCGAAATCGACGATCGAAGGAAGAAGATAGAAAATCACGACGAAATGATCGAAAGTGAAAGCATGGGCGACGAAAACCACACATCCAAGGAGAAAATCCACCAAGCATATATTATAATATAAATAATCCAATTACACGAAAACCAGTCGTTACATCCTACCCACCTTAGAATAAAGTCCGTCCTCGGACTTTCTAACTATAGCTATATCTAGTCACCCTAGTAACTACCCACAATCAATATCACATCAAAATTTCAACCAAGTACATTCATTTCAAGTGCTTATATACATGTACTCTAGGTAGTCAATTATTAACACCACGGGAGTAAATATATATATTCACACACACAGTATACTTATACTCATTATAATCAAACAACTCCATTCACGTATTCAAATCATTCATATAGGCAAGTATATTCCATATAACTATAAAACACTTACTACACACTATATGAAAATAACCAAGTCTCTTACTTATTTGAAAATAATTTCACACTAGAAAATACCATCGGAATCTACACGTATAAGTAACTACCTATGGACAAGACATTGAGAATACACTAGACCCTATATCTCCTAGTATGCGCCAAACAATCAACATGCGAAATCACACCTTGTTAAAACAAGTTCACTATATCTAATTTACATTCACCGTCATTATAATTTCACAACTTATAGTCATTCAAATGCATGCACACATTTCACCATATCATCACTCCATATATAGTCCTATAGCTATAATCACGACACACCATACATACCATAGTCAACAATTCCCATAACTATCACATACTTACCCGTGCATGGTGCACACCCACACACGCTAATATTTCATTCATATATACACCAATCACACCACTATATGCTCAGCACATCTACGCACCTAGTTAGCTGGCACACATATATTCACGCAACCAAGTCCTTAGTGAATAACTATACCACAAGACCAACTCACATAACTATATATTGGTATAGCCACCCACAATCGTGTGCGTAACACAACCAGGCACAAACAATCCAAACATTATACATATATCATCCATCACTATACACCAACCACATACAATACACCAATGTACATAGAGTGTACCCACTCAAGCTTGAGTGAGACTCAAAATCATAGCGGAATAATTCCATATACATAACATAGCATCCATACGTATGCCAAAACTAGCTAATGCATACACGCCTATCAACATAACCACATACATATCTAAATGTCAAACACCCTTAATATCTAACTAGGTAATATCACACATTTCAATCACTTCATATACCATGATATTATTACAAACATCAGCACACTTATAATTACAATACTCTCCCTAATAAAAGTATTTACCTATAGTCACACCCAAGCATCGTATATATTCATACCATATCCACCCATAATTGATACATCAATACATTTACTTCACACACTAGTTAAGATATGCAGTAGTCGGGCACACCTCATGGTATACACGCATACGACATCTCATAAAAAAACAAGTAACACCAATCAAACAATTATAATCCTACTATCATATGTTTATCACACTTACACTCATGCAGCTAGTACATAACTACCTACACACAATATACCAATACCAACACACACATACAACTTCATATGCACCATGGAATTAAATACACTACGACGACACATCAAATTACACTAATGGGGCCGACCAAACTATATCAAGGTCGACACAGCGACGACAAGCTCTATTGGCTAGACAAAAGGAACGAATTGAAATCAAGAGCGTAACGAATAGAAGGATCGAAAAGCATGAAAACGGTTGTGCAATGATGTAATGATGCTCCATTAGGACACATGGAAAATAGTGTAAATAACATATTCTAAAATACGAAAAGTTTGAAAATTGTCACAATTCAAAGTTGGAGTCCTTTTCCGTATAAAAATATTTAGAGGTCGACAAAACAAATTGTTTGAAATAAGTTTGAGTCGAATATACATAATAGGAGAAAACTGTTTATTGGCTCACGTAAGGTCCTTAAAAGAAAGTGAATCATTCACACGAATTTTGAGGTCGTAGTTTTAGAAAATATTATACGGCGGTGATTTAATAATGTTGGCAAAAGTTTTGAAACGAAATTAAATTAACGAAAGAATTTTAAACTCATGCCAAATACCTTCAAAGTCTTTAAGCCAAGAAAAGCTCAAATAATCAATATTGAAACTACCTTTTAGTGCAACCAGGATTTGCCAAAAGAAATCGTTTTACACAAAGCTCTTAACATACGGGCCAATGAGCCTAAAGCGGATATAAAAATAATTGAAATTCCATCTAGGTTAGAAATTCTTCTAAGGACATGTATGGTGAACGGGAAGATAACTCTAGCTATTAGTAGTATTATCAAAACTTGTAGTGAAACTTTAAAATCAAATTTATGGAGGGTCTAGATCAAAAGGTTATGAAATAATGATTTTTACAAAAATCTGAAATAGGGGAAACGAGGAGCATACGGTCGTAGTACTGATATATAAAAATTAATTGAAGCTCTACTTTAGAAATCATTTTTAGAAATATGTATGGCGAATGGAAAGATAATAACATCTTAGTGGTATGGAAGTAAGTGGGGGAAATATATACATATATAGGATTATTAAATTGGTAATAAGCTTTAAAACCGAATTTTGGATGTCTAAATCAGGAAAGGGTTTCGAAAAGTAATTTTACAAAAATCTGATCTAGGGAAAAGTTGAGCATAAAATCGACTCGCTGGAGCTGAAGTCCCATGTGACTTGAAAGGTATGTAAGAAACAAACAGGATGCGGTATTCGAATAAGTTTTAATGGCATAAGTAAGAAAAGAAATTTATAATTCAGGTTAGGAAAAACAAAAGCATGGTTCGGAAGAAAATTGGTATATGAAAAGAGGCAATTCATTTATATTGATATGAAAATATAGGCTGAAGAATATTATAAACCAATAATCAAAAATCTCGACAAAAGTTTCAATGTTCGGAAAAGAACAAATAAATTTAAGTCGCGAAAGAGTACGAAACCTAATATATATATTAAAAGTTCACGAACAAATTCAAACTTAGTGAAAGAGGAACATCGAAAATACTTTTAGGGGAAACAAGGATTCGCCACAAGAATAGGTTGGTAAAAGACTTGAAGTACGGGTACGACAAACTTGTAATTAGTATATATTCATAAATTAGTTGGAGTTCTATTTATCTTGAAAGAAGTATTTTAAAGCACGCATAGTAAATAGCTCAAATGAATTTCGCAATAGTAGAAAAGGTGGTATATCGAATCATCGAAATAGTAGTAAAGTTTTGAGATCGAGAAGCGAAGATATAGGTTAGAAAATGGTTTCAAGTTAGTAATTTAAAATTACGGCCAAATAGTTTTTCAAAATCTAAGAATAACTTTTAGCTCAAATGGGAGTAATGGTAATATATTGAAAGAAGGTTTAAACAAAATTTAAAACCAAGTGGAAACATTTTTATTAAGGGAAAATTCGAAAATGACCTTGGAAGAATTAAGATTTGCAACGGAAATGATTTCAAAGATCAACGATAATAGTAAGGAGGGGATCATGTGAATCGAGGGCAATGAATTTGGTTGTGTGAGGCATGCACCTGAATCACAATGCAAGAAATCCATGATGAAGATCTACGGTCAGTAACACCAGAGTGTAGTGACCAGGAAAGGTTGAATAAGGGGGTTCTAATCATCGGGTTAACTAAAGGCCAAGGGATTTGGTCGGATGATCGAAACATAAATACGCCTAGGTTATGACTTAGGAAAATCTACGGAAACTCCTACGGTCAACCAACCAAAGATTTTGGAACTAAGCGCTAAGACTCTCTAGGGCTAGACAGCGACGAAAAGAGTTCAGCTGGGTCCGAAATAGATGAACCCAAGCGAACGGCTAAAGAAATCCTAGGAATCTATCATGGTCAGGGCTAGACAGGAACCACTAAGGTAACTCTTAAGACTATCAAAGAGATCACTAGCGTGGAATCTAACTAACAATCAAGGATTCCTAACTAGCAAGCACAAACGTCTATCTAAGTCTAGCTAGGGTCCAGATCTAATGGGTTTCCTACTAAGCTGAGACAGATGCCCTAACACGTCTACCAGCTACTTAAGGCATAGGAACGCTAAAAACTAGACTCAAGGCTTATAACTTGGATGTTCTAATTCATTTAATGGACATTCCATAATTATTATTGTTGTTCCGATAGTTCGCATTTGCAAATGGACCTGCATGGGCCACCACTAAAACCTGTCACGCCCCGCTTCCCAAAAATGTGGAGGCGAGACGTGAGAAGGTCCGCACAGACTTAAAGCCGTGAAGCTCCAAGTCTGATAAGCGTATAAAAATCACTTATTGTGGCAAGTCCTTGCAAAGCGAAACGAAACAACAACGATAATAAGGAATTGAGACGACATTTTATTGAATCTCCGAATGTCCATAAACAAATTACAATATCGCAGAAAAGCCACCAGGCTAAAAGAAAAAGGGATCTAAGGCCCAAACATGGCCAACAAAGAATACCATATATACAAGGGTGCCACGCACCAACGACTAACAGCAAACCTAAACAAAGGAGTGAACACGAGCGGTCTTCAAGACAGGCCCCTGGTGTCCACTCACCACCACAGCAAACATCAGCATCAGCGACATCATATCCCCTGCAACAAAGCTCTGGCTCTGGGTCTAACATGTGACACCCAAAAGAGAGAGGGGCACATGTCAGCAAGTCTGGAAAGACTTGTGCAAGGAAACTGAAAGAAAGGTAAACTAGCAACCTAGCACTTATAATATTAAGCAATGACATGACAGTTTAGTTTGATGCAGCAATTTAAAAGAGAGGCAAGCACGCACGATGTAGCAAAAGCTACCAAATCACTAATCACTTATCATTTATCACTTATCACTTATCACTGTTTATCACTTAGTGCATAGGGAGTCCACCTGTTGGCCAGCTCGTGGCTCAGGCCGCTTATCTCTATCACTATTTATCACTTGTGCACTAGAGAGTCCACCTGCTGGCCGGAGTGGCGGATCAGGCCAACTCGGGCTCAGTCCGCTTATCTCTTACCCCACCCATGTGTGTCGAGCGTTGGGGTTTCCAACTACAGGGCTCGCTTCTGGAACACGAGCCAGGAATATAAGTATTGTAGCGTGTGCTACGCAATCACGATGAATAATCAATATGCAATGCCATGAACAGATATTTGCGTACCGTTAATAGGAATTAAACATGACAGGCAAAATACAATGACATGAACAGATATTTACGTACCGTTAATAAGAATTAAACATGACAGGCAAAATGCAATGACATGAACAGATATTTGCGTACCGTTAATTGAAATTAAACGTGACATACAAGCATGATGAGGGTGACGGATCTAGCTTCGTTGTCAAGCTAGATCAAATGTGTCCAGACAGCTATCCTTTCACTGTCTAGTCTCTTTTACGCTAAAACAAGGTAATGGCCTAAGCACGGCCTAAACAACAAGGGTAGCAAGTTTCACTTGCCTAGCACCGGGGATGACGACCACTTCGTCTCACGGATGCTAAGCTACGGGAAAAATCGCTGTTATGGGGGAAACAAACATCAAACAACATGAAATTTATTAGGGTTTCATAAAAATATAAATAGGTTATGAAAACAACGGTAGATCGATTTCTTACCGAGAGGAGGCGGAAGAAACACTCCGGGGAACCCTAGGACCAGATCTGGAAGCAAATGGAGAAGTTTGGGGAAACTAGGGTTTTGGGGGATTTGGGGATTTTGATGGATTTGGTGAGATTTTGGGGAAGATGAGAGGTAGATAGAGTGGATGGATGGTTTGGATGATGGATTTAGGGCTTGGAATGAAGGGATGAAGCTTGGAGGAAGATGGGGGCTCAATGGGGGCGATTTTAGGGTTTTAGGTCGTGAGGGAGGAAGAAGAAACATTTGGGAGGGGTATAAATAGGTTGGGCTGGCGGCTGCCCAGAAATTAGGGTTTTAACACAGGTTAGTCGGTCAAAGAGCAACCACTGACCGACTAGTTTGGCAACTAGTCGGTCGGTCGACCAACGCAGACCGACTAAGTGTAAACAGTAACTCCTGAACGAAAATAGGATTTAGAGTTAGTCGGTCCATGAACAAATACTGACCGACTAGTTTAACATCTAGT
This sequence comes from Scilla litardierei, assembly GCA_030789695.1. Classification (NCBI taxonomy): domain Eukaryota; kingdom Viridiplantae; phylum Streptophyta; class Magnoliopsida; order Asparagales; family Asparagaceae; genus Scilla; species Scilla litardierei. Next base: position 118,682,893 of record CM061134.1, read on the forward strand.
CGGTCGATGAACGTTCTTAGACCGACTAAGAGTAAACAGTATTGATACTAAAATTAGGATGAAGAGTTAGTCGGTTAAAGAAGCATTGCTGACCGACTAGTTTAGCATCTAGTCGGTCAACCAACGTTCTTAGATCGACTAACGATAAACAGTAGCTCTTGAATAATTTAGAAAGCTAACTAGTCGGGCCAAGAAGGATTGCCGACCGACTGGATCGACATCTAGTCGGTCGGTGCCCCTTCTTATACCGGCTAATGAGCACCAGAAGTGTCGATTCGAAGCGCGAAGCTTTGGGAAGATTTCTATGGCTTCTAGGATCGATTTATACTCTAAGATATGAGTGATTTGAAGCTCGTCACGAATGACTTACTCCGAAATCGATGATCGAAGGAAGAAGATAGAAAATCACGACGAAATGATCGAAAGTGAAAGCATGGGCGACGAAAACCACACATCCAAGGAGAAAATCCACCAAGCATATATTATAATATAAATAATCCAATTACACGAAAACCAGTCGTTACAGAGTCGGTCGATGTTAATGGACATGTGAATGCCCACCGACCGAACCCGGGTAGTCCAGCGTATCATCCTGGGCATCGACCAGAATATCGGGACCATGGGACGCTGGTACCACTCTTAGAGGCAACGTCTCACCACTAAACCCTAAATCCAATCATATTCATATCCGTAGGTCGTAATAGCGAGAACACATAATAGGGTGGAAACCGAAGTCCTAGGTTTCCTTTCTTATCGTTTATCCTCTGTATTTACACTTTGTGAAAAACCATCGATCTTACGGGCTAGCTCACCCGTAAGGTGAACCGGTTCCTCTTTGACATAAGCACATCACATGCCTCCATGTGTTCGACCCCCAAGCCACACTACAACATCGTGCGCTTGCAGTATAAATATTTAAATCTGGTATCCCCATTCCTATTGCACTTTTATGCTCAAATCCTAGGGGACATCACTTGCAGACACTGTGAAGACTAAGTAAAAGAATACATACGTGGAGTCATCAACCAACTTCGAAGAGCGTACCACTCCAGAGCACCACTATTTTACAGTAGCCGCTAGATATGAGTGAAACTTGTATAGATGAGTAATGATTGTATTTGCTTTCAGAGCATGAGGGATGTATAGACGAATATGAAATGATTGTATAGATACATAGGAGATCTGCAAGCCTGAAGCTTGTACAGATCAGGGGGGAGTTGATATTAGTGTTGTACTCTTTTTCCTTAGCTATGGGGTTTCCCACTTGGTTTTCCCTAGCCAAAGGTTTTAATGAGGCAACCTTATTTAACTCTGGACCATGATGTGTCCACCCCTAATGAAAGCTAAAAGGCCTACAAGTATAAGGCTTGTATGGATCCGGGGGAGTCACCAGTTGGTTGTACTCTTTGCCCTTAAGCTGCTGGTTTTTTCCCACTGAGTTTTCCACATCTAAGGTTTTAACGAGTCAACCACAGTGGCTCTGAATCCAGAAGTATCTATCTCATTAGCATATTGAATTCTGAAGTATTCATATACTTAACCCAAGGTAATGGAGAGATAAGGGAGAGTGTTGTGAGTTGAGGGAGGCCAAAGGAGGCTTTTGGCCTCCCTCCCCTCATTATCTCCCCATTACACCCCACTACTTAGTAGTGGGGGTCCATTGGGCTTCTTAGTTCCCCATTGAGGATGAATATATAGAGAGCCATAGCTTAGTGCCATGACTACTCAACAATTTAGATTGATATCATCTCTTGAGTTTATAATAATTCTAAAATATTAAGGTTGTTAACATTTTGAATTATCGTTTTCACATGAGATATTCAATTAGATTTAAACATTCAAAAATCATATGCAAGTTTATTGATATGAATCATCCAAAAGAATGATGATATAAATATAAAATGATAGTAAAAGTAATTTGATTAATTTTTCTATGTTTTCTGAGAAGAAAAATTTTGTATGCTGCAGCACAGAAATATTTTTTTTAAATCAATTTTTTGGGATTGTTGTGGGTGAACCCTAAAAGATTTGACCATCGATTGGCACATTATAAAATGTTTTATTCTTAAAACCACTGAATTTGTAACAGTCAAATCGAGGGGTAAATTAGGAGGATTAACTTGATTTTTTGGCATGGTGATCATCTATTATGTATAAATCAATCCTTGAAAAATTTTATTAAAAATAAAGTGGTAATTACTCAAAACACTCGTAACATTTTTTTCCAAAATCATTTAAATACACTAATGTTTATTGCATCACTTACCATAGTTTTGTGCTAATTTGAAGCTAAATTTGAATCTAAGATTGTAGTTGCCTTAGATTCAGGGAGAGTAAGACATAATGAATTTGGATGCAAAAATCCTAAATTCAAATACTTGAATTCATTTCAGTCATGTATATCATACTATTGCTTTAATTGATCATTATATGCATATATATTAATTGTCTAACTTATTTGGCATCTATGTAGGGGGAGTAAGTATTCTTAAGCATAATTCTTTATATTTTTGTTTTTTTGTCATCACCAAAAGGGGGAGAATGTTAAGTATTGGACTTCTCCCTACTTGGTTTTGATGATGAGCAAACATAAATACTTGTGACTAATCCCCTCCAAGCAATTAATCCATTGTCTAAGCCGATCATGAAGATCAAATAGCAATGAATGACCAAAGCTCAAAGTTATTAATTGGGTGATCAAAGATAAAGAATGGAGCTTCAAGGACTTCAAGAAGACCTCAAGATCATTCAAGAAAAAGAAGAGAAGCTAATATAAATGTAATCTTTTTATTCTCTTTTCTTTCTCATTAGATTGTAGTTTTGAAATAGATTATTGTTGGAGCTCACACACTTCACTCATTCTAGACTAGAAAGTCATTAGAAATCAATTCCTAAGTTTCCAACTTCTTTTATTCTACGTTGTGCATTTTAGACTTCCAACAGGCGACTGTAGTACATTTTACAAGTGCCAGTTTCAAAATAGTCGACCGTGATTTGTTCAAAAGTCGTTTGTTATGCACACACTTTTGACTTGAGTTTTGGGTTTCCAATTCTTAACTTTCATCAGGTGACTGCTGTATAAAGTACAGGCGCATGTCTAGTGTCAGGCGCCTGTGACTTGTTAGACAGTGGCATGTCTTATATTGCCTAAACTTCATAAGTTTTGTCAACTTTCACACTAGCACATGCAGGCAATGCAAGAAGGATTTACAGGCGATTGCCCATAGCACAGGCGCCTGTATATGCTTCTACAGTCGCATGTCCAACATTTGCCTAAAACTTTGATTTTGGCAAGTTACGCACTTGTGTAACAGACAACTAACGTTGGTTTCCCAGTCGTCTGCCCATGGCATAGGGGTCTGTGGCTTCCACATCAGTCGTCTATCCTAGCATACCCAGAATTCTTACTCTCTGTCAACTATGCACTTAGGGTATCAGCCACATGTAGAAGGTTTCTCAGTCACCTGATGGTTTTCAGGCCCATGTCCAACCTTTATCAGTCGACTGTCCTACATGGTAAGTTACCGTTTGAATTCTCACATATCATCTGACACATTACAGCAGTCAACCGCGGTTTCTTCACCAGTTGACTATGTAGGGGTTTTGGCGGACCCTCAGAGCTCGGATCTGTATCCGTCCTAAGTCGGACAGACCACAGAGGCATAAAGCGCAGCGGATAATAATAACAAGCTAGCTAAATAATTTAGCTAGGCCCTAAGGGAGCCAGAACCTAGCCCGATCTATGCCAATTTGGGGTGGATCTGACCACCCCAAGAGGGATCTATCCTACAGCAACGAAATTAAACTACACTAAAATTACTTAGAGAACATACCTGGAATCTCAACCCAGGGGCGGACAAGATGTACCGCACCGTCTTCTGACGCTCCTCGTAGCCGAACCTCCCTGACTCGATCCACCCGAGCCGCCTCGCACCTTTGAACCGATCTACCCGAGCTGACACCCGCCTCCAAGCCGATCACACGCGGTAGAATGTTTCACTTGAGTATGTAAGGATCGTATTACCCTTGCAATACTAACAAAAACACACTAGAGGAGGGTGAATAGTGTAATGGCAATAAATTGTCCAATTAAAATTAAACTTGCAAATGCGGAATAATAAATGCAACAGGAAATAATTGACACAATCAATCCAAACGCAAACACAAGATTTTACTCTGGTTCCCCAAACTTGGGTACGTCCAGCAACACAAATATTCACTATATTCCCACAAAGAGAAGTGAATACAAATTCCACAAAGAGATACACTCCCACAAAGAGAGAGACCTCACCAAGAGGATTTTGCCCTACATCAGGACCCAACCAACCCTACACAGGGGTCAAACTCCCACCTAAAGAATTACTAACTCCTACTCAGAAAATTACGGTTAGCCCTACACTAGGACACCAAACTCCCACTCAGAGAGTTACTCCCACAAAGAGAGTTATTCCCACTAAGAGAATGTCCTAATCCGACAAAGAGATGAACTCCGACAAAGAGAGAAAGACTAATTCCCTCAAAGAGAATTAGTGTTACAAGAATCACCAAGTAAAATAAATACTCTTACCTATGCCTTGAGATGCTTACTCATAGATGAATGCAAGGCATGGAAGAGGATCTCCAAGTGTTGAGATTTGCTTCAAAGCACTTGGATGATTTCCCTTGAGCTGGACTTCAATGCATGAAGAGAAATGAGAGCTCAAAGAGGGAAATGAGAGAGTTTGAGAGTGGCTTATTAATCTCTTATGATTTTCAATAGCATCAAGAAGTTCTAATCATATCAGCCCCCTCATATATATAGGAACCCAATATCAGCCCTCAAACCCCAAGGAAACAGCTAAAAACAAAAAGCTGCAACGGCTAGTTTCTGGGCAGAAACTCACTAACAGTCGACTGATGAACAGATGACAGTCGACTGTCCAACGGATAGAAAATATCCAATGGTTATAATCTGAGCCACGACAGTCGACTGATGAAGTTGATACAGTCGACTGTGAATAGGATAGGCGCCTGTAAATCCTTCAGTAGGCGACTGCTTGACCGGCGCCCCGCGAGAGATGGCGGCGGCGCGGTGTCGTCTACCGCAAGTTTCACGGTTAGTGTAGGGTGCGGGAATATCGAACTCAGGGAGGCGAGGTTGTGCTTGGGTCAGGTAGGACCTAAATCACCCCGAGGGGCGAGCTAGCCCGAATCGGTGAATGGTTGTCACGAAAGGAAATAAACTTGTATGAACAACAGGAAGGAAAACCCGGGACTCTGGTTTCCACCCCGACGAGAGACTCTCGCCAATACGGCCTACGGGCATGGATAGCGATCGGGATTAGGGTCTAATGGTGAGACGTTGCCTCTGAAAGTGGTACCGGCGTCCCATGGGCCTGATATTCCGGTCGGTGCCCAGGATGATACACCGGACTTCCCGGATTCGATCAGTGGGCACTCCCGTGTCCATAAACACTGATCGATCCCGGGAGCACTAAGCCCGCAACGATAACTCCCAACGTCTCATCCTGCCGCTCCCGCGTGCTAGGATTCGACGTCTACGCTAAGGGTGTGAGCTATGGCTAGGGAGTCAACCGCCAAGTTTATTCCCCCTTGGCCCGACGGTCAAAGGCGGTCTTTTTCCCGCCGATGACAATGAAACACCCCGCGTAACCGTTAGATTCCTACTCCCTATCGATTTCCTAACCCTATGGACACATCGGGAAGAGCCCCCGAAGGGGTTTCCACCAAAATCCCAGATTTGGGAACTACTCACAAAAATTCATGAAAATGCGATCTAAATGAAATTTAACCGTTGGAATCATAATCAGACAATTGCAATGCAGAAGTAATAGAGTAATAAAGACAATACTAAAATTTTAGAAAGATCTGAAAACTTACAAAAGAGTAACAATTACAGCCGTCACAAGGAAATAAAACAGTAGAAAAAATAACAGCTCCCGTTTCTGGAACCCTAGGGGTTCTATATATAGGCCGTCGCATCAACCGATCGGTTGATAAGTCAACCGATCGGTTGATCCGTTACAAATAGATATCAGAAAACGGCAAGTTTTCACCCGATCACATGAACCGGTCGGGTGAGTTCTTGAGTGACCGGTTGGATCTTGAAGCAGTCGGGTGAATCGATCGGTTCGACGTCCGTGTCTTCAGCTCATCTCTTTCAGCTACAGATGAACCGATCGGGTGAGAGTCACCCGATCGGTTGGCACTTTGCTCCGAGAAAACAGAGAACAGCCCCCGCTGAACCGGTCTGCCAACCGGTCGGGTGACTTCTTTGTGAGCTGCGGTAGGGACCGGTTGGTGCACGCGTGCATCACCCAATCGGTTGGAGATGACCAACCGATCGGGTGAGGGGCTGAAAGATGAATTCTTTGGCGTTCGGCCCCCTGGATCACGCGTCACTTCTCCCGTTGCTCCGGGGACTTAGGATATCATCGTTAAACGTCCCCTACGTGGTCAATCCCCTGCAATCATGGAAAAACAAAGAAAAGTGAAAGAAAACGGGAAAATACACGAAAACGAATAAGAGACGGCGGAAAAACACGGAGAAATACAAAGGAAAACGTGCGTGAATATATGAAATATAAACGCACGTCAAAATCCCCCAAGCTGAACTCTTCCTCGTCCTCGAGGAAGACGAGTGAGAGTAGGAGCTCGGAAGGGAAAAATAGAGAGGAAGAAAGAAAAAGAAAACTCTAAGCCCTAGATCGTCCATCAGAGCCACCAAAATCAAAAACGACACACACCAAGCGAGCAAACGCCAAATTACACCACTAAACCTAGGAAAGCGAGTCCAAATAAGTGTCGTGGGTCCACGCATTGAAGCGCGAGTGAGCGTGGTCGTGTGCTAGCAAACGGTGTGCTTTCTACGATGTGCTATGAGGCTCGATATACACAAACCCAAGAGATGACCCAAAATATCAATCCGAATCGAATTAAGCGGCGAATATAAGCTCAAGAATGCATGAGAAGAGTGGGAATAGAAGCGTATCATGCATCGGGGACTCCACAACTAGGGTTAAGGAAATCACGCCACTATAGCTTAGATACTAGCTATATAGTTCCTAAGCCAAGTATTTTCGATAACGACGGGGGTTGAGATGATGTGGAGAAGAACACTCGGTGCAAATTCTCGCCTTCCCTTTATTCTCGGCAGGTAGGAAAATATTCACACGGGAAATTTTTTTGGGTTTTGGGTATTTGCATATTTTTTTTGGCTTTTTGGCTATACAATCTTTTTCTTTTCTTTTTGGGTTTTTCTTTTCTTTTCTCCTTTTTTTGGATTTTTTGGGTTTTTGGCTATACACATGTGTACTCTCCCAAGTGGGAGAACGGTACACGACGAGGGGATTTGCACCAAGTAAAACAAAAAAGAAGTCGAAATCTAAACACTCGGGCAAAGGAGATTATTCTCGCTAAATAGAGCTTAGGCTAAATGGGTTATTCTAGTCCTTAGTTGTGGAATCCCGACGCATGCGAATTGAAGTATACGATATAAATATAGCATGCATAAAGTGGAAACAAATACCGCATATTCAAATCGGAGCATGATAATCTAGGGGTCATTCCTGGACAGGTATATAAAGTGAAATCACAAATCAGAAGCACACCAAATGCTAGTCACGACACACGACTCAAAAAAAGCTAAGTGGACCCACGATGCGTGAAATGCAAGAGGACTCGAAATCCTAGGGTTAGTGAGTGTGATTATCGGTGCAGTGCTAGGTGTGTGTGTGACTTTGTGGCGATTCATCATAGGATTCATCTCCAGGAGAAAGAGCTAGAAAAGAAGAAAAAAGAAAAAAAAGAAAAACACGGAGAAAAACGACTCAAATAAACGAAAAGAAGGACTCAAACGACGCACACAGTGCGACTCCCCCAAGCTGAAGTTTGCATTGCCCTCAATGCAATATGAGTGAGTACGGGAGGGCAATGAAAATGGGTGGGAAATACGCACTGACACAAAAAGAAAGGAAAACGAGGAAAACACATAGATGAAAATGAAAAAGAAAGAAAGATCAAGATAAAAATTAAACAATACGAAAAGAAAAGTAAAAATAAAATCACACGACACGACACTCAAAAAGTGAAAAACAAGCACACACACAAAAATGAGAAAAACAAACAAAACACGACAGCACACAAAAAAGACGTCCCCCAAGCTAGACCAGAAAGTGCTAGCGAAATGATGTGATCGAGGAAGTGCAGAGATATGCAAGGGGGAGTGAAAAACAAAAAGAGGGGAAATCAGAAAGCAATACGCAAATAGTCCCCTCCCCCCCCGACAGAGACAAAGCAGGGCCCCGAAAAGACAGATGGGCACAAATATGGGGGAGTGGCAAAAGTGGGAGAGAAAAATCAAGCAGGGGCACCACCCTCAGGGGGTGGTGACGGGGGCCTGCGCCGAGGACCAGGAGTCGTAGGGGGTGGAATGTGGAGCTCGGAGACATCGGGTGGGTCTTCACGGATGTGGCGAATGAAGCTTTGAAGAAATGGGAGGTCTTGGTCGACGGACTCCTCGGTTATCCGACCACCCTGCCCAGCGAGGAGGATCATGGCCGTGAATCGATCGGCTTGGTCATCGGTTTGGAAATGCATCCCAAACTCGGGATCGTGAACGTGAGGTGGGGAAGTGGTGCTTGGCATGGTGGGTTGTGAGCGACGTGTACGACGGGTGGGCCTAGGGTTTGAAGAGCTGGGGCCGGTGGGCTTAACACGGCGGGGAGGCATTGTGGGGGGTGGGGGGGTCGTTCGTGTGCGTAGCTATGCAAACGTATAATGAATTCAATACGAACACGAAATACGAACAACAATCAAATGGAATATTTGCTGTAAGATTAAAATTAAGCAAAGGAGCGAGTTTACCCAAATGAGATGATGATAGTTGCTCGTTGATGCCCCGATGCTACTGGATTGGAGCACGCTGTGAAGCCGCAGCGATCTCTTCAACAAGTTTCGACGTTTGGGGAGGACAGGCGAAATTTATGGTTTTGTGTGCAGGGAGATGGCAGGGGAATGGAGGGAAATCGATGGTTGATGGGTAGGGAGATGGCGGGGGAAGATGATCGGGGTGGATCTTGGGGAAGAAAGATGGTAGGCGCACGAGAGGAGTCGAAACGGCGGCGATTTGGGTGGTCGGGCGAAGATGGAAATGAACGGGTGTCGGGGGGGTTATATAGAGTTTTAAGTCGAACCGATCGGGTGACTTGTCACCCGGTCGGTTGACGGTTAGGTCGAAAATCATGTCGAAGAAATGCTACAGGCGAACCGGTCGGTTGAGTTGTCAACCGATCGGTTGGCCGCTCCACACATTTTACCGAGAACTTAGGGCTGCTCACCCGGTCTCGTCAACCGATCGCGCATGAACTCAACCGATCGGTTGACACTTCCCCAAAAATTTCCGAGAGCTCTCCCCAGCTCACCCGGTCTGCCACCCGGTCTCTTCATTACTCAACCGATCGGTTCATTCGGGGATAGATCTCGGCATGTATCTGATACATCCCAACCGATCGGGTGAGTTATCACCCGATCGGTTGGGGCTTGTTTCCTGCAAAAACCAAGAAATTTGATTAAGTCCCCGAACGGATGTTCTCGCGGCTGATTTTATTTATGAAAATTGATAAAATAAAGTAAAAAATAACGCCAAAAAGTGGGAAAAGGTTTAGAACATGGGTTGCCTCCCATGAAGCGCACTTGTTTAACGTCGTTGGCTCGACGCCCGCAAGAGATGCTCATGGTGGCTGATATGGGTGATGCCCAAATTTCGGCATCTCTTTCTCGTTGGAGCTGGAGGCACTCGGAGTAGTCAGTGGCTGGAAAAATACTTGCTCGACTACCCTCCCTTTGTTCTTGGGGTCCGGGGGGCTTTTCCTTGGTGTTGGCGCTTCCCGCCATCTTCTTCAGGATTCGGACCTCGTCCTTAGTGAGGTCCGTGGGCTCCTTCCCCGTTCTCCCCACAGGAGGGGCTTTGGCGAACCCGGGAGGGGTCGTTTTCGCTGCACTCGGTTTTCCAGCAGCTTCCTTGTACTTGGGGCCGTCTCCATCTTCAGAATCCCCAAAGTCATCGGGGGTTTTTTTCAGGAGAATCTCCCAGGAGCTCTCCTCTGCAGCTTTTTCCTCTTCTACTTCGAGCAGATTGCACCGAGGGTCATCAGGTGGATCGGGGTGCTTCATGGATAATCCCAGATCGAACTCAACTTTCTCTCCGCTGACGTTCAAAGAGAGTTTTCCGTTCTTCACATCTATGAGAACGCCAGCAGTGGCCATGAAGGGCCGTCCCAGGATAATCGGGGTGTGAGCGTCTTCGGGCATGTCCATGACTACAAAGTCCACAGGCACATGCACCCCTCTCACATTCACGGGGAGGTCATCAACAACTCCCACCGGGTATTTGACCGACCGGTCAGCTAATTGTAGGGTCATACCGGTGGGCTCCAGATCACCCATTCCTATCCTTCTGTACATCGACAAGGGCATCAGGCTAACACTCGCTCCTAGATCGATGAGTGCACGATTAATCTTCACAGCCCCGATTGTGCAAGGAATAGAGAAGCTCCCCGGGTCCTTGAGTTTTGGCGGGTTCGCCCTCTGAATAAGAGCGCTACATTCCGCTGTCAGCACCACTTTCTCTTTTCTTGACCCTCTGGTCACCAAATCTTTCAAGAATTTTGCATAGGAGGGGATCGTCTCGATAGCTTCTAAAAAGGGGATTTGCAGGCTTAGGTCCTTGACCATGGCGAAGAACTTCCCATATTTCTCATCAATTTTTGCTTGAGCCAACCGTTGGGGAAATGGCACAACGGGTTTATAAACTTTCGGGCTCTCCTCCTCCTTCTTCTTCTCTTCTTCAAACACTCCCTCCGGAGTCATGGGATTTGATGACGAAGCACCGACGTCATTTGATTTTTCAATCGGCCTCTCAACGACCAATGGTGCTTCCGGGTTGCTAGGGGGCACTCTAGTAGGAATTTGTGTTCCGCTTCTCAGAACGATAGCGGACACATTTGCGTGCTCATGCACGAGTGCCGATGTTTGTGTTGCTCCCCTTGGGTTCACCTCCGGTTGTGGCGGTAGTTGGCTTTGTGCCCTTGCAATGTTCGCCACTTGTAACCCCAGCTGGGTTACTTGGTCCGTGAGGGTCCGCTGACCCATTTCCAGCCTTTGGTTGATCTTCTCCTGGTTGGTGATATATTGAGTCAAGAGAGACTCAACCGAAGAGACGGCCCTCTGTTGGCCATACTGCTGCTGCTGCTGGAACGGCTGCTGAGTCCTGGGGGCGTACGATTGTTGCTGAAATGGTTGCTGCTGAAATGGTTGCTACTGAACTTGATTCTGCTGCGGCGTAGCCGGCTGATATGTCTGTTACTGCGACTGCTGAGGCGGCGAGGGCTGAAATGGTGGCCGGTAACTGAAGTTTGGGTGGTTCCGGTTGTTGGGAGAGTTGGCCGGGTTAGAATTTGTCCTTGGCGGATAAGGCGCATTCCCCGTGGGGTTGTAAAATAGCGCGCTCGCCTGATCCAACGGTGGTGAAATGTCACCACCGTCGAATTCCCCAAAGAACTCGGACTCTACCGCAGAAATTTGCTGGGTACCGGCCCCACCGGCTCCTACCATCAGTGCGGAGATCTGGGTCGAAAGCAAGTCAAACTTGCTTGATAGTTTGTCGACGTCTTCGACTCTATGTATACCCCCAGATCTTGGTGTGGCTCTCTCATCACACCACCGCTCATTGTTGGATGCCATATTTTCCAGAATATGCCCGGCATCTTCCTCGCTTCTAGACATGAAGGACCCCCCAGCCGCGGCGTCCATAGAAGATTTAAGGTCATCCCTCAACCCATTGTAGAACAGATTGATAATCTGCCACTTCGGAAGCTCATGGTGAGGGCATCTTCTTTGCATCTCTTTATATCTCGTCCAAGCTTCATGCAAGGACTCGTGGCTGGCCTGGGAGAAGGAGGAGATCTCACTCCTCAACTTCATGGTCTTCCCCGGAGGGAAGAACTTCGTCAGAAATGCATTGGAGAGCTTCTCCCAGGTGTTGAAAGTGTTGGGGTCCTTCCCCCTTAACCATTGCTTCGCCTTGTCTCGCAAAGAGAAAGGGAACAGCTTCAGACGGATAGCCTCTGTCGTGACACCATTAATTCGGAAGGTGTCACACTTCTCCAAGAAGGAGTCCAGGTGCTCGATCGGGCTCTCCATGGGCGCACCCGCAAACTGGTCTTGCTGGATCCATGTCACTAGAGACGGCTTCAGCTCAAAGCTTTGGGCCGCAATAGCTGGAGATCGGATGGCGGAAGTCGACTCGATGGATGGCATCAAGTACTCCAGCAGAGACTTGTGAGGTGGGGTGTTCTCCTCCATGGATTCGGGATCTTCTCTTCTTCGCTTCTCGGCGGCCAAACGCCTAAGGGTGGCGTTAATCTCTGGATCGAGGGGAATCAAGTCGTCAAGACTCCTTGAACTCCAGCGCATGAAAAATAACAAACACCCGTGAAGCGACAAGTGGGAAAGAAACAGATTAAATAAGAAATAAAAATAAGAAAAGTAAAAAAGAAAAAGGAGAATGCGAAAATTATCGCGAGGCAGGGATATGAGCTAGACACGAGGGTTCATAAGATCCTAGAATAACAAGCACGTTGCCTCCCCTGCAACGGCGCCATAAACTTGACCGGCGCCCCGCGAGAGATGGCGGCGGCGCGGTGTCGTCTACCGCAAGTTTCACGGTTAGTGTAGGGTGCGGGAATATCGAACTCAGGGAGGCGAGGTTGTGCTTGGGTCAGGTAGGACCTAAATCACCCCGAGGAGCGAGCTAGCCCGAATCGGTGAATGGTTGTCACGAAAGGAAATAAACTGGTATGAACAACAGGAAGGAAAACCTGGGACTCTGGTTTCCACCCCGACGAGAGACTCTCGCCAATACGGCCTACGGGCATGGATAGCGATCGGGATTAGGGTCTAATGGTGAGACGTTGCCTCTGAAAGTGGTACCGGCGTCCCATGGGCCCGATATTCCGGTCGGTGCCCAGGATGATACACCGGACTTCCCGGATTCGATCAGTGGGCACTCCCGTGTCCATAAACACTGATCAATCCCGGGAGCACTAAGCCCGCAACGATAACTCCCAACGTCTCATCCTGCCGCTCCCGCGTGCTAGGATTCGACGTCTACGCTAAGGGTGTGAGCTATGGCTAGGGAGTCAACCGCCAAGTTTATTCCCCCTTGGCCCGACGGTCAAAGGCGGTCTTTTTCCCACCGATGACAATGAAACACCCCGTGTAACCGTTAGATTCCTACTCCCTATCGATTTCCTAACCCTATGGACGCATCGGGAAGAGCCCCCGAAGGGGTTTCCACCAAAATCCCAGATTTGGGAACTACTCACAAAAATTCATGAAAAGGCGATCTAAATGAAATTTAACCGTTGGAATCATAATCAGACAATTGCAATGCAGAAGTAATAGAGTAATAAAGACAATACTAAAATTTTAGAAAGATCTGAAAACTTACAAAAGAGTAACAATTACAGCCGTCACAAGGAAATAAAACAGTAGAAAAAATAACAGCTCCCGTTTCTGGAACCCTAGGGGTTCTATATATAGGCCGTCGCATCAACCGATCGGTTGACAAGTCAACCGATCGGTTGATCCGTTACAAATAGATATCAGAAAACGGCAAGTTTTCACCCGATCACATGAACCGGTCGGGTGAGTTCTTGAGTGACCGGTTGGATCTTGAAGCAGTCGCGTGAATCGATCGGTTCGACGTCCGTGTCTTCAGCTCATCTCTTTCAGCTACAGATGAACCGATCGGGTGAGAGTCACCCGATCGGTTGGCACTTTGCTCCGAGAAAACAGAGAACAGCCCCCGCTGAACCGGTCTGCCAACCGGTCGGGTGACTTCTTTGTGATCTGCGGTAGGGACCGGTTGGTGCACGCGTGCATCACCCGATCGGTTGGAGATGACCAACCGATCGGGTGATGGGCTGAAAGATGAATTCTTTGGCGTTCGGCCCCCTGGATCACGCGTGACTTCTCCCGTTGCTCCGGGGACTTAGGATATCATCGTTAAACGTCCCCTACGTGGTCAATCCCCTGCAATCATGGAAAAACAAAGAAAAGTGAAAGAAAACGGGAAAATACACGAAAACGAATAAGAGACGGCGGAAAAACACGGAGAAATACAAAGGAAAACGTGCGTGAATATATGAAATATAAACGCACGTCACTGCTGTAAGGAATGGAATAAACAGAGAGCTGCACTCTTTCTCCAGATAAGCATACATGCGACTGATAACAAGTATACAGTCGACTGTAAAATAGCCAGGCGATTGTAAACCCTTCATCAGTCGTCTGCTGCAGAAGATGGAGAATAACGAGAGAAGCAGTACATGCACTTACGCTACTCAGACGACTGTTGACCAATTCACAGGCGACTGTAAATCTACAGGCGACTGTAAACTGAGCATCAGTCGACTGATGCGAAAAGCTCAAGTAGAGTCAATAAAAATGTTGACTTGAGCCGTGCATACCAGTCGACTGTAGAAGGATCGACAGGCGACTGGAAATCACCCAGTCGACTGTGAATCCTTCAGCAAGCGATCGATGGAGAACCAGAGACTCCAAATGTGTCTTTGGTCAAGATGAGCCTATTGGGTTGGATTTTGTGATAATCCTAAGGCTCACTAAGATGGTTAAATGCATGTGCATGTAAGAGTGGACCATCTATCAAGGCATTACATTAACCTAGACTCAAATGAGAGAGAAAAGAATAAAGGAAATATTACATGGATTACATTGCTTTCCTTATAGTCTACGTCCTCAATCTTGATGCCTTGATGCTCCCCATCATCTCCAATCTTTGGCACCCTTTGAGTCCAAGCTTTGGCCCTTCTCCACTTGATGTCCATCCTTGCACCAAGTGTTTAGTCTCCAAAGATGATATTCTTGAAATGTAATTATGAGATTAAAACAAGAGAGTCATTAGCAACAATATAATGTTGTGATCATCATCAAAATAACATTGGTATGCAACACCAATACTCAACAATCTCCCCCTTTTTGATGATGACACATATTATATAAAACATTAAGAAATAAAGCACAATGCTAAAGAGCTCCCCCTACTTATAAGCACCAAGTGTAGAATGAGATACACAATAGCAAATACTTATTATACCAAATGAAATAATGAAACAATATGGTGACATATAATAGGCATTGATTACATAAACCAATTACAATAGTCTATATCATGCAAACATGAATGGTTTATACAATCCCATATATCTCTCCCCAAAGATATATCTCTCCCCAAATGCATATGTATGAAATACAATTCTTATATTTACATAATGCATATATCTCTCCCCCTTGACATCGTCAAAAAGTTGGACATCTATAATATCCCCCTTAGCATCTTAATCAAAGATGTGACAACATACAAGAATAAAGAAATGTATGATACCAAATTTGTAAAATTTAGTGGGTATCAATCACTATCCCATGCTCCCCCTAGATCATAGAAAAGGTCAAATTTTGACTTCTAGGACCTAATACCAATTGTAAGGTAAACAATCTCTAACAATTGAGATAATACTAATTGTAGACAATGAATCTTGGAAAATAATCCTCTTTACCAATTGATATACATATATTGGAGCCATGGGCCTAAAGTGTATCAAAGTAATAGATATAGAAAAATCAAGCTTCAATGACACACAATGATATTGCCAAAAGAAAATATAACATGAAACAAGTTGGCAATATGAAAGAGGTTTAGTTTGAGACCAAAACTAACCAATTGAGAAATGACACCAATTGTGGCAATGATCCCAAAGACACCCCAAAATGAGAGTCAAAATATGTTTTAAAATAGTTTAAACATACAACATATTAACTCCCCCATTGACATACATATAGATCAACAAATGCATGTATGTCAATGTATTCCCCAAGATTCCCATTTTCACGAAAAAAAATAAATTTGAAAACACTTTCAAAATCATGAACACACACAAACAATGGGTAAGCTAAAATAAACATTTAAGCACAATACCTATGCAATATGCATATGTGTAAGGAACCTAAACATTAGGGAACCAAACCCAAGAGGAGTTTGATTTCCTAATGTAATCACATGAGGTGATCACATCCCTAACTAGAGAGTTGAGTAACTATCCCTCTCTTGCACACTAACCTTAGTAGGAATCTATAAACTCAAGGTTTCCTAGGTAAGGGTTTTGCCTTTGCAAGATGGGTGGATGTGGCATGCTTAGGTGTAGAAACGAATTTCTTGGCATGCATAAAATGAGGATTTTGCTTCTTAGCAAAAAATGAATAGTCCTCATTCTTCCTCATCACCTTGTGATCTACATGCTTCTTGTTGGTTTATTGTTATACAAGAAAGCATGGTGATCGTTCTTAGGTGCTTTAGCAATATTTCTTGTATTAGCACCGTAAGAGTAATTGGAGGTGGGTTTGGGTACCACATTTTGAATATACCCCAAGCCTCCTCTATGATTTGCCGGATGTTTTTCAAGCAAATTGTGGAGTGAATCCCTAGAATACACAAAGCTTTTGAGCTTACGGGATTCCTCTTCACATTTCAACGTAATTTGTTGAATGTGGGTTTCTAAGCTAATGTTTTGAGCAATCGATTATCATTAGACAAGCTCAATTCCTTAACTTGAGAGAGAAGTGTGTCTCTCTCACTAGTGTCACAAACATGCAAAGTATCATGATTATTTGCACTATAAAACATGCACCCTACTCATAGCATTCTTAAAATTAGCTTTCAATTTACCATATGAGTTGATGCACTTAATTGCCAAGTTTGAGGCCACATTGAAGCGGTATTCGAACTCCTCATAGGATAGCTTTTCCTCCTCAACTTCATCATCGCTTTCCACCTTGACTTCCTCATCGTTTTTCTCCTTGCTTGAGCTTGACGAAGACTCTTCCTCATTAGCCATGAAGCACATTTCCTCTTTGGAGTTGAGCCATGCCTCTATCTCTTCATCGCTTGAGCTAGAGGAGATTGATGAAGATTCATCAAAAGCTACGAAGCACCTGTGAGCATGCTCCTTGTCATCCTCTTCTTCATCACTTGATGTGTCCACATCGGAATCATCAAATGTGCAGATAAGTCTCTTCTTTTGGTTCTTGAACTCGAACTTGACTTTCCAATTCTTCTTCCCTTTTTCCTTATAGGTATCTTTGGTGGGTTTGAAAGGACATTCAGTAGAAAGATGACCTTTTCCTCTACAATTGAAACAAATAGAATTGTTAGACTGGGAGGCAAACTTTGACAAAGATTTACCTTACTTGTCCTTGAGGAATGCCTTGAAATTCTTGAATTTCTTGGCAAGCCCGATGTAATCATCATCGCTAACATCTTCTTCTTCTTCATCTTCACTAGGAGCTTCTCATTGGAACTTCTTTTTCCACTTGAATGACTCCTTCTCGACATGGAGTGCAACTTCCTTTTTATTCTCGGGCTTGGTTGGTTGAACCTCTTCCTTATGTTGAAGTAACACTTCATGAGAAATCTCTAATGTATGCCAAATTCCATTGGCCAATTTGCACATGGAGAAACGGTTGCACTCATTCGGAGTGAGGGCGCAATGGAATGCATACATAGCCCTTGCATTGACTCTGATCGTGTCCTTCTCTGCCTTAGTTCTAAAATTCACGGGTGAAGTAGGCTCCTCAAATGGCCACTCTGTGATGTCCCAAAGGTCTTGACCCTTCATGAATATCATCATCCTGATCTTCCAACTAGGATAGTTGGTTCTGTTGAAGAGCGGGGATCAATTGGTAGACAGACCTTCTTCAAGAGACGCAGATGAGGCGTTGAATGCCATCGTTGCAGTATGCTATAACCTCGCTCTGATACAATTGTAAGGATCGCCTTACCCTTGCAATACTAACAACAACATACTAGAGGGGGGTGAATAGTGTAATGGCAGTAAATTGTCCAATTAAAATTAAACTTGCAAATGCGGAATAATAAATGCAAGAGGAAATAATTGACACAATCAATCCAAACGCAAACACAAGATTTTACCCTGGTTCCCCAAACTTGGGTACGTCCAGCCACACCAATATTCAATATATTCCCACAAAGAGAAGTGAATACAAATCCCACAAAGAGATACACTCCCACAAAGAGAGAGACCTCCCCAAGAGGATTTTGCCATACAGAAGGACCCAACCAACCATACACAGGGGTCAAACTCCCACCTAGATAATTACTAGCTCCCACTCAGAGAATTAGGGTTAGTCCTACACTAGGACACCAAACTCCCACTAAGAGAGTTACTCCCACAAAGAGAGTTATTCCCACTAAGAGAATATCCTAATCCCATAAAGAGATGAACTCCCACAAAGAGAGAAAAACTAATTCCCACAAAGAGAATTAGTGTTACAAGAATCACCAAGTAAAATAAATACTATTACATATGCCTTGAGATGCTTACTCATAGACGAATGCAAGGCATGGAAGAGGATCTCCAAGTGTTGAGATTTGCTTAAAAGCACCTGGATGATTTCCCTTGAGCTGGACTTCAATGCATGAAGAGGAATGAGAGCTCAAAGAAGGAATTGAGAGAGGTTGAGAGTGGCTTATTAATCTCTTATGATTTTCAATAGCATCAAGAAGTTATAATCATATCAGCCCTCTCATATATATAGGAACCCTATATCAACCCTCAAAACCCAAGGAAATAGCTAAAAACAAAAGGCTGCAATGGCTAGTTTCTGGGCAGAAACGTCACTGACAGTCGACTGATAAACAGATGGCAGTCGACTGTCCAACGGCTAGAAAATATCCAACGGCTATAATCTGAGCCACAACAGTCGACTGATGAAGTTGATACAGTCGACTGTGAACAGGACAGACGCCTGTAAAACCTTCAGCAGGTGACTGCTGCAGGGAATGGAATAAACAGAGAGCTGCACTCTTTCTCCAGATAAGCATACAGGCGACTGATGACAAGTATATAGTCGACTGTAAAATAGCCAGGCGACTGTAAACCCTTCATCAGTCATCTGCTGTAGAAGATGAGAATAACAGAGAGAAGCAGTATATGCACTTACGCTACTCAGACGACTGTTGACCAATTCACAGGCGACTGTAAATCTACAGGCGACTGTAAACTGAGCATCAGTCGACTGATGCGAAAAGCTCAAGTAGAGTCAATAGAAATGTTGACTTAAGCCGTGCATACCAGTCGACTGTAGAAGGATCGACAAGCGACTGGAAATCACCCAGTCGACTGTGAATCCTTCAGCAGGCGACTGATGGAGAACCAGAGACTCCAAACGAGTCTTTGGTCAAGATGAGCCTATTGGGTTGGATTCTATGATAATCCTAAGGCTCACTAGGATGGTTAAATGCATGTGCATGTATGAGTAGACCATCTATCAAGGAATTACAAATGAGAGAGAAAGCAATAAAGGAAATATTACTTGGATTACATTGTTTTTCTTATAGTCTAAGTCCTCAATCTTGATGCCTTGATGCTCCCCATCATCTCCAAGCTTTGGCACCCCTTGAGTCCAAGCCTTTGCCCTTCTCCACTTGATGTCCATCCTTACACCAAGTGTTTAGTCTCCAAGGGTGATATTCTTGAAATGTAACTATGAGACTAAAACAAGAGAGTCATTAGCAACAACATAATGTTGTGATCATCATCAAAATAACATTGGTATGAAACAACAATACTCAACAGAGTAGACCCGCGTCTTAGACGTCTGGATCCGAATCCAAACCACCTTCGTAGTCTTACTAGGAATAGTCGGGAGAATAGGAAGTAGAGAGAGAAAGAATAGTTTAGTTGTTGATCGAGCTTGCTCTAAAATCCGGGGCTACTCGATCGAGGACTTGGTGTATTTTTCAACGAAGAGAGTGCACCCCTATTTATATAGGGGGGTCGGCACTTCTCTTTTTGTTGCAAGCAATGTGGGACAAAACAAATAGAAGAGAAATTAATTAAGCTAATTTTATCTTAATTGAATTTTTAGTAAGTCTTTCATAAAGGCCAACTTCAACGAATTAATTCTCTTTATCCATTAAACTTTGGACACCAAACAAGCTATCAATTCGAAGGGGTTCGAATGGTGAACGCATAGGAATGAACGGTGATGAATTTCGACTTCGTTTGACCCCTCAAACAATTGCCCAAAGATGGACAAAAAATCAATTTTCGTAGCCATCAAAATGGGTTTCAAAAAACCCTATTAGTTTAAGTTGCGGGCACGCCCGCTAGGCTTAGAGGGCGCGCACGCCCAAGTCATTAGGAGGTCAGGTGCGCCGGCCTGCTGGACAATGGGTGCGCCTGCCCACTGGATAAGGGGAGCGGCCCGCTGATGGTAATGGGCGACGCCCGCTGCGACCAGCGGGCCGCGCCCGCTGGCGCAACGGGCGTGCGCCCGCTGCGACCAGTGGGATGTGCCTGCTGAGCAGTGGGCACGTGCCCGCTGTTTCCAGCGGGCTGCACCCCTTAGCCCCTTGCGGATGGACCCATTAGCCCAAGTGGGTCTAACCCACTTTGCCTTTGATTCTTTTTGCGTTTCTGGGCTCGTTTGAGCTCCGATTTGGATGCAGTTTGAACCTGTGTTTAGACCTGGACGATCCCGTTAACCAGGTAACCCTTTCCAATGCTTTTGTTCCTATAAATATTGTCATAACCAATTTACAACACATTTAATCTTTGTTTGCATCAAATGCAACAATGTCCATATTGCATCTACGACTTAGTCTCACAACTGGATTGCAAACTTTAACTATTCCATTTCATCGAATGAATTTCTCTTATTAATCTTCCTATTACTAAGACACGAATGCTACTCGGTGTGAGATCCTACAGCCTGACCTTACTACAGGTTGGGGCTCAAAACCTTACGACATAACGTGACAACGTGATCATCATAACGTTACGACGGTCACCACGAGCAGTAGTTGTCGTCCTTGTTTCAGAATCATCATAACGTGATCGACCCATTGACAAAATTATCGTTCGGTTTACATTGGCTGTGTCAGTGATGAATACCGTTAGCTATAGTCCTTTTGTTAAGAATGTATTTCTGTTGGCCTAGGGTATGGTTTACTGTCAACCCTATTAGACAACATTGGTCAGTATACGGTGATCTTTGTTGTATTCACGTTGTACATCTTACAACGTACCCCGGCCGAGGTTTAACACAAAGACCGTACTGAACCTGTGACACTAACTTCCCTTTAACGGAATAGACGAATCCCATCTTAGTCATCTACTCGCCTCGAGAGCTTCAGGTGTAACCCAACCTAAGATCTTTCAGCAGACCTAGCCTCAAAGCTAGATCATAGGTCTAAGCGACGCTGTTCACTCACAGGTTTATACGAATGACTTCAGGTCTTTAAAGACCAGCTTACCTATCATCACCCTAGAGTTATTATAGACAGTTCAGTTAAAGTTAACCATTTAATAACTCTAAGTTGGTCGTTCAGTGAAGTCATTCTCCAATAAGCACCAGTATCTCGTCTCCAACTTCGCCAAGTCGAATGACTATAAGATCATCATTATCTTGACTATGAGATCATCATTATCTTAAGGTAAGACAAATACACAGTGGTCTGTCCAATGTGCCGATATCCATTTCTAGACACATCTATGACCATGAACCGTTTAAGACTTAAGTTTCTATACGGTCGCTTACTACTCATAATCGAGATCTTATCTGGATAGTAAGGACCTAACTATAAGTCTATGGACATTATCTAAGTATATTATTCAAACAAATTCATACTTAGGATAATTGACACCATATATTCTATTAACAAGACGTACACTTAGGATAAATCGCCTTATGGGCATATATCCTCCGACATCTCCCACTTGCATTTAGGCTATTTATCTCGGTATCTTATATCGTTATAGCATATCAGTCACATTGGACATTCATATGACAAACCTTAGAGTGGATTTATTAACGAGTATCTATAATGCATTTTAATGGATTATTATTTATACATCTCTTGATCACACAAGGTTGATCCTTGAAAAATGATTTTTCGATCAATTTTTCTTTCTTTGTATAGCTAACAATCAACTCATACAATCTAGATGTAGGGTCTAACATTTCTATAAGTCAGTCTCAGCTCATTCCAATCGTCTTGTGCCAATATGTCAAGTACATACATGACACCCTAAGTCTCTATATATTCGATTGAATCAAAACTATTCTGAATCAATGTTTTATATAGATGATTCAAATAAGTTTGGAAACCTTTTTTACTTAGTCCGAGAAACCGGAACTAAGTATATGAGCTAGCTCCCAATGACTTTAAGAATTATCTGGTTAATTACTTCAATTATATATCTAAATTATATTTAGACTATATATATGAAGAGAATAACCATTTGATATGTGCTTAGATGGAACGTACTAGTGTGAGGTTCGGTTTGACGAATGAGTCAAATCAAGACCGGTTTAAGGAATATTGACATTGAATTACTCAATCAAATGTCCTACACTGTACCTTTCCCTTAACTACATTTAATAATAACCTTTTAAGAATCAAATGTAGTTTGTTAAGAATTAATCTTAATATGCGTAAATTGTGATCACACACAATTTATACGCTCTTGGAACCTATACTTGACTATCGAATGACTATAACATTAAGTCAGCTCCAAACAATCAAAATTTTGTGAAGCTTGGCTCGAGAATTTATGCAACCAACTCAGACAGCCACATTCACAGAAATTTAAGCCATTCGTAACAAATCACAATTTCAAAGGAAAGCGCATTTCATGAGACATTTATTCAAACAACGGATTCATAAAAATGAATCATAATTTGTTTATCAAATAAACTTTGAGTGTTAAACACTCAATCATTGTTTTAATCTTAAGGAATGATACATTTTATTCAAAGAAATAAGTATCATCTCCTTCTTCTCCATGTCTCTTGAAGTCCTCGCACGGCCCCAACAACAACGATTGCTCAGATGCCGACCGTCCTCGGAACTTCTTCCAACCTCTGCTTCTTATCAGCCACTTGTATACATTACACAGATGTCTTAGTATCTCATACTATGTGATAAAGCATTTATGGAAATAATTATGCTTTATTGAATTTAATTTGTTGTACCTGAGGTAGAGGCATCAGTATGCCCCTTCTTCTTTTCTGTAAGGTAAACCTTGCGGTTCCTCTTCCAATGGCCCATCTTATGGCAGTGGAAGCACTCAGATTTTGACGGGGTCCCTTTCGTCTTTTTCTTCCCCTTCTTCACCTTGGCAGGTTGTGGGACCTGCCTCTTCTTACCCTTGCCTTTCTGCTGGTCTAAGAAGCAGAGCCAACAACCAACGTAGTCAGTTTCTTCTCATTTCCTCAAACCAGTAATGAAACCAGTAATGAAAGGCTTGAAGGCAGAGGTTAAAGACCTAAGGATGATGTCCACAGACATCTCATTGTCCAGGACAAAACCCAACTGGGCGGCGTCTTCTACGTACTCGATCATCTTAATGACATTATCTTGTACGGGCCATGTCTCCATCTTAGTGCCGCAGAGATTGCTCGTGGCTTCAAACTTGGCAGCTCTAGACCGCTTGCCGTATAACTCTTCTGCATTCAAAAGCATGATCTGAACATCCAAATGTTCATGCTTCTTCTGCAGTTCGTTATTCATTGAAGCCAGAGTAAGGCACCTGGCCTTCTCTGCATCCCTCTGGTACTCTTTGTAGGCTTTCTTTTCCTCGGGAGTCGCATCTTCGTCCGGCTTTTCCAGTGGGTCCTCGAACATCACGTATCCAAACCCGGCTAAAGAAAGGACTAACTTAATGTTTCTAAGTCAATCCTTATAGTTTGTTCCATCGAGCACACTCTTCTCTATCATATACTTTAGACCTGAATCCATTCTACAATTTAGTCGATATTTTAGTCAGCATATATTCGTTGTATAGTTTCAATACTATATTCTCCCACTAAATTTATTAAAGCCATAATAATAAACAGTTTATTACTCAATAACATTTGTGAGAGAGGGATCCGACTACCCTAAGTCTAACAACCTTGAGTGTGTCTTAACAAGTTGTCCGACTCTGCAGTCGATAGACGAACTCATCGTCAATCATATTAAATATGATTCCCTTTCGATTTGTATCCATAGTCATTTATGATCATGAGTGTGTTCATCCAAATCACAATGGCTAGCCTAGTCGGACCCTTGTTTTCATGTCTAGCCTGGCTTGCCCCGGCGCTCGGTGTATGCATGACTCGTCGATTTGGGTCAGGTATTAGAGTACATCTTTGGTTAGACTTACGTCGGTGCTCGATGTATGCACGAGACAACGGTTTGGGTCAAGTCAAGATGTTATCAAGAAATCGGTTTCTATAAGATTGCCATGTCACAGCTTGAGTGTAGCTCAACAACCGTAACACGGGTCTTACAGTTGCCAACTCCTAAAATAAGGAGGGCTACGATTTATCTTGAACAAGATTATTATTGTATTTGACTTAGGTATTGTCAATGGACTTACACAGTCATGATTCGACTCCTTGCGGTCCAGCGGACACGGCCAGTAAATTGACTAAGCTAGGACCACTTGGCGCCTAGACTAGCTAGGGTGGTCCAGCAAACTTAGATAAGCACATTGACCGACATCATGAACCATTGAAGGAGGTTCATCAATTCTATGTTCTATTGAGTATTGGACATCTCCCTACTTGGTGTTAATGATGAGCAAACATAAATACTTGTGACTAATCCCCTATTTTGCAGTTAATCCATTGTCTAAGCAATTATGAAGATCTACTAGCAATGGATGACTCACAAACGTCATTGAAGGCAAATGACATGGATTGGATGATCGTAGATGATGATTGAAGCTCCGTGAAGACTTCAAGCTCATACGATGGAAAGAAGAGATTATTCGTCAATGTAATTTTTCTTTTATCTCTTCTAGTATGTAGCTTAGAAGTAGAACTTTGATGGAGCACTCACACACATCTACATTCAGTCATAGGACCTCATTAGATCAATTGTCCTTTGACTCCAATTCATTTCTCTATTGGTTGTGCAAGGATTGTATATAACAGTCGACTGCTTAACAGATTACAGTCGCCTGTCTCAAAAACAGCCAACTGCATTTTGTTCGACAGTCGCCTGTTATGCACAGACTTTTACAATATAGTTTTGGGCCTTCTCTGATTATCTCGCACAGGCTACTGGTAAATGATACACAGGCGCATGTCCTTGTGATAGTCGACTGTGTTTTGTAAATCAGTCACATGTCTATCCTTTGCCCTAACTATGTTTGATCTGACTTTTTCGGCCAGTCGACTAATGCTGTATATACAGTCGACTGTCTCTTAGATCAGTCGACTGTCTATGCTGTTACAGTCTCCTGTCTGTGAGTCATTTCTTTGACTCTGTTCTCTGGAAATTCTCATGGTATTTGACAGTCGTCTGTATAAGGATTTACAGTCGCCTGTTCTGATTAACAGTCGACTGTGTTCCTTGCATCAGTCGTCTGTCCTGTTACTTGTGAGATTTCCAGTATTTGTCTAACTTACCCATCTCTCGGCCAGTCGCCTGTCAAAGGAATTACAGTCGCCTATTGGTTTAACAGTCGACTGTCTTTGCTTCATCAGTCGACTGTCCACGTGGTAAGTTACCGTTATGAATTCTCACCTACCCTTGCTGACTGTGCAACAGTCGACTGTGGATTGTTCAATAGTCGACTGTCGCGAGTTCAGATTCTATCCGTTGAGATATTTCTCACGGATTCCAATTGGGTTTTTGCCTAAACTGTTTTGTGGATTTGAGAAAGCTATAAATAGAGCTTCTATTGTTCCATTGGAAGGTTACTCATTCATTGCAAAATCTCTCAAGCTTTCATTTCCACAGATCAAAGCTCTCAAATCCAAAGCCCTAAGTATTTCTAAATCTTGTTCTCTTGCTCTCCAACCTAGAACCAAAGAGTGATCATCTAGGCATTTGGTGCAGTCAAGAGAAAGGGCTTCTCCTATCTTCCAAGAGAGTTCTTCAACACACATCACACTCCACCTTCAAGTTCTACTTCAAGGAATAGGTGTTTGTAAGTGTTGTTTTCGCTATTTCATAACTTTCGTTATTTGAGATTTGCTCTCGGTTGTGAGAGTGGTTTGCTTGCTCCCAAGTTGTAGGAGTCAAGGACATCGATTGTATTCGATTGCACTTGTAGGGCTGCTACAAGTGGGTTTTAAGGAAACCTCAAGTTAGGGTTCTAACTTGAGTATCCGGTGGTATCCGGGTGGAAGGGACGTAGGATTACCGGGAACAAGTGGGGAGTTGACTTGGGTAATCCGAACCCTATAAACATTATTGTGTTTGCAATTGTTTCTTATTTGGGTTTAATTCTATTTCCGCATTATTTGTTGTATTGCATTTTATTTGGCGTAAATTTCTTTTAAATTTGCATAAACACTATTCAACCCCCCTTCTAGTGTTTACCCCATAGACAGGGTCCTTACATGTTTATCCATCAACTAAATGGCTTTTAATTAATACTAGTTCATCCTTATCAACTAGTGGATCCTAAAATTCGAAATTTTATAGATTTGTTGAACAATTTTTATTAGATCCTTATCAAATATAAGTTCATATGTTCATCGTGCTACCCCAATCTTATTAGGATTTTAATAAACCAATTACAACATTTTACAAAATTAGTCATTTAATGATAATCATCATTTAAACAATTTATGATAATGATCGTCAATCAGTAGGACTACCCTAATCTGGTATTAGGTTTCAATGTTGTTTTTGTGTATTAAAACGTAGCATGTCACGAGTCTTAAAATTTTATCTTATAAAGTTTTAATCAGTTAATGGCTAACCTAAATAGTTCATGAATACTTTATTCATCATGTCCATTAAAACATAAACCAACTAATTTAATCACATAAATTAAAGGTTCAATTAAAGTGACATACAATGAAAACATGCAAGTTAAAATTATCTACAACATAATTAAACAACTTACAAATCTAAAAGTTAACATTGAAATTTAAAGATCTAAAATTTTAAAGCTTGAAGCACTTTTATCACATAAAATTTGATTTCATAAAATTATCAAATAATTTTAAATACCAACCCAAGCTTTAAAATTTAACGAAACATTTCTAAGATTAAAATATCGCATAAAATAATCTTGAAACCTATATGTAATTAAAAGAAACAAATTTATAATTTTATCGCATGGGAATAAAATTTTTCTTTATGTCACATATATTTTAAAACAATTTTAAAGCATTTTTAAAATCATTTGAAATTAATTTTAAAACTTTCAGATAAAGTTTAAAAACTTTCAACCTTTATGTAACTAAAAGAAATAAATTTTCAATATTATCTCACGAAATAAAATTTTTCCTTAATGTTACATAAACTTTAAAACCTTTTAATTGCTTGCTAAAATTATTTTATCTCATAAAATAAAATTTTAAACGGCATTTAAACATAGAAGACCTATTAAATTTATCGCATAAAATTTAAAACGTCACCAAAAAAAATTTCATGTTACAAAACAATTTTAAAACACAAAAAAATTATTAAACTAATTTTAACATAAAGTTAAAATGTCTGTATGTTCAAACAAAGCAATTTAAAGAATTTAAAATCGTCTCAAATATAGATCTAGAAGCATAACGAAGCTTTGGTACCACTGTAGGGGTTTTGGCGGACCCTCAGAGCTCGGATATGTGGCTGTCCTAAGTCGGACGGACCATATAGGCATAAAACGCAGCGGAAAATAATAACAAGCTAGCTAAACAATTTAGCTAGGCCCTGAGGGAGCCAGAACTAGCCCGATCTATGCCAACTTGGGTTGGATCTGACCATCCCAAGAGGGATCTATCCTACTATGACGAAATTAAACTACACTAAAATTACTTAGAGAACATACTCGGAATCTCAACCCTGGGGCGGGTAAGATGTACCGCACAGTCTTCTGACGCTCCTCGTAGCCGAACTGCTTTGACTCGATCTACCCGAGCCGCCTCACACCTTCGAACCGATCTGCCTGCGCCGATACCCTCCTCCAAGCCGATCACACGCGGTAGAATGTTTCACTTGAGTAGACCCGCATCTTAGACGTCTGGATCCGAATCTAAACCCCCTTCGTAGTCTTGCTAGGACTAATCGGGAGAATAGGAAGTAGAGAGAGAAAGAATAGTTTAGCCATAGATCGATCTTGCTCTAAAATCCGGAGCTACTCGATCGAGAACTTCGTGCATTTTTCAACGAAGAGAGTGCACTCCTATTTATATAGGGGGTCGGCACTTCTCTTTTTGTTGCGAGCAATGTGGGACAAAACAAATAGAATAGAAATTAATTAAGCTAATTTTAGCTTAATTGAAGTTTTAGTACGCCTTTCATAAAGGCCAACTTCAACGAATTAATTCTCTTTATCCATTAAACTTTGGACACCAAACAAGCTATCAATTTTAAAGGGCTTCGAATAGTGAACGCGTAGGAACAAACGGTGATGAATTTCGACTTTGTTTGACCCCTCAAACAATTGCCCAAAGATGGGCAAAAAATCAATTTTCATAGCCGTCAAAAGGGGTTTCAAAAAACCCTATTAGTTTAAGTTGCAGGCGTGCCCGCTAGGCTTAGCGGGCGTGCCAACCCAAGTCATTAGGCGGGTAGGCGCGCTGGCTTGCTAGACAGCGGGCGCGCCCGCTGTTGCCAGCGGGCTGCACCTGCTGGCGGGTGCACGACTGCTGCCATCAGCGGGCGCGGACCGCTGATGGCAGCGGGCGCGTGCCCGCTGTTTCCAGCAGGCTGCGCCGGTTAGCCCCTTGCGGATAGACCCGTTAGCCCAAGTGGGTCTAACCCACTTTGCCTTTGACTCTTTTTTGCATTTCTGGGCTCGTTTGAGCTCCGATTTGGATGCGGTTTGAACCTGGGTTTAGATCGGGACGATCCCGTTAACCAGGTAACCCTTTCCAATGCTTTTGTTACTACAAATATTGTCGTAACCAATTTACGACACATTTAATCTTTGTTTGCATCAATGCAACAATGTCCCTATTGCATCTACGACTTAGTCTCACAACTGGCTTGCGAACATTTAAATATTCCATTTCATCGAATGCATTTCTCTTATTAATCTTCCTATTACTAAGACACAAACGCTACTCGGTGTGAGACCCTACAGCGTGACCTTACTACGGATTGGGGCTTGAAACTCCTAGACGACGGTCACCGCGAGCAGTAGTTGTCGTCCCTGTTTCAGAATCATCATAACGTGATCAACCAATTGAAAAAGTATCATTGGGTTTACATTAGCTGTGGCAATGATGAATACCGTTAGCTATAGTCCCTTCGTCAAGACTATGTCTATGTTGGCCTAGGGTATGGTTTATTGTCAACTCTATTAGACAACATTGGTCAGTATACGGCGGTCTTTGTTGTATTCACATTGTACATCTTACAACGTACCCCCACCGAGATTTAACACAAAGACCGTACTGAACCTGTGACACTAACTTCCCTTTAACGGAAGAGAAGAATCCCATCTTAGTCATCTAGTCGCCTCGAGAGCTTCAGGTGTAACACAACCTAAGATCTTTCAGCAGGCCTAGCCTCGAAGCTAGATCATAGGTCTAAGCGACACTGTTCACTCACAGGTTAGTACACATGACTTCAGGTCTTTAAGGACTAGCTTACCTTTACCTATCATCACCCTAGAGTTATTATAGACAGTTCAATTAAAGTTAACCATTTAATAACTCTAAGTTGGTCGTTCAGTGAAGTCATTCTATAATAAGCACATGTGTCTCGTCTCCGACTTCACCAAGTCGAATGACTATGAAATCATCATTACCCTAAGGTAAGACAAAGACACAGTGGCCTGTCCAATGTGCCGATATCTAGTTCTCGACACATCTATGACCACGAACCGTTTAAGACTTAAGTTTCTATACGGTCGCTTACTACTCATAATCGAGATCTTATCTGGATAGTAAGGACCTAACTATAAGTCTATGGACATTATCTAAGTATATTATTCAAACAAATTCATACTTAGGATAATGGACACCATATATTCTATTAACAAGACGTACACTTATGAAAAATCACCTTATGGGCATATATCCTCCTACAGACTGTCTGTAGTGTAAATTCTATCCGTTGGCTTTTTTAGACATGGATTTCAAAGGGGGGTTTTGCTGGGTTTTCTGGGACCCTTAGGGCACAAAAACTCTAGTCCCGTCCTAAGTCGGACGGAACATAGACAGAAATGCAGCGGAAAAATTTTATGTTAATCTAATTAACATGCAACCCTAAGGAACCAGACCCTGTTAGCCAGGATCTCTGCCAACTTGGTGTGGATCTGACCACCCCAAGAGGGATCTAACTACTGCGAATAATTAAATGAAAACTTAAACACATACCCGGAATCTCAACCCTGGGGCAGGCGAGATGTTCCGCACCGTCTTCCGAGCTGCTCCCGTCCCACGCCGAGCCGCTCCTTGAACCGCTCCCCGAACTGCTCCTCAAACCGCTCTGCATCCCGAGGCGATCAATCCCATGTCGCCGAGCCAACCACGCGCGGAAGAAAGTTTCACGCGAGTGAAACCTTCGCCTAGATTTCGGATCTGAATCCGAACTCCGTTGCGGCTTTGCTAGAGCCCTCAAGAGTAAGGCAGAAATTTATAGGGAGATAGAGAATATTTATTTTAGCCTAGATCTGAGCGTGCTCTAACATTTACGAGAGCCGCTCAGATCTAGAGCTTGGGACGAGTTTTGAGGAGGAGAGCAGACCCCTATTTATATAGGCGGCTGACTACTCACCTTTCTCAAAATCCGATGTGGGACTATTAATTTGAGTTAATCAAAATCAAGTTAGTTTGCACTTCACAAAGTGCAAACTTCCGTGAATTTTAACTCACTCACTGTTGAGCTTCATGATTGATACAACCTATCAATTCGAAGGGTGTTCAACGGTGAACGCGTAGGAAAAAACGGCTCGTCAATCCGAGTCCGTTTGACCCTTCAAACAATTGTCCAAAGATAGCCAAAAGTCATGCTTCTCTTAGAAACGTAGCCGTCAAGAAAATCCCAGGTTTCAAAAACCCTAACCAGAAAATTCGGGCTTGGTGGGCCTCCATTTTCGCAGGTTTCAGCCCAACAGTTTGGGCTGACTTGTTTTGGCTATAACTTGTGCATTTGGACTCCGTTTTTGACGCGGTTTGAACCTGCGTTTAGAGCGGGACGATCCCGTCATCTAGGTAACCTTTTCAACGCATTTATTTAATTAAATATAGTCTTAAACAATTTAAGACACATTTAATCTCTTTTGCATCAAATGCAAAATAGTCCATATTTAAGCTTAAATTATCATTTGTATCAAATACAAATGATCCGAGGGCATATTCCTCTACATCTCCCACTTGCACTCAGGATCATTTATCCCGAATGCAGGAGATGATTGCAAACATCTTTTGCAATATTTTATCCCTTGCATCAAATGCAAATTATTCTCCCTAACTAATTTCTACCTATTACTAGACGAAGGTCACACTCTGTGTGAGACCCTACAGCCTGACCCTTACAACAGGTTGGGCTCGAAGCCCTATACGACAGTGACCACGAGCAGTGGTTGCCGTCCCTGCTTCAGGAATCATCATTATGTGGTTGACTCATTGACATGAGTATTGTCGGGACCACCCGGACTGTTTCCGTGATGAATTCCGCAGTTATAGTCTCTTCGTCTTAACTATGTCGTGTAGATCAAGTCTAGGGTACGGTCAAACTGTCAACCCCAATAACTTGACTCCGGTTAGTTTCTATCGATCTTTAGTCAAATAATGTTGGACTTCTTCCAACAAACTCTGGCCAGAGATTTTACTAAAGACCGAACTAACCCTACGACACTAACTCCCATTGACCGGGAGAGACGAATCCTCTCTTGGTCATTACTCTCCTCATACGCTTCAAGTGTCACCCAATCAAAGACCTTTCGACAGGCCTTGCCTCGAAGCTAGGTCATTTGATCTAAGTGGCACCGTTCACGCACAGGTTCGTCAAAATGACCTCAAGTCAAAAGACCAACTAGCCTATCATCACTCAGAGTCATCATTGACAGATTGGTCAATATAACCACATGATAACTCTTGTGGATCGTTCAGTGAACTCATTCTCTAATGAGCACCTGTGTCTCGTCTACGACTTCGCCAAGTCAAGCGATCATGAGATCATCGCCACCGCTAAACGGTGAAGACTAAGACACAATGGTCTATCCGATGTTTCGATATCCTTGTCTCGAAACATCTACGACCACGAACCCTTTTAGACTTATGCTACAAACGGTCAAACATTTCTCCATGATCGAGATACTCATTCGATACCTGTTTGACCTTGCATAAAGTCTTAGGACTTTACCTAAGTTAATGTCTAATGTTAACAACATTATAAAATAACTTAGATAAATTATTACCAAACAGCTTACTGTTATTTCGAACAAGATGTTTGTGCTATTCACACATGAAGATAGATAGCCTCGAGGGTATCATCTCTCAACATCTCCCACTTGCACTCAGGCCCATTTATCCCGGTATCTTATACCGTTTTTACACATAAGTTTTCTCGACTTCATGTGGTAGAGCCTTCGTGAGTAGATCTGCTAAAACCGTCTACACTATAGACTCAAGGGGTTTTTATGTTCATGTTAGACCAACCATTTGAATCTCATTCAAATAATTCACTTGGTCTATCGGAATCTGTAATATTTAATATACTTGGATCTTATCCAGCTCATCGCACATTACGATAATAATTTAAATTTGTTAATGGTCATTTCAAATGGCTCATATCTATTTCTGATAAAGTATCAAACTCTTTGATTACTTAATCAAAATATATGTTCCATCTTTTTGATGCCTTGCATGTAATTTATACGCTCCCACTGACCTTGAAAACTCTCTGGCTAATTCATATAAGTTGGTCCGTCTAAATTATATTTAGAAAAAACGAACTTATAAGTGAATGCTCCAATTTTCATGTTTAACATGAGCGTTTTACATCGGATTTGGTCCGAGTAGATCTGTACACATCTGTTGGTGAGACGATTCCAACTAATCCGTTTTAAAGAAATTAGGGTGAAAACCGTTTTCGATCAACAAGATTGTACATTACTATTTTCTTTCTGCACCAATCTTTCAACTTAAAGATTTACTTGCAGAAAGTGAGGAAACATTTTCCTTGGGTACGTAAACTAAATTCTCAAATTTATTTACGCACACGGACCTATTCTGATTGCATCAAGTTTTAAATCGGAGTTACTACTCCGAATTTCATCCCGCAAGTTGACTAAGTCATCATCAGTTATGATGTCTAACTCGACAATTCGTCTCACGAAATTCGAGTAATTATACAACTTCTTTAATGATCGATTTAATGAATATCTTATTGACAATGTCCTCATAGGACATTATCAAAACCTAGGCATTACGATCTGGGACTTAACCCAGAGAGAGGACTTAACTCAGAGTCACTTACTATGTATCGCACCAAGTCTCACTAAGTGTGATTCATACATTTTAACACACGGATGTGTTAACAGACTTGACCTGAGAGAAAATCACATTTTCTTTTAATTACACAAGATTTTATGTAGCTAAGCATTTGACCATTCGATCTAATCGAATCAGTTTAAATACTTTCTACTTTTCGTTCTTTATTTTATCAGACTTGTGTTTCATCAAGAACACGTGTCTTAATAAAATATACGAATAACTTATTTTGGTTAAAATAGACTCGGGTACATCAGTATGTATGAGACTGAGTTCGACAACTCATTCTTCCACTGTCTTACAGATGGTTTTCAGCCATTATATCTGAGAGGATAAGATTCACAAGTGTCCGTAGACTTCATAATACGAGAGGTCAGACCCCTCTTTATGTGACTTGTGAAGCTTAGTCTCTCGACACGGCCTAGTCTATTTTACCATATAAGTTTTCTACTATCTTGTGTATTTATATATTAACATTTAATATATATATATATATATATATATATATAGTTATTACAAATTACTTAACACAAAACATTGCTTCCGAAGCAAGGTGACGACATTCGTCAAAAAATGTGTTAGACGTTTTTGTATAACTATTTATTCTGAAATCGTGACATCAAAATATATCACATTTTCATTTCCTCCTACTTATGCCTTTACTAATGATAAATTAAACTAACTTTCTCAATTGACTTTCCGGAGTGCCTTCTTCCTTTTCTAAATCACATTTAGATATTAATTAACCCAACATAAATAGCTATGCAAGCATCTTATGTATCCAAACGCTTGAGCTTTGCAATCTCGAGTTTAGCTCAAGAAGTTGCTTGTCTCAAGATCCGGTTGGGATACTTAGTCTTGCACCGCTCATGCACTCGTATTCGACTCAAACGGTTTGATCGAATTCTCGAACTTTACGGATCGGAATTGTTTGTCCATACAACCTTGAGGGTAGCTCGACAAGTTGTAGGGAGAAACATACTTCGAATATCCTATATGTTCAAGCTGCCTCATATAGAGAAGAGTGACATGTAGCTTTAATTTATTTGTTGGACCCAGAACTCAATGAAATCATATTTCTTAAGTCTGTTCTTTAGAAGGTCATTTAATGTCAACGAGAATATAGTTTAATTCCATCAATTAGAATTTAACTTGATATTCAATTAATCAACTATTTGACCAGTTAACTTATTCCAATATTATATTTTGATTCCTTCGGTAAACATAGTCTTGCCCTAGTTTTTGCATATGTTCAATATTAAATATAGGTAGAATGGCTTTTATCTATCTATATCCTCCCACTATTTTTACGATCGTTTCAAAGCTTAATAACGAACGATTTAATCGAATTAAAAAATTAGTGAAAGAGGGATCCAATCATCCCGAACCTCACAACCTTGAGGAGACTCAACAAGTTGATTGGTTCCATGACTGGTAGACAAACTCTTGGTCAATCACATCACATGTGATTCCCTGTCGATTTTTACCCACAGTCACTTATGATCTTGAGGAGACTCAACAAATCATAATGACTGGTCTAGTCAGACCCTTGATTTCGTGTCCAGATTTGACTTAGATCGATACTCGAGGAGACCCGACGCATCGATTTGGGTCAAGTCTAGACTACATCACATGTATGTTGGAGTTTGTTCCTTAAAGAAAAACAAGTCACAGCTTGAGGAGACTCAACAACTATAATTGTCTTCTTTGAGTTACCAAGCTCCAAAATCAAGGAGGGATACGAATTAATCTTTAATAAGATTTATAACGCATTGACTAGATATAGTCCAGGGTGTCATACAATCATGATTCGCGACATTGCGGTCCAGCGGAACACAGCCAGGGAATTGACTAAGCCAGGATCACTGCCCCTTGTACTAGCAAGGGTTGACCCAGAACTCTTAGCCAAGCACATTGACTGGATCATGGTCCATTGAATGAAGCTTGTCATTTTTGTATGTGTGCCATAGACTAAACAGCTTTTATTAACAACTAATTAATCCTATCAACTAGTTGAATCCTTAAATTCAAAATTTTAGGATTTGTTTAATAACTTTTATTAAGTCCTTATCAACTATAAGGTTCACGTGCTATCCTAATCGTTATTAGGATTTTAATAAAATTATTAACCAACGCTAAAAGCGAAGTCCTTTAATGAGAATTAATAATAACAATTAGAATTAAGAAATCATTAAAAGGACTACCCTAATCAGGAATTAGGTCTTAAAGGGTTGTTAATATTTTATTAAAAACATAGCATGTCATTAAAATTCAAGTAAATAAATTTTAATCATTTTTAATGGCTAACCTAAAGGGTTGTCTTGTGTTATCAAATAAGGGACAAGAAGACATATCCATTAAAAATTTACACTAATTTTATCGCATAAAAAGTGTACAACTATTTAACAATTAAATAGACTAAAGTTTATCGCATAAACAATTTTTAGCATGCATACTTAAATTTAACATTTAAATTTAAAAATACGATTTTTAAAACATTTTATTTTATCTCATAAAGTAAAAGCTTGTTCAAAAATCATAACATTTGCATGCTTCTTTAAAATATTTATCGCATAAAAATTTTAAACTTTTAAAATCAGTTTTTAAAAATATCTTATAAATTTAAAACATCATTTAAAAAAATTCCTTCTTTAAAATTTATCACATAAAATTTTAAACAACATTCTAAACTTATCGCATAAAGTTTTAAAGCTTTAAAACAATTTTAAAATTTATCACATAAATTAAAAAATTCCATTTTAAAACTTTCATGTTTAAAATTTATCATATAAAATTTTTAAACAAAAAAAAATTAAATTTATCGCATAAATTTAAAGAAAACATTTTTCTGTAAAAGCATTCAAATAATAAATTCGCAGTCCTAGATCAGCATACAGAGATGGCTCTGATACCAATGCTGGGTTTTCTGGGACCCTTAGGGCACAAAAACTCTAGTCCCGTCCTAAGTCGGACGGAACATAGACAGAAATGCAGCGGAAAAATTTTATGTTAATCTAATTAACATGCAACCCTAAGGAACCAGACCCTGTTAGCCAGGATCTCTGCCAACTTGGTGTGGATCTGACCACCCCAAGAGGGATCTAACTACTGCGAATAATTAAATGAAAACTTAAACACATACCCGGAATCTCAACCCTGGGGCAGGCGAGATGTTCCGCACCGTCTTCCGAGCTGCTCCCGTCCCACGCCGAGCCGCTCCTTGAACCGCTCCCCGAACTGCTCCTCAAACCGCTCTGCATCCCGAGGCGATCAATCCCATGTCGCCGAGCCAACCACGCGCGGAAGAAAGTTTCACGCGAGTGAAACCTTCGCCTAGATTTCGGATCTGAATCCGAACTCCGTTGCGGCTTTGCTAGAGCCCTCAAGAGTAAGGCAGAAATTTATAGGGAGATAGAGAATATTTATTTTAGCCTAGATCTGTGCGTGCTATAACATTTACGAGAGCCGCTCAGATCTAGAGCTTGGGACGAGTTTTGAGGAGGAGAGCAGACCCCTATTTATATAGGCGGCTGACTACTCCCCTTTCTCAAAATCCGATGTGGGACTATTAATTTGAGTTAATCAAAATCAAGTTAGTTTGCACTTCACAAAGTGCAAACTTCCGTGAATTTTAACTCACTCACCGTTGAGCTTCATGATTGATACAACCTATCAATTCGAAGGGTGTTCAACGGTGAACGCGTAGGAAAAAACGGCTCGTCAATCCGAGTCTGTTTGACCCTTCAAACAATTGTCCAAAGATAGCCAAAAGTCATGCTTCTCTTAGAAACGTAGCCGTCAAGAAAATCCCAGGTTTCAAAAACCCTAACCAGAAAATTCGGGCTTGGTGGGCCTCCATTTTCGCAGGTTTCAGCCCAACAGTTTGGGCTGACTTGTTTTGGCTATAACTTGTGCATTTGGACTCCGTTTTTGACGCGGTTTGAACCTGCGTTTAGAGCGGGACGATCCCGTCATCTAGGTAACCTTTTCAACGCATTTATTTAATTAAATATAGTCTTAAACAATTTAAGACACATTTAATCTCTTTTGCATCAAATGCAAAATAGTCCATATTTAAGCTTAAATTATCATTTGTATCAAATACAAATGATCCGAGGGCATATTCCTCTACAGGTTTTGGGTATTTTGTTTGAGGGTTTTGGAGAACCTATAAGAGGGTCTTCTATTGTTCCATTAGAGCCTCTTAGTCATTCTCTTAGCAACTCAAGAATTCATCTTCAAGCTCTCAAGCTCTCAACTCTTTCAAGCCCTAAATATAAATCTCATCTTGTCTTCCAACTAGAACACATTCATCATCCTCTAGCTTTGGTGAAGACAAGAACAAGGGTTCTCTCTTTTTTGAAAGAGACATCAACACACAACACACTTGCTCCTTCAAGTTCTATTTCAAGGCATATATGATTGTAAGTGTTGCAATTTCATAATTTCATATCTTTCGATATTTGTTTCACTCTCGGTTTGTGAAAGTTTACATGATCCCAAGTTGTGGGATTCGAGGATATCGATTGTTGGTCAGTTAAACTTGTAGGTTTGCTACAAGTGGGTTTAAAGGAAATCTCAAGTTAAGGTTCTAATTTGAGTATCCGGAGGTATCCGGATGGAATAGACGTAAAATTACCAGGAACAAGTCGGGTTTGACTTGGGTAATCCAAACCCTTGAAACATACTTGTGTTTGTATTATTCATTGTTGTTAATTCTTATTTTGGCATCTTTGTTGGATTAGGATTTTAATTAGGTAAAATTTCTTAGTTAATTTTTAAACACACTATTCAACATCGCTTTTAGTGTTTTCCTCATAGTTATGGTCCTTACATGGTTTCCATAACCAAAGGTTTTAACGAGGCAAATCTCATTAACTCAGGATCCCGAAGTATCCATCCATTGTCATACTCATATAATACTCAGAATCTTGAAGTATTCATGAGTAGAGTTCACATTTATGGTGGGATAAGGTGGAGTGTTATAAATACATTATCTAGTCGAGG
The DNA here is from genome assembly GCA_030789695.1 of Scilla litardierei. Lineage (NCBI taxonomy): Eukaryota > Viridiplantae > Streptophyta > Magnoliopsida > Asparagales > Asparagaceae > Scilla > Scilla litardierei. The sequence goes on from CM061134.1 coordinate 118,721,446, forward strand.
ATTAGGTATTTGTATTCTACTCAAACATTGTATCGTACCATTGTATGAACTCTTTTTATTCCCATATAAATAAAGGCATGTGGTCTCTCCTAGAAAGCACTTCACAACAAAGAAACTATTTTAGATTGGCAAATCATATTTCAAACCAAAATTTTGGGAAAATAAAATAAGTGTTTAGTTAGAACGAAAATTATTAGATCATAAAAACCAACTATTTTAAATCAACTATTCATAATAATTAAGATAAAAATGTAATATATTGTTATGAATCAACTACTGGGGAGGAACCCCCAGCCCTTTATTTACAGGCAAGATAGGAGAGTAGAAAGATAAGATACATAGATATAGGCGTATCTCTAAGATACCTGCAATCCTAACCGACTCTGGTATTTTCATTCATAACACTCACCCTTATCCAGCCATAGGTGTGGACTCTGCTCATGAATACTTCAGGATTCTGAGCGTAATAGGAGTCTCACATGGGGTGGATACTTCAAGATCTTGAGTTGGTGAGGTTTGGCTCGTTAAAACCTTTAGCTATGGAAACCCCTGTGGGAGAAACCATAGTTAAGGAAAAAGAGTACAAACACTCTTTAACTCCCCCTGATTTGTACAAGTGACTCTGCTCATGAATACTTCTGGATTCTGAGCGGCACAGAGGGGTGGATACTTCAGGATCCAGAGTTGATGTGATTTTCCTCATTAAACCCTTTGGCTATGGAAAACCCAGTGGGAAAACCCATAGCTAAGAAAAAAGAGTACAAATTCCCTCAACTCCCCCTGATTTGTAAAAGCTCTTAGGCTTTCAGATCTCTTAGGCTTATCTCATCACTCCTATTTACAACATTCCGAAAATATACACAGATTACAAATATTATCACCATTAAGCAGCTGCTGAATCCAGAAACTCTGGAAAGGTGTGCTAAGTTTCGTCGCCTCTGTTGTGGTCTTCATACTATGTATTCAGCTCCATAATACCAGCCTCTATCCCAGTCATCACTGGGATGTGATGTACCACCAGGCGCCCTCAAATACACCATTGGTGTGATTCTAGAATGGTGAGGATCTTGGAATGATAGGATGATGTTGCCTTCGTAAGTTGCTTTGCAGATCTGTAGTAGATGGCCATCCCATTGTGGGTACCTTGACTATGATTTCTCAGTATAGGGATCAGACCTGTAACTAGCATTGCATAAACTTGGAGGATGATAATGTATAATGTAAGTCCAACTCTTTTGACCCTTGGAGGAAGCGCAAAACGCTTTACTCCAGTCAAATGGCCCTTTTAGGTTCCAATTATCTCTGGCTAATGAGTTTACTGCAACAGCTATATTGGGACGCGTGCAGTTAGCCAGGAGTGCCTAATTGTACTTAGATAAAGGACTTTAGGACAATTTATATCCCCCCTCTTCCAGCGATCGAAAGGGGTCTTTTTGTACATCCATAAAGTGTACTGCCATAGGTGCACTTTGGATGACAATGGTCCTTTTAATTTCCCCAACGCACTTCTGGGCGTATGTAACAAGATTCTATGAGCATGACTTATATTTGCCTCGGTCTTTCATTTCATGTTTAATAGTCAGGCTTGAACAGATGTTTCGGCTTTCGCTTCAGGAGATCCGATAAGATTTTAGTTGTTTACAACTATGATCTCAAATCTTGTTCTTTGCTTAGATGCAAAGACAGCCCTCAGTAGGAATCATTGATTTGTCAAGTGATTCTCTTGGTTGTACATTATTTATTATTCTTATTGTGTTTTTTCAATAGAATAGATGTCCTGAAGTCTATTCGGGCATTTAAGGAAATGTGGAATTTATCTTTACCAAGATATCCATAAAGGTATGCCGTCACAACATCCAATAATAGCATATCCAAAATTTCCTTTGCCAAATCGTAAGGTATTCGCATCTGATTACTTAGGGAGACTGATGCATCAGTTATGAGTCATTCTCATTTTAATTTGTTCGATCCCTTGTTTGAGCGAAATTTTCCTTGGGCTATATGTTGTACCTTATAGTATACGATTTTGTATTTATTTATCTTATGTGTGCAATACTTATTTTACCCACAGGTTTGACACATTTTGGTGTCTGGACTTTAGGTCCGAACATTTCACGTTTCATAAGTGAGTCCAACTCATCTTTTATTGCCTCGTTCTACATTTGGCCAATCTCTACGTTTGCATTTTAGCAACGGAGTATGGAACGATATTTTATAGACATCATCGCTTTTGCGATGTATATGGCAATATGATATGTGAATACATTGTCGACAATTATGCTCTTTCTGTCCAACACCTCCCCAGTACATACGACATTTACTTTCAATTTCAGTTTTTCCTGGCAGTTCCTCTGCAGTGGATTCCGGGATGGGTGAGGGTGTGAACATGAGCTCATTGTCAAGTGGTAGTATTGTCGTAAGGTCTCCAGGTATTTTTTTTCTTTTTCTTAAATTTCTTTGGAGCCTAGTGGTCTGCCTCTTTTCTGTTGAGGATCAGCCACTTCTGCTGATGGTGGATTGCATTCAATCTCGGGGATGTCAATCCTAGCTGGAGTATTTGCAGTAGGGATGTGTGATCTGACAATCTTCTGGTTGTCAGTAAATGATTCCGGTAATTGGTGAACAGTGTTTTGTAAGTGGAGGATCTTCAGGATCACATCTTGACATTGTATTGTTACTAGATCATAGTGGGTCAAGCTTTTTGTATCCAATGTTATAATTTGCTTTGCACCAGATTTCCAGTATCTGGGTCCATTTTGGGAAAACTCGTCTCATCACAGTCTTCAATATGTGACTTAAATATGTCCCTCGTTTGGGGTTCTAGGTATCTTATAATTGAGTGTGAGTCAAACCCTACAATAGATATCTAGGCGACATTGAGGACCCATTCTTGTCCTCTGTGGTGGTGCGATGGGGATTTAAACTGTGCGACCGAAGATTCTCAAGTGATAAATGTTCGGTGGCATTCCATATGCAAGTTGCATTGGAGACTCTTACCGCCAGAGGGTCTTATTTTCATTTACGAAGCAGCATGTAGAATTTGCATGTCACCACGCATCCACCGACAATCGGGATTTCATTAACAATGGACGAGCAATCCATTGGAGTATATTTATCAGTGACTCTGCCGACCCATTTTGGGTATGAACATGCGGCACTGTATGTTCATTTTTTTATTACATGTAGTTTGGCAGTACTATTGAAATGACCGGGAGGTAAATTCCCCGACATTAATCAGACTTATTTTCTTTATTTGATTGTCTGGAAAATGTGCTCTCACATTATTGTTTGTGCCAATAGCTATGGAAAATCTTAGTTGCGGGTTGATAGTAGACACACATACGAATATTTTGAGAATACATTTGTCAGTACAATAAAGTACCGAAATAGTCCACTAATGGGGTGGATTTGTCCACATATATCTCCTTATATTCTTTTTGAGGAAGTGTGGAGATTCTTTGTCAACTTTTAGTAGAGATTGCCTTGTAATTTGTTTTCTCTTAAAGCAAGGGGATGCGAGGGAATTCTCCCTTCTGAAGAATCTTCTGGTTCTTCAAATCATACCCATAGGATAATATGCGGTGCATCATCACTGATCCATGGTGGCCAAATCTAACATGCCGAAGTAAAAACTTGGCGGATGTCGGGCACTGCAGGTGCTCCGTTAAATTTGCTTACTCTCTCAGATTCTTTGTATGGTAGAGGCCTGAAAGGCTCTCAAAACGTTCAAGTATGGATTTTACTCCTTTTTCTTGAGACGTTACATATAGTAATTCTTTTTCATTTACATTTGTTGTTTCCAAATGGAATCCATTTAAGCGGATATCCTTGAAACTTAGTAAGTTTCGGTTGGAATTTGGAGAGATTAGTGCATCCCTTATTTTCGTTTCATTTGGTAGCAATAGTGTTGTGTTCCCAGAACCTTCAATATGGCCCTGATATTGGGCTTTTATTTGAAGGGTCCTATGTGTTTATTTATTGTCTACTGATCAGTTATGAGAGTAGTTCATCTATAAAAAGATGAATCATATAGGCACATTTTCATAGAAACATTTTCATTCAAAATCAAATTACATAATTCAAAAAGCTCTCATAACATGAAATGTTCTTAAAACAAGTTTCTAAGATAAAAATAGAAGGCTAATCAAGGAGGTCTTCATTTTCGAAGTCGTCAGCTGTAAACTTGACTGGAGCATCAAAGGTCACCAGGTTTGTTTCAGCTTTATTTTTATTGTTTTCTTTATACAAATCCTAGAGATGCTGTGGAGTTCGGCACACTATGGACCAGTAGCCTTTCATGCCATAGCTATGGCACTAGTCTTCCCAATCCCTTTTGGGTGGAGGTGCATCATTCTTCTTGTTGTCATTTCTGCGCCAGGTGAACTTGCGATTTCCTTCATTTCTTCGCTGATGGACTTGACCCTAGCCCGCTTGTTTTATCCCCCTTTCTGTGGTCTTTCTTTTCTTTTGTTGTCTCTTTTCTCTCAAGAAGAAGAGGCATTTGAGCTTCTGGGAGGGGGGTAGTGCCTGGGGGCGCATATTGTGAGTGGTGAGGAGAAGCTCTCTGTTTTGTTCGGCCATGAGTAAACATGACACCAGCTCATAATACGTGGTGAATTTGCGTTCACGGTATTACTGCATTAGAATCGCATCTTTCTCATGGAAAGACGTGTACGTCTTTTCCAGCATACAATCTTCTGAGACTTTTTCACCGCACTAATTTAGGCGGGAGGTGATGCTAAAGATAGCTGAGTTGTACTCAGCTATGGACTTAAAGTCTTGTAGTCTCAGGTTCTCCCACTCATATTGTTCCCTTGGTAGTATAACATCTTTTTGATGTTTATACCTATACTCAAGGGCAGTCCACAGCTCAAATGGATCTTCGACCGTAAGGTATTCAGCCTTTAGGTCTTGTCCACATGGCGGCTATTACGCCTATTTGACCGAGACCCAAAAGACACGAGCCCAGGAGCCCAAGTGCAGGCCGGGAGCCCATCTACGTATACCGGCCCGTATCACAAGACCCACTAAGGGACCCCCCCTGCTATCGATCTGACCCGGCCCCGGTACCAGCTGGTCACTCGCCCACTCCTGCGATAACCGCTCCCCCGGTTCCGCGACCACTAAATGGCAGTAATGGGGAGGTGCGGGCATGGCGCAAGGGGCGGTGACGGGGGGGCGGATTGAGGGGGCACGATTGAGGGTGGGCGAGGGGAGTGGGCCAGAGGCAATGACGCTGGGAGCTCTTTAAAAGGGCTAGGAGGACGACGAAGCAAGGGACCGCATCTCAGGTATCTAAAACCTAAGGTACTCCATCAACGACCTCGTTCCCCCATCTCATCTCCTTCCTCCCCCGCTCGCGCCGAGAGACGCCGTTACGATCTCCTCACGAGTCGAACCGTCTCCGCCGGGCCTCCTCTTTCAGATCTCTGTCTGACTTAGGCATCGGAGGGGATTTGGCCGGAACCAAGGTCCGGCCCCCTGACGAGCGTTCTCGTCTACGCAGGTGGGCAGCTGATCAACGGGCCGAGGCTTCCCCTCGCCCCTCTCCAACCAGGCAACCAACCGGACCGTGAGGCTTCCCCTCACCGTCCGCCCGTCGAGGCCGAGCACATCCTACCGAGGCCGAGCGTCTCGACCCGGGCCGAGGCTTCCCCTCGCCCTTCGCCGAACACGCATCTCGTTGGGCGACTGAGGCTACCCCTCGTCGTCCTACCTCTGAGGCCGTGCTCGTCTGTCCGAGGCCGAGCGTCTCAACCAGGGCCGAGGCTTCCCCTCGCCCCATCTGCATCGATTCGAAGCCCCCGAGGGACCCAAGTGGGCCCCTTGACCACGTTGACCGGGTTCTCCTCGGTCAATGCTCTGTAGTGAGAAAACACTCTGAAACATCTGGCGCCGTCTGTGGGAAATGAAAACCGTCCCACGAAGAAGCAACCCACACCTACAATGGCACGAGCCAGTAATGGAAGGAAGCGCATGACCCCCATCCCGGAGGAGGGGAATGGCGCATCAAATGGCAACCCCGAGGACGCGCACGTCGACGGCCAGCCCGCCCACTCAACCGAAGAGACCGGTGGCTCAGAACTAGCCACCCAGGGACAGCTCCGCGCCCTGGCTCAGGAGACCAATGCGAGCCTTCAGACGTTGGTCGCGACGGTGCAGCAGCTTGTCGGCCCCGCGCCGTCCAACGGAGGCGCGTTGAACGATAGCCATCGATGGGCGGGGGGTCCCCCGCACTTGCGGTCAGATGTGGTCGACGACCACGGGACCCGGAAACCGAACACAGAGCGTCGGTTCACGCGGTCCGGCTCCCGTCAGGCGAGGTCACGCGCCTCCTCCCCCTATCGTGAAAGGAGCCGACGGGAAACTGAAGGGACGGAGGGCGAATCGATGACAACATCATCTCGTCGATCACGGTTGTCCCGCCACCGGAGAAGCGAACGCCACCACTCAAGAGACCGATCACGGCGGAGCAGGAGCTCCCGCGGGAGGAGTCGGGAGCGCCGGGTCAGCCCGACCCCCAGCGTGGCGAGGGCCGTGGAGCCAGCCCCGCCGGCGCCTGTACCCCCTCCACCCCCGAACGAGCCAGAGGCAGGCCTCTGCCGCATCCCCGGGGGCATCCACGGAGACCGGTGCCCCTTGTTACGGAGAATAACCGATGCACGGGTCCCCTCTCGATTCAGAATCCCGGTGCTGGGAAAGTACGACGGAATAGGGGACCCGGGACACCACGTGATGGACTATGAGGGGGACATGTCCTTCCAGGGAGCTGACGATGACCTACTCTACCGGGGCTTCTATTCTACTCTCAGGGGAGCGGCGAGGACCTGGTACCACAGCCTGCCCGGCCGCTCCATCGACAGCTTCGAGGAACTCGCCCAGTTGTTCTGCAAGCAGTTCATGGCGGGGAGGCAGATCAAGCCTGGTGCTGAACATCTGTTCAATATAGTACAAGGCCCGTCCGAGCCGCTCCGACAGTTCATGCGCCGTTTCAATGCGGAAAGGCTGAACGTAAACAGCCCTCCTGACCTGGTGGTCCAGACGGCCCTTAAGAAAGGGCTTCGCCACAGAGGCCTCAAGAAGTCCCTACACAACGATCCCCCTAAGGACCTCCCCGAGATCATGGCGAGGGCCGAACGCTTCATGCTAACCGAGGAGGCCTTGGCCGAGGACGCAGGAAAAGCCACTCGAGGGACCAAGCGCGGCGACGGCGGACGAGGCAGTCCCGAAGGGTACCGGACCAAGAAGAGGCCGAGGAACAGACAGCGGGGAGAAAGCACGAGGGACACCACCCCAGACGCCATCCTCGCCCAAGTACAGAAGGAAGAGCGAGCTGATCGTCCCCCACCGAAGGCTAAAAGAGGTGGGAAGAACAGGGAGAAGTACTGCAAGTACCATAAGGACGATGGCCATGACACTGAAGACTGCTGGCATTTGAAGAAGGATATCGAGAAGCTGATGAGCCGAGGGCACGCCAGGAACCAGGCCGACGAGCCGGCCCACGGAGAAGGGACCTCCGCACAGCCAGACAAGGGGAAGAAGATCAACACCGTCCAGGGTCCTCTCCGCATCATAGAGTGAGCGGGTGATGTCTCTCCCCCCGGTTGCAGCCTAGTAAGAGGGAGCTATCTAGGTTTACATCCCTCTGTCTAGCTTCATTTCCTTTTTTCCTTTTCCTCCAAATTTACCGGTCCGACAGGACTCTTGAGAGTACAAATGCATTCCCTTTTTTGTCTTTTCCCCGATGGAGTTGACATGTCACCAATAGCGCAAAAGGATGAAGACCGACGCTGACTGGTCCTAAGCCGAGGAGCTTTGCCCTCGCCGACCGACCCCTACGCTCGTAAGCCTGGGACGGTTCCCCCAGCAGGCACGGAAGCCGACCGGTCCTAAGCCGAGGAGCTTTGCCCTCGCCGACCGACTCTTGCGCTCATAAGCCTGGGGCAATCCCCCGGCAGACGCGGACGCCGACCGGTCCTAAGCCGAGGAGCTTTGCCCTCGCCAACCGACCCATGCGCTCGTAAGCCTGGGACGGTTCCCCCAGCAGGCACGGACGTCGACCGGTCCTAAGCCGAGGAGCTTTGCCCTCGCCGACCGACTCCTGCGCTCATAAGTCTGGGACAATCCCCCAGCCAGCGCGAACACCGACCGGTCCTAAGCCGAGGAGCTTTGCCCTCGCCGACCGACTCCTGCGCTCGTAAGTCTGGGGCAGTTCCCCCAGCAGAGGCGAACGTCATCCAATCCTAGGCCAAGAACGAGGCAGCAACGCAAAATACACGAGAAGTCTGAGTAAGTCAATTTCGTTTATAATAGTTAACCAAAGTACAAAAATGTGTCTTATTTACAGGGAATCAAGGCGAAGGAAACACTCTACAAATAATCCACTCGCGGCGAATGACAGAGTTTCACCGACAGAGCAAAATTGGTTGACAAAAGACCCAAAGTAGTTAACCCAAGATGGCAGCCATGCAACCAGCAATTATTGGCCCCAGAACCGGTAGCGAAGCCGAAGGAGATAGCGGGGTCCATTTCAAGTAGACTGGCCCGAAGCGAAGCGGATGCTAAAAAATTTAAGGATAAGGCCAGGAGGGACGGCTTAGAGGGCCCGGGCTCGGGAGGACACATCCTCGGGCACCTCGCCCTGTTCGGAGCGAGGAGGATCGACTGGCGGAGGGGCTTCCCGAACGCGCTCCACACATTCCCGGAAGGAAGACTGGACGACGTCGACGATCCGAGGGGCGATAAGGTCTTCATACCTACCGAAGGCCTCCCTGAGAACCTCGAGGATTCTCTTCCCCAGGGTCTCAACGACACCCCTCTCCACCTCCTCCGCGAGCCGCTCCACCTGGCGCCGATCGGACAACTCCCTCTGAAGCTCCTCCCTCTCCAGGCGGAAAGACTCCGCCGTTTCCTCAAGCCGACTGCAGGGCGCCCTCCAACTTTCCCTGGAGATCACCCACTCGTCCCTCCAGCTCAGACACTCGGAGCTGGAGATGTCGGGACTCCATCTGGGCATTCACCATTGCTACCTCCGCCGCCCCGGCTCGTTCTTGGGCCCTCATGGAGGACTCCTCCAGCTTCCTCAAGAAGATGGCTCGCCGCTGCAGCTCCACGGCAAGCGTCGACCCCTGGAAAACGGGACATGAGCTAAGAAGGGAATGAAGGGAAAGAAAGGACTGCGAGAGAGCCGAACCTGTTGAAGGGCCCAAACCAAAGAATCCGACACGTTGTCGGCGGGGATCTTCTCGAGGGTGCTGCGGTCCCGGGGGAAGACGGAGCTCTCGGCCACCTGCTGGGCCAGGGCTCGGTCGACGAACACTGAACTCCCGGGGGCAACGTCGAGGGAAGCCATATGGCTCGCCAACAGCGCTCCGATTCCCGGGGACGGAAGCGGGGATGCCGTGATGGGGGTGGTTGTCAGAGTCACCTGAAGACCCTCGGTGGTGCCCGCAGGAGGCACAGAACTGGCCGGGCTGGAGGGCTCCGCATCCTCCTTCCTCTTCTTCCCTCCGTGGGGATCCACGAGTGCCGAAGGAGAGCGCTTCCGCCTTGCCCCATCTCCACTCTCGGGCCCGGGAGGGGACGCTCCGAGGGCGAGGGGGACTACACCGGACCCGTCATTACCCCCTGCCTCTCGGGCTGATGGGGCAGGTCCGGCCTTTACCACGCCCCCGGGGAGGAGATCGCCAGAAGAAGAGGCAGGAGGCACGGCCGCTACCTTGCCCACGGAGGGCTCGACTCGGCGCACATCCTCCTCAACTACCTTGCCCACGGAGGGCTCGGCTCGGCGCACCTCCTCCTCGACGGTCTGTCGAGGCGCCCTTCCGGAGGTACTGCCTCGGCTCCGAGCAGCTCCACGACGGATCAGCTCATCGACGTCACGGACGAACTCGCGGCCCGCCATCCTTGCAAAGGAAACCGAAATCAGGATGAGTCACAGGGCAGTCCGAGGAGGAAAAAGCGACCTACCCGGGGACCACAAGACGGCCTTCAGGAGTAGGTCATCCAACAAAGACCGGATGGACTTCGATTCCAAAGGAAGAGCCGACAGCGTCGCGGCGGCCGCCTGATCAACATCAGAAAGGGCTAGCGGCGGGCGAGGTTGGACAGACGCTCCCCAACTTGTCAAAATCTGGGCCTCACCCAAGAAGACCACGAAGACATAATCCGAGTTCCAATCCCCTGACCAGCGGGGTAACCCGATCAGGCATTCCCTACTCGAACAGGCTCGGAGTTGCAGCCATGACCCCGGCCCGACCGTTTGAACCTGGTAAAAGTGGAAGAGAAGGGGGAGAGACGGCTCCAGACCACGGGTACAGCAGAGCGTTACGAAGCCCGTCAGTACCGCGATCGAACACGGGGTGAACTGACAAAGGGACACCGTGAGATGTTCCATGACCTAGATGAAGAAGGGATGGAGCGGGAAGCGAAGACCCAGGCGGAACATCTCGACGTAGGCGCCGACCTCATTGCTCCTCGGAAGGCAAATCCGCTCGTCGACAAATGGAACTCGAACCTCGTATGGGAAGCAGAGATATCTCTCCCGGATCTCCGCAGCCACCGAAGGAGGAGTCCTCGACGGCGTACGGAGGACAACCGGTGGCACATTAAGCCGCACGGCAGCCGACGCCACGTCATCACGGGCATAGTCGGGAAAAAGTTTCCCCTTCCCCTTATCTTGAAGAGAACGACTCCCGGCGGGGGAACCTGATTCCCCCAGCCGGGGCTCGCCCCGCCTGGGCTCCGGAGGATCCCTCGCCCTTTGACCAGAACCGCCTATCCTAAGAGCGGCCATAACATGAAAGCGAGAGAGGAATTACCTTTTTCGACTAGTTCGGAGAAGGCAAGGAAGCGCAGGCGACGGGAAACTCCGAGTTGTGGAAAGCTTTGAATAGCGAGAGGAGCAAGAGAGAAGTGGAGATCAACGCGGCTAAGGATCTTATATACCGGGCGCAGGGGTGAATTCGAAGCGGCTGACAAGAACGCGAGGTAGGCTTCGAAGAACTGGCGGCGTTTCGAAATCGGCGCCAGGGGAAGTCCAATCGATCCGCCTCATCATGACCTACATTTATGACCACGCCTCGACTGAAGCGCCACTCAGAACCCCAGAAGGCGTAGCAGTTATACCAAGCTAGCCGAGGCCGATCGATCCCACCAATGGCGGCGCCCGAACCCCTCAGCTTCTCAATTGAAGACGGCCCCGCGAACGGTGGGGGTGAGCTAGCAGCCACACGTGGCGGCATCAGAGGACCAATGACGCTTCGGAGCCCGCGCCTTAAAAATTTCGAACGGGCCCACTCATGATGATGACTAATAAATGAGTCGGCATCGATTGGCGAGCTTGTCAAAATCGGCAGAAGTCACATCGGCCGAGCCGAACAGGCCGAAGCCGATCAACCCGACCGATGGGGGCAATTGTTACGCCTATTTGACCGAGACCCAAAAGACACGAGCCCAGGAGCCCAAGTGCAGGCCGGGAGCCCATCTACGTATACCGGCCCGTATCACAAGACCCACTAAGGGACCCCCCTGCTATCGATCCGACCCGGCCCCGGTACCCGCTGGTCACTCGCCCACTCCTGCGATAACCGCTCCCCCGGTTCCGCGACCACTAAATGGCAGTAATGGGGAGGTGCGGGCATGGCGCAAGGGGCGGTGACGGGGGGCGGATTGAGGGGGCACGATTGAGGGCGGGCGAGGGGAGTGGGCCAGAGGCAATGACGCTGGGAGCTCTTTAAAAGGGCTAGGAGGACGACGAAGCAAGGGACCGCATCTCAGGTATCTAAAACCTAAGGTACTCCATCAACGACCTCGTTCCCCCATCTCATCTCCTTCCTCCCCCGCTCGCGCCGAGAGACGCCGTTACGATCTCCTCACGAGTCGAACCGTCTCCGCCGGGCCTCCTCTTTCAGATCTCTGTCTGACTTAGGCATCGGAGGGGATTTGGCCGAAACCAAGGTCCGGCCCCCTGACGAGCGTTCTCGTCTACGCAGGTGGGCAGCTGATCAACGGGCCGAGGCTTCCCCTCGCCCCTCTCCAACCAGGCAACCAACCGGACCGTGAGGCTTCCCCTCACCGTCCGCCCGTCGAGGCCGAGCACATCCTACTGAGGCCGAGCGTCTCGACCCGGGCCGAGGCTTCCCCTCGCCCTTCGCCGAACACGCATCTCGCTGGGCGACTGAGGCTACCCCTCGTCGTCCTACCTCCGAGGCCGTGCTCGTCTGTCCGAGGCCGAGCGTCTCAACCAGGGCCGAGGCTTCCCCTCGCCCCATCTGCATCGATTCGATGCCCCCGAGGGACCCAAGTGGGCCCCTTGACCACGTTGACCGGGTTCTCCTCGGTCAACGCTCTGTAGTGAGAAAACACTCTGAAACAGCGACGAATATAGATAATGGCTTGCACCTTTTCTATATCGCTTACATTTTCATTCTTAGTCACAACAGAAATAAGGGACTTAGCCCGTAAATGAAACTTTACATCGAGTTGCCAGCTCAGATAATTTCTTCCTGATGCATCCAGCACTTCGAAATCGATACTTGTGATTTTAGCCAGTTTATCTAGCAGAGCACAAATTTGCATGAATTAATAATTTAAACAAAAAACATTTCATGCGGAGGCAATTTTAATATGAATGGCTAATTGCGTGGATCGGCTAATCCCACATAAATAAAGAGTCCAAAGTCCCCTTAGAGTCCATATTACATAAATGAAAGCTTTAAAAAAGAAATCACAACTTTGAAAACCACGTGGGTCCCTTATAAGACCTTCAGCTTCAATTGTGGCCTCCGTCTCCATGGAAAGTGGTCTTCGGTCTCAGACATTTACATAAGCTTCTCACTACAATTTCTCTCAAAAGTAAAAGAAAAGTGCATGAAAATAAAATGTGGGACTTAAACAGCCGACCCAAAACTGCAATTAGACATCCATGCAAAAATTTGTGCTCATCAAACATTTTTATCAGACATTTTCATCTCAGGCATCACATGTATTTATATTCATAGAAAGAGATAAACAATTTAATTACTTAATAATTATTGGACCACTAGGCAACGTTGTACACCATCAGGTTAGCTGACTAATGACAGAGCAGTTGCAGGATCTTCCTAATTATTACGTTTTAAAAATATGCACAACTAAACATAGTTTATCCGTAGAATAAGCCAAAATGATGCGAAGCATATATTACTGATTCTACAAAGGAAATCATTTAATGTAAGGGTTGTGCTAGTTGGGTTTATCAAAAGAGATTGAAAAAGAGCCCAATAATTAGACATATTCTTCTTAAAAGGAATAAGTTTTCCTTTTTAATTTATCCCCAAATGCCCCCAAAAGTCCCCTTATTGCCACATAATATGTCCTGATTTTTCATGAATTTTTAGGTCTCCAAAATGGCATTTTAATCAATTTTTAGCCCAAAAGGCCCTTTTAAAGCTTATATCTTCGCCTCCCCTATTTTTTGAATCAAAACTGGCCTCCGGGCCTGAAGCCCGCAGTCACATTAACTTCTTTTTTTAATATCAGGCATGTGGGCATGAGGCCCGCAGTTTGCCTACGGGCTTCAGGGCCGCAAGGATGTAATTTTGTTTTGTTTTTTGTTTTTTTGAATGGGCTTCGGGCCCAAAGGGATAGGGTTGAGGCGGTTAGGGTTAGCCGCCGTCGCCCCTCAAAATGTTACCGCTGCGCGGCGGCAAGCGGCAGGCGCCCCCTTCACCGAAGGGGGGAATAGGCGGCCCCCGTTCGGGGGGGGCTTCGGGCTGCGACAGAGCACCGCCCCCTTCTGGGAGGTTTCGGGCTGCGACAACAGCGTCGCCCCCCTTCGAGGGGCTTCAGTTTTGTGCAGCGCCGCCACCCTTCGGGAGGGATTCAGGCTGCGACAGCGCCGCCCCCCTTCGGGAGGGCTTCAGTTTTGCACAGTGCTGCCCCCCTTCGGGGGGTCCTTCGGGCTGTAACAGCACTGCCCCCCTTTGGGGGGGCTTCAGTTTTGCACAACACCGCTCCCCTTCGGGGGGGTTTCGATTACGGCGGGGCCATCCCCCTTTGGGGTGTTCCGATTTGCAGCTGCCGCCCCCTCGCTTCAAGCGGGGGGGGATTCGATGGGGACGTGGCTAGGGGAAAGGGTAGGGGAGCAGCCAGCGACAATGCCGCCGGCGGTGCTTGAATAGGGGAGAAAGCCCTATTTTACAATTATTTTCAGATTAAAAACATGTTAAAACATGATTTTTGGACGATTAGCCCGGATTCCACTTCGATCTTGTGAGATCTATGGAAAATACTATCATACATAGGATTAACACGACATTTTTAGCGAGTTTTACCTTTATATCTGTCCTCCAGTTATAGTGACGGTTTAACGAAGCCTACGCGGATGACGACGCTCGTTTGATGAAGCTCGACGCCGCATGCGTGGATCTCCCGCCTTTTCTTGTTTTCGCAACGATCGATTTTTGTGGAATATTTAAAGGCTCGTGCTGATAACGTGTTATGAATCAACTACTAGGGGAGGAACCCCCAATCCTTTATTTATAGACAGGATATGAGAGTAGAAAGATAAGATACATAGATATGGACGTATCTCTAAGATACCCGCAATCCTAACCTACTCTGGTATTTCCATTCACAACATATACTGTTTTGTTCTCGACAACTAATCGAAGCATCTAAAGGTCAAAATTCAGTTATAATAGGAATTAATGTGTAATTAATTAGGGAGTATATTGGGACACAATATATTAGTAAAAGAGTAAGTAATTAATGTAAATAAAAGATTAATTGGGATTCTCTCTTAATATGGGCCCCACAATTATTATCATATGATATTTAGGTATAAATTTATATCAGCGTCCAAAAATTTGGAACAGTGGGAAAAGAATTTGAAATCTACTTATGACCTATTCCAAACTCGAAAGTGGGCTAGAAAGTGGGAAAATATATTGTTTGAGGCCATATTTATTAACTGTAGCCCACTTTCTCGTCTTCTTTTCTGGAGACGTGTTAATCTGCTCAAAAAAAAATTTCGAGAAAGTTTTCCTCGGTATCGCTGACGTGGAGCCGGTGTGGCGTTCATTTTCTCCCGTTCGAAGTCCCCGTAAAATCCGCAGATTACATCGTGAAAAGTTAACGTTGGGCCCCTCTCTTTCTATATTCATTCTCTTCGCTAATTGCAGTGTGCGATTTCTATTTTTCTCTTTTTTTTCTCTCGGAGGCACAGTGCACTGAGAAGTACACATTAAATCCGAGATTTTTTGTCCTATTACCGGAGGAACTATGCACTTCCCAGTGCACTGTGCTTCTGGTTAATTAAATATAATTAACTTAAAAATTAGTTTTATTATAAATTACATAATTAACTGAAAGTTAGTGCACTGAGAATTAGTTTTATTAAAAATTATATAATCAACTTAAAAATATTTTAGTTTAATAATAAATTTAGTTTAAAAATAATTAGTTTTATTATTATTATTATTATTATTTTAAAAACCGTGGATCCCACGTCAAACAATCCCATGAAACTTTCAAACCCAAAGAAACACAAAAAGTTTTGTAGGACACGCAACAAACTTTCAAACCCATTTTCACACCAATTTCAATCCCAAAGAAACACAACACTTTATTTTTCTCTATTCAAGATTCCACACCCCCATCAACTTTCCAAAAACAACTTTCAACTTGTAAAACAGGCCCTTAAGCAAAAGTGATAAAAAGAAATCAGCTGAGCAGATGTGCAAATGCATTCAGATTATTCAAAATTGGATCCGAATTCATATCATTTTGAATGCTAACATGGATATCAAACTATGATATTCGATTCGATACATATAAGGATTTGGATAATGAATTTGTTTTTTTTCTCACACAAGGTTTCGGGTACGTATGACTCATTTGCAGTAAATCACATGTATCTATGGTCATATTACTTATTATTCAATACAAATATTATTACATAATAGAATTTTTATTTTTGGTATTGTTACTACATTGGGCCAACCCAGACTTAATTCTCTATTTGAGTTAACTAAAGCCCAAGAGACCAGAAAAGCCAACGGCTTCAGCCCAACAGCCACCTGACCCTCACATGAGGCTGATGCTTACTCCAACTAAAGCGCCAGCCGAACTAACCGTTGGGATCCACTAGCAATGTTGACCGTAAAGTCATCCATCAATTAGGACATTCATGACTAGCTGTTTAGCTCGCCATCAAGAGCGACAGCTTGGGCCAAATGTAGTAAAGTGTCTCCAATGCTTGAACGTTATTTCGGGAATGGCGTCCAAAGGACCATCATTTATAAATAGTCCCTCGAACAATGAGAGACGAGACGAATCTGTGAGATCATACTCTCAGGTATTTTTATACTCACAATAAGCTCTATCCACTTTATATTTTCTCCATAGATCGGCCAGAGGACTAGCAGACAATCTCCCAATAGATCGGACATATTTCCATCGAGTCTCTTCAAGTCATCTAATGACTTAAACATCAGAGGAGATTTGGTCGGGCCCTAGCCTTGATCCCCTATCGAGCTTCGTGTGTTGTAGATAACTGGGAGATAGCTCAAACTCGACCCATATAGCTCGGCTTCGGGTCCCTTTAGCCCAAGGATGGTTCGTCCAGCGTCCCAAAAGCTGTTCACGTCAGCAGCTTTCTCCGGATTATTCATCAACAAACTTTTGTGGTGAGAAAACACTCCGAAAAATGTATTATTTGTCCATATTATTAAATTTAATGTGTGGTATGTATACCAAACATTATTAATGTCCATGTCGGATTTATATCTTCTTACGTCTATGATATTAGATTTTCTTTCCATACAATATCCGTATCAAAATCTATATCTCCATATAGTAGTTGAACTGTGTTGGATCTTATAAGATTTGCATACCCCTTATAAATGATGAAGATCGATCCATGTGTGCATGTATTATTTCAAACCATATAAGATGGCTGAGATATATTTGAGGGTCCAAACCCAATAATTACATAGACATACTGATATTTGGGGGGAAAAATAATTTAGATCAAATTAAGTGAATATAGTATCAATGTTACAGGGGTTCCACGATTTTGGATTAGTGAAGCTCTTTGTCCAAATTCAACAAACAATTAGATTTATTCATAGGATTTATGCGCCCGAATCATGCTTATGAATCACAGCTTCTTCTTAGCAGACTGAACTTGTGAGTGGAGATTAAGAGAAGGGAACTTTTATACACACAGATCACTTTACAAACATATAATAATCTTTAAAATTCAGTTTTTCACTTTCAAAACACCGTTATATCCGTAAAGTACCCTTCACATATGTGTCATCATCATCTCCCGTCTCCACCTCCGCCTTCTCATCTCATCTCATCCTCTTTCCTTTAATCTTCTTCTTTTTTCTCCTCTTTCTTGCACAAACTCATTTTTCTTCGTTTTCATCCTCCTATTCCGTTGTATACTTATTTTATTACTTCTTCTTCATATCCGCTTATTCTTCTTTCCCCTCCAAAACAAGTATGGAATCTCTCCATGCAGCGTCAAAGACAGAATGAGTGAGAAGGTGATGGTGACCACGGTTACAGGAGGGAGAGGAGATGTGAGCAGGACATGTAGGTAAAAAAATAAAGACACATGTCATATACATCACAAAACTTGCGGTGTATGCAGGTGTTTTTTTTTTGCCTTTTTAAAGGCAAATCTGTCACATCACGATCACAATGGAGTGACAGGGTTGGACAGATTTGTCTTAAAAAGACAAAAAAATTCAATACACCCCAAGTTTTGTTATGTATACTAGGCATAACCCGTGCCCGGAGGGCACGGAGGCAGTCGTCGCCCGGGAGCAAATGTGGAGATAAGCAGTCGACAAAGTGAAAGAAGCGTGGGTATGTGTGTAAGAGGAGGGACGGGGGCAGAAAGAGGAAAAGCATGGACTAAAACGCAAAAAAAATCATCAAAACCCCATCTCAAAGCCAAGTCCAGAACCCCACCCAACCCCCACGTGGCGGTCCAGTCAGCAACAAAAAATATGACTGGAATAAAATTGCCACGTGGAACAAAACTGTCACGTAGGACAAACTTGATGAATTGTATAATAGATGTGCTCTGTAATTGAGTTTTGATATAGTTGAATGAATAAATTTTTGTTTTCTAAACAAAACAGGGATGCCTTATCCAGAGTTCAAGTGTACCTCATACGTTGATCGGTAAATCCGTCACAGAGTAAATTGTACCGACGTGGACTCCTCTGACGACGGGGCACTTCATCGGCATCGGAATGGGACCTACGAAGATACAATCCCAGGTCGGGAAGAGCTAAGTTTGAGCCATTGGGTTGAAGCCCGACGTAACTCCGCGATATCTTCGCAGTCCTGCAACATAGGCAAAATCGTCGGGCGGGTCGGGTCTAGGGACCGACCAAATCCTCCCCAATGCTTAAGACGGTAAGTGACAAAGGATGCTTGGGGCGACTAATTTATTATTCAAATTCTGTAAAGCAAACAGAAGCTTATATCAACTACTAATTTCTCTTAGCCACACATAAGCGGTAGTTGTAGCAAAATATTATTTCTCTTAGCCACCATGTAGCCATCCATATAGTTGCATGAAAAAAATGCATTATCCAGCAATTTGAATTGCAGTTGCGACTGCATTCAACGAATGGAAGGAGGGCAACGAAAATTGCATCCATTTTGCCTGCTATCACAATTTGCAACACTGGGCCTGACCCGTTGCCAATTTATCCCATAGGCAGAGCATTTGCCGGGGAGACTGGTAATGTGCTGTGTAGTAGTTCTCAATGCACCCATATTGACAATCTCAGATGTGAGAGTACTAAACTGCGGTAGTTGCGTTGAACTCTTCGACCCACATACCCATGCTTACATCCTCCATCTTGAATACCTGCAAGAATGTCGGAGTTTCAGTACTACAAAATGCGCTAAGGATTGCATATGCACTCTTCTAAAAGTGGTAAGTGGACTAATCCCACAACGTCGACTTCAAAAGCCCTAACCCTTAAGCTTTGATGTGCATGTTTGGCGGCTATAAATCTTGCAATTTCGTTTGAGATTATGTAGCCTGGTCCATTGGCATATGGTGGGTATATGTTTTCTGGCCATTCCTGCATTTTCATGCAAGAGATGTAAGCTACTGCCTCAAATGAACATAAAATGTCCATTGATTAGAATAAAAGGAGGGGAATTGAATTAAATCTATATATCAGTGTCTAACAACTCCAAGTATTGTCAAACACTGTTCAAAACATCCAAGAAGATCAACGATAATTTAAATTATGATGTTAAAACCCAAATATTCATCCAAATATTCTCTTGATGTTAACATGATCTTGATGCAAATGTCCTAGAAAAATTAATTGTGTGATGCACATAGTGATTAGAATTTTTGAATGGAAACACTAACATGTGAGACGGAAACATGGAGGTTTCAGTTTGCATTCACAACTTTACTAAACTATTCGTTTTTATTCTCCTACAGATCAATCTTACCATCTGTCAATTCAACAATAACATTAGCAGTTGGAGTGTTAAAATGGCTAACAAAAATTTTGCCTGTAACTCGTGGCATTCACAGCCGATCGTTTGAGAAAAGGGATGGAGCTCGATTCATATGAGAACTTCCATTTCTGGACTTAAAATTATGTTAAATTTTTTCTTCTGCTCTTGCCAAAAAAGCTTCGTTAACTTTCTTGGTTACTTGTGTATTCTACGATTTTCGCAAAGTGGAATATTCTTCCTATGGGGGTTGTTAAGTTGTAGCAATAGATGTCTTCACTGGGGTTAGTTTTGTTTGCAAGAAAAATGTTATTGACAGACTTATTATGGGACACTTTTGATGATAGCCACTGTATGTAATTGGCCCTATCTTCTAGCTTTTCATCTGTTATTTGTGCATTCGCGGAACATATTCAAACTAACATGTTAATTACATCAGAATTTCACCAATCAACAATCAAGAGACATCATATCTCCTATATTTTCTGGAAAATTTAAATAGCATGACATACGCACATTGTATGTTGCAAGATTAGTTGAAATCCGATGAAGCATTCGATTGTTTTCATCCATAAGCTGATGAGTTGCATCATCCAAAGCCGGAACTGTGTAAATAAAGAGGAAGGAAAAGATGTCATCAACTAATGGACAATACATGTGATTAATTAAACTATAAGAAGTAATATACGATGTTAAACATTGATATAAACAGTACACACACCAAAATATACATATGATTATGCTTAGTCTGGTATCATGTCAAGAGTTTACACAACGTTGAATCAAAATAGAAAATTTTCCAATATCGACAGATGAAAATACATCTACATAGATGTTGATTCTATGAAGCATGAAGCATGAACATGAGCAAGAGACATAAATATGATATGGACACTGACACACAATCCTTAATCAGAATGTAAGAAATGGAGATACATCGATGAGAAGCAAAATATTTATAAATAAGCAAATTATAAAGCTATTAGTTCACATGAAATGGATCAGGCCAAATCTCTTAAAGCTATCAGTTCACATGCATAAAATATAAAGCAACATGCAATCCCTTGAAGAGAAATACAGAAAATTAGAAAAATTACATGACATTAAGGAAGTGAAAACCTTTCTAATTTTGTAATCACAATGCTACACTAATTTCCCAATAAAATCTCCCAATAACCCACGTTGTCCCTAAAAACCCAAATTGATACCATTCACAGTGTAAAAGGTAGTAAAATTCAGAATACGTGGCGCAGTCGAAGGACAGAACATTTGTTGCAGGTCTCAATCTCCATATACTGCTGCATGATAGGGGACATCACCTGCTCTAGGCTCATCGGCTGCTCATCACTCAGATCCAGCTTGCATCCCACCACGATCACTGGCACTTTGATCTACACACAAATACAAACCAACACAAAAACCCCCTTAGGGAAAAAAATTGAAACTACCTTCAAATGCTAGCACCAAACAGAAATAAGCTAAACTAAACAGAATACATATGATTTTTGTTACGTCTTGCCACACTTTTTTGGGTCTTGAGTATGCCCGGCCCTGACCCAGGGCACCCAGGGCAGTCGCCCAGGGCCCAAGGCCAAGGGGGCCCTTTTTCTTAAATTTTGTCGGTCCCGATTCAGTGTGAGAAATCTGACAAATGATCGCTCGAGCTCTCTCAGAACCTTAAAATGTGGAACAGTTGGATTAATTAGAATGTGATCATAATTTAGTTTGGTTCTGATGGGCATGCCGGATTTGAGCTGGTCAAATTGGAATTTAGACTAACCAAGATGTTATTATATGCAATTGATGCCTTCCTTAGGTATGAAGAGATGGTGTGGGTTTAAACCAAGTTTAGACAATGACCAGCTTCTCTGCTACCTTTAGCCTGTATTTCTGTCCTATACTTATGTTCTGTTTCATTTAGTTAGTTCCCTTCCCAGTCTCTAATTCGCTTGCACCATACAGTTCCTTGTTCATTTCATTTTGCCTTCTTTTTTACTCTTGAGTCCCGTTATATTATAGACCAAGAGTTGTAGTCCAATACCGGTGCTGTTAAATTACAGTGCCAAATGTTGAGATTCACATAGAGCCATTGTGGTCTTTTTAACCCAAATCAAAGGGGGTTTTCCACATTTGCATGTCACATTGTTAATTTGTAATTACATATGGCAGCCCATCATTTGTACAAAAAATTTAGAATAGGCTAAGAATTCACATCTTTTACTAATAAAAGTTTTGCCAATCGAATTTTAGCTCAATGGCAAGACATAGTCTTTCGTTTTCCATTAAAATTGTGGTTTCTTTTCCTGGTAATGATTGTAAGCTTCTTTCTTTTTATCAGTAAAGTTTCTTATTTTATTTTAATTTAATTTTCTATTTGCTAATTGAGAATATAGGACGCATGAAACAAAAATTTTATATTTTATATTTGCTAATTTAATTTTCTATTTGATTATTTTACATTTCCGTTTAAAAAGGTTTAAAATGAAAAAAAAATCAAACATTGTCCAAGCATAATTTAGTAATCTACCCAATAATATATATGTACAAAAATAAAAACCAAAGAACCCAGTTGCATTGCATGCTGTTGTAGATACATAGATTGATTTGGAAATATTGGTTAGAGTAGATGAAGGATGCTGCTAATTCCAAATATTGGTTAGAGATGAAACAAAAATTTCAAAAAAGATATGACAATCGGTAGGAACATAAGTAAATTTCGGATGATGAAACATATGTAAATTTGCATACCCAAAATCATGAAGCATATGTGGAACTTGTTGAGACATTTCAACAAACATGTATTGGGCATTAGCTTTAACTGTATACATGAGGACAATCTGATAATCAAAACAAAAAAAACAAAAAAGAGCATTACAAATAAAGCTAGAATATATACATGAGCACAATCTGATAATCAAAACAAAAAAACTAAAAATAAACAAATAAAAGTCTCAAAAAATACCTTATCTGTGAAAAAACTAAATGCTTCTTTTAAATGCTTTGTACCTGGGGAAGTACTGAAATCAATGAAGGTTGCCGTGAGAAATCAACGAAATCAACGAAGGGCAGATGACATCAACGAAGGCCGCAGAGAACTCAACGAAATCAACGAAGGCAAGATGACATCAACGAAGGCCGCAGAGAGAGAGAGAGAGAGAGAGAGAGAGAGAGAGAGAGCCGGGAGAATAGCGGAGGCCGTCGTTAGTTGATCACGTCGCAGAGAGCCGAATCGTGATGAACGGAGTTTCCAAGGACGTCAGGAATGTGAAAAGATTAGGGAACGTGAAATGTCTCAAAGGAGTTGAAAGGGAAAAGTAGTTTTAAACCGTTTTTTACAAACCGTAGTGTTTAAAAATTGTGTTTAATTAGATTTTCCTAGTCATACTTTTAGAGACACGTAGGACAAACTTGCGCCACGTAGGACAGAATGGACACGTAGGACAAAGGTCCTGAATTGTATAATAGATAGCAGGAACCAAAATAAAAACTTTGAAGGTCCCGATTCAGTGTGAGAAATCTGACAAATGATCGCTCGAGCTCTCTCAGAACCTTAAAATGTGGAACAGTTGGATTAATTAGAATGTGATCATAATTTAGTTTGGTTCTGATGGGCATGCCGGATTTGAGCTGGTCAAATTGGAATTTAGACTAACCAAGATGTTATTATATGTGAAACCACATCTGGACACAAAGCAATTGATGCCTTCCTTAGGTATGAAGAGATGGTGTGGGTTTAAACCAAGTTTAGACAATGACCAGCTTCTCTGCTACCTTTAGCCTGTATTTCTGTCCTATATATACTTATGTTCTGTTTCATTTAGTTAGTTCCCTTCCCAGTCTCTAATTCGCTCGCACCATACAGTTCCTTGTTCATTTCATTTTGCCTTCTTTTTTACTCTTGAGTCCCGTTATATTATAGACCAAGAGTTGTAGTCCAATACCGGTGCTGTTAAATTACAGTGCCAAATGTTGAGATTCACATAGAGCCATTGTGGTCTTTTTAACCCAAATCAAAGGGGGTTTTCCACATTTGCATGTCACATTGTTAATTTGTAATTACATATGGCAGCCCATCATTTGTACAAAAAATTTAGAATAGGCTAAGAATTCACATCTTTTACTAATAAAAGTTTTGCCAATCGAATTTTAGCTCAATGGCAAGACATAGTCTTTCGTTTTCCATTAAAATTGTGGTTTCTTTTCCTGGTAATGATTGTAAGCTTCTTTCTTTTTATCAGTAAAGTTTCTTATTTTATTTTAATTTAATTTTCTATTTGCTAATTGAGAATATAGGACGCATGAAACAAAAATTTTATATTTTATATTTGCTAATTTAATTTTCTATTTGATTATTTTACATTTCCGTTTAAAAAGGTTTAAAATGAAAAAAAAATCAAACATTGTCCAAGCATAATTTAGTAATCTACCCAATAATATATATTTACAAAAATAAAAACCAAAGAACCCAGTTGCATTGCATGCTGTTGTAGATACATAGATTGATTTGGAAATATTGGTTAGAGTAGATGAAGGATGCTGCTAATTCCAAATATTGGTTAGAGATGAAACAAAAATTTCAAAAAAGATATGACAATCGGTAGGAACATAAGTAAATTTCGGATGATGAAACATATGTAAATTTGCATACCCAAAATCATGAAGCATATGTGGAACTTGTTGAGACATTTCAACAAACATGTATTGGGCATTAGCTTTAACTGTATACATGAGGACAATCTGATAATCAAAACAAAAAAACAAAAAAGAGCATTACAAATAAAGCTAGAATATATACATGAGCACAATCTGATAATCAAAACAAAAAAACTAAAAATAAACAAATAAAAGTCTCAAAAAATACCTTATCTGTGAAAAAACTAAATGCTTCTTTTAAATGCTTTGTACCTGGGGAAGTACTGAAATCAATGAAGGTTGCCGTGAGAAATCAACGAAATCAACGAAGGGCAGATGACATCAACGAAGGCCGCAGAGAACTCAACGAAATCAACGAAGGCAAGATGACATCAACGAAGGCCGCAGAGAGAGAGAGAGAGAGAAAGAGAGAGAGAGAGAGCCGGGAGAATACCGGAGGCCGTCGTTAGTTGATCACGTCGCAGAGAGCCGAATCGTGATGAACAGAGTTTCCAAGGACGTCAGGAATGTGAAAAGATTAGGGAACGTGAAATGTCTCAAAGGAGTTGAAAGGGAAAAGTAGTTTTAAACCGTTTTTTACAAACCGTAGTGTTTAAAAATTGTGTTTAATTAGATTTTCCTAGTCATACTTTTAGAGACACGTAGGACAAACTTGCGCCACGTAGGACAGAATGGACACGTAGGACAAAGGTCCTGAATTGTATAATAGATAGCAGGAACCAAAATAAAAACTTTGAAGGTCCCGATTCAGTGTGAGAAATCTGACAAATGATCGCTCGAGCTCTCTCAGAACCTTAAAATGTGGAACAGTTGGATTAATTAGAATGTGATCATAATTTAGTTTGGTTCTGATGGGCATGCCGGATTTGAGCTGGTCAAATTGGAATTTAGACTAACCAAGATGTTATTATATGTGAAACCACATCTGGACACAAAGCAATTGATGCCTTCCTTAGGTATGAAGAGATGGTGTGGGTTTAAACCAAGTTTAGACAATGACCAGCTTCTCTGCTACCTTTAGCCTGTATTTCTGTCCTATACTTATGTTCTGTTTCATTTAGTTAGTTCCCTTCCCAGTCTCTAATTCGCTCGCACCATACAGTTCCTTGTTCATTTCATTTTGCCTTCTTTTTTACTCTTGAGTCCCGTTATATTATAGACCAAGAGTTGTAGTCCAATACCGGTGCTGTTAAATTACAGTGCCAAATGTTGAGATTCACATAGAGCCATTGTGGTCTTTTTAACCCAAATCAAAGGGGGTTTTCCACATTTGCATGTCACATTGTTAATTTGTAATTACATATGGCAGCCCATCATTTGTACAAAAAATTTAGAATAGGCTAAGAATTCACATCTTTTACTAATAAAAGTTTTGCCAATCGAATTTTAGCTCAATGGCAAGACATAGTCTTTCGTTTTCCATTAAAATTGTGGTTTCTTTTCCTGGTAATGATTGTAAGCTTCTTTCTTTTTATCAGTAAAGTTTCTTATTTTATTTTAATTTAATTTTCTATTTGCTAATTGAGAATATAGGACGCATGAAACAAAAATTTTATATTTTATATTTGCTAATTTAATTTTCTATTTGATTATTTTACATTTCCGTTTAAAAGGTTTAAAATGAAAAAAAAATCAAACATTGTCCAAGCATAATTTAGTAATCTACCCAATAATATATATTTACAAAAATAAAAACCAAAGAACCCAGTTGCATTGCATGCTGTTGTAGATACATAGATTGATTTGGAAATATTGGTTAGAGTAGATGAAGGATGCTGCTAATTCCAAATATTGGTTAGAGATGAAACAAAAATTTCAAAAAAGATATGACAATCGGTAGGAACATAAGTAAATTTCGGATGATGAAACATATGTAAATTTGCATACCCAAAATCATGAAGCATATGTGGAACTTGTTGAGACATTTCAACAAACATGTATTGGGCATTAGCTTTAACTGTATACATGAGGACAATCTGATAATCAAAACAAAAAAACAAAAAAGAGCATTACAAATAAAGCTAGAATATATACATGAGCACAATCTGATAATCAAAACAAAAAAACTAAAAATAAACAAATAAAAGTCTCAAAAAATACCTTATCTGTGAAAAAACTAAATGCTTCTTTTAAATGCTTTGTACCTGGGGAAGTACTGAAAT
Source organism: Scilla litardierei (assembly GCA_030789695.1). Lineage (NCBI taxonomy): Eukaryota > Viridiplantae > Streptophyta > Magnoliopsida > Asparagales > Asparagaceae > Scilla > Scilla litardierei. The sequence goes on from CM061134.1 coordinate 118,747,752, forward strand.
CAATGAAGGTTGCCGTGAGAAATCAACGAAATCAACGAAGGGCAGATGACATCAACGAAGGCCGCAGAGAACTCAACGAAATCAACGAAGGCAAGATGACATCAACGAAGGCCGCAGAGAGAGAGAGAGAGAGAGAGAGAGAGAGAGAGAGAGAGAGAGAGAGAGAGAGAGAGAGCCGGGAGAATACAGGAGGCCATCGTTAGTTGATCACGTCGCAGAGAGCCGAATCGTGATGAACAGAGTTTCCAAGGACGTCAGGAATGTGAAAAGATTAGGGAACGCGAAATGTCTCAAAGGAGTTGAAAGGGAAAAGTAGTTTTAAACCGTTTTTTACAAACCGTAGTGTTTAAAAATTGTGTTTAATTAGATTTTTCTAGTCATGCTTTTAGAGACACGTAGGACAAACTTGCGCCACGTAGGACATAATGGACACGTAGGACAAAGGTCCTGAATTATATAATACATAGCAGGAACCAAAATAAAAACTTTGAAGGGCAAGAATGTGCAGCGCGGGGGCGGGGGGTGTGTTCACAAAACGACGAGTCAACAAATACCCATTATTAATTCATGTATTATACAAAGATTAAATGCCCACATGACTTATCGAGGACAAAAACACACTGTTCATATGCAATATCTGCAATACATGGGACAAAAGAAGCTGTATGATCCAATCCTCAACTAAATTTTTTGGCAGTAAATTGGTAGTGGACAAAAGAAGCTGTATGATCCACTACATAAGTTTCTACAGCAATTCTCGCACTTGTAGCACCTACCTGGCTACCCACATATTCAGTGCCAAGCGCTCCATGCGTATAATCCATTTCTGACAAATTAGGGTATACAAAACAGTATTTACACAGAATGGGAAGAGGGGCGCACGTTAGTTCCATAGGCGCATGATTACCAACCTCCCCCCTCAGTCAGTCCCCGCTCGCGGTCAGTCCCCGGAGCACGTCGGCGAAAGCCCCGACGATGTACTTGTGAGCGTTCTTCCGGTTCAGCGCAAGATAGCACAGCAGCAGCTCCTGCAGCCGCATCTGGTGGGCCCCGCTCAGCTGCTGCTGCTGGTGGTGGTCCCCACCGTCCACTAGCCCCAGTGCCGCCACCATCTCCTCCATCGATCGCTTAAAATCCCCGTACGGGTCGGGCGACAGCTTAGGCACCGCCCCGAACCCGACCCGGTCGTCCGCCTCCGCCTCCACATCCTCCACGATCGAGTTGGACAGGCCGGTCGACGCCGGCCTAAGCATCCTCCGCGAGGCGAGGACAGACGACAGGTCCGGCTCGGAATCGGAAGCGGCGGCATCGTCGTCGTCGGCCGTGCTGGTGGTCAGGGTCCGGGAGGTGGAACCGGATCCGAACCCGGCAAGGGTCTCGGAGTCGGACGCAGGGGCAGAGGCCGGATCGTAGAGGGAGTTGAAGTTCTTGAACACGGAGGAGGATGAGGCGGCGGCAGAGGAGGAGGAGGGGACATGGATGGAATTTTGGGATTGTGGAGGGGCAGTTGGGGAAGGGCGCTTGACGCCAGCGCAGCACAAGCGGAGTCCCTTGCCGAACAATTTCATCTCATCGCCGGTGTGATACGGGATAAGAGGGCTTTTATTATTTATAGGAGCAGTTTTATTTGTTTTAATCTCGTAATTAAGTTAATGGAGTGTTAATTTAATTTAATTTAATTTAATTTAATTAATTTGTGGGGCATTTAGTTGAAGGTTGGATCGGGCAACGGGAGCATTGAATGATGGTGTGAATGTGATAGATGGATGGTTGGGGGGCCCCATCTACGAGCGTATAGTTATGTACCGGCAGCTGGATTGTACTTTGTTTGTATGGTTGAGATTGAATTGATTGGACGGTTGAGATGCTATTCTTCCTTTTTGGAATCACAAACGCCCTTAAACGCCCTCTATACAACGAATTGTCGGTGTTGTCTTGCAACACGGCAAATTACCTCCCGAATTTTCAGCTTTTGTTAAAAGAAGAAAGTGAGAGGGTGCAATTTGGTGACACTCAGGGCTACATGTGCAACTGTTGCAACAATTAATACCCAGAAACACACACAGTCTGAGCAACGAATTTTTACAGGATAAAAAGACTGCGGTAACATTTTCTCCGACGATCACGATTCTCCGTTTTCGATGTTGATGTATGGAATCTTGTAGGGACCGGACCAAGTCGTCTGATGTCTAGGCTAGACCGCTGATGCAAGCATTTACGCAACAGGTGTGCCCAGACGGGACAAGACCAGGCTGTACCCCCTTCTAAGGTACCTGAAATATAGAAATAAATGCGGCAAAGAGCCGAAGTGGTGAAACACCCGGGTTGGGGATGGATCCCTCTTCTACCCTCCGATGACGAAGTCAAGCGATGGTAGAGGAAAGGATGTGATGGGTGCTGGACAGCCTATGTGTGTAGTGGAGGTGAATGTGTTGAGCGTGGGTGTGGCCATATTCATTAGGGGGTTTGAATTAGGGTTTGCGTATCCTGAGAGGTGTGTACCTGGTAGAGGATAAATCCTACCACTTTTATAAAGGCTGTTGGTATCATGCCATATAAAGCAGGCATATGTACCGTGGATTTCCTGTCGTAATCGTCTCTTGTAAATCATGTGCGGGCAAAGATATGACAGGAGGCAATGGACCACATCGGCAGATAAGGCAGGCGGTTATTGGCACGTTGATCAGCCATTGATTGCCTGTGGGTAACGGCCTGTAGAGAGGTCTAATTGTTCGGCTGGAATTGCTTCACGTGGTGGAGTAGGCTGAGCTGACCAAGCAAGCAAATGATTGGGTTATGAGACTAGGAAGGCCGAACTCGGGTAGCACGGTCATCACCACAAATGTGTGTTGACCTTGGGTCACGAGGAAACTATGGGGAGAGCTTGATGATTGGAGGTCGTCCTCAGGTAGTGTTCTTGACCGCAACTGTACGATGTCTTCTTGTAGTATAGTATAGGTTGTTGGTCTCGGGGAGGCGATTGGTATGGGTCTCGGGATATGTGTTAGAGTTGTATGACTATTCTAGTTGTGGGGTGATCCAATATTGTTTGTTGTCACGGTTCTCTCTTGTAATTACTAACAATAAAAGGGGAAACTAGGGTGTCAGGAGTCATCATTAGGGTTCGTTGGGTGTCGATGCTAAGTCGTAATCTTTGTTGGTAGCAATGATCTATGAACTTCGTGTTTGATGATATCAAACTTGTGTGAATGTTTTTAACGAGTATGTTAAGTGTCTCAGGAATGACAAAGCTTGAAGATAATCAATGGGAGACTTGGTCAAATGCAAGAGGGATAAGGAAGCAATCTTCTTTGATTGAGTCATATCAATTGGTGAACAATTCAAACCTCAATCTAATCTTTTTCAAATCCCATATCCATTGTGTTTCAGAGTGTTTTCTCACTACAAAGCGTTGACCGTGGAGAGCCCGGTCAACGTGGTCAAGGGGCCCGCTTTGGGTCCCTCGGGGGCTTCGAATCGGTGCAGAAGGGGCGAGGGGTAGCCTCGGCCCTGGTTGAGACGCTCGGCCTCGGACGGGTATGTTCGGCCTCGGCTGGCAGGGGGACGAGGGGTAGCCTCAGTCGCCCGGGTAGATGCACGGCCGACGGGTGGCGAGGGAGAGTCTCGGACCCGACTAGGACGCTCGGCCTCGGTAGGACGTGCTTGACCACGGCAGGCTGACGGTGAGGGGAAGCCTCACTGTCCGGTTGATCGAGTGGTCGGAGAGGGGCGAGGGGTAGCCTCGGCCCGTTGATCTGTTGTCCACCTGCGCAGATGAGAACGCTCGTCAGGGGGGCCGGACCTTGGTTCCGGCCAAATCCCCTCCGATGCCTAAGTCAGATAGAGATCTGAGAAGGGAGGCCCGGCGGAGACGGTCCGACTCGTGAGGAGATCGTAACGGCGTCTCTCGGCGCGAGCGGGGGAGGAAGGAGATAGATTGGGGGAACCAGGTCGTTGATGGAGTATCTTAGGTTTTGTTACCTGAGATGCGGTCCCTTTGGATGATGCCCACCCTCCCCTCATATAGGTGACTCGTCCTGATAATGTGCCATGATGTGACATCATGGCCATCATTCATGGGGACGTGCAAATGTGGGAAGTTTTGACCTCCACTAATTGCGCCCATCTTGATGAGGAGATGAATGTCCTGAAGGTGGCCATGATGGCTGGAGTGATGGACTCGGGCGGTTGCCATATCTGGCGGGCCTTGATGGCTGGAGAGTGATGGCCATTTAAGTCGGGCCATTAAACTGAGCCATTAAGCCGAGCCATGATGGCTATAGAGTGAAGGCCATTTAAGTCGGGCCATTAAGCTGAGCCATTAAGCCGAGCCATGATGGCTAGAGAGTGATGGCTTTGGACGGTTGCCATATTTGGCGAATGTTTCCTTGACTTGGGCCCCGATTTCCTCCATTGTGGAAGTGGGCCTTCGTCATGTGTGGAGAAGCGCGGCCCGCCCGTGAGATCCTTGGGCCGAGGCCCCAAGGTCGTAGTAGTCTGGTTGACCAGTCGTAGTTGACTTGGCTCTTCCGGGCCCGGCCAAACTAGTCCCGTTAACATGCCCCCATCTTCTGAGCTCTACCATTGTTGAGGTGGAGGTCGGGAGATGTAGTATAATGTGGAAGAAGTTGTACTCTCTGCAAAACTTTGGCCCGTCTTGCGGAGTTTGGCCGGGGACGATAGATCGTCAGCCTGAGATTCGTTCGGTCGTGGGGGAGTCGCCCATCGACTTACTGCCGACGAAGGAGATTCGTTCGGCGGCGAGGGGAGTTGCCCCTCGACTTATGGCCGACGAAGGAGATTCGTTCGGTGGCGAGGGGAGTTGCCCCTTGACTTACGGCCGACGAAGGAGATTCGTTCGGTGGCGAGGGGAGTTGGCCCCTCGACTTACGGCCGACGAAGGAGATTCGTTCGGTGGCGAGGGGAGTTGCCCCTCGACTTACGGCCGACGAAGGAGATTCGTTCGGTGGCGAGGGGAGTTGCCCCTCGACTTACTGCCGACGAAGGAGATCCGCTCGGTGGCGAGGTGAGTTGCCCTTCGGCTTACTGCCGACGAAGGAGATCCGCCTGGTGGCGAGGTGAGTTGCCCTTCGGCTTACGGCCGGCGAAGGAGATCCGCCCGGTGGCGAGGGGAGTTGCCCCTCGGCTTACAGCCGACGAAGGAGATTCGTTCGGTGGCGAGGGGAGTTGCCCCTCGGCTTACGGCTGACGAAGGAGATTCGTTCGGTGGCGAGGGGAGTTGGACCCTCGGCTTACGGCCGACGAAGGAGTGCTCGGCCTACTGGGGGGGTTGCCCCCAGCTCTTTGACCGATCCGTTCGTTCGGTTGCGAGGGGGGTTGCCCCTCGGCTTACGGCCGACGAAGGAGATCTGCTCGGTGGCGAGGGGGGTTGCCCCTCGGCTTACGGCCAACGAAGGAGATCCGCTCGGTGGCGAGGTGAGTTGCCCCTCGGCTTACGGCCGGCAAAGGAGATCCGCCCGGTGGCGAGGGGAGTTGCCCCTCGGCTTACGGCCGGCGAAGGATATCCGCCCGGTGACGAGGGGAGTTGCCCCTCGGCTTACGGCCGGCAAAGGAGATCCGCCCGGTGGCGAGGGGAGTTGCCCCTCGGCTTACGGCCGGCGAAAAGGGTGAGGACCTTGTGAAGCCTTTCGAAGATTCCATGGTGGCGCTCTGCCATTGCTTCGTCCAGATCGGTGGATGCAGGAGTTGTTCGGCAAGCGGGGACCCAGCAGCACGGTCGTAGGAGCGATCTGGGTGCTTGAACTCGGACGGGGGTGCTTCGGCCAGATCGGCTTGGCCAGGATGAGGACGACTTTGAGACAAGGTGGCTCGGAGGCTTGGAAGGGTGGTCCGACTCGTCTGGACCGGTCGGCCTCCTCTGGGGTCGGCCTCGGTCTCGGCCTGAACTGGTCGGCCTCGATCGGAGGAGCTGCTTGGTTGCTCGAACTCAGACGGTGGTGCTTCGGCAAAACGGCTCGGCCACGGTCGGAGGATCGGTTTGGATGCTCGACTGGTTCAACAGCCCCATCGTAGTAGGGATAACTTTGTAAGCTCGATGTGGTGGCTTGGCGTTGAAACTCAGATACTTGGCAAGGCGGTCGGACTTGTCTGGTCGGCCTCCTCCTGGGTCGGTTGAAATGGTGTGGTCGGCCTCCTCTTGGATGGGTCGGCCTCGTCTAGACACAGCTCTAGTTCTATTTCCAAATTCAGCTCCAGCTCCAGCTATAGCTTTTGTCTGGACCGCATCTCCCGCTCCGGCTCCAGCTTTGTCTGGATCCTAGCTTCTGCTCCAACTCCTGCTCTAGCTCCGGCTCCCGCTTATGTCTGTTTGGTGGTACGACCAAGGTAGCTCAGCAAGGGCGGCACAGTGATGGGAGCTCAGCCCATATGCTTGGCGATGGTAGCACGGTGTTGGTATGGCGGACGTCGAGACAATGGCCAGAGATGGTGGTAGGGCCATCGATGAAGGCCGAGTCGGGGCTAAGCCCGACGCCTGCGAGGGTCGTCGGTGCTGTCTCTTGTCTGAACTCGATCGAGATCTCATTCTCCTTGGCGACCTTGCCAGGCCACTCGTAGCCCCGCGTCTTCCTGGCCCGTCCCCGGATCTAGACGCACTCCTTGCGCCTCTCCCTCAAGTTGGCCGAGGCCGCAATGCCGGTCGCCGTGTGCTCCGGTGTTGTCGCGACCATGGCAGCCTTATCGACAAGCTTTTTGTGAGACATTTGTTGAAACCGGGGGATGTGGTTTTTTATCACCATCTCGCAAGAAGTTTAAGAGAGGAGAATTGTCAGGGATGCTCTTGTAGTGGTCTGAAAGCACACAATTAATTAGCAAAGGGGGAAGAGGACAGTTTGACCTTTTTGCTGGGTCGGCTTCGGCCTCGGCCTGGACTGGTACGATAAGAACAGCTCAGCCGATCCGACACACAGGCGGGTGGAGACCTGCTTGTTCAGATGAAGAAACAAACATCTGCTTGTTCAGATGAAGAACCAACGATCGACATTTTCAGGGAGAGAAAATCCCTGAGCTCGGTGGTCTTTGATTTGCAGATCCAGGCACAAGCCTCCTTTGTAGACTTGCAAAACCGCAGGGTCGGTTGTTGATCGCAGGCAACAAGATCTTCGTCGTGATACTCGCGGAGATCTCCGGGCTTCCTCTATCTCGAATTCTTCGCCGTCCGAGCTCCTCAGCATGGTCACCTTCCTGGGGTTCGCTGGGGGGGTGGTTGATCTTGATGACATCAGCATCCCGGATCTTGCGCTTGGTGTAGATGGTGAAGCCATCGGGCTTGGAGGCCGATGAGGTGTTCTCACGTTTCCTCAGGCAGAGGAGCTTCTGCCAGAGACTTCGTGCGTTCCAGAGCCCTCGGCGATGAAATTGAATGGTCCGACGTCGCGATCTCGGATCTCACCCTCGATCTTAGCGGCCTCTGCGACCTGTCCTCCGGTGGTAGGGACAACCTCAGCCGGCATGGGTCGAGCTTCTTGTCGGAGAAGAGATGGCCGGTGAGCGTCACGACGGGATCGCCTGAACCCGAAACCGCCGAGATCCGCTGATTCGTGGTCCTGAACTCCCTACCAGGCGGGATCTGTCGTTATCGCCGGTGGCATTTTCCCTTTCAGGGGAGTCTCCATCCACGCCTCATCGAAGAACTTACCCACGGGATCGCTGTCTTTCGAAGATGGGGAAGAAGACTCACACCTCATCGTCACCGAACTCGTCGAGATCGCCGTCAAGCGGGTTGAAAGGTGTGGCGGGATCTCGCCAAGGTGAGAGATGGGTCGAGCACATGGTGTAATAAGGTCGGATGACGGCGGACCCATGCTCGAGAATCTGAACCTTGAGATTAGGAAATGGGGGGCTTCATCTTTCAGAAAGCCTTGGTGCAGAAAAGGAATTTTAGGTCCAAATGCTGGTGTTTCTTCCCCATGGGGTTTTGGGGATGAAGGGCGTGAGGGGTAAATCCTCACGAGTTGAGAGTGTGCGAAAGTACGATGACGTGGTATGCCTTTACTTCCGCAGTCCGGTCCTTCAGATCTTTGATTAAAGAAACGAGCCATTGCCTATGTGGTTGACGTCGTGGATGTCGACTCGTTCCCACAGACGGCGCCAGATGTTTCAGAGTGTTTTCTCACTACAAAGCGTTGACCGTGGAGAGCCCGGTCAACGTGGTCAAGGGGCCCGCTTTGGGTCCCTCGGGGGCTTCGAATCGGTGCAGAAGGGGCGAGGGGTAGCCTCGGCCCTGGTTGAGACGCTCGGCCTCGGACGGGTATGCTCGGCCTCGGCTGGCAGGGGGACGAGGGGTAGCCTCAGTCGCCCGGGTAGATGCACGGCCGACGGGTGGCGAGGGAGAGTCTCGGACCCGACTAGGACGCTCGGCCTCGGTAGGACGTGCTCAACCACGACAGGCTGATGGTGAGGGGAAGCCTCACTGTCCGGTTGATCGAGTGGTCAGAGAGGGGCGAGGGGTAGCCTCGGCCCGTTGATCTGTTGTCCACCTGCGCAGATGAGAACGCTCGTCAGGGGGGCCGGACCTTGGTTCCGGCCAAATCCCCTCCGATGCCTAAGTCAGATAGAGATCTGAGAAGGGAGGCCCGGCAGAGACGGTCCGACTCGTGAGGAGATCGTAACGGCGTCTCTCGGCGCGAGCGGGGGAGGAAGGAGATAGATTGGGGGAACCAAGATGTTTCAGAGTGTTTTCTCACTACAAAGCGTTGACCGTGGAGAGCCCGGTCAACGTGGTCAAGGGGCCCGCTTTGGGTCCCTCGGGGGCTTCGAATCGGTGCAGAAGGGGCGAGGGGTAGCCTCGGCCCTGGTTGAGACGCTCGGCCTCGGACGGGTATGCTCGGCCTCGGCTGGCAGGGGGACGAGGGGTAGCCTCAGTCGCCTGGGTAGATGCACGGCTGACGGGTGGCGAGGGAGAGTCTCGGACCCGACTAGGACGCTCGGCCTCGGTAGGACGTGCTCGACCACGGCAGGCTGACGGTGAGGGGAAGCCTCACTATCCGGTTGATCGAGTGGTCGGAGAGGGGCGAGGGGTAGCCTCGGCCCGTTGATCTGTTGTCCACCTGCGCAGATGAGAACGCTCGTCAGGGGGGCCGAACCTTGGTTCCGGCCAAATCCCCTCCGATGCCTAAGTCAGATAGAGATCTGAGAAGGGAGGCCCGGCGGAGACGGTCCGACTCGTGAGGAGATCGTAACGGCGTCTCTCGGCGCGAGCGGGGGAGGAAGGAGATAGATTGGGGGAACCAGGTCGTTGATGGAGTATCTTAGGTTTTGTTACCTGAGATGCGGTCCCTTTGGATGATGCCCACCCTCCCCTCATATAGGTGACTCGTCCTGATAATGTGCCATGATGTGACATCATGGCCATCATTCATGGGGACGTGCAAATGTGGGAAGTTTTGACCTCCACTAATTGCGCCCATCTTGATGAGGAGATGAATGTCCTGAAGGTGGCCATGATGGCTGGAGTGATGGACTCGGGCGGTTGCCATATCTGGCGGGCCTTGATGGCTGGAGAGTGATGGCCATTTAAGTCGGGCCATTAAACTGAGCCATTAAGCCGAGCCATGATGGCTATAGAGTGAAGGCCATTTAAGTCGGGCCATTAAGCTGAGCCATTAAGCCGAGCCATGATGGCTAGAGAGTGATGGCTTTGGACGGTTGCCATATTTGGCGAATGTTTCCTTGACTTGGGCCCCGATTTCCTCCATTGTGGAAGTGGGCCTTCGTCATGTGTGGAGAAGCGCGGCCCGCCCGTGAGATCCTTGGGCCGAGGCCCCAAGGTCGTAGTAGTCTGGTTGACCAGTCGTAGTTGACTTGGCTCTTCCGGGCCCGGCCAAACTAGTCCCGTTAACACATTGCAACTCCTATTAGCACTAGGAATCCCTTATAGCCGCATTCAATCCTAGTCCTTGGATGAGATCTTGACACACAAAAACCCTCCCTCTATGTTGCGGCCAAGATATGCACCAAAATGAAAAAAAATAACCTAGCACGAAGGAGGCAAATCACAGTCGCAATTTCTTTTCCCCTAGAGCAAATCATCAAGAGAGTATCATCTGTCTTTTTCTCTTTTGAATATTCCAAAAAAGCCAGCCGAAATATCAAAAGCGAATCCCAAAAAGCATGCAACATTATTTTTTTGAGAGCAGCCCGAAATAATCCTCCCTTTTTGAAAATCCCAAGAGCCCTTCAAAAAATTAATCCCCAAGAGCTCAAGCCAAAATCAATTCTCTTCCCTCTAAAAACCTAAAAGGAGCATATGCCGATTTCTTTTAATTCTCCACTCAAAACCCCCTTGTAGCCGCATCTTCAGCCAATCAAAAAGAAAAGAAACAAGCCACACTTCAAAAAAAATCCCAAGAGCTCTTCGTTCAAAATCTCAAAGAGGACATCAGTTTGTTTCCTTTGAAAATCTCCAAGCACAGGGATCTTTGTGTTCTTTTTGCAAATGCCAAAGCTGTCGAATTTTGTGACTTACACATGCTGCAACATTGTTGATTGGTTGCTTCAGAATTTGGTGCATACTGCAACTCGCTGACTGTCACGACCCGCTTCCCTAAAATGGAGGCGAGACGTGAAAAGGTCCGCACGGGAGTGGAGCTGTGAAGCCCCAAACCCGATAAGCGTCAATAATACATAAGCAGGTCCCTGTAACCACAACAGGATAACAATAATAACACAAGGAGAGACTGAAATAAAATCTCACATCTCATAATTGTCCAACATGAAAATAAGTCCAACATCCAGAAAAGCCACCAGGCTAAAAGAAAAGAGTCCAAGGCCCAGAACAAGGCCAACAAAAGCAAAGACATAAATAAGTATAGGTGCTACGCACCGATAACAAAACAACTGTCTAACAAAAGTAAAACACACGAAGACACTAGGACTGGTCCCCAGTGTCCACGTACTCCCCGTCAAACACGGGCTCGGGCTCGGCGTCAGCAAACACCTCGTCCTCAACGAGGTACTCGGGCTCGGGATCTAACATGTGTCACCCAAAAGAGTAAAGGGGCACATGTCAGCAAGTCTAAAAGACTTGGGCAAGGAAGCTGAAAGTAAGGCAACTAGCAATCTAGCAGTTTAGTATGCATGACATGGCAGTTATAACATGAGTGCACAATTAAGACATGGCAAGACAATTTGTTCATGAGAGCAATCATCGGGACAAGACAAGACAAGAGTAGCCAAGCTGCTATCAATTCCAATCAATTCACTATTCACGTTGTTTTGTAGATGTTTACGCCTTACAGCTGACTGGGTTCACATTCGCTGATTGGCCGCTTAACAACTACCCCACCCAAAGAGTTTACGCCTTACCACTGCAGTTGCTGATCGGGCAGACTCCCAGTTGATTGGTCGCTTAACTCTTACCCCCAATACCCACACGTAATGGAGCCAGGGTCCCCGCACATGAGCTCAGCAAGTGAGCCGGGGTTGCCCCGTACATGAGCTCGCATTCTTAAACATTTGGCGTAGGGGTGCACCTAGCCGGAAACACGCAATTCGGGCATTGGCTATCAACCAACACATGGCCCGCTTCTGGAACACGAGCCAGGAACACAAGCAATGTAGCAAAGCTACGCAATCACTGAATTACACAAAGGATGCAATGACATGACAATTTATTTGCGTACCGGTAATGGAAAGTAAACGTGACATGGTAGTTGTGCAACATGCTAAATGTCGGAACTAGCTTCGTTATCAAGCTAGTTCCCCAATTTGCGCCTAGGCGAGTCTCATTTCGTCGCCTAGTCTCTTTTACGCCTACAACAAGCAAAATGGCCTAAAACATGGCCCAAACCCTAAGTGGCAAGTTTCACTTGCCTAGCACCGGGGATGACGACCACTTCGTCACACGGATGCTAATCTACGGAGAAATCGCTGTTTTGGGGAACAATCAACAAACAACATGAAATATTATTAGGGTTTCATAAAAATATAAATAGGTTATGAAAACAACGGTAGATCGATTTCTTACCGAGAGGAGGCGGAAGAAATACTCCGGGGAACCCTAGGATCAGATCTGGAAAAGATTGGGGAAGTTTGGAGAAACTAGGGTTTTGGGGGATTTGGGGATTTTGATGGATTTTGATGGATTTGGTGAGCTTTTGGGGAAGATGAGAGGTAGATGGAGTGAATGGATGGATTGGATGATGGATTTAGGGCTTGGAATGAAGGATTGAAGCTTGGAGGAAGATGGGGGCTCAAGGGGGAAGATTTTAGGGTTTTGGGTCGTGTTGAGGAAGAAGAAAACGTTTGGGTTGGGTTTAAATAGGCTAGGCTGGCGGCTGCCCAGAAATTAGGGTTTTAACACTGGTTAGTCGGTCAAAGAGCAACCACTGACCGACTAGTTTGGCAACTAGTCGGTCGGTCGACCAACGCAGACCGACTAAGTGTAAACAGTAACTCCTGAACGAAAATAGGATTTAGAGTTAGTCGGTCCATGAACAATTACTGACCGACTAGTTTATCATCTAGTCGGTCGCTGAACGTTCTTAGACCGACTAAGAGTGAACAGTATGATACCAAAAATAAAATGATGAGTTAGTCGGTTTAAGAAGCATTGCCGACCGACTAGTTTGCAACCTAGTCGGTCAACCAACCTTCTTAGACCGACTAACGATAAACAGTAGCTCCCTAAGAAATTTAGATAGCCCACTAGTCGGTCCAAGAAGGATTGCCGACCGACTGGATCGTCATCTAGTCGGTCGGTGCCCCTTCTTATACCGGCTAATGAGCACAAAAGTTCCGATATGGAGCGCGGGGCCCCAGGATCGATTCCTAAGACTCCTAGGCTTGATCTAACTGTTAGATATGACCGTTATGAAGTCCGTCACGAGTGACATACTTCGAAATCGACGATCCTAAGGAAGAAACGAGAAAATACGACGAATCGATCGAAAATGAAAACTACGGAGACGAAAACCACACATGAGGAGAAAATCCACCAAAACATATATTATATTATATTAAATCCGGATACATGAAAACCAGTCGTTACATCCTCCCCAACTTAAGAAATATTCCGTCCTCGGAATTTCCGATACTCACGAGTCCGGAAACAAAAGTGGGAAATGCTCTCGCATCTCATCCTCATTCTCCCAAGTAGACTCTCCAGGTGAGCCGTGTCGCCACATCACCCTCACAAGATTGACAATCTTGTTCCGAAGCGATTTCTGACGCCTGTCCAGAATCTGCACTGGATGCTGGTCATACATCAAATCAGGGCGAACGGTAATCTCCGAAAAATCCACCGCATGAGACGGATCGCTAATGTATCGACGAAGCTGCGACACATGAAAAACATTGTGAACTCCTTCCAAAGATGACGGCAAGGTCAAGCGATAAGCTACCTCGCCAACCCTCTCCAAAATGTCAAATGGTCCAATGTATCGCGGGCTCAACTTCCCACGCTTCCCAAAACGAATCACACCGCGATTCGGGGAAATCTTCAAGAACACATGGTCGCACGGCTGAAACTCCAAAGGACGACGTTTAACATCCGCCCAATGCTTAAAACGGTCCTGAGCAATTCTCAACCTCTCCCGAATATTCCTGACGATCTCCACGGCCTCCACGATCATCTCAGGTCCCAACAACGCCCGATCACCAACGTCATCCCAACTCAATGGCGATCGACATTTCCTCCCATAAAGAGCGGCGAAAGGCGCCATGCCAATACTCGCCTGGAAGCTGTTGTTGTAGGAAAACTCTACCAGATGTAGATGGTCCTCCCACGAACCCTTGAAATCCAACATGCACGCCCTCAGCATGTCTTCCAAAATCTGAATCGTCCTCTCGGACTGGCCATCCGTCTGCGGATGGTACGCCGTGCTGAAACTCAGACGTGTACCCAAGCTCTTCTGCAAACTCTGCCAGAACTGAGATGTGAACCTCGTGTCTCTGTCCGACACGATACTCACGGGGACTCCATGAAGTCGCACAACTTCCTGTATGATTCACGTTACATCACTATCCAAACTAGAAAAAGGAAGTAAAACGGAGAGTAAAAGAATTTTACCTCCATATATCTCCTCGCTAGCGCCTCAGTGGACTGTCCCACTCGGAACGGAATAAAGTGCGCAGATTTGGTCAATCGATCTACGATCACCCAAATCGCGTCATTCTGCTTCGGACTCCGAGGTAGTCCAGTCACGAAGTCCATAGTGATGTGCTGCCACTTCCACTCCGGAATCGAAAGCGGTTGTAGCAACCCGGCCGTACGCTGATGCTCCGCCTTCACTTGCTGACAAACCAAGCACTTGGCTACACTCCGAGCCACGCTCCTCTTCATACCATGCCACCAATAATTCAGACGAAGATCCTGGTACATCTTGGTGCCACCAGGATGCACAGAATACGGCGAACTGTGTGCCTCCACCATCAACTCCTCTCTAATATCCCCAGCTGGCACACACAACCTGGCTCCAAACCTCAGCGAGCCATCCTCATGAATCAAAAAGTCAGTCCGCAGACCGGCTTCCACCTGCTCCCGAATCTTCACCAGCTTCGGCTCCTCAGCCTGGCCAGCCTTAATCCGATCCACAATCGTCGACTGCACCTGCATGTACATCAACGAAGAAGCCTCCCCAGGAAGAACAATCTCCACTCCAGACTCGCAAAAATCCTGCTGCAATCTCCACTGCGAGGTCAAAATCATCACCGCGGGAAGCCTACTCAGCGCATCAGGAACCACATTCACCTTGCCAGGGTGAAACTGCAAATCAATCTCATAATCTGCCATAAGCTCCAACCATCAACGATGTCGCATGTTGAGCTCCTTCTGAGTGAAAATGTACTTCAAGCTTTTGTGATCGGTGAAAATCTTCACTTTCTCACTCAGCAGGAAGTGCTTCCAAATCTTAAGAGCAAACACAACGGCAGCCAACTCCAAATCATGAGTCGGGTAATTCTTCTCATGAACCTTAAGCTGACGAGACGCATACGCCACAACATGTCCGTACTGATGCAACACGCAACCGAGACCCTTGCCAGAAGCATCGTAAAAGATCTCAAATCCACCGCTGCGATCAGGCACAACAAGAATAGGGGCAGTCGTCAACCTCTCCTTCAGAACACCAAAAGCACACTCACAAACACCCGACCAAACAAAAGCAACATCCTTCCGCGTCAGCCTGGTCATCGGCTCAGTAATACGAGAAAAGTCATTAATGAATCGCCGATAATAACCAGCAAGCCCAAGGAAACTCCGAATCTCAGACGCTGACGACGGAACAGGCCACTCCCTGATGGCCCGAATCTTCTCGGGATCCACAGAAATACCATCTCCAGTCACCACATGCCCGAGAAAAGCAACTCGATCCAGCCAAAACTCGCACTTCGAAAACTTAGCATACAAACGATGCTTCCTCAAAATCTCCAACACTGTCCTCAAGTGCGAGGCATGCTCTTCCTCCGACTTCGAATAGATCAGAATGTCGTCAATAAATATAACGAAAAACTTATCCAAAAAGTCGTAGAAAATCAGGTTCATCAGATTCATGAAAACTGCGGGCGCGTTAGTTACGCCGAAAGGCATAACCACAAACTCATAGTGTCCATACTTCGTCCTGAACGCTGTCTTCGGAACATCATCCTTCTTCACCTTCAACTGATGGTAACCACTCCTCAAATCCAATTTAGAAAACACCCTCGAACCTCCAAGCTGATCAAAAATATCATCGATGCGAGGCAACGGGTATTTATTCTTAATGGTCACCGCATTCAACCCCCGATGATCCACGCACATGCGACGCGAACCATCCTTCTTCTTTACCAGCAACACCGGTGCTCCCCACGGAGACACACTAGGATTAATATAACCCTTCTGCAAAAGCTCATCCAACTGCTTCCGCAACTCCTCCAATTCTGCAGGTGCCATACGATACGGCGCCTTCGAAATCGGCTGCGCACCTGGAACGAGGTCGATAGAAAATTCCAGAGCTCGATCAGGTGGCAAACCAGACATCTCCTCGGGGAAGACGTCGCCAAAATCTCACACCACAGCTGGCCACTCCTGCTCCATCTGCATAGCCACAGCCTCCACCGGCCTGGCCCGAAACCTGACAGGACCAAGCGAACTGCTACCACGACTGAACTCAAAGACTGGATGTCCGGGAATCTCGAACACCACCTTCTTCCGCCGGCAGTCGATCGTAGCATAGAAGCTCGCAAGCCAGTCCATCCCAAGAACTGCATCAGAGTTGATGATGTCGTGGACAATGAAATCAGCGAAAAGCTCATGTCCACAGACCACCAACAAGCAAGAATTGCAACCACGATGCACCGAGACCACGCCATTCCCTGTAACGATATTCCAACTCTTTGGAAGAGGGGACGTCGACAAGGAATGCCTCTCCACGAAGCTCCGAGAAATAATGCACATCAATGCACCAGAGTCAAAGAGGACTCGTGCAGGAAATGTGCACACCAAAACCACACCTAACAATCAATTAACAATCAAACCCTAGTCTAGCAAACAATCATGTTCAAGCAAACAACATAATCTAACAATCAAAACCAGCTAGGAAAGTAATAGCTAGATTGAGGATTACCTGCGATAACCTCATCCACAGCCTCGCTCTCCACAGCGGTCATCAGAAAAGCCTGCCTCCTCGGCGGAACAGCCTGCCGAAAAGCCTGCCCCTGCGGAACAAGAGCCGCCCCACGTCCAGCAGGAACGGACGCTCGCTGCTGCAACGGCTGAGCTGCAACAGGAGCCCTCCGCAGCTGATTCGCATGCCGACAATCTTTCGCGACATGGGAGGCATCACCGCAAACCAGACACTGGCCCAAAAACTTCCGACACTGATCCTTGATATGGCCAGGCTTGCCGCAGAAATGGCAAGACTTCAGAATAGGCCCTCCTGGCCTCTTAAACTGAGCGGACTGATTAGGCCTGAATCCAGGTCTAACCACAGCTCTCGCCTGTTCCATAGGCCTCTTCCCAGCACCAACAACAGACCCTCTCCTCTGGTTCACGAGCAGCTCCTGCCTCTTAGCAGCGACCAGAACCTTCTGATAAGATTCCCGGTCAGAAGAGGTCACAAAACTCTGGAGCTCTGAAGCAAGCCCCTGCAGGAACCTCTGAGCTCTCTCCTCAGCGTCCTGCACCATCTTTGGTGCAAACCGACTCAGCCTCATGAACTCCTGGTGGTACATGTCCACCGACGAGCTCCCCTACTTCAAGTCGATAAAACGCTGCAGCATCTCTTCCCTGGCAGCCTTCGGGAAGAACTCACCCTCAAATCTGGCCTTGAAGGTAGCCCAAGCTATCGGCTCCACCAACAACTTCTCCTCCGCATCCCACCAATTCCTGGCGTTATCCTTCAGTTGCCTCTTAGCCAAATCAACCCATCCAGCCGGGGTGATCTTGGCCATCTTCAGATTGTCCTCAATGTTCCGAATCCACTCATCGACAGCCAGAGGACCCTCAGAACCATGAAAATACGCGGGACCCAGCTCCCGAAATTGCTTCGCTCCTGGCTCAGAGCGAGGGACATCCGGAAGAGCCCGGGCAGCATGAGCAAGTGGGGCATTCTGGACTTGCAGAAGCACGCCTTGCTACACTTGCATCATCTGCAGCATCATCCGCATCATCTCACCGCTGGTGGGTTCCCGCTCAGGCTCCTCATCATGAGGGAGCGCACCACTGCCCCGACAACGGGTGAAACGCCTTCCTGCCATCTAGTGACACAGAGAACGAATCCAATTAGACTCATAGCTTATGACATCGGACGTCGAACTTAGTTTATTGGACATCTAATATTATTATCGTCATTCCAAAAATCGCAGTTACAGAGGGACCTGCATGGGCCACCAACAAAACCTGTCACGACCCGCTTCCCTAAAATGGAGGCGAGACGTGAAAAGGTCCGCACGGGAGTGGAGCTGTGAAGCCCCAAACCCGATAAGCGTCAATAATACATAAGCAGGTCCCTGTAACCACAACAGGATAACAATAATAACACAAGGAGAGACTGAAATAAAATCTCACATCTCATAATTGTCCAACATGAAAATAAGTCCAACATCCAGAAAAGCCACCAGGCTAAAAGAAAAGAGTCCAAGGCCCAGAACAAGGCCAACAAAAGCAAAGACATAAATAAGTATAGGTGCTACGCACCGATAACAAAACAACTGTCTAACAAAAGTAAAACACACGAAGACACTAGGACTGGTCCCCAGTGTCCACGTACTCCCCGTCAAACACGGGCTCGGGCTCGGCGTCAGCAAACACCTCGTCCTCAACGAGGTACTCGGGCTCGGGATCTAACATGTGTCACCCAAAAGAGTATAGGGGCACATGTCAGCAAGTCTAAAAGACTTGGGCAAGGAAGCTGAAAGTAAGGCAACTAGCAACCTAGCAGTTTAGTATGCATGACATGGCAGTTATAACATGAGTGCACAATTAAGACATGGCAAGACAATTTGTTCATGAGAGCAATCATCGGGACAAGACAAGACAAGAGTAGCCAAGCTGCTATCAATTCCAATCAATTCACTATTCACGTTGTTTTGTAGATGTTTACGCCTTACAGCTGAATGGGTTCACATTCGCTGATTGGCCGCTTAACAACTACCCCACCCAAAGAGTTTACGCCTTACCACTGCAGTTGCTGATCGGGCAGACTCCCAGTTGATTGGTCGCTTAACTCTTACCCCCAATACCCACACGTAATGGAGCCAGGGTCCCCGCACATGAGCTCAGCAAGTGAGCCGGGGTTGCCCCGCACATGAGCTCGCATTCTTAAACATTTGGCGTAGGGGTGCACCTAGCCGGAAACACGCAATTCGGGCATTGGCTATCAACCAACACATGGCCCGCTTCTGGAACACGAGCCAGGAACACAAGCAATGTAGCAAAGCTACGCAATCACTGAATTACACAAAGGATGCAATAACATGACAATTTATTTGCGTACCGGTAATGGAAAGTAAACGTGACATGGTAGTTGTGCAACATGCTAAATGTCGGAACTAGCTTCGTTATCAAGCTAGTTCCCCAATTTGCGCCTAGGCGAGTATCATTTCGTCGCCTAGCCTCTTTTACGCCTACAACAAGCAAAATGGCCTAAAACATGGCCCAAACCCTAAGTGGCAAGTTTCACTTGCCTAGCACCGGGGATGACGACCACTTCGTCACACGGATGCTAATCTACGGAGAAATCGCTGTTTTGGGGAACAATCAACAAACAACATGAAATATTATTAGGGTTTCATAAAAATATAAATAGGTTATGAAAACAACGGTAGATCGATTTCTTACCGAGAGGAGGCGGAAGAAATACTCCGGGGAACCCTAGGATCAGATCTGGAAAAGATTGGGGAAGTTTGGAGAAACTAGGGTTTTGGGGGATTTGGGGATTTTGATGGATTTTGATGGATTTGGTGAGCTTTTGGGGAAGATGAGAGGTAGATGGAGTGAATGGATGGATTGGATGATGGATTTAGGGCTTGGAATGAAGGATTGAAGCTTGGAGGAAGATGGGGGCTCAAGGGGGAAGATTTTAGGGTTTTGGGTCGTGTTGAGGAAGAAGAAAACGTTTGGGTTGGGTTTAAATAGGCTAGGCTGGCGGCTGCCCAGAAATTAGGGTTTTAACACTGGTTAGTCGGTCAAAGAGCAACCACTGATCGACTAGTTTGGCAACTAGTCGGTCGGTCGACTAACGCAGACCGACTAAGTGTAAACAGTAACTCCTGAACGAAAATAGGATTTAGAGTTAGTCTGTCCATGAACAATTACTGACCGACTAGTTTATCATCTAGTCGGTCGATGAACGTTCTTAGACCGACTAAGAGTGAACAGTATGATACCAAAAATAAAATGATGAGTTAGTCGGTTCAAGAAGCATTGCCGACCGACTAGTTTGCAACCTAGTTGGTAACCAACCTTCTTAGACCGACTAACGATAAACAGTATCTCCCTAAGAAATTTAGATAGCCCACTAGTCGGTCCAAGAAGGATTACCGACCGACTGGATCGTCATCTAGTCGGTCGGTGCCCCTTCTTATACCGGCTAATGAGCACAAAAGTTCTGATATGGAGCGCGGGGCCCCGGGATCGATTCCTAAGACTCCTAGGCTTGATCTAACAGTTAGATATGACCGTTATGAAGTCCGTCACGAGTGACATACTTCGAAATCGACGATCCTAAGGAAGAAACGAGAAAATACGACGAATCGATCGAAAATGAAAACTATGGAGACGAAAACCACACATGAGGAGAAAATCCACCAAAACATATATTATATTATATTAAATCTGGATACATGAAAAGGAGTCGTTACACTGACTGTTGGAGAATACAGAGGAGACTACTACCTATCAGATTATTTATGATTACGCGCTGAACAACAGAGTCATCGACACCATGCTGTAGAGCACTGAGAGTTGCGCAAGATGTAGATGCCTTCCCTTTGTGGTTACGCAAGGTATGGATGCATTCCCTTTGAAGAGTTGTGCTATGTAGTAGATGGGAAGTCCCTTGTTGTTGCGGCCTTGAGATTTGCTCCCTCCTATGTTGTGCAATGCAGATGGGCTTGGTTATGGAGTTGTGCAAGGTAGCTTTGGCAATGAGATCTTGGAGCTTTGGACTAGGAGATGATGAAATATATGAAGCTATTCAGAATACAACTCATATTACAATAAATACCACTGATTTAATACATAGATTAAAATCGGAAAAATATCACCATGTTATAGAGCACTGAGTTGTAGAGAAAGTTATGCACTGACTTGGGTTGCCTTCTCTCTTAAAATCTCTCTCTTTGACTATGGGTTTATATAGGAGAGGATGAGATATGATAGAATCAGTTAGAATCTCATATTTGATGGAGATTGGAAGAAATCCTAGTTTGATTAGGATTTGAATAAATCTCTTAGGATATGGAGTTTAAATATGAATGGCTATGGAATTCAATTTGTGTAGCTATAGGATTTGAATTAAATCTCATTTAATCACCTTTGATTTGCATGAGATTCTTCATATCTCTCCATCTTTGAACAAGTCTCCAATTTGAATGGCATTAGGATTTTAATGTTGCACAAATTGATTTGAATTAATTCAAATATGGATATGAATTGATTTGCTCATTATCTTCTCATCTTTGACTAAGTCCAATTGTTGTTGCCATATTCTTCATCTTTGACTTAGTCCACTTGAAGTGTGTATAGTAATTCCTCCATCACTTTTGGCTAGTCTCTCTTTGAGTATTCGCGAGAATGACACACATTAAATCGTTTACACTCGTTTGTTATCATCAAACACGCAGTCATCACTCGTTGTATCCAACTACACGTTGTATCCAACACAAGACAACTCTAGACTCCTTCACCTGTGACGTTCCATCATGTGTCACCTCCAGGGTATGCCATATTTCCTGCGCAGTTTGACAATGTGAGATACAATTAAATTCAGACTTATCTAAAGAGCATATAAGAGCATTCATAGATTTTCCATTTAAAGAATAAAGTCTCCAATCAGCATCATCCCACTTGTCTTCAGGTTTAAGCATTTCAATTCTTTCAACGTTAATAACAGATGGCTTATAACCTTTTTCAACTATGTGCCAAACTTTATAATCAACGGATATTAAGTAGATTCTCATCCTAGATTTCCAATAAGCATAATCTACTACATTAAATTTAGGGGGTCATGATATGGATTAACCTTTAGCAAAAGCAGAATCAATAGAGTTATTCATGGTCAAGTCTAGCCTAGATCCTCCAACCTGCTCTGATACCACTTGTTGGATCAGGATCTAAGCCTAGAGGGGGGTGAATAGGCTAATAAAAGTTCTCATGCAACCCACGAGCAATCACATGCAGTTACAGCAGATGCAAAGTAAATAATAAGCAATCATAGATGCACAACAGATTTACCCTGGTTCGGTCGTCACCACGACCTACGTCCAGCACCCAAAGAAGATATTAGACTAATAATGTAACATGTACAATCTTAATTGCTAGAGAACCCACGTCTCTACACCACTAGGCTCTTAGTACCCCACTCACTGTGTTCAACAAAATTAATCCTAGTATAGCTTTCTATTGCCTAGTTCCAACTAACCAAGTCCATCTTTTGATGATGTGGATCTCTGAAAGTTGCGACCCCCCTTGTTATAGCTTGCGCAATGAATGGATGGCTTCTCCTTGTGCTTGCGGCAATGTGCATGGATGATGAACTTTGAAACTTGCGGCCAAGGCAATGCAAGTTGCGCATGCTTGAAGAACCCTTGGATATATTGCGGCCTTGACGGAGAATGGGTCTAGGATATTGCGGCCTAAAGGAGGAGACTTGAGGTTGCGCAATGGGGTGTTCTCTTTGGCTTTGAGGAGGAAGGAGATGAAGCTCTTGAGGTGTTGATTTCGACCAAGGAGGTGCTGCTTTCGACCAAGGAGGTGCTAATGGCTTGCAAAATATTTTAGATGGGAGGAGCTAGTAACTTGCACAATATAGGGATAGAAATGGGGTATGAGGATATGGCGATGGAGCTTGGAGCATTTGGCATTGGAGATGCTTGATGCAATAAAGGAAGAAACTTTGGCAATGAGGCTTGGCTTTCTAGAATGTGCAATATAGGAGCTTTGACATGAAAGTTGCGGCCTCCCCTTTCCTTTTGTTTTGGCCGAATTCCCTCTTGCTTCCCTTAAGTTTTTGCCCTCTCAAATTATCTCTCTTTGGAAGATGGATTTATGTAGGAGAGGATGTGATATGATAGAATTAATTAGAATCCCATAATTGATGGAGATTGGAAGGAATCCTAACTTGATTAGGATTTGAATGAATCGCTATGGATATGGAGTTTGAATATGGATGGCTATGGAATTGAAATTGAGTAGCTGTAGGATTTGAATTGGATCTCATTTAATCACCTTTGATTTGCATAAGACTCTCCATATCTCTCCATCTTTGACCAAGTCTTAAATTTGCATGACATTAGGATTTGAATATTGCACCAATTGATTTGAATCAATTCAAATATGCATTTGAATTGATTTCCTACAAATCTTCCCATCTTTGACTTAGTCCAATTTTTGTAGCCATTATCTCCATCTTTGACTTAGTCCATTTGGCTAATGCATGTCACATTCTCTATCACTTTTACTTAGTTTCTCTTTAAGTATTTGCGAGAGTGCCATTCCTAAAAACACTTAGCACACACATGAAATCGTCCACACATGTTTGTTATCATCAAACACGAAGTCATCGATTGTTATATCCAACAAGTCACGGAAGCCCGGGATACATGGCCAGAAGAACTACCAAGCATACATTGGTCGTACATGATGACTTACAAAGCTGCAACTGGTCGAAGTCCTTTCATGCTTGCGTATGGGACAGAGACCGCTGTCCCCTTGGAGATAGGCGAAGAATCTATAAGGATTAAGTACTTCGATGAAGACATGAACTTGAAGGCCTAGCTCTCAATATGGAGCTCATTAAAGAAGTACGGGAGCAAGCTTTGACAACCCTCATCAAACAAAAGCAATGCGTAGCTCGACACTACAACGCTCGCGTCAAAGGAAGGACATTTCGGATCGGCGATCTCGTCTTGAGAAAGGTCATTTTCACCCCGGAGATCATCCGCCAAGGGAAGCTTGCTGCAAAGTGGGAGGGTCCATATCAATTCATAGATGTGCTTGGCCCGGCTACTTATAAATTGGTGACCATGGAAAGAGAAGAGCTAGATCATCCTTAGAATGTTGAACATCTGAACAAGTACTATTAATAAAAGACAGTGAAGTTGCTATTCTTGTCCATTGCTCGATCAAATAAACAGTATATCTTTGGTCTAAATGTACTCTTTGATGCATTCATGCGGATACTAATGCTAAAGTACATTTTCGAAATTCTCCAAGTAGTTTTTTTTATTGGTCTTCGCGAGCTCTTCGGTTATACGATCGGGAGTTTAAGCTCTCGCGAGCCGAGTAAGCTTAACACCGAAGATGATTTTATTAGTCCTCGTGGGTGGATCGGCTATACGATCGGGATTTTAAGCTATTGGAGGCCGATCTTGCTATACGAACGGCGGCAACCTTCGCGAGCTCCTCAGTTATACGATCGGGGGTTTAAGCTCTCACGGGTCGAGGAAGCTTAATGCCAAAGATGATTTTATGAGTCCTCGTGGGTTGATCGGTTATACGATCAGGAGTTTAAGCTCGTACGGGCCAATCTTGCTATATGAACAGGGGAAACCTTCGCGAGCTCCTCGGTTATACAATCGGGAGTTTAAGCCCTCGCGGGCTGAGGAAGCTTAATGCCGAAGTTAATTTTATCAGTCCTCATGGGCAGGTCGGCTATACGATCAGGAGTTCATGCTCTCATGGACCGATCTTGATATACGAACGGGGGAAACCTTTGTGAGCTTTTAGTTATACGATCAAGAGTTTAAGCTCTCGCGTGCCAAGGAAGCTTAACGCCGAAGATGATTTTATGAGTCCTCGTGGGTGGATCAGCTATACGATCGGGAGTTTAAGCTCTTGCGGGCCGATCTTGCTATAGAATGGGGACAACCTTTGCAAGTTCCTCGGTTATATGATTGAGAGTTTAAGCTCTCGTGGGTCGAGGAAGCTTAACGCAGACGATGATTTTATGAGTTCTCGTGGGCGGATCAGCTATATGATCGGGAGTTTAAAACCTCGTGGGTTGATCTTGCTATATGAACGTGGACAACCTTTGCGAGCTCCTTGGTTATATGATCGGGAGTTTAAGCTCTCATGGGCCGAGGAAGGTTAACTCCGAAGATGATTTTATGAGTCCTCATGAGTGAATCGGTTATATGATCAGGAGTTTAAGCTCTTGCAAACTGATCTTGCAATATGAACATGGGCAACATTCACGAGCTCCTCGGTTACACGATCAGGAGTTTAAGCTCTCATGGACCGAGGAGGCTTAACGTTGAAGATGATTTTATGAGTCCTTGTAGGCGGATCGGCTATATGATTGGGAGTTTAAGCTCTTGCAGGCCAATCTTGCTATAAGAATGGGGGCAACCTTTGCGAGCTCCTTGGTTATACGATCGGAAGTTTAAGCTCTCTCAGGCCGAGGAAGATTAACACCGAATATGATTTTATGAGTCCTCTTGGGCGGATCGGCTATACGATCGGGAGTTTAAACTCTTTTGGGCCGATCTTTCTATACGAATGGGGCAACCTTCGCGAGTTCCTCGGTTATACGATCGGGAGTTTAAGCTCTCACAGGCCGAGGAACCTTAACGCCAAATATGATTTTATGCGTCTTCACTGGCGCATCGGCTATATGATCAGAAGTTAAAGCTTTCGCGGGCCGATCTCGCTACACGAATGAGGGCAACCTTCGTGAGCTGCTTGGTTATACGATCTGGAGTTTAAGCTCTCACGGGCCAAGAAAGCTTGACGCCGAAGATGATTGTATGAATCCTTACAGACAGGTCGGATTGGAAATTTAATTCGTGTGGACCAAAAAAGCCAGACCAACGATCCCACAAGCTCGAAAGTAAAGTATAACCTACTCGCTTACATTGAGCATCATTTATGTCTATTATATCAACATTTTATGTCTTCTTAACTTAGCCACACACAAAATGTTGGGGGCAGTATATGCAATAAATATAGAAGGAAATGGAAATTTTCAACACAATCAAAATTTTCAACATGATCATCTTTTCATTCATTCGAAAAAATCATTACAATGGAGGATGACCGTCCAAAGGTACGATGTTTAAACATCATTACATCATCGCTCAGTCCTAACCTTCTCCAGAGAGAGGATTGTCTTCCTGCACATCTTCTTGGTCATTCTCCGACGAAGAATCTTTGTCGTCAGTGAAGACCATGGATAACTTCAAGAAATCGATCTCGGCTCCCGGATAAACCCTCTCTATCTCTCGCCGACACTTACTAAAGCCATTTAGGGCTTTCCCTAGGGCTGGCATGAACTCTTTAAGCTAATATTCGGTGTCGGCGGCCTTCTTTATCTCCTCTAGATCAACCTTCGCCAAATCATCTATCCGAGCTTAAAGCTCAGAGGCCCTTTTTCAGAGATCTCTTTCTCCTTAGCCATTTGCTAGTCAACGGCTTCTCTTTGAGCATCGGCTTCCCTCTCAGTTTCTTCAGTCAGAACACGAGCTTTATTTAGCTCATCCAGCTCTTTCTTCAATGCCTCAACCTGGGCACCAAAGTTGGCGACTCTCAGTTGTTCTTGTTTCAGCTGCTCAGCAGCCTTTTTCTTCACTGATTCAAGCTCCTTGTTCTTCAGGACGAGCTTAATTTTAGTTGTGTTCATAAAGGCTGAGTGCCGATGAAGGGATGCCAACATCGAGGATAACTATTCAAGGTAAGGCGGTGAATAAAAGAAATTTACTTGGACGAAGTAAATGGTAAGAAAATGGAAATAAACCTAATTGGAAAGCCAAATTACGCACCAGAGATCCTCTCTGCATCCACTTATCTAAATGATTCCATATTCCTGGGGAGAATCGAATTTTCAACCAAGCGGCCAGCGACCCCGTAGTCTTCAAAGACAGATTCTTCGATGCTCACCGTGTACGTCGGCTTCAGAAATTTGTCTTCGGGCAGATCGGCTATATCAGATTTCTTCGATCTAAACACTGACAAAGCCTGGTCATAACTCGAATGGACTGTAAGGACCCTGGCTATGAGGAAAACACTAGAAGGGGGGTTGAATAATGTTTATTAAATTTAAATGATAGTTATACCAATTTAAATTTCTAACCAACAATAAATGCGGAATTACAAATAAACCCAAATTGAAACAATGCTAACACAAAGTATGTTTCAAGGGTTCGGATTACCCAAGTCAACTCGACTTGTTCCCAGTAATCCTACGTCCATTCCACCCAGATACCACCGGATACTCAAGTTAGAACCCTAACTTGAGGTTTCCTTTAAACCCACGTGTAGCAACCCTCTAACTGAAATCAAAACACAATCGATGTCCTTGACTCCCACTACTTGGGATTAAGCAAACCATTCTTACAAAACGAGAGTTAAACTAACATCGAAAGAAATGAAATAATGAAATAGAAGCACTTACATGTAATGCCCTACAAGCTACTGCACAAGTACTAGAGGGGGGGGGGGGGGTGAATAGTACTTTAAAAATAACAAGGAGTATAATTCCTAATTATCGTGCAAACAACTACCAAATCAATTTGCAGAAGCTTAAATTGATGACAACAACAAAATTAACAATGCTAACAATAGATATTACTGGGTTCGGATCCACCCAAGTCTTCCCGACTTGTTCCCGGTGATCCTACGTCCCAACCACCTGGATCCCCTCCGGATACTTAGGTTAGAAACCCTAACCCAAGATTTCCACTATGAATATCTTGTGAAAAACCTTCACAAGATCAAATCATACATGCAATGGCAATAGTAAATCCCACAACCCGGGATCACAACCTTCTCTCACAACCGAGAGAATCAAAAGCAATAAATGAGTTTATATGAAATAAACAACAACTTACCACAAACCCTATACCTTGAGTATTCTTACCAAATAGGTGCAAGGAGGGATTTGAGGAAGAGAAAGTCACCAAGACCTAGCACCACTGAAATGAGCAGCAATGGGTGTCTAGGAGTGATTAGGAGACTTGAATCAAGCTAGAGCTTGAATGGCTCACCAAGAACAAACTTCTCTCAAGATGGATTCTAGATCTAGAAAGTGAGAGAATGGATTTCTTGTGAGGGAGAGAGCTTTGGAAATGAGTGAGAATCTCTAACTCTTTCAATCTCAATGAATCTCTTAATGGCAGCTCTAACCTAGAGAGAAATGACCAAGCTTCGTATTTATAGGGTCCCATAAAAACGAGCTAGGTCAAATCCCAACGGATAGAAATCTGAAGCAGTTAGTCGGTCAAAGAACAACCACTGACCGACTAGTTCATCAACTAGTCGGTCAGTCAAACAACATGGACCGACTAAGTGATGAACAGTGAACAGATTGAATTTCAGACCTAGAAATCTACTCGGTCCAAGAAGACTTTCCGACCGACTAGTTTCTCAACTAGTCGGTCAGTCAGTTAACTTAGACCGACTAAGAGTCAAAAACTATAAGTCTGAATACAAGTTGATTTAGTCGGTCCAAGAACAAATGTTGACCGACTAGATCATCAACTAGTCGGTCGCCAAATATTCTTAGACCGACTAACGATAAACAGTAGCTTAGGAGAAAATTGGCATGAACAGTAAAGCTCAACTAGTCGGTCAAAGAAGCATCACTGACCGACTAGTTCACAAACTAGTCGGTCGGTGAGTCAACATAGACCGACTAACTGTAAACAGTACTGAGCAAGAAAAGACTAACTGAAACTAGTCGGTCCAAGAAGCTTTGCCGACCGACTAGATCACCATCTAGTCGGTCAGTTCTTCTTCTTGAACCAACTAACATGCACAAAAAGTCCGAATCGAAGCGCGATGCTTCGAGGAAGTTAGAATGGACTTCTACTAAGATCCTAGAGCTAAGATATGAGCGTTATGAAGATAGAAATGTAAGATATACTCAAGGCTTAACATTCTATAGATCGAAACTAAAAGACTATAAATAAAACCTTAAGGAACGGTCTTCGAGAGCTTCGATCAAATCTTCATGACTTCCAAAATGGTCCAAAAGCTTCAACGAAGCTTTAGGCATTGAATACGAGCTTTGAGAAGTCTTGAGATGTCGCTTTGAGTGTTCTCGTGAATTTGGCGACGATCTCCATAACTGCGCTCACAAATTATTAGTTCATGAATTATTTATGTTTGCTCATCATCCAAAACCAAATCCGGGGAGTCCAATACTCAACATTCTCCACCTTTTTGGTGATGACAAACCAATATAAATAATAATCAAAAATAATGATTCAAATGTAAAATACTTACTCTCCCTGCATTGATGACACGTTAATTCCAAATTGAATAAATATAAATTGCATCAATCAGACGAGTAAGATATATAATGAGAATCAATTTTTGAAATATCGGATTTGAAAATCCTTATATATATCTTAACTCCCCCTGAATCTAACATATCAAATTAGATTCTTGGAAATTGAGTTAAATTTTCATTTGCCCTAATCATTATCATTATCTCTCCCCCTTTGGCATTATCCCAAAAATGGGGGGGGGCATACAACGACAACAACAAGGATAAAGAAAATCCAACATCGGGAGTCGTAGAATATGACGATGGACCAAATTGACACCAAGGAAAATAGTCGAAAACGAATCAAAGTGTGCCAAATTGTCCATTTTCGAAAAACGAAAATTAAAATCATCAAAATACCAAATATAAATTAACTTATTGAATAAAGAAACGTACTCTCCAATACTCAATATTCTTGGTTAAATTTGTGCATGGAAAACAATTCTATGCAATCATAGAAATAAAATCTATTTAACCAAGTTTATAATCGTCGAGCGACGAAATCACATATCATAGACATTGAATGAATATTAAATGTGCGCAACGAAGTAAAAGAGAACATCGATGTATATATATAATAATATCATGAGTACATGCAAAAATACATCGACTACATCATATAAAGTGCAACATCTATATCAACATCAAAAAGATACAACATCATCATCGACACATCATCATCAAACATCCAAAATACATCAAATACGCCGACATCCAAAACATCAAAATACATCAAAACACCACCAAAACTCCATCCCTACCCAAAACACTCTCAAAAAGATGTATCATCCAATGATCACCGAAGAGTCCTCGAAACTGACGATCACGAGGAAGTGGCAGGATCAGCAGTCTCCGTGGGTCCAGTCGAGGGAGTGGACTCAGGCTCTGCTGCAAGGAGTGGTGTGTGGACAGAAGGGATCGTCGGGGCAGGAGTGGAGACATCGATGACTGGCTCAACGGTAGGAGTAACATCAGGAACATCAGCAGGCACGACTGGATCAGGGATATCAGTAGGAACAACAGCAGACTTATCCACTGGAGCAGACGTCTCTGGAGGACCTGAAGAAGTGGCAGCTCCAGCAGCAGATGTGGCAGCAGCAGCAGGAGTGGCCTCAGCGCCACGAGCAGGAGAATCAAGGAGATCATCGATATCCTCATCATCCATCTCCTCATCCTCAGAAACAGGAGGAGGGACCTCAACACCAATAACACGAGCAATGCGACACAGAATCTCCTCGGAACGAGCGTACCGAGACTCGAGACGACGAACGTCACGAGCGAGACTCTCAAGAGTGGTGGGAGGTGTGGAAGCAGCAGCAGCAGAAGAAGTGCCCTAAGAAGCTGAAGGAGTCGTTCCCTGCACGTGACAGAGTGCCACAAGAGATTTCTTTACGGCCGTCGAGTTCAGGGGAGGACCAAGAGGACGCTCATCGTCAGGAGGCAACGGCACGCGAAAATGACGAAACACCAGAGTCAACAGACAAGGATAAGGGATATGCACAGATTTAGTGGTCTTGCGAATACACTCGAAAGAGTCCATCTTATCGAGTATAACGCGAGCCCAATTAATCTCGCAACCCAAGAATAGAGCGTAAATCAACTTTAGGAAGGGCTGGGATGGCAGAGAAGATGAGCCGTACTTGGGAAGCAAGCACGACTTCAGAATGAGATTGAGCACCCATGCATTTGGCTTAAATGACTTCGAAGGAACACCAATGAAAGCTGGAGGGATCACATGGAAGATATCAGCGAGAACAGACTGATCCAAAGAGGAGATATCATCAACTGAAATGTCTGACTGGAGGAGACCAGACGACGAACAACCAAGCAACTCCCCCAAGATTTCTACCGTGAGGACTATAGGAGTCCCCAAGACAGTAGTCTCGATGGAGTGGCTCTCATCGTAGTGGCCCCGGACACAATTTGCATAGAAAAGTTTGACCAGGCGAGGATAGGGTCGAGGGTTCGCCTTAGGGTAGAAGCGAAGATAGTCTAGGAGCCCACTATAGGATAGGAGATCTGCTAAGCCAAGGAAGTCAGAAAACTGAACAAAGTGCTCCAATAGTAGCGGGCAGTGCTCAATACGGTTGTAAGCTGCTAGACACATAGGGTCGTCGCGACACAACGATATGTCTACACCACCTGCTGGCATTGGGGCCTTTCCCTTAGGCTGTCGAGTCCTAGGACGAAGTGGAGGAGTGGGTTCCCTATGGCCAGACTCATCCTCGGGTCTAAACTCAGTATCGGAATCAGGAGGTGTAGAGGGGGTATGGAGTATAGGCTTTCTGGACTTAGAATGTTTACCGGGTTTGACGGTCGCCGTCCTCTGCTTCTTCAGAGGAGGCGAAGACGGTGAAGGTTGGGTTGATTTAGCTCGGCGTTTGGGTTTAGAAGGATTCCTAGGGTTAGATGGCCCTACGGTCATGTGGGATGCCCCAGAGGGAGTGATCGGGATCCTCGTCTTTGCCATGATCGTGGCACAACGAGATCAATCAATAGATACAACCCTAAGCAACGAAACCCTAAAGCTGAAAATTAAACGGGCTAAATCAATAACAAACCCTAGAATGAAATCGAGACCTAGGAGAAGTAAGCAAGCCCTAGAAAATGAAATCGAGACCTAGGTCAAACCCTAGAGCTGGAATCGAGACCTAGGAGGAGGAGATATACCTAGGAGGAGTGATCGACGGCGGCGGTTGGTCAGAAGAACGCCGGAGATCGACGGAATACGAAGAGACTCGAGCGGGGGAAAGGGGATTTTCGAGTTGGGGAAAAGCTGGAGACCGACTAAAAGAAAAAGAAGTCGGATTGATTAAGTTTAAGTCGGTCAAAACACGAAAAGACGTGACTGCCCCCTGATCACTTAGTCGGTCTAAGTTCAAACGCTGACCGACTAGATGACGATCTAGTCGGTCGGTTAACGAGCTTGAACCGACTAAAGTGAAAACAAAGACAAATCGAAAATTTCTTGAACGAAAATTAGTCGGTCTACGTTCAACTACGGACCGACTAGAATGCAATCTAGTCGGTCGATAAGTAAACTTGAACCGACTAAAAGAGCTAAGCTGGAGAGGAAATCCTAATAGCTTGAATTAGTCGGTCTGAGTTCTTTTACTAACCGACTAGATACTGATCTAGTCGGTTGGTGATTGAACTGATACCGACTAAATGAGTCTAAAAGTTTAGAGATAGAGCTAGTCGGTCTGAGTTCATTAGCTGACCGACTAGATGTGAATCTAGTCGGTTGGTTGATGAACTGAGACCGACTAGAAGAGTCCAAAAATTGACAATTAAGTTCTCTCCTAAATACACTTGGACGAAACATCACAATCCTCTCAAAAATCATCTAAACTACCCCATTAAACATCGAAATCTCAAATACGACATTCAAATATGAATTCGAGCAAAAATTCAAAATATCACATAAAATCCCGAAAAATCCATTAAGTCTAGCATGAACGAAATATTGCGAAATATAATAGCATGCAAGATTATTGAATGAAACATGAATCCTATATCTCGGATTCACACATAATCCCCAATTCTCGACGCAACCGCACAAAGGAGTCCTCCTTTAGGGGTTTCGTGAAAATATCAGCGATTTGCTTTTGGGTTTCAACGTACACTAAAATGATGTCCTTTTTAGCAACATGATCATCTAAAAAGTGGTGTCGGATATCTATGTGTTTCGAACGGGAATGGTGTACCGGGTTCTTGGAAAGACATATTGCACTTTGGTTGTCAACCATGATAGGGCAAGTATCACAGTTTATACCAAAGTCTTTAAGTGTGTGTCTCATCCAAAGAACTTGAGCACACGCGGCACCGGCGGCAATATATTCTGCCTCGGTGGTTGAAAGTGATATCGAATTTTGCTTCTTGGAAAACCAAGAGACACGTGAATTTCCTATAAAATGGCAAGTGCCACTAGTACTCTTCCTGTCGGATTTGCATCCCGCATAATCAGCGTCACTATATGAGACTAACTCATATGTGCTAGATTTCAGATAAAGTAATCCAAAATCTAAAGTGTAACTTAGATAGAGAAAAATACGTTTTACCGCTACTAAGTGAGAATCCTTAGGTTGAGACTGATAACGAGCACAAATACAAACGACAAACATGATATCGGGCCTACTAGCGGTAATATAAAGTAAACTACCTATCATACCTCAATATAGACGAAGGTCTACATCTTTACCGCACGTATCCTTATCAAGATGCGTTGTAGTGCTCATAGGAGTCTTTTTCCCGGAGGCACTCTCCATTCCAAATTGCTTTAGTAACTCCACCGTATACTTCGTTTGGTGGATGAAGATTGCATCGTCCATTTGGCGAATTTGGAGACCTAAGAAATACTTGAGCTCACCCATGTGGCTCATCTCAAATTGTTCCTTCATAACATTAGAAAACTCTTCGCAAAGAGCAAAGTTAGTAGCACCGAAAATGATATCATCAACATATATTTGAACTAAAATTATATCATTATTCGAATGCTTAACAAAAAGTGTAGAATCGGCTTCTCCCATTTTAAAATTCAAATCCAAAAGAAAATTCTTTAGGCGATCATACCAAGCTCGAGGAGCTTGTCTCAAACCGTAAAGTGCTTTCTTTAGTTTAAAAACATGATTTGGAAATTTTTCATTAATAAAGCCCGGAGGGTGAGAACCATAAACTTCCTCAACGACATCTCCGTTTAAAAATGCACTTTTAACATCCATTTGAAATAATTTAAAATCCTTATGGCATGCAAAAGACAATAATAATCTAATTGATTCTAATCTAGCTACCGGAGCGAAAGATTCTTCGAAATCAATACCTTCCTCTTGACGTTAGCCTTGAGCAACTAACCGAGCTTTGTTCCGGACGACGACTTGGTTTTCGTCGGTTTTTTTCTTGAAGATCCACTTTGTCCCTATGACGGTGTGGTTCTTCGATGGCAATGGAACAAGCTCCCAAACTTCATTCCTCTCGAATTGAATGAGTTCCTCCTCCATGGCTAAGATCCAAGCGCTATCTTCGCATGCTTCATTAACATTCTTTGGCTCTATCGAGGAGGCAAAGGCACAATGAGCGAAGTAGTTCACTTGCGATCTCGTCTTGACACTATCATGGATATTACCAATGACTTGCTCATGAGGATGGTCACGAACGGTATGAAGCCGTTTGGGAATACCTTGATCACTAGGAACATTCTCAATAACTTCATTAGACGGGTTAGTCTCAATAGAAACAATAGAATCATTAGAGTTGGAATTACCAATTGAATCACATAAGACATCCATAGAGTCATCATCATTAGTAATTCTAGTTGGAACAAATCCTTCATTAAATGACACATGAAGCGACTCCTCGATCGTTGAGGTTCGTTTGTTGAATATCCGGTAGGCTTTGCTACGTGAAGAATATCCAACAAAAATCCCCTCATCGGATCTTGGATCGAATTTGTCCAAACTACCATACGTGTTCTTAATAAAACATTTCGAACCAAAAACACGAAAATGTTTAACTTGAGGCAACCTACCAAACAACAATTCATAACAAGTTTGTTTAGTGCCGGGCCTCAAAAGTATTCTATTAAACACATAGCAAGTGGTATGTACCGCTTCCGCCCAAAATTGATGGCCAAGTTGGCTATCATCAAGCATAGTGCGAGCACACTCCACTAGCGTCCTATTCTTTCTCTCAACTACACCATTTTGAGGAGGTGCACGAGGGAATGAAAAGGTGTGTGTAATACCAACTTCATCATAAAATGTCTCAAAAGACTCATTCTCAAATTCCCCTCCATGATCACTACGAATAGTGACAATGGTGGTTCCAATGAGATTTTGTACTTTCTTAACAAAAATTGTGAAGTTTTCAAAAGCTTCATTTTTATTACACAATGAAAATACCCAAGTAAACCTAGAAAAGTCATCAACGATGACAAGTCCATATCTAGCATTACCTAATGAAGCAACTCTAGTTGGCCCAAATAAATCTAGATGTAATAGCTCTAGAGGCCGCTTAGAAGAAATGCTTTTCTTAGGTTTAAATGAAGATTTTGGAAGCTTTCCTCGTTGACACGAGTCACAAAAGCTTTTCTTTTGAAAGACAAGCTTAGGGAAGCCTCTAATAGAATTTAACTTGGAAAGCTTAAAAAGTGTTCCAAAGTTCACATGACCAAAACGTCGATGCCATAAGTGTTGTTCACTTGTGTTGGCAATAAGACATTGTTCATGTGATCTTGGAAGATCTAGGATATATATATCCTTATGGCGTGTGCCGGAAAATAATAATTCATTATTATCTTTTCTTAAAATATGGCACATTCCTTTCGCAAAGTTAACCTTGTAACCTTTGTCACAAAGTTGACTTATTGAAATAAGATTGTGGTTTAATCCTTTAACAAGGTAAACATCACTTATAATGGGTTTAGAAGGATTACCCACTTTACCAATATCTATGATGGTTCCGCTCTCGTTGCCTCCAAATACGACGCGGTTTCCATTTGCAATGGGAACCACTCCGGAGAGCAATTGAGCGTCACCCGTCATGTGTTTTGAACACCCGCTATCGAGTATCCAATTTCTCTTGGAGCTAAATTTAAATTTGTTGCTCCGTTCCTTTTTCTTGAGTACATATAGATATGAAATGTTGTATCATGGTACCCAAGGTCATTGGGTCCAAAAGATTAGACCTTTGGAAGCCAAGTCCAATTGGACTTAGACTTCCCCACATAATTACTACTATGCACAACATTCGAAAAATAAGCATTCATATAAACTTGTTTTTCATCCATGCTTGTGTCCTTTGGGCTCCAAATAGTGAAAATGTTGGGAGCCCTCATCCTATTGGGAGCATGCATGCGACGTTGATTTCTACGTGATGTATGTTGTGGATAGGCATAAGGAACATGATGGAATGGTGCATGCGGATAATTATTCATATGATGTTGTGGGTGAACATATGCATGTGAGAGAACACGTGCGTGAGGATGTCTCACATGGGTGCACGTGCCCGTGAATGTGTTGCATAAAAATCATCAAATGTGTGAGCCGGTGGAGTAGGACGTGTGTTCCTACGTGGCATGGTATTTGTGTACATGTAGGCATGACCCTTCTTTGGAGGTCCACCCAAAGTGGGTTTCTTTCCAAAAGAGGGTGTGTGCGAAGTGGAAGCACCATTGGTAGATGAACTACCAATAGAGTGTTTGCTCCCACTCGGTGAGGCATCGGAAGTAGGCCTAACAAAAGTAGTGGCCAATTTGGATGAACTCCCTATCTTATACCCCAAGCCAATGTGGTGATTGCCCGGAAGTAAATCATTTAGGATGTTATCCAAATGGTCTTTACCCTTATTGAATTTATTAATTCGGCCTATCGTGCCCTCATATTTCTCGGTGAGAGAATGCATCGAAGCACCCAAAGTGGAAATTTGCGATGTGAGCACATAAACACGAGACTTGAGATTTTCATTCTCAATACTCAAAGTCGAGTTTTGAGAAGTCAAATCCGATATCCTATGTTCTTCCGAATCCTCAACACTAACATGTTCAAGTTTAGATTTGAGATTAACAATCTCATTTCTTAACTCTTCAACAACGGTGTCGTTGTTGGTGATGATAGTCTTAGGCGAGGTTTGAATGCTAGCTAGGTCATCTTTTACCTTAGTATACCTATTTACCAATTTAGTATACTTAGACCATAATTGAGAATTAGCATTCCTAAGGTCATCCATAGTTACCTCATCGCCTTCGTTGTCGCTATCATCGGAAGAGGAGGATCCTTGATCATGCTCCTCTCTTGCCATGAAGCACATGTGCGCTTGCTCCACTTTCTCATCGTCCGACTCTCCGCTTGAGGAATCCTCGGAGTCGGTGAATGTTGCTCCGACAAGTCCCTTTTGTACCCCTTTTTGTACTTCTTGGACTTATCGAATTTCGACGCCTTCCACTTCTCCTTTTGCTTATTTAGAGGACACTCCGCTTTCATGTGTCCTGGCTTATTGCACTTGAAACACAAAGGAGAGGAGGAGGCGTTAGAAGAACCAAATTTAGCTTTGCTCTTATAGTTACCTTTTCGGAAGAAACGGTTGAACTTCTTGGCCATGAGTGCCATGGACTCCAAGTCCAACTCGTTTTCCGAGTCTTCATCATCGGTTGATGTGGATGTGGATGGAGCGGCCTTGAAAGCAATAGCCTTCTTCTTTGGCTCGTCTTGCTTTAGGTAGGACTTCATCTTTTCCTGCAACTTAACCTTGCTATCCTTGCGTACCTCGTATGACATTAAAGTACACATTAGTTGAACTACGGTGTACTTATTCATATCATTACCTTCCTCGATGGCGAAGGTACGCTTTTCCCAACTAGAAGGAAGTCCTTCGATAAGTTTCGAACACTTCTCCTTTTGGGTGTAGGTTTTGCCGAGAGCTTCCAACTCGTTTATGATGTCGACGAAGCGAGCATAATACTCCTACATCTTCTCACCCTGTTGCATATGAAACATTTCGTAATCTTTGTTAACAACAACGAGTTTAGAGTCTCTTACCATACTCGTCCCTTCATGTAGTATGAGGAGGGAGTTCCAAATTTGATATGCACTCTTACATGTGCATATCTTATTGAAGTCCTCGGGCTCCAATGCGCATTGCAAGGCGTTCATTGCCTTGGCATTGCTTACCTCCGCGGCGACCTCCGCGGGAGTCCACTTCTCAAAGTCTTCTTCGGCGGGCTCGACGTATTCCTTCATCGTGGTCCTCCATAGAGATGCACTCCGGAGGAAAGTGTCACGACCCGCTTCCCTAAAATGGAGGCGAGACGTGAAAAGGTCCGCACGAGAGTGGAGCTGTGAAGCCCCAAACCCGATAAGCGTCCACAATACATAAACAGGTCCCTGTAACCACAACAGAATAGCAATAATAACACAAGGAGAGACTGAGATAAAATTCACATCTCACAAATATTGTCCAGTATCACAAATAAGTTCAACATCCAGAAAAGCCACCAGGCTAAAAGAAAAGAGTCTAAAGGCCCAGAACAAGGCCAACAAAAGCAACGATATAACAAAGTATGGGTGCCACGCACCAATAATAAACAACTGTCTAACAAAAATAAAACGCAACGGAGACACTAGGACTGGTCCCCAGTGTCCACGTACTCCCCGTCAAACACAAGCTCGGGCTCGGCGTCAGCAAACACCTCGTCCTCAACGAGGTACTCGGGCTCAAGATCTAACATGTGTCACCCAAAAGAGTAAAGGGGCACATGTCAGCAAGTCTAAAAGACTTGGGCAAGGAAACTGAAAGTGAGGCATCTAGCAACCTAGCAGTTATAGTATTAAGTAATGACATGACAGTTAAGCATGATGCAACAGTTTAAAAAGAGAAGCAAGCATGCACAATGTAGCAAAAGCTACCAAATCACTAATCACTTATCATTTAACACTTATCACTTATCACTTATCACTTATCACTTAGTGCATAGAGAGTCCACCTGCTGGCCAGCTCGTGGCTCAGGCCGCTTATCTCTACCACTATTAATCACTTGTCAATGGTAAACACTTAGTGCATAGAGAGTCCACCTGCTGGCCAGCTCGTGGCTCAGGCCGCTTATCTCTATCACTATTAATCACTTGTGCACTAGAGAGTCCACCTGCTGGCCGGAGTGGCGGATCAGGCCAACTCGGGGCTCAGGCCGCTTATCTCTTACCCCACCCATATGTGTCGAGCGTTGGGGTTTCCAACTCACTAAGCTCGCTTCTGGAACACGAGCCAGGAATATAATATTGTAGCGTGCGCTACGCAATCACGATGAATAATCACTATGCAAAGACATGAACAGATATTTGCGTACCGTTAATTTAAATTAAACGTGACAGGCAAAATGCAATGACATGAACATATTCGCGTACCGTTAATTGAAAGTAAACATGACATGGTAATTGTGCAACATGCTAATAGTCGGAATTAGCTTCGTTGTCAAGCTAATTCCCCAATTTGCGCCTAGGCGAGCTTCATTTTGTCGCCTAGCCTCTTTTACGCCTACAACATGCAAATGGCCTAAAACATGGCCTAAACCCTAAGTGGCAAGTTTCACTTGCCTAGCACCGGGGATGACGATCAACCTCGTCACACGGATGCTATCTACGAGGAAATCGCTGTTTTGGGGGAGACAAACATCAAACACATGAAATTAATTAGGGTTTCACCAAAATTATAAATAAGTTATAAAAACAACGGTAGATCGATCTCTTACCGAGAGGAGACGGAAGGAACACTCCGGGGAACCCTAGGATCAAATCTGGAGAAGATTGGAGAAGATTGGGGAAACTAGGGTTTTGGGGGATTTGGGGATTTGATGGGTTTTGGTGAGATTTTGGGGAAGATGAGAGGTAGATAGGGTAGATGGATGGTTTGGATGATGGATTTAGGGCTTGGAATGAAGCAATGGAGCTTGGAGGAAGGTGGGGGATCAATGGGGGCGATTTTAGGGTTTAGGGTCGAGTTGGAGGGGAAGAAAACGTTTGGGTTGGGTATTTATAGGCTAGGCTGGCGGCTAGGGCAAAACTAGGGTTTACAGCACTAGTTAGTCGGTCAAAGAACAACCACTGACCGACTAGTTTGACAACTAGTCGGTCGGTCGACCAACGCAGACCGACTAAGTGTAAACAGTAGCTACAGGTGAAATTAGGATTCTAGAGTTAGTCGGTCCATGAACAAATACTGACCGACTAGTTTGGCAACTAGTCGGTCGATGAACGTTCTTAGACCGACTAAGAGTAAACAGTAACTGATACAAAAATAATTTGATGAGTTAGTCGGTTCAAGAAGCATTGCTGACCGACTAGTTTGCAACCTAGTCGGTCAACCAACGTTCTTAGACCGACTAACGATAAACAGTAACTCCTGAGAAATTTAGAAAGCTAACTAGTCGGTCCAAGAAGGATTGCCGACCGACTGGATCGTCATCTAGTCGGTCGGTGGCCCTTCTTACACCGGCTAATGAGCACAGAAAGTACCGATACGGAGCGCGGGGCCCCGGGATCGATTCCTAAGACTCCTAGGCTTGATCTAATAGTTAGATACGACCGTTATGAAGCCCGTCACGAGTGACAAACTTCGAAATCGACAATCCTAAGAAAGAAGCGAGAAAATACGACGAATCGATCGAAAATGAAAACTACGGAGACGAAAACCACACAAGAGGAGAAAATCCACCAAAACACATATTATAATATATATAAAATCCAGATACATGAAAAGCAGTCTTTACATCCTCCCCAACTTAAGAAAAATTCCGTCCTCGGAATTTCCAAAACTCACGAGTCCGGAAACAAAAGTGGAAAACGCTCTCGCATCTCATCCTCATTCTCCCAAGTAGACTCTCCAGGTGAACCGTGTCGCCACATCACACTCACAAGATTAACAATCTTGTTCCGAAGCGATTTCTGACGCCTGTCCAGAATCTGCACTGGATGCTGGTCATACGTCATATCGGGGCGAACGGTAATCTCCGAAAAATCCACCGCATGAGACGGATCGCTAATGTATCGACGAAGCTGCGACACATGGAAAACATTGTGAACTCCTTCCAAAGACGGCGGCAAGGCCAAGCGATAAGCTACCTCGCCAACCCTCTCCAAAACGTCAAACGGTCCAATGTATCGCGGGCTCAACTTTCCACGCTTCCCAAAACGAATCACACCACGATTCGGGGAAATCTTCAAGAACACATGGTCACCCGGCTGAAACTCCAAAGGACGACGTTTAGCATCCGCCCAATGCTTAAAACGGTCCTGAGCAATTCTCAACCTCTCCCGAATATTCCTGACGATCTCCACGGCCTCCACGATCATCTCAGGTCCCAACAACTCCCGATCACCAACGTCATCCCAACTCAATGGCGATCGACATTTCCTCCCATAAAGAGCGGCGAAAGGCGCCATGCCAATACTCGCCTGGAAGCTGTTGTTGTAAGAGAACTCCACCAAGTGTAGATGGTCCTCCCACGAACCCTTGAAATCCAACATGCACGCCCTCAGCATGTCTTCCAAAATCTGAATCGTCCTCTCGGACTGGCCATCCGTCTGCGGATGGTACGCCGTACTGAAACTCAGACGCGTACCCAAGCTCTTCTGCAAACTCTGCCAGAACTGAGATGTGAACCTCGTGTCTCTGTCAGACACGATACTCACGGGGACTCCATGAAGTCGCACAACTTCCTGCACGATTCACGTTACATCACTACACAAACTAGGAAAAGGAATTAAAGACGGAGAGTAAAAGAATTTTACCTCCATATATCTCCTTGCTAGCGCCTCAGTGGACTGTCCCACTCGGAACGGAATAAAGTGCGCAGATTTGGTCAATCGATCCACGATCACCCAAATCGCGTCATTCTGCTTCGGACTCCGAGGTAGTCCAGTCACGAAATCCATAGTGATGTGTTGCCACTTCCACTCCGGAATCGGAAGCGGTTGTAGCAACCCGGCCGAACGCTGATGCTCCGCCTTCACTTGCTGGCAAACCAAGCACTTGGCTACACTCCGAGCCACGCTCCTCTTCATACCATGCCACCAATAATTCAGACGAAGATCCTGGTACATCTTGGTGCCACCAGGATGCACAGAATACGGCGAACTGTGTGCCTCCACCATCAGCTCATCTCTGATATCCCCAGCAGGCACACACAACCTGGCTCCAAACCTCAGCGAGCCATCCTCATGAATCAAGAAGTCAGTCCGCAGACCGGCTTCCACCATCTCCCGAATCCTCACCAGCTTCGGATCCTCAGCCTGGCCAGCCTTAATCCGATCCACGATCGTCGACTGTACCTGCATGTACATCAACGAAGAAGCCTCCCCAGGAAGGACAATTTCCACTCCAGACTCGCAAAAATCCTGCTGCAATCTCCACTGCGAGGTCAAAATCATCACCGCTGGCAGCCTACTCAAAGCATCTGGAACCACATTCACCTTGCCAGGGTGATACTGCAAATCAATATCATAATCCGCCATAAGCTCCAACCATCGACGCTGTCGCATGTTGAGCTCCTTCTGAGTGAAAATATACTTCAAGCTTTTGTGATCGGTGAAAATCTTCACTTTCTCACTCAGCAAGAAGTGCCTCCAAATGTTAAGAGCAAACACAACGGCAGCCAACTCCAAATCATGCGTCGGATAATTCTTCTCATGAACCTTAAGCTGACGAGACGCATACGCCACAACATGCCCATGCTGATGCAACACACAACCGAGACCCTTGCCGGAAGCATCGCAAAAGATCTCAAATCCACCGCTGCGATCAGGCACAACCAAAATAGGGGCAGTCGTCAACCTCTCCTTCAGAACACCAAAAGCACTCTCACAATCACCCGACCAAACATAAGCAACATCCTTCCGCGTCAACCTGGTCATCGGCTCAGCAATACGAGAAAAGTCCTTAATGAATCGCCGATAATAACCAGCAAGCCCAAGAAAACTCCGAATCTCAGACGCAGACGACGGAACAGGCCACTCCCTGATGGCCCTAATCTTCTCGGGATCCACAGAAATACCACCTCCAGACACCACATGCCCCAGAAAAGCAACTCGATCCAGCCAAAACTCGCACTTCGAAAACTTAGCATACAACCGATGCTTCCTCAAAATCTCCAACACCGTCCTCAAGTGCGAGGCATGCTCTTCCTCCGACTTCGAATAGATCAGAATGTCGTCAATAAAGATAACGACAAACTTATCCAAAAAGTCGTAGAAAATCAGGTTCATAAGATTCATGAAAACTGCGGGCGCGTTAGTTACGCCAAATGGCATAACCACGAACTCATAGTGTCCATACTTCGTCCTGAACGCTGTCTTCGGAACATCTCCCTTATTCACCTTCAACTGATGGTAACCACTCCTCAAATCCAACTTAGAAAACACCCTCGAACCTCCAAGCTGATCAAAAATATCATCAATGCGAGGCAACGGGTATTTATTCTTAATGGTCACCGCATTCAACTCCCGATAATCCACGCACATGCGACGTGAACCATCCTTCTTCTTAACCAACAACACCGGTGCTCCCCACGGAGACACGCTAGGATTAATATAACCCTTCTGCAACAGCTCATCCAACTGCTTCCGCAACTCTTCCAATTCTGCAGGTGCCATACGATACGGCGCCTTCGAAATCGGCTGCGCACCTGGGACAAAATCGATAGAAAATTCCAAAGCCCGATCAGGTGGCAAACCAGACATCTCCTCGGGGAAGACGTCGCCAAAATCACGCACCACGGCTGGCCACTCCAGCTCCAACTGCATAGCCACAGCCTCTACCGGCCTGGCTCGAAATCTGACAGGACCAAGCGAACTGCTACCACGACTGAACTCAAACACTGGATGTCCGGGAATCTCGAACACCACCTTCTTCCTTCGACAGTCAATCGTAGCATAGAAGCTCGCAAGCCAATCCATCCCAAAGACCGCATCGTAGTTGGTGATGTTGTGGACAATAAAATCAGCATAAAGCTCATGTCCACAAACCACCACAGAGCAAGGACTGCACCCACGATGCACCGAGACCACACCATTCCCTGTAACGATATTCCAACTCTTGGGGAGAGGGGACGTCGACAAGGAATGCCTCTCCACGAAGCTCCGAGAAATAATGCACATCGATGCACCAGAGTCAAAGAGGACTCGTGCAGGAAATGTGCACACCAAAAGCACACCTAATCAATCAATTAACAATCAAACCCTAGTCTAGCAAACAAGCAAGTTCAAGCAAACAACATAATCTAGCAATCAAGACCAAATAGGAAAGTAATAGCTAGAATGAGGATTACCTGCGATAACCTCATCCACAGCTTCGCTCTCCGCAGCGGTCATCAGAAAAGCCTGCCTCCTCGGCGGAGCAGCCTGCTGAAAAGCCTGCCTCTGCGGAACAAGAGCTGCTCCACGTCCAGCAGGAACAGACGCTCGCTGCTGCAACGGCTGGGCAGCAATAGGTGCCTTCCAAGGCTGCTTCAACCTCGGGCACTCCCTGAGAGCATGGGCGGGATCTCCGCAGGCGATACATTGCCCCAAGAACCTCCTACACGATTCCTTGACATGGCCCTCCTTGCCACAAAAATGGCAAGTCCTCCGAGCAGGCCCTACTGGCCTCTTAAACTGAACAGGCTGGTTCGGCCTGAATCCAGGCCTAACCACAGCTCTCGCCTGTTCCACAGGCCTCTTCCCAGCACCAACCACAGATCCTCTCCTCTGGTTCACGAGCAGCTCCTGCCTCTTGGCAGCTACTAGAACCTTCTGATAAGATTCCCGGTCAGAGGAGGTCACAAAGCTCTGGAGCTCCGAAGCAAGCCCCTGCAGGAACCTCTGAGCTCTCTCCTCAGCGTCCTGCACCATCTTCGGCGCAAACCGACTAAGCCTCATGAACTCCTGGTGGTACATGTCCACCGACGAATTCCCCTGCTTCAGATCGATAAAACGCTGCAGCATCTCCTCC
Source organism: Scilla litardierei (assembly GCA_030789695.1). NCBI lineage: Eukaryota > Viridiplantae > Streptophyta > Magnoliopsida > Asparagales > Asparagaceae > Scilla > Scilla litardierei. The sequence continues at coordinate 118,792,145 of CM061134.1, forward strand.
TTGGCAGCCTTCGGGAAGAACTCACCCTCAAATCTGGCTTTGAAGGTAGCCCAAGCCATCGGCTCCACCAACAACTTCTCCTCTGCATCCCACCAATTCCTGGCGTTATCCTTCAGCTGCCTCTTCGCCAAATCAACCCATCCAGCCGGGGTGATCTTGTCCATCTTCAGATTGTCCTCGACGTTCCGAATCCACTCATCGGCAGCCAGAGGACCCTCAGAACCATCAAAATATGCGGGACCCAGCTCCCGAAATTGCTTCGCTCCTGGCTCAGAGCGAGGGGCATCCGGAAGAACCCGGGTAGCTCGAGCAGGTGGAGCATTCTGGACTTGCAAAAGCACGCCCTGCTGCACTTGCATCATCTGGATCATCATCCGCATCATCTCACCGCTGGTGGGTTCCCGCTCAGGCTCCTCATCATGAGGGAGCGCACCACTGCCCCCACCACGGGTGAAACGTCTTCCTGCCATCTAGTGACACGGAAAACAAATCAGATTAGACTCATAGCTTATGACTCGAACGTCGAACTTAGTTTATTGGACATTCTAATGTTATTATCGCTATTCCAAGAATCGCAGTTACAGAAGAGGACCTGCATGGGCCACCACTAAAACCTGTCACGACCCGCTTCCCTAAAATGGAGGCGAGACGTGAAAAGGTCCGCACGAGAGTGGAGCTGTGAAGCCCCAAACCCGATAAGCGTCCACAATACATAAACAGGTCCCTGTAACCACAACAGAATAGCAATAATAACACAAGGAGAGACTGAGATAAAATTCACATCTCACAAATATTGTCCAGTATCACAAATAAGTTCAACATCCAGAAAAGCCACCAGGCTAAAAGAAAAGAGTCTAAAGGCCCAGAACAAGGCCAACAAAAGCAACGATATAACAAAGTATGGGTGCCACGCACCAATAATAAACAACTGTCTAACAAAAATAAAACGCAACGGAGACACTAGGACTGGTCCCCAGTGTCCACGTACTCCCCGTCAAACACAAGCTCGGGCTCGGCGTCAGCAAACACCTCGTCCTCAACGAGGTACTCGGGCTCAAGATCTAACATGTGTCACCCAAAAGAGTAAAGGGGCACATGTCAGCAAGTCTAAAAGACTTGGGCAAGGAAACTGAAAGTGAGGCATCTAGCAACCTAGCAGTTATAGTATTAAGTAATGACATGACAGTTAAGCATGATGCAACAGTTTAAAAAGAGAAGCAAGCATGCACAATGTAGCAAAAGCTACCAAATCACTAATCACTTATCATTTAACACTTATCACTTATCACTTATCACTTATCACTTAGTGCATAGAGAGTCCACCTGCTGGCCAGCTCGTGGCTCAGGCCGCTTATCTCTACCACTATTAATCACTTGTCAATGGTAAACACTTAGTGCATAGAGAGTCCACCTGCTGGCCAGCTCGTGGCTCAGGCCGCTTATCTCTATCACTATTAATCACTTGTGCACTAGAGAGTCCACCTGCTGGCCGGAGTGGCGGATCAGGCCAACTCGGGGCTCAGGCCGCTTATCTCTTACCCCACCCATATGTGTCGAGCGTTGGGGTTTCCAACTCACTAAGCTCGCTTCTGGAACACGAGCCAGGAATATAATATTGTAGCGTGCGCTACGCAATCACGATGAATAATCACTATGCAAAGACATGAACAGATATTTGCGTACCGTTAATTTAAATTAAACGTGACAGGCAAAATGCAATGACATGAACATATTCGCGTACCGTTAATTGAAAGTAAACATGACATGGTAATTGTGCAACATGCTAATAGTCGGAATTAGCTTCGTTGTCAAGCTAATTCCCCAATTTGCGCCTAGGCGAGCTTCATTTTGTCGCCTAGCCTCTTTTACGCCTACAACATGCAAATGGCCTAAAACATGGCCTAAACCCTAAGTGGCAAGTTTCACTTGCCTAGCACCGGGGATGACGATCAACCTCGTCACACGGATGCTATCTACGAGGAAATCGCTGTTTTGGGGGAGACAAACATCAAACACATGAAATTAATTAGGGTTTCACCAAAATTATAAATAAGTTATAAAAACAACGGTAGATCGATCTCTTACCGAGAGGAGACGGAAGGAACACTCCGGGGAACCCTAGGATCAAATCTGGAGAAGATTGGAGAAGATTGGGGAAACTAGGGTTTTGGGGGATTTGGGGATTTGATGGGTTTTGGTGAGATTTTGGGGAAGATGAGAGGTAGATAGGGTAGATGGATGGTTTGGATGATGGATTTAGGGCTTGGAATGAAGCAATGGAGCTTGGAGGAAGGTGGGGGATCAATGGGGGCGATTTTAGGGTTTAGGGTCGAGTTGGAGGGGAAGAAAACGTTTGGGTTGGGTATTTATAGGCTAGGCTGGCGGCTAGGGCAAAACTAGGGTTTACAGCACTAGTTAGTCGGTCAAAGAACAACCACTGACCGACTAGTTTGACAACTAGTCGGTCGGTCGACCAACGCAGACCGACTAAGTGTAAACAGTAGCTACAGGTGAAATTAGGATTCTAGAGTTAGTCGGTCCATGAACAAATACTGACCGACTAGTTTGGCAACTAGTCGGTCGATGAACGTTCTTAGACCGACTAAGAGTAAACAGTAACTGATACAAAAATAATTTGATGAGTTAGTCGGTTCAAGAAGCATTGCTGACCGACTAGTTTGCAACCTAGTCGGTCAACCAACGTTCTTAGACCGACTAACGATAAACAGTAACTCCTGAGAAATTTAGAAAGCTAACTAGTCGGTCCAAGAAGGATTGCCGACCGACTGGATCGTCATCTAGTCGGTCGGTGGCCCTTCTTACACCGGCTAATGAGCACAGAAAGTACCGATACGGAGCGCGGGGCCCCGGGATCGATTCCTAAGACTCCTAGGCTTGATCTAATAGTTAGATACGACCGTTATGAAGCCCGTCACGAGTGACAAACTTCGAAATCGACAATCCTAAGAAAGAAGCGAGAAAATACGACGAATCGATCGAAAATGAAAACTACGGAGACGAAAACCACACAAGAGGAGAAAATCCACCAAAACACATATTATAATATATATAAAATCCAGATACATGAAAAGCAGTCGTTACAGAAAGTTTCCATCCGGCATTTCCAGTAGCCGTAGTTGGTACCGTTGAAGAATGGAGGCCTCGTTGAGGAATGTCCTTCCATCACCGAAGATGCTCCTTCACGGTTCCTGAAGGTGCCATAGTCGGAAGGTGGACGCACGGTCTTGTTGTCATTGGCAGACATAGCGTAGACTTGGCTCTGATACCAAATGTAATGCCCTACAAGCTACTGCACAAGTACTAGAGGGGGGGGGGGGGTGAATAGTACTTTAAAAATAACAAGGAGTATAATTCCTAATTATCGTACAAACAACTACCAAATCAATTTGCGGAAGCTTAAATTGATGACAAAAATAAAATTAACAATGCTAACAATAGATATTACTGGGTTCGGATCCACCCAAGTCTCCCCGACTTGTTCCTGGTGATCCTACGTCCGAACCACCCGGATCCCCTCCGGATACTTAGGTTAGAAACCCTAACCCAAGATTTCCACTATGAATATCTTGTGAAAAACCTTCACAAGATCAAATCATACATGCAATGGCAATAGTGAATCCCACAACCCGGGATCACAACCTTCTCTCACAACCGAGAGAATCAAAAGCAATAAATGAGTTTATATGAAATAAACAACTTACCACAAACCCTATACCTTGAGTATTCTTACCAAATAGGTGCAAGGAGGGATTTGAGGAAGAGAAAGTCACCAAGACCTAGCACCATTGAAATGAGTAGCAATGGGTGCCTTGGAGTGATTAGGAAACTTGAATCAAGCTAGAGCTTGAATGGCTTACCAAGAACAAACTTCTCTCAAGATGGATTCTAGATCTAGAAAGTGAGAGAATGGATTTCTTGTGAGGGAGAGAGCTTTGGAAATATGTGAGAATCTCTAACTCTTTCAATCTCAATGAATCTCTTAATGGCAGCTCTAACCTAGAGAGAAATGACCAAGCTTCGTATTTATAGGGTCCCATAAAAACGAGCTAGGTCAAATCCCAACGGATAGAAATCTGAAGCAGTTAGTCGGTCAAAGAACAACCACTGACCGACTAGTTCATCAACTAGTCGGTCGGTCAAACAACATGGACCGACTAAGTGATGAACAGTGAACAGATTGAATTTCAGACCTAGAAATCTACTCGGTCCAAGAAGACTTTTCGACCGACTAGTTTCTCAACTAGTCGGTCGGTCAGTTAACTTAGACCGACTATGAGTCAAAAACTATAAGTCTGAATACAAGTTGATTTAGTTGGTCCAAGAACAAATGTTGACCGACTAGATCATCAACTAGTCGGTCGCCAAACGTTCTTAGACCGACTAACGATAAACAGTAGCTTAGGAGAAAATTGGCATGAATAGTAAAGCTCAACTAGTCGGTCAAAGAAGCATCATTGACCGACTAGTTCACAAACTAGTCGGTCGGTGAGTCAACGTAGACCGACTAACTGTAAACAGTACTGAGCAAGAAAAGACTAACTGAAACTAGTCGGTCCAAGAAGCCTTGCCGACCGACTAGATCACCATCTAGTCGGTCAGTTCTTCTTCTTGAACCAACTAAAATGCACAAAAAGTCCGAATCAAAGCGCGATGCTTCGAGGAAGTTAGAATGGACTTCTACTAAGATCCTAGAGCTAAGATATGAGCGTTATGAAGATAGAAATGTAAGATATACTCAAGGCTTAACATTCTATAGATCGAAACTAAAAGACTATAAATAAAACCTTAAGGAACGGTCTTCGAGAGCTTCGATCAAATCTTCATGACTTCCAAAATGGTCCAAAAGCTTCAACGAAGCTTTACGCATTGAATACGAGCTTTGAGAAGTCTTGAGATATCGCTTTGAGTGTTCTCGTTAATTTGGCGACGATCTCCATAACTGCGCTCACAAATTATTAGGTCATGAATTATTTATGTTTGCTCATCATCCAAAACCAAATCCGGGGAGTCCAATACTCAACATTACAATCACATATGCCTTGAAGTATACTTTGAAGGAGCAAGTGTGTTGTGTGTTGAAGTCTCTTCCAAGAAGAGAGAAAAGCCTTTTCTCTTGTCACCACTAATTGCCTAAATGATATCACTTTGATTCTAGGTTGGAGAGCAAGAGAGAATGAGATTGGGATTCTAAAGCTTTTGAAATTTAGAGCTTTGAAAAACTTGAATATGAAAGTTATGGTTTTTCAAGAGATGATCAAGAAGATGACTCCTCAATGGAACAATAGAAGATCTCTTTATAGGTTTCCCAAAACCCTCAAACAAAATCCCCAAAAATCCCTTTGAAATATGTGGAGAAAAATCCAACAGATAGAATTTACACACTCGACAGTCGACTGGTGAAGAAATCACAGTCGACCGCTGCACTGTGTCAGAGGGTAGGTGAGAATTCAAACGGTAACTTACCATGTTGGACAGTCGACTGATGAAGGAATGACATGCGCCTATAAACCTAACAGGCGACTAAAAACCCTTCTACAGGCGACTGGCTGCAACATGAGTAAGTTGAGAAAACTCAGAAAGTTTCGGGAAGACATGACATGTGACTGATGTGGAACTCACAGGCACCTGTGCCATGGGTAGGCGATTATGAAACCAACATCAGTCGTCTGTCACTAATAAGTGAAACTTTTCAGAGAGCAGAGTTGCAGAGAAAGAATCGACAGGCGACTGTTGAAGCATTAACAGTCGATTGTGCCTTGGTCAGGGGGCTATCAATCCAACATCAGTCGTCTGGCCTTATGAAGAAGAAAATGATCTTTAGCTATGAGAGAGACATGCGACTGACTAACAAATCACATGTTCATGTAGCTTGGACAGGCGCCTGTCTTTTGTACTGCAGTCGCCTGGTTAGAGTTAAAGCAAAAAGCCCAAAAACCAATTGATAAAGTATGTGCATAACATGCGATTATAGAACAAATCACACGCGACTGTTTGGAGACATGCGCCTGTAAAACGTTCAGCAGTCGCCTATTGAAATACAAAAATGCACATGCTTGAGAAATGTGTATTGGAGGCTTAGGAAAAGTGATCTAATGTTTACCTAGTATAGAAATAAAGATGTGTGTACGCTCCAACATAGTTCTACTTCTAAGCTACATACTAGAAGAGAATAAAAAGATCACACTTTGTAGAAGCCTCTCTTCTATCCAAAGAATGAGCTTGAAGTCTTCTAGGAGCTTCATTCACCATCTTTGATCATCCAATCCACTTTTCATGCTTGATTGATCCTTGAGTGACATCCATTGCTAATTGATCTTCATGATATGCTTAGGCAATGGATTAACTGCAAATAGGGGATTAGTCACAAGTATTTATGTTTGCTTATCATCAACACCAAGTAGGGAGAAGTCCAATACTGAACATTTGTAAGGATCGCCTTACCCTTGCAATACTAACAACAACACACTAGGAGGGGCGGGGGTGGGGGTGAATAGTATAATGGCAATAAAATTGTCCAATTAAAATTAAACTTGCAAATGCGGAATAATAAATGCAAGAGGAAATAATTGAGACAATCAATCCACACGCAAACACAAGATATTACACTGGTTCCCAAAAACTTGGGTACGTCCAGCCACACCAATATTCACTATATTCCCACAAAGATAAGTAAATACAAATCCCACAAAGAGATACCTCACCAAGAGGATTTTGCCCTACACAAGGACCCAACCAACCCTACACATGGGTCAAACTCCCACCTAGAGAATTACTAACTCCCACTCAGAGAATTAGGGTTAGCCCTACAGTAGGACATCAAACTCCCACAAAGAGAGTTATTCTCACTAAGAGAATATCCTTATCCTACAAAGAGATAAGCTCCCACAAAGAGTGAAAAAATAATTCCCACAAAGAGAATTAGTGTTACAAGAATCACCAAGTAAAATAAATACTCTTACCTATGCCTTGAGATACTTACTCATAGATGAATGCAAGGCATGTAAGAGGATCTCCAAGTGTTGAGATTGGCTTGAAAGCACTTGGATGATTTCCCTTGAGCTGGACTTCAATGGATGAAGAGGAATGAGAGCTCAAAGAGGGAAATGAGAGAGTTCGAGAGTGGCTTATTGATCTCTTATGATTTTCAATGCATCAAGAAAATTCTAATGAACTCAGCACACCCATATATATAGGAACCCTATATCAACCCTCAAAACCCAAGAAAACAGCAAAAAGCACAAGGCTGCAACGGCTAGTTTCTGGGCAGAAACGTCAAGGACAGTCGACTGATGAACAAATGCCAGTCGACTGTTCAACGGCTAGAAAATATCTAACGGCTATAATCTGAGCCAGGACAGTCGACTGATGAAGTCGATACAGTCGACTGTAAACAGAACAGGTGCCTGTAAAACCTTTAGAGGCGACTGCTGCAGGGGATAGAATAAAACAGAGAGCTGCACTCTTTCTCCAGATAAGCATACATGCGACTGATGTAAATAATACAATCGACTGTAAAATAGTCAAGCGACTGTAAATCCTTCATCAGTCGACTGCTGTAGGAGATGGAGAAAACAGAGAGAAGCAGTATATGCACAGACAACTATTAACCAATTCACATGTGACTGTAAATATACAGATGACTGTAAACTGAGCATCAGTCGACTGTTGTAAAAAGCTCAAGTAGAGTCAATAGAAATATTGACTTGAGTAGTGCATATCAGTCGACTGTAGAAGGATCGACAGGTGACTGGAAATCACCCAGTCAACTGTAAATCCTTCACCAGGCGACTAATGGAAATCCAAAGACTCCAAATGACTCTTTGGTCAAGATGAACCTATTAGGTTGGATTCTATGATAATCCTAAGGCTCACTAAGATGGCTAAATGCATATGCATGAATGATTAGACCATCTATCAAGGCATTACATTAACCTAGAATCAAATGAGAGAGAAAGCAATAAAGGAAGTATTACATGGATTACATTGCTTTCCTTAGACTCTCTGTCTTCAATCTTTATGCCTTGATGCTCCCCATCATCTCCAAGCTTTGGCACCCCTTGAGTCCAAGGTTTGGCCCTTCTCCACTTGATGTCCATCCTTGCACCAAGTGTTTAGTCTCCAAGAAATATATTCTTGAAATGAAATTATAAGACTAAAACAAGAGAGTCATTAGAAACAACATAATGATGTGATCATCATCAAAATAAGATTGGTATGAAACACCAATACTCAACAATCTCCCCCTTTTGATGATGAGACACATTATGTAAAACACAACGAAGTAAAGCACAATGCTAATGAGCTCCCCCCACTTATATGCACCAATTATACAATGAGATACACAATAGTAAAAAACTCATTATACCAAATGGTGACATATAATAGGCATGGATTACATAAACCAATTGCAATAGACAGTATCATGCAAACATGAATGGTTTATACAATCCCATATATCTCTCCCCATAGATATATCTCTCCCCAAATGCATATGTATGAAATACAAGAGTTACATTTACATAATGCATATATCTCTCCCCTTGACATCGTCAAAAAGGTGGACATCAAAAATATCCCCCTTTGTCATCTTAACCAAAGATGTGACAATATGCAAGAATAAGGAGATGTATGATACCAAATTAAAAAATTTAGTGGGTATCAATCACTATCACATGCTCCTCCTAGATCATAGAAATGGTCAAATATTGACTTCTAGGATCTAATACCAATTGTAAAGTAGAAGATAAACAATCTCTAACAATTGAGGTAATACCAATTGTAGATAAAGAATCTTGGAAAATAATCCCCTTTACCAATTGATATACAAATATTGGAGCCATGGGCCTAAAGTGTATCAAAGCAATAGATATGGAAAAGATCAAGCTTCAATGATACACAATGATATTGCCAAAAGGGATATAACATGAAACATGTTGGCAATATCAATGGGTTAAGATCAAGACCATAATAACCAATTGTAAATAATGATCTTTATCAAAAAACCCAAAATGAGAGTTAAAATATGTTTTAAAGATATTTTAAACATATTAGATATTATAACTCCCCCATTGACATACATATGGATCAACAAATGCATGTATGCCAATGTCTTCCCCATGGTCCCCATTTTCATGAAAAAAATAAGTTTGAAAATATTTTCAAAATCATGAAACACACACAAACAATGGGTATGCTAAAATAAACATTTAAGCACAATACCCATGCAATATGCATATGTGTGAGGAACCTAAACATTAGGGAACCAAACCCAAGAGTAGTTTGATTTTCTAATGTAATCACATGGGTGATCACATCCCTAACTAGAGAATTGATGTAACTATCCCTCTCTTGCACACTAACCTTAGTGGGAATCTATAAACTCAAGGATTTCCTAGGCAAGGATTTTGCCTTTGCAAGAGGGATGTATGTGGCATGCTTAGGTGTAGAAACGAATTTCTTGGCATGCAAAGAATGAGGATTTTGCTTCTTAGCAAAAAAATGATGAGTCTTCATTCTTCCTCATCACCTTGTGATCTACATGCTTCTTGTTCATGTTATTGTTGTACAAGAAAGCATGGTGATTCTTCTTAGGTGCTTTAGCAATATTTCTTTTATTTGCACCGTAAGAGGAATTAGAGGTGGGTTTGGGTACCACATTTTGAATATACCCCAAACCTACTCTATGATTTACCGGATGTTGTTTTTCAAGCAAATCATGGAGTGAATCCCTAGAATACACAAAGCTTTTGAGCTTACGGGATTCCTCTCCATATTTCAATGTAAGTTGTTGAATGCGAGTTTCTAAGCTAAGGTTTTGAGCAACAAGATTATCATTGGTTAAGCTCAATTCCTTAACATGAGAGAGAAGTGTGTCTCTCTCACTAGTGTCACAAACATGCAAAGCATCATGATTATTTACACTAGTAGATTCAAAAGCATGCATCCTACTCATAGCATTCTTAAATTTAGATTTCAATTTACCATATGAGTTGATGCACTTACTTGCCAAGTTAGAGGCCACATTGAATCGGTATTCGAGCTCCTCGTAGGATAGCTTTTCCTCCTCAACTTCCTCATCGCTTTCCTCCTTGACTTCCTCATCGCTTTCCTCCTCACTTGAGCTTGACGAAGACTCTTCCCCATTAGCCATGAATCACATTTCTTCTTTGGAGTTGAGCCACGCCTCTATCTCTTCATCGCTTGAGCTAGAGGAGATTGATGAAGAATCATCAAAAGCTACAAAACACCTGTGATCGTGCTCCTTGTCATCATCTTCTTCATCACATGATGTGTCCTCATCATAATCATCAAATGTGCCGATAAGTCCCTTCTTTTGGTTCTTGAACTCAGACTTGAGTTTCCAATTCTTCTTCCCTTTCCTCTTATAGGTATCTTTGGTGGGTTTGGAAGGACATTCGTAGAAAGATGACCTTTTCCTCTACAATTGAAATAAATAGAATTGTTAGATTGGGAGGCAAACTTTGACGAAGATTTACATTGCATGTCCTTGAGGAATGCCCTGAAATTCTTGAATTGCTTGGCAAGCTCGATGTAATCATCATTGCTAACATCTTCTTCTTCTTCTTCTTCACTTGGAGCTTCCCGTTGGAACTTCTTTCTCCACTTGAATGACTCCTTCTCGACATGGAGTGCAACTCCCTTTTTCTTCTCAGGCTTGGTTGGTTGAACCTCTTCCTTATGTTGAAGTAACACTTCATAAGAAATCTCTAATATATGCCAAATTCCGTTGGCTGATTTGCACATGGAGATACAGTTGAACTCATTCGGAATGAGGATGTAATGGAATGCATACATAGCCCTTGTATTCACTCTGATCGAGTCCTTCTCCGCCTTAGTTCTAGAAGTCGCGGGTGAAGTAGGCTCCTCAAATGGAAACTCCGTGATGTCCCAAAGGTCTTGACCCTTCATGTATATCATCATCCTAATCTTCCAACTAGGATAGTTGGTTTCGTTGAAGAGTGGGGGTCGATCGGTAGACAGACATTGTTCATGAGATGTGGATGAAGCGTTGAATGCCATCGTTGCAGTATGCTATAACCTCGCTCTAATACCAATTGTAAGGATCACATTACCCTTGCAATACTAACAACAACACACTAGAGGGGGTTGAATTGTGTAATGGCAATAAAATTTCCCAAGTGTAATGGCAATAAAATTTTCCAATTAAAATTAAACTTGCAAATGCGGAATAATAAATGCAAGAGGAAATAATTGAGACAATCAATCCACACGCAAACACAAGATATTACTCTGGTTCCCCAAAACTTGGGTACGTCCAGACACACCAATATTCACTCTATTCCCACAAAGAGAAGTGAATACAAATCCCACAAAGAGATACCTCACCAAGAGGATTTTACCCGACACAAGGACCCAACCAACCCTACACATGGGTCAAACTCCCACCTAGAGAATTACTAACTCCCACTCAGAGAATTAGGGTTAGCCCTACACTAGGACACCAAACTCTCACTAAGAGAGTTACTTCCGCACAGAGTTATTCCCACTAAGAGAATATCCTTATCCCACAAAGAGATAAACTCCCACAAAGAGAGAAAGACTAATTCCCACAAAGAGAATTAGTTTTACAAGAATCACCAAGTAAAATAAATACTCTTACCTATACCTTGAAATACTTACTCATAGATGAATGCAAGGCATGGAAGAGGATCTCCAAGTGTTGAGATTGGCTTGAAAGCACTTGGATGATTTTCCTTGAGCTGGACATCAATGCATGGAGAGGAATGAGAGCTCAAAGAGTGAAATGAGAGAGTTTGAGAGTGGCTTATTGATCTCTTATGATTTTCAATAGCATAAAAAAATTCTAATGAACTCAGCACACCCATATATATAGGAACCATATATCAACCCTCAAAACCCAAGAAAACAGCAAAAGCACAAGGCTGCAATGGCTAGTTTCTGGGCAGAAACGTCAAGGACAGTCGACTGATGAAAAAATGACAATCGACTGTCAATGGCTATTATCTGAGCCAGGACAGTCGACTGATGAAGTCGATATAGTCGACTGTAAACAGGACAGGTGCCTGTAAAACCTTTAGAGACGACTGCTGCAGGGGATGGAATAAAACAGAGAGCTGCACTCTTTCTCCAGATAAGCATACATGCGACTGATGTCAATAATACAGTTGACTGTAAAATAGTCAGGCGACTGTAAATCCTTCATCAGTCGACTGCTGCAGGAGATGGAGAAAAACAGAGAGAAGCAGTATATGCACTTACGCAACTCAGACGACTGTTGACCAATTCACAGGCGACTGTAAATATACAGGTGACTATAAACTGAGCAATCAGTCGACTGTTGCGAAAAGCTTAAGTAGAGTCAATAGAAATAGTGACTTGAGCAGTGCATATCAGTCGAATGTAGAAGGATCGGCAGGCTACTGGAAATCACCCAATCGACTGTAAATCCTTCAGCAGGCGAATGCTGGAAGCCAGGGACTCCAAATGAGTCTTTGGTCAAGATGAACCTATTAGGTTGGATTCTATGATAATCCTAAGGCTCACTAAGATGGCTAAATGCATATGCATGAATGAGTAGGCCATCTATCAAGGCATTACATTAACCTGGACTCAAATGAGAGAGAAAGCAATAAAGGAAGTATTACATGCATTACATTGCTTTTCTTAGAGTCTATGTCTTCAATCTTGATGCCTTGATGCTCCCCATCATCTCTAAGCTTTGGCACCCGTTGAGTCCAAGCGTTGGCCCTTCTCCACTTGATGTCCATCCTTACACCAAGTGTTTAGTCTCCAAGAAAGATATTCTCGAAATGAAACTATGAGACTAAAACAAGAGAGTCATTAGCAATAACATAATGTTGTGATCATCATCAAAATAAGATTGGTATCAAACACCAATACTTAACAACATTTCCCCCCTTTTTGATGATGACAAATAAACCTTAACAAAAAGATAAATAAGTGTGCTTAACGAGAACTTACTCCCCTACATTGATGCCAATCAAGTTAGTCAATATTTATAAGTGCATTTTGATTGAACCGGAAAACGCGCAAAGGCACGCCTTCCACTCCCAAGTGTAGGAGCGTCAATGTAATATAAATTTATAACCGGTGACTACCGGGTCAGATCACAGGGACAAGTCGTTCTACATTTGCAAGTTTGATCGTTAAAGAAAGATAAAGCGTGTTATAACTACCTCGCTACGTGAATGAAAGTGGGAAAAAAGGGTGATGAAACTACAATCCTAACCTAAATGGGTAGGGTTAGAGAACCAAATGGGGAGCTAGGATAGCTAGGAGAGGAGCATGGGTTGTGGGTTCACTAATGTTGGTGTTAATCAAGCTCAAACTACCCACATATAACTCAATTAGGCCTCCAGTTATGGCAAGCTTAATAGGTAAATTTAGCTTTAATGAACACGATAATTTGCAATATGGATGGGTGCATCATCATGACACTAATCAAAATAGGATCATGGACTTTTCTCAAAGGGTGCCCACTTGGGTCTTAACCAATAAAATTGTGTCCTAATGATTCATCCAACAGTAACATTGAAAATGGGCAAGAGGAAGTTATAACTATAATTAACAACCAATCACAATGAATCACAACCGAAGCATTTAACACTACTCAATCATGCTAAACAAGATGAAACTTTCATACAAAATCAACCCAAGTTCATTACAAAAGAGAGATGCTAAAAATACACAAAAAGATAGGAAAGAGATCACCAATCTCTCAAGCAATGCAGCTTCCCTCTCACTTGAGCACTTCCTCCAAGTTTTCCGTTTTCCCCCCATGGCCTCCAAACCCTCCGCATTTCAGCAAGAAAAAGAACTAGGGCTGAAAAACAGCCCCTAAACCCATAAAAACGTGTTATAGCCAAACAGATCTGTAATTGGGTCGAATCTATGCCTAAAACCCACTAAAAACTGCATAAAACCCTCTACATGCATTGCGGGTCGGGCGCGTGGGGCACCCGATCCGCGGGCGCCTGGGGCGCCCGCATGCTGGGCGTGGGCACGCGCAGCGCGCGTGCCCGCCCCCCCAAGCGGGCTGCCATCTGTTATTATTTTATTTTTTTCTTTAAATCGAAACGCACTGCGGGTTGGCCAGCGGGCCAGCCCGTAGGCCTTTTTTTTGTAATTATCATATATTTTTATTTTATTTTCTGAAAAATTCCAGAATAGCCTTTTTGCTCCAAATAAATCCCCAAAAATAGCTCCGAGCTCCAAAAAAAATCTGGAAAAATTTCAGAAAATCCAATTTTTTTTTCAGGAATACCTGAAAAATAAGAGGAACAAAGATTAGTCCATAAAAACCACATTTTATGTATAAAATAAGAATAGGCTTTAATAATACACAATATCTCGAATACACACATATCAAAGCCAATATTAACATGATATACACATAAAATGCCCAAAATGGGGGGAAAATATGCAATTTCTGTCCCGAATCATACACTCCAACTATCTTTTTGCTAGTCCCTAGAAAAATATGCTATAAATTCGGATTAACTTGAACACATGCACCAAACTCAAGATATCTTCATGGCATGCCAAAAATATTATTTCCAAGTGATTTCAAAGCCAATATACCTGATGTATGAAAGTAAACAACAAATGACATTCTCCTCAATCCAATTCCAAGAAAGGTAAGGAAATAAGCATCGTATCACATTCTTTGGGATATATCACAAATGGCAAAGCTTCTAATTTCAATGGAAATGGCCAAACAAAATAAATTTCCTCTAAGTTGTGGAAAATGAGATTACATCGCTCATGTTGCTTATTCTTTCATTATTATTTCTATTTTTTGTATTCTTTTTGTTTTTGTATGTTTTATGTTTATGTTTTGCATTCAAGCAATAATGCAATGAAATGCAAACATTGCCACCTTTGCATACACGCAATAACGCTATATAGGCAAAGGGATGGAATGATCCCCTAAATCTCATCTTTGGCGTCCTCCCCAATGTTTCGTGGGGCACCGGCTACTCGATTTGATTAGAAAGAAACATTCACTTATATTATCTCTCTTTTTCATTCTCAACACAAGTTATCAACTCATCCACCAACTCCTTAGGAGGAAAACAAAACATGCACCATATGGCCACACCCAATCCAATTAAAAACTAAGCCATTCATCCCAAATCATGCAATCACTTACATCAAACTATTCTCAAATTATTTCAAAGTGATATCACACCGTATAAAATAGCTTTATACATGGCATATTAGCATTTGACTCCAAAATGGAAAAGAAATTAAAACGTGCGAATCAAACATCGAAAAAGTTGATACCAAAATAATAATCCAAAAAAATTGCATGACATTAAGCATGTAGGGACTACGCATAAAGCTAGCGCGTAGGGACGAGAATGAAAAAATATGATATGCAATAAAGAGCAATGGGTGATGGTAAAATGGAGATAGCTCAAAAATTTTTTTAAGCTAACATCAAAATCCTAACAATCCTAAAGGTTCTAACACTCTCCCCCCAACTTAAAATAAACATTGCCCTCAATGTTGAGAGAGTATTAGATCTCGACAAAAGATCATTGAAAAGAAAAGAAAAGCACACGAAGGCACTAAAATAAAACATTATTTATTTACACTATTGACAAGAACACACCGTGGCAAAAGGCGGATCTCGAATGTATATAGGCGGTGGCAACTGCTCAATCATATCCTTACGCTCCTCCGCGAGCGTCACCACGTCCAATGCCCTGCCTCCATTGTGAGCAGTAGTGGCAAGCGACACAACCCCGAGCATCTCCTTATGATGGGTTCCTGCCAAATGGTGGAGATAGGTCGCGTCAAACATAATTGGGCGAGAGCGCCCGTCCAAGTGAAAAGCTTGCCAAAGTGGGTCGTCGAAATGAATAAATGAATTCACGATCAAATGACGATAATCCGAATCATTATGATATGGAATTAAATAATTTGATTTGAAGGTGGTGGGAAAATAAAGATGGAAACTTCCCTGAGATGTGATGCTAGGCTCGTGATGATGCATGACCTCAAGAGGAGGTGGAAGTGGCTGCAGAGAGAAAACTAGAGTAGGAGGGAGCTCGGGCTCAATATATACCATGTCACAATCCCCGTCACTATCCTCTTCATCGATATCAATATCAACATCAACGATCTCTGCGGCACTCTCCACAATTGGTAACTGCTCCTGACAAATCTCCTTGATGACTAGCAAGTGCGCATCCTGAGGCGAGGGAAGTGACATCTGAGACTGGACTGGAGGTAGGCGTGTCTCAGTCAAATCCAAGCACACATCATCCTCGTCATCCCAGAAATAGTTCATCTCAGTCTTCCTCCCTAAGTACTTAACCACCTCGACCTGTGAAGCTAACTTTGAAGTGGATTGTGGTTCAGGCCCCATGGTGTCCTCAATCTGCTCTTGGCCATCATGCACATCCACTCTCAACCTCAAAGTGAAAATGCATTGTGTCACTGTCGTGTTCGACATGCACTCCATCATCCATCTCCTTCGGCTCATCCAAATGTATATGCTCAAATTCCTCTACTTGGCCCCAATGCACCCTCTTCACAGGTGTCTCTTGGTATTCCATAGGGTCGTATTAGAATGAGCCCTCAGCTGGCTACTCAGGCTGGACCTGAACCTGCTGTAGTGCGTCCTCATACTCCGCAAGGTCCCTCAGGTAACACCATGAATCCTTGTTCGAATAAGTAAAGAATTCTCCACTGCAACTCATCTGCACAAAATCCTGCCCAGAAGGTAGTAATCCTGTGTAGAAAATCTGCAGGAGATGATCCTCGTGAAAGCTCTGGTGTGGGCACGCAAGCACCAAATTATTGAACCTCTGCCAAGCCTGATGGTAGGCCTCCCATCAGCTTGGATAAATCTCGCTATATGATGATCAATGGCCTGCCGCCCCTGTACATGCTCCAAGAAAGTAGGCAAAAAACACTCGGAGAAATTCAGCCTAAAATGACAACCAAGTAAAATGTGAGTCGAGAGACAATGAGTCAAACCACAATTTAGCATTATCTTGCAAGGAATATGGGAAGAATCTAAAATATATGCAATCATCACAGATATTCCCACCATGACATGAATACATCCATTCTTCAAATTTTTTATATGTAAGTGAGGGTTCTCCCATTCCGAACCATAAAAGTATGGCGGGTGCAGGATATCCTCCAAATCAATGGCGGAAAAATTTGAGGATGATGCCTTGGTTGTTTTTAAAAATTTTTTCAAGAAAATGAAAATAAACAAGCAAGAGACCCAATAGGTGGAAAATAAATAAAATGGAAAGACACAACACTAAGAGATAGAAGTATCACATAAAAACTTTCAGAATCAATTAAAAATGCAAATAATAGAAACCGTTGTCCCCGGCAACGACCCCAATTGATTGAACCGAAAAATGCACAAAGGCACGCCTTCTACTCCCAAGCATAGGAGCGTCAATGCGATATAAATTTATAACCGGTGAGTACCAGGTTGGATCACAGTGACAAGTCGTTCTACATTCGCAAGTTTGATCGGTAAAGAAAGATAAAGCGTGTTACAACTACCTCGCTACGTGATTGGAAGTGAAAAATGTGTGGTGAAGCTACAATCCTAAACTAAATGGGTAGGGTTAGAGAACCAAATGGGGAGTTAGGATAGCTAGGAGAGGAGCATGGGTTGTGGGTTCACTAATGTTGGTGTTAATCAAGCTTAAATTATCCACATATAACTCAATTAGGCCTCAGACTATGGAAATCTTAATCGGTAAATTTAGCTTTCATGAACACGATAATTTGCAATATGGATGGGTGCATCATCATGACACTAATCAAAATAGGATCATTGACTTTTCTCAAAGGGTGCCCACTTAGGTCTTAACCAATAAAATTGTGCCCTAATGATTTATCCAACATTAACATTGAACATGGGCAAGATGAAATTATAACTATAATTAACAACCAATCACAATGAATCACAACCCAAGCATTTAACACTACTCAATCATGCTAAACAAGATGAAAATTTCATACAAAATCAACCCAAGTTCATTACAAAAGAGAGATACTAAAATTATACAAAAATATAGGAAAGAGATCACTACTCTCTCAAACAATGAGGCTTCCCTCTCACTTGAGCACTTTCTCCAAGCTTCCCCTCTTCCCCCATTGTAACACCCCGCTTCCCAAAAGACACCGGAAGCGAGAACGTTACGCGGTCCGCTTGAACTGGAGCGGAGAAGCTCGAGTTCAATAAGCGTCTGTGATAAAACCACAGAAGAGGTCATTGCATTTGCGTATCAGAACAATCAGAAAAATTTCATTAAATTAAAAAGGGGCACTTCCAGAATTGTTCGTACAAGAAATAAGACAACTGGGCCTCAGCATGGCCAAAAAGAAAACTACAACAAAACACTAATCCTACTACAAGGTACTAAAGCTAAACTCAAAGTAGTGACGAAAAAGGGGCTCTAGTCTTCCGCAGAAAGCGGATCGGCGTCTACGACGAACTCTGGCCCTCAAAATCAGGTGTCTCGAGGGAATCTTCTTAGTGCTCAAACTCGGGATCTGACATACATCCAAAAACATGAATGTTTGTCAGCAAGGGGACTGCAAGAAAGAGTTAGCAACCCAAGACAAGATATACGACAGATATGAATTTAAGGAGCATTAAATATTTTAATGAAGTGACTGCAGCAATTTAACAAGACATTTATACTGAAACGAAAAGTAAACATCCCTAGCATGTAGTTCTAAGCAGTTGCAAGAATTAAAGAAAGGTTTTTCTCTGAGTTCAGTAGCATATCAATCTTCATGAGACCCAGTTAGCATTTCAAGTTTTCATGTCAAGAGTTCACATCTAATCTAGGGTTCTCGCCTTTAGGTCGTGATGAGAAGGTCGTTCCTCTCACGGGGGCTACCGTGATTGACGCTAACCCACCGCATGGGGGTGGTGCTCTTGAGGAGAGTACCCTTCATACGCCCAGTGGCCGCTCAACCTTAACCCCACCCAAAAGTTTGCCGGAACACGAGCCGGCCTAGTCGACTCATACGACATCACGATATCACGATACCGCCTTCGAGGCGCACGATTTTCACGATGTCTATAGTTGTTAGGTGTGTCAAGACTCTCAGAAAGTTATTGTTAATGATATTATAACATTATGGTGACAGTTCTACAAGGCAAAAGTGGGTTGAACAACTTTTACCGCAGTTTAAATCAATGACGAACACGCCCTTTTTGTTGAACTTGCTACAGAATTTATTCTTTTCTCTTATTGTTTAAAATCGGAATATATCGTATGATATACCGTTGGATCCCAAATTTCGTCCTGGTCATTATGGTGTCATTTTCTCACGTCATTTCACGCCTAATTTTAAGTTATTCAACAATACGTGAAAGGTAAAAGTGCCGAAACTTCTAAAAATCATATAAAATCATATACTTGCCTGTTTTGACGTTCTTGGTGTCGTTGGAAACGTCTTGACGAATACTATGCTACGGAGGAGACAGTTCACTGGTTTGACAAAATGTAAAATCAGAATAGGCGATTTTCGATCAGAACAGATTTACAACAAGCTCCTACGACGTCTAATCACCCGGTTTTATTAAGTTCTCTACTTTACGGTGTGGGTTAAGAGTTTTTAGGGGTAGATCTACTGACCTGAAGTGCAGCGGAGGATCGGAACGTTGCGAGGAAAAGTGGCGACGCGTACGACTCCGAAACAGCGAGCGTCGAGCGTCAGGTGGAGAGTTTTGCGTCGAATCCATGCGTGGGGTGAGGAAGTGGTCGCTGCGACAGGGTGGGGCTGCAGTTGGCGTGCGAGCATGATGCGCACGAGGAGATCGACAAGCTGGGCTGTCGTTGCGGTGAGGGAGGAAGAGAACAGCCCACGGCCGAGCTGCTGGGCGTTTGCGGTGGCCTGGGAGCAGCCGACGGTGCTAGGGAGGAGGAGTGGCAGCCGCGAGTTGGGTTGTTTGCTGCGGTTTGATGGTGTGGTCGGCTTCAAGTCGGATGGGGAGAGATAAAGGAGCTTGCAGCTTCGGTGTGGCTGCGCTTGCGAGGAGGAGTAAGAGGAGGAGGCCGGGGGTGTGTTGGTGAGTGGGCGGGGTGAAGGAGGAGGCGCGGGCAGTGGAGAAACAGGGCGGAGGATGGCTGTCCGTGTGGTGACGCTGGGCGAGGGGGTTGTCGCGAGATGGGGTGGCAGCCGCGGGTTCTGTGCATGGAGATGGGAAGGAGAGGGGCCGCATGGCATGAGGGCGAGAGGTGTTGGCCACCAGAGTAGGGTGGCTTGGGGGTTAAGGCGTCGGTAGAGAGGAGAGGGAGAGTGGAGATGAGAGAAGAGATGGGTCGTGCGGCATCGTGTGGAGAAGATGGGTTCCGCTCGCGTGCAAAAGAGGAGAAGGGCAGTGGAGGCGGCTGCTATCCTAGGGTTTCATTTAATAAAGAAGTAGAGGCAGTAAATACCCTAGGTTCCTATATAAAGACGGTATAGGGTGAGGCTTGGGACAACACATGAGGACTGGGTTTTTTTAGCTTAGGTTCTGCTGTAGGAACCAAATGCCTAGGGTTTATTATAATAAGATTGGGGTTTGAAACAGTACATGAACAGGTGTTAGGCTTTAGGTTTTAGCTTGTTTCCTCTTTTTTTTAAGGTACCATTCTTACAAGTGCTGTGCGTGAGTGCAAGATGGGTGTGTGCGTGGAAACTGGGTGCGGCCTAGTGAGTTCCAAAATGGGCTAGGGTTTAATAGGAAGTAATTTGAAATGATTTAATAGGATTAAATCGGTTTAATCAAGGCAATTAGGGTTAATTAAGTCAATTAATAATAGGTTTAAATAGGATTTTAAATGGGAAGTTATTCAAACATTTAAAAGTTTAAATTTTGAATTTAAATTTTGAATTTAAATTTTGAATTGGGAAATTTAAAACATAATTTTAAGAAAAGACAATTTAAAATAATTTTTTAAAGAAAGAATAATAATAATAATAACAATAAGTATGAAAAATCGAAGTGGGTACAGGAACGGGTACGGGTCCGGGGACAGAAACGCCAAACTACGGATACGAAAGAATAAAACACGAGAGAAAACCGATAAAACGTAACGATAAAAACCGGTCGTTACATCCTATCCACCTTAAAAACGATTCCGTCCTCGGAATCTTATCGGCTAAAACACGGGGAAAACGTACGGGTAACGCTCGTACCTCCTCGTCTAACGTATACACATCCACAAATGACCATCATGCCATAACCAAATAGTAATACTAATATCAACGCCACTAGTATTACTACTGATAATAGCAATCAACGTCTATGCTAATAGCAGTAACAACACACGTACATACATTACTAGTTACATATTAACACAACATGTTTAATATAATATCATCCTACAAATACAATCCAACCAAAATTATAATTCGGTGAATAGTAACACTTTACTACACCACCACATCAATTTACTAGCTGTAAGGGTGCCATCACCTTGCACACTCACATCTATAATGATATAGTATTACATGTCACTTAAACATACCACTAACACTTAAATACAATCATTCTTAGTCAATTAACACTTCAATCGTACAATCACTTTTACGTACCGCATATTACCATATACACATTATAATACATATCACTACATGTATATACATACACGTAATGCTTACACCAAGCACAGATTTATATACGCCTTACTCATAGCACTAGGGTCATAGTAATCTACCCACCTTAGGATCAAGTCCGTCCTCAGACTTCCTTAAATAGGCCGACGTAGGGGTGATCAGACTTTAGACACTAAGGTCATTTATCCCAATCATACATACATTATAATGAAACAATTTACATCCACATGCATATACATACTCATACATCACACACTTGCAAATACTTAACATACGTTTATTTTACATACATATACATACTTATACTACTACACGCCTATCTCGTATCCATATAGGACAGATATACACACCGGTGTACACAACCATGGTAATTTACATATGGCTAGCATACTATTACATACATCCATATACGTAGTCACAAACATACGACTATACATACTTCCTGGTATACACATGCTCATACATTATCCCGTAGGGGTAATACGATATTATAATCCTACCATACATAAAACACACTTATTCATAAAATACATACATACATATACCTATAACTAACCACATACATATATACACACGAGCAAATACCAGACATACTGACATGTAAATCACACAATAAATCTGTACATACCATTATACATACACCTATTATCATTACACTTAACACGCGTATCATTGTACTAGCATACAATTTCAACCATTAACAAGCACGACTAAGGTACATACACTCCCGGTAACTAGCCAATAGTAAATCTAATACGCACAGATATTCCTATAGTGATATAGCTAATCACTCGCCTAAGTATAAATATAACACTTACAACTCTACACTCGATTATATACATATATATCACAAATTACCGTACATACATGCACATACGACACAATAGATAATCACACCATACTGTTATACTAAGGGTAAGTACACTCATACATGGATACATAGAGTTTCGCACACATGGGTCCACACCCACTATCTATATACATGCACTACAACGATACCGCAATCAATGCTAATGGTCCCACTATACTCATGCTAAAGCTGACATGAGTAATGATAAACACTACTGTGATAACAAAGAAATAGTGTAGGGTTCAGAGTTGGATGATGCAATGAACTAATGTTGTGATGGACGGTTCCGGAGGTGGCATGGGTAAGAGCTTAGTCGGTTGGGTGACATAAAATATTTTTGAATACTTAAATAATTAAGAAGATAAAGATATGTGTTAAAAAATGACATCGCTATAATTTACGTAAAATAACGAGTATATGGTAGGAGTTAAAACATAAAATGTGATTAGTCAAATAATAGGTGAAGAGTAATATGGGCATAGTGTTGTAGTGTTTGTTTTGTAAATAGATTTGTAAAAAGATTTTTTTATGAAAAATGTAAAGACAATGATTATAAAACTGACACACAAGATTTGAAGTTCTATTTAACTTAGGAAAGTATTTTTAAAAGTATGTATGAGTGACTGTTTTGAAATATGTTAGTAAGAAATGAAGATGATATTTTGAACTAGCAAAATAGAAATAAAGTTTTTTTTAAAGAAGTTCATTACCTGAGGAAAATAGAGTAGCTATTCGAGGTTATGTGAAATAGAGGTGCGGAAGATGTATGTTAGGAAATCGCCATAAGATAGTAACTAAAGATCGCGTCAGAAGAGTTCCATAATCAAGGTTGGGTTTAAGTCGATTGAAGTGTAGAAAATTTAAGTAAAGGTTTTCGAAAGGATTTTAAACTTAGCGAAGAATTCAATAAATAAAAAAAATATCGAAAATACTTTTTAGAAGATCCCAGATCTGCAAGATGGCAGACCGGAAGAGTGTATGTGAATCGAGAACAAGGAATAGGTTTGAGGGTCAAAACGTAAGGACGACTAAGAAATAACTCAGTGAATATGCTACGATGGCTTCCTACGATCATTAACTAGGAAGTATCATGATTAGAAAAAAGTAAAATCGGGGGAAAATAATCATTGGGTCGATTAAGGTTTAGCACTGAGGTTCTTCAACGAACTAGACTGCGATAGGAAGGCCGAGGTAGGGGTTCGCTGAGGGTCGAGGTCGAGATCTTATCTATAAATCTGGAATATTTAATGCTTCGAAGTCTACTCCTTGCAGGTGTCTAGGGTCTGACTTGCACGGTGACGATCGCTACGTCCGGTTGGGCCCTAGATTCGATAAATCTAGGTGAACGACTAACGAAACTCTAATATGGTCAGAGCTGAATGAGCAATCGCTAGGGTGACTCCAGAGATAATAATACTAAGTCGTGGTAGGGCGCCTAACTAACGAGCACGAGCGTCTAACTAACTCTTCCTATTATCCTGGTATTATGTTCCTATCGTGCTGAGACAAGGTATTCGAGTAATTCTGCGTACGAACTAATTCTGGATGTTTTGGCTAATGAAAAGTGTTCTCATTGTTCTGAATTTCGCAGTTGTAGGACCTGCATGGGCCACCACAAAAACCTGTAACGCCCCGCTTCCCAAAAGACACCGGAAGCGATAATGTTACATGGTCCGCTTGAACTGAAGTGGTGAAGCTCGCGTTCAATAAGCGTCTGTGATAAAAACACAGAAGAGGTCCTTGCATTTGCGTATCAGAACAATCAGAAACATTTCATTAAATTAAAAAGGGGCACTTCCAGAATTGTTCGTACAAGAAATAAGACAACTGGGCCTCAGCATGGCCAAAAAGAAAACTACAACAAAACACTAATCCTACTACAAGGTACTAAAGCTAAAACTCAAAGTAGTGACGGAAAAGGGGCTCTAGTCTTCCACAGAAAGCGGCTCAGCGTCTACGGCGAACTCTGGCCCTCAAAATCAGGCGTCTCGAGGGAATCTTCCTAGTGCTCAAACTCGGGTCTGACATACATCCAAAAACATGAATGTATGTCAGCAAGGGGACTGCAAGAAAGAGTTAGCAACCCAAGACAAGATATACGACAGATATGAATTTAAGGAGCATTAAATATTTTAATGAAGTGACTGCAGCAATTTAACAAGACATTTATACTGAAACGAAAAGTAAACATCCCTAGCATGTAGTTCTAAGCAGTTGCAAGAATTAAAGAAAGGTTTTTCTCTGAGTTCAGTAGCATATCAATCTTCATGAGACCCAGTTAGCATTTCAAGTTTTCATGTCAAGAGTTCACATCTAATCTAGGGTTCTCGCCTTTAGGTCGTGATGAGAAGGTCGTTCCTCTCACGGGGGCTACCGTGATTGACGCTAACCCACCGCATGGGGGTGGTGCTCTTGAGGAGAGTACCCTTCATACGCCCAGTGGCCGCTCAACCTTAACCCCACCCAAAAGTTTGCCGGAACACGAGCCGGCCTAGTCGACTCATACGACATCACGATATCACGATACTGCCTTCGAGGCGCACGATTTTCACGATGTCTATAGTTGTTAGGTGTGTCAAGACTCTCAGAAAGTTATTGTTAATGATATTATAACATTATGGTGACAGTTCTACAAGGCAAAAGTGGGTTGAACAACTTTTACCGCAGTTTAAATCAATGACGAACACGCCCTTTTTGTTGAACTTGCTACAGAATTTATTCTTTTCTCTTATTGTTTAAAATCGGAATATATCGTATGATATACCATTGGATCCCAAATTTCGTCCTGGTCATTATGGTGTCATTTTCTCACATCATTTCATGCCTAATTTTTAAGTTATTCAACAATACGTGAAAGCGGCGTAAAAGTGCCAAAACTTCTAAAAATCATATAAAATCATATACTTGCCTGTTTTGACGTTCTTGGTGTTGTTGGAAACGTCTTGATGAATACTACGCTACGGAGGAGACGGTTCACTGGTTTGACAAAACGTAAAATCAGAATAGGCGTTTTTCGATCAGAACAGATTTACAACAAGCTCCTACGACGTCTAATCACCCGGTTTTATTAAGTTCTCTACTTTACAGTGTGGGTTAAGAGTTTTTAGGGGTAGATCTACTAACCTGAAGTGCAGCGGAGGATCGAAACACTGCGAGGAAAAGTGGCGACGCGTACGACTCCGAAACAGCGAGCGTCGAGTGGAGAGTTTTGCATCGAATCCATACGTGGGGCGAGGAAGTGGTCGCTGCGACAGGGTGGGGCTGCAGTTGGCATGCGAGCGTGATGCACACGAGGAGATCGACAAGTCGGGCTGTCGTTGCGGCGAGGGAGGAAGAGAACAGCCCATGGCCGAGCTACTGGGTGTTTGCGACGGCCTGGGAGCAGCCGGCGGTGCTAGGGAGGAGGAGTGGCAGCCACGAGTTGGGTTGTTTGCTGCGGTTTGATGGTGTGGTCGGCTTCAAGTCGGATGGGGAGAGATAAAGGAGCTTGCGGCTTTGGCATGGCTGTGCTTGCGAGGAGGAGTAAGAGGAGGAGGCCGGGGGTGTGTTGGCGAGTGGGCGGGGTGAAGGAGGGGGCGCGGGCAGTGGAGAAACTG
Source organism: Scilla litardierei (assembly GCA_030789695.1). Classification (NCBI taxonomy): domain Eukaryota; kingdom Viridiplantae; phylum Streptophyta; class Magnoliopsida; order Asparagales; family Asparagaceae; genus Scilla; species Scilla litardierei. The sequence continues at coordinate 118,818,236 of CM061134.1, forward strand.
GGCGGAGGATGGCTGTCCGTGTGGTGACACTGGGCGAGGGGGTTGTCGCGGGATGGGGTCGCAGCCGCGGGTTCTGTGCGTGGAGATGGGAAGGAGAGGAGCCGCATTGCATGAGGGCGAGAGGTGTTGGCCACTGGAGTAGGGTGGCTTGGGGGTTAAGGCGTCGGTAGAGAGGAGAGGGAGAGTGGAGATGAGAGAAGAGATGGGTCGTGCGGCGTCGTGTGGAGAAGAGGGGTTCCGCTCGCGTGCGGAAGAGGAGAAGGGCAGTGGAGGCGGCTGCTATTCTAGGGTTTCATTTAAAAAAGAAGTAGAGGCAGTAGATACCCTAGGTTCCTATATAAAGAAGGTATATGGTGAGGCTTGGGACAACACGTGAGGACTGGGGGGTTTTAGCTTAGGTTCTGCTGTAGGAACCAAATGCCTAGGGTTTATTATAATAAGATTGGGGTTTGAAACAGTACATGAACAAGTGTTAGGCTTTAGGTTTTAGCTTGTTTCCTCTTTTTTTAAGGTACCATTCTTACAAGTGCTGTGCGTGAGTGCAAGATGGGTGTGTGCGTGGAAACTGGGTACGGCCTAGTGAGTTCCAAAATGGGCTAGGGTTTAATAGGAAGTAATTTGAAATGATTTAATAGGATTAAATTGGTTTAATCAAGGCAATTAGCGCTAATTAAGTCAATTAATTATAGGTTTAAATAGGATTTTAAATGGGAAGTTATTCAAACATTTAAAAGTTTAAATTTTGAATTTTGAATTGGGAAATTTAAAACATAATTTTAAGAAAAGACAATTTAAAAATTTTTTTAAGAAAGAAGAAGAATAATAATAATAATAACAATAAGTATGAAAAATCGAAGTAGGTACAGGTACGGGTCCGGGTCCGGGGACAGAAACGCCAAACTACGGATACGAAAGAATAAAACACGAGAGAAAACCGATAAAACGTAACAATAAAAACCGTTCGTTACACCCATGGCCTCCAAACCTTCCACATTTCAGCAAAAAAAGAACTAGGGCTGAAAAACAGCCCCCAAACCCATAAAAACATGTTACAGCCAAACGGGTCTGCAATTGGGTCGAATCTGTGCCCAAAATCCACTAAAACGCCCACAAAAACCCTCTACATGCATTGCGGGGCACCCGCATGCTGGGCGCGGGCACGTGCACAGCGCATGCTGGGCAGGCACGTGCGCTGCGCGTGCCTGCCCACAAGCGGGCTGCCATATGTTGTTTTTTTCTTTAAATCGAAATGCACAGCGACCCACTCAAAGAGCGGGCCACAAAAGTGGGCTGGCCAGCGGGCCGACCCACAGCCCTTTTTTTGTAATTATTATATTTTTATTTTCTTTTCTGAAAAATCCCTGAATAGCCTTTTTGCTCCAAATAAATCCCCCAAAATAGCTCTGAGCTCCAAAAAATTCTGGAAAAATTCCAGAAAATGCAGAACATTTCCAGGAGTACTTGAAAAATAAGAGGAGTAAAGATTAGTTCATAAAAACCACATTTTATGTATAAAATAAGAATAGGCTTTAATAATATACAATATCTCGAATACGCACGTATCAAAGCCAATATTAACATGATATACACATAAAATGCCCAGAAATGGGGGGAAAATATGCAATTTATATCCTGAATCACATTTATAGATCAATTGAAGCGAGTAGGTAAGATATGCATGACTGAAATGATCTTAAATCTTGAAATCTAGGATTTTATAATCCAAGTTCATTATATCTTACTCCCCCTGAAGCTAAGTCAACTTCAATCTTATATTCAAGTTTAGAATTTACTTAGCACATAGTTATATATTTATTTCTCTCCCCCTATGGCATTATCCAAAAAGTGGGAGTAGAAAAAGAACAACACTAGTGCTAAATAATTACTAAAACAATCATGAGAGTGTAAAGATGAGATATATATTTAATGTGATACCAAAATAGAATCGAGAAAACATGAAGGGGCATCACAATGATATATACCCAAAAACTCATCAACACAAGAAATATTTGTTGACTAAAGGAATGAGAATCCAATATCAACATTTCAAAAACGAGAAAACGTCTCACATCACATCATGTATATAATAGAGCATAAGGAGAAACACAATTTCACATTGTACGCACAATCATTATACAAAAAATGAGACACAATGTGAAACAACATATGATAAAGTGAAAGCATCATATATATATATATATATATATATATATATATATATATATATATATAATCAAAATATTCAAGGAGTACAAAAGATAAAACATCAACTTCATGTACATCAAAAGTATGATCATCTTACATATATCATCATCCATCAGTAGAATCAAAAATCAAAATACAGACCGAAACTTATTGAGTATTGGTGTTTCATACCAATGTTATTTTGATGATGATCACAACATTATGTTATTGCTAATGACTCTCTTGTTTAAGTCTCATAGTTAACATTTCAAGAATATCACTTTTGGAGACTAAACACTTGATGCAAGGATGTACATCGAGAGGAGCAATGCTATAGCTTAGACTCAATGGATACCAAAGCTTGGAGATGATGGAGAGTTTCAAGGTTGAAGCCATAGACTCTAAGGGAAGCAGTGTAATCCATGTAATATTCTATTTATTGCTTTTCTCCTTTTGAGTCTAGGTTTTTTGTAATGCCTTGATAAATGGATTAACTCATTCATGCATATGCAGTTTCCATCTTAGTGAGCCTCATGATTAGCATAGAAATCATCCCAATAAGTTCACCATGCCTTAAACTTAAACTGGAGTTTTTGGCTCTCCAACATGCAACCGATGAAGGTCTAACAGGCGACTGGGTGATTCCAGGCGCCTGTCGAGCCTTCTACAGTCGACTGTAGTTCAGTGCTCAAGTCAACCTTTTATTTACTCTTACTTGAGCTTATGAAACAGTCGACTGAAGGTCAATTTACAGTCTCCTATCTTTCAACAGGTGCCTGTGAATTTTTCTACAGTCATCTGTGCACATCTTGCATTTTCTAGGCTTCATCTTAATTTGTAAGTCAGTCGACTGTTGCAGTATTTATATTCGCTTGTCTATTTTACAGTCGCATGTACGCTGGCCATCAGTCGTCTGTATGCATACAATGCGTTAGTTTCATCTCTCTGTTTTATTTCCATCCCCTGCAGCAGTCGCCTGCCCATTGATCAGTCGCATGTGTAGTCTTCTACAGTCAATTGTCCTGGTTCAAATTATAGTCGTTGGGATTTATTTAGTCGTTGGTCTGTCGACTGTCAGATGACCATCAGTCGACTGTCGCTGACATTTTAGCCTAGATTCTAGCCGTTACAGCCTTTTGTTTTTGGCTTTATCCTTTGGTTTTGAGAGTTCTTATAGAGTTCATATATATATATATATATATATATATATATATATATATATATATATATATATATATATATATATATATATATATATATATATATATATATATATAATCTATTCTTTAAATGCAGCTTTAGCCTTTATATTCTGACCAGAAGTCTCCTTAAGTTAAATGTAAGTTCTCCCGTTCCTCTCTCCCTTGCTGGAGTGGGGGATTTATTCCTTCACTTGTATAGCAAGAAGGACTGCATTGGTCTTCTTGCAAAAACTGCGCTTGCATCAATGGTTTGGCACATCTGGAGGGAGCGCAATAATAGAATCTTTGAGGGCAAAGTGATGGGTAAGGTGGCCCTTTTCAGAGCCATTAATGCGGATATTCTATTAGCACTACAGGACATCGACCGTGACCAGGCTTCGTCTGATATTCCATTTGACAATTGGGGTTTCTGCAGTGTTTGATCTAGTCGTGTTCTCCTTTTTTGTGTAAATTTTGGCGTAGATGTGCTTGTTTGTGTCTAGATAGTGGTGGGTGACGGTGCTTGTGCCCTATCCCCATCCTTTCTTAAAGTCCAACTACTTGCCTCTCTGTATGTATTGTTCAGATTCTAATAAAATAAAACACTTACTTGTCATATATATATATATATATATATATATATATATATATATATATATATATGAGGGCTGAGTTTGTTAGAATTTCTTGGATCTATTGAAAAATCATTCGAGTTTATTTAAGCCAGTCTCAAACTCTCTTATTTCCCTCTTCGAGCTCATATTCCTTTTCATGCATTGAAGTCAAGCTCTAGGGAAATCTTCCAAGTACTTTCAAGCTAATCTCATCACTTGGAGATCTTCTTCCATGCCTTGTATTCATTAATGAGTAAGTACATCTCACGTCATAGGTAATAGTATTTGTTTTACTTTACTTTGTGTCTCTTTGAAACCCTAATTCTCTTTGTGGGAATTAGATACTCTCTTTGTGGGAGTTGGGCTAACCCTAATTCTCTGTGTGGAAGTTAGTAATTCTATGTGTGGGAGTTTGACCCTTGTGTAAGGTTGGTTTGGCTCTTGTGTGGGACAAAATCCTCTGTGTGAGGTATCTCTTTGTAGGATTGTATTCAATTCTCTTTGTGGAAAATATAGTGAATATTAGTGTGGCTGGACGTACCCAAGTTTGGGGAACCATGGTAATATCTTGTGTTTACGTTTGGATTGATTGTGTTGATTAATTCAGCTTGCATTTATTATTCCGCATTTGCAAGTTAAATTTTAATTGCACAATTTATTGCCATTACTCTATTCACCCCCTCTAGAGTGTTTGTTGTTAGTATTGCAAGCTAGACGGTCCTTACAATTGGCATCAGAGCAAGGTTATAGCATATAACAATGATGGCATTCAACGCTATATCCGAATCGTATGAAGAAGGTCTATCAACCGTACGACCCCTGCTCTTCAACAGAACCAACTACTCAAGTTGGAAGATCAAGATGATGATCTACTTGGTGGGCCAAGACCTATGGGACATCACGGAGTCATCATTTGAGAAGCCTACTACATCCCTGGCTTCAAGGACAAAAGCGAAGAAGGACTCAATCAAATTCAATGCGAGGGATATGAATTCATTCTATTGCGCCCCCACTTAAAATGAGTTCAACCGCATCTTTATGTGCAAAACGACCAATGAAATTTGGCATACATTGGAGATTTCTCATGAAGGAACTTAGAAGGTAAATAAATCTAAAAAATGCGTATTTAGATCTAAATATGAGTTGTTTAAGATGCAGGAAGGTGAAAACATATCAGAAATGTTCACAAGGTTCATAGAAATCGTGAACGCTTTGGAAGAACTTGGGAAGGTGATTTCTCAAGAGGATCGAGTGGAGAAGATCCTTGAATCGCTCACATCTTAATGTGAGTCAAAGGCCAATGGTATTTTGGAGTCTAACGACATGTCCAAATAAACCGTTGAGGAGTGCTTTGGGAATCTCACGACGTATGACAACACAAGAATGATATTCAACCATCCAAGCCCAAAAAGCCAGAGAAGCAAAAGGGGGTTGCATTCCATGCCAAAAAGGAGCCAATCGAGTGGAGAAAGAAATTCCATCGTGAAACTTTGATTGAAGATGATGGAGAAGAAGATGCTAGCGATGATGATTTCATCGAGCTTGCCAAGCAATTCAAGGCATTCCTCAAGGGCAAGTAAGGTAAATCTTTGTCAAAGTTTGCCTCCAATTCTAACGAGGTTCCTACTTGTTACACTTGCAGTGGTAAAGGTCATCGCTCTACCGAATGCCCTTCCAAACCCTCCAAAAATTACTACCAAGGGAAAGGGAAGAAACATTGGAAAGGCAAGTCCAAATTCAAGAACCAAAAAGGATAGACTTGTCGGTACATTCGATGACTCTGATGAGGATTCATCTAGTGACGAAGAGGGAGATGACAAGGAGCAAGCCCACATGTGCTTTATGACAAAAGGAGAAGAGTCTTCGTCAAGGTCTAGATTTTGAATTGTGGCCTCCAACGTGGCAAGTAAGTGCATCGACTCATATGCTAAATTGAAAACTAAATTTAAGAATGCTATGAGTATGGTGCATGCTTTCGAATCTTCTAGTGTAAATACTAATGATGCTTTGCATATTTGTGACACTAGTGAGAGAGACATACTTCTCTCTCAAGTTAAGGATTTGAGCATTTCTAATAAAAAATTATTAGCTCAAAATCTTAGCTTAGAAACTCGCATTCAATAACTTACATTGAAATACGAAGAGGAATCCCAAAAGCTCATAAGCTTTGTTTATTCTAGGGATTCACTCCATGGTTTGCTTGAAAAACAACATCCGGCAAACCATAGAGGAGGGTTGAGATACAATCCAAAGGTGGTTACAAACCCACCTCTAATTCTTCTTTTGGTGCAAATACAAGAAATATTGCAAAAGCATCTAAGAAGAATCACCATGCCTTCTTGTATAACAATAACACCAACAAGAAGCATGTAAATCACAAGGTGGTGAGGAAGAATGAAAATCCTTCATTTTTTGCTAACAAGCAAAATCCTCACTTTATGCATGCCAAGAAATTTATTTCTACACATAAGCATGCCACATCCACCCCTCTTGCAAAGGCAAAACTCTTGCCTAGGAAATCCTTGAGTTTATGGATTCCCACTAGGTGTAGTGTGTATGAGAGGGATAGATACATCAACTCTCTAGTTAGGAATGTGATCACCTCATGTGATTACATTAGGAAATCAAACTCCTCTAGGGTTTGGTTCCCTAATGTTTAGGTCTCTCACAAATATGCATATTGCATGGGTATTGTTCTTAAATATTTATTTGTAGCATACCTATTGTTTGTGTGTGTTTCATAATTTTGAAAATGTTTTCAAATTTAGTTTTCATAAACATGTGGACATTGGGGAATACATTGGCATACATGCATTTGTTGATCCATATGTATGTCAATGGAGAAGTTAATATGTTGTATGTTTAAAATATTTTAAAACATATTTTAATTCTCATTTCGGGTTGGTCTTGAGATCATTATTTACAATTGGTTATTATTGGTCTCAATTTCAACCCGTGGATATTGCCAACATGTTTCATGTTATATTTCCTTTTGGCAATGTCATGTGTATCAATGTGTTTGATTTTTCCATATCTGTTGCTTTGATACACTTTAGGCCCATGGCTCCAAGTATTATTTACAATTTGTAAAGAGGATTATCTTTAAAAGATATTTTATCTCTTTCTTTACAATTGGTATTAGATCCTAGAAGTCAAAAATTTGACCATTTCTATGATCTAAGGGGATCATGGGATAGTGATTGATACCCACTAGATTTTATAATTTGGTATCATACATCTCTTTAACTCTTGTATATTGTCACATCTTTAATTAGAATGACAAGGAGGATATATTTGATGTCCACATTTTTGACAATGACAAGGGAGAGAGAGATATATGCATTATGTAAAGCATGTTTATCATACATATGCATTTAGGGAGAGAGATATGTGGGATTATGTAAACCATTCATGTATGTAGGTTATATACTTGTTGCAATTGGTTTATGTAATCCATGTCTATTATATGTTTCTATTGTTTCTCATTATTTCAATTGGTATAATGAGTATTTACAATCGTGTATGCACTGCTCAAATAAACCTTTTATTGAATCTTATTTGAGCTTATGAAACAGTAGACTGAAGGTTAATTTACAGTCGCATGTCTTCCAACAGGCGCCTGTGAATTGTTCTACAATCGTCTGCGCGCAACTTACATTTTCTGGGCTTCAAGCCAATTTGCAAGTCAGTCGACTGTTGTAATATTTACAGTCAGCTGTACTCTAGCCATCAGTCATCTGTGTGCATATAGTTCGTTAGTTGCATCGCTATGTTTTATTTCCATCCCCTGCAGTAGTTGCCTGCTAAAGGATATACATGTGCCTGCATATTGATCAGTCGCCTATGTAGTATTCTACAGTCGACTGTCCTTGCTCATATTATAGCCGTTGGGATTTATTTATCCGTTGGTCAGTCAACTGTCAGATGATCATCAGTCGACTGTCGCTGACGTTTCAGCCCAGATTCTAGCCGTTACAGCTTTTTGTTTTTTGGATTTAACCTTGGGGTTTGAGAGTTCTTATAGGGTTCCTATATATATGAGAGGGCTAAGTTTATTAGAACTTCTTGGATCCATTGAAAATCATTCGAGTTTATTTAAGCCATTATCAAACTCTCTCATTTCCCTCTTCGAGCTCATATTACTCTTCATGCATTGAAGTCAAGCTCAAGGAAAATCAAACAAGTGCTTTCAAGCTAATCTCATCACTTGGAGATCCTCTTCTATGCCTTGCATTCATTAATGAGTAAGTACATCTCAAGGCATAGGTAAGAGTATTTGTTTTACTTTGTGTTTCTTTAAAACCCTAATTCTCTTTGTGGGAATTAGATACTCTCTTTGTGGGAGTTTGGTGTCCTAGTGTAGGGCTAACCCTAACCTTAATTCTCTGTGTGGGAGTTTGACCCTTGTGTAGGGTTGGTTTGGTTTTTGTGTAGGACAAAATCCTCTGTGTGAGGTATCTCTTTGTGAGATTGTATTCACTTATATTTATGGGAAATATAATGAATATTGGTGTGGCTGGACGTACCCAAGTTTGGGGAACCATGGTAATATCTTGTATTTGTGTTTGAATTGATTGTGTTGATTAATTCCTCTTGCATTTATTATTCCGCATTTGCAAGTTAAATTTTAATTGCACAATTTATTGCCATTACTCTATCACCACCCCTCTAGAGTGTTTGTTGTTAGTATTGCAAGCTAGCCGGTCCTTACAACACTCAAACTTTTAACCCTAACAAAAAAATCTTGGCTTTCCGCGAAGTGTCATTCCAAATCAGCTGCAGAGGAGTGTATCAGAGTAGCCAACTCAACTCGAAACTCATGGGCCTCTGGATCATCAGGAATATCCTCGGGAAGAGGAGTAACAACAACAATAGTGGAGACATCCTAAGGAGCCGAAGAAGCAGCCGGTTCAGAAGCAGTGTCAACAGTAGGCTCAGGAAGCTCAGTGATGACCGGAAGAGGAGGCTGAGGAAGGTGAGGTAAAGGTACAAAAGACATGAGATGGGCAGTGAATGGAATGCCCTGATACTGGAACATCAGATTGAACAACTCATAAAGACCAGACACCTTCTCGTCCAACAGATCACAAGATGGTGCAACAGATGAAGAGGGCTGATCAGTAGGTGAAACGGTGGATGAAGACGGAGCTGAAGAAGACTGCCTCTTCTTTGATGCCATCTGCATAGCCGAAGAGGACTTCGACTTAGCATAAGCATCAAAAAGAGGGCCAAGGGTCATGGAATCATATGGAGACAGATCGATCCCAAAATGACGAAAGACTATAATGAGGAGTCCTCCATATGGAATGTGAGAGGAGGCAGTAGTGAACTTGACCTTGTCCATCCGATCAAGGAGGACCCCGACCCAGTTCACAGACATGTCAGAGAAGATGGCGTACATGCAACGGAGGATCTCCTGAGATGGCTGATCAGAGGAGCCATATTTCGGCAAGATGTTGGACTTCGCCACTAGGTGAGCAGCCCAATCTTGAGCAGAAAACATGGAAGCACTGATGCTAGAGGAGAGATATAAAGGGATTGCAGTGCTCATGTCCTGAAGGACAGTCTGATCAAGATCAGCAATGTCAGAGAGTGAAATATCAGCGGGCAAGGAGCCAGTGGAAGGAATCCTAAGAATGGTTCCTAGGAGAGTAGGGTCAAGCCTAATACGAGTCCCCTGAACAATGGTGTCAATGACACCCGTGTCAGCATATTCACTGTGAATACGGTTGGCATAGAATAGCTTGAAAAGAAAAGGATAGGCATGAGGGGAATCGACGTGAGAGTATCGAAACAAATAGACCAAATGTGTCGACGTGAGAATCTCGGATAGTTTCTCAGTGGTGAAGGCCTGATAAACAATGAATCACTCACGAAGAAGCTTGATCCCAAGCATAGCATGAAATTTTGCCAGACAGGAATCGTCTCGACAAATGGGTACAAGAGGATCAGCAGGAGGAGGTTTGAGTGGATTTTGGCCTTGGGTTGGTGTGGGAATAGTCTCGAGGTGGGTGCCAGCAGCCACACGAGTGGAATCAGCCTCAGCGATAGGCACATTGATGCGAACACCAATGGGTCTACGCTGACGCTTATGAAGAGGCTCAACGAAGTCTTCTTCTTCAGTGGAAGAAGAAGTAGAGTTTGAAGTATCCGAAAAATCAGAGTGGGGATTCAGAAATTTGGTGCGGGCTCTATTGGGGGTTTTCTTGGGTTCGGCAGTACTGGGTTTAGGGTTCCTAGCTTCCTAGAAACAATGGTGTTCCCTTTGGTCTTGGGAGGAGCCATCGCACAAATCAATAGACAAACGATAAAACTAGAGCACGCTCGAACAAAAAGAGAGGTATATACCAAATCCGCGATGAACGATGGAGAAGGAGAGACCCGAACTCTCGATCGAGTGATTGAGGAGAGAGATCGACGGGTAGGATCTTCGAATCGATGAAGAAAACGAAGATACGGTTGGAGTTTGAAGGAGGAAGTTGAGGGAAGTCGAACGGATGAGACAGAAAAAAATCGACGGCCTCGTGAATATTAGATGGGGGCAGATGAATCTGGGCCATTAGATCGTCAGATCGACGGCTCAGATCAAGTTAACGAACCGACACTGAAGTTGACAGTCCACTGATGTACAAGCGCCAGTCGACTGGTCGAAAAGATAGAGATTTGACTTGGGTAGATAGACATGTGCCTGTTGGATCTGGATCTAAGCCTAGAGGGAGGGGGGTGGGGGTGAATAGGCTTATAAAAATTCTAGCGCAACCCACGAGAAATCACACGTAGTTATAATCACATGCATGGTAAAAATAAGCAATCACAGATGCACAGCAGATTTACACTGGTTCGGTGACACCCACGACCTACGTCCAGTCCCGAAAGCAATACTATATTAGAAATGTTACCTAGTACAGTCTGTAGCTAGAGCACCCACTCTACACTCACCTAGCTCTCAATACCTACACTCACCAAAGTGCACAACAAATTCTAGTATATGCTCTCACTTGACTAGTCCAAACTAGTCAAGTCCCTCTTGTCTAGCACCCACCAGACAAGACCCCAAAAGTATCACAAATATGGTAAAGTTTTCCCTACAGAGATCGTTACACTACTACACAAATATAACAATATAGAGTTTAAGAAATCTCAGTGTGTAGGTGGTAGTCGTCTCTGTCAATCAGTATGGGTCAGATCCGATCTAACAAAATGTAGTGCCTATCTCACGTCTCCTTCAGCCTTCTTTGATATAACGATCTGATTCCTGGATCTCAGAATATAGCCCTCCAAAAATCGTTGTGCAATCCTCCCTCAAATTGATCTGTTTGCAAAGTAAATTTACACTGCCTTGATGATTCAGTCAGTGTGTAAAGCAATCCTCTTCAATTTGAGTGCAACTTGAATGCAGCTTAGCTAATAGGAATCTATGGGCATGCAGGGTCCTTGCGTCCTTGTGACCTGCAACAAAAAAGTTAGGATACCAACTTTTGTGAAAGTAATAAATGAAAAGCTTGCATTCAGATCACACACACACACACTCTCTCTCTCTCTCTCTCTCTCTTCCTCTTTCATCTTTGTTTAACCCTTTTGCTTTTGTCCTATAGACATACACAAACAAAATTAGTGGGGAAAAGAAAAACAAAACAAAAACAACGTAATCACTAAACTTTGTGTATAAAGAAGAATGATGCATCTTGTCAGTTTGATTATTTGAAAACCAAATGAATAGCTTGCGTCCTTGTGTTCTCGCTTTGTGCCCTGTAAAGTTTCAATGGCAGCACATATTCCGATGGCTTGGAAGACTATGGAAGGGCACAGATTCACCTAGCAGCAACTTTGATATTTTTGGAAACGTAAAGGAAGAACGCCAGAGAGTTGTAGGCTCACCATAAGGAAGATGGGATCGAGAGCAAGGTCACAGCTTGGTGGGGTTGCTGCTTCGGTCGACAGAGTTGATGAACGTCAGGTTGGTCTCCAAGGGTGTGCGTAGATGGCGAGGACTTGTGAAGATAAACTTAGGTTATTTAATTGTTAAATAGATATACACTTTCATTTTATGTTGATAAAATTAGTGTAGCTTTTTTTAATGGCTTGTTAATCTTGTCCCTTATTTGATAACACAAGACAACCCTTTAGGTTAGCCATTAAAAATGATTAAAATTTATTAATTGAATTTTAATGACATGCTATGTTTTAATAAATCATTAACAACAATATTAAGACCTAATTCCTGATTAGGGTAGTCCTTTAAATGAATTTTCAATTCTAATCGTTATTATTAATTTTCATTAAAGGACTTCGCTTCTAGCGTTGTTAATAAAAATTTATTAAAATCCTGATAATGATTAGGGTAGCACGTGAACCTTATAGTTGATAAGGACTTAATAAAAGTTATTAAACAAATCCTAAAATTTTGAATTTAAGGATTCAACTAGTTGATATGATAAATTAGTTGTTAATAAAAGCTGTTTAGTCTATGGCATACATACAAAAATGACAAGCTTCATTCAATGGACCATGATCCAGTCAATGTGCTTGGCTAAGAGTTCTGGGTCAACCCTTGCTAGTCCAAGGGGTAGTGATCCTGGCTTAGTCAATTCCCTGGCTGAGTTCCGCTGGACCGCAATGTCGCGAATCATGATTGTATGACACCCTGGACTATATCTAAGTCAAATACGTTAATGATCTTTTTCAAGATTAGCCGTAGCCCTCCTTGTTTTAGGGGTTAGCAACTATAGGGCCCGTGTTACAGTTGTTGAGATACACTCAAGCTGTGACATGGCAACCTTGTAGAAACCAACTTCTGAAATACATAAGATGACATCTTGACTTGACCCAAACCGACGTTGTCGTGAATACACCGAGCGGCGGCGCAAGTTTAGTCAAGGATGTAGTCTGCCTAGATGTAGTCTAAGACCTGACCCAAACCAACGTGTCGTGCATACACCGAGCTGCGGGGCAAGTCAGGCTAGACATGAAAACAAGGGTCCGACTAGACTAGACATTGTGATTTGGATGAGCACACTCATGATCACGAATGGCTAGGGGCAAAAACCGATTAAGAGAGTCATATCCGATATGATCGATGAAGAGTCATCTTTCGATCGCAGAGTCAATCAACTTGTCGAGCTACACTCAAGGTTGTTTAGACTCAAGGTGATTGGAACTCTTACCCATTAATTTTAATTCGATTAAATCATTCGTTATTAAGCTTTAAAACGTTTGTAAAAATAGTGGGAGGATATAGATAGATAAAAGCCAATCTACCTATATTTAATATTGAACATATGCTAAAACTAGGGCAAGACTATGTTTACCGTAGGAATTAAAATATAATATTTTAATAAGTTAATTGGTCAATAAATTGATTAATTGAATATCGAGTTAAAATTCTAATTGATAGAATTAAAACTATATTCTCGTTGACATTAAATGACCTTCTAAAGAACAGACTTAAGAAACATGATTTCATTAAGTTCTGGGTCCAACAAATAAATTAAAGCTACATGTCACTCGTCTCTATATGAGGCAGCTTGAACATATAGGACATTCAAAGTATGTTTCTCCCTACAACTTGTCGAGCTACCCTCAAGGTTGTATGGACAAACAATTTTGATCCGCAAAGTTCGAGAATTCGATTAAACCGTTTGAGTCGAATACGAGTGCATGAGCGGTGCAAGACTATGTATCCCAACCGAATCTTGAGACAAGCAACTTCTTGAGCTACACTCAAGATTGCAAAGCTCAAGCGTTTGGATACATAAGTTGCTTGCATATCTATTTATTTATGTTGATATCTAAATGTGATTTAGAAAAGGAAGAAGGCACTTCGGAAAGTCAATTGAGAAAGTTAGTTTAATTTATCATTAGTAAAGGCATAAGTAGGAGGAAATGAAAACGTGACATATTTTGATGTCACATTTCGGAATAAGTTGTTATACAAAAGACGTTTAACACATTTTGACGAATGTCGTCACATTGCTTCTGAAGTAATGTTTTGTGTTAAGTAATTTGTAAATAACTAAATATATATTAAATGTTAATATATAAATGCACAAGATAGTAGCAAACTTATATGGTAAAATTAGACTAGGCCGTATCAAGAGATTAAGCTTCACAAGTCACATAAAGAGGGGTCTGACCTCTCGTATTATGAAGTCTACGGACACTTGTGAGTCTTAGCCTCTTAGATACAATGGCCGAAACCCATCTGTGAGACAGTGGGAGAATGAGTTGTCGAACTCAGTCTAGTGCATACTGATGTACCCGAGTCTAGATTAACCAAAATAAGTTATTCGTATATTTTATTAAGACACGTGTTCTTGATGAAACACAAGTCTGATAAAATAAAGAACAAAATGACTAAAGTATTTAAACTAATTCGATTAGATCGAATGGTCAAATACTTAGCTAAATAAAATCTTGTGTAATTAAAAGAAAATGTGATTTTCTCTCAGAGCAAGTCTGTTAACACATCGGTGTGTTAAAAGGTATGAATCACACTTAGTTAGACTTGGTGCGATCCATAAATAAGTGACTCTGAGTTAGCTCCTCCCTCTGGGTTAAGTCCCAGATAGTAATGCCTAGGTTTTGATAATGTTCAATAAGGACATTATCAATAATATATTCAATAAATCAATCGTAAGGAAGTTGTATTATTACTCGAATCTCGTGAGACGGATTGTCGAGTTAGACATCATAACTGATGATGACTTAGTCAACTTCTAGGATGAAATTCGGAGTAGTAACTCCGATTTAAAAATTGATGCAATCAGAATAGGTCCATGTGCGTAAATAAATTTGAGAATTTAGTTTACGTGCTCAAGGAAAATGTTTCCTCACTTTCTGCAAGTAAATCTTTAAGTTGAAAGATTGGTGCAGAAAAGAAAATAGTGAAGTACAATAATGTTGGACGGGAACGGTTTTCATCCTAATTTCTTTAAAACGGATTATGATGAAACCGGTTTCGCCAACAGATGTGTACAGATCTACTCGGACCAAAGCCGATGTAAAACGCTTAAGTTGACCATGAAAATTGGAGCATTCACTTATAAGTTCGTTTTTCTAAATATGATTTAGACGGACCAACTTATATGAATTGGCCAGAGAATTTTCAAGGTCAGTGGGAGCGTATAAATTACATGCGAGACATCAAAGAGATGTAACATATATTTTGATTAAGTAATCAAAGAGTTTGATTATTTATCAGAAATGAATATGAACCATTTGAAATGACCAATAACTAATTTGAAATTATTATCGTAAGATACGATGAACTGGATAAGATTCAGGGTAATAAAATATTATAGATTCCGAAAAGACCAAGTGAATTATTTGAATGAGATTCAAATGGTTGGTCTAACATGAATATAGAAACCTCTTAAGTCTATAGAGTAGACAGTTTTAGCAGATCCACTCACGAAGGCTCTATCACATGGAGTCGGGAAAACTTATGTGTAAAAACGGTATAAGAAACCGAGATAAATGGGACTGAGTGCAAGTGGGAGATGTAGGAATATGATGCCCTCAAGGCCATTTATTCCTGTGTGAATAGCACAAACATCTTGTTCGAAATAACAGTAAGCTGTTTGGTAATGATTTATCTAAGTTATATTATAATTAGATATCGACTTAGGTAAAGTCCTGAGACTTTATGCAAGGTCAAACGGGTATCGAGATGAGTATCTCGATCATGGAGAAACGTTTGACCGTCTGTAGCATAAGTCTAAAATGGTTCGTGGTCGTAGATGTTTCGAGACAAGGATATCGAAACATCGGATAGACCATTGCGTCTTAGTCTTCACCGTTTAGCGGTGGCGATGATCTCATGATCGCTTGACTTGGCGAAGTCGAAGACGAGACACAGGTGCTCATTAGAGTGAGTTCACTGAACGATCCACTAGAGTTATCATATGGTTATATTGACCAATCTGTCAGTGATAACTCTGAGTGATGATAGGATAGTTGGTCTTTTGACTTGAGGTCATTTTGACAAACCTGTGCGTGAACGGTGCCACTTAGATCAACTGACCTAGCTTCGAGGCAAGGCCTGTCGAAAGGTCTTTTGATTGGTTGTCACTTGAAACGTACGAGGCAAGTAATGACCAAGAGAGGATTCGTCTCTCCCGGTCAATGGGAGTTAGTGTCGTAGAGTTAGTTCGGTCTTTAGTAAAAACTCTGCGCAGAGTATGTTGGAAGAAGTCCAACATTTATTGACTAAAGATTGATCGAAACTAACCGGAGTCAAGTTATTGGGGTTGACAGTTTTGACCGTACCCTAGACTTGATCTACGCGACATATTTAAGACGAAGAGACTATAACTGCGGAATTCATCACGGAAACAGTCAGGGTGGTCCCGACAATGCTCATGTCAATGAGTTAACCACATAATGATGATTCCTGAAGCAGGGACGGCAACCACTGCTCGTGGTCACTGCCGTATAGGGCTTCGAGCCCAACCTGTTGTAAGGGTCAGGCTGTAGGGTCTCACACAGAGTGCAACGCTTCGTCTAGTAATAGGTAGAAAATAGTTAGGGAGAATATTTGCATTTGATGCAAAAGAAGATATAATTGCATTTGATGCAATATGGTAATTTAAGCTTAGATAGGGACTATCTTGCATTTGATGCAAAAGCGATTAAATGTGTATTAAATTGTTTAATACAATATTTAATAAAATAAACGTAAAGAAAAGTTCACGGGTAAGACGGGAATGTCCCGGTCTAGACCCAGGTTCGAACGGCGTCCAAATCGGACTCCAAATGCTCAATTTAGAGCCAAAACAGCCCAAAGTATCAGACCAGGCCAGGCCCAGTAAATGCAAGGCAGAACAGGCTGCCTGGGCTAGCCCAGGCGCTGCCTGGGTTGAGCCCAGGCTCGGCCTGGGCTAGCCAGGCACAAGCCTGTTTTCAGCCCAGGCTCGGCCTGGGCAAGCCCAGGCGCAAGCCTGGGCTCAGCCCAGGCCGCCTGGGCTCTGCCCAGGCGCGGGCCTGGGCGCGCCCAGGCGCCTGGGCGAGCCCAGGCGCGGCCTGGGCTCTGCCCAGGCTATTCTGCACGCGCAGTTCAATGTAGTGGGGCCCCTGGTGGGCCCCACACGCCTAGGGTTGCGAACCCTAGGCAGAATTTCTTGACGGCTGGGTTTTGTGCTTTAGGTGGGGTTAAGGCTGATCTTTGGACACTCAATTGGAGGGTCAAACGAACTCCGATTGATGAACGGTTTTTTCCTATGCGTTCACCGTTGAACGCTTGTCGTATTGATAGGTTGTATCAATCCTGAAGCTCAACGGTGAGTGAGTTAAAATTCACGGAAGTTTGCACTTTGTGAAGTGCAAACTAACTTGATTTTAATAATCCCATTGTTTTGCCCCACATCGGATTTTGAGAAAAGGGGAGAGTCCGCCTCCTATATAAATAGGGGTCTCCCCCCTTCCTCAAAACTCGTCCCAAGCTCTAGATCTGAGCGGCTCTCGTAAATGTTGGAGCACGCTCGGATCTAGGCTTAAATAAATATTTCTCTATCTCCCTAAATTTCTGCCTTACTCCTGAGGGCTCTAGCAAAGCCACGAAGGAGTTCGGATTCTGAATCTGAAATCTTGGCGGAGGTTTCACTCGCGTGAAACTTTCTTCGGCGCGTGGTTGGCTCGGCGGCACAGGGATTGATCGCCTCGGGATGCGGAGCGGTTCGAGGAGCGGTTCGGGGAGCGGTTCAAGGAGCGGCTCGGCGTGGGGACGGGAGCAGCTCGGAAGACGGCGCGGAACATCTCGCCTGCTCCAGGGCTGAGATTCTGGGTATGTGGTTAAAGTATTTTATTAGCATTAGTTTAGTTTAATCGCAGTAGGCTAGATCCTTCTTGGGATGGTCAGATCCATCCCAAGTCGGCATAGATCTTGGCATAGGGTCTTGGACCTTAGGGCTAAGTTAAAAATTGTTTTTAACTGCATGTTAATTTAGTTAACATAGTTTTTCTTCCGCCGCAAATAATTTTTGTATCTATGTTCCGTCCGACTTAGGACGGGACTAGAGTTTTTGTGCCCTAAGGGACCGCCAATTCCCCTACAAATAGTACTTTAAAATAATTAAGAAGATAATTCCTAACTATCTTGCAAACTCAACCAACAATGCAGAAATGTAAATATAGACAACAGAGAAATGCAATCGCAAACAGACGATATAACGGGTTCGGATCCACCCAAGTCTCCCCGACTTGTTCCCGGTGATCCTACATCCCAAACACCCAGATCCCCTCCGGATACTTGAGTTAGAATCCTCTAACTCAAATTTGCACTATGAAATACTTGTAGAAAACCTCTACAAGATCAAATCATACACAAATGAAATTGTGACTCCCACAACTCGGGATCACAAACAAACTCTCACAACCGTGAGTAAATCACTTATAATGTCAAAGTAAATGAAATACGAACTTACCGACAAAATCCTATGCCTTGAGTAAAACTTACGATTTAGGGCAAAGAGGATTTTGGGGAATATGAAGGCACCAAACCTTAGCTCCAAGATTTAGATCAGCAATGGAGGGCAAGGAAGATGTTGGTGGGCTTGGATCAAGCTCTTGGCTTGAATGGATCACAATCAATGTGAATCTCTCTTTGGAAGTACGAGTGGAAGAGAGATTCTTTGGAAATAAATGAGCTTTGAATGAGAATGAATGCTTCTCTTTGATTCTCTAAACTTCAATAAATATCAGCCTTGAATGCTATGAAAGCAGCACTCTAAGTATATATAGGATAGAGGAAAGAGAGAGCAAAATTCGTGGCATTTAATGCTCCAACGGCTCTATTCTGAAGCAGACTAGTCGTTCAAAGAAGGATCAATGACCGACTAGTTCATCAACTAGTCGGTCGGTGAAACAGCATGAACCGACTAAGAGGTGAACAACCAAAAGAAGAAGTTTAGTGAATGAATAACTAGTCGGTCCAAGAGTACTTGCCAACCGACTAGTTTCACAACTAGTCGGTCGGTAAGTGAACTTTGACCGACTAACAGGTGAAATAGAGAAGGCTGAACTCAAGATGAATTAGTCGGTCTAAGAGCAAATGTTGACAGACTAGTTCATCAACTAGTCGGTCGACAAATGTACATAGACCGACTAACGATAAACAATAACTTAGGCTGTACAGTAGAAGCTCAACTAGTCGGTCTAAGAAGGATTCCTAACCGACTAGTTTCACAACTAGTCGGTCGGTGAACCTTCTTTGACCGACTAACTGTAAACAGTAACTGAGCTAGAAATTGAGAAGGCATTCTAGTCGGTTCAAGAAGATTTGCCGACCGACTAGATTGCCATCTAGTCGGTTGGTTCTTCTTCTTGAACCAACTAACCTGCACAAGAAGCCGCGAATCGAAGCGCGAAGCTTCGGGAAAGTTTGTATGGGCTTCTAATAAGATCCTAGCTCTAAGATAGGAGCGTTATGAAGATTAAAACGTAAGACCTACTCAAGGCTTAACATTCTACAAAACGAAGCTAGAAGACTATAAATAAAACTTGATGAACCGTCTTCAATCGCTTCGATTCGAATCTCTTGACTTCAATAATGGTCCTTGAGCTTCAACGAAGCTTCAAGCAAACGATCATGCGCTTTGAGAAGTCTCAAGACGTCGCTTTTGATGTTCATAGAAGTTTGGCGACGATCTCCATAACTGCGCTCACAAAGAGTTAGTTCACGATATTTATGTTTGTTCATCATCCAATACCAAATGCGGGGAATCAATACTCAACATTCTCCCCCTTTTTGGTGATGACAAACCAACATAAATAATAATCAAAATTAATTATTGAAACATCGGATTTGAAAATATATAATAATCAAAATAATACTTACTCCCCCTGCATTGATGACACGTTAGTTCCAAAATATATATTAATCATACGCATCAAGCAGGCGAGGAAAGTAAAAAATGAGAATTCAATTATTGAAACATCGGATTTGAAATCCATTTTTATATCTTAACTCCCCCTGAATCTAACATATCAAATTAGATTCACGGTAAATTGCTTTGAATTATCATTTAGCACATTGTCATTATTAATTCTCTCACCCTTTGGCATTAGCAAAAGGAGCGGGTGGAGATCAACGATAACAACAATGGCTTCAAATAAAAGCACGGGAGTCGTAGAATACGACCATGGTCCAAATGACACCAAAGTAAAATACGAAGTAAATCAAAGCGTGCCAACGAGACCATAGTTGAAAATCAAAAATGAAATCATCAAAAACTCAAATTAATTTCACGTATTGAGTTATGGAATATACTCTCCAATATCAACATTCTTGATGAATTTAGTGCATGGAAAACAATTCTATGTTTTCATAGAATTAATTTCTATTAAATCAAGAAATTCATCGAGCGACGCAGTCAACATCAGAGACAAAAATATAATGTGCACAAAAGAGGTAAATGTCAACACGATGTGTGTATATATATATCTATTCTATAAAACACAACCTTTTTTGAATTTTGTCCCAGTCATAAGTCCAGTCATATTTTGTTTGTCCCAGTCACCAAGAACGGCCTGGATTCACTTGGGGAAGGGACATGATGAAGCCACGTAACAGCGTGGGTCCCGCATGAAAGAGCACGAGAAAAAATTTGAACCGCATCGCACTTCTCAAATCGTGTTCTAGGGCACAGCACAGAAATCGGTAAAAATGGGGGGAACTCAAAATTTGGGGGGAAGTAAAATTGTGGGGAGCTCGAATCGCGTTCTGTCCTGCACTTTTGCCTCTCTCTCCACCTCCCCCATGTTCTCCGTCATTTCTCTCTCTCTCTCCCAAAAAACCTCACTTACTTGGGCCACCCACTGGTCCTCCTTTCCGACGCCATCAAGTCCGACTCTATCACCTCCAACGGAGACTTCATCATCGAGCTTACCTCCACCTGAAGATTTGCCTCAACATCAGATTATCGAGCTTACCTCCACCTGAAGATTGTTCTTTTGTTGTGGGTTTGTACATGGCCGAAAGACAAAAACGTGTGTATGGCCTATGCTACACTGCCCTTGGTGGGATTCATCCATCTGATGTAAGTGTTTCACATACCTGATTTGTTCTTTTTATTCAGAATCATGAATCATATATGGGTACCTTTTCGTCGATCACTGGGGCTTCACAATGCTGCCATTCCGTCGCTTGAACAACCACCAATCAGACCCCAAATCGCGTCATCTAGGTAAGTTTCTCCTTTCTTGAATTTTTAATGTAACATGAAATTTGTATTTGAATTTTTCTGTTGGAGTTCACATAATTTTTTCCAAAACTTTAATTTTTTGTACTGACCTGATCTTGGTCTCAGAAAATCTTGATCCTATGTAAGCTATTTGTGGGCATCACATTGACGTTTTACCATAAAAATTGACCCCAAATCAGTTCTCTTATGTACTCAATCATTGTCAAGCCCAATTTTCCCATCAGCATTCCAAAACCTCACCTAAATGCACTACCTCTCCACGTTTTTGCATTATTGTAGAATGTTTTTGTTGAACATAAAAGATTAATTCAATGATGGTGTTTTATGGTGTTTTATCAAATGTGAGTACAAATTATAATGCGTGAAATGGTGAAAGTACCATTGCTGTTGTTTTTTGACATTCATATATGGTTCATTAGGGATAAATATATTTTGTTGTTATGTTTCTGTTGTTATTATTTTGTCAATTCTAAGGTTTTATGCAACCGAATAAAATTAGAAATATGGTCACTGGGATTGTTACTGAAGTGTCTTTCCCTTATGTTCAGACACTAAATGAGAAGCCTGAAGAACGGAAGCAAGACCTCACTTTTATCCCTCTTGCACCAGCATATGTGGTATGTTTCAGCCACAAACTTGATTGTTTTGAATGGTTATGCATTACAAGCATTTAAATATCCCTAATGGACGAGGATTTCGTGTTCTTATTTCTTTTATAAAAATCATTTATTAAACCAAATAATGAAACTTTAGATATGACAAGGCAATCAGTCTCATTTCGCATTATTGTAGAATGTTTTCGTTGAACGTAAAAGATTAATTCAATGATGATGTTTTATCAAATGTGAGTACAAATTATAATGTGTGAAATGGTGAAAATACCATAGCTGTTGTTTTCTGACATTCATTTAGGGTTCATTAGGGATAAATATATTTTGTTGTTATGTGTTTGTTGTTATTATTTTGTCAATTCTGTGGTTTAATTATTTTCAGCATAAAAGGATTTAATACCATAGCACAATAAATGAACTGTGTTTTTTTCGCAGGTTTTGAGTAGAAATTTCTGAGCTTGCATGAAGATTACCATTTTTGGATGAGATTTTTGTAGACTATTGGAGGATTGGATGGGCTTAAAGGAGTCCATGTCTCTCAAAGTGTAGATCAGGCAATTTGGGATGAGTACTCAGAGAGCAGGCTTATCAGCCTCGAAATTGAGTGAGTTTGGGGGTGCCCAGAAGGTGTTTGGTGAAATGCAGCTCACGGTTTGCTATTCATGTCACCAAAAATGCATCCTGATTTTTTATGATGCAAATTATCTCACTGTAAACCACAGTGTTGCCTCTAGGATTTTGATGGCAATTCATTTCTATTAATTATGACTATTACAATTTACTGCCCAAGCTACACAATCATGCTCCACATGATATCTGGATTAGATTATGTTTAACTTAATTAGAATCTGTAGCTTTTTCAGATTTTGATTATTTGTTTTGAAATATATTTGTAAACTAGCACTGACTATTGAAATTAAGTTTAAACATGGTTATAATTGTTTCTCGAGATGATTATACAATTTTATTTATTGACATTCATTTCATCTTGAGTACTCCCACTATTCTTTGAATTCCTGCTCATAGATTTATTGCTTTACCTCCTTTAGGAGTTTACTTCCAGCCAATATCATATATATTTCTGTTGTAGTTTGTGACTCATTTTAAAAGCATGACTCAACTTGATCTCCAGTACCGCCAGTTATTTCATTTCTTCCGATGTAACAGTTACAAGATGATGAATCTGCATGGTGGAATATATTTATGTAAAGAACGAATTATAGCTCAAGTAGTTTGCAATATAAAAATTGATGCTTCGCTTTGTCGCTTTTCAGGTGAGCAATTTTGTGTCTTGAAATTTTGATCTGGGTTGTATTTATCATCCATTTTGAGAATTGTGTCCTTTTTGGAGCAAAATAAAAAAAGAAAAAAAAGAAGCAAACCTCATTTAGCATGTTTGGGTCTTCTCATTTGCTATTTAATGCCTGAATTTGAGAGCTCTTTAGCTAGATTTTTTTTCTTTCATTCCAAGAAGGCTAATTTCTTTGAAGATAATGCATGAATGGATTTGTTGGGATTTTGCTTATACGATCTGATCCAGATCCCTTCATCGTCGGCAATTTGAAGGATGAAAGAATGACCTGGGGCCAAGCTCTATCTTAAATCGCTTAGCAAGTCTGAGGATTCTCTTGGTCGCTCTTCAGGTGAGCATTTTTTTGTGGCTTGAAATTTTGATCTAGGTTCTCTTTACTATAGCTTATCATCATTTTTGAGAATTGGGTTTGTTTCAGAGTGTTTTCTCACTACAAAGCGTTGACCGTGGACAACCCGGTCAACGTGGACAAGGGGCCCGCTTGGGTCCCTCGGGGGCTTCAAGTCGGTGTAGATGGGGCGAGGGGAAGCCTCGGCCCTGGTTGAGACGCTCGGCCTCGGTCGGACGAGCACTGCCTCGGAGGTAGGATGACGAGGGGTAGCCTCAGTCGTCCAGCTAGTTGCGTAGTCGGCGGGGGACGAGGGGAAGCCTCGGCCCGGGTTGAGACGCTCGGCCTCGGTAGGAGACGCTCGGCCTCGGCGGTCGGACGATGAGGGGTAGCCTCACTCGTCCAGCTGGTTGTGTGGTCGGCGAGGGGCGAGGGGAAGCCTCGGCCCGCGGGTCAGCTGTCCTCCTGCGTAGACGAGAATGCTCGTCAGGGGGCCGGACCTTGGTTCCGGCCAAATCCCCTCCGATGCCTAAGTCAGACAGAGATCTGAAAGAGGAGGCCCGGCGGAGACGGTTCGACTCGTGAGGAGATCGGAACGGCGTCTCACGGTGCGAGCGGGGGAGGAAGGAGATGAAATGGGGGAACTAGGTCGTTGATGGAGTACCTTAGGTTTTAGATACCTGAGATGCGGTCCCTCGTCCAGTTGTCCTTTCAGCCCTTTTATAGACCTCCGCCGTGATTGCCCCCGACCCACGTCGCTCGTCCGCCTTCGATCGTGCCCCCTCAATCCGCCCCCCCCGTCGCCGCTCCCTGCGTCATGCCAGCACCCCCCGTAACTGCCATTAAGTGGTAACGGGATCGGGGGAGCGGTTATCGCTGGAGTGGGCGAGTGACCAGCGTGTTATCAGGGCCGGTTCGGATCGGCATTCGGGGGGGTCCCCCATTGGGCTTTATCGAGCGGGCCTGAGTGCGCAGATGGGCTTTTGACCAGAGGTCGGGTTCCTGGGCTCGTGTCTTTCGGGCCTCGGCCAAATAGGCGTAACAATTGCCCCCATCGGTCGGGTCGATCGGCTCCGGCCGGTTCGGCTCGGCCGATGTGACTTCCGCCGACTTTGATAGGCTCGCCAGTCGATGCCGACTCATTTATTAGTCGTCATCATGAGTTGGCCCGTTCGATACTTTTAAGTCGCGGGCTCCGAAGCACCATCGGCCCTCTGATGCTGCCACGTGTTGCTGCAAGCTTATCCCCGCCGCTCGCGGGGTCGTCTTAAGTTGAGAAGCCGACGGGTTCGTGAGCCGCCGTCGCGTCTTCTTCTTCTTTGCGCTGATCCCTATTCTTCCTTAGCTTTGCCTCATGTCGTCTTCCTCTGACACGGGATCGGGTCGACCGGAGCGCGACGCCGCTCCGGGCCTGGCGGGTAGTCCTCCTTCGGCGATTCGTCGGCACGGGGGTGATCTTTCAGGGGTGCCCCCAGAGGTCTTGTCGTGGCCTTCGTCGATCTGTGCCACCGCCATCGGGAGCCTGCACTCCGCCTACCTGCTTCCGCCTTACTCGGCTCGTGCCCCTGGGGCTGACGAGCGGGTCTGCCTTCCCGGCTCCAACGAGGTTGGAGTATACGAGAAGTGTTTCCGCTTCGGGCTTCGTTTCCCGCTCCATCCTTTTGTCGTTGAATTCCTTCAGGCCCACAACGTGTGCCTGTGTCAATTCTGCCCCAACGCCGTCGGGCTCCTTGTCGGGTTCATTGTTGTCTGCATGCTGAGGGGAGTGGCGCCCTCTCTTCGTCTCTTTGCCCAGTTCTACCGCCTGAGCCACCACCAATCAGGGGCGTGGATCTACATCAGCGCCCGCCCGAAGATGACCCTGGTGTTGGGGTTGCCGAGCTCCCTGAAACATTGGAAGGGAGAATACGTGTTTGTCACGTTCCCGTCGAGTGTACCCTTCCCGGTTCGGTGGGAGGCGGCCGGTGCCGTCATCCTCGATCTGGGTGAGCCGACGGTCGCCGAGCAGCAGACGGCGAAGGACATGCTGGCGATTCCTGCGAGGGAGCGCTCGATCGACGTCCTCCTTAGTGACCATAACTTGCGTAAGACGGTGTGGCCCCTGGGTAAGCCTTTCCGAGTGTTCGCCATTCGAGGTTGCCTGGTCTCTGCTTGGTCTCTCATTTCTCCTTTGAGTGCAGGTGGATTTCCCCTCAGTTCTTCTCCTGCCAGCACTCACGCGCAGGTCCCAGATCCGGGTCTGCGCCGAAGGGATCATGTGTTGGAGGTCCGGAAGAAGCAGTGGGTCGTGACCACGACAGGGGGCTCCAAAAGGAAGAAGGCGCCCTCCCCCTCTCTCCCCTTGCTGGGGTCTTCCAAGAGGATCCGTGAGGGGGTCGAGGGGGTTGATGTCCTGCCGGCTGCTGATCAACCTCCACCCGTCCCCGTTGAGGTTGCCTGGCCGTGGGTCGGCCCTTCACCTCTCCCGGACGGTTCTCTCCCTGATGCCTACGATCGGTATCTTGGCGCGTTCCGCTCCACTCCTGGCGAGTTCCCTTTGTCAGGGGAGGGCCTTCTTCGTCCACGCTTCCCAGTGGGGGAGGAGGAGTCGGTGTTTTCGAGCCACGGAGCCGCCGCTCGAGTGGCCGAGAACAGTTGTCTCCCTCCCGATCAGGTTGTGTTGGACGGAGTCAGAGGTGACTGTTTGGCCACCTTCGTGATTCAGGCTGGTCAACAGGTAGAGTGTCTCTGCTCGTCCTCCCTTCCTCCAGCCGCTTTCGCTGTCTTACCTTCATTGCCTTGGTGCAGTTGTCCTCGGTGGGCCTCTCAATGAGGCGTCAATTCGCGGCGCTTCCCAAAGCCAAATCCGATGCCGGGCGAGGCCTTGAGGCCCCCGGCGAGGAGGGGGAGGCAGGTCAGTTAGAGGAAGCGCGGGTCCAGTCCTTGCAGTCCCGCATAACTGAGCTGTCCTCTGCCCTGGAGGAGGCGGACCGGGAGAGAGCCTTGGCTCTGACCGCAAAGTCAGAGGCCGAGGCGCGGGTTGCCGAGGTTTTGAGAGGCGCCGACACGTCTGGGGGAGCCGAGCAGATCCCCATCCCCGCTGCTGCCTCCGAGACCTTGGAGCACTCCGATCGTCTGGAAGCGACGGAGGAGCAGGCGAGGGTCCTCCTTGCTCAACTTGGCGAGAGGTCCCGGGAGATCGAGAAGGAGAGGGCGGAGCACCAACGCCAGATCGAGACCTTAGAGGCCCGGATGCGTGGGCTTGAGAAGGTGGATCCGGCCCGGATCGCTAAGGATGCCGTGGCTGAGTATGCCACCTCCTTCGTGGAGACCGCCTTGTCGGAGGCGTTCGAGAAGGGCTTCGCCCGGTGTCAGTCCGAGATCCAACTGAAGTTCCCGCTCTCGGGGGTCAACTTCGAGGATCTCCGGATGTACCCTGACGTCGAACGGAGTGTGGGGGAAGATTCTAGTGGACCGCCAGCCTGTGGCTCCACCGGTGCCCCCGGAGAAGAATGAGGGAGGGGAATGCCCCTCGGCCTCTTCGTGCATCTCTCTGTATATCTTTTTGCTTTATCTGGAAAGGAATGAATTCAAAATAGATTTATTTCATAGTAAACGATACATCTATTGAAAGTACTTGCGTAAATGTTCCGCATTCCAGGTGTGAGTGAGAATCCTCCCCTCCATATTGGCTAGTCGGTAGGCTGCGGGTCCGAGGACCTCGACGACTTTGTAGGGCCCCTCCCATCTAGCCGCGAGCTTCCCTTTGCGAGTGGTATCTGGGTTGAAGCCCGCCTTCCGGAGGACCAGGTCTCCAAGGTGGAAGCTTCTTCCTCGGACCCAAGCATTATAGTATCGGGCCACCTTCTGCTTCTGGCGGATGATGGTGGCCAGTGCCTGCTCTCGTCGCTCGTCGAGGAGCTCCAGGCTGAGCCCCAGACCCTGTGAATTCCTGTCTTCGTCGAAGTATTTGAGGCGGAGAGATTCTTCGCCCAATTCGACCGGCACCACTGCCTCGGCCCCGTAGGTGAGCATGAACGGGGTCTCGCCAGTGGCCTCCTTGTGGGTCGTCCGGTATGACCAGAGTATCCCGGGGAGCTCCTCTGGCCAGTTCCCTTCGGCGTCTTTCACTTTCTTTCGGAGGGGCTCTATGATGCACTTGTTGGCCGCTTCCGCCATTCCGTTGGTCTGGGGGTGCGCTACAGAGGCGAAGAGAAGCTTGATTCCCCATTCCTCGCAGAGATCCTTGAACCCTGCGGAGTCGAACTGCTTCCCGTTGTCTGTGACGATGGCCCGTGGCACTCTGAATCTGGAGATGATGGAATTCCACACGAAGCTTTTCGCCTTCTTCCACGTGATGGTGGCCAACGGTTCGGCCTCGATCCATTTGGTGAAGTAGTCCACCGCCACAATCAGATACTTCCGCTACCCTCGGCCCGGTTTAAACGGTCCAAGGATGTCGAGCCCCCATTTCGCAAAGGGGACGGGGCTCACGATAGGGATGAGCTCTGACGGGGGAGTCGAGGTGTGGTGGGCATACCTCTGGCATTCTTGGCATTTTTGGACGTAGCTTGCTGCGTCTTGGGCCAGGGTTGGCCAGTAGTATCCCTGCCTCAAGATCTTCTGCGCGACTATCTTGCCCCCGTGGTGATTCCCGCAGATCCCTTCGTGAACCTCTCGTAGGACGTAGTCAGCTTCCTACGGCCCGATGCACTTCAAGTATGGGAGGACATCCGTCTTTGTCCAGCGTCTCCGATAGAGCGTCCCCTCATGGATCACGTATCGGAGCGCCTTCCTCTCCAGGGTTCGGCGTTCGTCCCAATCTGTCGGTACCTCCCCATGAGTGAGGTACCATATGATCGGGTCCATCCAGGTGGGTTCTTGGTCGATTGCCATCATCTCCTGCTCTTCCGTGCTGGGGGACCGCAGATTTTCCACGTAGATGGTGCGGCCCAGCTCCTTTGGCGAAGACGAGGCTAGCTTCGACAACGCATCGGCCCGTGCATTCTCCGATCGTGGGAGGTGCAAGACTTCCACGTTTTTGAACCTGGACAGCGCGGCTCTGGCAACAGCGAGATATCTCTGCATCGCCTCCTCCCGCGCCTTGTAACTCCCTAGGAGTTGGTTGACAATGAGCTTCGAGTCGATGAGGAGGCGGATGGACTCGGCCCCGAGCTCCAGGGCCAGCCTTAGGCCGTTGATCACCGCTTCGTATTCCGCCACGTTGTTGGTGGCGGGGAACTCGAACCGCAACGCGTATTCCTGAATGTTCCCTTCCGGAGATCAGATCGCAATCCCCACCCCGCCTCCCGTCTGAGTGGCCGATCCGTCCACATGGACGATCCACGCTCCTGGAACTCCTGGCTGGAGGTGGTCAGCCGAAAGAAAGGACAAGGGTCGGGAAATTACCGTTGCTGAGCCTTCTTCCTCCAGGGGCCATTTCCTTGCGTTGTGCACTCAGCGATGAAGTCGGCCAGGACTGCCCTTTGATGGCCGTGCGTGGTTTTAATCGGAGGTCGAACTCGCTCAACTCCACCCCCCAGTTTAGCATCCTCCCCATTCGATCGAATCTTTTGAGGTTCTGCTCCAGTTGTGAGTCGGTCAGGATCAGGATGGTGTGGGCTTGGAAATAGGGTCGGAGCCTTCGCGCTGAAAGAACGAGGGCGTACGCCAGTTTCTCCATGGGCGAGTACCGCACCTCTGCCCCCTTCAAGATCCGGCTCGTGTAGTACACCGGCCACTGCACCCCGCCGTCTTCCCGGATCAGCACCAAACTCACTGCCTCCTCTGCGCACGCCAGGTAGAGGCTTAGTGACTCCCCTTCCCGTGGCTTGGATAGGAGAGGCGGGCGGCGGAGGTATTCTTTGAGATCCGCGAACGCCCGGGAACAGTCTTCGTCCCATAATATTGCCTTCCTACCGTCTGAAGGTTCCGCGATCGCTTTCCTCAGGACCTTGAAGAAGGGGAGTGATCTTTCCGCTGATTTGGAAAGGAATCGCCCCAGGGCCGCGATGCGCCCGTTCAGCCTCTGCAGTTCTTTGATCGTTGTCAGCTCACGCATGTTGATTAGCGCCTCGATCTTGTCAGGATTAGCTTCAATGCCAAGGTTAGTTATCATAAATCCTAAGAACTTGCAAGATCTTACCCCAAATGTGCACTTCGCGGGGTTGAGTCGAATGTGGTGTCGCCGCAACCGCTCGAAGGTCTCCCGAAGGTCGGCGATGTGGTCTTCCGGTCGCCTCGACTTGACAAGCATGTCATCGACGTAGACTTCCAGGTTCCTCCCGATCTGGGAGCTAAAAACCTTATTGACCATTCTCTGGTAGGTGGCCCCTGCGTTCTTCAAGCCAAAGGGCATCTTCTTGTAGCAGTAAGTTCCCCGGTCCGTCGTGAAGGCTGTCATTTCTTCGTCCCGGGGGTCCATCTGGACTTGATTGTACCCTGAGTAGGCATCCATGAAGCTGAGCATCTCGTACCCCGAAGCGTTGTCCACCAAATGGTCGATGCGCGGCAGAGGGTAGCTGTCCTTGGGAAAAGCCTTGTTGAGGTCACTGAAGTCCACACACATTCGCCATTTCCGTTGGGCTTCCTGACCATCACCACGTTCGACAGCCATTCCGGGTACCAGACCTCTCGTATGAAGCCAGCGTCCAGGAGACGCTCCACCTCCTCGGAGGCCGCCTTCATCTTCTCGCCGCCCAGGTTCCGCTTTTTCTGCCTGACCGGCTTGAAGTTGGGGTCGGCGTTGATCTGGTGGACGATCACCTGGGGGTCTACGCCGGGCATGTCCTCCGATGACCAAGCAAAGATGTCTAGGTTCGCCTCCAGGCACTCGACCAGTTGGTCCCTCAGGTCATGGCTTAGCCCTTTCCCGATCGAGACGAACCGGCCCTCAACGTCCGTGACCGGGATCTGCTCCTGTTCCTCCGCCGGGGTGGGCCTCGGCCCGTCCCTTAGGTCGAGCGCGGCCATCCGGTCGGCCAGACGATCTTCGGGACTCCCCTCTGCCAGTTGATAGCAAGCGTTCGGTCTTCCCGCGTCGCCTTCGACTTGACCCATCCCCCCAGGCGTTCAGAACTTGATAGTCTGATGGAGGGTCGAGACCACCGTGCCGATGGCGTTGAGAAGGGGTCGGCCGATGATCCCATTGTACTCCGATCCGATCCCCAGTACGATGAATTCCACCGCCAGGGTCACCGAGTCCGGTGGGCCTCCGAGCGTCACCGGGAGATGGATCGTGCCAATGATGGGGGCGGAATGACCTGTGAATCCCACCACGGGACCTGAGCGAGGTCGCAAGTCCTCCCTCCGCCGCCCCATCTTTTCCAGGGTTGACATGAAGAGGACGTCACAGGAGCTACCGGTGTCGACGAGCAGTCGTCGTACCATGGTTGTGTCTATGATCATCGACACCACCAAGGCTACTTCCGAGCTGCGTGCCGTTACAGACGTGCTCGGTCTTCCGACCGGTAGGGACGGTGAGGGTCCCCCGGTCCTCTCCCCATGATCCTCCTCATGTTGGGCCTGAGCCCACTCTTGCCAACGATGGCGGGCCCTGTCGCTTCGCGTCAAAGCCTTGCTCTCCTTTCGTCGAGACGGGCGGAGATGCGTCATCGCAGGTGTGGTTTGTTTCTTCGTGGGACCGTTCGTTCCCACAGACGGCGCCAGATGTTTCAGAGTGTTTTCTCACTACAAAGCGTTGACCGTGGACAACCCGGTCAACGTGCTCAAGGGGCCCGCTTGGGTCCCTCGGGGGCTTCAAGTCGATGCAGATGGGGCGAGGGGAAGCCTCGGCCCTGGTTGAGACGCTCGGCCTCGGTCGGACGAGCACGGCCTCGGAGGTAGGATGACGAGGGGTAGCCTCAGTCGTCCAGCTAGTTGCGTAGTCGGCGGGGGACGAGGGGAAGCCTCGGCCCGGGTTGAGACGCTCGGCCTCGGTAGGAGACGCTCGGCCTCGGCGGTCGGACGGTGAGGGGTAGCCTCACTCGTCCAGCTGGTTGTGTGGTCGGCGAGGGGCGAGGGGAAGCCTCGGCCCGCGGGTCAGCTGTCCTCCTGCATAGACGAGAATGCTCGTCAGGGGGCCGGACCTTGGTTCCGGCCAAATCCCCTCCGATGCCTAAGTCAGACAGAGATCTGAAAGAGGAGGCCCGGCGGAGACGGTTCGACTCGTGAGGAGATCGGAACGGCGTCTCACGGTGCGAGCGGGGGAGGAAGGAGATGAAATGGGGGAACTAGGTCGTTGATGGAGTACCTTAGGTTTTAGATACCTGAGATGCGGTCCCTCGTCCAGTTGTCCTTTCAGCCCTTTTATAGACCTCCGCCGTGATTGCCCCCGACCCACGTCGCTCGTCCGCCTTCGATCGTGCCCCCTCAATCCGCCCCCCCCGTCGCCGCTCCCTGCGTCATGCCAGCACCCCCCGTAACTGCCATTAAGTGGTAACGGGATCGGGGGAGCGGTTATCGCTGGAGTGGGCGAGTGACCAGCGTGTTATCGGGGCCGGTTCGGATCGGCATTCGGGGGGGTCTCCCATTGGGCTTTATCGAGCGGGCCTGAGTGCGCAGATGGGCTTTTGACCGGCGGTCGGGTTCCTGGGCTCGTGTCTTTCGGGCCTCGGCCAAATAGGCGTAACAGGGTCCTTTTTTGGGCAAAACAAAAAAAACTAAGAAGCAATCTCCATTGTGCTATTTTTGTGGGATCAATGTTTGGGCACTGCAACCTTCCAGGTCTCACACCCATTTCCACCCATCTCTCTCTCCCTGCCTACATGGAAACATCTCATTTAACGAATGAAGTTTTGCCATATCAGTGGATACAATGCCATAAAAGGATTTGCTTTTGAATTTTTGCCATATCAGTGGATGCACTGCCATATCAGTGGATGGAATGCCATAAAAGGATTTAACCTCTTAATTTTTCACATATCGGTGGATACAATGCCGTAAAAGGATTTGCTTCTTAATTCTTGCCATAAAATAAATTTTTTACTATTTGAGTCATAAAATGTGTGCAGCTATCAGGAAGTTTTTTGTTTTGCTTAATTGCCATACAAAATAAGTTTTACTATTGGAGTTTTTTTC
Organism: Scilla litardierei; assembly: GCA_030789695.1. Taxonomy (NCBI): domain Eukaryota; kingdom Viridiplantae; phylum Streptophyta; class Magnoliopsida; order Asparagales; family Asparagaceae; genus Scilla; species Scilla litardierei. The sequence continues at coordinate 118,850,721 of CM061134.1, forward strand.
AGTGCTATATGTTACTAATAGGATTATGCTGACATCTCCAGTCAGGACATACTACAAAATGAATGCCATAAAAGGATTTGCTCAATAGCACAGTACAAAATGAATCACCTTCATCATACAACCTAGATCAAAATTGAGCAAAACAATTGAGCAATTGTGCAAAAGTTAAATCGAGATTAAGTCTTTAAACGTGGTCATTAATGGAGATTGTCCCACTTATGATTTAAAAAAACTGATAGCAGTTTTTTGTTTTTCTTAACAGCCATTTTATGGCATTGAATTGCCATCAAAATCTTAGAGGCAATACATGATCCCGAAACATAGATCAAAATTTTTGCCATATCAGTGAATTTTTGCCATATCAGTGGCTATAATGCCATAAAAGGATCTGCTTTTGAATTTTCGCTATATCAGTGGATACAATGCCATAAATTTTTTAGCAATATCAGTGGATGCAATGCCATAAAAGGATTTAACTTCAATGCCATAAAAGGAGTTGCTTCTGAATTTTAGCCATATTAGTGGATACAATGTCATAAAAGGATTTAACTTCTGAATTTTAGCCATATCAGTGGATAATTGCCTTAAAATTTAGAATCTTAAAAATTCACAATCTTAAAAATCATATATTTGCTCAAAAGTTTCAATTAAGAATCTTAAAAATTCATTTTAAAAAAATATTCAGAGTCTTAAAAATCATATCTTGGCTCCAAAGTTTCGACTTTTAATGGAATTTGCTGTTGAGGTAATAACTCTTGCTATGGCAATTCTTTTAATCTTTAATTGATATAAATATTTCTTTGCTATACAGAATTTTTATTAATTCATTTTTAAAAAAATTGGTGAATTTTTAGTGGAGTTGATCGTGAAAGTTGATGGGAAGGGCGGGAACGATCAGACGCCGACAACACCACGACCGGAGCAATGACATGCAAGTTTGTTTTATGTGATAAATTCAAAGTTTCTAACATTTTTTACATGTCAATATTTATTTCTGTTTCTTGAAATTTGGCTGTTAGAAAAAATTTTAGTTGGATATGCATTGGGTTGATTAAGAATTGGACTTTAGTTGAAAGAAACCCGCTATTTTTTACTGTCAATCAGATAATTTGGTGTAGAAAGTGAAATTTTAACATAACCCTATCAATAATATCCTTTATGAAGTCTTTTTCTTCGTAATCGATTAAACCCAACGGGTCTCATCTTCCCTATTCTTTCAATTTTTATTACTAGAGCATCTTTCTTAGGGTGTGGTTGGATGCTGTAAAGAATAAGTTTGATAACATTTTTTGTGTTAGGGAATCTTAATAATTAGTAATTGGGATGTACCATATACATATTGATTTTAAGATATGTTTTTCTCTCATATAAATATGTTATTGCATTAATGTGGTACATTAATTTCAGGATTGCCTTAAGCGCTGCATGGATTTAGTGAAGAAGGGGGCATCTGTATTTTTATTTCCTGAGGGAACTCGTAGTATGGATAAGAAATTGGGTTCGTTTAAGATGAGGATCTTTAGTGGAAAAACTTGCAACTTTTTAAATGTTAGACCTGTTAGAAGTAAAACTTCACTTTCTTATTTGCTTACAATTTCATGTTCATGCAGAAAGGTGCATTTAGTGTTGTTGCAAAGAATAAAGTGTCTATTGTGCCGATTCCTCTTTTGGGAACCAGAAATCTAATGCCTGCGAGAATGGAGGGCATCTTGAACTTTTTCTCTGTAAGAGTTAACGTTCACAAACCTATACGCGGAACAAATGCAGAAATATTGAGCAATGAAGCTAGGCCAGAAAATTGGGGCTTGCTGATATGGGAACTAATAATTTGTGTTTTTCTCATTATTGTTGTCATCATTATTGCGTCCAAAATTTTTTAATTAGTATTTGGTTTCAATTTTCGGACCATTGACTAATTACCTTAGATGTATCAATATATAGATGTATCAAGATTTTCTATTCAGCCATTGTTAAGTTGGCACATGGTTTATATATATATATATATATATATGTATCAACATTTGCTATTCAGCCATTGTTAAATTGGTACATGGTTTCTATATATAGATGTATCTACATTTGCTAATTACCTTTTTAAAGTCATGTATATTGCCACTTTAAAGACTCAAAACACCATGGACAAGAAACTTTCTGTATTTTAACAATTCAAATGTTAAAGCTACTCTTTTGGGAATCGGAAATCTAATGCCTGCGAGAATGGAGGGCCTCTTGAACTTTTTCTCTGCAAGAGTTACCGTTCACAAATCTATAAGCAGAACAATTGCAAAAATATTGCGCAATGAAGCTAGGCCAGAAAATTGGGGCTTGCTGATACGGGAACGAATGATTTGTGTTTTTCTCATTATTGTTGTCATCATTATTGCGTCCAAAATTTTTAAAATTAGTATATGGTTTCAATTTCCAGACCATTGACAAATTACCGTAGATGTATCAATATATAGATTTGTGACAAACCATGTACCATCTACATTTGCTATTCAGCCATTGTTAAGTTGGTACATGGTTACTATATATAGATGTATCTACATTTGCTATTTAGCCATTATTAAATTGGTACATGGTTTCTATATATAGATGTATCTACATTAGCTAATTACCTTTTTAAAGTCATGTATATTGCCACTTTAAAGACTCATAACACCATGGACAAGACTACTTCTTCTCTTCTATTTGCAGTGAATGTGATATTTCTAGACATACATGCAAACAAGTTACAGTATTTTTTTACTTTTTAGGAATGCGCAAAATATTTCTATCATGAAAAAGTTTGGACACAAAAATTTACCAAACTGAGCATGGTTGTAGTTTTCTTTGTTTTTTTCCTTTCTGTTTATGCGAATGTTGGATGCATTAATAAGGATGATATTGGTGTTAAAATTTGAATATTTGTTCTGATTTTTGTTCTAATTTCGTTTGTAGTGTTATGATCAGATATAAGAATGTGGAACTGTGCTTCAGATTCACAGATTCGCTATATTTTCACAGATTCACAGATTCACAGATTTCACATGTATTTGACTCTGAAAACATTGAAAACATGTGAAGGTCCTTGAATCTTTTGATTAATTAGTTGAATCTTTTGATTAACACCTATACTAATTAATTATTTGACTTTTTCCAGTGATTTTGACTATTTCTCGATAAGTTTTTCCATAAATTTATTTTTCTGTAAGTTATTCTATAATATTTTAGAACCTTAACATGTTTCTGTTAGTTTACAGTTACCCTCTACATGTTTGATGAAATACCACTTGAGCTTAGAATTCCAGCAATGGGTTGGGTTCTAATTATTGCCATAGTCGTATGTGATCACGTTTAATTTTTATTTTGATATATGAGACTAACTATAATGATCTGTATGTGATCCCCTGTGATTTTTTGTTTTTTGTTGTTTATATAACTATTAATCAGGCAATGCATAGTAATCCTAAAGTTTGTTTCTCATCTTTATACATCCAAAAGTTGAAAGTTGATATAGTTTCATGAGACTGTACATTATTATAACATATTGCTAGGAATGGCATCAAGCCAACAGAAGAACCAAGCATCAAGACGTAAGCTATTTTATATAATAATTTGAAAGTTCCCACATCGATAGAACATTGCGTACTTGCCACTGCAATAGATCATTTTATAGAACATCGGCGCATAACACAGATGCACATAGCCAACATCTACACATATACATCAATGTTAACAGTTGAATGGCCTAAATAATCAGCACTTTAAAATATAAAGTATGTATATAATTAGCTGTCATCAACAACCCTAAAGTTAATTCAGGCTCGATGGTAAACTATGTCTCCTTGCCACTGCAATAAACAAAAGAAACGACAGTAAGACAATGACATTGCAAAAACAACAGCTTACAAAATTTCATTGTTTCACTTTCAAAGTAAACACTGGTATTACAAAACAAACACCATAAACTTACAATGGCATTACAGAAATAAACACCAGAAAGAATTGATAAACTTTTTTCTGTTCTTTTTCGGGGTTTGTTTCAATTATTGTAATCCCAATTCTGATTGATTTGGTTTTTTTTCCAATATGAATGATGATTGCTGATAGGATCACGAGGTCGGCTTTGAAGCTTAGGGATCACATCTATTCATGGAGGACTACTTATGTCTATGCCCATCATGGTCTGTTCTGTTTTTTCGATATATGTTTCCCTCTTTATTGTTGTGGATTACATTCTGTTTTTTGGAATCATTTGTACTACCCATCATATTTGATCTCATTCTTATTGTTTGGTATTGGATGGGGTTTAATTGATGAGCACTGCATTGGTGTCAAACTCCAAATTGACTCTTTGGTTGATGTCGTGTGAATGATCAAAGCTCAGTAAGCACAATTTCAGAGAAAATCTATGTCGAATTATTATACATCATTTGGATTTTTATTAACTCATCAATTCGAATATTGCAAATTGATATTTCTTAGTTTCCTTTGTTCGTTATCTTCGTTTTCAATATTATTATTCTATGAAGCTTGGAGTTGTACAGCTTCATCTTGGCTAGCAAAATAGGTTACGGCTCACGCGAGGTCTCCCAATTATATGTTCTTCGAGTTTTACGAGAAGGGGAATTTGGCAGAGATATATGTTTTCTTTGTTATGTATTGGGTGCTATTGTATTTGCTTCATGCAAATTATGTGTGAAGTCAGACTATTTAACACATCTCTTTGTTCTGTAGCAAGTTTGTTTATAATTACTTATGTTTAATGAGACCACTTATTGTTTTTGTTTGCAATAGTTTGGGAGAAGATGGGCCAATGTGTAAGGGCGATTGAGAGGAAAAAGAACATCCATCCAGCCTCACTATATAACCACAGTCATCGTCGACAACCGCGGGCTCCTCCTTTTCTAGAGAAGTCATCTTTGGATAGAGATGACCTGTCAGATTTTATTGCACACGACTGTTTGTGGAGGGAAGTGGAGTCATCTTCTGATAAAGAATGGTGTGCAACAGCTCTACTTTGCTACAATGTTATATATTTATTTCTGTTGCTGAATTTAGTTTTTACAGTTGATTAATTGCAACACTGCAGATGGAGAAATGGAGAAGGCAGATAAAGCATCAAAGCAATAGGGAACTTCTGATAAAAACCACATTTATCAGGTACTTTGATGTTTATTGCCCTTTTACTATCATAGATGCTCTTTGAATTGTTCAAATTGATGATTATCTCTCATGGGTCTTGAGTGTTGATCGGCTGGCTGCAGGTTTTATCTTAAATTTGGTTTTTTTGTTGATGTAGTTGGTTGATCTGGACGTATGCTTTTTTTCTTTGTTGTTGTTTGTTGATGTTTGGTTGTGATTTTATCAAAAAGTTTTGATATTGATGGGGTTTGCGTTATGATTTTGACCATTGTTGGGGTTTAAGTTATGATTTTGAAGGGGGTCGAGTTTGTGTCATCAATTTCTTTTGTTCATTTTACACTTGATTTATTAATTATTAATAGTTCTAGAAAAAGCAACCGAGTTAGGATCCAAAGTGTCTGGAGGCAGAAAACAATTTTTAAATCTTTGTTTAAAACCTAGACATTAATGAATTGAAGTCTCTAATCTTTATTTTTATGTGGACACTTATCAGTACACTATACTTCCTTTGACTATTGTGGCCAACATTGCAGGCTCTTTACGACATTTTGCACGTTAACAAATGTATCTTTCACAGTTTTGTGTGATGTTCTTTCTTCTGGATAAAATTTATTGATATTTATTGAGGAGTAGGATGTTAGTGTTTATATCATATTAACATTATTGTGAATGAATTACCAAAAAACATTATTGTGAAAGACATAATATTTTGTATTTCACAGATCTTGCTGAGATCTCAAGTTTCTTATGCTGTTTTGTATTTACACCCAATGACATTGTTCATTATGATGTTTCTATAGTGATTGAGGATTTTCTTTTCATTTCTTTTCAGAACCATGCCTCCAGGATTGCTATAAATATGGCATATAGTAAAATTACCTCCCATTGATGACCCATATAGGAAAGAAGGGGCAATCACTGGCAGATCCAACTGCTGCAAACCAAGATGAACAAATTTCATCCTTCCATTTATGAATTCGAAGAAAATTTGACAATAAAGCATTTCTTTCATGTTTCTTCCACATTGAGAAGAACCAAGAATTTCTACGATCCAACGATTTCCTACCTAAGATAGCATGATTCCAATAGTGACTATGGAAGACACATCAAGCCAAAAGGGGACGATGTCAGAAAAGCGGCAGCTCTCGATCCTAATGAGACAGAGTTGGCTGACAAGGGCTTCGTGTTGATCATATTAATGTCCTTGATTCCTTTAAAGAACGTGCATGAAGTAGAAACAGAGCTGATTTCTTAAATGAATTCTTACTTTTGGTTTGCATGAAGTTAATGGGCTCCTATCTCGACTTAGATATATACCATAAACTCTGTTCTAGTCTGATTTCATATGGTTTTAACGCCAATGCCAAAAAAGGTGAGACTTTTTGATGTTTTACTAATATATGAAAATGATATTTATAATATTCCATAGTTTAAAATTTGTCATGTGTTGTCCTCATATTATATTCACAACTAAAATCTTAGCTTGGGTTTATTAATGTGCATGATTTTTTTCCATTAGTTTTGCTTTTGGATTTGTATAAAGTGGCAAAGTTTCATGACTTCGAATATGACCTATGCATTTTGTGGCAAATAAGTGAAGTGATAAAAGTATGAATTGCGTTATATCTCTCATTTTTTAAAATTACATTTAACTGTATCGATAATCTGTTTAGTCTAATTTCATTGTAAGAAGTTCTGTCAATCTGATTAGGCAAAAGAAACCTTTTCTGAATTTGAAGTGCAACAATAAAGGGTGTAGCTTTCCTCATTCGGATTAAATGGATGATTTGCTGGACCTCTTATTAGCTAATTAAGTTGGATATGTGTTTTTCTAATCAATGTGTTCTAAGATTCATGTTTGATGGTGGTTGTACTTTGTGCCCTCCTAAGCTATACTGCAAGCTTAATGTCAAAGAATTTTTTTTGATATGTTGCTATGTCGAGCGTCATGCGAACATATTGGTAAGACTTTATATTTGTGATTTGCTGATATTTTAGTTTACATGCATTTTTTCTTTCTTAATGAAACTAGAGACCTTTCATTTGAGGTTTTATATCTTTTGATGGGTACCTTTCATTGGCACTAGGAGTGAAGGTTATGTTAGTTACTGTCAATGTTTGCGAATTGCAAATAAATTTTGAAAACCTCCCATAAACTTTGACCATATTTCAAAAACATATAATCTACTTTGAATATAACAAAAAGTTGCCATATACATTCGAAATACCAAAAAAGTTCTACATATTTATAGTTTCAAATAACTAAACTGTACTCCAAAGTTCATGGGCATCAGCAAGCACTTATGGACACTGCAAATTGTTTTGGTGTATTTTTTCAAAGTATATGGTGGTTACTTGAAACTGGAAAATTCGTGATGGTTTCTATATTTTTCAAATGATATGGTAGGGTTTTTATGTTTCAAAGCACAAGTTCGTTTTTGGAAACATGTGCAAAGTCCATGGTCGTTTATGAAATTTTACCGCAGATTACATACAAGTACACTACGATAGCAAGCTTGATATTTATTTTTTGTTATGATAATACACAGATTGGTGCTTTGTATTTGTTTCAACAGAGCCAATAATTCTTGGCAGATTTTGGGAAATTTTTGTTGATTCTGTGGGTTGTGTTTGTAGGTTCAGTGGATTTTGACCTAGAGGTTTAAAGTTTCAAGCTTTTTCAGCAATGATTAATGGAAGTTCCTGCAAGTGGATATCAGTTAAAGTGTGGCGGGTTGACATAGGGCTGGAGGACCCATCGATGAGGGCAGAGGTTAATGGATGGTACGCCTATGGCTTCCACTCCTTTTATATTTGGTCTACAAAATGTCTGAATTTTTCTTTGGTTTCTTGAATCTTGTGGCAGTTTTGTGAGTCATTACGATAAAGATGATGTGGGATAGGAGGGTTTGGATGATGCCGTGAGGAGATTGGTGGTCCAGAGGCAACCGATCTATGATATTGTCAATGTATTATTGAACTAGACTTCGGATGAAAATGTTGGTGGTACACTTACTGATTGACGATTGAATGTGTTCTTGGTGAAGTGGACTATATATACTGGATTATTGGTGAACTTGACTACAAGGAATATTACTAATACAAATGTTTACAAGTGATATTTTGCTTAGAATGAACATGTATGCTAAGAATGATCATGTTTGCTGGTTTTTTGTTGCTCTGGTTGTTATGATTTATGAATACAATAGTGGATGTTATGTTTGTTGCCAATTCTGAACTATGAATACAATATGGATGTTGTTCAATTTGTATATTGTTGTACTGGTTTTTTTGAGCTGAAAATGATATAGGATTTGCATACTGAATGTTGCCAGTTATCAAATGTTATTTTGGTTGCTTTTATTTTATTCTGATTGTTTAAATGTTATTTTGGTTGCATTCATGCCAGTTAAGGTTATATAAATGTTGTTCTGGTGATATAAAATTTGTATAAGTGATATCAAATTTATGCCATTTCACGAAATAATTTATGTCATTGCATGGACAATCATGTGGTCATCACTTCATCTTTCGTAGCAACTGGTCTTCACTGTAGCTTTCGTAGTCGCGACCCCACCTTGGATCATTGGGTACCTGATTTGGTTTAATGGGATCAGGCACTCATCATGCTTTTATTGAATAACTTGCTCGGATAGCTGAAATTGAAGCTACTACATTATGCGCTGCTCTTCACCCTTGCTTGATGCCAGGAAATTGGAAGACAGTATACATAGAACTAAAATTTTTCAGTGAACTAAAATTTTAAATTTTGGGGGAAATAAATTATGGGGCATTACATTTTGAGGCGGAGTTAAAATTTTCGGGGTAATTAAATTTAAAATTTTGGTGGAAGTAAATTTTTGAGGAAACTAAAATTTAAAATTTTAAGGGAACTAAATCTAGAGGCAATCAAATTTTTGATGGAACTTTTGGGGGGACTAAATCTGGTAGGAATTAATTTTTGGGGTGAACTAAAATTTTTGAGGGGAACGAAATTCTCTTTAGAAACTAAATTTTGGGGGGAACCTAAAATTTTTTGCAAGTGACAATTTAGAAGAAAAAACCCGAAAATTTTGGAGTGGAACTAAATCTAGAGGATACTAAATTTTGGGAGGAACTACGATTTTTTGGGGCAACAAAATTCCTTTGGATGAGCTAAATTTTTGGAGGAACTAAGATTTTGAGAGGGATATCTAAAATGAACCGTGCCCTACGGGCACGGGTTATGACTAGTATATATATATAACAAAATGTATACATCTGACAACATAAATAATAACGATCCTCAGATCAGGGCACATCATACAACAAATGTCACGACGGACATCAAAATGAGCATACGTCACAAGTGTATCATCAAAACATGTATACATCAAAATACATCATGAAAACATCCAAAATACATCAAAATATCATAACCACCCAGAATATCCTAACCCACACTCTCACTACACAATATATCATCCAAAGTGCTTCTGGAGAGTCCTCCAAGCGAGCTCATGAGTTAGAGGCAGGGTCAGCAGCAGCAGCAGGCTCTGCAGGAGGGGTAGTGGTCACTGGGTCAGCAGGAGTGTCCACAGACGGAATAGTCGCTACGGGAGTGGCCTCGGGAGCACCAGACGAAGTATCCACCGGAGGAATGGTGGCAGCAGGTGTGCTCTCGGGGGCACCAGCAGAAGTAGTAGTAGCAACAGACGACGTACCCTCTGGGGCACGAGCAGCAGATCCAATAAGCTCCTCGAGCTCAGCATCATCCATCTCCTTGTCGTCAGAAACTGACGGAGGAACCTCAATACCCAAATGAGAGCAGATGCGAGCAAGCATCGCCTCAGAACGAGCACATCGAGACTCCACACGTGTCAAAGAATGTGCAAGCTCAGCGACAGTAGGAGCAAGAGGTGGAGGAGCAGCTGAAGCAGAAGCTGAAGGAGTCGTCCTCTGAACATGACGAAGCGTCGCAAGAGACTTCTTGACGGCCGTCACATTCAGAGGGGGACCAAGAGGACGCTCATCATCGGAAGGGAGAGGGACCTTGAAGTGACGGAAGACAAGTGTCAAAAGGCAGGGATATGGGATGTGAGCTGATTTTGTGGACTTCCTAATACACTCGAAGGAGTCCATCTTATCAAGAATAATCCTAGCCCAATTGATCTCGCTCCCCATGAAGAGAGCATAGATCAGCTTAAGAAATGGCTGGGATGGCAAGCTCGATGAGCCGTACTTCAGAAGGAGGCACGACTTCAAGATAAGATTCAAGACCCAAGTGTTGGGCTTGAAAGATTTGGATGGGACGCCAATCATGGCAGGAGGGATCACATGGAACATCTCGGCAAGCATCACCTGATCAAGCTCAGAAATATCATCAATAGAGATATCGGCAGGAAGAAGGCCAGAAGAGGAGACACCTATCAAATCCCCTAAGATTTCTGCCGTGAGGACAATCGGTGTCCCCAAGACAGTCATCTCAATGGAATGGGTCTCGTCATACTGACCGCGAACCCTATTCGCGTAGAAAAGCATGACTAGACGGGGGTACGGGTGTGGATTTTCCTTAGGGTCATAACGAAGATAATCAATAAGACCGCTATGAGAAAGAAGATCAGCGAGGTGAGGGAAGTCGGAGAATTGAACGAAGTGCTCCAATAACAGCGGACAGTGTTCGATACGATTGTATGCCGCGAGACACATAGGGTCATCGCGACATAGCGAAATATCGACACCGCCAACTGGCATGGGAGCCTTCCCCTTAGGCTGACGAGTGCTAGATCGGGGTGGAGGAGTAGGATCCCGAGCGGTATGCTCTGTCTCCGGAATGTGTTCCGTGTCGGAATCATCAGGAGGAGTGGGAGCACGGAATGAAGCTGGAGACACGGGCTACTTCCTAGGCTTGGGCTGAGATCTAGATTTGGCGGTCGCCGTCCTCTTCTTCTTAAGAGGAGGCGAAGAAGATGATGGATGGGTCGTCTTGGAACGGCGTTTGGGTTGCGGGGGTTCGTAGGAGGTGACTCTATAGTCATAAGTGACGGACGTGAGGGTTCGATCGGGATGCGTGTCTTCACCATAATCGAGACGAGACATGCGCAATCAAGCTAGAAATCCTAAGGTCACCCCCTAACACAAACCCTAAGCCGAATGAAATAGATTGAAACCCTAACCCTAGAAGCTGAGAGGAGGATATACCTAGGAGGAGGAGAGGGGTCGACGGCAGCCTAGGCCTGAGATGGCCGGAAAACGGCCGGAAATCGACGGTCAACGGTGGATGGAGAGGAGGAACTCGAAGGGATTTGGGGGTTGGAGAAAAATCGCACCGACTAGAATGGGAGTTAGTCAGTCTGAGGGAGTATAAGTCGACTGGAAGGCGAAAAGACACAACAGTCCCCGATGCAATTAGTCGGTCACAGTTCAAGCGCTGACCGACTAGATGATGATCTAGTCGGTCGGCCAATGAGCTTGAACCGACTAAATGCAAACAGTAACTGAAGCCAAAATTTAAGCATGAGTTAGTCGGTCTGAGTTCATTTACTGACCGACTAGAATGAGATCTAGTCGGTCAGCCAATGAACTTGGACCAACTAAGAGAGTCCAAAAATTTTAGAATTTGAAATTTTGAGTTCTCTCCTAATCGCACTTGGATGATACATCGAAATACTCTCATAAATCATTATACTACCCCATAAAACATCGAAATTCATAAATACGACGTTCATGAATAATCCGAGCATAAATTCCGAAAGTTCAACGAAAAAATCCAGAAAATTCCAATACATCAAGCATGAGCATATATAATCGAAATTAAATAGCATGCAAGATTATTGAGCAAAATATGAATCCTAAATCTCGGATTCACCCATAATCCCCAATTCTCGACGCAACCGCACAAAGGAGTCTTCCTTGAGTGGTTTCGTGAAAATATCGGCGATTTGCTTCTGGGTTTCAACGTACACTAATATGATGTACTTTTTAGCAACATGATCATCTAAGAAATAGTGACAGACATCTATGTGTTTAGAACGGGAATGGTGTATCGGATTCTTAGAGAGACAAATTGCACTTTGGTTGTCCACCATGATAGGGCAAGTATCACAGTTTATACCAAAGTCTTTAAGAGTGTGTCTCATCCAAAGAACCTGAGCACACGCGGCACCGGCGACAATATATTCCACCTCGGTGGTTGAAAGTGATACAGAATTCTGCTTCTTGGAAAACCAAGAGACAAGAGAATTTCCTATAAAATGGCAAGTGCCACTAGTACTTTTCCTGTCGGATTTGCATCTCGCATAATCTGCGTCACTATATGAGATTAACTCATATGTGCTAGACTTTGGATAAAGTAATCCAAAGTCGAGTGTGTAACTTAAATAACGGAAAATATGTTTTACCGCTACTGAGTGAGATTCCTTAGGTTGAGACTGATAACGAGCACATACACATACGACAAACATAATATCGGGCCTACTTGCGGTAAGATATAGTAAACTACCTATCATACCTCGATATAGACGAATGTCTACATCTTTGCCGTCCATATCTTTATCAAGATGTGTAGTCGTGCTCATTGGAGTCTTCTTCCTGTAGGCATTCTCCATTCCAAATCGCTTTAGCAACTCCACCGTGTACTTGGTTTGGTGGATGAAGATTGCATCATTCATTTGGCGAATTTGAAGACCTAAGAAATATTTGAGCTCACCCATGTGGCTCATCTCAAATTGATCCTTCATAACTTTAGAAAAATCATCGCAAAGAGTGAAGTTAGTAGCACCGAAAATGATATCATCAACATAAATTTGAACTAAAATTATATCATTATTCGAATACTTAACAAATAATATAGAATCAACTTCTCCCATTTTAAAACCCAAATCCAAAAGAAAGTTCTTTAGACGGTCATACCAAACTCGAGGAGCTTGTCTCAAACCGTAAAGTGCTTTCTTAAGTTTGAAAACATGATTTGGAAAATTTTCATTTATAAAACCCGGAGGTTGAGAAACATAAACTTCCTCAACAACATCTCCGTTTAAAAACGCACTTTTTACATCCATTTGAAAAAGTTTAAAATCTTTATGGCATGCAAAAGATAACAATAATCTAATAGATTCTAATCTAGCTACCGGAGCAAAGGATTCTTCGAAATCGATACCTTCCTCTTGTCGATAGCCTTGAGCTACTAACCGAGCTTTGTTCCGGACGATGATTTGGTTCTCGTCGGTCTTGTTCTTGAAAATCCACTTCGTTCCTATAACGGTGTGGTTCTTTGAAGGCAATGGAACAAGCTGCCAAACCTCATTCCTCTCGAATTGAATGATTTCCTCCTCCATGGCTAAGATACAAGAACTATCTTTGCATGCTTCCTTAATAATCTTTGGCTCTATCGAGGATGCAAAGGCACAATGAGTGAAGTAGTTGACTTGAGATCTCGTCTTGACACTATCAAGGATATTACCAATGACTTGCTCATGAGGATGGTCACGAACGGTATGAAGCCGTTTGGGAATTCCCTGATCACTAGGAACATTCTCAAAAGATTCATTAGTAGGGTTAGTATCAATAGAATCAATAGAATTAGAATTACCAATTGAATCACATAAGACATCCAAGGAGTCATCATCATTAGTAATTCTAGTCGGTACAAAGCCTTCATTAAATAAAACATGAAGTGATTCCTCGATCGTTAATGTTCGTTTGTTGTATATCCGGTAGGCTTTGCTACGTGAGGAATATCCAACAAATATCCCCTCATCGGATCTTGGATCGAATTTGTCCAAACTACCATACGTGTTTTTAATAAAACATTTTGCATCGAAAACTCGAAAATGTTTAACTTGAGGCAATCTACCAAACAACAATTCATAACAAGTTTGTTTGGTGTCGGGCCTCAAAAGTATTCTATTAAACACATAGCAAGCGGTATGTACCGCTTCTGCCCAAAATTGATGGCCAAGTTGGCTATCATCAAGCATAGTGCGAGCACACTCCACTAGCGTCCTATTCTTCCTCTCAACTACACCATTTTGAGGGGGTGCGTGAGGGAAAGAAAAGGTGTGAGTAATACCAACTCCATCACAAAAGTTTGAGAAAGACTCATTCTCAAATTCCCCTCGATGATCATTACGAATAGTGACAATGGTGGTTCCAATGAGATTTTGTACTTTCTTAACAAATATTGTGAAGTTTTCAAAAGCATCATTTTTATTACTTAAGGAAAATACCCAAGTAAATCTAGAAAAGTCATCAACGATGACAAGTCCATATCGTGCATTTCCTAATGAACCAACTCTAGTTGGCCCAAAAAGATCTAGATGTAAAAGCTCTAGAGGCTGCTTAGAAGAAATGCTTTTCTTAGGTTTAAAAGACGATTTAGGAAGCTTGCCTCGTTGACACGAGTCACAAAAGCTTTTCTTTTGAAAGACAAGCTTAGGGAAGTCTCTAATAGAATTTAACTTGGAAAGCTTAAAAAGTGTTCCAAAGTTCACATGACAAAAACGTCGATGACATAAGTGTTGTTCACTTGTGTTGGCAATGAGACATTGTTTATGTGATCTTGGAAGATCTAGGATATATATATCCTTATGGCGTGTGCCGGAAAACAATAACGCATTATTATCTTTCTTAAAATATGGCACATTCCTTTCGCAAAGCTAACTTTGTAACTTTTGTCACAAAGTTGGCTTATTGAAATAAGATTGTGGTTTAATCCTTTAACAAGGTAAACATCACTTATTAGTGGTTGAGAAGGATTACCAACTTTTCCAACACCTATGATGGTTCCGCTCTCGTTGCCTCCAAAGACTACCCGGTTCTTATTTGCAATGGGCACCACTCCGGAGAGCAATTTAGCGTCACCGTCATGTGTTTTGAACACCCGCTATCGAGTATCCAATTATTCTTGGAGCCAAATTTGGATTTGTTGCTCCGTTTCTTTTTCTTGAGTACCTAAAGATAAACATATCATTCCATGGTACCCAAGGTTATTAGGTCCTAAAAGATTAGACCTTTGGAAGCCAAGTCCAATTGGACTTAGACTTCCCCACATAATTATTATTATGCACTACATTCATGAAATAAGAATTCATGTAAACTTGTTTTTCATCCATATTTGTGTCCTACGGGCTCCAAATAGTGAAGATTTTGGGAGCCCTATTCCTATTGGGAGCATGCATGTGTTGTTGATTTCTACGTGATGCATGTCGTGGATATGCATATGGCACATGATGAAATGGTGCATGATGATAATTGTTCATATGATGATGTGGGTGAACATATGCATGTGGAGGAACACGTGCGTGAGGGTGTCTCACATGGTGTGCACGTGCCCGTGGATGTGGTGCGTAAAAATCATCATATATGTGAACATGTGGAGTAGGATGTGTGTTCCTACGTGGCATGGTATTGGTGTACATATAAGCATGACCCTTCTTTGGAGGTCCACCCAAAGTGGGGTTCTTTCCAAATGAGGGTGTGTACGAAGTGGAAGCACCATTGGTAGATGAACTACCAATAGAGTGTTTGCTACCACTCGTTGAGGCATCAGAAGTTGGCCTAACAATGGTAGTTGCCGATTTGGATGAATTTTCGATCGTATACCCCACGCCAATGTGGTGATTGGCCGGAAGTAAGTCATTTAGGATTTTATCCAAATGATCCTTACCCTTATTGAATTTATTAATTCGGCCTAATGTGCACTCATATTTCTCGATGAGAGAACGCATAGAAGCATCCAAAGTGGATACTTGTGATGTGAGCACATAAACACGAGATTTGAGATTCTCATTCTCAATACTCAAAGTCGAGTTTTGAGAAGTCAAATCCGCTATCTTGTGTTCCTCCAAATCCTCATTGTGAACATGCTCAAGTTGAGATTTGAGATTTACGATCTCATTTCTCATGTCTTCAACAACGGTGTTGTTGTTGATGACGATATGCTTATGTGAGGTTTGGAGACTAACTAACTCATCTTTGGTCTTAGTATATATATTTACTAGTTTAGAATACTTAGACCATATTTGTTTGTTAGCTAATCTAAGGTCGTCCATAGTTACCTCATCGCCTTCATCCTCGCTATCATTGGAGGAAGATCCTTGATCATGTTCCTCTCTAGCCATGAAGCACATGTGTGCTTGCTCCACTTGCTCATCGTCCGACTCTCCACTTGAGGAGTCATCCTCGGAGTCGGTGAAAGTGCCTACAAGCCCCTTCTTGTACCCTTTCTTGTACTTCTTTGACTTGTCGAACTTTGGCGCCTTCCACTTTTCCTTTTGCTTATTTTGAGGACAATCCGCTTTCATGTGTCCTGGCTTGTTGCATTTAAAACACAAAGGAGTGGAGGCGTTAGAAGAACTAAATTTAGATTTGTTCTTGAAATTACCTTTCCAGAAGAACCGGTTGAATTTATTTGCCATGAGGGCAATGGATTCCAAGTCCAATTCTTCTTCCGATTCTTCATCATCGGTAGATGTAGATGTGGATGGAGCGGCCTTGAACGCAATCGCCTTTTTCTTTGGCTCGTCTTGCTTCAAGTAGGACTTCATCTTGTCCTGAACCTTTAGTTTGCTATCCTTGCGTACCTCATAAGACATTAAGGTACCCATTAGTTGAATCACGGTATACTTACTCATGTCATTACCTTCCTCGATGGCGAAGGTACGTTTCTCCCAACAAGAAGGAAGTCCGTCAATGATCTTTGAGACTTTCTCCTTTTGGGTGTAGGTTTTCCTAAGAGCCTCCAACTCGTTGGTGATGTCAACGAAGCGAGCATAATACTCCTTCATCTTCTCACCCTGC
Organism: Scilla litardierei; assembly: GCA_030789695.1. Classification (NCBI taxonomy): domain Eukaryota; kingdom Viridiplantae; phylum Streptophyta; class Magnoliopsida; order Asparagales; family Asparagaceae; genus Scilla; species Scilla litardierei. Next base: position 118,867,626 of record CM061134.1, read on the forward strand.
ATATGAAATAATTTGAAATCTTTATTGACAACAACGAGTTTAGAATCTCTTACCCTACTCGTCCCATCATGCAAGATGAAGAGAGAGTTCCAGATTTGATATGCACTCTTACATGTGCATATCTTATTGAAGTCCTCGGGCTCCAAAGCGCATTGCAAGGCTTTCATTGCCTTGGCATTGCTTACCTCCGCGGTAACCTCTGCGGCAGTCCACTTCGTGAAATCTTCTTCTTCGGGCTCGACGTACTCCGTCAACGTGGCTCTCCACAATGAAGCACTCCGGAGGAAAGTTTCCATCCGGCATTTCCAGTACCCGTAATTGGTACCGTTGAAGAAGGGAGGCCTCGTCAAGGAGTGTCCTTCCATCACCGAAGAAGCTCATTCACGGTTCCTGAATGTGTTGTAGTCTGAAGGTGGACAAACGGTTTTGTTGTCGTTGGAAGACATAGCTAGGTACTTGGCTCTGATACCAAATGTAATACCCTACGAAGCTACTGCACAAGTACTAGAGGGGGGTGAATAGTACTTTAAAATAATTAAGAAGATAATTCCTAACTATCTTGCAAACTCAACCAACAATGCGAAAATGTAAATATAGACAACAAAGAAATGCAATCGCAAACAGACGATATAACGGGTTCAGATCCACCCAAGTCTCCCCGACTTGTTCCCGGTGATCCTATGTCCCAAACACCCGGATCCCCTCCGGATACTTGAGTTAGAATCCTCTAACTCAAATTTGCACTATGAAATACTTGTAGAAAACCTCTACAAGATCAAATCATACACAAATGAAATTGTGACTCCCACAACCCGGGATCACAAACAAACTCTCACAACCGAGAGTAAACCACTTATAATATTAAAGTAAATGAAATACGAACTTACCGACAAAATCCTATGCCTTGAGTAAAACTTACGATTTAGGGCAAAGAGGATTTTGGGGAAGATGAAGGCACCAAACCCTAGCTCCAAGATGTAGATCAGCAATGGAGGGCTAGGAAGATGTTGGTGGCCTTGGATCAAGCTCTTGGCTTGAATGGCTCACAATCAATGTGAATCTCTCTTTGGAAGTAAGAGTGGAAGAGAGATTCTTTGGAAATGAATGAGCTTTGAATGAGAATGACTGCTTCTCTTTGATTCTCTAAACTTCAATAAATATCAGCCTTGAATGCAATGAAAGCAGCACTCCAAGTATATATAGGATAGAGGAAAGAGAGAACAAAATTCGTGGCATTTAAGGCTCCAACGGCTCTATTCTGAAGCAGACTAGTTGGTCAAAGAAGGATCACTGACCGACTAGTTCATCAACTAGTCGGTTGGTGAAACAGCATGAACCGACTAAGAGGTGAACAGCCAAAAGAAGAAGTTCAGTGAATGAATAACTAGTCGGTCCAAGAGTACTTGCCAATCGACTAGTTTCACAACTAGTCGGTCGGTAAGTGAACTTTGACCGACTAACAGGTGAAATAGAGAAGGCTGAACTCAAGATGAATTAGTCGGTCTAAGAGCAAATGCTGACCGAATAGTTCTTCAACTAGTTGGTCGACAAATGTACATAGACCGACTAACGATAAACAGTAACTTAGGCTGTACAGTAGAAGCTCAACTAGTCTGTCTAAGAAGGATTCCTAACCGACTAGTTTCACAACTAGTCGGTCGGTGAACCTTCTTTGACCGACTAACTGTAAATAGTAACTGAGCTAGAAATTGAGAAGGCATTCTAGTCGGTTCAAGAAGCTTTGTCGACCGACTAGATTGCCATCTAGTCGGTTGGTTCTTCTTCTTGAACCAACTAACATGCATAAGAAGCCACGAATCGAAGCGCAAAGCTTCGGAAAAATTTGTATGGGTTTCTAATAAGATCCTAGCTCTAAGATAGGAGCGTTATGAAGATTAAAACGTAAGACCGACTCAAGGCTTAACATTCTACGAAACGAAGCTAGAAGACTATAAATAAAACTTGACGAACCGTCTTCAATCGCTTCGCTTCGAATCTCTTGACTTCAATAATGGTCCTTGAGCTTCAACGAAGCTTCAAGCAAACGATCACGCGCTTTGAGAAGTCTTGAGACGTCGTTTTTGATGTTCATAGAAGTTTGGCGACGATCTCCATAACTGCGCTCATAAAGAGTTAGTTCACGATATTTATGTTTGTTCATCATCCAAAACCAAATCCGTGGAATCAATACTCAACAAGTTCTACTTCTAAGTACATACTAGAAGAGAATAAAAAGATTACATTTGTAGAAGCCTCTCTTCTATCCAACAAATGAGCTTGAATTCTTCTAGGAGCTTCATTCACCATCATTGATCATCCAATCCACTTTTCATGCTTTGATTGATCCTTGAGTGACATCCATTGCTAATTGATCTTCATGATATGCTTAGGCAATGGATTAACTACAAATAGGAGATTAGTCACAAGTATTTATGTTTGCTCATCATCATCACTAAGTAGGAAGAAGTCCAATACTCAACATGGACCAGTCCAGTCGGCCCTTTAGGGGGCAAACAATCACGTGGCCACTTATCGACGTTCCCAGTCGAACTTAAAGGCTGTAATTGGACCAAAGCAGCAGCAAGAAGTATCGAGCTCGAGGGACGAGGCTCCATACCAGTTAGATGATGTTCGAAACCAGCGGGTGGTACATCAATCAAAGTCGATGCTAAAGGTTCCAGACCAGGCTGTTGATCGAGGACGATGACATGAGGGGAAGCAGCCACAGTAACTTCTTCTAGAGCTGAAATAAGAACCTCGGCCCCGCCTTTTTTGCTCTTCTTCTTCTTCTTCTCAGCCCTGTCAACTCTGAAGATGGTTTGTTTCTCTTATTCGACGGCTCGATGGATGATCTTGGGATTTCTTGGGCAGGAAGCTCAGTAGTTGACTCTTCCATTAGTAGCTTCTTCCCCCTTTTCATAAGTTCCTTCACAGTAAATCTCATCATCGATGTCCCACCAACCAGGCCTACAAGAAGAAGAATGATTGTAGTGACCCTGTGCTACGAGGAACAAACACTATAGGGTGGTGAATAGTGTTTTATAGAATTATAATGAAATTACGCCAAATAAAACCCTAATTAACCAACAAATGCGGAATGAAAGAAGTGAACAACAACACAAGGAATAATGCAAAGCAAACATGCAATGTACCCAGGTTCGGTGCCACCCAAGTCTCCCCGACTTGTTCCCGGTGCCCTAATCCAGCAACACCCGGATCCCCTCCGGATACTCTAGTAAAACCACTAGAGCTTTCCTTTAGGCCACTTGCGGAAACCCCACAAGTGCAATCGACCTACAATCGATGTCAGCGTATCCCACAACCCGGGAACATGCAAAAACCTTAATCCCACAACTAGGGACTAAGCACACTCTCATAAACCGAGAGCAAACTCTAATCTTGACTCCCACAACTTGGGATCAAGCCAACCCTCTCAACAACCGAGAGTATACAACAATTTATATGTATAGAGATGAAATGTAAAGCTCTTACCACAAAATCCTATGCCTTGAGAAATACTTACCAATATAGGGAAAGAATGGATTTTGAGGAAGAAGATAGCACCAAACCCTAGCTCCACCAAGATGGACAGCAATAGATCGCTAGGCTGAACTTTGTGACTTGGATTCAAGCTCTTAGCTTGAGTAGCTCACAAAGAATGAGAATCTTTCTTGAGGAAATTAGTGCTCAAAGAGTAAGGGAGAGATTCTTGTGAGAAGAGAGAGCTTAGAAATGGAGTTGAATGGCTCTTCTCTTGGAAGTGAAAATGTCTCTTAAATCAGCCTTGAATCCTGGTTTGAAGCAACTCAAACATATATAGGAAGAGACAAAACGGTCACAAAAATCGTGGCATTAAATGCCCAATGGCTCTATTTCTGAAGCTGCTTAATCGGTCTAAGAAGGATCACTGACCGATTAGTTTTGCAACTAGTCAGTCGGTGAACCTTCTTGGACCGACTAGAAGGTTGACAGCAAAGATAGTGAAATCAAGAGATAGAAGAACTAGTCGGTCTAAGAAGAAACATCAACCGACTAGTTTTTGACAACTAGTCGGTCGGTGAGCCTTCTTAGACCGACTAAGTAGTTGACAGCAAAGAAGTCGAATTTCACTAGGAGAACTAGTCGATATGAGAAGGATTCCCAACCGACTAGTTGGACAACTAGTCGGTCGGTGAACGTTCTTGGACCGACTAATTTGTCAACAAATAAGCTTGAATTTATTAGGATAACTAGTCTGTCTGAGAAGGATTTCCAACCGACTAGATCGTCATCTAGTCGTCGGTGAACCTTCTTGGACCGACTAATTGATCAACAGTGAATGAGCTGAAACTAGCAAGGATGGCTAGTCGGTTCAAGAAGAATTTCCAACCGACTAGATCGCCATCTAGTCAGTTGGTTCTTCTACTTGAACCAACTAAGATGTATAAGAAGCCGAAAAATAAAGCGATAAGCTTCGGAAAAGTTTCTAAGGGCTTCTAAGGCAATCCTAGAGAAAGGATATGAGAGTTATGAAGATTTCTATGCAAGTACTACTCAAGGCTTAACATTCTACTAAACCGAAGCTAGAAGACATAAAAGTAAACACGACAAACCGTCTTCAAATCTTCAACACGGAGAATCCGAATCCCTTGACTTCATGAATGACTGCTTGAGCTTCAACTAAGCTCCATGCACAACGATCACGCGTTCTGAGGAAGTCTTGGGACGTCACTTGAGATGTACAAAGTAATTTGGCGACGATCTCCATAAAGCTTCATGGTCTTGAGTCTTTTAGTTGTATATCTTGAATGTCTCCAAGCACAAAGTCTTTGATCCTCATGGTGTTCTTTGAAGCTTTTGAATCATCTATTCCTATCTTCTCATTGGATTGAATCTCCATTCATTTGTTGATGCCATTGGCTTGAGGTTTGAGGTAGCCTTTGAGTTCTTCAAGCCAATGCTTCACCTTTGTTGATCTACCAAGTCCTCCACTTGAATCAACACGTGTAGTTACTTTTGATCTTCTTGAATCTAATTGGTGACTTTTTAGCTAACTGCAAACACATGAGTTAATCACAATGATTTGTTTTTGATCATCATCAAAATCAAGGTGGAGAGTCCAATACTCAACATTCTCCCCCTTTTTGATGATGACAAACCAAATATAAACAAAATAAATAATTTTGTATTAAATATACTTACTCCCCCCTGCAATGATGCCTATCAAGTTAATATCAATAATCAATAGCATCATTCAGCAGTTAATAGTGTGTGTATCACATGAGGTTATGTATATATCACAGGAATGACCAGAAATAATATGCGTACACAATACAAATCATATAGGTGATACACATCATAAACATGAGCATGATTACCAATATATATATATATATATATATATATATATATATATATAATGTAATCAATATAAACCAAGGTAATCATCAATGCTCCCCCTGAATCATATACATGAACGATCATACATAAAGTCTATATGATTCAAGTTATTGTTTAACACTCAACATTTAATAAGCACATCCTTTGTTTATTTCTCTCCCCCTTTGGCATTATCCAAAAGACATGGGGGCATAGAAACAACAAAAGCAAAAAAGAGTGGAAAACTAAAAGGTATATCTAATGTAAACTAGATAAGCTACCAATTTAAAACAAGATATCAAAATAAAGATATCAATTGCAAGAGCAAATATCCAACAACAACTCAACTGCCCTCAATTATCACAAGAAGATAAGCAATAAGTATATGTGATAAAAGATTACAATAGATACTAATTGTAAAGAGTAGTGTGAGTAGTGTTAGAGAAGTGACAATAGCATAATTAGCGGTAGCTACTAGCTATAAATATGATAAAGAATACGGATAAAAATGCAAAAATCATGACATCGCTTGTGAAAGAAAAACAAGTGATCAAATAGTGTCAAGTACACAAACAAACTCAATTATCACAAAATTTATAACATTAAGCATAATGTGATAGACTGTCCTTGAGCAAGGGCATGACATATGACATGAACATGATTAAATACATATTGGTGGAATCAAAATCATCATAATGACATAGATCAACAAATAATATCAATAAAATGAGATCTAAGTCAAACATAAAAAATGCAACAAACATGACTATGGAAATTTTTAACGATGTGTACAAAGTTATGTTATGAAATAATAACTCAAAATAAATTCTAATGGCATGTGCTAAACTCCACAAAGCATCTCCAAAAGTAAGCATACCAAATCTAAGTGAAGTGTGCGATGTGGGCATACACAAATATCTATATCATGCAAAAGTGTTATGCCAAATAGAGATAGAAACATCATAAAACGTATGGCATACATAATTCTAGCACACTAGGATACTAATTGAAACACTGTTCAAAAGAACCATAGTACTAGCATGCATTCCAGAAAAGATACTCACATAATGAGTCAATGATAAGCATGGAATGCCATGAGCATAAGGAAGATAAGCACTATATCACAAGCTCAAAACTAGCATCAAGCAAGAGCATGTAAAGATGATATCCAATATAAATAGTCTAACACAGTGTGCAAAGCAGGCAAATAATGTTAAGATCATGACATCACTTGAGAAAGAAACCAAGTGAACAAATAGAGACATGATCTCATCCTAGCTCAATTATCACAAAGGATTCAACATGAGGCATAATGTGGCAAAACATCTTTTGAGCAAAGGCATAAAGATAGTCTACGTTCAAAGTCACAAGGTAGGACATAAACGAATAAAGTTATCATGAACATTGCATGCATGCATACCAAAAAAGCTTGTGTAAGCACAATATAATCGGAGGTAGCATCAAAGAAGTCATAGTGCATCAAGATATATTCATGGAAGAATATCTATGACATAATATACATATCATCAAACACAATATAAAGCTTAAATGATCGTGTATAGCACAAGTTATCTCTATCATCTCATAAAAATAGCATAAAATATGAGCATGAGATAAGAGATGACATAGTGAGAAATATAGCTTGAAGATCACTAACGAATATGAATGAGTGTTATGTCACTTGTGAAAATATCATACATGAAAGATTTAGCTATAGACATGAAAGATCTCTTGAATAAAATTATAGCTAAACATCAGTCATGAAGTAATTAAAATGACAAGTAACATACATTAATCACCCCAAATCATATCAATACGTCTCATAAAGATAATCATACAAACTATAAGAAAAGTATGAGATGTGTGGTGATACAATGAACAAATATGCATAAAGATCCTAAATCATTAATCGTATTCATGGCATGAAAAAGATATGAACATCAATAAGCAACTAACCAATTCATTATATGAATGTTATAGCTACCATGGTACATGAGTCGTAATAAGACATATATGACATACATGAACAAGGTAGTCACATAAACAAACAATCTTCATGAGTGTGTGACAAGAATGAGCTAATGAAGCAGAATGTTTTATTACACAAATCGAATATATTAAAATACCTATTGTAAACATGGTAGTCAAAACCAATATATTACAATACCAATTGTACAAAACACATACTTACAACCGTTTAGCTCTCCCTATATGTGCGCATCTCCAATGCACCATCCTTTCCTTTTGTAACGACTGGTTTTCATGTATCTAGGTTAATTATATTATATATATATGTTTTGGTGGATTTTCTCCTTATGTGAGGTTTTCGTCTCTGTAGCTTTCATTTTCGATCGTTCCGTCGTGATTTTCTAGCTTCTTCCTTGGAATTGTCGATTTTGGAGTAAGTCATTCGTGACGGGCTCCATATCGGTCATATCTTATTGTTAGATCAAGCCTAGGAGTCTTAAGAATCGATCCCGGAGATTTGCGCTCCATTTCGGAACTTTCTGTGCACGTTAGCCGGTTTAAGAAGGGGAACCGACCGACTAGATGACGATTTAGTCGGTCGGCAAACCTTCATGGACCGACTAGTTGGCTTTGTTAAATTTCTCAGGAGTTACTGTTTATCGTTAGTCGGTCTAAGAACATTTGTCGACGACTAGGTTGCAAACTAGTCGGTCAGCAATCGTTCTTTAACCGACTAGCTCTATGATCATTTTTAATACCATGTACTATTCATTCTTAGTCGGTCTAAGAACGTTCGTCGACCGACTAGATGAGAAACTAGTCGGTCAGTAGTTGTTCTTTGACCGACTAAATCTAAATCCTATTTTTATACAGGAGTTACTGTTTGGACTTAGTCGGTCTGCGTTAGTCGACCGACCGACTAGTTCCCAAACTAGTCGGTCAATGGTTGCTCGTTGACCGACTAATCAGTGTCGAAACCCTAATTTCTGGGCAGCCGCCAGCACTTCCTATTTAAACCCCCAAACGTTTTTCTTTTCTTCTTTCATTTCTCCTGAGCCTCCTTCTTCCCCAAATCATCATCCATCTAACCCTAGCCTTCCTCCTTCATCAAGAGTCTCTCCCCCTCTCCATTTAGGCCGGCCACCTCCTCTAGGTCGCCGGAAAACCCCCAAAACCCCCAAAACCCCCAAAATCTCATTTTCTCCAGATTTCCCCATCCATTCCTGATCTGAACCCTAGGTTCCCCGGATCGTTTCTTCCGTTGCCGTGCTTGCTCGGCATCATTCTTCCGCTCCGATACGGTAATAACTCGATCTCATATAACCTCATAACCCATCTGTGTTTTTGTGAAACCCTAATAAAAACTAGGTTGGATGTTGTTCTAATGTTGTTTTGCCATGGCAGCGACATCTTCCCCGTAGATTAGCGTCCGTAAGACGAACCTTCGTGATCGTCATCCTCGGTGCTAGGCAAGTGAAACTTGCCACTTAGGGTTTTGGGCCATGTCTTAGGCCATTTGCTTGTTGTAGGCGTAAAAGAGACTAGGCGACGAAATGATACTCGCCTAGGCGCAATTTCTGGAACTAGCTTGACAACGAAGCTAGATCCGACATTTATCATATTGCACAACTACCATGTCATGTTTAATTTCCATTAACGGTACGCGAATTAATTGTCATGTCATTGCATTCTTTAAGTGTTCCCGTGATTACGTAGCTCCGCTACACCTTGTGAAATGATTGAGGCTAGGCGCACCCCTATGCCAAATGAAATACGCTCCTGGTTTGTGATCCAGGAAATGAGCTCTTGTGTGGGGCAACACTGGCTCATTTACTGAGCTCGTGTACAGGGACCCTGGCTCGTTTACACGTGGGTATTGGGGTAAGAGTTAAGCGGCCATTCAACTGGGAGTCTGCCCGATCAGCAACTGCAGTTGTAAGGCGTAAACTCTGGGTTCTGGGGTAGTGTTAAGCAGACAATCAGTGTGAATGTCCAACAATTCGGCTGTAAGGCATAAACATCTACAAATAACTTGAAACGTGACTAGTGAAAAGATTGAGATTGTTAGTAGCTTGGCTACTCTTGACATGCCCTGATAAATTGTTCTCTTGCACTTATTGTTTCACCATGTCTTACTTATGCACTCATACCATTACTGACATGTCATGCATACTATAACTGCTAGGTTGTTAGTTTACCTTACCTTCAGTTTCCTTGCCCAAGTCTTTTAGACTTGCTGACATGTGTCCCTTTACTCTTTTGGGTGACACATGTTAGATCCTGAGCCTGAGTTCGTTGTTGAGGACGAGGTGTTTGCTGACGTCGAGCCCGAGCCTGTGTTTGACGAGGATTTCGTGGACACGGGCGATCAGTCGTAGAGACTGTTTGTGTTATTATTTAGACTGTTTGGTTGTCGGTGCGTGGCACCAATTCCTTGTTATGTTGTCCCTTTTGTTGGCCTTGTTCTCGGTCTTTAGACTCTCTCTTTTAGCCTGGTGGCTTTTCTGGATGATGAACTTAATCTTTATGTTGGACAAATTCTGAGATTTGAGATTTTATTTCTGTCTCTCCTTGTATTATTATTGTTGTTCCGTTTGTGGTTACAGGGACCTGCTTATGTTTTATTGACGCTTATCGGGTTTGGGGCTTCACAGCTCCAATCCCGTGCGGACCTTCTCACGTCTCGCCTCCATTTTAGGGAAGCGGGTTGTGACAGGTTTTGTTGGTGGCCCATGCAGGTCCTTCTGTAACTGTGTTTATCGGAACGATGATAATAATAATATTATGTCCAATAAACTAAGTTCGACGTCCGAGTCATAAGCTATGAGTCTAAATTGTTTCGTTTTTTGTGTCAATAGATGGCAGGAAGGCGATTCACCTGTGGTGGTGGTAGTGGTGCGCCCTCTCATGACGAGGAGCCTGAGCAGGAGCCCACCAATGGAGAGTGATGCGGATGATGCTTCAGATGATGCAAGTGCAGCAGGGCGTGCTCCTGCAAGTCCAGAATGCTCCAGTTGTTCGAGCTGGTCGGGCAATCCAGGATGCCCCTCGCTCCGAGCCGGGAGCGAAGCAATTTTGGGAGCTGGGTCCTGCTTCTTTTGATGGGTCTGAGGGTCCTCTGGCTATCGATGAGTGGATTCAGAACATTGAGGATAACTTGAAGATGGCCAAGATCACCCCGGCTGGATGGGTTGATTTGGTGAAGAGGCAACTCAAGGATAATGCTCGGAACTGGTGGGATGCGGAAGAGAAGATGTTGGTGGAGCCGATAGCTTGGGCTACCTTTAAGTCCAGATTTGATGAGGAGTTCTTTCCAAAGGTTGCTAGGAAGGAGATGCTGCAGCGCTTTATAGATCTGAAGCAAGTGAGCTTGACGGTGGACCTGTACCACCAAGAGTTCACTAGGCTGAGTCGGTTCGCACCGAAGATGGTGCAGGATGCTGATGAGAGGGCTCAGAGGTTCCTGCAGGGGCTTGCTTTGGAGCTTCAGAGTTTTGTGTCTTCCTCTGATCTGGACTCTTATCAGAAGGTTCTGGTCACTGTGAGGAGGCAGGAGCTGAACCTGAGCCAGAGGAGGGGACATGTTTCTAGTGCTGGGAAGAGGCCTATGGAGCAAGCCAGGGCGGTGGTTAGGCCTGGTTTCAAGCCTAATCATCTGGTGCAGTTCAAGAGGCCAGGAGGGCCTAGTCAGAAGACTTGCCATTTCTGCGGCAAGCCTGGCCACATCAAGGATCAGTGTAGGAAGTTTCTGGGCCATTGTTTGGTTTGTGGTGATACTTCTCATGTCGCGAAGGATTGTCGGCATGCGAATCAGCTGCGGAGGGCACCTGTTGCAGCACAGCTGTTGCAGCAGAGAGTGACTGTTCCTGCTGGACGTGGAGCAGCTCTTGTTCCACAGAGGCAGGCTTTTCAGCAGGCTTTTTCGCCGAGGAGGCTGGCTTTTCTGATGACCGCTGTGGAGAGCGAGGCTGTGGATGAGGTTATCACAGGTAACTCTCCTTCTAGCTGTTCCTTTCCTATTTGGCCCTGTTTGTTAGATTATGTTGTTTGCTTGCATATGGTTGTTTGCTAGACTAGGGCTTGATTGTTAGACTGTTTGTAGGTGTGATTTTGGTTTGCACATTTCCTGCACGAGTTCTCTTTGACTCAGGTGTATCGATGTGCATTATTTCTCAGAGCTTCGTGGAGAAGCATTCCTTGTCGACGTCCCCTCTTTCCAAGAGTTGGAATATCGTTACAGGGAATGGCATGGTCTTGGTGTATCTTGGTTGCAATTCTTGCCCATTGGTGGTTTGTAGACATGAGCTTTACGCTGATTTCATTGTCCACGACATCATCAACTATGATGCGGTCCTTGGGATGGATTGGCTTGTGAGCTTCTATGCTACGATCGACTGTCGGAGGAAGAAGGTGGTGTTCGAGATTCCCGGACATCCAGTATTTGAGTTCAGCCGAGGTTGCAGCTCGCTTGGTCCTGTCAGGTTTCGGGCCAGGCCGATGGAGATTGTGGCTATGCAGATGGAGCTGGAGAGGCCAGCGGTTGTGCGAGACTTTGATGACGTCTTCCCCGAGGAGATGTCTGGATTTCCACCTGATCGAGCTCTAGAATTTTCTATTGATCTTATTCCGGGAGCGCAGCCGATTTCGAAGGCGCCTTATTGTATGGCACCCGCGGAGTTGGAGGAATTGCGGAAGCAGCTGGATAAGCTTTTGCAGAAGGGTTATATCAACCCTAGTGTGTCTCCGTGGGGAGCACCGGTGCTGCTGGTGAGGAAGAAGGATTGGTCGCGTCGCATGTGCGTGGACTATCGGGAGTTGAATGCGGTGACCATCAAGAATAAATACACGTTGCCTCGCATCGATGATATTTTTGATCAGCTTGGAGGTTCGAGGGTGTTTTCGAAGTTGGATCTGAGGAGTGGTTATCATCAGTTGAAGGTGAAGAAGGGAAATGTTCCTAAGACAGCGTTCAGGACGAAGTATGGACACTACGAGTTTGTGGTTATGCCTTTCGGTGTAACCAATGCACCCGCAGTTTTCATGAATCTGATGAACCTGATTTTCTACGACTTTTTAGATAAGTTTGTCGTTATCTTTATTGACGACATTCTGATCTATTCTAAGTCGGAGGAGGAGCATGCCTCGCACTTGAGGACGGTGTTGGAGATTTTGAGGAAGCATCGGTTGTATGCTAAGTTTTCCAAGTGCGAGTTTTGGTTGGACAGAGTTGCTTTTCTCGGGCATGTGGTGACTGGAGATGGTATTTCAGTGGATCCCGAGAAGATTAGGGCCATCAGGGAGTGGCCTGTTCCGCTGTCAGCATCTGAGATTCGGAGTTTCCATGGTTTGGCGGGATATTATCGGCGCTTCATTAAGGACTTTCCCCGTATTACTGAGCCGATGACCAGATTGACGCGGAAGGATGTACCTTTTGTTTGGTCGGGTGATTGTGAGAATGCCTTTGGTGTTCTGAGGGATAGATTGACGACTGCCCCTATTCTTGTTGTGCCTGATCGCAGCGGTGGATTTGAGATCTTTTGCGATACTTCTGACAAGGGTCTCGGTTGTGTGTTGCATCAGCACGGGCATGTTGTGGCGTATGCTTCGCGTCAGCTCAAGACTCATGAGAAGAATTACCCGACGCATGATTCGGAGTTGGCTGCTGTTGTATTTGCTCTTAAGATTTGGAGGCACTTCCTGCTGAGTGAGAAAGTGAAGATCTTCACCGATCACAAAAGCTTGAAGTATATTTTTACTCAGAAGGAGCTCAACATGCGACAGCGTCGATGGTAGGAGCTCATGGCGGATTATGAGATCAATTTGCAGTATCACTGACGTGCGTTTATATTTCATATATTTACGCACGTTTTCTTCCGTGTTTTTCCGTATTTTACCGCCGTCTTATATTCGTTTTCTCGTGTTTTCTTGTGTTTTCTTGTTTTCTTTCACTTTTCCATGTTTTTTGCATTTTGCAGGAATTTTCCAGCATTTGGGACATAAAACGACGATATCATAAGTCCCCAGAGCAACGGGAGGAGTCACGCGTGATCCAGGGGGTCAAACGACGAAGATCGTATCTTTCAGCCCCTCACCCGATCGGTTGGTCACTTACAACTGATCGGGTGATGCACGCGTGCACCACCCGGAAACAAGTTGGAGCGGCCAAGAAGTCACCCGGTCGGTTCAGTGACCGGTTGAAATGCCCCAATTATCGGGAATTTGGAGCTGAATTCCAACCGATCGGGTGACATCTCACCCGATCGGTTCATCTGTAGCCGCATCGCCTCAAAGATCGAACCGACGGCTCCACCCGCTCTCTTCAGTGACCGGTTGATGCTCCCGAAGCCCGATGGCCAAAGCAACAAGCGACTCACCCGATCGGTTGATGTTTCAACCGATCGGGTGGCCTTTTCTTCCGCCTTTGCACGCTGTTGATGCACTCATTGAAGATCTACTATCATTCGAGAGGGATTTTGGGTGATCTCTTATTTTTCTAGCGTCGGCATCGTCGTTAGCTTTCCAACGATAGGTCGCATGAACAAATCCGATTTTTCTAGATTTTTCTGGAATTTTCTGAATGCAGCTATGTCTGAAAATGGCTTCTGTCTGAAATTTCACTTCAACCGATCGGTTGGGAGTCCAACCGATCGGTTGAAGTCAATTTCAGCAGTTTCGTGCTCTCTGTTTATTCCACCCGATCGGGTGAGTTTTCAACCGATCGGGTGGGCCTGTTTTGACAGTTTTGAGTGGGTTTCGGACCCGAACTGTTAGGGTTTTTGAGGGGCTTATAAATGGAAGTTGGGGGCACGATTTGGGGGAGTTCTTCCTCAGTTTTTCTAGGGCTTTTTGCCCCTTTCTCTTGTGAGTTTAGATTAGGTTAGATTAGGTTTTCTATTGTAATAAGTCTTGTAAAGGATTGAAGAATCAATGGCAAGATAAGTATTTCTTTTCCCATTTTATTGTTTTGTGTTATTTTTGTTTTGCTCAATGATGAATGTTTGTTTGGATTTATTGATTGCTATCATGTTCTTCATCATCGAGTAGTGTTTGATGAACCCTAATACGGGTTAGAGTAGGATTGATGCTTGGAAATTTACATTTGTCTTGGTTGCATGGCATGTGTTCGATGAAATGCGTCAATGGGGATTTCTAGCAATCTGGGTCCAATTCGTACGACAACACACTAGTTGTGTTGGGGGTTGGGGTCCGGTGCTTGTCCAGTCAAGATCCGCTTCGATGTATTGCTAGAAATCACATTTGACCTATTTGGCCATTAGGGTTACGCGGTGTGTTTCATTGTCATTGGCGGGAAAAAGACCGCCTCTGACCGTCAGGCCAAGGGGGAATAAACTTGGCGGTTGACTCCCTAGCCATAGCTCACGCCCCGAGCATTGACATCGAGTCCTCGCGCGTGGGAACGGCTTGGACGAAGTGTTGGGAGTTATCATTGTGGCCTTAATGCTCCCGGTTGCGGAAGGTGTTAATGGACATGGGAATGCCCACCGTCCGGAACCGGGTAGGCCTAGCGTACTTGGCACCGACCGGAATATCGGCCCATGGACGCTAGGTACCACCTTTTTGGGCAATGTCTTACCCTGGGTCAAGTCAAATGCCAAGTGCCATGAGTGCTCTAGCCCGTGTTAGCGGGGATTCATTTCGTGTCTTTTTTCATTTCTTTCTTTTGTTTCTTCACTTCCACCCATATCATCCGCGTAGGTAGCACACAACCTAGGCGAGGCTAGTAGCCATTCAAGCCATCCACCTCCTTGAGTTCGATAAACCCGCACCCTACACTAACCGTGCACTTGCGTTAAAATGACACCGTGCCCATACCGTAAACGGGGCGCCGGTCAAGTTTTTGGCGCCGTTGCCGGGTAGGCGTTCGGTTTGATATTAGCTTAGCTTGGGTTCATTAGACTACGCATAAAAACACAAAAAAAATTCTTTTTCTTTTTTTTATTTAAAAAAATATATATTCAATAACCAAGAAATTTTTCCCCCACCATTATATTATCTTTTTGTTATTCTCTTGTACCATTGACGCTCCTCTCTAGTTTTCTTATTTTTGTTGTCAAGGTATCTTTGATATTACCATGTGGAGATCAAATTTCGATGCTCTGATGGGAGGATACGATCCTTATCCAGTTGTGGTTTGTGAGGCTTGTGGGATGGCGGGGCACGTGTATTATGATTGCCCATTTACGCTTGAGAGCCTCCCCCCACTCCAAGGCCAAACATTTTCCCACAACCTTAGCCCAAACACCTCCCATCCATTTCCTCAACCTTATACCCCTCCACAAACACAAGAAGAATCAAGCCTCGTGTCTCTCATTGAAAGTGCCATGTTTAACCAAGGCCAAATATTACAAAACTTGATGGTACCAATCACCGAGCCTACACCGAGGAGAGGGGATGAAGGAGAGGATATACCCACTTTCATGGTTGAGACCACCATGCCATCGGCCACCATAGACACATCTCAAGCCGATACCCCATTTTTCCATCACTACCACTTGGATGACGAAGCATTTTTTGATGATGATAGTGTGGATGGGGTGATTTCTATAGGATCTGTAGGAGAGACTTCTTGTCTTGATTTGGATACCCCGCATGAGTCCTATGAGAGCACCGAGGAGTTTACAGAGATTATGCATACCGACTAGGAGGATTTGTGTGAGGACACGGACACCACGACAACATACGAGTGGTCCGCTCCACTTACACCTCCACTGTTATCTTTGTTGCTGCTTCTTCCTTGGTCTGTGGTCGACCACGAGGATGTCATTAAGGACATCGGGCAGATGGTGGAGCATGAGCATATCGTCGAGGAGGATGTGCATGAGGGCTTGGATACGATGGTCCACTCCATGGAGCCCGAATCACATCTACCTTTACCGTCGCTCTCCACTTCTTCTGCGACTGAGCATCAACTTGAGCATAATGCCCCTATTCAGGGAGATTTTCATACTCACTCTCACTCCACTTTTGAGTCTCGCTTTTCACTTCCTATTTCTTTAGACTCATATATATTTGACATACCATATCTCTCGCAGGACACATGATCTACTTCCCTTGAGGTATGTTGCGGTGTGTCACCGCCTGGAGAGCCACTTCTCATGGACAGCGAGGATTTGGTTGTCGCTAGTACAGAGGATAGCGAGCCATTCTCAGGGAGTATTCGTCACCCTTTTATTATTTTTCCATCTTATGTTGACGATTATCTCTGGGATACATTTATTTTGGGAAATAATTTCTGGCCATGGGCTAATGCACCTCGTCCTTTGCAGGTCACAGGTGGATACCTACTAAGGATGCTTGGAGGTGCATTGCTTGGGTCCATTGGCACATGTGGCACAGCGCTTCTGGCGGAGCCACAGAAGGAGCAGTTAGAGCAGCTACCTGCCCCACTTCAGATCTTGGATCCGCCTATGCTCAGGTGTATCCTAATCCAGTAGTGTAAAAATTTACCGCTTTCTAGTTTAGATTTGAATAATCTCGTCTCCTCTCATTAGCGAGGGGAGCGTATCTAGGATTTGTTTTTGCATCTTAATAACCCTTCATGTCGTGCCCTTCTATCATTTCACCCTCATCCTCTTCCGAGGAGAATGAGCACACCGTCTCTCCTGCATTTTGATTTCTTTCTTTTCTTTTCTGATCTTCCCCTTGCATATTTCTGCATCACATTGATCATATCATTTCGCTGGCATTGTCATGTTCAGCTTGGGGGAAATCGATTTGTGTGCATGTTTTCGCGTGTCGTTGTTGTGTGTCTGTGTCTAGGTGTTCTTTTGTCGTGTTTTATATCTTTTATTTGAGTGTTTCTTTTTCTTTATTTTTTAGTTTCGCCAAGGTTGTAAAAAACGCTAGGCGCTAGACGTTCGGATTACTAGCGCCTAGCGCCCAGAGCATTAATCGGGGATTAATCGGGGATTAATCGGCCTAGGCGGATTTGCATTTTTTAATTATTTTATTTATTTTTATAATATATTTATGTTTATATATATATATATTATTTAAAATACATAAAATATTTAATACATACTAAATCAAATCCAGTTTACCTACTTTAGAGTATTTGTGTGCAACAAAATAAAATTTAAAAGATACGCTTGTGCAATTAAGCCATTTACCAAAAACGCCCAGGAAACACCCAGGAACCGCCTAGGAACCGCCCAGAGCGCCCAGACACCGCCCAGAATGCTTAGGCGGCCGATTAATCCCAAAAACGCCTAGATTGACCGCCCAGGCCATACTCGGGGCGTTTAATGGCCGCCTAGCGCCTAGGCGCCGCCTAGGCGGGCCGCCCAGGCCGATTTTTAGAACACTGAGTTTCGCTCATGTGTTTTTCGTGTTTTTCACTTTTTGTGTCGGTGGGCACCCCCCCATTTTCTTTGCACTCCTGTATAAACTATTATTGCATTGAGGGCAATGCAAGTTTCAGCTTGGGGGAGTCGCACTTCGTGCATCATTTGTGCTCTTTTTCTTCGTTTTTGAGTCGTTTTCCATCGTGTTTTTCTTTTTTCTTCTCATCTTTTGTTCCCTCTCTCCTAGAGATGACCTCATGTGATGAATTGCCACATGATCATGCACACACTTAGCATAGCTACGATAATCACATTCACTAACCCTAGGATATCGAGTTCTCTTGCATTTCACGCTTCGTGGGTCCGCTTTGCTTTTATGTGAGTCATGTGTCGTATCTAGCTTATAGTGTGCTTCTACTTTGTGATGTTGTTTTATATACCTACACTTGGTTGACCCCTAGATTATCACGCTTCGATTTGAATATGCGGTATTTGTTTCTCCTGTCTGCTTCTGCATGCTATATATATATCGTATACTTCATTTTGCATGTGTCGGGATTCCACAACTAAGGACTAGGAAAACCCATTTAGCCCATGCTCTAATTAGCGAGAATAGTTTCCTTTGCCCAAGTGTTTAGATTCCGATTTCTTTTTTGTTATACTTGGTGCAAATCCCCTCGTCGTGTACCGTTCTCTCACTTGGGAGAGTACACATGTATATATCCCAATATCCAAAAATCCAAAAAAAGAGAGAAAAGAAAAACCCAAAAAAAAGAAAAGAAAAGAGAAAAGAAAAAATATGTATAGCCAAAAATCCAAAAAAAAATACAAATACCCAAAACCCAAAAATTTCAAGTGTGAATATTTTTCTTATCTACCGAGAATAAAGGGAATGCGAGAATTTGCACCGAGTATTCTACTCCACATCATCTCAACCCCCATCGTTTTCGAAAACACTTGGCTTAGGAACTTTTTAGCTATTTCTAGGCTTTAGTGTGGTGATTTCCTTAACCATAGTTGTGGAGTCCCCGACGCATGATATGTTTCGATTCTCTCTCTATTCTCATGCATGCTTGAACTACATATATTCACCACCTTATTCAATTCGAATTGATATTTGGGTCATTTCCTGGGTTTGCGTATATCGAGCTTTATCACACATCGTATATAGTGACACAGACTGCTAGCTCACGACCACACTCACTCGCGCTTCACCGCGTGGGCCCATGGCACTTATCTGGACTCGTATTCCTTGGTTTAGTGATGTGATTTGGCGTTTGCATGCTTGGTATGTCGTTTTCGATTTTGTTGGCCCTGACGGGCGATCTAGGATATATAGTTTTCTTTTTCTCTCTTTCTCTCTATTTTTCCCCTCCGAGCTCCTACTTTCACTGTCTTCCTCGAGGACGAGGAAGAGTTCAGCTTGGGGGATTTTGACGTGCGTTTATATTTCATATATTTACGCACGTTTTCTTCCGTGTTTTTCCGAATTTTGCCGCCGTCTTATATTCGTTTTCTCGTGTTTTCTTGTGTTTTCTTGTTTTCTTTCACTTTTTCGGGTTTTTTGCATTTTGCAGGAATTTTCCAGCATTTGGGACATAAAACGACGATATCATGAGTCCCCGGAGCAACGGGATGAGTCACGCGTGATCCAGGGGGTCAAATGAATAAGATCGCATCTTTCAGCCCCTCACCCGACCGGTTGGTCACTTCCAACCGATCGGGTGATGCATGCGTGCACCACCCGAACACAAGTTGGAGCGGCCAAGAAGTCACCCGGTCGGTTAAGTGACCGGTTGAAACGCCCTAATTCTCGGGAATTTGGAGCTGAATTCCAACCGATCGGGTGACATCTCACCCGATCGGTTCATCTGTAGCCGCATCGCCTCAAAGATCGAACCGACGGCTCGACCCGCTCTCTTCAGTGACCGGTTGATGCTCCCGAAGCCCGATGGCCAAAGCAACAAGCGGCTCACCCGATCGGTTGATGTTTCAACCGATCGGGTGGCCTTTTCTTCCGCCTTTGCACGCTGCTGATGCACTCATTGAAGATCTTCTATCATTCCAGATGGATTTTGGGTGATCTCTTATTTTCTAGTGTCGGCATCGTCGTTAGCTTTGCAACGATAGGTCGCATGCCCAAATCCGATTTTCTAGATTTTTCTGGAATTTTCTGAGCGCAGCTATGTCCTGAAATTGGCTGCTGTCTGAAATTTCACTTCAACCGATCGGTTGGGAGTCCAACCGATCGGTTGAAGTCAATTTCAGCAGTTTCGTGCTCTCTGTTTATTCCACCCGATCGGGTGAGTTTTCAACCGATCGGGTGGGCCTGTTTTGACAGTTTTGAGTGGGTTTCGGACCCGAACTGTTAGGGTTTTTGAGGGGCTTATAAATGGAAGTTGGGGGCACGATTTGGGGGAGTTCTTCCTCAGTTTTTCTAGGGCTTTTTGCCCCTCTCTCTTGTGAGTTTAGATTAGGTTAGATTAGGTTTTCTATTGTAATAAGTCTTGTAAAGGATTGAAGAATCAATGGCAAGATAAGTATTTCTTTTCCCATTTCATTGTTTTGTGTTATTTTTGTTTTGCTCAATGATGAATGTTTGTTTGGATTTATTGATTTCTATCATGTTCTTCATCATCGAGTAGTGTTTGATGAACCCTAATACGGGTTAGAGTAGGATTAATGCTTGGAAATTTACATTTGGCTTGGTTGCATGGCATGTGTTCGATGAAATGCGTCAATGGGGATTTCTAGCAATCTGGGTCCAATTCGTACGACGACACACTAGTTGTGTTGGGGGTTGGGGTCCGGTGCTTGTCCAGTCAAGATCCGCTTCGATGTAGTGCTAGAAATCACATTTGACCTATTTGGCCATTAGGGTTACGCGGGGTGTTTCATTGTCATTGGCGGGAAAAAGACCACCTCTGACCGTCGGGCAAGGGGGAATAAACTTGGCGGTTGACTCCCTAGCCATAGCTCACGCCCTGAGCGTTGACATCGAGTCCTCGCGCGTGGGAACAGCTTGGACAAAGTGTTGGGAGTTATCATTGTGGCCTTAATGCTCCCGATTGCGGAAGGTGTTAATGGACATGGGAATGCCCACCGTCTGGAACCGGGTAGGCCTAGCGTACTTGTCACTGACCGGAATATCGGGCCATGGACGCTAGGTACCACCTTTTGGGGCAATGTCTCACCCTGGGTCAATTCAAATGCCAAGTGCCATGAGTGCTCTAGCCCGTGTTAGCGGGGATTCATTTCGTGTCTTTTTTCATTTCTTTCTTTTGTTTCTACACTTCCACCCACATCATCCGCGTAGCTAGCACACAACCTAGGCGAGGCTAGTAGCCATTCAAGCCATCCACCTCCCTGTGTTCGATAAACCCGCACCCTACACTAACCGTGCACTTGCGGTAAAACGACACCGCGCCCATACCGTTAACGTGGCACCGGTCAATCACCCACGCAAGGTGAATGTGGTTCCTGATGCGCTGAGTAGGCTTCCAACGGTGATGATTTTGACCTCGCAGTGGAGATTGCAGCAGGATTTTTGCGAGTCTGGTGTGGAGATTGTTCTTCCTGGGGAGGCTTCTTCATTGATGTGTATGCAGATACAGTTGACGATTGTGGATCGGATCAAGGCTGGCCAGGCCGGAGATCCAAAGCTGGTGAAGATTCGGGAGCAGGTGGAAGCCGGTCTGCGGACTAACTTTTTGATTCATGAGGATGGCTCGCTGAGGTTTGGAGCTAGGTTGTGTGTGCCAGTTGGGGATATTAGAGAGGAGTTGATGGTGGAGGCACACAGTTCGCCTATTCCGTGCATCCTGGTGGCACCAAGATGTACAAGGATCTTCATCTGAACTATTGGTGGCATGGTATGAAGAGGAGCGTGGCTCGGAGTGTAGCTAAGTGCTTGGTTTGCCAGCAGGTAAACGCAGAGCATCAGCGTACGGCCAGGTTGCTACAACCGCTTCCGATTCCGGAGTGGAAATGGCAACACATCACTATGGATTTCGTGACTGGACTACCTCGGAGTCCGAAGCAGAATGACGCGATTTGGGTGATCATAGATCGATTGACCAAATCCGCGCACTTTATTCCGTTCCGAGTGGGACAGTCCACTGAGGCGCTAGCAAGGAGATATATGGAGGTAAATTCTTTTACTCTCCGTTTTTGTTTCCTTTTCCTAGTTTAGATAGTGATGTGACGTGAATCGTGCAGGAGGTCGTACGACTTCACGGAGTCCCCGTGAGTATCGTGTCGGACAGAGACACGAGGTTCACATCTCAGTTCTGGCAGAGTTTGCAAAAGAGTTTGGGTACACGTCTGAGTTTCAGCACGGCGTACCATCTACAGACGAATGGCCAGTCCGAGAGGACGATTCAGATCCTGGAGGACATACTGAGGGCGTGCATGTTGGATTTCAAGGGTTCGTGTGAGGACCATCTACATCTGGTAGAGTTCTCTTACAACAACAGCTTCCAGGCGAGTATTGGCATGGCACCTTTCGTCGCTCTTTATGAGAGGAAATGTCGATCGCCATTGAGTTGGGATGACGTTGGTGACCGGGAGCTGTTGGGACTTGAGATGATTGTGGAGGCCGTGGATGTTTTCAGGAACATTCGGGAGAGGTTGAGGATTGCTCAGGACCATTTTAAGCATTAGGCGGATGCTAAATGCCGTCCTTTGGAGTTTCAGCCGGGCGAACATGTGTTCTTGAAGATTTCCCCGAATCGTGGAGTGATTCGCTTTGGGAAGCGAGGGAAGTTAAGCCCGCGATACATTGGACTGTTTGACATTCTGGAGAAAGTTGGCGAGGTAGCCTACCGCTTGGCCTTGCCGCCGTCTTTGGAAGGAGTTCACAATGTTTTTCATGTGTCGCAGCTTCGTCGATACATTAGCGACCCATCTCATGCTGTGGATTTCTCGGAGATTACCGTTCGCCCTGATATGACGTATGACCTGCAGCCAGTGCAGATTCTGGACATGCGTCAGAAGTCACTTCGGAACAAGGTTGTCGATCTTGTGATGGTGATGTGGCGACACGGCTCGCCTGGAGAGTCTACTAGGGAGAATGAGGATGAGATGCGAGAGCGTTTCCTACTTTTGTTCCCGGACACGTGAGTGTTGGGAAATTCCGAGGACGGAATTTTTCTTAAGTTGTGGAGAATGTAACGACTGGTTTTCATGTATCTGGATTAATTATATTATATATATATATATATATATATATATATTGGTGGATTTTCTCCTTATGTGTGGTTTTCGTCTCCGTAGCTTTCATTTTCGATCGTTCCGTCGTGATTTTCTAGCTTCTTCCTTGGAATCGTCGATTTTGGAGTAAGTCATTCGTGACGGGCTCCATATCGGTCATATCTTATTGTTAGATCAAGCCTAGGAGTCTTAGGAATCGATCCCGGAGCTTCGCGCTCCATTTCGGAACTTTCTGTGCACGTTAGCCGGTTTATGAAGGGGAACCGACCGACTAGATGACGATTTAGTCGGTCGGCAAACCTTCATGGAACGACTAGTTGGCTTTGTTAAATTTCTCAGGAGTTACTGTTTATCGTTAGTCGTTCTAAGAACATTTGTCGACCGACTAGGTTGCAAACTAGTCGGTCAGCAATCGTTCTTTAACCGACTAGTTCTATGATCATTTTTAATACCAAGTACTATTCATTCTAAGTCGGTCTAAGAACGTTCGTCGACCGACTAGATGGGAAACTAGTCGGTCAGTAGTTGTTCTTTGACCGACTAAATCTAAATCCTATTTTTGTACAGGAGTTACTGTTTGGACTTAGTCGGTCTGCGTTGGTCGACCGACCGACTAGTTCCCAAACTAGTCGGTCAATGGTTGCTCGTTGACCGACTAATCAGTGTCGAAACCCTAATTTCTGGGCAGCCGCCAGCACTTCCTATTTAAACCCCCAAACGTTTTTCTTTTCTTCTTTCATTTCTCCTGAGCCTCCTTCTTCCCCAAATCATCATCCATCTAACCCTAGCCTTCCTCCTTCATCAAGAGTCTCTCCCCCTCTCCATTTAGGCCGGCCACCTCCTCTAGGTCGCCGGAAAACCCCCAAAACCCCCAAAATCTCATTTTCTCCAGATTTCTCCATCCATTCCTGATCTGAACCCTAGGTTCCCCGGATAGTTTCTTCCGTTGCCGTGCTTGCTCGGCATCATTCTTCCGCTCCGATACGGTAATAACTCGATCTTTTATAACCTCATAACCCATCTGTGTTTTTGTGAAACCCTAATAAAAACTAGGTTGGATGTTGTTCTAATGTTGTTTTGCACAACTACCATGTCATGTTTAATTTCCATTAACGGTACGCGAATTAATTGTCATGTCATTGCATTCTTTAAGTGTTCCCGTGATTGCATAGCTCTGCTACACCTTGTGAAATGATTGAGGCTAGGTGCACCCCTATGCCAAATGAAATACGCTCCTGGTTTGTGATCCAGGAAACGAGCTCTTGTGCGGGGCAACCCTGGCTCATTTACTGAGCTCGTGTACAGGGACCTTGGCTCGTTTACACGTGGGTATTGGGGTAAGAGTTAAGCGGCCATTCAACTGGGAGTTTGCCCGATCAGTAACTGCAGTTGTAAGGCGTAAACTCTGGGTTCTGGGGTAGTGTTAAGCAGACAATCAGTGTGAATGTCCAACAATTCAGCTATAAGGCATAAACATTTACAAAAAACTTGAAACGTGACTAGTGAAAAGATTGAGATTGTTAGTAGCTTGGCTACTCTTCACATGCCCTGATAAATTGTTCTCTTGCACTTATTGTTTCACCATGTCTTACTTGTGCACTCATACCATAACTGCCATGTCATGCATACTATAACTGCTAGGTTGTTAGTTTACCTTACCTTCAGTTTCCTTGCCCAAGTCTTTTAGACTTGCTGACATGTGCCCCTTTACTCTTTTGGGTGACACATGTTAGATCCTGAGCCTGAGTTCGTTGTTGAGGACGAGGTGTTTGCTGACGCCGAGCCCGAGCCTGTGTTTGACAAGGATTTCATGGACACGGGCGATCAATCGTAGAGACTGTTTGTTTTGTTGTTTAGACTGTTTGGTTGTCGGTGCGTGGCACCAATTCCTTGTTATGTTGTCCCTTTTGTTGGCCTTGTTCTAGGCCTTTAGACTCTCTCTTTTAGCCTGGTGGCTTTTCTGGATGTTGAACTTAATCTTTATGTTGGACAAATTCTGAGATTTGAGATTTTATTTCTGTCTCTTCTTGTATTATTATTGTTGTTCCGTTTGTGGTTACAGGGACCTGCTTACGTTTTATTGACGCTTATCGGGTGTGGGGCTTCACAGCTCCACTCCCGTGCGGACCTTCTCACGTCTCGCCTCCATTTTAGGGAAGCGGGGCGTGACACCTTTGAATTGATCCATCATTTGTAAACCAAGGAGTGTGTAGGGTAGGCATCTTGCACAACAATCTGACAATTCAACAATTGGTGGTATCCAAAGACTTTTTGGATCCAATAGGTTAAGGAACAAAATCAAGTAGTCCAATAACCAATCATTTACCAATTGTAAATAACACTCATCAATAGAAATGCATGACATGAATTAATAGGAGTTATTATAATCACGAAAATCATACATATAAGGAATTAACAATTCTCAACCATTAGAAATTAGATACACCTATACTAATAATTCCT
Organism: Scilla litardierei; assembly: GCA_030789695.1. Classification (NCBI taxonomy): domain Eukaryota; kingdom Viridiplantae; phylum Streptophyta; class Magnoliopsida; order Asparagales; family Asparagaceae; genus Scilla; species Scilla litardierei. Next base: position 118,892,930 of record CM061134.1, read on the forward strand.
ATGCATATGATTTAATCAAGCAACATCATTATGAGTACACACATCTAATACAATAGTTTGTGCTAGAAAGATTCCTTGTTCAATATGCATATATGCACAAAATAAACATTCACGGCACAACACATATTGAAGGAAGGCATGAAAAATAATACCACAAAGAGTGTCCATGAAAAGCATAAAGTATTAATTTTCAAAACCAAATTTCTCTTTCCTTTTGGCATATCAACAAGATAGGAAGGTGTAACTTGATAATAAATCACCAAGGGTCAGAGAAATCAACTGATCTATATGCACAACATAGTATGAATGAAATGTAATGACATATAGAAGAACATAACATGATAGCAATCAAACTGTCATACTCCCACACAATCATACAAACTATGTAAACTTGGGAGTAATGGACGAACTCACATATATATGGGTACAAAAAGTAATCATACGAGCATGGTACCCAAGCAATGAAGTGCAATATGAGTGAGTAAGCAAGGTGGAAATCAATTAAAGACTGAGTTTGATTTTTATATATAGTCGCATGAGAATATGTCATTACTAATATACGATTCTATAAGTGTGTTCATATCAAGCCTAGAAACATTCTTAGGAATCCAAAAGATAGTGATTTGGAATTCTTAAGTAGAGGTTGTGTAGTGGCATGAGTCGAAAGTTGGGATGCACGCTTGTGAAGTGGAACATAAATATAAGCGTGTCCCGTGTATGAAACATGCAAATGAGCATTAGTCCTAACATGAAAATTTTTAAGCCACATTTTATAAATAATCCTCGAATAAACATATGAGTAAGGATTATAAATACACAATGCACATCAGTCAAGAATTTGACACACATGAAATACATAGACAAGAATGACATACAAGACACACAATATGCAAACATAGGATATGCATGAGATAGTCTCAAACACAAAGTGACATCTTCATGCATCCAACACACATGGATACCAAATGTAAGAATATACTTACAACATTAAGCTCCCCCTACTTTGGTGCATCACTTAAGCACATCAACTCCATTTGAATGAAAATCTTTGCAAATCAAGGAGTTGGTAGGGTTGGTATCCCAATGTGGATTAAACCTAGAAACCATAATTTTGGTATCCAAAAACCTTTTTGGATCCTATGGGTTAGGCAAAAAATTTAACAAACTAAATTCAAATTATTGTAACCCATATCCTAATGTAATCCTACACAATTTTTATGTTACATGTAATCATGTCACTAGATGCATATTTAACCGTATACATGCATATACCAATAGTACCAAAAGTAAATATGTATATTAATCCAAAAGTATGACATGTAACACATGCAACAAAACATAAATATGAACCAAAGCATGTGTTGCATAAAAATATTAAATATTTTAGACATGAAAATCATAAACACCATGATTTACTAATAATCAAACAATAGAAATCAACTTCAGTATGAATTTAAGTTTCTAACAAACATGAGCATCTAAGACCAATATGCAAACAAAAGAATAAACCAATTCTTAACACAAATACTTTAGTACCCATAAAATGAATATAAACTTATGGTACCATGCAATGAAGGGTCAACGGAAACTAACCCTTTGGAAACCAAGTCCAAGAGGACCGTAATTTCCCAACATAATCATCATTCAAAATAATATCATTAATATAAGATTGCACATACATATCCTTAGCATGATTGCTAGTGTTTTTAGGACCCCAAATAGTGTATGTTTTGGGTATCCTCTTCCTATTGGTTGCATGCAAAAAAGGTTGATCTCTACGTGGTGCATGTGGCCTAGGAACATGAGATCTAGCAAGAGCATGAGGAAATGTGTATGGAACATTGTGTTGTGATAAAGCATGATGATGGGCATATGGTCTATGGTGTGGTGTTGCATACATACGTGGATGAATATGAGGTGTGTATTGATCACTCCTTATTTTACACCCTTTTCCCGCATGTTTGCATGCCATTTTGATCGCCCAAATCATGTTTTTCACGATATATCGACGATATTGCGATGCTTTTCACGATTTGTTGTTTTTGTCGCATTTCAGGTGATTTGGCGCGATTAGGAGTGATCTCGAGATGCGTGTAATCTAGACGGCCACCGACGACCTCCCCGAGGGGTATTTTGCTGTTGGAGAGGAGCGGAAGAAGAATGGACGTCGCCGGAGCGACGAGGAGGCCAAAACGACCAGTTTGGGCATTTTTTGTGTCCCACTCGGCCGAGTGGAGGAGCCACTCGGCCGACCAGCGAGACACTGCTCGGCCGACCCGTTCAGACACGACTTCCATGTGTACTCGGCCGAGCGACGGAGACCACTTCGGCCGAGTGACGATACCACGTCCGCCCGAGTGGCGCCCAGACGAAGGCCCTCAAAAAGACCGAAGTTACTGTTTTTCGGCCATCTGAGCTTCAGAAGACCCACTCGGCCGAGTGGCAAATCCCGTCCGCCCGAGTGAAGTGAAGCCATCGGCCGAGTGACGACAACTCACTCGGCCGCGCCGCCCCCGAACTGAAGACCCCTGAAGCCCCCGACTTACTGGAAAATTGACAGGGTTTTCACTCGGCCGAGCGACTTTTGTCACTCGGCCGAGTGCGATGCGCTGCCTGTAGCGAAATTTGCGGAAAACAGGCTGTGCAGGGGCGTTTTGGTCAGGATTTTTAGACGATTTTTGGGGCTATTTAAGCTCTGTTTTTACCCTAGTTTTGAGAGCCACCTCTTAGATTTTTTGCAGCTTTTTGAGTCTACTTTTTAGTTTTATTAATTGTGATTGGTGAAGAGAAAAACTTGGATTTTTGTTGGGTTGATTGAAGATCTACATTGGTTTGCACTTCTCTTCCACAAAAACTCTATTTTTATTGTTTATATCATTGTTGTGATGAATTCCATTGTCTATTTCTTTGCCAATTATTGTGCTATTGCTATGATTAGTGAGTAGTCTCCACGTCTTGGGGCGTGGGGATGAACCCTACGAGCCCAATTTCGTATTTGTGTTGAATTGGTAGGAATTGAGCCAGGATTGTTATTAGGGATTAGATTGGGATCGAATTACTACGGATAGCTAGGTATTCACATCAATTGGGATTTGCAAGAGATTGGATCCCAATTCGATGGGAAGCCCTAGAAATCCGAATTGGGTTGGAGTCGGATTTTCGAAGTATCGGTTTGCAAGAAATTGGACCGATGCTAGGATCTCCGGTTGCAATTCCGTGCCGATACCCGTTTGCAAGAGATTGGACGGGTAGGAACTATCCTAATCTAGATTGTGGACCGAGTTTGCAAGAGATTGGGCTCGGTGCGCAATTGGACGATGATGTTGATCCTAATGCTAGCTTCCCTAGGCTAGGGTTTGCAAGAGATTGGACCCAAACCCAGGATAGCTATAGACCGGCAACAGCGCGAGAGCGTGAGCCTGGTTCCACATTTAGTTGCAACTAGTTCATCCGAATTCTCATCCTAGCGATTTCGATACCGGCGAACCACAATTGTGAAATACGGTGAGTAGTGGGGATTCCCCATTCCCTAGGCGTTCTCTATTTGATTTGATATTTTGCACTTTTGTCTGACGATTGTGACAGGATCGCCCAAGGCAATTATCCCTCTGAATAGCCAGGTTGATTAGGAGCAAGCACGGTCATTCGTCCTCCCTGTGTTCGATACCCGCTCGCCGCTATACCGTGCGCTTGCGGTAAAACTACAACCGTCGCCTCGGGACGTGTACGCCGGGGCGCGATCAAGTTTTTGGCGCCGTTGCCGGGGAGGCGATTGCGTTTGATTCTTTCTCACCTAGCTATTTCTTTCTTTTATTTTTTTTTATTTTATTTCTTTTACCATTATTATTTCCTTTGCTATTTTTACCTAACCCTTCCACGGTACTAATCATCTCTTTGAAACTCTGTTTTCACTGTGCATGTACACGAGATCTACGGCGGACCCAGAAGACTTATTATTTGATCCCGAGATCGAACGTACCGCGCGGAGACTTAGAGCGGAAAAGAGACAAGATCCGGAAGGGAGGTATATGACAAACCCAGAAACTCCTGAAGAATTGGCGGCAAGGATGGCAAGGATAATCTCGATTCGAGATAGGCTTCGGCCTAAGACTTCTTCTACCACCTCGTCCATTGCCATGCCGGGGTTGGCGGCCGACAAGAACTTCGAGCTAAAGACTGGATTGGTGGTGTTGATGCAACAAGACCCGTTTCATGGGAACGCACATGAGAACCCCCACTACCACATCCAACTATTCTTGTCAAAGTGCGCCACATTCCAGATGCCGGGGGTCTCCAACGACGCTATCAGACTGCGCCTCTTCCCCTTCACGCTTAAGGACAAGGCACTCTATTGGTTGAGGACGCAGGCTGACGGAGTCTTCACTACTTGGGACGAGTTGGCGAGCGCATTTATTGACAAATTCTATCCGCCATCCAAGACGGTGAAGATCCGGAGCGCTCTCATGTCCTTCAAGCAAGGACCACAGGAGACGCTCTATGAAGCCTGGGAGCGATTTAAGGATTTGCAGCACCAATGCCCGCACCACAGTATAGAGGACTGGGAGCTAGTTCATAGCTTCTACAACGGTCTCCAACCGGGGACCAAACAAATTATTGATGCCGCGGCGAATGGTGCAATCTTGTCAAAGACTCCCGAGGAAGCTACGGCCCTAATTGAGGAGATGGCCTCAAATAACCAACAGTGGGGCGATGAGCGAGGACACTCCACATCCTCCTTAAAGCCAACTAGCATCTACGAGGCGAAGGCCGTAGCGGAGCTCACGAGCAAATTTGATTCTCTCCACAAGGTGGTGGAGAGATTGGAGAAATATATCACGGAGCCCCAAGGAAGCCCATCCACCTCCGCACCGACCAACCAAATGTGTGATTGGCAAGACCAATCTCAAGTCATGTACTCGGGAGGAGAGCAAGGAGAAGGATCCTTGGAGCAAATACAATATGTTGCGGGGAACCAAGGGTATTGGTCCAATCCGGCCGCAAGAAATCATCCGGGATTCTCCTACGCCAACAATGAAGGAGCCTTGAACCCGCCACAACCACCGCCTCAACAAGCTCGACCACCACCACCCCAACAACAAAACTATCCACCGAGGGGGCCTCCGCAACAAAACTTTCCACCGAAACAACAAGTCCCACCGTATAGGCCTCCCGGATACAACCAAGGGTGGAGGAATCAAAATCAAAACCCTCCACAAGCTCCTCAACGAACCGACTTCGAATCTAGAGTGGAGGCGTTCATGGTCGAGCAAAATAAGGTGAATGCTACTTTGAAGGCGGGGCAAGAATCTCTAAATACCGTAGTGGCTCAAATATCGGAACAATTAGCGTTGCTCAACCGGAACACTCAAAGATTGCCGGCGCAACCGGAGCAAAACCCACGGGGCAACACGGGCCACATCAACGCCGTAGTTGCCGTCACTACTAGAGGCGGGAAGGACACCACCCCCGCCATGATTCCTATTGAGGAGGCCGTGGAGGAAAGCTTGGAGCCGGTTGAGCCGGTAGTTGAGGTTGATAAGGAGAAGGAGCCACAAGACAAGGAGAAATCTAGGGCGGAGCGATTAATTGAGGAAAGGCGCTTCATGCCACCGGTCCCATTCCCCCAAAGACTAGCGAAAGCAAAAATGGAGAAAAGGCTAGCGAAATTCCTCGAGTATCTAAGGGGAGTTAGCCTCAATATTCCCTTCCTCGACGCCATCGTCGAGATCCCCACGTATGCTAAATTTTTGAAGGACTTGATTTCGGGGAGGAAAAGGAAGGAGAAGATAATGCTAGCCGAGGAGGGCTCTTGGTTCACCAAGAGAGAGAAGGAGCCGGCAAAATTTAAAGATCCGGGGAGTTTTCGGATTCCTTGCACTTTGGGTGGCGTGCCTCTTCAAAAGGCGTTGGTCGACCTTGGGGCTAGTGTGAGTCTCATGCCCCTCTCCATGTTCTTAAAGCTTAACACCGGGACAAAGTTGAAGCCCACCGACATGCGCATTCAATTAGCCGATGGCCGGATAACAAGGCCGGTGGGGATCGCCGAGGACATCCCACTTCAAGTCCCGGGTGGAATATGCTTGCCATGTGACTTCGTCATCATGGACATTAAGGAGGAGGGAGACACCTCATTGATACTTGGGCGCCCATTCCTCGCCACCGCCGGAGTCATCGTCGACGTGCGCGAAGGTACCTTAACCTTAAACGTCGGAAACATCGAGGTGGAGCTCCACATTCTCAAGGCAATGAAGCACATGCCTTACCATGAGGAGCTCGATTATATGGACCTCCTTGATGAGGTGATAGAGGAGGCGATTCCTCACTCAATTGGTGCCCTTTTTGATGAAGAATTGGATAAAGGCCCGGATTTAGGCCATGAGGACAATAATGATGATTCCCCCGACTTCTCCGCTGATGAAGATGAAGGCGACGCTGATGTCGCAAGGATTCGAGAGCTCTGCAAGCTCTCGAAATCAAAGTCTCCAAAGAAAGCTCCGCCGGTACGGAAATCGGCATCGCCGGCTAAGCCGTTGACCGGGGCAAATGCTAGCTTGGGGGAGCCTCCCCCCAACACTATTCGAGATAGGAGACCACCGCGGGAGAACGCTTCGCCGCCACGTCCGAATCCAAGCGCGCTCCCCGGAAAGTTTGACGGGTGCATCTCATATGCACCAAACATCCCGCATTGATTGAAAATTATAGGGGGTCGAGCTCACGACCTAAAACGAGCGCTTGTCGGGAGGCAACCCGACGGTTTTTGCTTTATTTTCGCTTTTTCTTTATTTTCGTTTTAGAAATTTTTAGTGTTTTGAGTCATCCGATCAAAAATTTTGTGATAACGGGTCCTATTTTTCTTGACAGGAGAGGAGATAGGTAGATCATCATGAGGAGGTTGAACGAGACGATGAGGAGCGCCCTAAGAAGGTGTTCGACGCTTAGGAGGAGCATGAAATCGACTGGAGGAAGAAAGACGGAGTTTAGAGCCTAAACGAAGACAAACAGCAGAATGCAAGGCTCACTCGGCCGAGTATACTAGTCACTCGGCCGAGTACAGAAGTTCGTCCGGCCGAGCCGCTCACGAACAAGGGAAGTCTGCTGTACCCAACTCTCTGTCTATTTTCCTCATTTCATCATAACTGCTACTCGGCCGAGTATATATATTCACTCGGCCGAGTGAAACGGATACCCTCCTTGGGCGAGTCATGCCGAGTAGCTTGAGTCACTCGGCCGAATGGACTTACTCCACTCGGCCGAGCCTGGCAAGGCCACTCGGCCGAAGCGATATCGGGGAGAAATTTTTATTTGCCTCGCTCGGCCGAGTGATCACGTCACTCGGCCGAGTCGTAACTTTTTAATATAAAGCCAAAGGGGGGGCGCAGTTTTCGAAAACGAAAAAACCCGATCGCCCGCGCCCCCTCAGCTTCCCCTCGCCCGATCCACCCTCGCCCAACACCCACTCGCCCGTGCGCGCCGCCGCTCGGCCTGCCACCGCCGGCCGACCGTCGCCGCCACCCGCCCGAGTCGCCGCCGGCAACCCCCGTCTCCGATCACCTCCGGTTCGCTTATTTTCACCATTTTCTTCTCCTTTTGCGTAGTTTTTGAGGATCCGTGTGTCAATCGAACCCCTAACCCGAATCAATTCACATATCTATCTGTTATACCCCTATTGCTCCATACATTTTGATTATTACTCGCTGATATCGCTTTTCCATGCGCAGGTTGCTTTTTGGAGCTTAGGGGAGCTCAGGGGAGCTTCTACGGGCTGCTCAGGACTTCGTGGAGGCGCGGACTTCGCACGCTTCCACTACTTAGCACTCGCGGCGTGTTTGGGTAAACTCTTTCCACTCTTTGTGCACACGCCGCATTTTTCACTTTTTCGGCGCGCGCTCGGGGCAGATATGCCGCCCCGGACACGGCCACGGTCGAAGAGAGCTTCCGCCAAGCGGAAGCGGTCGGATGATGCCGGCCCCTCCCACGAGTTGGAGGACTCTCCTCCACCGTCCCCCGCACACCCCGCACAGCCTGCAGGCTCCGCACACCCCACACAGCCTGCAGCGCACCCACAGCCCGCACAGCCTCTCCCCGTCGATCCACAGCCACCACCACCGGCTCCACTGGTCGGGCCGCTCGGGATTACGTTCCGAGACGACGCACACCGCGCCGTCTTCGAGCGTATCTCCCAGCGCTCGATCGTACCCTCCAGGTTCGCACATCTCGCTGACCTAGGACGCCTGGGGGTACTTGAGGGGATGCTCACGTTGTACGACAACGTGGGCTGGCGAGATTTTTTCCAGGTGTCGGCGGATACTTTTACCCGTCCGACACTTGAGGTTTTGAGTTCGATCGCCCGGACCGATGAGGGATGCTCATTCCGGTTCATGGATCGAGAGTGCCAGGTCACTCTCGATATGATGAGAGCATTTTTCTCATGGCCCGCAGTCCCCGGAGCCGATCGCGGTTATGGCCCCACACATATCCCTCCACCCTCTTTCGACACCGGTGCCTTCTGGGCACGTATCACGGGTCTCCACGCCGCCTTTGACCCTAGTAGGGCCAAGGCCTCGGCCATCGTACATCCCTGCCTACGCATTGCCCAGCGCCTCATGGCGACTACCTTTTTGGCCAGATATGAGCCGGGCACGATGTCTACGCCAGAGCTTTACATGCTCTATGCGATGACACGTCCCAGAGCTCTGTCTAGGGATGGAGACGAGCTTGTCCCCGCCGTCGTGATCGATATCGCGGCATGGTACTTAGACCGCATCATTGTATCGGTGGGTGCTCGCTCACCGATATGCTGCGACGGCCTGATTACCCTGCTGGCTCTTATGACCGGCGAGGATTTCCCCGACGACCTGCGACGCGTTCCGGGCCCCACTTCCTTGTCGATAGACGTTATGGCCCGGATGAAGATGCTGCGTCCGCCCGGTGAGCGTCACTGGGTCTGGTTGCACGGCCCCTATGGGGCCGATTACATGATTCTCCCGAGCCCTGCTCGGACTCTGATTGCACCAGCCCACGTTGACTGGCTTCCGGCGATGGATGTCCTCATCCCCGCCGCCTACGTGCTCGAGGCCGAGGAGGCCGAGCAGGGCCCCGCTGCCCCCGCTGCCCACGCTGCCCACGCTGCTCCCGCAGACCCTGCTGCGCACCCTGCCGAGCCTGCTGCCCACCCCGTCGACCCTGTGGCCTCTCAGCCTGTCCCTGACGTTTCCACTGCTCTTGACACTTCTGTCCCTACCTCTGCCTGTGTCGTGAGTACTTTTGCTGAGCCCACTTCCACCACTGTCACCACTTCCGAGGCTGTCCCCACCACTCCCGCTGCCACCTCCGGCCCTCTGTCCGTGGAGCCTCTTTGCTCCGCCCTCCCCCAGCGCCCGCAGACCTTTGTTGAGAGTGTAGAGCCCTCGTTCGCCGCGGTCGTGGAGACCATGGCTAGCATGATCTCCGCTGGGATCGCGCCTTTTGGTCCACACACTTCCGCCCCAGCGGGAGATTCCTCTGTCTCCACAGCTGCCGTATTCTCCGAGAGCGTCGTGGCGTCTGTCCACACTTCTGTGCCACCGACCTCACTAGCCGCCTCGCAGCCGCTTTTGTACTCTTCTTCCGCTGCCGCTGCCTCCACTTCTCACCGCCCGCCCCGGCCTCACACTGAGGCCCGGCCCACATTTCCTGGCACGGCACCTTTTGTCCCATTCCCTGCTGAGCCCGTTACATACTCCACATGCGTACGCCAGCCTCGCCCTGCACAGCCTAGACCGGTGCGTCCCTCTGCACCACCCCCGCCCGACACTGTACTGCAGAGCATACGTGCTCTTGAGGTGGCGGTGAGTGGTCTTAGAGGAGACCTTCGGACCCTGTCCTCCACCGTCTCTACGATGGCTGGACGCTTTGACCTGATCCCTCAGATCCACTACTGCCTGACACAGATCTTAGAGCGTCTCCCGCGCGTACCCCCACCCACCCAGCAGGTTCCCACCCACACTCCCACACACACTCGACCTGCTTCCACTCCCACGCCCACCCCAGCTCAGCAGCCTACACCACCACCACCACCCCCTCCGCCTCAGGACGGAGACGGCGCGGCACCGCCTTCTTGTTGGATCCTGTCCAAAACAGAGTTAGGATTGATAATATGAAGTTTAGACTTACGCTTGCGTATGCGGCACTGTAGTCTACGAACTTCGCCTTCGGATTCGCCACGACGGATCGAGTCTTCTCACGAACGGAGTAAGGCTACTAATCCACAATCTAAATCTCTACTTTAGATTAAGAACTTGGATAAGAGGGAGAGAAAGGATTTCTGCAGAGCTTCGCTAGGATGAAGATGCATGCATGAATTTCATGCAAATGGTGTAAGGAAATGGCTAACCCTTGGGTCTTATTTATAGCCCCCAAGGTAGTTATTTTAGGATAAATTGTTCCTTTGGAACAATTTAACTAAGGTGTACCATCGTACATGGCATATTATAAGCTTAAGTTGTACCATATGCATGGTACAATATAAGCTTAAGATATTACCCCTTTATTAGCCATATGTCGCATGCACTTATGCACATATAATGCGACTTTCCCATCAATCTAGAGATCCTCTCCGCAAGGGAACATATTCCCTTTGCGTACGACTTTGTGTACGCGACGTTCGAGGTCCGTATTCCCTCGTACATCCCCCACAAGGGTGTACTAACGTCTTCCATATCCAACATCTCCCACTCACACTTGAGGGGATTTGTAAGAGAACGTCTTTCCCTTAGTTCTTTCATCTATCATACCGAGAAATAGACCGTGCGACCGTCATGCGCGTAGAGTCTGTTGTTGTGCACTTGTTAGAGATACACAATGACCTCGAAGGTGCAAAGTTGAGTAGTTCAACGCATGCTTTACCCTAGATTATTTCTTCACATTTCTTATACTTTATATTCAACAATTGAATCCCATCTGGATCACAATTGGCTGGCCAGCTTTGAATCATTAAAGTCCAAATGTGAATACGAAATCAATCTTCCTCTTCTTGCGAACCTTCTGATCTTGACTTGATTCGCTTTTCTAACGTGTCCCGCCGAGCCGAATTATCATAGCCCATAAGTAACACGCTAAGATAGCGATCATCTCGTCAAATCTAAAGGAACCAATTGGAGTCCTTGAGGGTAAGAGTTAAGGCCCATATGGCCTTTGAGTCTCACATAATAGCAAACACTATTGCTACTAACTCAGTGGTCGAAATGCATACGTGGTATGAACACGTATTACAACATCACTCCTTTCCCAGGGAGAGTATGTCTTAATGATGTTGTACGGATGAAAAGATCAGACACCACAGTGCCTATCTTTTTGAGTCCCTTTACTACTCGTGAAATATTCACAGACTCTCATCCTGCATAAGACAGATAGGATTTAAAAAATCCTACGAGATCTTTTTCAAATATCCTTGTGATACAGATCTCAGATCTTTTATAAGCATCCATATGATGCAGATCTTTCATTCGACTATCTTGTTTAAGTCATGACTCTAAATCATTCGTCTAATGATTTTTTGACTTTAAACTAGTCTCATCTCTATCTTATCCATCTGATAAGATAAGGCGGTTGCTCATGTGAGAGAGCCAACCTTTATCTGTCCGACATACACACAATTCAGCTGAGATTTCAAAAATGTACACAAACATTTCTTAAGAAATTCATATGCAATGTTTGAAAAAGAACTTATTCTTTTATTAAATTTGATCTTTCTTAGACATGGGAATATATATTGGTACAACTCAGCTCATACGCAATCCTTGGGATGATAAGTGTTTATAAAACACATTTCTGGGGATCGCTTTCGTAAGCTGATCCTCTATCATCTCATGCGTAGATATGTACCTTATGTCTACCTTCTTGGTTTTATCATAGTCTTTTGCAAATCTGCAGTTCCTTTAAGATACTGCATTATTCTCTTAACCGCTTTCCAGTGTTCTTGCCCTGGGTTGGATTGGTAACAGCTTACCATTTCCAACGGCAAAACAGATGTCCGGTCTCGTACACACCATAGCGTACATAAGACTATCAACTGCACTGGAATATGGAACTTTTTCCATAATTTCCTTTTCCTTTTGGTTCTTTGGACACGATTCCAGATATAAATTATTGCATATGCTTATATGAATATCAATGGATTTGCAGTCCTGCATATTAAATCGTTCTAGAACCTTCTTTATATAAGTCTCCTGTGAAAGAGAAGAAGTTTCTTCGAACGATTCCTTGAAATCTTAACTCCAAGGATATATGCGGCTTTTCCTATGCCTTTCATCTCAAATACTGATGAAAAGCCAAGCCTTGATACTCATCACAAAGCCCCTGTCATTTCTGGCTATTAAAATGTCAACTACATATAGAGACATGATAATATACTTGCTTTTAATCCTCTTGATATATACTCAGTTATCTTCATCAAGCATGGAAAATCCATTTGATAAGACAACTTCTTGAAATTGTATATACCATTGCCTCGAGGATTATTTAAGACTATATATGGACTTACGAAGTTTACAAACCTTATGTTTGTTTCCTTCTTTTACAAACCCTGTTGGTTGTTCCATATAGATCTCCTCGTCCAATTCTCCATTGAGAAAAGTAGGTTTTACATCCATCTGATGTAATTCGAGGTATAAGCAAGCTACCATTGCCAGAATCATGCGAATCAAGGTAAAACGCACAACAGGTGAGAAGGTCTCTTCGTAGTCTATCCCTTCCTGTAGCGTAAAACCTTTCGCGACAAGGCGAGCTTTATATCTGTCAATAGAGCCATCAGCCTTATGCTTGATCTTGGGAACCCATTTGTTCCCAATTGCTCTATGTCCTCTGGGTAAGTTAACTAAGTCCCAGACTTGGTTAACTTTCATGGATTTCAATTCCTCCTTCATCGCTTCCATCCATTTGTCTTTCGCAGGGCATGATGCGGCCTATTTGAAAGTAGCAGGCTCGTCATCATCTTGTAGTAAAGTCATAAAGGTTTACGGAAATTCATCCTCAAAGACTTAGAGGAGCCAACCTTGTACGACTACTACGTCGTATTTGAGATTTCTTCAAGTCCTTGTTGACTCGAAGTTAGATCAATTCTAATATCACTCCCACTTGGAATGTCGTTAGAATTGCTCCCACTTGGATCATTATTCCCGTATGGAATAGGATAATCGTCATTCGTATAATCCATTGGTGAAGGTTGAAACGTATTTTCGTTTTCACCAAGAATTCTCCCACTCGAATGAGGTAATCCTTCTTGATCATAAATCTCAAATAAAGATAAGTCCTGACTTATCTCGCCCTGTCTTGGAAACTCGTATTCCAAGAAAGTGACATCCCTCGACTCAAACTCAATTAGCCCACCTTTGTCTTCCTGACTAACAAACATATAACCTTTGGAGTTTTCTTCGTATCGTATAAAGATACGTTTCCTTCCCCTTGGCCCAAGTTTGCCATACTTATGGGAGGAAATATGTGCGTAGAATGCACAACCCCAAGGTTTCAAAATGTCTAAGTCAGGAGAACTTTGGTTCCACAACTCATAAGGAGTGGAGCTAACTGATTTCGAGGGTACGCTGTTCAAAATGAAAGCGGCCGTCAATAATGCATCATCCCAAAAGGTGATTGGCAAGTTAGCTTGCTCCATCATTGAACGGACCATTTTTCATTAAAGTCCTATACCTCCTTTCTGCAACACCAATTTGTTGAGGAGTATATGGCATAGTTACCTGATGTACTATGCCTTTTTCATCACAAAGTTCCTTTAAACTTGTTGACTGATATTCACCGCCCCTATCGGTTCGCATGACCTTAATCTTGTGATCTAATTGATTCTCCACTAAACTCATATAGTTTTTAAAGCAGGTTTAGTGCTTTCACTTTGTGGGATATCAAATAGATATGACCGAATCGGGTGAAATCATCAATAAAAGTGATGAAAAATAGGACCTCCCGCGTCTTGTCTTGACATTCATCGGACCACATATGTCCGAATGGATAAGCTGTAATGGAACCTCGGCCCTTGTGCCGGTTCCAAACGGCTTGCGACAAGATTTCCTCACAAGGCAATGTTCGCAGGTCGACATTTCAACCTTTGAAACATTAGATAGAAGGCCACGTTTGGCAAGTCTATCTATACGCATTGGTCCAATATGACCAAGCCTTGCGTGCCAACAAATTATATTAGACTCATTAGTCAAAGAATTTGTCACAAGGAAATTTTCATTACATGAGGAAATACATTGTACTTATTACAATAAATCCTTTGAAATACAAACCCAGTACCAATAAAGGAATTATTACAAAATAGGTCCATATTACAATCATGAAGGAACCAACTATAACCCAGACCCATTAAATTGACCACAGTATTAATATTCCTTTGAATATATGGAATGAAGAGAACATCATAAAGTAGGAGAGTGTGGCCGTTGTCCAAGTCTAGCTTGCAATTCCCAACGCCTTTCTCTACAACACGTGTGTTGTTTCCTACATTGATCCACTTCATTTCTTGGTGTATCCAGTGATACTCCACGAAGGACCATCTGTCCTTTGCTATGTGGTCGGTGGCACCTCGTCACTTCCACTCGTACACGAACGAGCATAGTGACCGAGTTTGTTGCACTTGAAGCACTTGATCCTTTTCAAGTCTTTCTTCTTGTGCCATTTCTTGTGCCCACCCTTATATTTGGGTTCCTTGGTAGACTCAGGTTGCTTATTACGTTCATTAGAAGACTTCGAACGATCTTTACGTTTCTTTCCCCCGTGTGAGGAACTAGCAACCATGTGCACTTCTGCACTTGGCTTGGCAGCCGCAAGCCGCTCTTCCTCTAATTCGAGGTGCTTGGAAACATCGTTGAAGGTCTTGATGCTCTCATTATGAGTGAGATGCATCTTCATCTGATCCCACCCATTTGGTAGGGAACGTATGACTGCTTGGATTTGTTGCTCATCAGTGAGCACATGACCTGCGTCCTTTAACTCTGAGATAAGGTTCGCCATATGTCGCAGATGTTTCCCCATGGAATGATCTGGACATTTCTTATACGAATCGAACCTTATAGTTAAGGCGCGAAGTTTGGACACCGATGTGCCACCGAACTTCTCCTCTAGCTTGGACCATATGTCCATGGCTAGGTCATGTTCTCGGAAGATGCGCATTATGTCATCAGCCATACTGCTTAATAACGTAATGCGCGCTATCTTGTTCTTCCGAGACCAAGCATCAAAAGCTTCCTTGTCTCGTCTGTGTTGGGCCGTAGTGCCCAACTCAGGTTCAATCATTACGTTCTTTAGAGTTTCGAGCACTTCTTGCTCCTCTAAAACGTATTGTATCTTGATGGACCAAAGTTTGTAATTATCGCCGTTGAGTTTTTCACGTTTGTTTAACTCAGCGACGATATTCTTTGAAGCGGAAGACATTTTACTTTTAAAATGCTGCAAAAGACACAAAACCGAAGGTTTGATCAAAAACATTGCATAAAAATTCTTAAAATATAACTCCCACTTGAAATGATAATAGAATATCCCATTTGGATAGTTCTAAAAATTCAAATCCCACTTGGAATTATATTATATTTGATAAGTTACTTTCGAAAAATATTGAAGATGTTGTTCTAGAATCGAAAAGGTCTCTTCGATTCCAATCACCATCTAGAACAACCTTCAATATTCCCCCATCACTTATCAAACAATAGTACTCTTATAGTACTAGCAGCGGAAAACGAGTTTGAAAACGTATTTTTCAGATATAATTCCCACTTGAAATGATAATAGAATATCCCATATGGATAGTTCTAAAATCAACTCCCACTTGGAATGATATTCATAATTCGATAAGTTACTTTCGAAAAATATTGAAGATGTTACTCTAGAATCGGAAAGGTCACTTTGTTTCCAATCACCATCTAGAGTAACTTTTAATATTTCTCCCTCACTTTATCAAATGTTAGTACTTTTATAGTACTTTGCAGCGGAAAAGCGTTTTTGAAAACTTATTTTTCAAAACGTATGAAAAAGTATTTTTCAAAAAAATGAATATTTCATCTTAGTACCCTTATGATACTTAGTGAAACATTCGGCACTTCCTGACCATTTGTCGGGAGTGAGCCGTAGCCGTGCCTAGGTCGGATCCCCCTTTTGGGATTTTCTGCAAACTATCGTCGCTGTCTCCCGTATGGATCCAGGCGTTTCTCCCCGTATGAGAGAATTTTGATGCAGACGACTGTCGTTTGGCCCCGTATGGGCTAGTTGGCACGTTCATGTTCAACCAAGGCCTTTTGCCGAATTGGTCTGAATCACTGCCGGCGAATGCCGATCAGTCCGGCCCCCGGCCAGGCCCTGACCGCTGCCAGAGACGGCCTGCGGCAGCTCTGGCCACTGCCAGGGCCGGCCTGGCCGCTGGCCTGGCCTCGGCCAGAGGCCGGCCAGGCCTCTGCCTGGCCTGGCCTAGGCCAGAGGCCCCTGGCCGGGGCCGGGGCCCCTGCCCTGGCCTCTGCCAGGGCGGCCAGGCCTTGGCCTGAGGCCAGGGCGGCCAGGCCCTGGCCTGAGGCCAGGGCGCCGCCCTGGCCTCTGCCAGGGGCGGCCAGGCCCCTGGCTGGGGGCCAGGGCCCCTGCCCTGGCCCCGGCCAGGGCGGCCAGGCCCTGGCCTGAGGCCAGGGCGCCGCCCTGGCCTCTGCCAGGGCGGCCTGGCCCCTGGCCGGGGGCCAGGGCCCCTGCCAGGGCCCCTGCCCTGGCCCCGGCCAGGGCTGCCAGGCCCTGGACCCGGCCAGGGCACCGCCCTGGCCTCTGCCAGGGCGGCCAGGCCCCTGGCCTGATGGCCAGGGCGCCGCCCTGGCCTCTGCCAGGGCGGCCTGGCCCCTGGCCGGGGCCAGGGCCCCTGCCCTGGCCCCGGCCAGGGCTGCCAGGCCCTGGCCTGAGGCCAGGGCGCCGCCCTGGCCTCTGCCAGGGCGCCGCCCTGGCCTCTGCCAGGGCGCCGCCCTGGCCTCTGCCAGGGCGGCCAGGCCCCTGGCCTGAGGCCAGGGCGCCGCCCTGGCCTCTGCCAGGGCGGCCTGGCCCCTGGCCGGGGCCAGGGCCACTACCCTGGCCCCGGCCAGGGATGTCTGGCCCTGGCCTGGCCGCGGCCAGGGCCTTCTGGCCCTGGCCGTGGCCGGCCAGAGCCGGCCCTGGCCTAGCCGTGGCCGGCCAGGGCCGGCCGGCCATGGCCATGGCCGGCCATGGCCGGCCGGCCATGGCCCGGCCATGGCATATTGGCCTTGACCGGCCATGGCCTTTTGGCCATGGCCGGTTTCCCCTTTCATGGGTGGCCGCACACCCCCGCCGGAGGGGGGTTGCCGCGGTGGTTATTGGCCGTAGCCAACCCTCTCCGCATGGGGTGGGGGGTGCATGGCCTTCATAACCCATTTGGTCATGGTGCACATGCACAAAAAAATTCATCTTCCCCGATGAGAATAACCACCACCTTCTTCTCCGGTGAAGCACCCGTTCGTCGAGGAAGTAGTTGTCCTCCAATGGCCGTGTGCCAAAAAATGAACCCACTTCAAAAATTCGTAAACTACGCGCTCCACATGAAGAGAGCGCCCATTCCCTATGAATGGAGACTCAGCATCCATGAAGAGAGCGAGTTTGACGATATGAACGGTCGGTTCTTCCCGTCACGGAGAGTTCCTGCCATATCCGTAATGACAGAAGACCCTAACGTGAAAAGAACAACCGCTGCGTTCTCTCCGTCACGAAGCGTTCCTACCATATCCGTAATGGTAGGATACCCATCCGTGAAAAAGACAACGACTCGTTCATAGTTTCTCCGGGGCGAACCCGTATGGCTCTGATACCAATGTTGGATCCTGTCCAAAACAGAGTTAGGATCGATAATATGAAGTTTAGACTTACGCTTGCGTATGCGGCACTGTAGTCTACGAACTTCGCCTTCGGATTCGCCACGACGGATCGAGTCTTCTCACGAACGGAGTAAGGCTACTAATCCACAATCTAAATCTCTACTTTAGATTAAGAACTTGGATAAGAGGGAGAGAAAGGATTTCTGCAGAGCTTCGCTAGGATGAAGATGCATGCATGAATTTCATGCAAATGGTGTAAGGAAATGGCTAACCCTTGGGTCTTATTTATAGCCCCCAAGGTAGTTATTTTAGGATAAATTGTTCCTTTGGAACAATTTAACTAAGGTGTACCATCGTACATGGCATATTATAAGCTTAAGTTGTACCATATGCATGGTACAATATAAGCTTAAGATATTACCCCTTTATTAGCCATATGTCGCATGCACTTATGCACATATAATGCGACTTTCCCATCAATCTAGAGATCCTCTCCGCAAGGGAACATATTCCCTTTGCGTACGACTTTGTGTACGCGACGTTCGAGGTCCGTATTCCCTCGTACATCCCCCACAAGGGTGTACTAACGTCTTCCATATCCAACACTTCTTAGGCACTCTTGATGCCTTTCTCCATTCCTGCCATTGTGCTGCCCGTCTCTGCTGGGTCCTGATGCACTTTTGTCCACCCCCCCTCCCCCTCACTATTTTTAGGATTATATTTTTGACCATCTCTTTATGCGCATATCATATCATATCTACTTGGGATTCTCATTTTGATCACATCTATATATATCTTTTTGGGAGAGAGGGAGAGCTTTTGGTGACCCATTTATACTCGTATCACTCAGATCTGTGCATGCATCATATCCGCATCATATTTTCGTTTCTTAATTTTTCATTTTATTATCCTTTTTCTTTCCATCATGCATGCATCCTCACTAGCCCCTCACACTTCTTGTCTCTCGGTGTGCCACACTTTGCACATTGAGGACACTGTGCCGTTTAGCTTGGGGGAGTGAGCTCTCACGTTCTTTTTCGATTTGCCACCTTTATTTTCAGTTTTTCACACCGCTTTTCACTTTTGCACTCATTTTTCGTTATTTTCCTTTTGTTTTGCCATGCATCACGTTTTCCTTACTTTCCTGTGTGCCGCATTGCATAGTTCTATTTTCCTTTTATCTTTACTTCTTCTTTTTTTCATCTCATGCTAGAGATGAATTTTCTGTGATGATGACTACGTGGAGTTAGCTTATTCTATATGCATGCTATATTTGTCGTGTCTTAGATTTCATTTCTGATATCATATGCTATGACTCGCTTGCATTTAGAAATAGGAGCCCACACTTTTTCCTCATGAAAATGGATGAAATTTTATTATTAGCTGAGCCTGAATATTCATATGTATGCTATCACAGAAAACACACCAAGATTCACGCATTGAATGCCTATATCTGGAGTACTGACTTCTTTTCCTTTATCACTTCTATATGCATGAATTGTACACTTCACTTCCGGATGATTGAATGATGGTTAGCTATGATATATCTGGATTAGTTAGCTTTTTTGTGATCGAAACTGAGTAGATTAGATTACCCTGCTGAAGTTGTCGTGCATGTCTTATAGAGTGAGCCGAGAGTTATATTTATTTCTTTCTCCACAAATCTTGAACATCATTTCTCTACTTTTAAAATCATTGGTGAATCTCCCCTTAGTGATTCTATTTTATGGCATTTCCCCCGCTATTAATTCCTAGCTCCAAACCTCTTATTCCAAAAAAATATATATATATATATATAATAAAAGAGAGAAGAACATTCTCGTATATCATTATCTCTCTTTGAGTTGGGATCATTGTATATATGAAAAAGAGCAAAAAAAAAAGAGAGAAAAGAGGAAAAATCCTCAATAAAAGATCCCATCTCGCTTATTTTCTTTCTTCTTTCTCTTCTTTGCCTTTGGAGCTATATAAAAATGGGGATGTAAATATTTTTGTGCCACCACGCTTATAGATAAGCTTGGGGGAGGAGATCCATTGATGTGTGAGAGAGCGACTACTTGACATTGCACGACAACCTAGGCTAAGTAATATTCTATACTCGGTGAGATTGTTTCTAGCTTTACGAAATCCAGAAATCTAAGCCTAGCATTCATTTCATGAAACCCATACTTTTCTATTCTCTCTATTCTATGATGTGATACTCTTATACTCCAGATAGAAAGCGTTCAATTGAAAAGTGTGTGATCTGAGACTTGTATACCGCTTTAGATGATTCAGGCGATGTTAATTTTAAAATCATTCGGTTTTTCATGATTATACCATTGTTCGTGGGTTTTTCTATTTTCTACTTGCACTATTCTACTATGATATCAAAATGAGATTCTTTGACATGTATTTCTCGCTCGGTGCATGCTATAAGAGTAGGTGAAACCCACGTCTTGAGAAAATGATCTAGCATCCTACCTCTTCTTTCTTTCTTTCTTTATTTTCGTTTGGTTTTCATTCTTCTTCGTTTTTCATTTTTTTCGTTTTTCACCGTTTTCGTTTTCCGAATCCACCGGGTTCGCTTTTTACTTATCTTCCTCGAGGACGAGTAAGAGGCAAGCTTGGGGGATTTTGATCACTCCTTATTTTACACCCTTTTCCCGCATGCTTGCATGCCATTTTGATCGCCCAAATCATGTTTTTCACGATATATCGACGATATTGCGATGCTTTTCACGATTTGTTGTTTTTGTCGCATTTCAGGTGATTTGGCGCGATTAGGAGTGATCTCGAGATGCGTGTAATCTAGACGGCCACCGACGACCTCCCCGAGGGGTATTTTGCTGTTGGAGAGGAGCGGAAGAAGAATGGACGTCGCCGGAGCGACGAGGAGGCCAAAACGACCAGTTTGGGCATTTTTTGTGTCCCACTCGGCCGAGTGGAGGAGCCACTCGGCCGACCAGCGAGACACTGCTCGGCCGACCCGTTCAGACACGACTTCCATGTGCACTCGGCCGAGCGACGGAGACCACTTCGGCCGAGTGACGATACCACGTCCGCCCGAGTGGCGCCCAGACAAAGGCCCTCAAAAAGACCGAAGTTACTGTTTTTCGGCCATCTGAGCTTCAGAAGACCCACTCGGCCGAGTGGCAAATCCCGTCCGCCCGAGTGAAGTGAAGCCATCGGCCGAGTGACGACAACTCACTCGGCCGAGCCGCCCCCGAACTGAAGACCCCTGAAGCCCCCGACTTACTGGAAAATTGACAGGGTTTTCACTCGGCCGAGCGACTTTTGTCACTCGGCCGAGTGCGATGCGCTGCCTGTAGCGAAATTTGCGGAAAACAGGCTGTGCAGGGGCGTTTTGGTCAGGATTTTTAGACGATTTTTGGGGCTATTTAAGCTCTGTTTTTACCCTAGTTTTGAGAGCCACCTCTTAGATTTTTTGCAGCTTTTTGAGTCTACTTTTTAGTTTTATTAATTGTGATTGGTGAAGAGAAAAACTTGGATTTTTGTTGGGTTGATTGAAGATCTACATTGGTTTGCACTTCTCTTCCACAAAAACTCTATTTTTATTGTTTATATCATTGTTGTGATGAATTCCATTGTCTATTTCTTTGCCAATTATTGTGCTATTGCTATGATTAGTGAGTAGTCTCCACGTCTTGGGGCGTGGGGATGAACCCTACGAGCCCAATTTCGTATTTGTGTTGAATTGGTAGGAATTGAGCCAGGATTGTTATTAGGGATTAGATTGGGATCGAATTACTACGGATAGCTAGGTATTCACATCAATTGGGATTTGCAAGAGATTGGATCCCAATTCGATGGGAAGCCCTAGAAATCCGAATTGGGTTGGAGTCGGATTTTCGAAGTATCGGTTTGCAAGAAATTGGACCGATGCTAGGATCTCCGGTTGCAATTCCGTGCCGATACCCGTTTGCAAGAGATTGGACGGGTAGGAACTATCCTAATCTAGATTGTGGACCGAGTTTGCAAGAGATTGGGCTCGGTGCGCAATTGGACGATGATGTTGATCCTAATGCTAGCTTCCCTAGGCTAGGGTTTGCAAGAGATTGGACCCAAACCCAGGATAGCTATAGACCGGCAACAGCGCGAGAGCGTGAGCCTGGTTCCACATTTAGTTGCAACTAGTTCATCCGAATTCTCATCCTAGCGATTTCGATACCGGCGAACCACAATTGTGAAATACGGTGAGTAGTGGGGATTCCCCATTCCCTAGGCGTTCTCTATTTGATTTGATATTTTGCACTTTTGTCTGACGATTGTGACAGGATCGCCCAAGGCAATTATCCCTCTGAATAGCCAGGTTGATTAGGAGCAAGCACGGTCATTCGTCCTCCCTGTGTTCGATACCCGCTCGCCGCTATACCGTGCGCTTACGGTAAAACTACAACCGTCGCCTCGGGACGTGTACGCCGGGGCGCGATCATGTATGCATGAAGATGATCATGAGAATAAGCATGCATATGTGGATGTGATGTGTGATCATAAGCATGTGAAGATGCATGAGCATGAGTACGTGCATGAGAGTGTCTCAAATGAGTGTTTGCACGTGCTCGTGGGTGTGGAGCATAAAAACCATCATTTGTAGGAATGTGAGGAGTGGAGGCATTCATACGTGTATTAGTGTACATGAATGCATGTCCCTTCCTTTGATGTCCACCCTTGGTGGGTTTCTTTGCAAAGGAGGGAGGAATAGGAGTGGTGGTTTCCTTAGTAGTAGAACTATCCAAGTTTTTATAGACACCACTCAGGGATGCACCGGAGGATGGCCTCACAAAATCTATAGTTACTTCACTATAGGAGGTGCGTGCATTAGATGCACTTGCCTTAGAATAACCAAGGCCAACACGATGGTTTGCCGGTAGTTGATTCTTTATCAAATCATCCAAATTGTCCTTCCCCTTATTAAGTCTCTAAACATTGGAGGACATAAGCTCATATTTCTTCGAAATTGAAGAAATAGTGGCATTCAAGGTGGATGCATGTGTGGTGAGCTCGTGCACTTGGGATTTGAGATCATCATTCTCAATGCCCAAACTAGTGTTTTGAGATTGAAGATTTTCAATCTCAAGATCGTTACTATCCATAATGGAAACATGATCAAGTTGAGATTTGAGGGACTCCACCTCATTTCTCAACATGCCATTTTGAGTAAGCAAACTTGCTTTCTCAATAGCGAGTGTCTCAACAATGGTGTCATTGTTAGAGGTGCTACACGTAGATGTGTTAGTGAGACTAGCAATCTTATTCTTAGTATCACAATATTTATGTGTAAGCTTTTGATATTTATCAACTAATTGTTCAAAAGCAATTCTAAGATCATCCAACTTTTACTTGAATCACTTGATTCGTCACTAGAGTCACCCTTAGTGGCATCCTCTCGTCCCATCAAACCCATGAGTGAATTCCTTTCATCATTGGAGGAAGAACACTCCGAGGTGGACTCTTCTTGCTCCGCTAGCATGTGCCATATTTGATATGCCGTTGTTGCCTTGGACATATGCATAAGAATGTTATAAGATAAATACTCAAGCAAGATATCCATTACCTCTTGATGTTTCTTCACCAATTCCTTTTGCTCATTTGTCCATTCATGTTCGGAAGTGGTAGGTGCACGAAGGGGCTTCTCCACAAGCTTCCAATAATCATCGTCAATGGATTGAATATAAGCCTTCATCTTTACACACCAAATTTGATAGTTGGGTCCAATGAGATATGGTGGAAAAGGACTTCGTGTGATGTTGTTGTTGGTTGCCATAGCTATTACCTCACTCTGATACCAATTGTAGTGACCCTGTGCTATGAGGAACAAACATTAGAGGGGGTGAATAGTGTTTTATAGAATTATAAGGAATTTACGCCAAATAAAACCCGAATTAACCAACAAATGTGGAATGAAAGAAGTGAACAACAACACAAAGAATAATTCAAAGCAAACATGTAATGTACCCTGGTTCGGTGCCACCTAAGACTCCCCGACTTGTTCCCGGTGCCCTAATCCAGCAACACCCGGATCCCCTCCGTATACTCTAGTAAAACCACTAGAGCTTTTCTTTAGCCCACTTGTGAAAACCCCACAAGTGTAATCGACCTACAATCGATGTCCGTGTATCCCATAACCCTGGAACACGCAAAAACCTTAATCCCACAACTAGGGACTAAGCACACTCTCACAAACCGAGAGCAAACTCTAATCTTGACTCCCACAACTTGGGATCAAGCCAACCCTCTCAACAACCGAGAGTATACAACAATTTATATGTATAGAGAATGAAATGTAAAGTTCTTACCACAAAATCCTATGCCTTGAGAAATAGTTACCAATATAAGGCAAGAATGGATTCTGAGGAAGAAGATAGCACCAAACACTAGATCCACTAAGATGGACAGTAATAGATGGCTAGGGTGAAGTTGGTGACTTGGATTCAAGCTCTTAGCTTGAGTAGCTCACAAAGAATGAGAATCTCTCTTGAGGAAATTAGTGCTCAAAGAGTGAGGGAGAGATTCTTGTGAGAAGAGAGAGCTTAGAAATGGAGTTGAAGGGTTCTTCTCTTGGATGTGAAAATGTCTCTAAAATCAGTCTTGATTCCTGGTTTGAAGCAACTCAAACATATATAGGAAGAGACAAAACGGTCACAAAAATCGTGGCATTAAATGCCCAACGGCTCTATTTCTGAAGCTGCTTAATCGGTCTAAGAAGGATCACTGACCGATTAGTTTTGCAACTAGTCGGTCGGTGAACCTTCTTGGACCGACTAGAAGGTTGACAGCAAAGATAATGAAATCAAGAGATAGAAGAACTAGTCGGTCTAAGAAGAAACATCAACCGACTAGTTTGACAACTAGTTGGTCGGTGAGCCTTCTTAGACCGACTAAGTAGTTGACAGCAAAGAAATCGAATTTCACTAGGAGAACTAGTCGGTCTTAGAAGAATTCCCAACCGACTAGTTAGACAACTAGTCGGTCGGTGAACCTTCTTGGACCGACTAATTGGTCAACAAATAGGCTTGAATTTATCAGGATAACTAGTCGGTCTTAGAAGGATTTCCAACCGACTAGATCGTCATCTAGTCGGTCGGTAAACCTTCTTGGACCGACTAATTGATCAACAGTGAATGGGCTGAAACTAGCAAGGAAGGCTAGTTGGTTCAAGAAGGATTTCCAACCGACTAGATCGTCATCTAGTCGGTTGGTTCTTCTACTTGAACCAACTAAGATGCATAAGAAGCCGAGAAATAAAGCGATAAGCTTCGGGAAAGTTTCTAAGGGCTTCTAAGGCAATCCTAGAGATAAGATATGAGAGTTATGAAGATTTCTAGGCAAGTACTACTCAAGGCTTACCATTCTACTAAACCGAAGCTAGAAGACATAAAATTAAACACGACAAACCGTCTTCAAAGCTTCAACATGGAGAATCCGAATCCCTTGACTTCATGAATGACTGCTTGAGCTTCAACGAAGCACCAGGCACAACGATCACGCGTTCTGAGGAAGTCTTGGGACGTCGCTTTAGATGTACAAAGTAATTTGGCGACGATCTCCATAAAGCTTCATGGTCTTGAGTCTTTTAGTTGTATGTCTTGAATGTCTCCAAGCACAAAGTCTTTGATGCTCAAGGTGATCTTTGAAGCTTTTGAATCATCCATTCTTATCTTCTCTTTAGATTGTATCTCCATTCATTTGTTGATGCCATTGGCTTAAGGTTTGAGGTAGCCTTTCAGTTCTTCAAGCCAATGCTTCACCTTTGTTGATCTACCAAGTCCTCCACTTGAATCAACACGTGTAGTCACTTTGATCTTCTTAAATCTAATTGGTGACTTTTTAGCTAACTGCAAACACATGAGTTAATCACAATGATTTGTGTTTGATCGTCATCAAAATCAAGGTGGAGAGTCTAATACTCAACAATGATTAGGGTGAGCAAAATGATTGATGACATCTATAAAGTTCGGTTTACCTTCAGGCCAAACATGGATTTTGATCAACTCCTTTGTAACCAAGTTCTTGAATGTTTGGCCGAACTTGGAATTCCAAGAAGCACATCCACCATCTCTGTCTTCGATTTATTGAGGACGACGTCCTTTTAGGCAACTTGGTTAATCTCGCCCTACCGAGTTTTGAAGGGCGGAGCTTTGGGCATTGAAATGAAAACATAGTTCACCTTCCAAACATCGATTTTGTTCGGAAGGTTTAGGATGAGCGCCCTCTTTTTACAAGAAAAAATATAAAAATGGGCAGAGCGACACTTTAACTGAAAAAAGTATTGAAAGAGCGGGAGGGTCGGTGCTATCCCATTAGCCAAACAGAGTATGATGAAAATGATCACGCTGACGAAGTTTGGACTTAATCGACAAAGTGAAATTTCGAGGAAGGTAAGAATGGTAACGAAGAACGGATGGAGAGGAAAACGATGTCCCACATTGAAAGTTTTGGTATATACACCGATTTCAACAGAGTCGATCATCAATGTAAGTTTATCTGACTTCATAAGGAGGAAAAATAAACTGAGATCGTATGATCGGGATCATATAGCTCTGCACTACAGAAGCAGTCGTCAATATCTCTTGAGGTATACCAGACGGTCCGCCTATTACGCACTCAGAAGTAATCCCCGATCTGATGGTTCCAACATCCGAAGCCTTACCTTTCTGAGGGTTTCTCTTAACTATCAAAGAGGAAGTGGCTTCAGGAACATCGCCAAAAGCAATATGATCTTCCAGCCAAGAAACGACGTCGCTATTAGTTCCGGAAGTGGAGACAGTCGCCTCTTGGGCTCCAACATCCCCAATTCCCATATCGACGTATGGTTCTCCTGTAACGACCCACTCTTGGGGCCCGTTACTGTTTGGAACATGCGCAAGTCCTGGTAGGCACCCATGAAGTCAATAGAGGCTCTGTTGCAGAAATACTCCAAGATACTCATAATGAAAATGGTTTACCACCTTATTACAACCCAACAACATACAAGAAAGGAAATACAACTGAAAACAAATACACACCAAGCCACTCTGATACATCAAATAATATAACATACTCACACTCACACTTAGTAACCAGCGTCCTCCTGGTCAAACTTTACAGCAAACTCGGCATCTGCAGTCTCTGGTGCAATTTCTTCAATATGAGAGATATCCGGCGGGTCCACCACAAAGAGAAGGGTCGCCAGGTACAGACGTAACTCAAAGTATCTCTAAGCATGGATATTAATACAATGTGCAACCGTGGCAATCTAAAGAGAAAGGAAGTAAAGTGCGAACAAAGTGGTAAGGAAATAAAGCAGAAAAGTAACTTTACAGTTTTATAACTATCAGTAATTTCTAGCAGTTAAATGTACATTATTAAAAGTGACCATGTTACGAGAGTCTAACTATGTCGTACCTAGACCGTGACTTATAATGCAGGGTACAGTAAGCAACCAAGAGTCCACCTCTTGCCACGGGTGCTCCCCGGGCGAACCATGCTCTGAGTACTGTGCAATAATTTGTGATCTGTGATTGTTGTCACCAGCTACTGTGATGGGTTGTCAGAACCCACATGATGACAACAAGGCCTTGACTAGTCGCTCCTGCACCCTCGCTATTATAAGTTACCCCAAACCCCAAGTGTCTGTGCAGGTTATCATTTCTCTGTAATTTACGAGCCAATTACCAGATTATCACATTTTCCATTCAAGCATCTTCCATAGCCCAAACGATTATTTTAAGCTACTATGCAACTTATCAAGCTTAACTAACTGTTCGTGTTAAACACTTTGCTAAACTAAAAGAAACTATTTTAGCATGCATTCATTGTAATTTTAATACCCCTAACTAGAGTACGATGAGTTACCAAGATGCCTTGCTGTGAAAGCACGGTTCGATTAGTGGTAGGGGCACCTGGGTTCACAGGTATTCAAAAATGGGTTAGCTACACAATTTAATAACAATAACAACTTAACTTTATAAACTTAACTGTTATATAAAAGAAATAACTTAACTTATATAAAAATTAATTTACTTAACTTTATAATAATTAACTTACTTATATAACTTAACTTAATACTAAACTAACTTATAAAATAATTTAATTAAACTTTAACTTCACTTTTATAATTAAACCAACTTATTTAACTAACTTACTAAAATAATTTAATCTTAACTTTAAAAATATAACTTAACTAATATAATCTTACTAATATAACTAATATAATAACTTACTACATATCTTACCCTTACCTTTCTCCCTCTCTCTGTCTCTCGTTCCCGTCATTTTCTTTCTTTTTTTTGTTTCATGCTGCAGGTGAACGACGGCAAGGGGAGGAGGGGCAGCGGCAAAGGGCACACTAGGCCGGTGCTTGAGGCGGCCTGGGCGGCTGGGGGGGCAGACCGGCGACGGGCACGGAAGGCTGCGCGCGGGGCAGTGCAAGGGGCCGGCGCTTTGAGGCTAGGGCGATGCAAGGCGGGCACGAGGCGGCACAGGCAAGGGGAGGCCGGCCTATGGAGGATGGGTGCGACAATGGGGAGGTGGGACGGCTGCGATCAGAAGTGGGGGGATGAAGGAAGGGGAAGAACCGAGGGAATGTTGAATTTGGGTTGAATGGGGAGTGTGGATTTGGGGATTTCAGTTTCAATTCCATAATTTGGGCATCAATTTCACTCTATCTCCTCTTCAATTTCAGATTTGATTTGGTTGTTGGTTTGTTGAGATGAAGAAATCTGGGTTGTTTTGTTTGCAGGAAACTTGAACAAAATAGGGAAGTTTATGTGCCTGAGGATGAACGGGAGAGGGGATTCAGGTTTGATGAAATCGTTGGGAGGAGGATGATGGGCTGATGATGGGTTATCCTTTAAGAAAGGAGATGCAGGGGATAGGGTTTACGAGTAGTCAACAGATTAGGTTTTTCATTAATACGGGGGGGGGGGGGGGAGAACTTAGCCATGGGAAGTTAAACGTGAAAGGGGTGTTGGGAAATAGGTAATAGAAGTAATTAATAATTAACTAAAATAGTAGTGAAACAAATTAGCTAGTTAATTAGCTAAAGTAATTAGTTAAGCTATGGTGAAAAATTCTTAAAACAGAGACGCGCTCGCGTCGACACGTAGAAAAGAAAACACTCGGATAAAAACACTCGAACAACTGTAGTAAATGCGTGAAATCAAAGACGCCTAAAATACAGGTCGTTACATCCTACCCTCCTTAGAATAATTCCGTCCTCGGAATTCTCTACAGGGCTGGGAAAAGGTAGGGATAACGTTCTTGCATCTCGTCCTCTCGCTCCCAGGTGGATTCACCAGGTGAGTTGCGATGCCACATCACCCTGACTAGATCAATAGTCCTGCTCCTGAAGACTTTCTGGCGTCGATCTAGGATCTCCACTAGTTGGTGCTTGTATGTCAAGTCTGGACGGACTGTGATCTCTGAATAGTCCACGACATGACTAGGGTCGCTCACATAGCGACACAACTGCGAGATGTGGAACACATTGTGCACTCCCTCTAAGGCAGGGGCAATACAAGATTGTAGGCCACTTCTCATACTCGCTCCAGAATATCGAAAGGTCTAATGAATTGAGGACTAAGTTTTCCTCTCCGACCAAAGCAAATCAATCCTCGGTTGGGCGAGATCTTCAGAAAAACATGATCACCCGGCTGAAACTCCAGATGTCGATGTTTCGCATCTGCCCAATGCTTGTACTTGTCCTGACCCAGCTGCAGCTTCTCTCTGATGGTCCGAACCACATCCATGGCTTTCGTGATTAGCTCAGGACCAACCAACTCTCGATCTCCTACATCATCCCAGCTCAATGGGGATCAGCACTTCCTCCCATACAGTGCCGTAAAAGGTGCAATACCAATGCTAGACTAGTAGCTGTTGTTGTATGCAAACTCTACCAAATGGAGATGGTCTTCCCATGATCCTTTAAAGTCCAACATACATGCCCGCAGCATGTCTTCAAGTATCTGTATAGTACGCTCTGACTGACCGTCTGTCTGAGAATGGTAAGTCGTACTAAAACTCAAGTGGGTTCCTAAGCTCTCCTGAAGGCTCCTCCTGAAACGAGATGTGAACCTGGTGTCTCTGTCCGAAACAATGCTGATAGGTACTCCATGCAGCTTCACAATCTCATCCATATACTTCTTGGATAACACTTCTGTAATCTGGCCTACTCTGAAAGGTATGAAGTGCGCTATCTTGGTCAATCGATCTACAATCACCGAAATAGCATCATTCTGCTTTGTACTCTTGGGTAGTCCAGTCACGAAGTTCATGGTGATGTGCCACCATTTCCACTTCGGAATGGGCAAGGGCTGTAATAAACCGACAGTCGTCTAATGTTCATCCTTCACCTGCTGACACACAATACACTTCGCTACGCTCCGTGCGACGCTTCTCTTCATGCCATGCCACCAGTAATGTTGTCGTAGATCTTGATACATCTTGGTACCTCCAGGATGTATAGATAAGGGGAGTTGTGAGCTTCCTCCAACAGCTCCTCTCTAATGGCACCGGACGATACACAGATCTCCATCTGCATGACTCTTAAACTCTGGCCTCTGGCCTGCCACAACCAGATCTTTGATCTTCTACAGCTTCTCATCGTCCATCTGAGTAGACTTGATCCTCTCTACCAAGTTCGAATGGATATGCATGACCATCAAAGATGCAGTCACCCTGGTAGAATCTCTTCAATACCCATGTCCTGGATCTCTTGTTGCAACCTCCACTGAGTCGAAGGGTCATCACCGCTGGTAGACAACTCAATGCATCAAGTACGACATTGACTTTCCCAGGAAGGTACTGAAGGTCAATGTCATAATCTGCCATGAGCTTTATCCATCGTCTTTGACGTATGTTGAATTCCTTCTGAGTGAAGAGATACTTCAGACTCTTATGATCCGAGAACACCTTCACGTGCTCCCCCAATAGGAAGTGCCTCCAAATCTTCAATACAAAAATCACTGCTGCTAACTCAAGATAATGAGTGGGATAGTTCTTCTTATTGATCTTCAACTGCTTGGATGCATATGATATGACTCGACCGTGCTGATTTAGCACGCATCCAAGTCCTTTACCAGATGCATCACAGAAGACTTCGAATCCTCCTTATCGGTCTGGAATGATCAAAATGGGTGCAGTCGTCAACCTTTTCTTGAGCTCCTGGAAGGCATCCTCACATGCTTTCGACCAAACAAATACCACATCCTTTCTCGTCAATCGCATCATGGCTCCTGCGATCTTCGAGAAGTCTTTGATAAACCTCCAATAGAAGCCAGCTAGTCCCAAGAAACTCTGAATCTCGGTCACTGTTCGGGGGACAGCCCAGTTTTGAACGGCTGCTACTTTTTTAGGATCAATAGTAATCCCTTCTCCAGACACCACATGGCCTAGAAACGCCACCTCGTTCAGCCAGAACTCGCACTTGTTAAGTTTGCATAAAGCTAGTGTCTTCTCAGGGTCTCTAGAACCTTCCTGAGATGCTCTGCATGCTCTTCTGCATTCTTCGAGTAGATGAGGATGCCGTGATGTAGACTACTACGAACTTGTCCAAGTATTCATATAATACTTGGTTCATGCGACTCATAAATACCGCGAGTGCATTGGTCACACCAAACGGCAGTACTAAGTACTCATAATGTCCGTATCTGGTTCTAAATGCAGTCTTGGAAACATCTTCGTCTTTCACCTTCACTTGATGGTACCATGTCCTCAGATCCAGCTTCGAATAGACGCTTGACCCCCCCGAGTTGATCGAAAAGATCGTCGATTTACGGCAGAGGGTACTTTTTCTTCAGTGTGACTTTGTTTAGCTCGCTGTAGTCGACGCACATACGTAGGGATCCGTCTTTCTTCTTCACAAGCAGTATAGGAGATCCCCAAGGAGATACACTGGGTCGTATCCATCCCTTATTTAGAAGCTCATCTAGTTGGGCCCGTAATTCTTCTAGCTCAGATGGTACTAAACGATATGGTCCCTTGGACATCGGTAGTGCTCCTGGTATTAGTTCGATGGCAAATTTGAGGGTGCGATCCGAAGGCAAACATGTAAGGTCATCTGGAAACACATCCATGAACTCTCGAACCACCTCTGGTATATTGGGCTCAGCTTCCATTGAGGCTGCTATTGCTTCGGTCGACCTGGATTTGTACTTCACCGGGCCTACAAATCTGCTTCCACTAATGAACTCGAATTTTGGATGATCAGGAATAACGAAGGCTACCCTCCTTCGACAACAGTCGATGGTGGCATGGAAAGTTTCCAACCAATTGATGTGTCCATATTTTACACCATTTTCATATCATTATTCCATTGCAACTCATGCCATTTTTGCGTCCAAATCCCACTTTATACTACGATATTGCGTTTCTGACGATATTTCGAGTTTCGTAGTGTTTTGTGAGTTTTCAGGGATTTTGGAGCGATTTGGACCCCGACTTGGGTATTGACACATCCGACATGCTCGTGAGCTCTTTGCAGGGCTCCGAAGAAGTTCGCCGCACTTTCGGAGCCATTGGAGGAGAGAAGAGAGGGAGAGAGCAGAGAGAAGCCCCAGGAGCAATCAACAGCAGTTTCCCAGAAATTACTCGGGCCGAGCAGCTCAGCTGCTCGACCGAGTAATGACAACTCGAGAAGATGGGCAGATACGGGCTGACTCGGATCGAGCAGCTCATCTGCTCGGTCGAGTAGCCTCAATTTCCACAAGCCACGACGTGTCCCAAGCAGCCGACCGAGTAGAGCCTTACTCGGACCGAGCAGATCATACTCGGTCCGGGTAGGGCAATTTCAATTTCTCCCATGCAGCTGAGCAGATGGCTACATGGCCCGAGCCACTGACCTAGCAGCTCATTACTCGACCGAGTAGCCTACTCGATCGGCAACACCAAGGGCATTTTTGGAAAGTCTTTGAAAGATCGCGTTGCGCGCGATCTCAGGGGCACTGGAGCTGGCGATCTGGGAGCGACGAGGGGAGACTTGGATTAGGCAATTTTTGGAGCCAAGTTCTGGGAGCTCTGTGCGATTTTTGTAGGATTTTCTTAGGGCAATTTTTTGTAAGAAGAATTTTGGGATCTGATATTGGAGATTATTGCGCTCATTTCGGATTGTGCTTGCGTTTTGGAATATGAGATTATTTCTGGATTTGCTATTTCTATTGAACTCTCGCTGTAAGTTTCTTAGCCATAATCTCTCGATTGCTATAATGTTTTCTTCTGTGGAATTGATGTTTTTGTCTACCGTTATTATGATGTGTGAGTAGATTTATTCTAGGGTTGATGGGTTAGCCCTAGGATTCTAGGGGGAAAATGTAGATCTGGATCTCTACGTTGAATTGGGAATTTATGGTTGTATTTCGGTAGATCCTATCCAATCCGTAGATAACCCGTACTGGGATCATGCCCACGGTCTGTGGAATCGATGTGCTTAAGGGGTATCTAGGGATTCGAATAGGGAAATCATTGGATCCAACCAAGGCACGTGATCACGCCCGGCTCACGCCTTGAGGGGATCCATCGACGAACTATACCACCACATTAACAGCTACTGACATTGCGTCAACGAAAGCCATCGAAATACCCCGTAATTCTAACCCACGAGAGTGGTATGAATTGGGGGATTAATTCCCTAGCCCTAATGCAATGCAAGGATCCTATCCTAACATCGACCCCCAACGATCCTAGTGGTGATCCCTAAATCCCTAGTCCATCTTTATTGATATTATCACAACAACAACCAACCCAAATCTGTTACCCCGATAGCTATCTCACTTCTACATTTAGAAATAGACTGAGAACCTATTGGCACTATCACCGTCCCTGTGGGATCCGACATCTTATATACTATAACTCAACACCGTCCGCTTGCGGATTGAGCTCGAAATCGTAGTCTAGGGGCCATACCATGCCTGGCGATCATGACACCGCTAGGTGGAACCTAGGTGTAGGTTACGGGTGCGTCAAGTTTTTTGCGCCGTAGCCGGGGACGGGAATAGTGTTCCATCTCAGTTTGTTTTTATTTTGTGAAGTTTGCTAGCATTCCGTCCATTTCTCACCTTTCCGCCATTTTCATTCTCTTTCTATTTTATCTGCCTTGCTACTAACATCTTCCTCCAGCTAGCGATTATCTCATTACTAATCAGGCATAATGGAGATGGTAATGCAAGTGCAGTGGACCTGTGACTCTGATAGAGACTCAGGGGAGTTCAGTATCTCTCCTTATCATTTACACGGCTTCCAAAACTCGCGCATGGACGAGTCCATGGTTGAATGCGCTGCTAGATAACTGATCGATGCAGTTCGATTCATTGGCCCAGGAACCTATGTTGCAGGTAACGTAAATCAGCAACTAGTCATGGATTATTTACTGAACCAAGTTTCTGATGCAGGTACTATCGAAGATGATATTCGAGTAAGCTTAGAAGAGAACGTGATGCTCCTTCAAACCATTGAGGCCCCACCTGTTGATGCATATTGGGGAGAGGTTCATCAATTGGAGTCACTACACAATTCTCAGATGCTTGAGATATTGGAGAGCATGGTAGCTGACGTATGGGCCCATGGCCCAGTTGAATTCCCTACGGACGACCCAGCTATGCAAGAGCTCTTGGTTTTCATTGCAAGCACTTTCTATGATGCGGACGCCCTGGAAGCATCGCCGTAGCTGATGGAGTCTACGTACGGCATGAGGGAGATACACTACGCTTCTATAACGACATTCCTATGCAGATTTCAGCATATGAAGAACACGCCTATGAAGAGTACCCAAATCCACCACCATCGCAAAACCACATCAACCAGGGAAGTACTCTAGACTTTACGTTCGATAGCAAACACATACCTGAAAACCTTGCTTCTGTTGACATGTGCGCTACGGGAGCGGAACCTGCAGACACGTGCCTCGACGCACCGTCTTCTCCCTGCTCCTCCTATGATTCCGCGAATGAAGAGTTTTCACCCTCTGAACCCGAGATCGAGGATGCGTCATTCTCACAAGCAAGAGACACCGGGGGTTCAGTGCCCACTCAGGTAGAATTAAAACCCCTCCCTACCAATTTGAAATATGCTTTTCTGGGGGAAGATTCCACTTATCCTGTTATTGTGAATGCAGCCCTCACGGAACCCCATTTAGGGAGTCTTCTAAAAATCCTTAGGTCTTACAGAAAAGTGATAGGGTATAATATCTCCGACCTGAAGGGTATTAGCGAGACCATATGTACGCATAGGATTCACCTAGAGGATAAGGAAGCCACCTCCATTGAGCCTCAAAGGCGATTGAACCCCAACATGAAAGAGGTGGTGAAAAAGAGGTCCTGACACTTTTGGATGCTGACATCATTTACCACATTTCCGATAGTAAATGGGTTAGTCCCGTGCAGGTTGTTCCTAAAAAAGGGGGCATGACAGTCGTGAAAAATGAAAAAGATGAATTAATCTCCACTAGGACTGTCATCGGGTGGCGCATGTGTATTGACTATAGGAAACTGAACAAAGCCACCAGGAAGGACCATTACCCTCTACCCTTCATAGACCAGATGATCGAGCGCTTAGCTAAGCACAAATATTTCTGCTACTTATACGGATATTCCGGATTTTTCCAAATCCCGTTGCATCGGAAAAACCAAGAAAAAACGACATTCACATGTCCTTACGGCACCTTCGCTTATCGAAGAATGCCGTTTAGACTATGTAACACACCTGCCACATTTCAGAGGTGCATGACGTCTATTTTCTCAGATTTCATCGAGAATATCATGGAGGTCTTCATGGACGATTTTTCCGTCTATGGCACCGAGTTCGATAATTGCTTAGCTAATTTGTCCAAGGTCTTGGAGATGTGCCAATACAATAATCTTACTTTGAATTGGGAGAAATGTCACTTCATGGTGACAGATGGAGTTGTTCTTGGGCATGTCATCACTTCTAAAGGAATTGAAGTCGATAAGGCCAAGGTAGAGGTTATTAAAAGTCTACCGCCACCTACCAACCTCAAGGGTATCCGTGGTTTTCTGGGGCACACCGGTTTTTACCGACGCTTTATAAAATATTTTTCTAATATCGCTTGCCCTCTCACGGAGCTCCTGGCTAAAGACACTCCTTTTGTGTTTACTGATGCTTGTTTGCTAGCTTTCAACAGCTTAAAGGAAGCTCTCATCTCGGCTCCGATTATACAGCCGCCAGATTGGAATCTGCCATTTGAGCTTATGTGTGATGCTAGTGACCAGGCAGTGGGAGTTGTTCTTGGTCAAAGGAAAGAGGGAAAAATTCATGATATATACTACGCTAGCAAAACCCTGGATGACGCTCAAAAGAACTATACTACCACGGAGAAAGAGCTGCTAGTCGTACTCTACTCTATCGAGAAGCTCCCTGCTACGTCGACATAGTGAATTATTTGGTGAGTGGGATAGTTCCCTATGGCCTGGCGACCTATTCAAGGAGGAAATTCATGCATGATGTAAAGAGCTATTTCTGGGACGATCCGTATCTGTTCAGGACATGCGCCGACGGGATCAACAGACGATGTATCCCAAAAGAAGAATCAACTTCCATCATTTCACATTGCCACGATCAGCCATGTGGTGGGCACGCAGCGGTCACCAAAACCACGACGAAAATTCTCCAGAGTGGCTTCTACTGGCCCACTATATTCAGGGATGCTAATGAATACATAAGGAAGTGCGACAGATGCCAGAGGATGGGGAATATCACGAAGAAGAATGAAACGCCCCTCCACGGCATCTTGGAGATAGAGCTATTTGACTGCTGGGGCATCGATTTCATGGGGCCTTTCCCATCGAGTAACGGCAACAAGTACCTCTTGGTTGCCGTTGACTATGTCTCGAAATGGATGGAAGCCATAGCCACCCCGATAAAGGACGCGAGGATAGTAGAAATTTTTTTCAAGAATATTATCTTCCCTCGCTTCGAAGTCCCCCAGACGATCATAAGTGACGGAGGGAGTCATTTTATCGAGAGAAAATTTGAGGCGATGCTGAAAAAGTATGGAGTTCATCACAAGATCGCCCTTGCCTACCACCCTCATGTTAAGTATTGGACTTCTCCCTACTTGGTGTTAATGATGAGCAAACATAAATACTTGTGACTAATCCCCTATTTTGCAGTTAATCCATTGCCTAAGCTTACTATGAAGATCAACTAGCAATGGATGACTCACAAACGTAATTGAAGGCAAATGATATGAATTGGATGATCGTTGATTGATGATTGAAGCTCCGAAAAGACTTCAAGTTCATACGATGGAAAGAAGAGATTGTTCGTCAATGTAATTTTTCTTTTATCTCTTCTAGTATGTAGCTTAGAAGTAGAACTATGATGGAGCACTCACACACATCTACTTTCGGTCATAGGACATCTCTAGACCTTTGTCCTTTGATCTCAATTCAATTCTCTTTTGTTTGTGCTAGGATTGTTCATAACAGCCGACTGCTTAACAGTTTACAGTCGCCTGTCTCAAAAACAGTCGACTGTGTTTTGTTCTACAGTCGCCTGTTATGCACAGACTATTACAATTCAGTTTTTGGGTCCTCTCTGATTATCTCGCACAGGCTACTGTTGAACGTTTATCAGGTGACTGTCTAAGCGACAGTCGACTGTGAATGGTTCATCAGTCGCCTGTCTCTCCTTGTCCAAACTCTGTTTGATCCGATTTCTACGGCCAGTCGACTTATGCTGTATATACAGTTGACTGTCTATTAGATCAGTCGACTGTCTATGCTGTAACAGTCGCCTGTCTGTAAGTCTATTCTTTGACTCAGCTCTCTGGAAATTTCTCCTGTCTGTGACAGCCGTCTGTTTAAGGATATGCAGTCCCCTGTTCTGATTGACAGTCGACTGTGTTCCTTGCAACAGTCGGCTGTCCTGTATCTTGTGAGATTTCCAGTATTTTATCTAACTTACTCTTCTCTCGGCCAGTCGCCTGTCTAAGAATGTACAGTCGCCTGTTGGTTTTACAGACGACTGTCTTGGCTTCATCAGTCGACTGTCCACGTGGTAAGTTACCGTTATGAATTCTCACCTACCCTTGTTGACTGTGCAACAGTCGACTGTGGTTTGTTCAACAGTCGACTGTCGCAAGTTTAGATTATATCCGTTGAGATTTTTCTCACGGATTTCGATTGGGTTTTTGCCTAAACTGTTTTATGGATTTGAGAAAGCTATAAATAGAGCTTCTACTGTTACATTGGAAGGTTACTCATTCATTGCAAAATCCTTCAAGCTTTCATTTCCAAAAGATCAAAGCTTTCGAATCCAAAGCCCTAAGTATTTTCAAATCTTGTTCTCTTGCTCTCCAACCTAGAACCAAAGATTGATCTTCTAGGCATTTGGTGCAGTCAAGAGAAAGGGCTTTTCTCCTCTCTTCCAAGAGAGTTCTTCAACACACATCACACTTCTCCTTCAAGTTCTACTTCAAGGCATAGGTGATTGTAAGTGTTGCTTTCAGATTTCATAACTTCTTTATTTGAATTGTGCTCTCGGTTGTGAGAGTGGTTATTGCTTGCTCCCTGGTTGTGGGAGTCAAGGACATCGATTGTATTCGATTGCACTTGTAGGGTTGCTACAAGTGGGTTTTTAAGGAAACCTCAAGTTAGGGTTCTAACTTGAGTATCCGGTGGTATCCGGGTGGTAGGGACGTAGGATTACCGGGAACAAGTCGGGAGTTGACTTGGGTAATCCGAACCCTTGAAACATAACTACGTTTGCGTGTGTTTCTCTTTGGGTTGTTTTTCTATTCCGCACTATTTGTTTTATTGCATTTTATTTGGCGTAAATTCCTTTTAAATTTGCATAAACACTATTCAACCCCCCTTCTAGTGTTTTCCCCACAGACAGGGTCCTTACAATTGGTATCAAAGTGCAAGGTTTTATCTATGGCATCTAACAATAACAACGTTCCTCCGCCGCCTACGTACAACAATCACGACCGTGATGGAGCGTCCACACTTTTCGAAGGTCAATCTATGGTACGTCCTCCACGTTTCAATGGTACTAACTTTGGTTATTGGAAGTGTAGGATGGAGATGTTCCTTAGGAGTGCTTCTCTTTGGAGAACTCTCCACAAGGAGTACGTCGAGCCCACCGAAGATGATTTCGAGAAATGGACGACTTCTGAGAAGTCCACTGAAGTCAACAATGCTAAAGCAATGAACGCTCTTCATTGTGCGTTGGACCCGAATGAGTTCAACAAGATATGCACATGTAAGAGTGCATATCAAATTTGGAACAATCTCATCGTTACCCACGAGGGAACAAATAAGGTAAAGCTTTCAAAGTTATATATTGCCGTGCAAAACTTCGACTTGTTTCACATGCAGGAAAATGAGAGCATTGCGTCGATGTACGGACGCTTTACCGACATCACAAACGAATTGGAAGCCCTTGGCCAAATCTACACCGAACCTGAAAAGGTAAGGAAGATTATCATGGGGATGACCTCCAAATGGGAAAGACGAGCAATCACCATTGAGGAGGTCAATGACTTGAAGAACTACACCGTGGTGAATCTCATCGGGACTCTTATGTCTTACGAAGTAAGACGGGATAACCGATTGAAGATTCGAGCCATGATGAATCCCTCGGAGGTCAAGAAGGAAGCTTTGGCGTTCAACGCCAATTCGTCATCATCCGAAAGTGATGAATCCGAGAACGAGATGGATTTGGGTGAAATGGCCCAAATGACGAAGAAGTTCCAACGCTTCTTCCGCAAAGGTAAATTTCCCTCCAACAAATGTTTTGAGTCTTCTAATGCTACTTCCTCTCTTTGTTATAAGTGTAATAAGCCAGGGCACATCAAGAGGGATTGCCCAGTGCTAAACAACAAAGAAAAGTGGAAGGCACCAAAGTACCACAAGTCCAACAAGAACAAGAAAGACAAGAAGAAAGGACTCGTCGGTACCTTTGATGACTCAAGTGATGACTCATCAAGCGATTCCGATGATGAGAAGGGTGAGAGCGCCCACAAGTGCTTCATGGCACTTGAAGACCCACTCTCCGATGAGAGTGATTCCGATACGGATAACACCGAGGTAACAATGGATGAACTTCGCATAGCTAATGAAGAACTATTTGCTAAATACCAATCTTTAATGCTTAGATACTCTAGCTTAAAGAAATCAAAAGTTAGCAAGTCATCCATTCCATGCATTATCAACAATGACACCATTGTTGATACTTTAACCCTTGAGAAAGCAAACTTAGCTTCTCAAAATGTCACATTGAGAAATGAGGTGAATTCCCTCAAATCTCAACTAGATCAAACACATCCCATAGATAATAGTGATCTAGTTACATGCCACACACAATTGGGATTAGAGAATGATTCTCTTAAAACCCAAGTGCACGAGCTCAAAGCACGGGTGTCCACCTTGGATACCAACATTTCTTATTTGAAGGAGAAATATGAGCTCATGTCCTCCCGTATTGTGAGATTCAATAAGGGACAAGGACAATTGGATGATTTGTTTGCAAATCAATTTCCGGCCACACATCGTGTTGGCCTTGGATTTGTAAAAGCTAATGCATCTAATGATCGCACCTCCTATAGTGGTGTCACTATAGATTTTGTGAGGACTTCCTCCAATGCATCCACAAGTGGTGTCAAAGACACTATAAGTAGCAAATCTTACCAAGAATGTCACCACATCACTTTCTCTTCCTTTTGGCAAGAAACCCACTAAGGGTGAAAACCAAAAGCAAGGTCATGCTTATATGTACACTAATACTCATCCACGTAGGAAACATCCTACTTCACAAATGGATAATCATGACACATTTTATGCTCTGCACCTACGGACACGTACACAACCACACATGAGAAATACTCATGTACGTGCTCCCACACACCCATATGCTCATACGCATCATTCTTTCATGTATGCTAATTCTCCACATGTCATGCATGATCAATATGCTTCATATAATATGCATGTTCCCAAGAATACATATCATTCTAGAATGTACAATGCATATCCTCCACTATATCTTTATGCTAGAAATCATGTTCCTAAGAAGCATGCACCACATAGAAATCCAACACATATGCATGCAACTAGGAATAGGACTCCCAAGATGTACACTATTTGGGGTCCTAAGAACACTAGTCTTTATGTTAGGAATGCTTATGTTGATTCCTACTTTCATGATGTAATTAGAAATAGTAACTATGTTGGGAAGCGGAAGTCCACTTAGACTTGGCTTCCAAAGGGCTAATCCCCTTGGACCCAACAAACATTGGGTACCATAAGCTTATGGTATATTATATAGCTACCCAAGAGAAAGAAGAAGAGCAGTAAATGCCTTATTAGCTCTAAAGGGAAAGGATGGATTCTTGATAGCGGTTGCTCCAAACACATGACGGGAGATCCCTCACTGCTCTCCGAAGTGATTAGCATCAAAGATGGTGCAACAGTCACTTTTGGAGGTAATCAAAAGGGAACCATCATTGGAGTAGGTATCGTTGGTAATCCTTCCCAACCCCTAATTACTAATGTTTATCTTGTTAGTGGTTTATGTCACAACCTCATTTCCATAAGTCAACTTTGTGACAAAGGTTACAAGGTTAACTTCGGAGAAGGATTGTGTACTATTGTTGATTGTGATTCAAATGTTTTATTTTCCAGTATTAGGCGTAAAAATATTTATTATTTAAGCTTGCCTAAAACCGTAGAACATTGCTTAGTTTCTAACACAAGTGAACAACTATTATGGCATCGCCGTTTTGGTCATGTTCACTTCAAGCACTTATATAAGTTAGCTAAGCATGATCTAGTCAAAGGTTTTCCTAAGATTGTTTTTAATAAGAAAAACTTTTGTGATTCATGTCAAAGAGGTAAACTAAGTAAATCTTCATTTAAGATTAAAGAAGGGATTACTTCTAAGAGGCCCCTAGAACTTCTTCATCTAGATTTATTTGGGCCAACTAGAACCGCTTCTTTAGGTAATGCTCATTATGGACTAGTTGTCGTTGACGACTTTTCTAGATTTACTTGGGTTTCATTTTTAACTAATAAGAATGAAGCTCATGAAGAGTTTACCAAATTTACAAAGAAGATTCAGAATCTTTTAGGATCCACCATTATCACTATTCGTAGTGATCATGGAGGAGAATTTGAGAATAAGTTTTTTACTAAGTTTTGTGATGACTCCGGGATAACTCATAACTTTTCCTTTCCTCGTGCACCACCACAAAATGGTGTTGTAGAAATAAATAATAGGACTCTTATTGAGTGTGCTCACACTATGCTCCATGATAGTCATTTAGGACTACAATTTTGGGCAGAAGCGGTGCACACAACATGTTATGTGCTCAATAGAATCTTAGTGAGACCCCGAACAAAAAAAACTTGTTTTGAGTTGTTTTACGATAAAAAGCCTCAAGTGAAATATTTTCGTGTCTTTGGTTCAAAATGTTTTATAAAGAACACCTTTGGTAATTTAGACAAATTTGAGCCAAGATCCGATGAAGGAATTTTTGTTGGATATTCCACACGTAGCAAAGCCTACCGGATATACAACAAAACTTCTTCAACGATTGAGGAATCACTTCACGTATCTTTTTATGAAGATTTTGACTTTCCTCATGTTGATGATGATAATGTAGAAATTCTTTGTAATTCTCTTAATAATGTTAAGATTAATGATAATATTGTTGAGTAACACTTCTAACGAAGTTGTTGAAGTTGTTCCTAGTGATCCAGGTTTACCCAAAGCTTATCCAACCGTTCGCAACCATCCCCATAACCAAATTATTAGAGATATTGGTGTGGGTGTTCGAACGAGATCAAGAATTGAAGAATTCTCTCATTGCGCATTTGTCTCTACCATTGAGCCAAAGAACATTCAAGAAGCTTGTGAGGATAGCTCTTGGATAGTGGCAATGGAGGAAGAACTAGCGTAATTCGAGAGAAATGAAGTTTGGGAACTTGTACCTCTTCCAAGTGGTCACCAAGCTATTGGGACCAAATGGATCTTCAAGAACAAGACGGATGAAAACGAGGTAATCACACGGAACAAAGCAAGGTTAGTAGCTCAAGGCTACCGGCATGAGGAATGTATTGATTTCGAAGAATCCTTTGCCCCGGAGCTAGATTAGAAGCTATTAGGTTGCTTTTATCTTTTGCATCCCATAAGAATTTTAAATTATTTCAAATGGATGTTAAAAGTGCATTTTTAAATGGATTTGTAAATGAAGAAGTGTATGTTTCTCAACCTCCCGGTTTTATTCATGAGAAATTTCCAAACCATGTTTTCAAACTTAAGAAAGCGTTGTAAGGATTGAGACAAGCTCCTAGAGCGTGGTATGATCACCTTAAGACCTTTCTTTTGAATTTAGGTTTTAAAATGGGAGAAGTTGATTCTACACTCTTCATTAAAGATTATGAAAATGACATTCTTTTGATTCAAGTTTATGTAGATGATATTATTTTCGGTTCTACTAACTTTAATTTTTGTCAAGAATTTTCCAAGTCTATGAAGGATGAGTTTGAGATGAGCCACATGGGAGAGCTCACCTGCTTCCTTGGATTGCAAATTCGACAAATGGAAAATGGCACTTTCATACATCAGACAAAGTACACAAGGGAGCTTATTAAGCGATTCGGGATGGAATCGTCTTCAAGCAAAAGGACTCCCATGAGTACTACTACTCATCTACACAAGGATTAAAGCGGAGAAGATGTAGATGTTCGTCTATATCGAGGTATGATCGGTAGCTTACTTTACTTAACCGCTAGTAGGCCCGATATCATGTTTTACGTATGTATATGTGCTAGATATCAAGCAAGACCTAAGGAGTCACACTTGATTGCGGTTAAACGAATATTTTGTTATCTCAATCAATCGCTAGATTATGGGTTTCTTTACCCTAAGTCTAGCACGTATGAGTTAATCTCATATAGTGATGCCGACTTTGCCGGATGCAAGTCCGACAGAAAAAGTACTAGTGGCACATGCCATTTCTTAGGAAATTCCTTAGTTTCTTGGTTCTCTAAGAAACAGAATTCGGTGTCATTGTCCACGACTGAAGCGGAATATATTGCCACGGGTCTTGCATGTGCACAAGTTCTTTGGATGAGACACACTCTTAGTGACTATGGTGTCAATTGTGATACTTGCCCTATCATGGTTGATAATCAAAGTGTTATTTGTCTTTCCAAGAATCCGGTACACCACTCCCGTACCAAACACATAGACGTGAGACACCATTTTATAAATGATCATGTAGCTTAGAAGGACATCATCTTAGAGTACATTGAAACCCAAAAACAAATTACCGATATCTTCACTAAACCTCTTAAAGAATATTCATTTATGAGGTTGCGTGGAGAATTGGGAATTATGGGTGAATCTGAATTCTAGAAGCTCAATTTTCATGCTATAACTCCTTATTGAGCTCATATTCTTAATTGTCTTTCTTCATGTGCTTTATTGGTTTATGAGATTAAGAAAGGCAATTGTGACTTATTTGATTTCATGAGTTTTCGAAGTTGATTGGAATAATTTGTGTTTTAATGGATTTATTGGTTTCATAATGATTTTAAGATGTATTTGTGATTAGAGTATAGGTCCTAAGGTGAGTGTTCTTATTCTCTGGAATTCTATCTCACTGTGCATTTTTTTGACCAGGACAGACGACTGTTTTTCTTTTGACAGTCGACTGCCCTACTATATATCCTCTATATGAAAATTGAAATCTTTCGCACAGCCGACTGATGACTATTTTACAGTCGACTGTTAGTTTAACAGGCGACTGCAATTTAGTTATCAGGTGACTGTACTCTCTGTCGAA
The DNA here is from genome assembly GCA_030789695.1 of Scilla litardierei. Taxonomy (NCBI): domain Eukaryota; kingdom Viridiplantae; phylum Streptophyta; class Magnoliopsida; order Asparagales; family Asparagaceae; genus Scilla; species Scilla litardierei. The sequence goes on from CM061134.1 coordinate 118,937,555, forward strand.
TCTTTACAGTGTTCTCTGTTATTCTTGTGATCTGTAGTAATTCTCGGCCAGCCGACTGTTGTGTATATGTCAGTCGACTGTCCAGCGGACATGCGACTGCATTATACTTGCCAGTCGACTGCCCATCTCTCTGAGCTTTAATTTTATCACTTCATACAGTCGACTGACTTTTGTTCTCCAGTCGACTGTCTCCTGATGTGTCGGTTCATGTGATTTGATCTGATCCGTCGATTCCTTGATCCAACGGCTCAGATTGATTTCCCCTATTTTATATTCAGTCGACGTGATCACTCCCCACGTCGATTTTCTCTCTCCTCCGCTTCGACCGTTCAACTTCCCGCTCATTTTTCTCTACAAAAACGATCGATTTAGTTTCTTCAACCGTCGATCTCCTCCTAATCGTCGTTGTCGATCGTGGTCTTCCGTCGTCTTTGATCTTTCACTCCGCGATCGTCTGTATTCCCTCAGTTGGTTTGCTTTCTCTCTCTTGATCTTCGTTGTTTCCTTTTGTTGCTATAGTTCTTCTTCTCTTGTTTCCATGGCTCCTAAACCTAAGGGAACAGAGAAGATCGTTGCTTCTAAACAACCTAGGGCTCCTAAGAAACTCATTGCCAAGAGAAAGAAACCCAATAAAGCTCGAAACAAGCATGCCCAATCACCCGTGCATTCATCTTCAACGGGTTATTCTCCTTCTTCTTCGTCGAGCGATGCTCAGCCCTTGATTCATCGTCAGCGCAAGCCTACTGGTGTTCACATCAGTGAGCCTGCTGCTGAGATCCCTCATGTGTCTCCTTCTGCATCCAATTCGTCTGAAGAGACTCCTACTGTACCCCCCTCTGATCCCCTGGTTCCCGTTTGCCGAGACGATCTTTGTCTGGCAAAGTTTCACTCTCTCCTAGGGATCAACCTACTTAGGGAGCGGTACATTGCTTTCCCCGCATTCACTGCTGAGAGACTCTCTGACATTCTGTCCACTACTCACATGGTCGATCTTTTTCGCTTCTCTCAGAGCGAGTCCCCCATAGCCTACCCATTTCTGGTGAAGCTCTTCTATGCGAACCATGTTCGCGATGAGTATTCGACTACCGGTATCCTTGATACTGTCGTCCAGGGCACCCACATTCAGATCACTCCCTCTCTCTTAGGGACTATTCTTAGGATTCCTTCTGTAGGTTCCCTCCCCACTGATATCAGCTTTTCCGAGATTGACGATCTTGACCAGTCTGTTCTCCGGGATATGTTTCGAGAGGTTCCTTTAGCTCTTGACTCGGGTGTCAGATCATCCATGTTCTCTGCACAGGGTTGGGTTGTTCACCTAGTGGTGAAGTCCAACATTCTGTCGAGATATGGATCGTCCGACCAGCCGTCTCAGGATATACTAAAGTGTATGTATACTATTTTCTCTGGCATGCCCGTGAACTGGGCCGGTGTCCTCCTTGACAGGATGGACAAGGTTGAGTTCACGTCCTCCTCATCTCACATTCCCTTTGGTGGTCTTTTGACTCGTGTCTTCCGTCATTTTGGTATTGACTTGACTCGTTACGAGCCCATGCCTTTTGGCCCTCTCCTCGATGCTTCTACGAAGTCGAAGTCCTCTTCGGCTCTGCAAACTGCCTCCAAGAAGAGGAAGACTACTTCAGCTCCATCCTCATCCACTGTGCCTCCAACTGATTTGCCTTCATCATCATCATCTGCTCCACCATCTCAGGATACTCTTTTGTCGATGATCTCTGGTATTTACCGGCTGCTGTCTCTCTCTCTCTCCTTCATCAGGGAATTCCCTTTCCTGAGGATTTGAGACAGTATCTTCCTCAGCCTCATGTGCCTCCTCAGCCTTCTGGTGTCGTTGAGCCTCTTGGTGTTGCTTCTACACAGGATGATGTTGCTGTTGCTTCTGTTGCTCCTTCTGACCCTTCTCCAGAGGATACTCTTGCTGCTTCAGAGCCTGCTTCCTCGTCCGCAGCCCCTGGAGACGCTCACCCTTAGATCGATGATCTTGAGTGATGTTATTTTTGAGTGATGATATATGTTTTGTCTTTGTATGATGGATGATGCTGTATGCGACACTTTTATATATGTACGATGATATACTCTTTGATGTCGTAATGATGTATTTATTTTTTTTATCATGATGTATCTTTTTGGGATGGCCATGTTGATGACCATCCGATGATGTACTCAGCTGTTTTATATCTATATATATGATGTTGTATCCCTCTATTGTGTCACACTATGCTATATTGATTAACTTCTGTGTGATGTATGATATATTGTCTCTATGTATGCTTCACTCTCCTTGAAGTCCTTTTGAGACAATACATGGATTTGATATTGGTTAATTCATGCTCTTTCGTTGATGTGATGAATTTGTGAAAATTATTTTCATTTCAAATATCTAAAATGTTGATATTGGATTTCAATTCCATTACTCACATGTGTATATGATGAGATTTTATGAGTTTTTTTTATTCGATATATCTTTATACTCCTTGATTGTTGTTAATTCGCATTTTAGCACTATTATTGTTGTTGTTATTTGCTCCCACCTTTTTGGATAATGCCATAGGGGGAGAGAAATAAACATACAAGATTCATAATGGATGTGCTAAGTATGTTCTAACGTTTGAATCTAATATTTTCGTTGCCTTAGATTCAGGGGGAGTAAGATTACAATGAATAGGGATTTTATTTCCTAGATTTCTTGAATTAAATTCATTCATATCTCACTCATTTGCTTCAATTGCTATGTAGATGCTATAATATTTGTTGGCTAACTTGATTGGCATCTATGTAGGGGGAGTAAGTTTGCATTGCGCACAACTATTTATCTTTTTGTTTATGTTTGTTTGTCATCATCAAAAAGGGGGAGAATGTTGAGTATTGGACTCTCCCTACTTGGTGTTAATGATGAGCAAACATAAATACTTGTGACTAATCCCCTATTTTACAGTTAATCCATTGCCTAAGCTTACTATGAAGATCAACTAGCAATGGATGACTCATAAACGTAATTGAAGGTAAATGATATGAATTGGATGATCGTAGATTGATGATTGAAGCTCCGAAAAGACTTCAAGCTCATACGATGGAAAGAAGAGATTATTCGTCAATGTAATTTTTCATTTATCTCTTCTAGTATGTAGCTTAGAAGTAGAACTATGATGGAGCACTCACACACATCTACTTTCGGTCATAGGACATCTCTAGACCTTTGTCCTTTGATCTCAATTCAATTCTCTTTTGTTTGTGCTAGGATTGTTCATAACAGCCGTCTGCTTAACAGTTTACAGTCGCCTGTCTCAAAAACAGTCGACTGTGTTTTGTTCTACAGTCGCCTGTTATGCACAGACTATTACAATGCAGTTTTTGGGTGCTCTCTGATTATCTCGCACAGGCTACTGTTGAACGTTTACCAGGTGCCTGTCTTAGCGACAGTCGACTGTGAATGGTTCATCAGTCGCCTGTCTCTCCTTGCCCAAACTCTGTTTGATCCGATTTCTACGGCCAGTCGACTTATGCTGTATATACAGTTGAATGTCTATTAGATCAGTTGAATGTCTATGCTGCAACAGTCACCTGTCTGTAAGTTTATTCTTTGACTCAGCTCTCTGGAAATTTCTCCTGTCTGTGACAGTCGTCTGTTTAAGGATATACAGTCGCCTGTTCTGATTGACAGTTGACTGTGTTCCTTGCAACAGTCGTATGTCCTGTATCTTGTGAGATTTCCAGTATTTTATCTAACTTACTCTTCTCTCGGCCAGTCGCCTGTCTAAGAATGTACAGTCGCCTGTTGGTTTTACAGACGACTGTCTTGGCTTCATCAGTCGACTGTCCACGTGGTAAGTTACCGTTATGAATTCTCACCTACCCTTGCTGACTGTGCAACAGTCGACTGTGGTTTGTTCAACAGTCGACTGTCACAAGTTCAGATTATATCCGTTGAGATTTTTCTCACGGATTTCGATTGAGTTTTTGCCTAAACTGTTTTGTGGATTTGAGAAATCTATAAATAGATCTTCTACTGTTTCATTGGAAGGTTACTCATTCATTGCAAAATCCTTCAAGCTTTCATTTCCAAAAGATCAAATCTTTCAAATCCAAAGCCCTAAGTATTTCCAAATCTTGTTCTCTTGCTCTCTGACCTAGAACCAAAGATTGATCTTCTAGGTATTTGGTGCAGTCAAGAGAAAGGGCTTTTCTCCTCTCTTTCAAGAGAGTTCTTCAACACACATGACACTTCTCCTTCAAGTTCTACTTCAAGGCATAGGTGATTGTAAGTGTTGCTTTCAGATTTCATAACTTCTTTATTTGAATTGTGCTGTCGGTTGTGAGAGTGGTTATTGCTTGCTCCCTGGTTGTGGGAGTCAAGGACATCGATTGTATTCGATTGCACTTGTAGGGTTGCTCCAAGTGGGTTTTTAAGGAAACCTCAAGTTAGGGTTCTAACTTGAGTATCCGGTGGTATCCGGGTGGTAGGGATGTAGGATTACCAGGAACAAGTCGGGAGTTGACTTGGGTAATCTGAACCCTTGAAACATAACTGCGTTTGCGTGTGTTTCTCTTTGGGTTGTTTTTCTATTCCGCACTATTTGTTGGATTGCATTTTATTTGGCGTAAATTCCTTTTAAATTTGCATAAACACTATTCAACCCCCCCCCCCCCTTCTAGTGTTTTCCCCATAGACAGGGTCCTTACACCTCAGACCAGTGGCCAAGTGGAAGTATCTAATAGGGAGATAAAGAGCATCCTGGAAAAAACAGTCAGCGCCTCAAGGAAGAATTGGTCGCACAAGTTGGGTGACGCCCTTTGGGCGTACCGCACTGCCTTCAAAACTCCCATCGGCACAACACCATATAGGCTGGTGTATGAAAAGCTTGCCACCTTCCGCTAGAATTGGAGCATAGAGCATATTGGGCGATAAAGAAAATGAATTTTGACTATCAAAGCGCCGCCACCCGACGAGCCCTTCATTGCAATGAGTTGGACGAAATTCGGCGTCACGCTTATGAAAATGCGAAGATATACAAGGAGAGGACCAAAGCCTGTCACGATAGGAATATCACAGTTGTTCGCCATGATGTCGACGACCAGGTACTTCTATATAACTCAAGACTGTGCCTTTTCCCCGTGAAGCTAAAATCGAGGTGGTCCGGCCCCTACAAGATACTAAGCTTATCCCCCGGAGGTGCCGTTGAGCTCGAAGGGAAAAATGGAAACTTCAAAGTTAATGGTCAAAGAATTAAACCTTACAGAGCTGGAGAACCCATGGGGTCAGTGGAGACGTACTTCCTCGAGGGATTCCCCAACGACAACTGATAAATTAAGGGGAGTCGAGCTCACGACTAAAAACGAGCACTTATTGGGAGGCAACCCAATTTCTTGGATTCCGAATATTCTTTTTCGATTTCTTACTCTTTTTTACATATTTCAGAAATGAAATTTTGAAAACCGCACGAAAATTGATGAATTCCTGCTTTGTGCAGGTTGGATATGAGAGCAGATTACTAGAAGGAAGATGGAGTACAGCAAAAGACAGCCCAGGAAGTTGGGGAGAAAAGGGCACAGGCGACTCGACCGAGCAGCCCTACTGTAACGGCCTGTTTTTCTAGTAGTATGTTTGACTGTTGTGTGCGTGTATTTTTACTTCGTTGATCCGATTATTTTCATCCGAGTGGTTAATCGTCCGCCCGTCGACGCAAGCGCGTCGTCGTTTTCAGTTAACCGTAGCGTAATTTTTATCTGTAAATCGTGATTGTTTTAATTAAAAAGGTTAATTATTAAAGTACTTGTTACCTTTAACTAAATTACGTTTATTAAAAAATTTTCCTAAACTACCTTTACCATGTTACTTTATCCTAACCCTAACCCACCCAATTGAATCCCACCGAAAGAATCGGTGAGATCCAACATCAGTATTCAAAGCCACCCACCTCACAACTACCCTCTTCAATCTGTCCCTCCTCCATTCCCCGTTCTTAAGCCAACCTGCAGGAACGAACAAGAACAAACAAGCAGCAGCCATTCCACCACCTTCAGCCACCGCAACCTACAGGAGCACCACCATCAACCCCAACACCTCCACCATCTCCTTACAACCCAAATCAAACCAGATTACATTTTCAAATCAAAACCAGAGGGAGAAATCTGAAACCACAAATCAACCCCAAAATCAACCCCCCAAGGATCCGATCGTCGCCGTCGATCTCGGATCCGCCCCCCCCCCCCCCCCCCCCCCCCGATCTCGCAGCCACCGCCCCCCGGCGATCCGACGCCCAGGCCGCCGCCGTCGTCTTCCGCCGTGAGCCCCGCCCGCCGCCGCTTGATCGCCGCCCCCTCTCCCGATTCGCGCCGACCCCCGCCCGTGCCACCTCGCCCCGCCCCCGATCCGGCCTTCCCGAGCGCCCCGCCCCCGATCCGGCCTCCCCGAGCGCCCCAGGCCGCCGCTCCAGCCGCTCCGCCGCCGCCGTTCCCTTCGTGCGCCTCTGCAAGAAAAAAAAGGGAAAAGAAAGAGCAGAACGAGAGAGAAGAGATAGAGACAGAGAGAGAGAGAGGGTAAGAGGAATAAGTTATAAAGATAAGTTAAGTTATTATAATAGAATTTTATATAAAATACTGTTATAAATTTATATAAGTTAAAGATTTTACAGGTTAGGTTAATTCTGTTTATTAAATTAAGTTATTATTATTAAATAAGTTTAAGTTTGAATTTCTAATCTAAGTTTTTAAAAGCTATTATTTTATAACCCATTATCAATAAATAGGTTAGTAGTTAATTTAAAGTTAAGTTTTATAAGTTATACAAGTTAAATTAATATATAAGTTATAAGTCAGTAACTTGGTTACAAGTTTTAGTCTATAAGGTTCCTATTATTAATTGTGTAACTAACTTATTTGTAATCTGTGAAACCAGGTACCCCTACCGTTGACCAAAACACGCCTTTCGCGACAAGGCGAATCGGTAACTCATCGTACCCTTGGCATGGGTCTTAAAAACAAAAACAAATGCATGCAACTTAGATTTATTTCATTATCACAGTGTTTTCCATTTTTAACTGTTAGCTAAAATTGCACGGTATCGTATCGTAAATTGCACAGTATCGTAAAGGGAGCAAAATTGGTCTACTTGACTTGATTGATAGAAAATTGTGACTGGAAATGTGACATTCTAGTAAATTGCACCGACACTGGGTTTTGGGGTAACTTATAATAGCGAGGGTGCGGGAGCGACTAGTCCAGCCTTTGTTGTCACCGTGCGGGTTCTAGCAACCCATCATAGTAGCCGGTGACAACCATCACAGATCACAGAGTATTGCATAGTATTCATAGTATTCATAGCATAGTTCGCCCGGGTAGCACCCGTGGTAAGAGGTGGCCTCTTGGTTGCTCATTGCACCCCGCATTATAAGTCACGGTCTAAGTATAGGCACAAATAGACTCTTGTTACATAGTCACTTTTAATATTGCACTTTTAATTGCTAGAAATAGATGATGGATGTAAAACTGCAAAGTTACCTATCTGCTCTCTTTTTCCCTTACCAGTATTGTTTGCACTTTACCTCTTTACTTTTAGATTGCCATGCTTGTATATTTGTTTCAATATCCATGTATAGAGATACTTTGAGTTACGTCTGATCCTGGCGACCCTTCTCTTTGTGGTGGACTCGCCAGATATCTCACAGGTCGAGGAATTTGCACCAGAGGCCGCAGACGCTGAGTTTGTGATTGAGTACGACCAGCAGGACCAGCAGGACCCTGTGTATTGAGAGTGAGTGTGAGAGATTTGCTATGTTGCTTTCAGTGTGGATTGATGTATCTTTTGAATTCTGTTGTATTTTCCTTTCCTGTTAGCTGCTGGGTTGTAATAAGGTTGTAAAACCACTTTCATTATCAGTATTTTGGCGTATTTCTGCAACATAGCATGTGTTGACTTCATTGGTGCCTAGCAGGACTTGTGCATGTTCCAAGCAGTAACGGGCCCCGTAAGTGGGTCGTTACACCTACTGCTCGGTCGAGCAATACAGACACGGAAAAACCGAATGAGAGAGTTCAATGTCAGCTCGGCACGAGTAGATGTTTGCTCGGCACGAGTAGAAATCGACTTGGTCCGAGCAGCTTTATACTCGGTCGAGTTTTACAGGCTCTAGAATTTGAGGGAAAACGTTACTCTGCCAACCCGGACGGATTTCTTTCGGCTCGGCCCGAGTAGGTGGTGGCTCGACCGAGCAGCCATATACTCTGTCGAGTATTACAGGTTCTTGAATTTGAGAGGAAAATGTCACTCTGCCAACCGGACGATAATTATCGGCTCGGCCCGAGCAAGAGGCGACTCGACATAGTGGCTCCCTGCTCGACCGAGCTGGCCGAAGACGTGTCCCACACTTTTCTGTAGCTTACTCGACCGAGCACCCAGATAACTCGGTCCGAGTCTTCCCAATCTATAACCCTCTCGATCGAGCAACTGTGTTACTTGGTTCGAGTCATGGTTCGCTGCTTCCGAGTCGTGCCTCTCGACCGAACCGTTTTCGCCCTTTTTAAACACCGTAACCTAATCCTTTCCTTCCCCTGAGCTGACGCCACTTCTCCTGAAGCTATTTCTTTTCTCCACAAGGCCGCCACCCCTCGTTTGGTATTCAACCGAGCACCCTTCGTAATTCCATTTGCCTGTCTGTGCTTAAATATACTGACGTCCTCCCGTTCTGTATTTCAGGTTTGAATCACCAACGTCAGAAGACCTTTCCTTGAACATCTTGGGGGATATTCTGATCCAGCAGCAGTCACGACACCAAATACACCGCCATATCACTCTAGTCAGTAAATTCGTTCTCCTATTTGTTTTACATAGTACCCCATTATTTTCCTTCGCTTGCACAATGCCTCCACATTGCGCTAGACCTGCCAACACCGGCACATCGAATCTTAGACCTACCCGGCTCACACATCACACACACTTGCCCACCCAAGCAAACTCCATCGTCGAATCATCCACCACTACCCCCGCACCACCCACCGCCCCTCGTCCCACTGACCCCCTTTACATAGGCGACGCAGAGTACGAGGTCACATTCCGTGACGATGACCATGCCGACCGGTTTACCTCCATGCTCCTACTAGCAGGATATGGTGGTGAGATGACTCAACAGTCGGTCGACCGTGACCTACCCTTCCTCCAGAGCCTCATGCGTCACATTCGTACTGACCCACCTCATGATTTCTTGCCTGACCTTCCACCCACCACCCCTGGTGCACAGCAGAGGGACCCATCACCACCCCCAGAGGGTGGTGCCTCTGCTTGATGTAGTTCATGTTGGATATGGACGACATGTATACACCCATGAGGGGATGTATGAGAGTCTATGGACCTCGGATGTCGCGTACATGAAAGCATGTACGAAGGAAACCTTTTCATGTGTGAAAAGGACCACTCGATAAGTGGAAAATGTCATATTATAAGTGCATAAAGGCACTTGATAAGTGCATGAAGAAGAGGATAAGCAAGGGTGTTAATATAAGCTAATAAGCTTATATATGGTTATTTCCTATAATAACTACCCCTAAAGCCTATAAATAGGACCCAAGGGTTAGGCATTTTAGGCTAATCATTCATGCCATAAGTTTGCATAAGGCAATCTTTTTACTCTTCTCCCTTCCATCAAGTTCTTCTCCTAAAGTTAGATTTAGACGGTGGAAACGCTGCTTCGATCCTCTGTGACGAAGTACTGACCGTTGTGGCGAATCCGAGGGTAAAGTTCAGAGACTACAGCGCAGCATACGCCAACGTAAGTTCTCTTTCGATCCTCCATCATCACGGATGGGATCCTACATTGGTATCAGAACCATACGGGTTCGCTCCGGTCTCACCGATGAATGACGCGTTGTCTCTTTCACGAATGAGTTTCCTTCCATTATGGATATGGTAGGAGCGCATCGTGACGGAGAGAATGCCAAAATTTGTTCTTTTCACGTTAGGGTCTTTTGTCATTACGGATATGGCAAGAACTCTCCGTGACGGGAAGAACTGACCGTTCATCTTGCCAAACTCGCTCTCCTTATGGATGCCGAGTCTCCATTCAATAGGGAATGTGAACTTTCTTCATGTAGAGCGTGAAGTTTGCGATCGTGAAGGTATGTTATTTTTTTTTTGGCACACGGCCATTAAAGAATACCTACTTTCTTGATGAACGGGTGTCTCATCGGAGAAGATGGAAGTTGCAAACCTTCTCATCGGAGAAGAAGATTGCCATGGTAGTATGGCAATTGCATATCTCTTTGGTGCATGGATATGCACCCCCCTCCCATTGGGAAGGGGGTTGGCTTCGTCTAATAACCACCACGACAACCACCGTATAAGGGGGTGTGTGGCCAGACTCCAAGGAGGCTGGCCGGCCGGCCACCCTGGCCGGCCAGGGCCTCGGTCACTGCCAGGCCCTAGCCAGCCCTGGTCACTGCCAGGGCCTGGCAGAGGCCAGGGCCAGGCACCCTGGCCTCTGCCAGGGCCAATGCCGGCCCTGGAAGAGGCCAGGGCAGGGCGCCCTGGCCCCTGCCAGGGCCAGGGCTGGCCCTGGCAGAGGCTCCCTCGCCTCTGCCAGGGCCTGGCCGGCCCTGGCCGAGGCCAGGGCCAGGCCAGAGGGCGCCCTGGCCTCCGGCCAGGGCCTGGCCGGCCCTGGCTGGCCCTCAGCCAGGGCTTGGCCGGCCCTCGGCCAGGGCTTGGCCGGCCCTGGCCGAGGCCAGGGCTTGACCAAAAGGCACCCTGGCCTTCGGCCAGGGCCTGGCCGGCCCTTGGCTAGAGCCTGGCCGAGGCCAAGGCCTGGCCGACAATCCCCGGTTTCGACCCCTATGGGGGGTCTGCATGGCCGGCCCATACGGGACCAGCGGCAGTTGCATACGGCAAAACCCCATTCAAGGGGAATCCGGCCTTGGTACGGCCACGGCTCGACCCCGGCAATGGCCGGGGAAGACCATTACCTTCCGCTGCAAAATACGTTTACAATACGTTTTCAAAAACGTTTTTTTTCCTCCGCTGCAAGTACTATAAGAGTACTATTGTTTGATAAGTGATGGGGAAATATTGAAAGTTGTGCTAGATGGTGATTGGCATCGTGCTATTCTTTCCGATTCTATAGCAACATCTTCAATATTTTTCGAAAGTAACTTATCAAATTAAAACTTTATACAATGTTTTTGATCAAACTTGTTTTATGTCTTTTGCAGCATTTTAAAACTGAAATGTCTTCCGCTGCTAAGAACATCGTCGCTGAGTTAAACAAAGGTGAAAAACTCAACGGCGATAATTACAAGCTGTGGTCCATAAAGATACAATATGTTCTAGAGGAGCAAGATGTGCTCGAAACTCTGAAGAACATAATGATTGAACCTGAGTTGGGCACTACGGCCCAACACAGAAGAGACAAGGAAGCTTTTGATGTTTGGTCTCGGAAGAACAAGATTGCTCGCATTACGTTGCTGTCAAGTATGGCAGACGACATAATGCGGATCTTCCGAGAACACGACCTAGCTATGGACATATGGTCCAAGCTAGAAGAGAAGTTTGGTGGCACTTCGGTGACCAAACTCCGCTCTTTAACTATAAGATTCGATTCGTACAAAAAGCGTCGAGATCATTCCATGGGAATGCATCTACGACACATGGCGAATCTTATTTCAGAGTTAAAGGATGCAGGTCATGTGCTCACTGATGAGCAACAAATCCAAGCGGTCATACGTTCCCTACCAATCGAATGGGAACAAATGAAGATACATCTCACTCATAATGAGAGCATCAAGAATTTCAGTGATGTTTCTAAGCACCTTGAGTTAGAGGAAGAGCGGCTTGCGGCTGCCAAGTCAAGTGCAGAAGTGCACATGGTTTCTAGTTCCTCACACGGAGGAAAGAAACGTAAACATCACTCGAAGTTTGCTCATGACCAGTAAAAGCAACCAGTGTCTACCAAGAAACCCAAACAGAAGGGTGGGAACAAGAAAGGGCACAAGAAGAAAGACTTGAAGAGGATCAAGTGCTTCAAGTGCAACAAGTTAGGTCACTATGCACGTTCATGTACGGATGGAGGTGACAAGGTAACTTGTAATAATACTAGTTACATATGTGTTTCTAGTTCAGTATTTCTTGTAGAATCTAATCATTTTTGGATAATTGATTCAGGTGCCACCGACCACATAGCAAGGGACAGACGGTCCTTCGTGGAGTATCACCGGATACCCCAAGGAACGAAGTGGATATATGTAGGAAACAACACACGTGTTGAAGTGAAAGGCATTGGGACGTGCAAGCTCGTCTTGGACAACGGCCGCACTATCTTACTACATGATGTTCTCTTCGCTCCGGATATTCGAAGGAATATAATTTCTGTGGTCGTCTTAATGGGTCTTGGTTATAGTTGGTTCTTTCATGATTGTAATGTGGATTTGTCTTGTAATAATTTTGTAATTGGTTCTGGGTATGTTTTTAAGGGATTCATTGTATTAAATACTATGTACGATTCCTCTAATTTTAATGAAAATTTCCTTGTTACAAATTCTTCAATTAAAGAATCTGATGTAATTTGTTGGCACGCAAGGCTTGGTCACATTGGACCAACACGTATGGATAGACTTGCCAAACGTGGCCTTCTATCCAATGTTTCAAAGGTCGAAATGTCGACTTGCGAACATTGCCTTGTAGGGAAATCTTGTCGCAAGCCATTTGGAACCGGTAAAAGGGCCGAGGTTCCATTATAACTAATCCATTTGGACATATGTGGTCCGATGAATGTCAAGACAAGACGCTGGAAGTCCTACTTCATCACTTTAATTGATGACTTCACCCGATTCGGACATATCTATTTGATATCCCACAAAAGTGAAGCATTAACCTGCTTTAAAAACTATATGAGTTTAGTGGAAAATCACTTAGATCGCAAGATTAATGTATTGCGAACCGATAGAGGCGGTGAATATCAATCAGCAAGTTTTAAAGAACTTTGTGATCAAAAGGGCATAGTTCATCAGGTAAATATGCCTTATACTCCAAAACAAAATGGTGTTGCTGAAAGGAGAAATAGGACTTTGATGGAAATGGTCCGTTCAATGATGGCGCAAGATAACTTGCCAATCACCTTTTGGGGTGATGCATTATTGACGGCTACTTTCATTTTGAATCACGTACCCTCGAAATCAGTTAGCTCCACTCCTTATGAGTTGTGGAACCAAACGTCTCCTGACTTAAGCATATTAAAACCTTGTGGGTGTGCATCCTATGCACATATTTCCTCCCATAAGTATGGCAAACTTGGGCCAAGGGGGAGGAAATGTATCTTTATACGATACGCAGAAAACTACAAAGGTTATGTTTTCATTGGTCAGGAAGACAATGGAGGACTGATTGAATTTGAGTCGAGGGATGTTACTTTCTTGGAAAATGAGTTTCCAAGACAGGGCGAGATAAGTCAGGACTTATCTCTATTTGAGATTTATGATCAGGAAGGATCACCTCATTCGAGTGGGAGAATTCTTGGTGAAGACGAAAATACATTTCAACCTTCACCAATGGATGATGCGAATGATGCGAATCCTATTCCATATAGGAATAATGATCCAAGTGGGAGCAATTATAACCACATTCCAAGTGGGAGTGATATTAGAATTGATCCAAATTCGAGTCAACAAGGACTTGAAGAATCTCAAATACGACGTAGTAGTCGTACAAGGTTAACTCCTCTAAGATTTGAGGATGAATTCCCACAAACCTTTATGACTTTACTACAAGAAGATGACGAGCCTGCTACTTTCAAACAAGCCGTATCATGCCCTGCAAAAGACAAATGGATTGAAGTGATGAAGGAGGAATTAGAATCCATGAAAATTAACCGAGTCTGGGACTTGGTTGACTTACCCAGAGGACGTAGAGCTATTGGGAACAAATGGGTTCTCAAGATCAAGCATAAGGCTGATGGTTCTATAGACAGATATAAAGCTCGCCTTGTCGCGAAAGGTTTTACGCAACTGGAAGGGATAGACTACGAAGAGACCTTCTCACCTATTGTTTGTTTTACCTCGATTGGCTTGATTCTGGCTTTGGTAGCTTGCTTAGACCTCGAATTACATCAAATGGATGTAAAGACTGCATTTCTCAATGGAGAATTGGACGAGGAGATCTATATGGAACAACCAACATGGTTTATAAAATAAGGAAACGAACATAAGGTTTGTAAACTTCGTAAGTCCATATATGGTCTTAAACAATCCTCGAGGCAATGGTATATTCGATTTCAAGAAGTTGTCTTATCAAATGGTTTTACCATGCTTGATGAAGATAACTGTGTATATATCAAGAGGATCAAAAGCAAGTATGTTATTATGTCTCTATATGTAGATGACATTTTAATAGCCGGAAATGACAAGGGCTTTGTGATGGATATCAAGGCTTGGCTTTCATCAGTATTTGAGATGAAAGACATGGGAGAAGCCGCATATATCCTTGGAGTTAAGATTTCAAGAAATCGTTCGAAGAAACTTCTTTCTCTTTCACAAAAGACTTTTATAAAGAAGGTTCTAGAAGTTTTAATATGCAGGACTGTAAGCCCATTGATACTCTTATAAGCAAATGCGATAATTTATGTCTGAAAATGTGTCATAAGAACCAAAAGGAAAAGGAAATTATGGAAAAAGTTCCATATTCCAGTGCAGTTGGTAGTCTTATGTACGCTATGATGTGTACAAGACCGGACATCTGTTTTGCCGTTGGAATGGTAAGTCGTTACCGATCTAATACAGGGCAAACACACTGGAAAGCGGTTAAGAGGATAATGCGGTATCTTAAAGGGACTGCGGACTATGCTTTATGCTATCAAGGAAATGCCTTGAGGCTCGAAGGATACACTGATGCTGATTGGGCGGGTGATCTCGATGAACGACGATCGACCTCAGGACATGTTTTTCTACTCGGATCTGGTGCAATATCCTGGAGTAGCAAAAAGCAATCCTGCATCGCACTTTCAACTATGTAAGCCGAATTTGTAGCATTTATCATGGCTGTCCAAGAAGCTGTTTGGCTTAGGAAATCTTAGACAAGCTAATTGATGCAAGTGACTCAGGTACTGTACCAATATACAGTGATAGTCAAGCATCTATAGCATATGTCAAAGATCCTAAATTCCATTGTAAGACCAAACACATTGATATCCGCTATAAATTTGCAAAAGACTATGATAAGAACAAGAAGGTAGACATTAGGTACATATCTACGCATGAGATTATAGCGGATCCGCTTACGAAAGCGATCCCCAGAGATGTGTTTTACAAACACTTATCATCTCAAGGATTGCGTAAGAGCTTAGTTGTATCAATGTATTCCCATGTCTATGAAAGATCAAATTTAATAAAAGAATAAGTTCTTTTTTTGACATTGCATATGAGTTTCTTGAAAATGTTTGTGTACATTTCTTTTAATCTCAGCTACGTTTTCTAGTATGTCAGACAGATTGAGGTTGGCTCTCTCACATGAGCAACCGCCTTTATTCTATAAGACGGATAATGTCACGCCCCGCTTCCCAAAAACATGGAGGCGAAGCGTGAGAAGGTCCGCACGGACTTGAAGCTGCAAAGCCGCAAGTCCGATAAGCGTCAATAAAACGAAGTAGCAGGTCCCTGTAATGTGACTCAGAACAACAATAACAATAATAGGAAAAAGAGGGAGACAATAATATAACATTAGTCCAACTCATAGTCCAACAAAAGTCCACAACCAGAAATGCCACCAGGCAACAAAAGAGTCAAAAGTACAAGGCCCAGCATGGCCAAAAGAAACTAACAAAACGGTGCTACTCACCGACAACCACAGCTAACAAGGGAAAGTACGGAAGATCTCTAAGATTGATCACCGGTGTCTTCGTACTCCACGTCACCAACCGGCTCGGGCACAAACTCCACGAACTCGTCACTCTCAACAACTGTCTCTGGCTCAGCAACTAACATGCGTCACCCAAAGAGAAGGGGCACATGTCAGCAAGTCTAAAAAGACTTGTGCAAGGAAACTATAAAAGTAAAGCAACCTAGCAGTTCTAAAGTAAGGTATGACATGGTATAGCATGGCAAATAACATGGCATGGCAAGTAACATGGCATGGCAAGTAACATGGCATGGCAAGTAAACAAATAAAAAAAACAAGTACTGGAATTGTAATCACGTCGTGCACAGAGATTCCGCCCTTTGGCTAGAGTGGCTGTACGGGCCAACTCTTACGCTCAAGTGATCGTTTATCCCTACCCCTCCACATGTGTCGAGCCAGGGCATTACCCCCGAACACGGAATGCTCGCTTCTGGATCACGAGCCAAGAAGTGTTTTTAACACGGATGGCGTAGGGTTATGCCCGCATAACGGGTGCCTAGCCGGTAACACGGAAACATGGATTGTACAAGTAGTGTAGCGTGTGCTACGATGCAAGTTTAACTAGGATGACATGTATGATGCAATGCATGGCAGTTAACAATTCAAATGCGTACAGTTAAGAAATTTAAACATGACAGATATCAATGCATAAATGATATGGCAAGGTGTTGGATCTAGCTTCGTTGTCAAGCTAGATCTCAAGGTTGCGCCTAGATCGCTATCATTTCACGATCTAGTCTCTTTCACGCTAGTGCAAAGAATTGGCCTAAAACATGGCCCTAAGAAATGTTGGCAAGTTTCACTTGCCTGATACCGGATATTTGATCGACGTGAGTAACGAGAACGATGTCCTACGGTAGATGAATTCGCTGTTTATGGTAAGAATAAGGATTAGACGGAAATTCTGAATCATTTGCATTGAAATCCGATATCTAATAATCCATTTTTAATTAGGGTTTCTAGTTTACGGTGTGGGTTAATAGTGATTACATGATCAAGATTACTAACCGTAGAGCAGCAGATGGAAGACACCAAAACGAATCTAGATTTGGTGACGAAGAACGATCCCGGGAAACTATGGCCGAAAACGGGATCTCGGTGACCTAGATCGGTGTCCGGCGCAAGATACGGTGAGAAATAACCTCCGAGGGTGAAAGAAATGTTTTGGAGAAGATTAGGGATGATCTGAGAATGATCTTAGCTCAGGAAGAATGAATGAAGAATGATAGAATCGACGGATTAAATAGAAATAAAAACGGCGGCTAAAAAACAGATCTAGGGTTTCGAGGTCAACTAGTCGGTCAAAGAAGAGTGGTTGACCGACTAGTTTAAGAACTAGTCGGTCGGTCACCTAACGTAGACCGACTAAATGACAGACTGAGAATAGGGTTTGGTACAGGTCGACTACTTTAGTCGGTCAGAGCTCAACTGGTGACTGACTAGTTTAAGAACTAGTCGGTCGGTCGACCAACGTTGACCGACTAAAAGGCAACCAAAAGATAAAAGATAAGAATTAGAACTAGTCGGTTGAAGAGCAACTCTTAACCGACTAAAAATTTACAGTAACTACTGTAGAAAGGACTGTACAAGTACTAGTCGGTTGAAGAACAACAGCTGACCGACTAGTTTGCAACCTAGTCGGTCGGAATTTGTTCTTAGACCGACTAACGACAAACAGTAACTCTACTATTCAGTGAAACTCAGAATTAGTCGGTCTGAGTACAATTCTTAACCGACTAGTTTGAGAACTAGTCGATCGAAGGTTGAACTTAGACCGACTAACGACAGACAGTAACTCAGCTATTTTTAATATGTTGAACTAGTCGGTCCATGAAGGATTTCCGACCGACTAGATCTCATTCTAGTCGGTTGGTTCTCCTTCGTGAACCAACTAAGATGCACCAGAAGTGCCGAAACGAAGCGCGAAGCTTCGGGAAGGATTCTATGGCTTCTAGGATCGTCCTAACTCTAGAATTATGGCGTTATTAAGCTAAAATATGAGGATTTAATCGAGAAAACATACAAGGAAGGGAAATTCAACATTAATCAGATAAAGTATATTTATTACAAACACCGGTCATTACATCCTCCCCACCTTTGAATGATTCCGCCCTCGGAATCAACATCAGCCATTACTCGAAAACAAGTGCGGGAAGCGCTCTCTCATATCATCCTCATGCTCCCAGGTGGACTCACCAGGTGAACCATACTGCCACAGCACTCGAACCAAGTCGACGGTCTTATTCCTCAGTTGCTTCTGCCGTCGATCCAAAATCTCAACTGGCTGCTGGTCATAGGTAAGATCCGGACGAACCGTGATCTCCGAGAAATCCACAGCATGGGACGGATCACTGATGTATCGACGTAGCTGAGATACGTGAAATACGTCGTGAACTCCCTCCAGTGACGGTGGCAACGCCAAGCGATAAGCCACCTCACCAACTCTCTCCAGGATGTCAAACGGCCCAATGTACCTCGGACTCAGCTTGCCTCTCTTTCCAAATCGGATAACTCCGCGGTTCGGAGAAATCTTCAGAAAAACGTGATCTCCAGTCTGAAACTCCAAAGGCCTCCGTTTAGCATCTGCCCAATGCTTGAAACGGTCCTGCGCAATCCTCAGCTTCTCCCGGATGTTCCTCACAACATCCACAGCCTCCACGATCATCTCTGGCCCTAACAGCTCCCGATCTCCAATGTCGTCCCAGCTCAGTGGCGACCGACATTTCTTCCCGTATAGCGCAGCGAATGGCGCCATGCCAATACTCGCCTGGTAGCTGTTATTGTAGGCAAACTCAACAAGGTGGAGATGATCCTCCCAAGAACCCTTGAAGTCTAACATGCACGCCCTCAGCATGTCCTCCAAGATCTGAATCGTCCTCTCGGACTGGCCATCTGTCTGCGGGTGGTACGCCGTGCTGAAACTCAGACTCGTACCCAAGCTCTTCTGCAGACTCTGCCAAAACTGAGATGTGAATCTCGTGTCTCTGTCCGACACGATACTCACAGGGACTCCATGAAGTCGCACGATCTCCTGCGCGATTCACGTTACATCACTATCTAAACTAGAGAAAAGGAAATAAAATCAGAGAGTAAAAGAATTTACCTCCATATATCTCCTCGCTAGCGTCTCAGTGGACTGTCCTACTCGGAAGGGAATAAAGTGCGCGGATTTGGTCAATCGGTCTACGATCACCCAAATCGCGTCATTCTGCTTCGGACTCCGAGGTAATCCAGTCACGAAGTCCATAGTGATGTGTTGCCACTTCCACTCCGGAATCGGAAGCGGTTGTAGCAACCCTGCCGTACGCTGATGCTCCGCTTTCACCTGCTGGCAAACCAAGCACTTGGCCACACTCCGAGCCACGCTCCTCTTCATCCCATGCCACCAGAAATTCAAACGGAGATCCTTGTACATCTTGGTCCCACCAGGATGCACAGAATACGGCGAACTGTGAGCCTCCACCAACAGTTCCTCTCTAATATCTCCCGCAGGCACACACAACCTGACTCCAAACCTCAGCGAGCCATCCTCATGAATCCGGAAGTCAGTCCGCAGACCGGCTTCCACCATCTCTCGAATCTTTACCAACTTCGGGTCACCACTCTGCTCAGCCTTGATCCGATCCACGATCGTCGACTGTATTTGCATACACATCAACGAAGAAGTCTCTCCAGGCAGAACCACCTCAACCCCAGACTCGCAAAAATCCTGCTGCAACCTCCACTGTGCAGTCAGCAACATCACCGCCGGAAGCCTACTCAACGCATCAGGAACCACATTCACTTTACCCGGGTGATACTGCAACTCGATCTCATAGTCTGCCATGAGCTCCAACCATCGACGCTGTCGCATGTTGAGCTCCTTCTGTGTGAAAATATACTTCAAGCTTTTGTGATCGGTGAAGATCTTCACCTTCTCACTCAGCAGGAAGTGCCTCCAAATCTTGAGCGCAAACACGACAGCAGCCAACTCCAAGTCGTGCGTCGGGTAATTCTTCTCATGGGCCTTGAGCTGACGTGAAGCATACGCAACCACATGCCCATGCTGGTGCAACACACAACCGAGACCCTTGCCAGAAGCATCACAAAAGATCTCGAATCCTCCACTACGATCAGGCACTGCTAGAACCGATGCAGTCGTCAATCTCTCCTTAGAACAGAGAAAGCCTCCTCACAAGCATCGGACCAAACATACGGTATATCCTTCCTCGTCAGTTTAGTCATCGGTTCGGCAATCCGGGAGAAATCCTTAATGAAACACCGATAATATCCTGCAAGCCCAAGGAAACTCCTGATCTCAGACGCTGACTGTGGAACCGGCCACTCTCTGATGGCCTTGATCTTCTCGGGATCCACTGAAATCCCATCACCAGTCACCACATGCCCCAGAAAAGCCACTCTATCCAGCCAGAACTCGCACTTCGAATACTTCGCATACAAGCGATGCCTCCTCAGAATTTCCAATACCGTCCTCAAGTGCGACGCATGCTCCTCCTCTGACTTAGAATAGATCAGAATGTCGTCAATGAAAATAACGACAAACTTATCTAAATAGTCGTAGGAGATCAAATTCATCAGGTTCATAAATACTGCGGGCGCGTTGGTCACACCAAAAGGCATAACCACGAACTCGTAGTGACCATACTTCGTCCTGAACGCCGTCTTCGGAATGTCCTCTTTCCTCACCTTCAGCTGGTGATACCCACTCCTCAGGTCCAACTTGGAGAATACACTCGATCCTCCGAGCTGATCAAAAATATCATCAATCCGCGGCAAAGGGTACTTATTCTTTACAGTCACCGCATTCAGCCCTCGGTAATCCACGCACATGCGACGCGAACCGTCCTTCTTCTTCACCAGCAGGACCGGTGCTCCCCACGGAGACACACTGGGATTTATGTAACCCTTCTGCAAAAGCTCGTCCAGTTGCTTCCGCAACTCTTCCAGTTCCGCTGGAGCCATACGATAAGGTGCCTTCGAAATGGGCTGCGCTCCCGGAATCAGGTCAATCGAAAACTCTAGAGCTCGATCGGGCGGCAGACCAGACATCTCCTCGGGGAAGACGTCATCGAATTCACGCACCACAGCAGGCCTACCCTGCTCCATCAGCATAGCCACAGCCTCCACCGGCTTGGCCCGAAACCTGACCGAACCAAGCGTACTGCTACCACGGCTGAACTCAAACACTGGATGTCCGGGAATCTTGAACACCACCTTCTTCCTCCGACAGTCAATCGAAGCGTAGAAGCTCGCAAGCCAATCCATCCCAAGCACTGCATCGTAATTGATGATGTCGTGGACAATAAAGTCAGCATACAGCTCGTGTCCACAGACCACCAACGGGCAAGAATTGCACCCACGATGCACCGAGAACACACCATTCCCTGTGACGATGTTCCAACTCTGGGGAAGAGAGGAAGTCGACAAGGAATGCCTCTCCACGAAGCTCCGAGAAATGATGCACATGGATGCACCAGAGTCAAAGAGAACTCGTGCAGGAAAAGCGCAGACCAAGATCACACCTAACGGACAGTCTAACAATCAAATTCTATTCTAGCAAACAAACATATGCAAACAACTAATCATATCTAACAACCAAACTAACTAAGAAAGGAACAGCTAGTTAGAAAGTTACCTGTGATAACCTCATCCAGCGTCTCGGTCTCAGCAGCAGTCATCAGAAACGCCTGTCGTCTCGGCTGGACAGCCTGCTGAAACGCCTGCCTCTGTGGAACGAGAGGCGCCCCACGACCAGCAGGAACAGGTGCCCTCTGCTGCAACGGCTGAGCTGCAACAGGTGCCCTCCACGGCTGCTTCGACCTCGGGCAATCCTTCATGGTGTGCGCAGGATCACCACAAACCAAACACTGCCCCAGCATCTTCCGGCACTGCTCCTTGACATGCCCAGTCTTGCCACAGAAGTTGCAAGTCTTCAAAGTAGGAGGTCCTCCGGGCCTCTTGAACTGCACAGGCTGGTTGGGCCCGTGCCCCGGTCTCACCACTGCTCTGGCCTGCTCCACAGGCCTCTTCCCAGTGCCAGAAATCTATCCCCTCTTCTGATTCACAATCCTCTCCTATCTCTTCGCCGCAATCAGAACCTTCTGGTAAGTCTCCGCATCAGAAGAGGTGACATAGCTCTGCAGATCCAACGAAAGACCCTGCAGAAACCTCTGGGCTCTCTCCTCAGCATCCTGCACCATCTTCGGTGCAAAACGACTCAGCCTCGTAAATTCCTGGTGGTACTGATCCACCGTCAAATTCCCCTGCTTCAAGTCAATGAAGCGTTGAGCCATCTCCCTCCTGGCGGCCTTAGGAAAATACTCCTCGTCAAACCTGGACTTGAAGGTAGCCCAAGTGATAGGCTCCTCCAGCAACTCCTCCTCGGCGTCCCACCAGTTCCGCGCGTTATCCTTCAGCTGTCGCTTTGCCAGATCGACCCATCCGGTCGGGTCGACCTTCGACATCTTCAGATTATCTTCCATGTTCCTGGTCCACTCATCTGCAGCCAGGGGTCCCTCGGTCCCATCGAAGTAAGCGGGACTCAGCTCCCGAAATTGCTTCGCTCCGGGCTCGAAGCGAGGGGCAGCCTGAACAGCCGGCACTGCACGAGCGGGCGGAACATTCCGGACAGTCTGCAGAATTCCTTGCTGCACCTGCATCATCTGATGCATCATCCTCATCATCTCCCCGGTGGTGGGCTCTCGGTCCGGCTCCTGGTCGCGAGGGGGCACACCACCACCAGCACGGGTATTCCGTCTCCCAGCCATCTATTGACATAGGAAAACAAAACAAATCAGACTCTTTGCCTAAGGCACGGTGTTGAATTTTGTTCATTGGACTTTCTATAATTCTTATTGTTATTCTGATTAAGTCACAGTCACAGAAAAACGGGACCTGCATGGGCCACCAAAGAAACATGTCACGCCCCGCTTCCCAAAAACATGGAGGCGAAGCGTGAGAAGGTCGGCACGGACTTGAAGCTGCAAAGCCGCAAGTCCGATAAGCGTCAATAAAACGAAGTAGCAGGTCCCTGTAATGTGACTCAGAACAACAATAACAATAATAGGAAAAAGAGGGAGACAATAATATAACATTAGTCCAACTCATAGTCCAACAAAAGTCCACAACCAGAAATGCCACCAGGCAACAAAAGAGTCAAAAGTACAAGGCCCAGCATGGCCAAAAGAAACTAACAAAACGGTGCTACTCACCGACAACCACAGCTAACAAGGGAAAGTACGGAAGATCTCTAAGATTGATCACCGGTGTCTTCGTACTCCACGTCACCAACCGGCTCGGGCACAAACTCCACGAACTCGTCACTCTCAACAACTGTCTCTGGCTCAGCAACTAACATGCGTCACCCAAAGAGAAGGGGCACATGTCAGCAAGTCTAAAAAGACTTGTGCAAGGAAACTATAAAAGTAAAGCAACCTAGCAGTTCTAAAGTAAGGTATGACATGGTATAGCATGGCAAATAACATGGCATGGCAAGTAACATGGCATGGCAAGTAACATGGCATGGCAAGTAACATGGCATGGCAAGTAAACAAATAAAAAAAACAAGTACTGGAATTGTAATCACGTCGTGCACAGAGATTCCGCCCTTTGGCTAGAGTGGCTGTACGGGCCAACTCTTACGCTCAAGTGATCGTTTATCCCTACCCCTCCACGTGTGTCGAGCCAGGGCATTACCCCCGAACACGGAATGCTCGCTTCTGGATCACGAGCCAGGAAGTGTTTTTAACACGGATGGCGTAGGGTTATGCCCGCATAACGGGTGCCTAGCCGGTAACACGGAAACATGGATTGTACAAGTAGTGTAGCGTGTGCTACGATGCAAGTTTAACTAGGATGACATGTATGATGCAATGCATGGCAGTTAACAATTCAAATGCGTACAGTTAAGAAATTTAAACATGACAGATATCAATGCATAAATGATATGGCAAGGTGTTGGATCTAGCTTCGTTGTCAAGCTAGATCTCAAGGTTGCGCCTAGATCGCTATCATTTCACGATCTAGTCTCTTTCACGCTAGTGCAAAGAATTGGCCTAAAACATGGCCCTAAGAAATGTTGGCAAGTTTCACTTGCCTGATACCGGATTGTTGATCGACGTGAGTAACGAGAACGATGTCCTACGGTAGATGAATTCGCTGTTTATGGTAAGAATAAGGATTAGACGGAAATTCTGAATCATTTGCATTGAAATCCGATATCTAATAATCCATTTTTAATTAGGGTTTCTAGTTTACGGTGTGGGTTAATAGTGATTACATGATCAAGATTACTAACCGTAGAGCAGCAGATGGAAGACACCAAAACGAATCTAGATTTGGTGACGAAGAACGATCCCGGGAAACTATGGCCGAAAACGGGATCTCGGTGACCTAGATCGGTGTCTGGCGCAAGATACGGTGAGAAATAACCTCCGAGGGTGAAAGAAATGTTTTGGGGAAGATTAGGGATGATCTGAGAATGATCTTAGCTCAGGAAGAATGAATGAAGAATGATAGAATCGACGGATTAAATAGAAATAAAAACGGCGGCTAAAAAACAGATCTAGGGTTTCGAGGTCAACTAGTCGGTCAAAGAAGAGTGGTTGACCGACTAGTTTAAGAACTAGTCGGTCGGTCACCTAACGTAGACCGACTAAATGACAGACTGAGAATAGGGTTTGGTACAGGTCGACTACTTTAGTCGGTCAGAGCTCAACTGGTGACCAACTAGTTTAAGAACTAGTCGGTCGGTCGACCAACGTTGACCGACTAAAAGGCAACCAAAAGCTAAAAGATAAGAATTAGAACTAGTCGGTTGAAGAGCAACTCTTAACCGACTAAAAATTTACAGTAACTACTGTAGAAAGGACTGTACAAGAACTAGACGGTTGAAGAACAACAGCTGACCGACTAGTTTGCAACCTAGTCGGTCGGAATTTGTTCTTAGACCGACTAACGACAAACAGTAACTCTACTATTCAGTGAAACTCAGAATTAGTCGGTCTGAGTACAATTCTTGACCGACTAGTTTGAGAACTAGTCGATCGAAGGTTGAACTTAGACCGACTAACGACAGACAGTAACTCAGCTATTTTTAATATGTTGAACTAGTCGGTCCATGAAGGATTTCCGACCGACTAGATCTCATTCTAGTCGGTTGGTTCTCCTTCGTGAACCAACTAAGATGCACCAGAAGTGCCGAAACGAAGCGCGAAGCTTCGGGAAGGATTCTATGGCTTCTAGGATCGTCCTAACTCTAGAATTATGGCGTTATTAAGCTAAAATATGAGGATTTAATCGAGAAAACATACAAGAAAGGGAAATTCAACATTAATCAGATAAAGTATATTTATTACAAACACCGGTCGTTACAGATAAGATAAAGTTGAGACCTGTTTAAAGTCAAAATCATCAGACGGATGATTTAGAGTCATGACTTAAACAAAATGGTCGTATGAAAGATCGGCATTATATGGATGCTTACAAAAGATCTAAAAAGATTTTTTAATCTTATCTGTCTTATGCGGGATGTGGGTCCAGGAAATTTCTGAGTAGTAAAAGGGACTCAAAGTCAGACATTGTGGTGTCTGATCATAATCCTTACAACATCATTTAGACATACACTCCCTGGGAAAGGAGTGATGTTGTAATACGTATTCATACTGCGTATGCATTTGACCATTAGGTTAGAATAGTAATTGTGTTTACTATTATGTGAGACCCAAAGACCACATGGGTCTTAACTACTTACCCTTATGGACCCTAATTGGTTCATTTAGATTTGACTAGGTGATCGCTGTCTTAGCATGCTGCTTAAGGACTATGGTAAATTCAGTCCGCCGGGGCATGTTAGAAAAGCGAATCAAGTCAAGATCGAAAGGATCGCAAGAACAGGAAGATTAATTTCATATTCACATTCGAACTTTAGAGATTCAAAGCTGGCCAGCCTATTGTAATCCAGATGGGATTCAATTGTTGAATATAAAGTATAAGAAATGTGAAGAAATAATCTAGGGTAAAGCATGTGTTGATCTACTCAACTTTGCACCTCAAGGAGTGTTGTGTATCTCTAACAAGTGCACAACAGCAGACTCTATGCGCATGACAGTCACACGGTCTATTTCTAAGTATGATAAACAGAAGAACTATTTCCTGAAAATCCCCTCAAGTGTGAGTGGGTGATGTTGGATATGGACATGTATACACCCATGAGGGGATGTATGAGAGTCTATGGACCTCGAATGTCGCGTACATGAAAGCATGTACGAAGGGAACCTTTTCATGTGTGAAAAGGACCACTCGATAAGTGGAAAATGTCACATTATAAGTGCATAAAGGCACTTGATAAGTGCATGAAGAAGAGGATAAGCAAGGGTGTTAATATAAGCTAATAAGCTTATATATGGTTATTTCCTACAATAACTACCCCTAAAGCCTATAAATAGGACCCAAGGGTTAGGCATTTTAGGCTAATCATTCATGCCATAAGTTTGCATAAGGCAATCTTTTTCCTCTTCTCCCTTCCATCAAGTTCTTCTCCTAAAGTTAGATTTAGACGGTGGAAACGCTGCTTCGATCCTCTGTGACGAAGTACTGACCGTTGTGGCGAATCCGAGGGTAAAGTTCAGAGACTACAGCACAACATACGCCAACGTAAGTTCTCTTTTGATCCTCCATCATCACGGATGGGATCCTACAGTTCATACCCACTTTGCCTCCCCTATATATTTTGTGCCCATCTGTCTTTTTGGTGCCCTACTTTTACACAGCTTAGGGGAGGCACCACTCATGCATCATATCATATCATATTTTTATTTTTATTTCCTTTTTTCTTTTATTACATAGTTTTTATTTTTATTCACCCACCCAGCCCACCCATATAGCATCATCTCCCGCTCACGAGCATTTTCTTAGCAGTGAGGACACTGCTAGGTTTAGCTTGGGGGATGAGCGCTATAGCTTTATTTTTGATTTTTCTTTTACATTTTCTTTCCTTACCTCAGTTTTTTATTTCACTTTTCCACCGTTTTCACGTCATTTTCTTTTTTATCATTTTTTGCATCATATTTTCTATTTTCCCCATGCATGCATCTCTTTTATTTATTTTCACTTTTTCTCCGCTTCTTCCTCTTTATTTGCTAGGGATGTTTTCACATGATGATATCTCTCATGGCCTTATTAGTCTTTTACGAGGCTCATTTCTGTTGACTTGCTATTAGGGTGAATTTCAGCTTTACTATTTATATGCGTGCATTTCTTTTGATGATCTGTCTGATTTAATACTTGAAATGAATTGAAAATCGAATGCATGAATTAGTATCTAGTATGATTTGTGTTGGGAAACTCACCCAGGTTCACGCATCACTAGAACACTTGAAGCACCTGTTTTCTTATCTCAGTCACTTCTGTTTGCATGCTTGCTGATATTGTGATTATTACTGCTTGCCTTTTCAGTATTCATTTAGAGAAGTGAAAATATCCATGTTATATATGAGTTTAGGTAGGGTTTTATTTTATCAAACGGTGTGCACCCTCTTATGAGTGAACCGAGAGTCCCACTATTTTCCTTCTCCACATATCTATTTATATCTCTACATATCAGTTGGTTGTACCCCCATAGCTATCTTTACTACATCTTACTTCCCAATCCCAAAAAGAAAAAGGATAGCTTCTAAATGAAAATGAAAAAAAGAGGAAAAAAAGAAAAAAATGTATATACTCGTATGTGAAAAAAGAAGAGGAAAAGAAAATGAATAAATATTGTTTTATATCATTTCATTAGAAGCTATCATTTATTCTGGGAATAAAAATAAAAATTCCATTTCCTTTTCCTTGACGTGACGCCTCAAGCTAAGCTTGGAGGGGTAAACCAACTGATTACATTAGTGAGCATGACATTGGAGTGGAGACGGTGCACATCAGGGGGATTTTATAAAACCTAAACTTTACGAATTACTTTAGTTTTGGAGATTTTTCACGTATCGAAATGAATATCTGAATGGCATGATTTTTCTATTCTCTATTGCATGTTGTATGATTCTTTTGTGCTCCTTGTGTATCTGTGATTGAAAAAGGATTGCCAACTCTTTTATACTAGACTCTAGGGATTGCATGAGATTGATATGATTTGACGGTGTTATTTTAGTATATCCCTGTTCTTTGCCTGCACTGCATGCTAGTCATATGATGTGTAAAGCTAGAAATTGCCAGTAGCAAGTATGTTTATCATTCAGGGCATCGTGATTTACTATTGAGGCCTGAGATCTGACCGATCATCCTTAGCACTCTCTGCTCGCTTCTCTTTTTGCTTTTCATCTCTTTCAATTTTCATTTTTCTATTTTTTTTGTTTTTCTTCCCGGCGTACCGATTATTCGTCTTCCTCGAGGATGAGTAAGAGGTAAGCTTAGGGGATTATGATGTGTCCATATTTTACACCATTTTTATATCATTATTCCATTGCATCTTATGCCATTTTCGTGTCCAAATCCCACTTTTTACTACGATATTGTGTTTCTGACAATATTTCGAGTTTCGTAGTGTTTTGTGAGTTTTCAAGGATTTTGGAGCGATTTGGACCCCCACTTGGGTATGAACACATTCGACATGCTCGTGAGCTCTTTGGCAGGGCTCTGGAGGAGTTTGTCGCACTTTCGGAGCCATTGGAGTAGAGAAGAGAGGGAGAGAGTAGAGAGAAGCCCCAGGAAAAATCAGCAGCAGTTTCCTAGAAATTACTCGGGCCGAGCAGCTCAGCTGCTCGACCGAGTAATGACAACTCGAGAAGATGGGCAGATATGGGCTCGAACCGAGCAACTCATCTGCTCGGTCGAGTAGCCTTAATTTCCATAAGCCACGATGCGTCCCAAGCAGCCGACCGAGAAGAGCCTTACTCGGACCGAGCAGATCCTACTGGGTCCGGGTCGGGCGATTTCAATTTCTCCCATGCAGCCGAACAGATGGCTACACGGCCCGAGCCACTGACCGAGCAGCTCATTACTCGACCAAGTAGCCTACTCGGTCGGCAATACCAATGGAATTTTTGAAAAGTCTTTGAAAGATCGCATTGCACGTGATCTCGGGGGCACTGAAGCTGGCGATCTGGGAGTGACGAGGGGAGACTTGGATTAGGCAATTTTTGGAGCCAAGTTCTGGGAGCTCTGTGCGATTTTTGTAGGATTTTCTTAGGGCAATTTTTTGTAAGAAGAATTTTGTGATCTGATACTGGAGATTATTGCGCTCATTTCAGATTGTGCTTGCATTTTGGAATCTGAGATTATTTCTGGATTTGCAATTTCTATTGAACTCTCGCCGTAAGTTTATTAGCCCTTCTCTCTCGATTGCTATAATGTTTTCTTCCGTAGA
Source organism: Scilla litardierei (assembly GCA_030789695.1). Classification (NCBI taxonomy): domain Eukaryota; kingdom Viridiplantae; phylum Streptophyta; class Magnoliopsida; order Asparagales; family Asparagaceae; genus Scilla; species Scilla litardierei. Next base: position 118,966,795 of record CM061134.1, read on the forward strand.
ATTGATGTTTTTGTCTGCCGCTATTGCGATGTGTGAGTAGATTTATTCTAGGTTGATGGGTTAGCCCTAGGATTCTAGGGGGAAAATGTAGATCTGGATCTCTACGTTGAATTGGGGATTTAGGATTGTATTTCGGTAGATCCTACCGAATCCGTAGATTACCCATACTGAGATCATGCCCACGATCTGTGGAATCGATGTGCTTAAGGGGTATCTAGGGATTCGAATAGGGAAATCGTTGGATCCAACCAAGGCACGTGATCATGCCCGGCTCGCGCCTTAAGGGGATCCATCGACGAACTATACCGCCACGTTGACGGCTACCGCCATTGCGTCAACGAGAGGCACCGAAATACCCCGCAATTCTAACCCACGAGAGTGCTACAAATTGTGGGATTAATTCACTAGTCCTAATGCAATGCAAGGATCCTATCCTAACATCGAACCCCAACGATCCTAGTGGTGATCCCTAAAGCCCTAGTCCATCTTTATTGATATATCACAACAACAACCAACCCAAATCTGGTACCTCGACAGCTATCTCACTTCTACACTTAGAAATAGACTGAGAACCTATTGGCACTATCACCGTCCCTGTGGGATCTAACATCTTATATACTATAACTCGACATCGTCCGCTTGCGGATTGAGCCCGAAATCATAGCCTAGGGGCCATACCACGCCTGGAGATCGTGACACCGCCAGGTGGAACCTAGGTGTAGGTTACAGGTGCGTCACCAATCCATCCCGAATACAGCATCAAAGTTTGGGATATCTATCATCATGAAGTCAGCGAACAATGCTCACCAACATATCACCACTAGGAATTGAGGATACCCACGGGTCGACTTTATCACTCCACCACCCGTGTTGACATTCCAACCGGTAGTTAAAGGTTTGATAAGAATGGTGATGGTGTGAACGAATCGACTCGCTAGAAAGTAGTGTGATGCTCTCGAGTCGAACAAGGAGAGGGTGGGTTTTCCAGCTACTAGTATGACACTTAGGTTACAAACACTAATCTAAGCAACCAATGCTAATGAAAGAAATGAATTACGAACTATGCAAGAAATATACCTGTGATCACTTCACCGGTAGCCTCGGCCTCTTCGATGGTCATGGTGTAAGCCTGGTATTTCGGTGGTGGTTGCTGCCTTGCTTGCTGAAACACCTTCTACTGTGGAGGTAGAGGTGGACGATGTGGAGCGCTCCTAGTCGGGGCAGCACAAGGAGCTAGAGATGGAGCTGGAGCACGTGGCTTAAAATGTAGGCAATCCCTAGCCATGTGTCCTGACGCCCCCCACAAACCAAACAAAGGCCTAAAAGACTTCGACACTCAGACTTGAAGTGTCCAGGCTTCCCACAAAGGTGGCAGACTGGTTGGGCCTTGTCACGAACCGCTTCCCTAAAATGGAGGCGAGACGTGAAAAGGTCCGCACGAGAGTGGAGCTGTGAAGCCCCAAACCCGATAAGCGTCAATAAAATATAAGCAAGTCCATGTAACCACAAACGGAGCAACAATAATAATAAAAGGAGAGACAGAAATAAAATTCTCATATCTCATAAATTGTCCAACATGAAAATAGGTTCAACATCCAGAAAAGCCACCATGCTAAAAGAAAGAGTCTAAGGCCCAGAACAAGGCCAAAAAAGCAACAACGTAACAAAGTATAGGTGCTACGCACCGACAACAAAACAACTGTCTAACAAAAAGGAAAACACAACGAAGACAATAGGACTGGTCCCCAGTGTCCACGTACTCCCCGTCAAACACAAGCTCGGGCTCGGCGTCAGCAAACACCTCGTCCTCAACAAGGTACTCAGGCTCGGGATCTAACATGTGTCACCCAAAAGAGTAAAGGGGCACATGTCAGCAAGTCTAAAAGACTTGGGCAAGGAAACTGAAAGTAAGGCAACTAGCAACCTAGCAGTTTTAGTATGCATGACATGGCAGTTATAACATGAGTGCACAAGCAAGACATGGTGAGCAATAAGTACAAGAGAACATTTATCGGGACAAGTCAAGAGTAGCCAAGCTACTAACAATCTCAATCAATTCACTATTCACGTTTCACTGTTGTTTGTAGATGTTTACGCCCTGTAGCTGAATGGTACAACAATCACGCTGATCGGCACTAAACACTACCCCACCCAAGAGTTTACGTCTTACAACTGCAGTTGCTGATCAGGCAGACCCCCAGTTGAATGACCGCTTAACTCTTACCCCATCCCACACGTAAACAAGCCAGGGTCCCTGTACATGAGCCCCGCAAGTGAGCCAGGGTTGCCCCGCACAGGAGCTTGTTTTCCTAGTTAACAATTCAATATCGAGTGTTGGGGTTAGCAACTCATTATGCTCGCTTCTGGTCACGAGCCAGGAAACACAAGTATTGTAGCGATGCTACGCAATCACGGGATCACTTAGAGAATGCAATGACATGACAGTTAATTTACGTACCGTTAACGGAAAGTAAACATGACATGGTAATTGTACAACATGCTAAATGTCGGAACTAGCTTCGTTGTCAAGCTAGTTCCCCAATTTGCGCCCAGGCGAGTATCATTTCGTCGCCTAGCCTCTTTTACGCCTACAACAAGCAAAATGGCCTAAAACATGGCCTAAACCCTAGGTGGCAAATTTCACTTGCCTAGCACCGAGGATGACGATCACGAAGGCTCGTCTCGCGGATGCTAATCTACGGGGAAATCGCTGTTATGGGGAACCAATCATCAAAACAACATTCATTCATTAGGGTTTCATAAAAATACAAATAGGTTATGAAAACATCAATAGATCGATTTCTTACCGAGAAGAAGCGGAAGAAACACCCCGGAAAACCTAGGAACCAGATCTGGAAACGAATGGAGAAGTTTGGAGGATTAGGGTTCTTGGGGGATTTTGGTGGTTTGATGGAGATTTGAGGGAAGATGAGAGGTTAAATGAGTTGAGGGAGGGTTTAGATGATGGATTTAGTGCTTGGGATGAAGGAATAAGGGCTTGATGGAGAAGGGGGCTCAATGGGGGAGATTTTAGGGTTTTGGGTCAAGTGGGGGAGGAAGAAAATGTTTGGGAGGGGTTTAAATAGGATGGGCTGGCGGCTGCCCAGAAATTAGGGTTTTAACACAGATTAGTCGGTCAAAGAGCAACCACTGACCGATTAGTTTGGCAACTAGTCGGTCGGTCGACCAACGCAGACCGACTAAGTGTAAACAGTAACTTCTGAACGAAAATAGGATTTAGATTTAGTCGGTCGAAGAACAAATACTGACCGACTAGTTTGACATCTAGTCTGTCGATGAACGTTCTTAGACCGACTAAGAGTAAACAGTAACTCGACTGTACAGAAGAACCAAGAATTAGTCGGTCTGAGTACAAAACTTAACCGACTAGTTTACCAACTAGTCGGTCGAAAGATGAACTTAGACCGACTAAGAATGAACAGTACAGATAGTAAAATTTAGATGATGTGTTAGTCGGTTAAAGAAGCATTGCCGACCGACTAGTTTGCAACCTAGTCGGTCAACCAACGTTCTTAGACCGACTAACGATAAACAGTAACCTCTAAGAAATTTAGAAAGCCAACTAGTCGGTCCAAGAAGGATTGCCGACCGACTGGATCGTCATTTAGTCGGTCGGTGCCCCTTCCTACACCGGCTAATAAGCACCAAAAGTCCCGATACGGAGCGCGGAGCTCCGGGATCGATTCCTAAGACTCCTAGGCTTGATCTAACAGTAAGATACGACCGTTATGGAGCCCGTCACGAATGACATACTCCGAAATCGATGATCCTAAGGAAGAAACGAGAAAACACGACGAAACGATCGAAAAAGAAAGTTATGGAGATGATAACCACAAAAGAGAAAATCCACCAAAACATATATTATATTATAATAAATCCAGATACATGAAAACCAGTCGTTACATCCTCCCCAACTTAAGAAAAATTCCGTCCTCGGAATTTCCAAACACTCACGTGTCCGGAAACAAAAGTGGGAGGCGCTCTCGCATCTCATCCTCATTCTCCCAAGTAGACTCTCCAGGTGAGCCGTGTCGCCACATCACCCTCACAAGATTGACAATCTTGTTCCGAATCGATTTCTGACGCCTGTCTAGAATCTGCACTGGATGCTGGTCATACGTCATATCGGGGCGAACGGTAATCTCCGAAAAATCCACCACATGAGATGGATCACTAATGTATCGACGAAGCTGCGACACATGGAAAACATTGTGAACTCCTTCCAAAGATGGCGGCAAGGCCATGCGATAAGCTACCTCGCTAACTTTCTCCAGAATGTCAAACGGTCCAATGTATCGCGGGCTCAACTTCCCTCGCTTCCCAAAACGAATCACACCACGATTCGGGGAAATCTTCAAGAACACATGGTCGCCCGGCTGAAACTCCAAAGGACGACGTTTAGCATCTGCCCAATGCTTAAAACGGTCCTGAGCAATTCTCAACCTCTCCCGAATATTCCTGACGATATCCACGGCCTCCACGATCATCTCAGGTCCCAACAACTCCCGATCACCAATGTCATCCCAACTCAATGGCGATCGACATTTCCTCCCATAAAGAGTGGCAAAAGGCGCCATGCCAATACTTGCCTGGAAGCTGTTGTTGTAAGAGAACTCCACTAAGTGTAGATGGTCCTCCCATGAACCCTTGAAATCCAACATGCACGCCCTCAGCATGTCTTCCAAAATCTGAATCGTCCTCTCGGACTGGCCATCCGTCTGCGGATGGTACGCCGTGCTGAAACTCAGACGCGTACCCAAGCTCTTCTGCAAACTCTGCCAGAACTGAGATGTGAACCTCGTTCTCTGTCTGATACGATACTCACGGGGACTCCATGAAGTCGCACGACCTCCTACACGGTTCACGTTACATCACTATCCAAACTAGGAAAAGGAAATAAAAACGGAGAGTAAAAGAATTTTACCTCCATATATCTCCTCGCTAGCGCCTCAGTGGACTGTCCCACTCGGAACGGAATAAAGTGCGCAGATTTGGTCAATCGATCTACGATCATCCAAATCGCATCATTTTGCTTCGGACTCCGAGGTAGTCCAGTCACGAAATCCATAGTGATGTGTTGCCACTTCCACTCCGGAATCGGAATCGGTAGTAGCAACCCGGCCGCACGCTGATGCTCCGCCTTCACTTGCTGGCAAACCAAGCACTTGGCTATACTCCGAGCCACACTCCTCTTCATACCATGCCACCAATAATTCAGACGAAGATCCTGGTACATCTTGGTGTCACCAGGATGCACAGAATACGGCGAACTGTGTGCCTCCACCATCAGCTCCTCTCTGATATCTCCAGCTGGCACACACAATCTGGCTCCAAACCTCAGCGAGCCATCCTCATGAATCAAAAAGTCAGTCCGCAGACCGGCTTCCACCTGCTCCCGAATCTTCACCAGCTTCGGATCCTTAGCCTGGCCAGCCTTAATCCGATCCACGATCGTCGAATGTACCTGCATGTACATCAACGATGAAGCCTCCCCAGGAAGAACAATCTCAACACCAGACTCGCAAAAATCCTGCTGCAGTCTCCACTGCGAGGTCAAAATCATCACCGCTGGAAGCCTACTCAGCGCATCAGGGACCACATTCACCTTGCCAGGGTGAAATTGCAAATCAATCTCATAATCTGCCATAAGCTCCAACCATCGACGCTGTCGCATGTTGAGCTCCTTCTGAGTAAAGATATACTTCAAGCTTTTGTGATCGGTGAAAATCTTCACTTTCTCACTCAGCAGGAAGTGCCTCCAAATCTTAAGAGCAAACACAATGGCAGCCAACTCCAAATCATGCGTCAGGTAATTCTTCTCATGATAAGCTGACGAGACGCATACGCCACAACATGCCCATGCTGATGCAACACACAACCGAGACCCTTGCCAAAAGCATCGCAAAAGATCTCAAATCCACCACTGCGATCAGGCACAACAAGAATAGGGGCAGTCGTCAACCTCTCCTTCAGAATACCAAAAGCACTCTCACAATCACCCGACCAAACAAAAGCAACATCCTTCCGCGTCAATCTGGTCATCGGCTCAGCAATAAGGGAAAAGTCCTTAATGAATCGCCGATAGTAACCAGCAAGTCCAAGGAAACTCCGAATCTCAGACGCAGACGACGGAACAGGCCACTCTCTGATGGCCCTAATTTTCTCGGGATCCACAGAAATTCCATCTCCAGTCACCACATGCCCCAGAAAAGCAACTCTATCCAGCCAAAACTCGCACTTTGAAAACTTGGCATACAAACGATGCTTCCTCAAAATCTCCAACACCGTCCTCAAGTGCGAGGCAACGGGTATTTATTCTTAATGGTCACCGCATTCAACTCCCGATAGTCCACGCACATGCGACACGAACCATCCTTCTTCTTCACCAGCAGCACCGGTGCTCCCCACGGAGACACACTAGGATTGATATAACCCTTCTGCAAGAGCTCATCCAACTGCTTCCGTAACTCTTCCAATTCTGCAGGTGCCATATGATACGGCGCCTTCGAAATCGGCTGCGCACCTGGAACAAGATCGATAGAAAATTCCAAAGCTCGATCTGGTGGCAAATCAAACATCTCCTCGGGGAAGACGTCACCAAAATCACGCACCACAGCTGGCCACTCCAGCTCCATCTGCAAAGCCACAACCTCCACCGGTCTGGCCCGAAATCTGACAGGACCAAGCGAACTGCTATCCCGACTGAACTCGAATACTGGATGTCCGGGAATCTCGAACACCACCTTCTTCCTCCGACAGTCGATCGTAGCATAGAAGCTCGCAAGCCAGTCCATCCCAAGAACCGCATCATAGTTGATGATGTCGTGGACAATGAAATCAGCGAAGAGCTCATGTCCACAGACCACCAACGAGCAAGAATTGCAACCACGATGCACCGAGACCACGCCATTCCCTGTAACGATATTCCAACTCTTGGGAAGAGGGGACGTCGACAAGGAATGCCTCTCCACGAAGCTCCGAGAGATAATGCACATCGATGCACCAGAGTCAAAGAGGACTCGTGCAGGAAATGTGCACACCAAAACCACACCTAACAATCAATTAACAATCAAACCCTATTCTAGCAAACAATCATGTTCAAGCAAACAACACAATCTAACAATCAAAACCAGCTAGGAAAGTAACAGCTAGATTGAGGATTACCTGCGATAACCTCATCCACAGCCTCGCTCTCCACAGCGGTCATCAGAAAAGCCTGCATCCTCAGTGGAACAGCCTGCTGAAAAGCCTGCTTCTGTGGAACAAGAGCTGCTTCACGTCCAGCAGGAATAGGCGCTCGTTGCTGCAACAGCTGTGCTGCAACAGGTGCCCTCCGCAGCTGACCCGTATGCCGACAATCCTTCGCGACATGAGAAGCATCACCACAAACCAGACACTGGCCCAGAAACTTCCGACACTGATCCTTGATGTGGCCAGGCTTGCCGCAGAAATGGCAAGTCTTCAGAATAGGCCCTCCTGGCCTCTTAAACTGAGCCGACTGACTAGGCTTGAAACCAGGCCTAACCACCGCTCTGGCCTGCTCCATAGGCCTCTTCCTAGCACCAACAATAGACCCCCTCCTCTGACTCAGGTTCAGCTCCTGCCTCCTAGCAGCGACCAAAACCTTCTGATAGGAGTCCAGATCGGAGGAAGACACAAAACTCTGGAGCTCCAAAGCAAGTCCCTGCAGGAACCTCTGAGCCCTCTCATCAGCATCCTGCACCATCTTCGGTGCGAACCGACTCAGCCTAGTGACTCTTGGTGGTACTGGTCCACCGTCAAGCTCCCTTGCTTCAGATCAATGAAGCTGCAGCATCTCCTTCATCGCAGCCTTCGGAAAGAATTCCTCATCAAACCTAGATTTAAAGGTAGCCCAAGCTATCGGCTCCACCAACATCTTCTCTTCCGCATCCCACCAATTCCGAGCATTATCCTTGAGTTGCCTCTTCGCCAAATCAACCCATCCAGCCGGGGTGATCTTGGCCATCTTCAGATTATCCTCAATGTTCCGAATCCACTCATCGGCATCCAGAGGACCCTCAGAACCATCAAAATAAGCGGGACCCAGCTCCCGAAATTGCTTCGCTCCCGGCTCAGAGCGAGGGGCATCCGGAAGAGCCCGGGCAGCTCGAGCAAGTGGAGCATTCTGGACTTGCAGGAGCACGCCCTGCTGCACTTGCATCATCTGGAGCATCATCCGCATCATCTCACCGTTGGTGGGTTCCCGCTCAGGCTCCTCATCATGAGGGAGCGCACCACTACCTCCACCACGGGTGAATCGTCTTCCTACCATCTAGTGACACATAAAACGAAGCAGATTAGACTCATAGCTTATGACTCAGACGTCGAACTTAGTTTGTTGGACATCTAATGTTATTATCGCATTTCCGTTAATCGCAGTTACAGAAGGACCTGTATGGGCCACCAACAAAACCTGTCACGACCCGCTTCCCTAAAATGGAGGCGAGACGTGAAAAGGTCCGCACGAGAGTGGAGCTGTGAAGCCCCAAACCCGATAAGCGTCAATAAAACATAAGCAGGTCCCTGTAACCACAAACGGAGCAACAATAATAATAAAAGGAGAGACAGAAATAAAATTCTCATATCTCATAAATTGTCCAACATGAAAATAGGTTCAACATCCAGAAAAGCCACCAGGCTAAAAGAAAGAGTCTAAGGCCCAGAACAAGGCCAACAAAAGCAACAACTTAACAAAGTATAGGTGTTACGCACCGACAACAAAACAACTGTCTAACAAAAAGGAAAACAAAACGAAGACACTAGGACTGGTCCCCAGTGTCCACGTACTCCCCGTCAAACACAAGCTCGGGCTCGGCGTCAGCAAACACCTCGTCCTCAACAAGGTACTCAGGCTCGGGATCTAACATGTGTCACCCAAAAGAGTAAAGGGGCATATGTCAGCAAGTCTAAAAGACTTGGGCAAGGAAACTGAAAGTAAGGCAACTAGCAACCTAGCAGTTTTAGTATGCATGACATGGCAGTTATAACATGAGTGCACAAGCAAGACATGGTGAGCAATAAGTACAAGAGAACATTTATCGGGACAAGACAAGAGTAGCCAAGCTACTAACAATCTCAATCAATTCACTATTCACGTTTCACTGTTGTTTGTAGATGTTTACGCCCTGCAGCTGAATGGTACAACAATCACGCTGATCGGCACTAAACACTACCCCACCCCAGAGTTTACGTCTTACAACTGCAGTTGCTGATCAGGCAGACCCCCAGTTGAATGACCGCTTAACTCTTACCCCATCACACACGTAAACAAGCCAGGGTCCCTGTACATGAGCCCAGCAAGTGAGCCAGGGTTGCCCTGCACGGGAGCTTGTTTTCCTAGTTAACAATTCAATATCGAGCGTTGGGGTTAGCAACTCATTATGCTCGCTTCTGGTCACGAGCCAGGAAACACAAGTATTGTAGCGATGCTACGCAATCACGGGATCACTTAGAGAATGCAATGACATGACAGTTAATTTGCGTACCGTTAACGGAAAGTAAACATGACATGGTAATTGTGCAACATGCTAAATGTCGGAACTAGCTTCGTTGTCAAGCTAGTTCCCCAATTTGCGCCTAGGCGAGTATCATTTCGTCGCCTAGCCTCTTTTACGCCTACAACAAGCAAAATGGCCTAAAACATGGCCTAAACCCTAGGTGGCAAATTTCACTTGCCTAGCACCGAGGATGACGATCACGAAGGCTCGTCTCGCGGATGCTAATCTACGGGGAAATCGTTGTTATGGGGAACCAATCATCAAAACAACATTCATTCATTAGGGTATCATAAAAATACAAATAGGTTATGAAAACATCAATAGATCGATTTCTTACCGAGAAGAAGCGGAAGAAACACCCCGGAGAACCTAGGAACTAGATCTGGAAACGAATGGAGAAGTTTGGAGGATTAGGGTTCTTGGGGGATTTTGGGGGTTTGATGGAGATTTGAGGGAAGATGAGAGGTTGAATGAGTTGAGGAAGGGTTTAGATGATGGATTTAGGGCTTGGGATGAAGGAATAAGGGCTTGAGGGAGAAGGGGGCTCAATGGGGGAGATTTTAGGGTTTTGGGTCGAGTGGGGGAGGAAGAAAATGTTTGGGAGGGGTTTAAATAGGATGGGCTGGCGGCTGCCCAGAAATTAGGGCTTTAACACAGATTAGTCGGTCAAAGAGCAACCACTGACCGACTAGTTTGGCAACTAGTCGGTCGGTCGACCAACGCAGACCGACTAAGTGTAAACAGTAACTTCTGAACGAAAATAGGATTTAGATTTAGTCGGTCGAAGAACAAATACTGACCGACTAGTTTGACATCTAGTCGGTCGATGAACGTTCTTAGACCGACTAAGAGTAAACAGTAACTCGACTATACAGAAGAACCAAGAATTAGTCAGTCTGAGTACAAAACTTAACCGACTAGTTTAACAACTAGTCGGTCGAAAGATGAACTTAGACCGACTAAGAATGAACAGTACAGATAGTAAAATTTAGATGATGTGTTAGTCGGTTAAAGAAGCATTACCGACTGACTAGTTTGCAACCTAGTCGGTCAACCAACGTTCTTAGACCGACTAACGATAAACAGTAACCTCTAAGAAATTTAGAAAGCCAACTAGTCGGTCCAAGAAGGATTGCCGACCGACTGGATCGTCATCTAGTCGGTCGGTGCCCCTTCTTACACTGGCTAATAAGCACCAAAAGTCCCGATACGGAGCGCGGAGCTCCGGGATCGATTCCTAAGACTCCTAGGCTTGATCTAACAGTAAGATATGACCGTTATGGAGCCCGTCACGAATGACATACTCCGAAATCGATGATCCTAAGGAAGAAACGAGAAAACACGACGAAACGATCGAAAACGAAAGTTATGGAGACGATAACCACAAAAGAGAAAATCCACCAAAACATATATTATATTATAATAAATCCAGATACATGAAAACCAGTCGTTACAGGCCTGCTGCTGCTGTCCTGGTTTCTTAAACTGAGTCTGCTGAATAGGGCAGTGCATCTGTGACCGTCTGCTTAGCCCAGCATGGGTTGGCGGGGGCCTCGTAGGTGCTGTCAGTCTAAGATCTTCATTCGATTCCTCTTCGACCATCTCATGGTTACGAGCAATGGTCAGAACTGTAGCATGTGTGGTCGGATTAGCAGTAACCATCTTCCTCCGAATCTCAATGTTGAGCCCCTGCTGGAATTGCTGGGCTCAAGTCAATGGATCTGCAACCATCTCCAGGGCAAACCTGCTGAGCCTAGAGAACTCAGCGTCATACTGGTCCACAGTCATCGAGCCCTGCTACAGGTTGATGAACGTCTTCCTCATCATGATCTTTTCCTGTGGTGGAAAGTACTGAGCATTGAATGTTCTTGTAAAAACATCTCATGAGATTGGTAATCCCAATCGATCTTCTATCGCCTGCCGCCAGTCTCAAGCACCATCAGTCAATTGCCTCTTGGTGGTAGCCACCCATGCTTCTTCTTGAATCTGATATGCCCTCAGATCATCAGTGATGCTCCTGAGCCATTCATCCGCTTGGAGATGATTCTTTGTCCCAGCGGAAGTCTTTGGGTTCATCGCTCGAAAGTGGTAAGCACTCGGGTCAGCTTTCGGCTCCCTATGCAAAGCCTGTCCCAAAGCCTGTCCAATCTGCTGATGACGGGCATACATACCATGCATGCAATCTTCTGCAGACAACGGTGCGGTCGAAAATGTTGTCGCTTCTAGGCCGTTGTTGGGTCCATTATCAGCATCATTCTGGTTGGGACCCCCATTCAGGTGATTGACCCCGGATCCAAAAGCACTGTCCTCGCTTCCTGAAGTGTTCCTTTCCATTGCTTACCTGTGTGTCATAAGGTTTGATCAGTTCCATTGAGTATTTTATACAGCACATTCTGAACTTCCTATAATGTTCATGTGGTATTTAGCACGGACATGCATGGGCCACCAAACTTGTTACGACCCACTCTCGGGGTCCGTTACTGTTTGGAACATGCGCAAGTCCTGCTAGGCACACCCATGAAGTCAATACAGGATCTGTTGTAGAAATACGCCAAGATACTCATAATGAAAATGGTTTACAACCTTATTACAACCCAGCAACATACAAAAAAGGAAATACCAAGTATCATGCCCCGGCGCCCCAAACGGGACGGGGGTGACGGCCGCGGTACAGGGTACCAAGCGTTAAGGTGCTGCAAGTAAATTAGCAGGCCACTGCAACTGCTAGAACAACACAGGTAATTAAAAATAGGTGCAAGAGTAAAGCACAAACTGTAAAGCTCCAGCACAACACGAAAAGGTACAGCGAGACGACGACAAACAACAAGCAGAAGCGTACGAGTGTGCAACACAGATCACCTACTATCAACAAACCACAACAACATGTACTGTACATATACCACCACCAGTGACACGGGGTACAAAAGCTGAAGGGGAAAACAAAAGTAACTGCTCACAAAAGAAACTACCCCCAACCCGCTACACTTGAACCCTAACTAACCACTCTGGACTCCTGGCCTGGAAGAGTCACCCTCAGGGCATCGGTAGTCTGGCTGGTGAGCTGTCGTCCTTGAACCTGTACATGGAGAGTGGGGAGAAGGGCACGTCACAACGTGTCAAGTAGGAAACTCAACCACACAAGCCACATTCACATCACTGCATATAGGTCGCTAACACTAAATTGTTAGTCAATGCTTCTTGTTGGAACCTAGACATCAGGCGGAACACAAGGGAACTGGACCTCACCCATAAGACGGGTGGAAAGAATCTCCGACTCTCTGGCGTGCTAGCTCGTCAGGAGCCTACGTAGCTCAACCACTCTCCACGACCCAAAGGGCCACGACCTCGAAGGCCAAAGAACTACACACCCCAAAGGGGCACGACCACTCCCCGCAGTAGGAGGGCCAAAGAAAACAACCTCGAAAGTCCAGTCCACACTATGCCCACCTAATGCTTTGGTTCCCCCACCACATTCCCTAAGATGCTCACCCACCTTAAGATGGAAGGAGACATCCCGGGCTTTCATTATTTGCAACTTAATGATGTAAAGTAACAAATCAACTAACATTCTCATAAATAAATAAACATTGCCATGGCACTATAATTATCTACATTACCACTTTCATGGCATAAACAAAAGTCTCCCTTCATCATCCGCTTAATTAGAAACATAAGAGAATGAAACATAATTACAAGTGACATCCAAGGAAAAACGTGAACTCTAGCATCCCAGTACTACTAAATAGAACTTGTCATAGAAAACAACTTCAAGTGTGGTTATTAATTTCCATTTGGAAGGAAAGAGTAGAGCAACTAAGATAGAAAGGAAGCATTGCATTAGTTTCGGTATCATTGGTAAAATTTGGAAAGGGTAGTATAGATTTAAAAGTAAATTAAATGTCCTTAATACACTTCGTAAAATTTCATAAGGGGGTTATGTGAATGATACCTGCAAATGCCTAATTCTATCATTTTTGCCTAATGCTAGGATTGACGGAGTCCCTCTTACAAAAGCATGATTTCGTCATGAAAGGTAAGTTTTCAAGGGTTCTTGAACTACTTCATGTTGTGATTCCAAAGTGGGCTTGTCTTTCCAATAGTTATAGGAACTTGGTCCGAATTAGTGGTTAGTGTGTGAAGTTTTCTCACATTGAAGGGGGAACACTGGTATTATCACTGTAATGACTGGTTTTCTTGTATCTGGATTAATTATATTATGTATATATATATGTTTTGGTGGATTTTCTCCTCAAGTGTGGTTTTCGTCTCCGTAGCTTTCATTTCCGATCGTTTCGTCGTGATTTTCTAGCTTCTTCTTTAGAATCGTCGATTTCGGAGTAAGTCATTCGTGACGGGCTTCATATCGGTCATATCTTATTGTTAGATCAAGCCTAGGAGTATTAGGAATCGATCCCGGAGCTTCGCGCTCCATTTCGGAACTTTCTGTGCACGTTAGTCGGGTACAAGAAGGGGAACCGACCGTCTAGATGACGATTTAGTCGGTCGGCAAACCTACATGGAACCGACTAGTGGGCTTTGTTAATTGTACATGAGTTACTGTTCTATTTTTAGTCGGTCTAAGAACGATCACCGACCGACTAGATGCTCAACTAGTCGGTCAGAACTTGCTCTCAGACCGACTAGTTTCTGTCAGTAGATTTCACCTAAGTTACTGTTTATCGTTAGTCGGTCCGATGAACACTAACCGACAGACTAGGTTGCAAACTAGTCGGTCGACGGGCCTTCACAGACCGACTAATTCATTACCCAGATTTTTCCCTAATTTCGTTGTTTGGTGTTAGTCGGTCACAGCTAATCGACCGACTCGACTAGTTGCTAAACTAGTCGGTCAGCCAACCTTCTTTGACCGACTAATCAGTGTCGAAACCCTAATTTCTGGGCAGCCACCAAGTCGTTTTCTATAAATACCCCACTTCGTTTCTTTTCTTCCTTTCTCTTCTCATGGCTTCTTTTCTTCCCCCTTGACCTCTGATCTTCCCCAACCTTCCTCTAGCCTTCCTCCTTCATCAAGAGCTTCTCCCCCTCTCCATTTTGACCAACCACCATGCCCTAGGCCATCTCCAACCCCCAAAATCCCCCAAAACCCCATTTCTCCAGATTTTCCCCATCCTTTCCAGATCTGAACCCTAGGTTCCCCGGAGGCGGTTTCTTCTGTTGTCGTGCTTGCTCGGCATCATTCTTCCGCTTCCGATACGGTAATAACTCGATCTCTTAAACATCCTCTTAACCCATTGTGTTTTTGTGAAACCCTAATGAAATGAATCTTGTTTTGATGATTGTTTCTCCATAACAGCGACTTCCCCCGTAGATTAGCGTCCGGGAGACGAACCTTCGTGATCGTCATCCTCGGTGCTAGGCAAGTGAAACTTGCCACTTAGGGTTTTGGGCCATGTCTTAGGCCATTTGCTTGTTGTAGGCGTAAAAGAGACTAGGCGACGAAATGATACTCGCCTAGGCGTAATTTTAGGAACTAGCTTGACGACGAAGCTAGATCCGGCATTTATCATGTTACACAACTACCATGTCATGTTTAATTTCCATTAACGGTACGCGAATTAATTGTCATGTCATTGCATTCTTTAAGTGTTCCCCGTGATTGCGTAGCTCCGCTACACCTTGTGAAATGATTGAGGCTAGGTGCACCCCTATGCCAAATGAAATACGCTCCTGGTTGTGATCCAGGAAACGAGCTCTTGTGCGGGGCAACCCTGGCTCATTTACTGAGCTCATGTATAGGGACCCTGGCTCGTCTACATGTGGGTATTGGGGTAAGAGTTAAGCGGCCAATTAACTGGGAGTTCTGTCCGATCAGCAACTGCAGTGGTAAGGCGTAAACTCTGGGTTCTGGGGTACGTGTTAAGCGGCCAATCAGCGTGAATGCCAAACCGTTCAGCTGTAAGGCGTAAACATCTACAAACAACTTGAAACGTGGCTAGTGAAAAGATTGAGATTGTTAGTAGCTTGGCTACTCTTGACTTATCCTGATAAATTGTTCTCTTGTACTTATTGTTTCACCATGTCTTGCTTGTGCACTCATGTTATAACTGCCATGCCATGCATACTATAACTGCTAGGTTGTTAGTTTGCCTTACTTTCAGTTTCCTTGCCCAAGTCTTTTAGACCTGCTGACATGTGCCCCTTCTCTTTTGGGTGACACATGTTAGATCCTGAGCCTGGGTACATTGTTGAGGACGAGGTGTTTGCTGACGCCGAGCCCGAGCTTCTGTTTGGCGAGGAGTACGTGGACACTGGGGACCAGTCCTAGTGTCTTCGTTGAGCTTTCCCTTTTTGTTTAGACTGCTGTTTAGTTGTCGGTGCGTGGCACCTATACTTTGTTACGTTGTTCCTTTTGTTGGCCTTGTTCTGGGCCTTTAGACTCTTTCTTTTAGCCTGGTGGCTTTTCTGGATGTTGAACTTAATTTTCATGTTGGACAAATTATGAGATATGAGATTTTATTTCTGTCTCTCCTTGTGTTATTATTGTTGTTCTGTTTGTGGTTACAGGGACCTGCTTATGTTTTATTGACGCTTATCGGGTTTGGGGCTTCACAGCTCCACTCTCGTGCGGACCTTCTCACGTCTCGCCTCCATTTTAGGGAAGCGGGGGCGAGACAGGTTTTGTTCGTGGCCCATGCAGGTCTCTCTTCTGTAACTGCGATTATCAGAATGACGATAATAATATTAGAATGTCCAATAAACTAAGTTCGATGTCCGAGTCATAAGCTATGAGTCTAATCTGCTTCGTTTTCTGTGTCATTAGATGGCAGGAAGGCGATTCACCCGTGGTGGAGATAGTGGTGCGCCCCCTCATGATGAGGAGCCTGAGCAAGAACCCACCAATGGAGAGATGATGCGGATGATGCTTCAGATGATGCAAGTGCAGCAGGGCGTGCTCCTGCAAGTCCAGAATGCTCCACTTGCTCGAGCTGCCCGGGCACTTCCGGATGACCCTCGCTCCGAGCCGAGAGCGAAGTAATTTCGGGAGCTGGGTCCCGCATATTTTGATGGGTCTGAGGGTCCTCTAGCTGGCCGATGAGTGGATTCGGAACATTGAGGATAACTTGAAGATGGCCAAGATCACCCCGGCTGGATGGGTTGATTTGGCGAAGAGGCAACTCAAGGATAATGCTCGGAACTGGTGGGATGCGGAAGAGAAGATGCTGGTGGAGCCGATAGCTTGGACTACCTTTAAGTCCAGGTTTGATGAGGAGTTCTTTCCGAAGGCTGCTAGGAAGGAGATGCTGCAGTGCTTTATTGATCTGAAGCAATGCAGCTTGACGGTGGACCTGTACCATCAAGAGTTCACTAGGCTGAGCCGGTTCGCACCGAAGATGGTGCAGGATGCTGATGAGAGGGCTCAGAGGTTCCTGCAGGGACTTGCTTTGGAGCTCCAGAGTTTTGTGTCTTCCTCTGATCTGGACTCTTATCAGAAGGTTCTGGTCGCTGCAAGGAGGCAGGAGCTGAACCTGAGTCAGAGGAGAGGGCATGTTTCTGGTGCTGGGAAGAGGCCTATGGAGCAGGCCAGGGCGGTGGTTAGGCCTGGTTTCAAGCCTAATCAGCCAGCTCAGTTCAAGAGGCCAGGAGGGCCTATTCAGAAGACTTGCCATTTCTGCGGCAAGCCTGGCCACGTCAAGGATCAGTGTAGGAAGTTTCTGGGCCAGTGTTTGGTTTGTGGTGATGCTTCTCATGTCGCGAAGGATTGTCGGCATGAGAATCAGCTGCGGAGGGCACCTGTTTACAGCACAGACGTTGCAGCAGCAAGCGTCTGTTCCTGCTGGACGTGGAGCAGCTCTTGTTCCACAGAGGCATGCTTTTAAGTAGGCTGTTCCGCCGAGGAGGCAGGCTTTTCTGATGACCGCTGTGGAGAGCGAGGCTGTGGATGAGGTTATTGCATGTAATCCTCAATCTAGTTGTTACTTTCCTAGCTGGTTTTGATTATTAGATTGTGTTGTTTGCTTGAACATGATTGTTTACTAGACAAGGGTTTGATTGTTAAATTGCTTGTTAGGTGTGGTTTTGGTGTGCACATTTCCTGCACGAGTCCTCTTTGACTCTGGTGCATCGATGTGCATTATTTCTCAGAGCTTCGTGGAGAAGCATTCCTTGTCGACGTCCCCTCTTTCCAAGAGTTGGAATATCGTTACAGGGAATGGCGTGGTCCCGGTGCATCTCGGTTGCAATTCTTGCCCATTGGTGGTTTGTGGACCACGACATCTCGGTTGCAATTCTTGCCCATCTCGGTTGCAATTCTTGCCCATTGGTGGTTGCAATTCTTGCCCAGGGGATGGCGTGGTCCCGGTGCTTTACGCTGATTTCATTGTCCACGACATCATCAACTATGATGCAGTTCTTGGGATGGACTGGCTTGCGAGCTTCTATGCTGACGATCGACTGTCGGAGGAAGAATGTGGTGTTCGAGATTCCCGGACATCCAGTATTTGAGTTCAGCCGTGGTAGCAGCTCGCTTGGTCCTGTCAGATTTCGGGCCAGGCCGGTGGAGATTGTGGCTATGCAGATGGAGCTGGAGAGGCCAGCGGTTGTGCGGGATTTTGATGACGTCTTCCCTGAGGAGATGTCTGGTTTGCCACCTGATCGAGCTCTAGAATTTTCTATTGATCTTGTTCCGGGAGCGCAGCCGATTTCGAAGGCGCCGTATCGTATGGCACCCGCTGAGTTGGAGGAATTGCGGAAGCAGCTGGATGAGCTTTTGCAGAAGGGTTATATCAACCCTAGTGTGTCTCCGTGGGGAGCACCGGTGCTGCTGGTGAAGAAGAAGGATGGTTCACGTCGCATGTGCGTGGACTATCGGAAGTTGAATGCGGTGACCATCAAGAATAAATACCCGCTGCCTCGCATCGATGATATTTTTGATCAGCTTGGAGGTTCGAGGGTGTTTTCGAAGTTGGATCTGAGGAGTGGTTACCATCAGTTGAAGGTGAAGAAGAGAGATGTTCCGAAGACAGCGTTCAGGACGAAGTATGGACACTACGAGTTTGTGGTTATGCCTTTCGTTGTAACCAATGCACCCGCAGTTTTCATGAATCTGATGAATCTGATCTTCTACGACTTTTTAGATAAGTTTGTCGTTATCTTTATTGACGACATTCTGATCTATTCGAAGTCGGAGGAAGAGCATGCATCGCACTTGAGGACGGTGTTGGAGATTTTGAGGAAGCATCAGTTGTATGCTAAGTTTTTGAAGTGCGAGTTTTGGCTGGACAGAGTTGCTTTTCTTGGGCATGTGGTGACAGGAGATGGTATTTCAGTGGATCCCGAGAAGATCAGGGCCATCAGAGAGTGGGCCTGTTCCACAGTCAGCATCTGAGATCCGAAGTTTCCTTGGGCTTGCTGGTTACTATCGACGCTTCTTTAAGGAATTTTCCCGTATTGCTGAGCCGATGACCAGATTGACGCGGAAGGATGTACCTTTTGTTTGGGTCGGGTGATTGTGAGAATGCTTTTGGTGTTCTGAGGGAGAGATTGACGACTGCCCCTATTCTTGTTGTGCCTGATCGCTGCGGTGGATTTGAGATCTTTTTCGATGCTTCTGGCAAGGGTCTCGGTTGTGTGTTGCATCAGCATGGACATGTAGTGGCTTATGCTTCTCGTCAGCTCAAGGTTCATGAGAAGAATTACCCGACACATGATTTGGAGTTGGCTGCTGTTGTGTTTGCTCTTAAGATTTGGAGGCACTTCCTGCTGAGTGAGAAAGTGAAGATCTTCACCGATCACAAAAGCTTGAAGTATATTTTTACTCAGAAGGAGCTCAACATGCGACATCGTCGATGGTTAGAGCTCATGGCGGATTATGAGATTGATTTTGCAGTATCACCCTGGCAAAGTGAATGTGGTTCCTGATGCGCTGAGTAGGCTTCCAGCGGTGATGATTTTGACCTCGCAGTGGAGATTGCAGCAGGATTTTTGCGAGTCTGGTGTGGAGATTGTTCTTCCTGGGGAGGTTTCTTCGTTGATGTGTATGCAGATACAGTCGACGATTGTGGATTGGGTCAAGGCTGGCCAGGCTGAGGATCCGAAGCTGGTGAAGATTCGGGGAGCAGGTAGAAGGCCGGTCTGCGGGGCTGACTTTTTGATTCATGAGGATGGCTCGCTGAGGTTTGGAGCCAGGTTGTGTGTGCCGGCTGGGGATATTAGAGAGGAGTTGATGGTGGAGGCACATAGTTCACCATACTCTGTACATCCTGGTGGGACCAAGATGTACCAGGATCTTCGTCTGAACTATTGGTGGCATGGCATGAAGAGGAGTGTAGCCAAGTGTTTGGTTTGCCAGCAAGTGAAGGCGGAGCATCAGCGTACGGCCGGGTTGCTACAACCGCTTCCGATTCCGGGAGTGGAAATGGGCAACACATCACTATGGATTTCGTGACTGGACTACCTCGGAGTCCGAAGCAGAATGACGCGATTTGGGTGATCGTAGATCGATTGACCAAATCCGCGCACTTTATTCCGTTCTGAGTGGGACAGTCCACTGAGGCGCTAGCAAGGAGATATATGGAGGTAAATTCTTTTACTCTCTGTTTTTATTTCCTTTTCCTAGTTTAGATAGTGATGTAACGTGAATCGTGCAGGAGGTCGTGCGACTTCACGGAGTCCCCGTGAGTATCGTGTCGGACAGAGACACGAGGTTCACATCTCAGTTTTGGCAGAGTTTGCAGAAGAGTTTGGGTACGCGTCTAAGTTTCAGCACGGCGTACCATCCGCAGACGGGATGGCCAGTCCGAGAGGACGATTCAGATCTTGGAGGACATTTTGAGGGCGTGCATGTTGGATTTCAAGGGTTCATTGGAGGACCATCTACATTTGGTAGAGTTTTCCAACAACAACAGCTTCCAGGCGAGTATTGGCATGGCGTCTTTCGCCGCTCTTTATGGGAGGAAATGTCGATCGCCATTGAGTTGGGATGACGTTGGTGATCGTGAGCTGTTGGGACCTGAGATGATCGTGGAGGCCGTGGATGTTGTCAGAAACGTTCGGGAGAGGTTGAGGATTGCTCAGGACCGTTTTAAGCATTGGGCGGATGCTAAACATCGTCCATTGGAGTTTCAGCCGGGCGACCATGTGTTTCTGAAGATTTCCCCGAATCGTGGTGTGATTCTCTTTGGGAAGCGAGGGAAGTTGAGCCCGCGATACATTGGACCGTTTGACATTCTGGATAAAGTTGGCGATGTAGCCTACCGCTTAGCCGTGCCGTCATCTTTGGAAGGAGTTCACAATGTTTTCCATGTGTCACAGCTTCGTCGATACATTAGCGATCCATCTCATGCTGTGGATTTCTCGGAGATTACCGTTCGCCCTGATATGACGTATGACCAGCCGCCAGTGCAGATTCTGGACAGGCGTCAAAAGTCACTTTGGAACAAGGTTGTCAATCTTGTGAGGGTGATGTGGCGACACGGCTCGCCTGGAGAGTCTACTTGGGAGAATGAGGATGAGATGCGAGAGCGTTTCCCACTTTTGTTTCCGGACACGTGAGTGTTGGGAAATTCCGAGGACAGAATTTTTCTTAATTTGGGGAGGATGTAACGACTGGTTTTCTTGTATCTGGATTAATTATATATATATATATATATATATATAGGTTTTGGTGGATTTTCTCCTCATGTGTGGTTTTCGTGCTCCGTAGCTTTCATTTCTGATCGTTTCGTCGTGATTTTCTAGCTTCTTCTTTAGAATCGTCGATTTCAGAGTAAGTCATTCGTGACGGGCTTCATATCGGTCATATCTTATTGTTAGATCAAGCCAAGGAGTCTTAGGAATCGATCCCGGAGCTTCGCGCTCCATTTCGGAACTTTCTGTGCACGTTAGTTGGTACAAGGAAGGGGAACTGACCGACTAGATGACGATTTAGTCGGTCGGCAAACCTACATGGACCGACTAGTGGGATTTATTAATTGTACAGGAGTTACTGTTTATTTTTAGTCGGTCTAAGAACGATCACCGACCGAGCTAGATGCTCAACTAGTTGGTCAGAACTTGCTCTCAGACCGACTAGTTTCTGTCAGTAGATTTCACCTAAGTTACTGTTTAATGTTAGTCGGTCCATGAACACTCACCGACCGACTAGGTTGCAAACTAGTCGGTCGACGGGCCTTCACAGAGCCGACTAATTCATTATCCAGATTTTTCCCTAATTTCGCTGCTTGGTGTTAGTCGGTCACAGCTAATCGAACCGAGCCGACTAGTTGCTAAACTAGTCGGTCAGCCAACCTTCTTTGACCGACTAATCAGTGTCGAAACCCTAATTTTGGGGCAGCCGCCAAGTCGTTTTCTATAAATACCCCACTTCGTTTCTTTTCTTCCCTTCTCTTCTCCTGGCTTCTTTCCTTCCCCCTTGACCTCTGATCTTCCCCAACCTTCCTCTAGCCTTCCTCCTTCATCAAGAGCTTCTCCCCCTCTCCATTTTGACCAACCACCATGCCCCTAGGCCATCTCCAACCCCCCAAAATCCCCCAAAACCCCCCAAAAACCCCATTTCTCCAGATTTTCCCCATCCTTTCCAGATCTGAACCCTAGGTTCCCCGGAGCGTTTCTTCCATTGCCGTGCTTGCTCGGCCATCATTCTTCCGCTTCCGATACGGTAATAACTCGATCTCTTAAACATCCTCTTAACCCGTTGTGTTTTTGTGAAACCCTAATGAAATGAATGTTGTTTTGATGATTGTTTCTCCATAACAGCAACTTCCCCGTAGATTAGCGTCCGGGAGACGAACCTTCGTGATCGTCATCCTCGGTGCTAGGCAAGTGAAACTTGCCACTTAGGGTTTTGGGCCATGTCTTAGGTCATTTGCTTGTTGTAGGCGTAAAAGAGACTAGGCGACGAAATGATACTCGCCTAGGCGCAATTTTAGGAACTAGCTTGACGACGAAGCTAGATCCGGCATTTATCATGTTACACAACTACCATGTCATGTTTAATTTCCATTAACGGTACGCGAATTAATTGTCATGTCATTGCATTCTTTAAGTGTTCCCGTGATTGCGTAGCTCCGCTACACCTTGTGAAATGATTGAGGCTAGGTGCACCCCTATGCCAAATGAAATACGCTCCTGGTTGTGATCCAGGAAACGAGCTCTTGTGCCGGGCAACCCTGGCTCATTTACTGAGCTCATGTACAGGGACCCTGGCTCGTCTACCATGTGGGTATTGGGGTAAGAGTTAAGCGGGCCAATCAACTGGGAGTCTGCGCCGATCAGCAACTGCAGTGGTAAGGCGCAAACTCTGGCTTGGGTTCTGGGGTAGTGTTAATTGGCCAATCAGCGTGAATTCCAAACCGTTCAGCTGTAAGGCGTAAACATCTACAAACAACTTGAAACGTGGCTAGTGAAAAGATTGAGATTGTTAGTAGCTTGGCTACTCTTGACTTGTCCTGATAAATTGTTCTCTTGTACTTATTGTTTCACCATGTCTTGCTTTTGCACTCATGTTATAACTGCCATGTCATGCATACTATAACTGCTAGGTTGTTAGTTTGCCTTACTTTCAGTTTCCTTGCCCAAGTCTTTTAGACCTGCTGACATGTGCCCCTTCTCTTTTGGGTGACACATGTTAGATCCTGAGCCTGGGTACATTGTTGAGGACAAGGGTGTTTGCTGACGCCGAGCCCGAGCTTCTGTTTGGCGAGGAGTACGTGGACACTGGGGACCAGTCCTAGTGTCTTCGTTGAGCTTTCCCTTTTTGTTTAGACTGATGTTTAGTTGTCGGTGCGTGGCACCTATACTTTGTTACGTTGTTCCTTTTGTTGGCCTTGTTCTGGGCCTTTAGACTCTTTCTTTTAGCCTGGTGGCTTTTCTGGATGTTGAACTTAATTTTCATGTTGGACAAATTATGAGATATGAGATTTTATTTCTGTCTCTCCTTGTGTTATTATTGTTGTTCTGTTTGTGGTTACAGGGACCTGCTTATGTTTTATTGACGCTTATCGGGTTTGGGGCTTCACAGCTCCACTCTCGTGCGGACCTTCTGGTATTATCACTTAGGAGCATTACACCAAGCCACTCTGATACATCAAATAATAAAACACACTCACACTCACACTTAGTAACCAGCGTCCTCCTGGTCAAACTCGACATCAAACTCATCGTCTGCAGTCTCTGGTGCAACTTATTCAACCTGAGAGATATCTGGCAGGTCCACCACAAAGAGAAGGGTCGCCAGGATCAGACGTAACTCAAAGTATCTCTAAGCATGGATATTAATACAATGTGCAAGCATGACATTCTAAAGAGAAAGGAAGTAATAAAGAGAAAGGAAGTAAAGTGCGAACAAAGTGGTAAGGAAATAAAGCAGAAAAGTAACTTTACATTTTTACAACTATCAGCAATTTCTAGCAGTTAAATGTCGATTCTTAAAAGTAACCATGTTACGAGAGTCTGACTGTGTCGTACCTAGACCATGACTTATAATGCGGGTTACAGTAAGCAACCAAGAGTCCATCTCTTGCCACGAGTGCTACCCTAGCAAACCATGCTCTGCGTACTGTGCAATAATCTGTGATCTGTGATGGTTGTCACCGGCTACTGTGATGGTTTGCCAGAACCTACACGGCGATAATAAGGCCTGGACTAGTCGCTCCTGGACCCTCGCTATTATAAGTTTCCCCAAACTCCAAGTGTCTGTGCAGGTTATCATTTCTTTATAATTTACGAGCCAATTACCAGATTACCACATTTTCCATTCAAGCATCTTCCATAGCCTAAACGATTCTTTTAAGCTACTATGCAACTTATCAAGCTTAACTAACTGTTCATGTGAAACACTTTGCTAAACTAAAAGAAACTATTTTAGCATGCATTCATTGTGGTTTTAATACCCATAACTAGAATACGATGAGTTACCAATACGCCTTGCTGTGAAAGCGCGGTTTGATTAGTGGTAGGGGTACCTGGATTCACAGGTATTCAAAAATGGGTTAGCTACACAATTTAATAACAATAACAACTTAACAGTATAAATTTAACTGTTATATAAAAGAAATAACTTAACTTATATAAAAATTAATTTACTTAACTTTATAATAATTAACTTACTTATGTAACTTAACTTAATATTAAACTAACTTATAAAATAATTTAATTAAACTTTAACTTCACTTTTATAATTAAACCAACTTATTTAACTAACTTACTAAAATAATTTAATCTTAACTTTAAAAATATAACTTAACTAATATAATCTTACTAATATAACTAATATAATAAATTACAGCATATCTTACACTTACCTTTCTCCCTCTCTCTGTCTCTCGTTCCCTTCCTTTTCTTTCTTTTTTTGTTTTATGCTGCAGGTGAACGACGACAAGGGGAGGAGGGGGCGGCGACAAAGGGCACACAGGGCCGGTGCTTGGGGCGGCCTAGGCGGCTAGGGGGCAGACCGGCGACGGGCACGGCGGCTGCGCGCGAGGCAGCGCAAGGGGCCGACGCTTGGAGGATAGGGCGATGCAAGGCGGGCACGGGGCGACACAGGCGAGGGGAGGCCGGCCTATGGAGGTTGGGTGTGACAATGGGGAGGTGGGACGTCTGTGATCTGAAGTGGGGGAGGAAGGAAGGGGAAGAACCGAGGGGATGTTGAAATTTGGTTGAATGGGGAGTGTGGATTTGGGGATTTCAGTTTCAATTTCACAATTTGGGCTTCAATTTCACTCTATCTCCTCTTCAATTTCAGATTTGATTTGATTGTTGGTTTGTTGAGATGAAGAAATCTGGGTTGTTTTGTTTGCAAGAAACTTGAACAAAATAGGGAAGATGAAGTGCCTGAGGATGAATGCGAGAGGGGATTCAGATTTGATGAAATCACTGGCAGGAGGATGACGGGCTGATGATGGGTTATCCTTTATGAAAGAAGAGGCTGGTGACATGGTTTACGAGTAGTCAACAGATTAGGTTTTTCATTAATACGGGGGGGGAGAACTTAACCTTGGGAAGTTAAACGTGAAAGGGGTGTTGGAAAATAGGTAAGAGAAGTAATTAATAATTAACTACAATATTAGTAAAACAAATTAGCTAGTTAATTAGCTAAAGTAATTAGTTAAGCTATGGTGAAAAATTCTTAAAATGGAGACGAGCTCGCGTCGACGCGTAAAAAAACACTCGGATAAAAACAGTCGAACAACTGTAGTAAATGCGTCAAATCAAAGACGCCTAAAATACAGGTCGTTACATCTCCTAAACCCTCTAACAGCAGATTGGTTTCGGAATCAACAGAAGAAGGAGAAGAACTCATGATTAATGGAAGCGAAAATACCTTCGATTCGCAAATTGATCGAGAAAGACGACCGGAGAAGAGGAAAAGTCGTCGGAAAAATATCTAGAGAAAATCCTTCACGCAAAGCGAGGAAAGCTTCTTCTCAAAGGTTTGTCTTGACTTTATAAGGTAACCGGTGAGATCGTAGCCGTTTGAATAAAGCGACGTGGCGAGATCTCTGGCCATTAATCATTTCGCCGCTTCGATTTTTGAAATCGAATGACGTGATGTTTTGGCGGGACAATTAATGGCGCCTCTCCGAAATCTGTGCCCAAGCAATAAAAAGCGACACGTCATCCAACCCTGAACCGTCGTTTTCTAAGTTCGGGATCGAATGACGGGGGCAATTGTTGTGCCCTAAATTCAGTTCGTATGTGAACCATTGCAGCGATCTATATAGATCGACGTAGCTCATAATTTCGAAGAGTGTCGGAGGCTCGCATTCAGAAGAGGACGCCTGGGGATAGATTGGGTACTAGAATAAGATCGGGCTCACAAGATCGGCAACTACAAACCCGATCAATATTACAAACAAGGCTTTTACTCCTGCGAGTTATGGGAGCGATCGTTACATTATTTAATGAGCATGACCTTCGGGATTCTCAGCAATCAAGGGAAAACCGTTACACTGCGTGATGCACGCGACTCTTCAATCCCCGAATAAACGACCACATTTAATGACCCATGCCCTTAATGACTGTTACAGGCTATCTCTTAGTCTTCTACATGATGACAACCGTTCGGAAGACGAGGATGCATCATCAATCAATTCATTGCCATTCAACTTCTATAAACTTCTATAAAAGGAGCCATTCTCCAACAAAAAAGGGTTCGAAACAATTTGATCCCAAGGCCAGGTATTTTTACATATACTTGTGCTTCCCACATTCAAAAATATAGCTCGGCATAATCAAATCGGATCACATGCAATTCACTTTAGACTAGACGAGTTTCATTTGAGCCCAATACTAATTTAAGCTTCGGAGGGGTTAAGGTCATACCTAAGTCTGAACCCCATTTGACAAGTTTTCTGTGCTACAGATACTTCGGCAGTCCGCAGTATTGACCGTCTCCGATGTCTCCTCTTCTTCCGTCGCTATCGATCACTCAGTTCGTCGCCATCATCGTCGCCCAACTACTGTAACATTGGTTCTTCTTCCAAAATTTATTCTTTGACGAATTTTCACGTCAACATTGGAATAGAGCCAAAGATTTCAAGACCAAACTCACCGCTTTGTAATAATAGTATGAATATCATTCATCTCCCTGTGTGGGCCCTGAGACTTTTGCTTTCATCGTCTACTCATGCACCATTTGGTGGAGAGAACAATTTTGGCCTTACTCCATTTGAGAAAGAGAGCCAAAAGAGAGCGTTGGACTGCATGCATGATTACATGAAACTGTCCCCTGCATGATAAGTTGGGCTCACGTGGAGCCTTTGTCCCTTCTGCATGAAACTGAAGCGCGAGGTAAAGCCTTCAATGGTTATACTCGAAGACCGGGCAGGAGGGGCCCAGTGATGTGCATTCACATGGTACATCTTGTTCATGTGACACTGCAACATTATTTTAGCACATGAGGTGAAGACAAGCTGGCTCTTGTCAGGGCCTGCAGACCCAACTGACTTGATTTCCCCTTTATTCGTGATATAATTACAGAAATAACGATGTGCGAGTGTGTCACTTCAGCGCAATCTGATTGGCACGGATAGGTTAAATCGACACATAGATTTGTGAGCTTCGATCTTTTCGTGCAAAATAGTGACCCGTCATCTTTTTATTCTGTGATCTCGATTTACACAGAGGCACTGAATAACAGCGACTAGTCGACTACATATGTATATCCAAACAAATAGTTGATATCAAAAGATCCCAGTCTAGTGTTTTGAAAAAAATCTGATGATTCAGTTTTCTTCTTTATATTTCGATTATTTAGACAGGAATAAAGGATGCCTCTCACTTCTAAAAAATAGAGAGAAAAAGAAACGAGGCCGTTCGATCTACCTCCTATCTTGGGATGTAAATGGTCCGGATACATCAAATAGGCGTTTTATTTGTCCATATCCAAAACCATTGATTGCCCATCAATGATCACGAATGCAGATATAGTAATATGCCGAAGGGAATTTAATATCTGTATCCATGAAAACAGATAAGCATCGGATAAGGATCAGCTACATTCAAGTAATATATAAATATAGGTATAGACATATGAAAATGAATATAATACTATGTCAACTTTATTATGTTATCGAGTTTGGAACAATTAAGTGTCCACCATAAATAGATATGTGATTGTTTCGGAGTGTTTTCTTACCGCTGAATTGTTGACCGGATGGCGGGAGGTCAACATGGTCCAAATGACACGTGTGACCTCCGGAATCGGCTGAAAGCGCGTCCGCTCAGTAAGGGACGCGCGGATCCTCGCATCGGCTTGTCGAAGGGTAGCCTCGGCAAAGCGACGACCTCCTGGTGGTGGAGATGAGCGGGCTCGGGGACGAGGGCGCTCGGCTCCGGCTGAAAAGACGCTGAGGGGTATCCTCGGTGTCGCTGGATCTCCCAGACCTGAATAGACGAGAGAGCTCGTCAGGGGGGTCGGACATTGGTTCCGACCAAGTTCCCTCCGATGCCTATGTCAGAACGGATCAGAAGGATGCTCGGTGGGATCGGTATGGCTCACGGAGAGGCCGATACGCGAGTCCTCGGGCCGAGCTATAGAGGAGAAATATAAGGTGGCGGACCAAGTCGTGTGAGAAGAATACCTCAGTGTCTATGGGTATCCAGGAAGTGATCCTTTGGTACGTTGTACCTCCCGCCTCTTTAGAGGCGCCTCCCTTCAGCCACGTCTCCTCGACCTCCCCCTATCTCGCTCTCGTCATCCGCCTATTAATGGCGACTTCATGGGTCATGAAGGTGGATGTAATGGGGCTCCTTAATGGTGATTAGGGGGCCGCGCCTTAAGGGGAGAGGTTAACTCTTTTCGGCGTGGGTCAGCGGTTGCATCCGCTTCGGTCCGAGGCCGGTCCGACTCTGAGTCTTCATGGGGGCCTCATCGCTTGGAACGTTCTCTTCGGGGCAGTAGGCTTGTGACACGGTCCTGGGCCATTCGGTCATGGGCCATCCTGGGAGAGCCGTATCAATTGCCCACATCGCTCGGGTCATTAGGATTCTGACGGTTCGGTTCGAGGGATGTGATTCG
This sequence comes from Scilla litardierei, assembly GCA_030789695.1. Lineage (NCBI taxonomy): Eukaryota > Viridiplantae > Streptophyta > Magnoliopsida > Asparagales > Asparagaceae > Scilla > Scilla litardierei. Next base: position 118,995,811 of record CM061134.1, read on the forward strand.
CGCGGATTTGACAGGTGTGTCAGTCGAGGCAGTGGCATTGAATGAAGGTTATCATTGCACTGCCATTTTTGAAGTTCTCCTGCCCCTGGGAGCGGAGCTCGAAGCGCTGTGCCTCGCGGGATGTTGATGCATGTGTACAGGTGGACGGCTCGCAATGGGGTGAAGGGCTTCGGGGGAGCGGTATAAAGGGAGGTGTTTGTCTTGTGGATGAAGGTTGCACTCTTCTAACGATGTCCTCTTCTCCCCCATCCCCTGCATTTGCCCCCGATCTTTTTTGCTCCTCATTATGTTGTCTTCCTCCTCTGTCACTGGCGATGGACGGTCGACCGCCGCCATCATACTGGTCAGCCTCGAGGGTCCGTTACGAAAATCCGTCGTCATGGGGCGAACTCTCCGCTGTGCCCTCCAGGTGATGGAGTGGCCGTCTGCGGTTTGTGCCACCTTCGATCGGAGCGTTGCGTTCCAAATACATCCTCCTCCCGTGTTTCACCCGGGCCCCTGAGAAGGACGAGAGGATCTGCTTCCCAAGTCGTTGCGAAGTCGGGGTGTATGAGCAGAGCTTCTGGTTTGGGCTCTGATTCCCTCTCCATCCCTTCATCGGCATGCTTCTGAGGGCTTATGGACTTGCCATATGCCAGTTCTACCCCAATGCCGTTGGGTCTCTGATGGGGTTCATCGTGCTCTGCTTGCTCAAGGGGATAGAGCAGACCCTCCGCCTTTTTGTCCAAATTTTCCGCATGAGCCATCACAAGTCTGGTGCCTGGCTCTATATCAGTGCCCGTCCGAAGAAGCTTGGTGATGGGGTTTCCATCTTCTGTGAAGCACTGAAAGGGGGAGTATGTCTTCATGGGTTTTCCTACGGAGGTGGACTTTCCAGTGCAATGTGGGGGAGACGAGCGTGCTGACCCTCGAGCTAGGGAGTATCGTCGATGATGAGGCTAATGCAATCGACACCTTGTTAGCCGTCCCCGTTGCCGACCAAAAGATTGACGTCTTCTTCTCGGATCATGTCTTGCAGAAGACCGTGTGGCCTATCGGTGAGTTTTGTCGAAACCCTGAGTTCGGAGAGTTTGTCGACCGGGCCCTGCTCAAGTAAGATCATTCCCTTATATAGTCCTTCTGTGTAGGCGGGTTCGGCCAGGGCCCTTCTCAGCCCTCCATTTTGGCCTTCGTTCCGGATCCTAGCCCGCGGGGGGTCACGTTTTGGAGGTCCAGAGGAAGCTGCAGTTCGGGTCCTACGGAGTGGGCTCGAAGCGGACCTGGGGACAAGTCCCACTGGCTCTGGGAGGGGGCGAGTAGAAGAAAGCCTGGATCCATACTGTTGCTGAGGGCGCTCCTTCATCTGAGGCTCCCGTCCACCCATGCCCAACGAAGGATACGTGACCTTGAGGGGGCCCTTCATCTACCCGCTCAGGATCGCTTCCGGAGGATTACAAGCGGTCCTTAGGCGTGTTCAGGTCGGTCGAGGCTGATCTACCGTGGTCCGGAGAGGTGTTACTCAAACCTCACTTTCCAGTGGGGATGAAGGAGTCCGTCTTCTCCGACTGTGGCGTAGAGGCTCGGTTGGCTGAGAACTGTTGCCTTCCCTAGGACCAATCCTTGTTGGATGCGGTGAAGGGCGACCGACTCGTGGCCTTCATGATATAGGCTGGCCAGCAGGTAAGGCCCTGCGTGTTGGCGCGCTTCGCTTCTTATAGGGGCATCTAACTTGTCTCTTTCATTTGTACAGTTGTTCTCGATCGGCCTTTTGTTGAGGCGCCAATTTGTGGCGCTCTCGGATGCAAGGGCATGTCATGCCCAGAAGCCGGCAACCGAGGGGGGTGCTGACGAGATGGCCCAGGTGGCCAAGGTGCACGCCAGGTCGTTAGAGACCCGAATGTCTGAGCTCTCGGCTGACTTGGAGAGGTATGACATGGAGAGGGCTTTGGCGTTTGGCTGAGAAGTCGAAGGCCGAGGATCGGATCGTCGAATTGGAGAAGGTCGCCAAGGTAGGAGAGGTTGGTGGCCCAGTAGAGGGAGTCGACATTACAGGCTCGAAGCACTCCTGGGGGCGGAGGAAAGGGAGCGAGCTCTCCTGGCCAGGCTCGACACCGGCTCCCAGGAGACCGAAAAAGAGCGGGTGGAGCACCAATGCCAAGTTGCCGTCCTCGAGGCCCGGATCAAGGAGCTGGAAGAGGTGGATCCTGGGCGAGTTGCCAAGGAGGACGTGGACAAGTATGCCATGTCCTTCATCACCAGGGCAGTGTATGAGACGTTTAAGAGGGGGTTTGCTCGTTGTCGGTCCGAGATTAAGTGGAGGTTGCTGCATTTTGGGATCCGATTTGAGGAGCTCCAGATGGACTTCGAGGGGGAGGAGGAGGCCGATGCTGACCGCCCCAATGAGTACGATTAGATGGGTGGCGCTTCTGCGGTTCCTCCGGCCGCCCCGGAGGGGGCCACTCAGCTGGGTGACGCTCCCGCGGTTCCTCCGGCCGCCCAGGTGGGAGGAGGGGCTTAACCTATTTGCTTTAACTCTATATTTGGATTTTTGTTGCTCTGTACATGGCTTTCGATGCTTCACTGGTTTTGTAATATACCCTTTTTGTCTCCTCAAAAAAGTATAGCCTTTTTGTTGTGGTGATGTGCCCCTCTTCCAATCCCGGTCGGGACGTTTTAGCAGACGGGTTTGGGAGAATCGCTTCAACTTTCTCGTTGATCGGTCTTCCAGGTCGATGCTAAGGAAAGGTTGCAGTTCGGGCTTCTCTAAAGGGAAGCCCTCTCTTCTGCTCTTCGGAATGGTTGGAGGGTTTCCAACGATCGGTTTTTCGGCCTACCGAGGGGTTGCCCTCGGTTGAGTGGGCAATTGTCCTGCTGGGGGACTTGCTCCCAGCCTCACAGTCGATCGGGTGATCGGCCTGCTGGGGGAGTTGCCCCAGCTCTATGGTAGATCCGGTCGGTCGGCCAGCTGGGGGAGCTATCCCTAAGCTTACGGTCGACCGATGGATCGGCCTACTGGGGGAGCTGTCCCTAGCCTTACAGTCGATCGGGTCGGTCAGCCAGCTGTGGGAGCTACCCCCAGGCTTACGGTTGATCGATGGACTAGCCTGCTGGGGGAGTTGATCACTCCATATTTTACACCTTTTTCCTGCATGTTTGCATGCCATTTTGATCATTCGTATCGTGTTTTTCACGATTATTCGACAATATTGCGATGCTTTTCACGATTTCTTGTTTTTAATTTCAGGAGATTTGGAGCGATTTGGAGTGATTCTTAGATGCATCCACTCCGGAGTGTCACCCGTGACTCTTTCGAGGGGAATTCTGCTATTGCAGAGGAGTGGAAGAAGAAAGAATGTCGTAGGAGCGACGAGGAAGCAAAAATACGAAGATTGGGCATTTTCAGCATGCCACTCGGCCGAGTGAAGTAGTCACTCGGCCGACCATCGACAGCCCGCTCGACCGACCAGATCGGACACGCATCAGATTGAATATCAGCGTGCACTCAGTCGAGCATCGTTAGACCACTCGGCCGAGCATGGAGACACCACTCGCCCGAGTGGCATCAAGACGACGGCAAGCCAAAATCACGAAGTTACTGTAATCCGTCAGTCAGCTCCCGAGTTCCGACTCGGCCGAATGAAGAAATCACATCGGCCGAGTGAAGAAAGTCACTCGGTCGAGTGACTCCCGAGGAGACGACCCCCAAAAGTCCGAAGTTACTGGAATCCGTCAGGGTCCGTCACTCGGCCGAGTGACAATTGTCACTCGGCCGAGTGAGCCGCGCTGCCTGAAGCGTAAAGTGCGATTTTCAAGCTGCGCAGGGGCAATTTTGTCACAGTTGTTTTGGGCGATTTTGGGGGGTATTTAACCCCAGTTTTTAACCTAGTTTAGAGAGCTTTTCTCATACTTTTGGCAGCCTTTTTAGAATACTTTTTAGGAGATTAGATTTAGTTCTTTTGGAGAGAGATAAAAGTGCTATTTTGTTGGATGCTATTAAAACTTCATTGGTTTGTCTCTATTTCTATTAAAAATCTCATTTTTATTGATATATTGTCTATTGCAATGAATTCTATTGTTTTTATTATTGAATTTCTAATGATTTGCACTATGAATTGTGAGTAGTTTTATCGTCTTAGGGCGTAGAGATGAACCCTACGGACCCTATTTCTAATTTGTGATGAATTGGTGAAATTATTGCTAGAATTGATTAGGGTTAGTTTGGGATCGATTTAATACGAATAGCTAGGGATTCATACCGATTGGGATTTGCAAGAGATTGGATCCCAACTCGATAGGAAGCCCTAGAAATTCGAATTGGGTTACAATTAGGTTTCTCTGGAATCGGTTTGTAAGAGATTGGACCGAAACTAGGGTTTTCGATTGCAATTCTATACCAATACCCGTTTGCAAGAGATTGGACGGGTAGGAACTATCCCAACCTAGATCGTAGCTCGAGTTTGCACGAGAGTGGGATCGAGATACGATTGGATGATGATGTTTTTCTTCACGCTAGCTTGCCTAGGTTAGGGTTTGCAAGAGATTGGACCCTACCCTAGGTTTGCTATAGACCGGTAATAGCGCGAGAGCATGAGCTTGGTTCTACATTTAGTTGCAACTAGTTCACCTGAATTTCAAGTCTAGCAATTGTGAAACCTATGAATCACAATAACGAGATACGGTTTGTAGCGGGGATTCCATATCCCTAGGCGTTTTTATTAATTTGATATTTTCTTTACAAAATTGAACGACTGTGACCGCTTTATTGCGAATATTTCTCGACTGTTCTTATAGCCAGGTGAATTGAAGAAGACACCATCATTTGCCCTCCTCGTGTTCGATACCCGCTCGCCGCTACACCGTGCGCTTGCAGTAAGACTAGCGAGTCCCGCCCCGGGTGTGCATCCGAGGCGTCGATCAAGTTTTTGGCGCCGTTGCCGGGGAGGCGATAGTGTTTGACTCTACCTACCTAGCTATTTTTCTTTTTTGTTTTATTATTTCTATTTTTATTTTACCCTTCCTTTGTGCTAACTATTTCTTTGAAACTCTGTTTTTCCTTGCATGTACACGAGATCCACAGCGGACCCCGAAGAATTACTATACGATCCAGAGATCGAACGTACATTGAGGAGGATCAGAGCGGAGAGGAGACCCGATATGGAAGGGAATTTTATGACCCATCCTGAGACACCCGAAGAATTGGCGGCGCGAATGGCGAGGATCATTTCCATTAGAGATAGGCTTCGGCCTAAGACTTCCTCCACGACCTCGTCCATAGCTATGCCAGAGTTGGCGGCCGACAAAAATTTCGAGTTGAAGACTGGATTGGTGGTTCTGATGCAGCAAGACCCTTTTTATGGGAATTCCGATGAAAACCCTCATTACCACATCCATCTCTTTTTATCAAAATGTGCCGCCTTCCAAATGTCGGGCGTCTCCATAGATGCTATCAGACTGCGCCTCTTCCCCTTCACACTCAAGGACAAGGCCTTATATTGGTTGAGGACGCAAGCTGAAGGAATCTTCACTGCTTGGGATGAATTGGCGAGTGCCTTCGTCGACAAATTTTACCCGCCCTCCAAGACGGTGAAGATAAGAAGTGCTCTCATGTCCTTCAAGCAAGGACTACAGGAGACTCTCTATGAGGCGTGGGAGTGCTTCAAGGACTTGCAGCATCAATGCCCCCATCACAGTATAGAGGATTGGGAGCTTGTCCACAGTTTCTACAATGGACTCCAACCGGGCACAAAACAGATTATTGATGCTACCGCCAACGGAGCCATTTTGTCAAAGACCCCCGATGAAGCTATGGCCTTGCTAGAGGAGATGGCCTTCAACAACCAACAGTGGGGCGACGAGCGAAGACACTCTTCATCCTTCTTGAAGCCCACGAGTATTTATGAGGCCAAGGCCGTGGCGGAGCTTGCTAGCAAATTTGACTCTCTCCACAAGGTAGTGGAGAGATTGGAGAAATACATTACCGAGTCGCATGGAGCTCCTTCTACATCCACACCGACAAACCATATGAGTGATTGGCAAGACCAACCCCAAGCCATGTATGTAGGAGGAAAGCATGGAGAAGGAGCTTTGGAGCAAATTCAGTATGTTGCGGGGAATTCCGGATATTGGGCCAACCCGACCGCTAGAAACCATCCGGGTTTTTCCTATGCTAATAATGATGGTGCCTTGAACCCCCCGCCACAACAACCTCCTCAAGCTCGGGCTCCACCACCACAACCGAATTATCAACCAAGGGGGGCCACCGCAACAAAACTTCCCACCTAGGCAACAAGTGGGACCTTATAGGCCACCCGGGTATAATCAAGGTTGGAGAAATCCCAACCCTCCGTAAGCTCAACCACGTTCGGATTTTGAAGCTAAGGTGGAGGAGTTTATGGTGGAGCAGAGAAAGATTAACGCCACGTTGAAGGCGGGACAAGATTCTCTTACCACCATCGTCGCTCAAATTGGGGAGCAACTTGCGTTGCTCAATAGAAACAACCAACAATTACCGGCTCAACCCGAGCCAAATCCACGGGGCAACACCGGCCATATCAACGCGATTATTGTGGTTACGACAAGGGGTGGGAAGGATACCACTCCCCCCATGACTCAAGTCAAGAAACCCGTGGTGGAGATTCTAGAAGAGAGCGAGCCGGAAATTGAGGTGGAGAAAGAGAAGGAGCCGCAAGAAGGAGCAAAATCTAGAGTGGAGGAACCTATTGATGAGCGCCTGTAACGACCGGTGTTTGTAATAAATATACTTTATCTGATTAATGTTGAATTTCTCCTCCTTGTATGTTTTTCTCGATTAAATCCTCATATTTTAGCTTAATAACGCCGTAATTATAGGGTTTGGACGATCCTAGAAGCCATAGAATCTTTCCCGAAGTTTCGCGCTTCGTTTCGGCACTTCTGGTGCATCTTAGCTGATTCACGAAGGAGAACCAACCGACTAGAATGAGACCTAGTCGGTCGGCAATCCTTCATGGACCGACTAGTTCAACATATTAAAAATAGCTGAGTTACTGTCTGTCGTTAGTCGGTCTAAGTTCAACCTTCGACCGACTAGTTCTCAAACTAGTCGGTCAAGCATTGTACTCAGACCGACTAATTCTGAGTTTCACTGAATAGTAGAGTTACTGTTTGTCGTTAGTCGGTCTAAGAACAATTTCCGACCGACTAGGTTGCAAACTAGTCGGTCAGCTGTTGTTCTTCAACCGACTAGTTCTTGTACAGTCCTTTCTACAGTAGTTACTGTAAAATTTTAGTCGGTTAAGAGTTGCTCTTCAACCGACTAGTTCTAATTCTTATCTTTTAGCTTTTGGTTGCCTTTTAGTCGGTCTACGTTAGGTGACCGACCGACTAGTTCTTAAACTAGTCGGTCAACCACTCTTCTTTGACCGACTAGTTGACCTCGAAACCCTAGATCTGTTTTTAGCCGCCGTTTTTATTTCTATTTAATCCGTCGATTCTATCATTCTTCATTCATTCTTCCTGAGCTAAGATCATTCTCAGATCATCCCTAATCTTCCCCAAAACATTTCTTTCACCCTCGGAGGTTATTTCTCGCCGAATCTTGCGCCGGTTACCGATCTAGGTCACCGAGATCCCGTTTTCGGCCGTAGTTCCCAGGATCGTTCTTCGTCACCAAATCTAGATTCGTTTTGGTGTCTTCCATCTGCTACTCTACGGTTAGTAATCTTGATCATGTAATCTCTATTAACCCACACCGTAAATTAGAAACCCTAAATTAAAAATGGATTACTAGACATAGGATTCCATTGTAAAACGATTTAGAACTTCCATCTAATCTTTTATTTTATTATAACAGCGAATTCATCTACCGTAGGACATCGTTCTCGTTACTCACGACGATCAACAATCCGGTATCAGGCAAGTGAAACTTGCCAACACCTCTTAGGGCCATGTTTTGGGCCAATTCTTTGTACTAGCGTGAAAGAGACTAGATCGTGAAATGATAGCGATCTAGGCGCAACTTTGAGACCTAGCTTGACAACGAAGCTAGATCCGACACCTTGACATATCATTCATGCATTGATAATTGCCATGTTTAAATTCCTTAAGCTGTACGCACTTGAATTGTTAACTGCCATGCATTGCATCTTACATGTCATCCTAGTTAAACTTGCATCGTAGCACACGCTACACTACATGTACAAAATCCATGTTTCCGTGTTACCGGCTAGGCACCCGTTATGCGGGCATAACCCTACGCCATCCGTGTTAAAAACACTTCCTGGCTCGTGATCCAGAAGCGAGCATTCCGTGTTCGGGGGTAATGCCCTGGCTCGACACACGTGGAGGGGTAGGGATAAACGGTCACTTGAGCGTAAGAGTTGGCCCGTACAGCCACTCTAGCCAAAGGGCGGAATCTCTGTGCACGACGTGATTACAATTTCAGTACTTGTCTTTTACTTGTTTACTTGCCATGCCATGTCATTTGTCATTTTATATCCATGTCATACTTTACTTTAGAACTGCTAGGTTTCTTTACTTTTATAGTCTCCTTGCACAAGTCTTTTTAGACTTGCTGACATGTGCCCCTTCTCTTTGGGTGACGCATGTTAGTTGCTGAGCCAGAGACAGTTGCGGAGGGTGACGAGTTCGTGGAGTTCGTGCCCGAACCTGTTGGTGACGTGGAGTACGAAGATACCGGTGATCAATCTTAGAGATCTTCCGTACTTTTCTTTGTTAGCTGTGGTTGTCGGTGAGTAGCACCGTTTTGTTAGTTTCTTTTGGCCATGCTGGGCCTTGTTCTTTTGACTCTTTTGTTGCCTGGTGGCATTTCTGGTTGTGGACTTTTGTTGGACTATGAGTTGAATGAATGCTATATTATCCGCCTCTTTTGCTATTATTATTATTGTTGTTCTGAGTCACATTACAGGGACCTGCTACTTCGTTTTATTGACGCTTATCGGACTTGCGGCTTTGCAGCTTCAAGTCCGTGCGGACCTTCTCACGCTTCGCCTCCATGTTTTTGGGAAGCGGGGCGTGACAGGTTTCTTTGGTGGCCCATGCAGGTCCAATTTTTTTTCTGTAACTGTGACTTAATCAGAATAACAATAAGAATTATAGAAGGTCCAATAAAAAAAATTCAATACCGTGCCTTAGGCAAAGAGTCTGATTTGTTTCGTTTTCCTATGTCAATAGATGGCTGGAAGACGGAATACCCGTGCTGGTGGTGGTGTGCCCCCTCGCGACTAGGAGCCGGACCGAGAGCCCACCACCGGGGAGATGATGAGGATGATGCATCAGATGATGCAGGTGCAGCAAGGAATTCTGCAGACTGTCCGGAATGTTCCGCCTGCTCGTGCAGCGCCGGCTGTCCAGGCTGCTCCTCGCTTCGAGCCCGGAGCGAAGCAATTTCGGGAGCTGGGTCCCGCTTACTTCGATGGGACCGAGGGACCCCTGGCTGCAGATGAGTGGACCAGGAACATGGAAGACAATTTGAAGATGTCGAAGGTCGACCCGACTGGATGGGTTGATCTGGCAAAGCGGCAGCTGAAGGACAACGCGCGGAACTGGTGGGACGCCGAGGAGGAGTTGCTGGAGGAGCCGATTTCTTGGACTACCTTCAAGTCCAGGTTTGATGAGGAATATTTTCCTAAGGCCGCACGGAGGGAGATGGCTCAGCGCTTCATTGACTTGAAGCAGGGAAATTTGACGGTGGATCAGTACCACCAGGAATTTACGAGGCTGAGTCGGTTTGCACCGAAGATGGTGCAGGATGCGGAGGAGAGAGCCCAGAGGTTTCTGCAGGGTCTTTCGTTGGATCTGCAGAGCTATGTCACTTCTTCTGATGCGGAGACTTACCAGAAGGTTCTGATTGCGGTGAAGAGGCAGGAGAGGATTGTAAATCAGAAGAGGGGACAGATTTCTGGCACTGGGAAGAGGCCTATGGAGCAGGCCAGAGCAGTGGTGAGACTGGGGCACGGGCCCAATCAGCCTGTGCAGTTCAAGAGGCCTGGAGGACCTTCTACTTTGAAGACTTGCAATTTCTGTGGCAAGACGGGGCATATCAAGGATCAGTGCCGGAAGATGCTGGGGCAGTGTTTAGTTTGTGGTGATCTTGCGCACACCATGAAGGATTGCCCGAGGTCGAAGCAGCCGTGGAGGGCACCTGTTGCAGCTCAGCCGTTGCAGCAGAGGGCACCTATTCCTGCTGGTCGTGGAGCGCCTCTCGTTCCGCAGAGGCAGGCGTTTCAGCAGGCTGTCCAGCCGAGACGACAGGCGTTTCTGATGACTGCTGCTGAGACCGAGACGCTGGATGAGGTTATCGCAGGTAACTTTCTAACTAGCTGTTCCTTTCTTAGTTAGTTTGGTTGTTAGATATGACTAGTTGTCTGCATATGTTTGTTTGATAAAATAGAATTTGATTGTTAGACTGTCCGTTAGGTGTGATCTTGGTCTGCGCTTTTCCTGCACGAGTTCTCTTTGACTCTGGTGCATCCATGTGCATCATTTCTCGGAGCTTCGTGGAGAGGCATTCCTTGTCGACTTCCTCTCTTCCCCAGAGTTGGAACATCGTCACAGGGAATGGCGTGATCTCGGTGCATTTTGGGTGCAATTCCTGCCCGTTGGTGGTCTGTGGACACGAGCTGTATGCTGACTTTATTGTCCACGACATCATCAACTATGATGCTGTGCTTGGGATGGATTGGCTTGCAAGCTTCTACGCTACGATCGACTGTCGGAGGAAGAAGGTGGTGTTCGAGATTCCCGGACATCCAGTGTTTGAGTTCAGCCGTGGTAGCAGTTCGCTTGGTCCGGTCAGGTTTCGGGCCAAGCCGGTGGAGGCTGTGGCCATGCTGATGGAGCAGGATAGGCCTGCTGTGGTGCGTGAATTTGATGACGTCTTCCCCGAGGAGATGTCTGGTCTGCCGCCCGATCGAGCTCTAGAGTTTTCGATTGACCTGATTCCGGGAGCGCAGCCCATTTCGAAGGCACCTTATCGTATGGCTCCAGCGGAATTGGAGGAGTTACGGAAGCAACTGGACGAGCTTTTGCAGAAGGGTTACATAAATCCCAGTGTGTCTCCGTGGGGAGCACCGGTCCTGCTGGTGAAGAAGAAGGACGGTTCGCGTCGCATGTGCGTGGATTACCGAGGGCTGAATGCGGTGACTGTAAAGAATAAGTACACATTGCCGCGGATTGATGATATTTTTGATCAGCTCGGAGGATCGAGGGTATTCTCCAAATTGGACCTGAGGAGTGGATATCACCAGCTGAAGGTGAGGAAGGAGGACACTCCGAAGACGGCGTTCAGGACGAAGTATGGTCACTACGAGTTCGTGGTTATGCCTTTTGGTGTGACCAACGCGCCCGCAGTATTTATGAACCTGATGAATTTGATCTTCTACGACTATTTAGATAAGTTTGTCGTTATTTTCATTGACGACATTCTGATCTATTCTAAGTCAGAAGAGGAGCATGCGTCGCACTTGAGGACGGTATTGGAAATTCTGAGGAGGCATCGGTTGTATGCCAAGTATTCGAAGTGCGAGTTCTGGCTGGATAGAGTGGCTTTTCTGGGGCATGTGGTGACTGGTGATGGGATTTCAGTGGATCCCGAGAAGATCAAGGCCATCAGAGAGTGGCCTGTTCCACAGTCAGTATCTGAGATCAGGAGTTTCCTTGGGCTTGCAGGATATTATCGGCGTTTCATTAAGGATTTCTCCCGGATTGCCGAACCGATGACTAAACTGACGAGGAAGGATATACCGTATGTTTGGTCCGATGCTTGTGAGGAGGATTTTTCTGTTCTGAAGGAGAGATTGACGACTGCACCGGTTCTAGCAGTGCCTGATCGTAGTGGAGGATTAAAGATCTTTTGTGATGCGTCTGGCAAGGGTCTCGGTTGTGTGTTGCACCAGCATGGGCATGTGGTTGCGTATGCTTCTCGTCAGCTCAAGACTCATGAGAAGAATTACCCGACGCACGATTTGGAGTTGGCTGCAGTCGTGTTTGCACTCAAGATTTGGAGGCACTTCCTGCTGAGTGAGAAGGTGAAAATCTTCACCGATCACAAAAGCTTGAAGTACATTTTTACACAGAAGGAGCTCAACATGCGACAGCGTCGATGGTTAGAGCTCATGACAGACTATGAGATTGATTTGCAGTATCACCCGGGAAAAGTGAATGTGGTTCCTGATGCGTTGAGTAGGCTTCCAGCAGTGATGATGTTGACTGCACAGTGGAGGTTGCAGCAGGATTTCTGTGAGTCTGGTATTGAGATTGTACTTCCTGGAGAGGCTTCGTCGTTGATGTGTATGCAGATACAGTCGACGATCGTGGATCGGATCAAGGCAGGTCAGGCTGGAGATTCGAAGCTGAAGAGGATCCGTGAGCAGGTAGAAGCCGGTCTGCGGACTGACTTTCGGATTCATGAGGATGGCTCGCTGAGGTATGGAGCCAGAGTTTGTGTGCCAGCTGGAGATATCAGAGAGGAGTTATTAGTTGAGGCACATAGCTCGCCGTATTCTGTGCATCCTGGTGGCACCAAGATGTATCAGGATCTTCGTCTGAACTATTGGTGGCATGGCATGAAGCGAAGTGTGGCACGGAGCGTTGCCAAGTGTTTGGTCTGTCAGCAGGTTAAGGCGGAACATCAGTGTACGGCAAGGTTGCTACAACCGCTTCTGATTCCGGAGTGGAAGTGGCAACACATCACTATGGACTTCGTGACTGGACTACCTCGGAGTCCGAAGCAGAATGATGCGATTTGGGTGATCGTAGACCGATTGACCAAATCCGCGCACTTTATTCCCTTCCGAGTAGGACAATCCACTGAGGTACTGGCAAGGAGATATATGGAGGTAAATCCATTTACTTTCCATTTTTATTTCCTTTTCCTAGAATAGTTAGTGATGTAACGTGTTCGTGCAGGAGATCGTTCGACTGCATGGAGTCCCTGTGAGTATCGTGTCGGACAGAGACACGAGATTCACATCTCAGTTTTGGCAGAGTCTGCAGAAGAGCTTGGGTACGAGTCTGAGTTTCAGTACGGCGTACCACCCACAGACGGACGGCCAATCAGAGAGGACGATTCAGATCTTGGAGGACATGCTGAGGGCGTGTATGTTGGACTTCAAGGGTTCTTGGGAGGATCATCTCCACCTTGTAGAGTTTGCCTACAATAACAGCTACCAGGCGAGTATTGGCATGGCACCATTTGCCGCGCTATACGGGAAGAAATGTCGTTCGCCACTAAGCTGGGATGACATTGGAGATCGGGAGCTGTTGGGGCCTGAGATGATCGTGGAAGCTGTGGATGTTGTGAGGAACATTCGTGAGAAGCTGAGGATCGCGCAGGACCGTTTCAAGCATTGGGCAGATGCTAAACGGAGGCCTTTGGAGTTTCGGCCTGGAGACCATGTCTTTCTGAAGATTTCCCCGAACCGCGGAGTTATCCGATTTGGAAAGAGAGGCAAGCTGAGTCCGAGGTACATTGGGCCGTTTGACATCCTGGAGAGAGTTGGTGAGGTGGCTTATCGCTTGGCGTTGCCACCGTCACTGGAGGGAGTTCACGACGTATTCCACGTATCTCAGCTACGTCGATACGTCAGTGATCCGTCCCATGCTGTGGATTTCTCAGAGATCACGGTTCGTCCGGATCTTACCTATGACCAGCAGCCAGTTGATATTTTGGATCGACGGCAGAAGCAACTGAGGAATAAGACCGTCGACTTGGTTCGAGTGCAGTGGCGGCATGGTTCACCTGGTGAGTCCACCTGGGAGCGTGAGGATGATATGAGAGAGCGCTTCCCGCACTTGTTTTCGAGTAGTGGCTGATGTTGATTCCGAGGACGGAATCATTCAAAAGGTGGGGAGGATGTAACGACCGGTGTTTGTAATAAATATACTTTATCTGATTAATGTTGAATTTCTCCTCCTTGTATGTTTTTCTCGATTAAATCCTCATATTTTAGCTTAATAACGCCGTAATTATAGGGTTTGGACGATCCTAGAAGCCATAGAATCTTTCCCGAAGTTTCGCGCTTCGTTTCGGCACTTCTGGTGCATCTTAGCTGATTCACGAAGGAGAACCAACTGACTAGAATGAGACCTAGTCGGTCGGCAATCCTTCATGGACCGACTAGTTCAACATATTAAAAATAGCTGAGTTACTGTCTGTCATTAGTCGGTCTAAGTTCAACCTTCGACCGACTAGTTCTCAAACTAGTCGGTCAAGCATTGTACTCAGACTGACTAATTCTGAGTTTCACTGAATAGTAGAGTTACTGTTTGTCGTTAGTCGGTCTAAGAACAATTTCCGACCGACTAGGTTGCAAACTAGTCGGTCAGCTGTTGTTCTTCAACCGACTAGTTCTTGTACAGTCCTTTCTACAGTAGTTACTGTAAAATTTTAGTCGGTTAAGAGTTGCTCTTCAACCGACTAGTTCTAATTCTTATCTTTTAGCTTTTGGTTGCCTTTTAGTCGGTCTACGTTAGGTGACCGACCGACTAGTTCTTAAACTAGTCGGTCAACCACTCTTCTTTGACCGACTAGTTGACCTCGAAACCCTAGATCTGTTTTTAGCCGCCGTTTTTATTTCTATTTAATCCGTCGATTCTATCATTCTTCATTCATTCTTCCTGAGCTAAGATCATTCTCAGATCATCCCTAATCTTCCCCAAAACATTTCTTTCACCCTCGGAGGTTATTTCTCGCCGAATCTTGCGCCGGTTACCGATCTAGGTCACCGAGATCCCGTTTTCGGCCGTAGTTCCCAGGATCGTTCTTCGTCACCAAATCTAGATTCGTTTTGGTGTCTTCCATCTGCTGCTCTACGGTTAGTAATCTTGATCATGTAATCTCTATTAACCCACACCGTAAATTAGAAACCCTAAATTAAAAATGGATTACTAGACATAGGATTCCATTGTAAAACGATTTAGAACTTCCATCTTATCTTTTATTTTATTATAACAGCGAATTCATCTACCGTAGGACATCGTTCTCGTTACTCACGACGATCAACAATCCGGTATCAGGCAAGTGAAACTTGCCAACACCTCTTAGGGCCATGTTTTGGGCCAATTCTTTGTACTAGCGTGAAAGAGACTAGATCGTGAAATGATAGCGATCTAGGCGCAACTTTGAGACCTAGTTTGACAACGAAGCTAGATCCGACACCTTGACATATCATTCATGCATTGATAATTGCCATGTTTAAATTCCTTAAGCTGTACGCACTTGAATTGTTAACTGCCATGCATTGCATCTTACATGTCATCCTAGTTAAACTTGCATCGTAGCACACGCTACACTACATGTACAAAATCCATGTTTCCGTGTTACTGGCTAGGCACCCGTTATGCGGGCATAACCCTACGCCATCCGTGTTAAAAACACTTCCTGGCTCGTGATCCAGAAGCGAGCATTCCGTGTTCGGGGGTAATGCCCTGGCTCGACACACGTGGAGGGGTAGGGATAAACGGTCACTTGAGCGTAAGAGTTGGCCCGTACAGCCACTCTAGCCAAAGGGCGGAATCTCTGTGCACGACGTGATTACAATTTCAGTACTTGTCTTTTACTTGTTTACTTGCCATGCCATGTCATTTGTCATTTTATATCCATGTCATACTTTACTTTAGAACTGCTAGGTTTCTTTACTTTTATAGTCTCCTTGCACAAGTCTTTTTAGACTTGCTGACATGTGCCCCTTCTCTTTGGGTGACGCATGTTAGTTGCTGAGCCAGAGACAGTTGCGGAGGGTGACGAGTTCGTGGAGTTCGTGCCCGAACCTGTTGGTGACGTGGAGTACGAAGATACCGGTGATCAATCTTAGAGATCTTCCGTACTTTTCTTTGTTAGCTGTGGTTGTCGGTGAGTAGCACCGTTTTGTTAGTTTCTTTTGGCCATGCTGGGCCTTGTTCTTTTGACTCTTTTGTTGCCTGGTGGCATTTCTGGTTGTGGACTTTTGTTGGACTATGAGTTGAATGAATGCTATATTATCCGCCTCTTTTGCTATTATTATTATTGTTGTTCTGAGTCACATTACAGGGACCTGCTACTTCGTTTTATTGACGCTTATCGGACTTGCGGCTTTGCAGCTTCAAGTCCGTGCGGACCTTCTCACGCTTCGCCTCCATGTTTTTGGGAAGCGGGGCGTGACAGCGCCAATTCATGCCACCGGTGCCTTTCCCTCAACGGCTAGCTAGAGCCAAGATCGAGAAGAGGCTAGCCAAGTTCCTCGAATACTTGAGAGGGGTGAGCCTCAATATCCCTTTCCTTGATGCCATAGTGGAAATCCCATCCTACGTGAAGTTCTTAAAGGACTTGATTACGGGAAGGAAAAGGAAAGAGAAGATCATGCTCGCGGAACAAGGAACTTGGTTTACTAGGAAGGAAAATGAGCCCGCCAAATTTAAAGATCCCGGGAGCTTCCGGATTCCTTGCACACTCGGAGGTGTCCCCTTACAAAAGCATTGGTTTAGTTGGACGCTAGTGTGAGCCTCATGCCTCTCACCATGTTCCGGAAGTTGAACACCGGCACGGATTTAAAGCCGACGACATGAGGATTCAACTCGCGGACGGTCAGATCACTAGGCCGGTTGGGATCGCGGAGAACATCCCACTCCAAGTTCTGGGAGGCATATACTTGCCTTGTGATTTTGTGATCATGGATATCAAGGAGGAGGGTGACACATCGCTCATACTTGGACGCCCATTCCTCGCCACCGCCGGTGTAATCGTCGATGTGCGGGAAGGGACTCTTACCTTGAACGTCGGCAACATTGAAGTCGAGCTCCATATACCAAAGGCTATGAAGCACATGCCATATCATGAGGAGCTAGATTATTTGGACCTCCTTGACGAGGTTATAGAAGAGGCTATCCCCTACTCCATCGGTGCACTCCATGATGACGGCTTTGAAGAAAGCCAAGATTTGCGCGAAGAAGAGACATTGGAGGACTCTCCCAATAGCTCCACGGCAAATGATAATGGCGACACTAATGTCGCGAGAATATGGGAGCTTTGCAAGCTCTCGACATTGAAGAGTCCAAAGAAAGCTCCACCGATTCGAAGATCGGTGTCACCGGCGAAGTCAAAGACCGGAACAAGCTCTAGCTTGGGGGATCCATCCCCCAACATTGCCCATGATGAAGGAGCACTGAGGAAGGCCACACACCACCACGATCCAAATCCGAGCGGTCTTCCCGGTAAATTCGACGGGTGCATCTCATATGCACCCAACATCCCGCGCTAGATTGAAAATCCAAAGGGTTCGAGCTCAAGACCTTAAACAAGCGCTTGTCAGGAGGCAACCCGATGGTTTTTGCATTCTTTTTATTTTGGTTTTTATTTTTGTTTTAGACTTTGTTAGTGTTTAGAGACTTTTTGCCCATAAAAATCGTGACAACGGGTCCTATTTTTCATAACAGGAGAAGGAAAGAAAGAGATCAATCATAAGAGGATGATAGAGGCAAAGAAGAGCGCTCCAGGAATGCGCTCGAGGCTTAGGAGGAGGAAGAAACCAACTGGAGAAAGAAAAACAGAGAGTAGAGCGAAAATGGAGCCCCGAAGCAGAAAACAGCACGTCACTCGGTCGAGCAAAGGACCCCACTCGGCCGAGTGGGGCACCAACCAGGGAAGTCTGCGGAACCAACTCTCTGTCTTTTTTGTGCATTTCAGTATTAACTGCCACTCGGCCGAGTACGTTTAGTCACTCGGCTGAGTGAAACGGATACCCTCCTAGGGTGAAAAATTGCCGAGTGGCACTGCCACTCGGCCGAAGGAGTTTTCTCCCTTCGGCCGAGTGAACAAAAGCCACTCGGCTGAGTCGTAAGTGGGAACGATATTTTCATAATTTCTTTTGTTTACGCACTCGGCCGAGTGACATTTCCACTCGGCCGAGTCGTAACAATTTATATATAAGATCGGGAGCGGGCGCGATTTTCTAAAACCCCAAAATCCCCCGATTTCGCCCGAGCTTTCGCACTGCTTCGCATCCCTCGCCTGCTGCGACATCATCTGTGCCCGAATCACCCCTGACCGACCCAAGACCGACCTCCCCTCCCCACTCCGACCGCCGGCCACCTTCCACCTCGCCGGCGCCGCCTTGGTTTTCCCCCTATCGCCTCGGTTTGCCCCGATATCCTATTTTCTCCTTGTTTCTCTCGATCCGTAGACCCGTTGAGCCCAAAAATCAAATTAATTCTTTTATCTATCTATTATAACCTATCTCCCCCATGTATTTCGAATATTATTCGCTGATATTATTGTTTGATTTACAGGCTATCTTGGGGGAGCTTTGGGGAGCTCTTGGACGCGCTTTTAGCTCCACGGAGGCGGTGTTCTTTGCACTCATTGGCTGATTTGCTCTCGCGGTGTGTTCAGGTACATTCGTTCCATTATTTAGCACGCCGCATATTATTTTTGTTGGGTGAGCACTCGCGGCACACATGCCGCCCCGTACTAGGCCACGCACACGGGGATCCGCCCCCAAGCGGAGGCGGACTGATGACCCCGGTCCCTCTCACGCTAGGGATGACTCCCCTCCACCTAGCCCACCACCACCCACACAGCCTATCCCAGCCGATCATGTCCCTCCACCTGCTCCCGCCGTCGGGCTGCTGGGGATCACGTTCAGAAACGACGCACATCGCGTCCGATTTGAGCGTATCGCCCAGTGCTCGATAGTGCCATCTAGGTTCGCACATTTAGCAGACCTTGATCGCCTAGGGGTACTAGAGGGGCTACTCACGTTGTACGACAATGTGGGATGTCGTGATTTTCTTGCTGTGTCGGTGGATACCTATATCCGTCCGACACTAGAGGTCCTGAGCTCGATTGACCGGACTGCTGGGGGATGCACATTCCACCTTATGGATCGAGAGTGCGAGGTCACTCTCGACATGCTTCGTGCGTTCTTCCAGTGGCCCGCTGTCCCTATCACCGACCGTGCCTACGCGCCCACGAACATCCCACCACCGTCGTTCGACACTTCCACGTTCTGGACACGGATCACGGTTTCACCACTTGGCTTTGACCCTAGTAGGGCCAAGGCCTCGGCCATCCTGCACCCCTGCCTCTGCATTGCCCAGTGCCTTATGGCGACCACCTTTCTAGCGAGGTATGAGCCTGGGACGATGTCTATGCCTGAGCTCTACATGCTCTACACGATGACTCGCCCTAGAGCTCTGGATAGGGGTAGCGACGACCTGGTCCCCGCCGTTGAGATCGATATTGCTAGCTGGTTTTTAGACCGCATCATCATTTCGATGGGCGCTCGCTCACCTATTTACTTCGGCAGTCTGATTACTCTGTTAGCCCTGATGACCGGCGTGGACCTACCTGACGACCTTCGACGAGCCCCGGGCCCCACTGCACTATCGATAGACGTTATGGCCCGGATGAAGATGCTTCGTCCCCACGGCCAGCGGCACTGGGTGTGGTTGCACGGTCCCTTTAGTGCCGATTACATGATCCTCCCGAGCCCCTCTCGGACACATATTGGACCGGCCCACGAGGATTGGATCCCAGCGATGGATCTCCTCATCCCAGCTGCCTACGTACTTGAGGCTGAGCATGCTGAGCAGGCACCCCCTGCACCCCCTGCACCTCCTGCTGACCCCGTGATCCCTCAGCCCGCGCCCGCACTAACTGCACCTCCCGACACTTCTGTCCCCACTTCTGTCAGTGTCGGGAATACCCTTGCTGAGTCGTCCACCACGTCCAGCACCACCGCTGCCACTGCTGTGCCTATCTCGGTTGAGCCTATTTCCTCACTTCTTCCTGAGCGTCCACCCACTATCCTTGAGAGCGGTGAGTCTTCCTTCTTTGCCGTTGTGGAGACCCTGTTTAGTTTACTGTCCGCTGGGGTGCCACCTTTTGGTCCTTACGCTTCCTCCCCAGTGGTCGACCCTTCTCTCTCCACCGCAGCTGTCCTTTCCGAGAGTGTCGTGACGTCTGTCCCCACACCTGTGTCACTGACCTCTCTTGCTTCCTCGTCGCCGATTTTGTCTTCCACCACCGCTGCTGCTGCTCCATCCCAGCCTGCGTCCCAGCCTCACACTGAGGCTGGGCATCCACTACCGAGCGCAACACCCCTTCCATGCTACCATGCTGGCCCCATCCTATACGCTTCCCGTGTCAGACAGCCCCGTCATTCACAGCCTAGACCTGTTCGTCCCTCCGCTCCACCACCCCCTGACACTCTACTTCAGAGCAGTCGTGCTCTTGAGGGGGGCAGTGAGTGGACTCAGAGGTGACTTTAGGGCTCTCTCTGCCACGGTCAGTACCGTGCAGTCCCGCGTCGCCATGCTTCCTGATATTCAGGCTTGCCTGAATCAGATCCTGGCGCGAATGCCTCCACTACACCCACCCACCCAGCAGACACCTCGACCACCTCCACCTCCACCACAGGACGGAGATGGTGCAGCACCACCAGCTTAGGCACACTCTTGATGCCATTGATCCTTTTTATCATTATGCTGCACATTCTCTGCTGGTCCTGTCGATATATTTTTGCCCCCTCCTCCCCTCACTATTTTGGTCCCTGTTCTGATCACATCATTTTATATCTTTTTTGGGGAGAGAGGGAGAGTATTTTTGGTGACACATTACCTGCATCACTCTGATCTTTGCATGCATCATTCACATCCGCATCATATTTTCTGTTTATTTTTCCCTTTTTTATCATGCATGCATCCTCACCTACCCCACCCATTACCCGTCTCTCGGTGTGCCACACTTTGCACATTGAGGACACTGTGCACTTTAGCTTGGGGGAGTGAGTTCTCACAC
This sequence comes from Scilla litardierei, assembly GCA_030789695.1. Classification (NCBI taxonomy): domain Eukaryota; kingdom Viridiplantae; phylum Streptophyta; class Magnoliopsida; order Asparagales; family Asparagaceae; genus Scilla; species Scilla litardierei. The sequence goes on from CM061134.1 coordinate 119,016,563, forward strand.
TTTTTGCTTTTATCACCTTTATTTTTAGTTTTTTCACGTTTTTTCCGCTTTTGCACCCATTTTTCATCACTTTTTCTTTTTTTACCATGCATCACGTTTTTCTTATTTTCTTTGTGTGCTGCATTGTAAATAATTCTGTTTTCTTTTATCTTTATTTCTTTCATCTTTTGCTAGAGATGACTTTTCTGTGATGACGATGACGTGATGTTAGCTTTTCTCTATATGCATGCTAATTTTGTCATGTCATAGCTTTTGTTTCTGATATCATATGCTATGCTCTGCTTTGCATTTAGAAATAGTAACCCGCTTCTTTTTCCATATGAAAATGGATGAAATTCTACTATTAGCTGATGTCTGATAATTCATATGTATGCTATCGTAGAAAACACACCAAGATTCACACATTGATTGCTTATATCTGGAGTACTGCTTTCTTTTCTCATATCACTTCTTATTGCATAATTTGTACGCTTCACTTCAGGTTAATTGAATGTTTGCTAGCATTGATATATCTGGACTAGTTTGCTTTTTGAGATTAAACTGAGTAGATTAAATTACCCTGCTAAAGTTGTCATGCACGTCCTATAGAGTGAACCGAGAGATACATTTATTTCTTTCTCCACATATCTTGAACATTATTTCTCTATTTTAAATTCATTGGTGAATCTCCCCTTAGAAATTCTATTATTGGCTTTCCCCCGTTATTATATCCATGCTCCAAATTCCCCAAAACCAAAAGAAAAAAATACTTGTATATCCTTCGCTTTTGATTTGGGATCATTTGTGTATATATGTTATTTGAAAAAAAAGAGAGAATAAGAAAAATATTTGAGAAAAAGAAAAGAAAAGAGAAAAGAAGTTCGAAAACGATCCCATCTCATACCCTTTCTCTCTTTCTGCCCTCTTTTGCTTTTTTTTATTTCTTTGACTTTTGGAGCTTCAAAAGAAACGGAGAATGTAAATATTGTTTTGTTTATGCCACCACGCTTATGGATAAGCTTGGGGGAGATGATCCAATGATGTGTGAGAGAGCGACTACTTGACGGTGCATGACAACCTAGGCTAAGTAATATTTTATACTCGGTGAGATTGCTAAAGTTTCACGAAATCCAGAAATCTACGCTTAGCATTCATTTCATGAAAACCACGCTTTTCTATTCTTACTACTCTATTGTGTGATATCTCTTATACTCCTTATAGAAAGCATTCAATTGAAAAGTGTGTGATCTACGATTTTGTATACCGCTTTAGATGCTTCAGACGATGTTAATTCTAGAATTTTTCCATTTTTCATGCTATATTGATATTCTTGGGTTTTCTATTTCAAATGCACCATTATACTATGATATCGAGATAAAAGACTTTGACATATGTTTTACATTCGATGTGTGCTATATGAGTAAGCAAAACCCACGTCCTGAGAAAAATGATCTAGCAGCTTCCTTCTTCGTTTTCTATTTTGTTTTTCTCTTTTCATTTTCCGCTTTTCCATCGTTTCTCTTATCTTTATCCACCGGGTTCGCTTTTTACTCATCTTCCTCGAGGACGTGTAAGAGGTAAGCTTGGGGATTTTGATCACTCCATATTTTACACCTTTTTCCTGCATGTTTGCATGCCATTTTGATCGCTCGTATCGCGTTTTTCACGATTATTCGACAATATTGCGATGCTTTTCACGATTTCTTGTTTTTGTCGAATTTCAGGAGATTTGGAGCGATTTGGAGTGATTCTGAGATGCACCCACTCCGGAGTGTCACCCGTGACTCTTTCAAGGGGAATTCTGCGATTGGAGAGGAGTGGAAGAAGAAAGAACGTTGTAGGAGTGACGAGGAAGCAAAAATATGAAGATTGGGTATTTTCAGCATGCCACTCGGCCGAGTGAAGGAGTCACTCGGCCGACCATCGACAGCCCACTCGGCCGACCAGATCGGACACGCAGCAGATTGAATATCAGCGTGCACTCAGTCGAGCATCGCCAGACCACTCGACCGAGCACGGAGACACCACTCGCCCGAGTGGCATCAAGACGATGGCAAGCCAAAATCCCGAAGTTACTGTAATATGTCAGTCAGCTCCCGAGTTCCGACTCGGCCGAATGAAGAAATCACATCGACCGAGTGAAGAAAGTCACTCGGCCGAGTGACTCCCGAGGAGACGACCCCCAAAAGTCCAAAATTACTGGAATCCGTCATGGTCCGTCACTCGGCCGAGTGACAATTGTCACTCGGCCGAGTGAGCCGCGCTGCCTGAAGCGTAAAGTGCGATTTTCAAGCTGCGCAGGGGCAATTTTGTTAACGTTTTTTGGGCGATTTTGGGGGGTATTTAACCCCGGTTTTTAACCTAGTTTAGAGAGCTTTTCTCATACTTTTGGCAGCCTTTTTAGAATACGTGTTAGGAGATTAGATTTAGTTCTTTTGGAGAAAGATAAAAGTGCTATTTTGTTGGATGCTATTAAAAATTCATTGGGTTGTCTCTCTTTCTATTAAAAATCTCATTTTTATTGATATATTGTCTATTGCAATGAATTCTATTGTTTTTATTATTGAATTTATAATGATTTGCACTATGAATTGTGAGTAGTTTTATCGTCTTAGGGCGTAGGGATGAACCCTACGAATCCTATTTCTAATTTGTGATGAATTGGTGAAATTATTGCTAGAATTGATTAGGGTTAGTTTGGGATCGATTTAATACGAATAGCTAGGGATTCATACCGATTGGGATTTGCAAGAGATTGGATCCCAACTCGATAGGAAGCCCTAGAAATTCGAATTAGGCTACAATTGGGATTCTCTGGAATCGGTTTGCAAGAGATTGGACCGAAACTAGGGGTTTCGATTGCAATTCTATACCAATACCTGTTTGCAAGAGATTGGACGGGTAGGAACTATCCCAACCTAGATCGTAGCTCGAGTTTGCACGAGAGTGGGCTCGAGATACGATTGGACGATGATGTTGTTCTTCACGCTAGCTTGCCTAGGTTAGGGTTTGCAAGAGATTGGACCCTACCCTAGGTTTGCTATAGACCGGCAATAGCGAGAGAGCGTGAGCTTGGTTCTACATTTAGTTGCAACTAGTTCACCTGAATTTCAAGTCTAGCAATTGTGAAACCTACGAATCACAATGACGAGATACGGTTTGTAGCGGGGATTCCCTATCCCGAGGCGTTTTTATTAATTTGATATTTTCTTTACAAAATTGAACGACTGTGACCGCTTTATTGCGAATATTTCTCGACTGTTCTTATAGCCAGGTGAATTGAAGAAGACACCGTCATTTGCCCTCCTCGTGTTCGATACCCGCTCGCCGCTACACCGTGCGCTTGCGGTAAGACTAGCGAGTCCCGTCCCGGGTGTGCATCCGGGATGTCGATCAGGAGTCCCCCCCAGCCTTAAGGATGGTCTGCAGGTCGACCCGCTGGGGGAGTTTCCCCCAGCCTTATGGTCGGTCCAGTGACCAGCCAGTTGGGGAAGTTGCCCACAGCCTTACGATCGGTCGGGTCGGTCAGCCAGCTGGGGGAGCTACCCCCATGCTTATGGTTTGATTGATGGACCGGCCTGCTGAGGGAGTTTCCCCCAGCCTTATGGTCAGTCGGGTGATCGGCATGCTGGGGGAGTTGCCCCCCAGCCTTACAGTCGATCAGTGGCTCGGCCCGCTGGGGGAGTTGCCCCAGCCTTACGGTCAACCCGTCGATATGTTTGCTAGGAAGGGGGTTTGTCCCCGGCTGGGCCCTTAAAGCAGCTAGATGCGAAAAGAGCGTCTTCATTTATGATCACTTTCTCCTTTCAATACACTCGCTTAGATAGGGGGAGGGGGAAAATATTATTCATACTCACTGATAGTACTTGCGGAGGTGCTCCGCGTTCCAGGTGTGAGTTAAGGCCTTCGCTCCTAGGGTGGTGAGTGGGTAGATCGCAGGGCAGAGGACCTCAGTGACCTTATAGGTCCCTTCCCATTTAGCGACAAGCTTCCCTTTGCGGGCGACTTCTGGGTTGAAGATCGCTTTCCTGAGGACCAGATCTCCTTGGTGAAAGCTTCTTTCTCGGACCCGGGAGTTGTAGTAGCGGGCCACCCTTTTTTTGTTGGACGATCGAGGCCAGGGCCTGATCTCGCTATTCACCCACGAGCTCCAGGCTTAGCTCCAAGCCTTTCGAGTTTTTCTCGTCGTCAAAATGTTTGATGCGAAGGGACTCCTCGCCTACCTCAACGGACACCACCGCTTCGGCGCCGTATGCAAGCATGAAGGGGGTCTCTCCCGTGGCTTGCTTATGGGTTGTCAGGTATGACCAAAGTATCCCAGGAAGTTCCTCCGGCCACTTACCCTCTGCTTCCATCACTTTCTTGTGAAGTGGTTCGATGATGCATTTGTTGGCGGCTTCGGCCATTCCATTAGTCTGTGGATGCACCACGGAGGCAAACAATAGTTTGATCTTCCAATCCACGCAGAAATCTTTGAACCCCGCGGAATCGAACTGCTTCCCATTGTTAGTGACGATGGACCGAGGTATCCTGAACATGGAGATGATGGAGTTCCATACGAAGCTCTTCGACTTCTTCCAAGTTATGGATGCCAGTGGTTCGGCCTCGATCCACTTGGTGAAGTAATCCACCGCTACAATTAGGTACTTCCTCTGCCCTTTCCCGGAGGTGAAGGGACCAAGGATGTCCAGCCCCACTTAGCAAAGCTGACGGGGCTGATTATCGGGACGAGCTCTGACGTGCCCCGCCACGCCGGCGGTGGTGTGCCGTGTGGCAGCGGGGGCAGGGTTTAGATATTTGTAACCGCAAGCGCACGGTGTTGTAGTGTGGCTTGGGGGTCGAACACAGGGAGGCTAGGATGTGCTTGTGTCAAGGAGGACCAAAATCACCCCGTGGGCGAGCTAGCCCGAATCGGTTGATGGGTTGTCACGGAAGAGTAATGCAAGGTATGAACAATAAGAAATAAACCCGGGACTTTGGTTTCCACTCCAACGAGCGACTCTCGCCGATACGGCCTACGGGTAGGATGGCGATCAGAATTAGGGTCTAATGGTGAGACGTTGTCTCTGAAAGTGGTACCGGCATCCCATGGGCCCGATATTCCGGTCGGTGCCCAGGATGATACACCGGACTTCCCGGATTTGATCAGTGGGCACTCCCGTGTCCATTAACACTGATCGATTTCGGGAGCACTAAGCTCACAACGATAACTCCCAACGTCTCATCCTGCCGCTCACGCGTGCTAGGATTCGGCGTCTACGCTAAGGGCGTGAGCTATGGCTAGGGAGTCAACCGCCAAGTTTATTCCACCTTGGCCCAACGGTCAAAGGCGGTCTTTTTCCCGCCGATGACAATGAAACACACCGCGTAACCGTTAGATTCCTAATCCCTATCGATTTCCTAACCCTATGGACGCATCGGGAAGAGCCCCCGAAGGGGTTTCCGCCAAAATCCCAGATTTGGGAACTACTCACAAAAATTCATTAAAAAGCGATCTAAATGAAAATGAACCGTTGGAATCATAATCAGACGATTGGAATGCGGAAGTAATAGAGTAATTAAGACAATACTAAAATTTGAGAAAGATCCGAAAACTTACAAAAGAACAGTAATTACAGCCGTCACAATAGGAGAAAACAGTAAAAACTAGCAGCTCCCCCGTTTCTGGAACCCTAGGGGTTATATTTATAGACTCTCGTATCACCCGATCGGTTGACAAGTCAACCGATCGGGTGATCTGTTACAGATAATGAACAGAAAACGGCGAGCTTTCACCCGGTCATATGAACCGGTCGGGTGAGTTCTTGGAGTGACCGGTTGGATCTTGGCGCCATCAGGTGAAGGGATCGGTTGAGTGCCCGTGTCTTCAGCTCCTCAGCATCAGCTACAGATGAACCGATCGGGTGAGAGTCACCCGATCGGTTGGAATTTGGCTCGAAAAGACAGAGAACAGGCCCCCGCTGAACCGACCTGTGAACCGGTCGGGTGACTTCCACTTGAGGTCCGGCTGAGACCAGGTGGTGCACGCGTGCATCACCCGAGCGGTTGGAGATGACCAACTTACCGGGTGAGGGGCTGAAAGATGTATTCTTTGTCATCTGACCCCCTGGATCACGCGTGACTCCTCCCGTTGCTCCGGGGACTCATGATATCATCGTTAAACGTCCCCTACGCGGGCAATCTCCTGCAAACATGGAGAAACAAAGCAAAGTGAAAGAAAACGAGAAAATACGAGAAAACGAATAAAAGACGGCAGAAAACACGGAGAAACACAAAAGAAAACGTGCGTGAATATATGAAATATAAACGCACGTCAAAATCCCCCAAGCTGAACTCTTCCTCGTCCTCGAGGAAGACGAGTGAGAGTAGGAGCTCGGAGGGGAAAAATAGAGAGAAAGAGGGAAAAAGAAAACTCTATATCCTAGATCGTCCGTCAGAGCCAACAAAATCAAAAACGACACACCAAGCAAGCAAACGTCAAATCACACCACTAAACCTAGGAAAACGAGTCCAAATAAGTGTCGTGGGCCCACGCGGTGAAGCTCGTGTGAGTGCGGTCGTGTGCTAGCAAATGGTGTCGCTTTCTACAATGTGCTATGAGCTCATATACGCAAATCCAGGAAATGACCCAAATACCGATTCGAATTTGAATTGCGGTGAATATTAGTTCGAGCATGCATGAGAAGAGTATAAGAAGTGAAACGTATCATGCGTTGGGGACTCCACAACTAGGGTTAAGGAAATCACGCCACTATAGCCTAGATACTAGCTAAAAAGTTCCTAAGCCAAGTGTTTTCGAAAACGATGGGGGTTGAGATGATGTGGAGTAGAACGCTCGGTGCAAATTCTCGCCTTCCCTTTATTCTCGGTAGATAGGATAAATATTCACACTAGAAATTTTTTGTGGGTTTTGGGTATTTGTATTTTTTTGGATTTTTGGCTATACAAAATTTTTATTTTCTTTTCTTTTTGGGTTTTTCTTTTCTTTTCTCTTTTTTTTGGATTTTTGGGTTTTTGGCTATACACATGTGTACTCTCCCAAGTGGGAGAACGGTACACGACGAGGGGATTTGCACCAAGTAAAACAAAAAAGAAGTCGAAATCTAAACACTTGGGCAAAGGAAACTATTCTCCCTAAATAGAGCATAGGCTAAATGGGTTATCCTAGTCCTTAATTGTGAAATCCAGACGCATGCGAATTGAAATATACAATATAAATATAGCATGCATATAGTAGAAGCAAGTACCGCATATTCAAATCGAAGCATGATAATCTAGGGGTCATTCCTGGACAGGTATATAAAATAAAATCACAAAGTAGAATCACACCAAACAGATAGGCACGACGCACGACTCACAAAAAGCTAAGTGGACCCACGATGCGTGAAATGCAAGAGAACTCGAAATTCTAGGGTCAGTGAGTGTGATTATCGATGCCATGCTCGGTGTGTGTGAGATTTCGTGGCGATTCATCACAGTGTTCATTTCTAGGAGAAAGAGATAAAAAGAAGAGAAGAGAGAAAAAGAAGAAAAAAATAAAAAACACGATGAAAACGACACAAAAATGAAAAAGGACTCAAATGTGCGACTCCCCCAAGCTGAAGTTTGCATTGCCCTCAATGCAATATGAGTGAGTACGGGAGGGCAATGAAGATGGGGGGAATACGCACCGACACAAAAAGAAATGAAAACGAGGAAAACACAGAGATGAAACTGAAAATAAAGAAAGATCAAAATCAAAATCAAACGACACGAAAATAGAAATAAAACCACATGACGCGACACTCAAAAGGGGAAAAATAAGCACACACACAAAAATGAGAAAAAACAAACAAAACACGACAACACACCAAAATAGACGTCTCCCAAGCTATACCTGACAGTGCTAGCAAATAAAATGTGATCGTTAAATGCAGAAATATGCAAGGGGGAGTCAAAAACAAACAAGGTGAAATCGATGCGACACGCGAATGGTCCCCCCCGACAAAGACAAAGCAGGGCCCCGAAAAGACAGATGGGCACCAATACGGGGGGGGGGGCAAAAGCGGGAAAGAAAAATCAAGCAGGGGCACCACCCTCTGGGGGTGGTGACGGGGGCCTGCGCTGGGGACCAGGAGTCATGGGGGGTGGAATGTGGAGCTCGGAGACGTTGGGTGGGTCTTCACGGATGTGGCGAAAGGGGAGGTCTCGGTCGACGGACTCCTCGGTTATCTGACCACCCTGTCCAGCTAGGAGGATCATGGCCGTGAATCGGTCGGCTTGGTCGTCGGTTTGGAATTGCATCCCATATTCGGGATCGTTAACGTGAGGTGGGGAAGTGGTGCGGTAGATGGGTTGGAGGTGGTGGGTTGAGCGGGGGGGCTGTGCGCGACGAGTACGACGGGTGGGCCTAGGGTTCGAAGAGCTAGCGTCGGTGGGCTTAACACGACGGGGAGGCATTGTGTGGGTGTCGTGTGTGTGTGTGAATATGTAAAAGTACAATGAATCAACACAAACACGAAACACGGCCAACGAGCAAATGGAATATTTGGGGTAAAATTAAAATTGAGCAAAGGAGCGAGTTTACCCAAATGAGATGAAGATCGATGCTCGTAGACGCCCCGATGCTACGCCATAGGAGCACGCTGTGAAGCCGCGGCGATTTCTTCAGCAAGTTTCGAAATTGGGGAAAACGGGTGAAGGTTAGGGTTTTGTGTGTGTGTGGAATCGAGGAGAATGGAGAGAAATCGATGGTGGATGGGTAGGGAGATGGGGGGAAGACGATCGGGGTTGATTTTAAGGAAGAAAGAGGTCAGGCGCAAGAGGAGGAGGCGAAACGTCGGTTCTGGATTCGAAAATGGCAAGTGCGGAACGAACGGGCGGTCGGGGGGTATTTATAGGGTTTTAAGTCGAACCGATCGGGTGACTTGTCACCCGATCGGTTGACGGTTAGGTCAAAAATTCTTGCCGAAGAAGTGCTACAGGCGAACCGGTCGGTTGACTTGTCAACCGATCGGTTGGCCGCTCCACTCATTTTCCCGAGAATTGAGGGCTGCTCACCCGGTCGCCTCAACCGATCGCGCTCGAACTCAACCGATCGGTTGATATTCCCCAAAAATTTCCCGAGAATTCTCCCCAGATCACCCGGTCTGTCACCCGGTCTCTCCATTCTTCAACCGATCGGTTCATTTGGGGACAGATTTCGGCTTGTATCTGATACATCCCAACCGATCGGGTGAGTTATCAACCGATCGGTTGGGGCTTTGTTTCCTGCAAAAACCAACAGATTGTCTAAGTCCCTGAACGGATGTTCTCGCGGCTGATTTTATTTATAAAAAGAGATAAAATAAAGTCAAAAATAACACTAAAAAGTGGGGCAAAAGTTTAGAGCATGAGTTGCCTCCCATGAAGCGCACTTGTTTAACGTCGTTGGCTCGACGCCCGCAAGTGATGTTCACGGTGGTTTATACGGGTGATGCCTGAAGTTCGGCATCTCTTCTTCATCGGAGCTTAAGGCCTTTGGAGTAGTCAGCGGCTGGAGAAAGATTTGCTCGACTACCCTCTCCTTGTTCTTGGGATCCGAGGGCTTCTCTTCCGTATTGGCGCTTACCGCCATCTTCTTTAGGATCCGGACCTCGTCTTTAGTGAGGCCCATAGGTTCTTTTCCCGTTCTCCTCGCAGGAGGAGCCTTGGGGAACCCGAGAGGGGTTGTACGTGCTGCACTCGCTTTCCCAGCAGCATCTTTGTTCTTAGGGCCGTCTTGGTCTTCTGAATCCCCCAAGTCATTGGGGGGGTTTCTTAAGAGAATCTCCCAGGATCTCTCTTCAGCAGCTTTTTCTTCTTCCACCTCCAACAAATTACACCGAGGGTCATCTGGGGGATCGGGATACTTCATGGACAACCCCAGATCAAATTCAACCTTTTCTCCGCTGACGTTTAGCGAAAGTTTTCCGTTCTTCACATCAATCAAAACGCCAGCAGTGGCCATGAAAGGCCGTCCCAGGATGATGGGGGTGTGTACGTCTTCAGGCATGTCCATGACTACAAAGTCCACTGGCACATGCACCCCTTTTACATTGACGGGGAGGTCATCCACAATCCCCACCGGATATTTGACCGACCGGTCAGCTAGTTGTAGGGTCATACCGGTGGGCTCCAGATCACCCATTCATATCCTTTTATACATTGACAAGGGCATCAAACTTACACTCGCTCCGAGATCAACGAGCGCGCGATGAATCTTTACTGCCCCGATCGTGCAAGGAATTGAGAAGCTCCCCGGGTCTTTAAGTTTCAACGGATTTGTCCTCTGGATGAGAGCGCTACACTCCGCCGTCAACACTACTTTCTCCTTTCTAGACCCTCTCGTCACCAAATCCTTCAGGAATTTTGCATAGGAGGGGATTGTTTCGATTGCTTCCTGGAAGGGGATTTGCAAGCTCAGGTCCTTGACCATGGCGAAGAACTTGCCATATTTCTCATCAATTTTGGCCTGAGCTAACCGTTGTGGAAATGGCACAACGGGTTTGAACACTTTCGGGCTCCCTTCCTCGTTTTTCTTCTTCTCTTCTTCAGAGACTCCCTCCGGAGTCGTAGGATTTGATGACGAAGCACCGACGTCGTTTGATTTTTCGATCGGTCGCTCAACGACCATCGGTGCTTTCGGTCTGTTAGGGGGCACTCTAGTAGGGATTTGTGTCCCGCTCTCAGAATGATAGCGGACACATTTGCGTGCTCGTGCACGAGTGCCGACGTTTGGGTTGCTCCCCTCGGGTTCACCTCCGGTTGTGGCGGCAATTGGTTTTGTGACCTTGAAAGGTTCGCCACTTGTAACCCCAGCTGGGTTACTTGGTCCGTGAGGGCCCGTTGACCCATTTCCAGCTTTTGATTGATCTTCTCCTGGTTGGTTATATATTGAGTCAAGAGAGACTCAACCGGAGAGACGGCCCTCTGTTGGCCATACTGCTGCTGCTGCTGGATTGGCTGCTGATTCCTGAGGGCGTAAAATTATTGCTGAGGTTGTTGCTGATAATGTTGCTGCTGAATCTGACTCTGCTGTGGCCTAGCCGACTGATATGTTTGTTGTTGCGGCTGCTGAGGCGGCGAGGGCTGAAATGGTGCCAGGTAACCAAAGTTAGGGTGGTTCCGGTTGTTTGAAGAGTAGGCCGGGTTGGAATTGGTTCTTGGCGGATACGGCGCATTTCCCGTGGGGTTGTAAAATAGTGCGCCCGCCTGGTCCAACGGTGGTGAGACGTTACCACCGTCGAATTCCCCAAAGAATTCGGATTCTACCGCTGAAATCTGCTGTGTACCGGCCCCACCAGCTCCTACCATTAGTGCGGAGATCTGGGTCGAAAGAAAGTCCAACTTGCTTGAAAGTTTGTCGACGTCCTCGACTCTGTGTATACCCCCAGACCTGGGTGTGGCTCTCTCGTCACACCACCGCTCATTGTTGGATGCCATATTTTCCAGAATATGTCCGGCATCTTCCTCGCTCCTTGACATGAAGGAACCCCCAGCCGCGACGTCCATAGAAGATTTCAGGTCATCCCTCAGCCCATTGTAGAACAGATTAATAATCTGCCACTTCGGAAGCTCATGGTGAGGGCATCTTCTTTGCATCTCCTTGTATCTCATCCAAGCTTCAGGCAAGGACTCGTGGCTGGCCTGGGAGAAGGAGGAGATCTCACTCCTCAACTTCATGGTCTTCTCCGGAGGAAAGAACTTCGTCAGAAAAGCATTGGAGAGCTTCTCCCAGGTATTGAAAGTGTTGGGGTCCTTCCCCCTAAGCCATTGCTTGGCTTTGTCTCGCAAAGAGAAGGGGAACAGCTTCAGACGGATCGCCTCAGTCGTGACACCATTAATCCGGAAGGTGTCACATTTCTCCAAGAAGGAGTCTAGATGCTCGATCGGGCTCTCCATGGGTGCACCCGCAAACTGATCCTGCTGGATCCATGTCACCAAAGACGGCTTTAGCTCGAAGCTTTGGGCCGCAATAGCTGGAGAACGGATGGCAAAAGTGGACTCGATAGATGGCATTGAGTACTCCAACAGGGACTTGTGAGGCGGGGTGTTCTCCTCCATGGATTCGGGATCCTCTCTTCTTCGCTTCTCGGCTGCCAAACGCCTAAGGGTGGCGTTAATCTCTGGATCAACGGGGATCAAGTCGTCAAGACTTCTTGAACTCCTGCGCATGAAAAACAACAAACACCGTGAAGCGACAAGTGGGAAAGAAACAGATAAGATAAGAAATAAAAAAGAAGAAAATAAAAAGGAAAAAGGAGAATGCGAAAATTATCTCGAGGCAGGGATAAGAGCTAGACACTAGGGTTCAAGAGATCCTAAAATAACAAGCACGTTGCCTCCCTGGCAACGGCGCCATAAACTTGACGTGCCCCGCCACGCCGGCGGTGGTGTGCCGTGTGGCAGCGGGGGCAGGGTTTAGATATTTGTAACCGTAAGCGCACGGTGTTGTAGTGTGGCTTGGGGGTCGAACACAGGGAGGCTAGGATGTGCTTGTGTCAAGGAGGACCAAAATCACCCCGTGGGCGAGCTAGCCCGAATCGGTTGATGGGTTGTCACGGAAGAGTAATGCAAGGTATGCACAATAAGAAATAAACCCGGGACTTTGGTTTCCACTCCAATGAGCGACTCTCGCCGATACGGCCTACGGGTAGGATGGCGATCGGAATTAGGGTCTAATGGTGAGACGTTGCCTCTGAAAGTGGTACCGGCATCCCATGGGCCCGATATTCCGGTCGGTGCCCAGGATGATACACCGGACTTTCCGGATTCGATCAGTGGGCACTCCCGTGTCCATTAACACTGATCGATTCCGGGAGCACTAAGCTCGCAACGATAATTCCCAACGTCTCATCCTGCCGCTCCCGCGTGCTAGGATTCGGCGTCTACGCTAAGGGCGTGAGCTATGGCTAGGGAGTCAACCGCCAAGTTTATTCCCCCTTGGCCCAACGGTCAAAGGAGGTCTTTTTCCCGCCGATGACAATGAAACACCCCGCGTAACCGTTAGAATCCTAATCCCTATCGATTTCCTAACCCTATGGATGCATCGGGAAGAGCCCCCGAAGGGGTTTCCGCCAAAATCCCAGATTTGGGAACTACTCACAAAAATTCATTAAAAAGCGATCTAAATGAAAATGAACCGTTGGAATCATAATCAGACGATTGGAATGCGGAAGTAATAGAGTAATTAAGACAATACTAAAATTTGAGAAAGATCCAAAAACTTACAAAAGAACAGTAATTACAACCGTCACAATAGGAGAAAACAGTAAAAACTAGCAGCTCCCCCGTTTCTAGAACCCTAGGGGTTCTATTTATAGACTCTCGTATCACCTGATCGGTTAACAAGTCAACCGATCGGGTGATCCGTTACAGATAATGAACAAAAAACGGCAAGCTTTCACCCGGTCATATGAACCGGTCGGGTGAGTTCTTGGAGTGACCGGTTGGATCTTGGCGCCATCGGGTGAAGGGATCGGTTGAGTGCCCGTGTCTTCAGCTCCTCAGCATCAGCTACAGATGAACCGATCGGGTGAGAGTCACCCGATCGGTTGGAATTTGGCTCGAAAAGACAGAGAACAGGCCCCCGCTGAACCGACCTGTGAACCGGTCGGGTGACTTCCACTTGAGCTCCGGCTGAGACCGGGTGGTGCACGCGTGCACCACCCGATCGGTTGGAGATGACCAACCGACCGGGTGAGGGGCTGAAAGATGTATTCTTTGTCATCTGACCCCCTGGATCACGCGTGACTCCTCCCGTTGCTCCGGGGACTCATGATATCATCGTTAAACGTCCCCTACGCGGGCAATCTCCTGCAAACATGGAGAAACAAAGAAAAGTGAAAGAAAACGAGAAAATACGAGAAAACGAATAAAAGACGGCGGAAAACACGGAGAAACACAAAAGAAAACGTGCGTGAATATATGAAATATAAACGCACGTCAAGCTCCGCCGGGGAGACGAGCTGAGCTTGGCAAACCTGTGGCACTCTGGACACCTATGGACGTACTCGGCTGCGTCATTGACCAGGGTCGGCCAGTAGTATACATGCCTTAAGATTTTCATGGCGAACATCTTTCCTCCATGGTGATTTTTGTAGATCCCCTCGTGGATCTCCCGAACGACATAGTCGGCCTCCTGCGGCCCGATGCACTTGAGGTAGGGGAGGGCATCCATTTTTGTCCAGTGCCGTCTGTATAGCACTTCCTCGTGAAGTACGTACCAGAGGGCCTTTCTCTCCAGCGCTCGACGCTCGTCCAGGTTCGTCGGGGCTTCTCCATCGGATATGTACCGTATGATCAGATACATCCAGGTGGGCTCTGTGTCAATGGCCATCAGCTCTTTTACCTCCATACTGAGGGTCCGAAGGTTCTCGACGTAGATGGTGCGACCCAACTCCCTAAGTGAGGAGGAGGCCAAATTCGACCGGGCGTCCGTGCGGGCGTTCTTTGATCGTGGTAGGTGGAGGGTCATGGTGTGTCTAAACCTAGACAGCTCGGTCTTGGCCGAGGCCAGGTAACGCTGCATCGCCTCTTCTCGAGCCTTATAATCTCCATGTAGCTAGTTGATGATGAGTTTGGAATCACTAAGGAGGCAAACGGAGTCCACTCCGAGCGCCCAGGCTAGCTTCAGGTCATTGATGGTAGCCTCGTACTCGGCCACGTTGTTGGTGGCAGAAAACTCGAATCAGAGTGCATACTCGACGGTGTTCCCGACGGGGGACCGGATGATGATGCCGGCCCCGCTCCCCGTCCTGGTCGCCGAGCCGTCTACGTGGACAACACACACACATCTTTGTCCCCTGGCTGATCGGTAAGAGCGACGTCAGTCAAAAGGAAAGACAAAGGTTGAGGTGTTACCATGTCCGGACCTGTCTCCTCAGGGGGCGCTACACCCTTAATGGTGCCTTCGGCGATGAAGTCTGCCAATGCTTGTCCCTTGATGGCTATCCGCGGCTTGTATCGGAGATCAAACTCGCTCAGCTCCACTCCCAATTCAACATCCTTTCCATTCGATCGAACCTCTTAAGGTTCTGCTCGAGCTGGGAATCGGTTAGGACCATGATCGTGTGGGCTTGGAAGTAGGGGTGGAGTCGTCGCACTGAGAGCACAAGGGCATAGGCAAGTTTCTCCATGAGGCTGTACCGCCCCTCCGCATCCCTCAGGATCTGGCTGGTATAGTACACCGGCTTTTGCACCCCGTCGTCTTCTCTGATCAGTACCGAGCTCATCGCTTCTTCTGTGCTGGCTAAGTAAAGGCTCAGCAGTTCCCCCTCCTTCGGTTTGGAGAGGAGTGGGGGACTGCGGAGGTACTCCTTCAGCTTGACGAACCCTCTGGCACATCTCTCGTCCCATTCCACTGTCCTCCTCTTCTCGACGGGTTCAGCGAGAGCCTTACTCAGGGTCCTGAAGAAGGGGATGGATCTCTCTGCAGATTTGGACAGGAAGCACCCTAGGGCGGCGATCTGGCCATTTAGCCTCTGTAGCTCCTTGATTGTCGTCGGCTCCCTCATGTTGACCATAGCCTCGATCTTGTCGGGATTGGCTTCAATGCCACGGTTGGTAATCATGAAGCCTAGGAATTTTTCGGATCTCACTCCGAACGTGCTTTTAGTAGGGTTGAGTTGAATGTTGTGTCTTCGTAGCCGCTCGCAAGTCTCTCGAAGATCAGGCGATGTGGTCAGCGGGGTCCCTGGACTTGACCAGCATGTTGTCCACGTAGACCTCGAGGTTCCTTCCTATTTGGAAATAGAACACCTTGTTGACCATCCTTTGGTAGGACACCTCCGCATTCTTCAGGCCGAAAGGCATCTTTTTGAAGCAGAAGGTCCCTCGGTCGGTGATGAATGACGCCTTCTATTCGTCCTCTGGGTCCATTTGAACTTGATTATACCTGGAGTAGGCGTCCTTGAAGCTGAGCATCACGTAGCCCGAAGCATTGTTCACGAGATTGTCGATGCGGGGCAACGGATAGTTGTCCTTGGGGCAGGCCTTGTTGAGGTCGTGAAGTCCACACACATCCGCCACTTACCGCTGGGCTTCTTCACCATCACGATGTTGGCCAGCCACTTCGGGTACTAGGCTTCCCGAATGAAGCCTGCGTCGAGCAGGCGTCCCACTCCTCGGATGCGGTCCTCATCTTCTCGCCACCCAAGTTTTTCTTCTTCTGCCTGACCAGCTTGAATTAGGGTCGACGTTTAATTGGTGGGTGATCACCTGGGGGTCCACGCCCGGCATATTGTCGGGCGACCAGGCGAAGACGTCCAGGTTGGCTTCCAAGCATCTGATTAACTCGCCCCTCAAGGTCGGGTTGAGCCCTGACCCGATGGAGATGAACCTACTGTCATGTTCGTGACGGGAATCAGTTCCGGTTCTTCCATGGGAGCGGGCCTCGGGCCGTACCTTTGGTCGAGAAGGTCCATCGGGTCGCTGTGCTCCTCGCCGCGCACCGTGCCGGCCAGCTGGTAGCAGATCTTTGGTTCGTAGGGTCGTCTCTAACCTTTTCGATCCCTTTCGGGGTCCAAAACTTGACCACCTGGTAGAGGGTTGAGACCACGACCCCGGCCGCATTGAGGAGCGGGTGACCGATGATCCTGTTATACGCCGACTGAATCCTCAGTGCTACAAACTCTATTGTCAGAGTGGTCGAGTTGGGTGGCTCCCTGAGAGTGACGAGGAGGCAGATCATCCCTACGATGGGAGTGGAGTGGCCCATGAACCCTATCACGGGCCCGGAGCATGGCTCCAGGTCTTTGGCCAGCAGTCCCATCATCTCCAGAGTTGACATGAATAGGATGTCGCACGAGCTGCCAGTGTCGACGAGTATTCGTCGGACTACGACGGTGTCGATGACGGTGAAGACAACTAGTGCCTCATTGTGCGGCGGCTTCACCTCCTCCAAGTCCTACTCGGAGAAGTAGATAGGCTGGGGAGAGCCCTTGGCTCCCCCACGATTCGTCTCCGTAGGTTCTGCCCACGGCGCGCCCAGCCCCCCAGCTCGGGGCAGGCGTTGGGTAGTTAAGGTTTTACCCAGGCGATCGTGGATTGGCCCCGGTACTGACGTTGTCACCGCCGCACTCCTGCGTCTAGGTGCACGTGGCTGCGTCATCTTGGGTGTGGTTGTTTGACGTGGGTGCTTCCTCGTTCGCACAGATGGCGCCAGATGTTTCGGGGTGTTTTCTCACTGCTGAATTGTTGACCGGAGGACGGGAGGTCAATGTGGTCCAAAGGGACACGTGGGACCTTCGGGATCGGCTGAAGGCACGTTCGCTCGATGCGGGATGATCCTTGCATCAGCTTGCCGAAGAGTAGCATCGGCAAAACGACGACCTCTTGGTGGTGGAGACGAGCAGGGTCGGGGACGAGGGCATTCGGTTACGGCTGGAAAGACGCTGAGGGATAGCCTCGGCGTCGCTGGATCTCCTGGACCTGAATAGACGAGAGAGCTTGTCAGGCATGTCGTACCTTGGTTTCGAACAAGTTCTCTCCTATGCCTAAGTCAGAACGGATCCGAAGGATGCTCGGTGGGATCGGTATGGCTCACGAAGAGGCCGACACGCGAGTCCTCGGGCCGAGCTATGGAGGAGAAATATAAGGTGGCGGACCAAGTCGTGTGAGAAGAATACCTCAGTGTCTCTGGGTATCTAGGAAGTGATCATTTGGTATGTTGTACATCGCGCCTCTTTATAGGCGCCCTCCAGCCACGTCTCCTTGACCTCCCACTATCTCGCCGTCGTCCTCCGCCTATTAATTGCGCCTTCATGGGTCATGAAGGTGGACGTAATGGAGCTCCTTAATGGTGATTAGGGGGGCTTGCCTTAAGGGGAGCAGTTAACTCCTGTCGGAGTGGGTCAGCATTTGCGTCCGATTCGGTCCGAGGCCGGCCCGACTCTGAGTCTTTGTGGGGGCCTCATCGCTCGGCACGTTCTCTTCGGGGTCGTGGGCTTGTGACACTGGCTTGGGCCGATCGGTCCTAGACCATCCTGGGAGAGCCGTATCAGTTTTCATGGATGAAAATGATCAAGTACAAATCTATCATGAGTTTAATACATCAGATATTGTATCCGTATTATACTTTAAAAAAAAAACTAATTTCACGATCCAAATATGTACATATATCTGTCAGATATGACGGTTTGATATTCATATGTGCATCTGAAAGTAGAAATATATTTTATTAGGATAATCTGAATCCGTTTACAACCCTTCTCCTTTAGGATAATTCGAAAACCTTCTCCAAACTGTACAACTCAATATATACCAACTTGAAGAACATTATTACAAGATGGAGTGATAATTATAAAGTTTTGATGGCCAGCAAAGGGTGAATTAACAAATTAATACACACAGGGTTCCTGGAGAAAGAGGATGTGAGGCAGTCCGGTAGGGAATCTAGAAAGCAAGATCCATGATCATCGGGTGGACGTATGCATTCTCCCTCCCCAGTCCCCAATTTGATTCTTGCTGCGATAATTAAATTTAAACGATTTCACGTGCTCACTGAGACCCATGTTCTCCTCTCCTCCTGCTTAATTTTCTATTTGGAAAACTGAACCCAATTACCAAACAAAAGACAAAAGGCCGCCTTTGTCTTCATCTTAAGTGAATAGAGACAGCAGTCCCCAAGTTCTTCTTAGTCCTCACCTTGACTGTTAGAGTGCCTAGAGAGAGAGAGAGAGATCTCAGTCGTAAAGGGTGGATGTGAATGAAAAACAGTTGCGGGGCTCCATGGAAGCTAGCGGGCATGTTCCAAATAGGTATTAAGAAAAGATTAATAGGTGTTAGTTTGGTGGTGTTCTTTTAATAATCGCATGCATGGTCCTTGCATGATTCTACTGGGTTATCTCTTCTCATTATAGACCGCTTGAGCTGAAAGAATATCTATATGGCCATTTGCACCAAGGTTATTATTATAATGCCATCGTTCCATATTAATATATGCGTCTTAACGTAGTTTAAAGACAATTTGACTAGTTTAGCATTATGAACAGTTCGGCCTGGAATTCGGAAGAAAAATCGAAATATATATGTTGGGTGAAAATATGGTGGTCTAACTATTGGTGCAAGTGTGCAAAACAAATGTAAATATTGTACCTAAAGATTATTTATGGCTTCATATATAACAAACATTACATTAATGTTGCTGGTCTCAAGTTTGGCCCTTGACATATGTATTCTATGTTAATCTTTTTGGATCTATTAACCTGCATGAATTAGCCGGCAATCCACGAACCCGTTTCATTGATACTAAAATAAAAATGAGCGAATTTGTGACCATATAGCCCATAAATTTTGTGTGCATATGTCAGTACGTGTTGGATAATTAGTGGGGCCCGCTTGGTTCAAAACCAAATAGGTGTTCGCGGGAGGCCTAACTAGGTCGGCAAAGATTGTCGTCCTTCGCTGCCCAATCAATTTAGGAGGGTAAAGCTTGCGGGTATGGGTTAGGGCCTGAGTACATGGGCCGCCGATCTATTCCCAAATGTTGCAACCTGTTCTCATTAAAAACGGATACAAGCTCTAGATGACTACATAAAGAGAGGTATTTTGCTCTCCTTTCTTGCTAAGGGCCTGTTCTTTTGCAAATTAATTGGCCAGGAATCCTAATTTTCGCTGTTTAGTCGCTGTTCCAGAATCCGAGTTGCCTCGGATTGTTGTCCGACGCGCTCAAAGTGGGATTCAGACTCCATTTCGTTCTACAATTGCTGCGGATTAGAGGATTCCAACCAAAGCTCTCCAATTGGCCAATAGCTGCGGTTAAGAACGACTGCTGTAAACACCTAATTAGTTAGATATTATGTCATTTAGTTTAGATATCAAATTAAACTTGAGTATCTCTCATCAGCTTCCTAGGCCCTAAACAGATTGTTGCATTTTGATTGGAACCGAGGAAAAGGTTGCTCAGTTGGTGACTTGCAAGTAAGAAGCGAGTAGATTAATTGAATAAAACTTATATCAGTCACCACCTACCTGGTCAATGAACTTCCAACTACAATAACAATCTGCATAGGAGAATCAATTCCCTTAATTAGCCTTGACAAATCTAAACGGCGAAGGTGCTTCAAAAGGGATGGACCATCGTAACTTGAATTTATAAAACTTGTCAACATCATATTGATATCATTATTAAAGTTGTCGCCCCTTTAAATTATGCTCTCTTTATAATGAATGATTTTATGTTAACACATAAATTTTGACATGATCTCAACTTAATGCAACTGGGTTTATTGTCTGTAGATTGGTTATGGCTAGATAGAATAATACATGTTGTGCTCCTAAAAAGGTTGTCGGGCTGACATAGACTCGAAGTGCTGAGTTGGAGCCTCGTCAGCAGTTGCAGTGGGACCCTTAGTTGGGAGAACCAGGGTCGAATGATGGTAGTTGGAGATGGTGCGACCTACGTTCGACCTTCGGGCGATGATTATGTCGATCTGTCGAGATTAGGATGCTCGACGTCGACCCTCGGCGTTGGACGGTGGGCATCGATCTGCACCACCGGAACTCGTTGGGGGGGTCGGATCTGGGTTCCGACTCAAATCCCCTCCGATGCTTAAGTTTGTATGGAACTTAAGGAAGAGAGAGAGAGAGCTTGGTGCAGCTGAGATCGACCCACGAAGGTTCGTCTCAAGACTGATGGCGCAAGCTCGAAAATAAGAATGGTTAACTTAGAAGATAGAGTTCTATGTCTTAGACCTCGTACCTTTAAAATGGAACCCCTTTACCTTTGTTCGTCGGTTTATTTATAGGTTGTTCCTCCTTGATGATGTGTAACCGTCCCTCATTGATTGGGGCATGATCTTCTCCGGGATTCGAGTTAACGGCTGCACATTTACTCGGCCCCATTAACTCTTCCTTGAATGTCGGCGCTAGCCCAACGATCGAATAACCCATTCGTCCGACTTAGATGTACCCCGCTAAGAGCGCAAGGGTATTGGGCCGCGGATGCTAAAGGGGTCGGGTATGCGGATATTCAAATTGGCTTCGTACCCGTGCACTAACAATGGCCCCCATCATTCGCGCCTCAGAAATCATAATGACTGGGACCGAATGATGGGTAATCTCTTTAAATGCGCACGGTTTTCGAAATATCTGATTTGATTTATGCCGCCAAAACTGTAACGCACCGCTTCCAAAAAACACCGGAAGCGAGAACGTTACGAGGTCCGCATGAACTGGAGCGGTGAAGCTCGAGTTCAATGAGCGTATGTGATAATAACAACAAGGCAGGTCCTTGCATGCATTTCAGAACAATAAGAAACATTCCTAGAATTAAAGCCACATCCAGAAATAAAATGTCCATACACGAAATAAAACACAAAGGCCACAGCTGGGCCAAAGCAGCAACAAAGGGAAACGTACACTAAGCAAAAACTGAAAGTAAAACTAAAGGAAGGAAGCAACGGGTAGGCCTCTAGTCCTCCGCTGGGAGAGACTCGGCGTTAACTGTGAACTCCTGGCTCTCTAAGTCAGGTGTCTCAAAAGGATCCTCCCGGTAATCCGGCTTGGGATCTGACATACATCCAAAAACATGAATGTATGTCAGCAAAGGTCTGCACACTACAACAAAACTACTCATTTACAACTTTTATGGGACAACGTTTCTACCTTGATAGTTGTAATAAATGTTTTCTACAACTTTTTTATTACTGAAAGTTGTAAAAAATGTTGATTACAACGTTTTTCTTTCGGATAGTTGTTAAAAATGATTATTACAACCTTTTTCCGTGAATAGTTGTAAATGGTAATTTGGAAACTACAACGTTTTATTCATTGAAAGTTGTAAAAAGATTTTATTACAACCTTTTAATTTGGAGAGTTGTAAAAACTGGATATTACAACTTTTTATTTGAATAGTTGTAAATGTTAATTTTGCCACCACAACTTTTTTAAATTAAAAGTTGTAAAAAATGTTTATTACAACTTTGTTCAGGGATAGTTGTAAATGTGTAATATTTATGAAGGTGTAATATGCCCAGGGTGACAACTCAACCAAAATATTTATAAAGGTTTAATATATATGCTAAGGGCCGGCAAGCAACCAAACTATAGTAAACACGTCGCACTTTTGGTTGAGATCCAATGCGGCAAAAGTACCCGTGCACCAACATAGTTCCTCGAGCTCAACATGTTAGCAGATCATGCGGCAAAAGTTCCTCGAGCTCGATCGCCCCCAACGCAAACCTAACCCCAACGAAATTTTTCCCTCTCAGTCGAAATTTTTCCCTCGCCCCCAAAACTTTTGCCGCCGCGTTAAAAGTAAACCCTAAAATCATGAAGGGTTAAAATTTCGAGCAGTCGAAGAAACCCCTCTCCCCCCAAAACCCTCTTCCCGTCACGGTGATCGATCGTCGACTGAACACCTCCGTCGCAGATCGGAAGGCCGCCGTCGTTTACGTCGTCGTCGTCTACCCCCAAAACCCTCTCCCCGTCACGGTGATCGATCGTCGACTGAACACCTCCGTCGTAGATCGGAAGGCCGCCGTCGTCTACGTCGTCGTCGTCTACCCCCAAAACCCTCTCCCCGTCACGGTGATCGATCGTCGACTGAACACCTCCGTCGCAGATCGGAAGGCCGCCGTCGTCTAGGCGAAGAAAACAAATTTTTTCCCTCTCCGTCGCAGGTTAAAATTTCATTTTAAATTTTTGTCAACTTGGTTTGGCTTGGTGTTTAATGAAATGATGTTGCATCATTCTGGAGTTGTTCTCTTCTCTTTGGTGTTGATGGAAAGATCTACAACATTATCATCCATTCTAATAGAGAGAGAAAAAGTACAATTAAATATTGAAAAGTAGAACCGAGTTGAAGATCAGGAGATCTTAAAGAGAGATATTCCCCTTGTATTGCTTGCTTCTTGATCTTTACTATTCTTCTTTTTCCGGTTGTGCTTCTATGTATAACCTGTCAACCACACCCAATAGAAAGGAGGAATTTTACCAAAGAAATAAGACATTGCTTAGGAAATTAGAAGAACTTATTCTTTCCAAGCTTATTATTCTACTCTGTCAGTAATAAGTGAAGGATATGTGTGCAGTGGACTGTTGTTGAACTCTCCTTTACTGCAAGGGAAGGTTCTATCACTAATAGAATCTTAAGGTATATGATAAATGTAGGAAAGCGGTCCCTGAAAGAAACATATGGTAATCTATTGAACTTCAACTGTTTTGAATTGAAAATAACTTTGAAGGATGTGTAAATCAGAGATCTTATCAGCAAATTACTGAAGGCTGCTCAATTCAGTTATGTTGTCAGTTGTCTTTCCCATTCTTCTCTGCTTTTCTTTTCTTTTACCATCAAAATAACTAGTTCAATACAATGTAACCCAATTCCCGACACCTCCATAGATCTATGATCCAGATTGCATGACCCGATTTGCAGGGTGTTCCTGAGCTGAATCGTAGAAAGTATCGACTCAAATGATAGGAGAAGAAACTTGAAGATTTAGTATTGAGAGTATTTGGGTTGTAATTGGATATTAGGTATTGTGTATTTACAAACATGATCCGTTAGTATATCTATATACATGAATAACAAAGGTGAAAGATCATCTCATCTCCTCTCATCTTTTTTTAATTCTTATTTACCATTGTATCTTTTTCTTCCAGTATTTTGCATCTCATCTTCGTGTATAATTTCACAATCTTTTTCTTCATTCATTGTTTACCTATTGGATGTATTGTGGTATAAATTATCTCCATTATAATGACATCCTTATAACTTGTGCAAGATGTTTTCCCCTTAGGTTCAAACATAAGAGGGCTTTTATCACGATGGACAAAGCATGTGTCAACCTACCAAGGTTTTGTAAATTTAGTTTATTATTTCATAGTTATAACCACTAGGGTATGATTATTAATACATTTATGTTTTTTCTAGAATGACAGAAGACTATTAGCAAGCCGCTCGAAATTTTATATTCAGGCATGCAGAAAGAGAGGGGAATCCAGAAAAAAATTAGATGCCCTTGCTGTAAATGTAGGAACCTTATCTGGTTTTCGCCTAGGGATGTTGTGTCACACTTGATTTGTTTTGGAATTGATCCAACATACGATGTATGGATTTTTCATGGGGAAGCACGTCCTTCACAAAATAAAGCCGCTGAAGTGACAGATTCATATAGGATGTTCTTAGATGCACAAATTGGTGACGATGAGATTGAAGATCATACAAATGAGAGACATGGGGATGGGGTTAAGGAAATGTTCGAAGATGTTGATATTCCTCTATACCCTGGTTGTGAAAGCTACACAAAGTTGTCGGCAACAATTCTTTTGTATAAACACAAAGCTCGGAATGGTATATCTGACACAGCATTTACAGAACTTCTTAAACTTCTGAATGATATGTTGCCCAATGAAAACACACTTCCTGATTCAACATATGCAACAAAGAAGTTGCTTAAAATATTTGGTTTAGGCTATACTCGGATCCATGCATGTGCTAATGATTGTTGTGTTGGAAGCAACGATCTAGGATCTTGGTTTGATGATGACAAACGTGTCGGTATATCTGATGTGTGTGCTTAGTGTGTTTCAGGCTTGGCGATCACTATTTGGAGGAATTGCTATTCGTATAGCATATTGGGAGAAAGAGTCTGTGTGTGCACAAAGAAGTTTGACTTGGTCAAAGGAGAGAAAAGTGGACCAAGTCAAATTTACTTAGGAGATTGGATTGATTCAAATCAATTGAATATTTGATCAAATCAATTAGATGGATTTGTGTCTACCCATTCCATATTCTTCTTCCATTCATACCCAACTTAAATTGCTATCAAATCCCAACTTATTCAAATCAAATCTTCTATTTGTGGTGCAAAGTGATAGAATCAAATCTCCACCTCCTATTCAAAATAGGATTCCCCACAACCGCATCACCCTAGCATCTCCCTATATAAACCCATCTCCTAGGGTTGAAGAAGTGCGCGGCCAAACAAAATCTCAGGGAAATTTTTAGGAGGAGACCGCATGCACTGCCGCACGAATTTTTCAAGAGCACATCTCTCAATCATTTTTTTTTTGTGCAAGGCCGAAATCATCAAAGGAGAGACAGCCGCACATACTTGTTGAAGAGCCGCACGAATCCTTTAGCAATCTCCAAGTGCTTGGTCGAATGATCACATGCTTATTTTTTTTACATAATTTTTTTGGGCAAGTGATTCACGCACAAAAAGGCACCATCAAAGCCAAAGCCGAATCACAAAGAAGGGAAAAGCTAAGTTTTCTTTTTAAATCATGTTTCCTTCTCTCCTTTGATATTTTATATTAAGAGAGGTCTTATTCACTTGAATTAATTTTAAAAAGGAGCACTAGCATTTTTTTTATAATGGGATGCACCTCTCATTCGTTTTGATTTCTGCAAGAGCACTTTCATTCATTTCCAAGCTAAAGATTACTAATATTATTATTTCTTTGTGCATGCAAAGCAATCTCTTTTTTGTGTGTGTAATCCTTTTTGTGCTGCCGATTTCACAAATACACAAGTTCCCAGAGCCATCATTTTTTAGGGGCTTCATTTCCGTGCACGGCTATCAAATATTTTTGAGGGGCTACACAATATTGTTTTGCGGCAAGAGAGATCAAAAGTTCGACCAAAAGTATCGGAGCCGAAATTTTTTTGGAGAGCGGCCGCAATATGCTTTTGAGGGTGAAACAACAGTCTTCAAAACTTTCATTAATATCTTAAGGGGCAAAACATCTGACTACAAGCCCAATTTGCCGCAAGCATATACATGTTTCCTTGAGAATTGAAGACTACAGCAGTTAGATCTTGCTTTGGGAATTCATGCATGTTGTGTTGAACATTGCGACACGTTGTTTAATGCCGACCCATGAGCAAAACTTGAGTTGTTGACCGAGCAGTTCATATGCCATCAAGCCAAGATCAGCAAGCTACAGTTCATTGCCTATGCCAAGTGGAAGCTGACCTATCTTGCTAGCTGCCGCAACATCAAGGAGTCTAGAGCGAGCAACGTTCAAGTGCCGAGCCATTGAGAGCCATAAAGAGCAAGTGCCACAAGTCATCATCTAAGGGTAGTACGCATTGCCGCAACTTATGTTGCGAAGCGAGAGAGGACGTGACGACAATGACTTGTCAGATTCAGATCTGACCCGTGCTGATTGACGAAGACATCGCTGCTACACAATCTGAGCTTTCTAAACTCTTTACTTTATTATTTTGTGTAGAAATTGTGATAGATCTTCGTAGGGGAAACTTTTACCTATTTTTGTGGACTATTTTGGGACTTGTCTAGTTGGGACTAGACGAGTGGGACCCAGCTAGTTTGGGATTAGCTGGTAGAAAGCTTTGCTAGGATTGATAGTGAGAGGAAACACTGTGTGTGGGGTACTGAGAGTCTGGCGAGTGTAGGGACGTAGAGGGTGCTCTGAGCGTGCTCTAACTTGTGACTTTGTACCTATTGCACTATTCAATCTAGTATTAGCTTTGGGGGCTGGAGTAGGTCGTTGGGACGACCGAACCAGGGTAAATCTGCTGTGTACTCTGTGTCTGCTTTTTATCTGCTGCTGTTATAACTGCGTGTGATTTCTCGTGGGTTGCACGAGAATTTTTTATTAGCCTATTCCCCCCCCTCTAGGCTAGGATCCATATCCAACATGTTGTCTATTTACAAAAGACAATGCACATAGTGACTCTTGCCCTAAATGCGGCAAGTCTCGTTGGAAAGTGAACAAGGCAAATGAAGATGGAAAGCAGACAAAAATACCTGTAAAGGTTGCTAGATACTTTCCAATCATACCAAGGCTGAAAAGAATGTTTAGGGACCCAGAAACAGCAGAACAACTAAGATGGCATTATAATCATAAGAGCGAGGATAATAAATTGCGACATCCAGCAGATTCTTCTCAATGGGCCACAATTGATAGAATGTATCCTGAGTTTGCCGCTGACCCACAAAATTTAAGGCTTGGCCTTGCAACTGATGGATTTAATCCCTTTGGTGAATGGAACTCTACATATAGTTGTTGGCCAGTGATGCTTGTTGCTTACAACTTTCCGCCGTGGCTATGTATGCACAAAGATAATATGATGCTATCGTTGTTAATTTCTGGTCCACGCCAACCCGGAAATGATATCGATGTGTATTTAGAGCCACTTATTGATGATTTGAAAAAATTGTGGGTGGAAGGGGTAAAGGTGTATGATGCCTATAGTCGTAGCGAGTACAGAATGAAGGCTATTTTGATGTGGACCATCAATGATTTTCCAGCTTATGGTAATTTAGCAGGATGTACTATAAAGGGTAAGAAAGCATGCCCTGTCTGTGGTGTTCATACCTGCTCAATATGGCTACCATTTAGTAAGAAATGTGCATACTTGGGCCACAGGCGATTCCTTGCACCTAATCACGAATATCGTAAACAGAAAAACTTGTTTGATGGGACCATAGAGAGCAAACAAAGTCCTCCAATACAAACAAGTTTTCAAGTCCTCGAAGATGTCAATGATATTTGTAATGAGTGGGGAAAGAAACACAAGGAGGATAAAGAGAAAGGGAAAGGCACAAGGAAAAGGAAAAGAGGAGATGTGAAGGAAAAAGGAACTCAAATGTGGAAGAAGAAGTCCATTTTTTTTGATTTGCCTTATTGGAAGGTAAGTTAGCTAGTTGCAAATTTTTTATTTCTTTTCAACCCATGTCTAGTAATTAATAGCTCATCGTTAATTAGATAATTTCTAATTATGTGTTTTTATGATTTTCTGAGTCACTCCCTGTGCGTCACAATTTGGATGTAATGCACGTGGAGAAAAATGTGGGTGAGAGTCTTCTTGGTACATTGCTCGATATCAAAGGAAAATCAAAAGATGGAATTAATTCACGCAAAGATTTAGAAGCAATGAGTATCAGGAAGAAATTGCATCCCATAGACATGGGAAGTAAAGTATTACTTCCAGCCGCTCCATGCACCTTAACTGATCAAGAGAAAGAGACATTTTACTATATAATGAGGAATTTGAAGGTACCTGATGGATACAGCTCAAATATTAGGAGTTGTTTTGCAAAAGAGGACAAGAGTTCAAGTCTCAAGTCCCATGATTATCATGTTTTGATGCAACAACTGTTGTCTGTGGCATTGAGAGGACTTCTACCAGTAGGGACAAGGAATGCACTACTACGACTATGTTCGTTTTATAATGACATATGCCAAAGAGTGCTTGATAGAGATAAATTAGAAGTTTTGGAGAATCAGGTCGCAGTAACACTATGCGATCTGGAGAGATTCTTTCCTCCTCCTTTTTTTGACATCATGATTCACTTGACGATGCATTTAGGGAGAGAAGCAAGAACTTGTGGGCCGGTGCAATATCGTTGGATGTATCCATTTGAGAGGTAAGATTTATTATGGGTACTTAAATTAGTCAATCATGTATGCGCTTAAGAAAGTATTTATGTTTAACTCTTGGTTATAGGTATATGCAAACACTGAAGGGGTATGTTAAAAATCATGCACGACCTGAAGGGTGCATAGCTGAGCGTTATGTTGCTGAAGAATGCATGAAATATTGTGGTGGGTAATATTAAAGGGGCATCCAAAATTGGAGAAAGGAAAAATCGGAATGAAGTGCATCAAAGTGATTCCATACTCGAGGGGCGACCTATTTCCAAAGGAAAACCTATTTTAGTTACTCGGGAGGTAATAAATGATGCTCATCGATATGTGTTGTTTAATACAGAGGAAGTGGAGCCATATATAGAGTAAGTATAAGTTCAGCTCATTTATTATATGTATGCATGAATTAGATTTTACTTGTGTTTTGACTTGTACATTACTGTATATAGAATGCACAAAGAGGAGCTGAAACGTTTGCACCCTCGATTGTTAAGAGATGACGTGGAACTTTCAATGCTGCATTCAGAGACTTTTGGTGATTGGTTTGAAAACAAGGTTGTAAGGGTTATATCTTCTTTTTCGTAGATGATAAATTTTGATATATCAAATACATATTCTCATTTCAAGTCCTTATGCATAACAATATACTCTTACAGGTTAAGGTTGAAAGGGATGAGTCCAATGTTAGTGAGACAATAAAATGGCTTTCTTATGGGCCTAGCTTGCAAGTAACTTCATATACTGGTTATATTATTAATGGCCGACGCTTTCATACAAAAGACTGTGAGAAGTCGACACAAAATAGTGGTGTTTCCATTGAGGCGAGTACTATTCTTGTAGACGGGTCCATTGAGAAAGTAGTCTATTATGGGGTCTTGCGTGAAATTCTTTTGCTGGATTATCGACTATTTCAAGTTGTTATATTTAAGTGTGATTGGGCAAATATTCATCGTGGAGTTAAGCTTGAAGATGGATTTACATTAGTCAATTTACACCAATTTCAAAACTAGTTTGCAAGCGACCCTTTCATCTTAGCAACACAGGCTATACAAGTGTTCTTTTCTAGAGAAAGTATGTCTTCAAATTGGTATGTTGTGCTGAGAGCACCCCCAAGAGGGTTTCTTGAATTGGTTAAATATGACGACGAGAAAGAATCAACTAGTAAACCACTAGATGAGTCACTATTGGACGATAGAGAGGTCGATAACGGGGATGAAAGTTACATAAGGAAGGATTGCGATGGCTTATTGGTACAACTTTTGATTTTATTGTGCTTAACATTAACATCAATCAAAAGATGGCATTATTATATATCATTTATACATTCTTTTTATATTGTGATTTGATACCACCTATTTCATTGATGTTGTATATGTATATTTTTTCCAGGTGGCTCACTTAAAAGAAAATTGAACTTGTGGCATCAATGGGTAAGGACGGGCGAAAGGATGGGCGGGATCAAGCAGAGGTAATTATGTGTTGGTTATATAAAAAGGACGGGCGTGATCAATTTTTGTCCCATCAATTTAGGGCTTTGGAATTGATAGGTTTAATTTTAATACCAACCTGATGCTGAAATTGTATAATAATCACTAATAAAATACTTCATGACTAAATAAAATGAACAGTTATCAAGAAATGGATTTGTTTTGCAATGGATAAGTATTGCATCAGGCTGAAATACATCATGACTAAATAAAATGAACAGTTATCATTAGTCATGATGTATTTCATTAGTGATAACAGTTATTCATGATGTATTTCAGCATGATAACAGTTAGTCATGATGTATTTTATTAGTGATAACTGAACATAACAAATCCATTGCAAGGGTTATCCATAACTGATAAAATACATCATGACTAAATAAAATTGAAAATAAGTATTGCATCAGGCTGATAAGTTCTGTGAATGTACATCATGATTATCAAGAAATGAAAATAAGTATAGAGACTATTGCAAGGGTCAAGGCAGGCGACTCATGACTAAATAAAATACATCCAGCATATGTATCTCATGTGGGATTTCAAATCTTTTGTGACAAAAAACAAAACAGTGTATATCTTATTTAAACTTTTCCTATTCATTTCAGTAGTTGCTCAATCTCTCTGTGCGCCGGCTCCGGACAGGATTAAGACCATGCATGTTAACCTTTTTTATTGGCTTGATGATGTTATGTGATTAGATTTATCTGTAGGCTAGATTCAAAGCCTTGCCTCCAATCTCAACTTGTTGCAGCTACACCACATAAAAAACTTTCACAAACATTCTATATAGGATCGCAGGCAGAAGGTGTTCCTGTATTTTTCAAATGATGTCAGTGTTATCTTTCATAGCATTGTATGGTGCAATGAAACATCAACTGAAATGTGCGCCATCTTTGAACTGCCTCAGCTGCTTGCAGGCATGAACCTTTTAAGCATGCCGTTTACTAATGCTGATAATTTCTGTGTTGCACGGACACGGACACACCAATACGGAAAGTACACTAAAAATGGCAGTACCATGTTCGATACGTGCATTTGACACGCGTGGCTGACACGTATCTGTTGTCACTGTATGGTTAAATAAATATTCTGTGTTACATTCAGATTAGCGCTGATCATTCTACATCCAATGCTTCTCTGCATCCTTTCCAGCCAAACAAAATATTAGGTCTGTATTGATTTGTACATACTTATCGCATTGAGCTTACATTTGGGATTATGTTATCATTCAAAGTTGTGTATTAGTTGAGCTTACATTTGTTCTACTTGTATCTTCATTGATATCATATCATGTTGTGCATAACATATATATTTAAATTAACAGAGCTCAAAGGAAGGGAAGAGAAGATCAAAGAGAATGAGTCTTGCTGAAGTAGCTCTTACTATTAATGAGAAGAGTGGTGGTGTTAGAATCTCGAACGGGGAATCCAACACTCCTCCCAGCATTCCCCATAATTTACCCCTCCACCCACATGTCACCACTCTCGGACATCCTAACAATACCCAACATTCTGCTTTCCCCACAAATTCATCCAATCCCTCCCATCAATCCTCTCAACAAGAAGAGCAATTGCCAGAAAGGAATAAAAGGGGGAAAACAATGATGAAATCATTATCTTTGACACCAAGTGAAAGGGCTGAAGTTGAATTCAATGATAAAGGTCAACCTGTAGGTACAAGTTCAGTATTCTTGTCATCTTATGTTGGTGCTTTAGCAAGGGAGATGGTTCCTTTTAACATTAGGAGTTGGAAGAAAGTTGGCGATCTATTGAAGGATGATTTGTGGACGTGTATAAAGGTTATTTTAAATATCTCTTTCATTTAAATGAATCTTATATATGTTGTATATATTAACACATATAATTTTAATTGTATATCTTGTGTTGTACAGACAAGATTCAAGTTGGATGATCTGGACAAGGCTTTATTGCTTAAGATGCTGGGCGCACGATGGAAAGAGGCCAAGTCAAGATTAGTTTCAGCCATCAGACATGCATCCTTGGGTCCTCATTGTGCCAACAAGTTAGCCATGCTAAGACCCGATAATATAAAAAGTGATCAAGAGTGGAGTGATTTTATCAAGGAGAAGCTCTCAGATGAGTTTGAGGTAGTTACTTAAGTTTCAAAGAGTACAACTATAATTTCCCTTTCTTGTATTATATATACCTACTTTTAATATGTCAATTTCTCCTATGTAGTTGAAGAGCAAAAAATTCAAAGCCATTAGATCGTAGAATATTATTCCTCACACCATGAGTAGAAAGGGGTATGCAAGATTGGCAGAGGACATGGTAAGAAATTTAAATAAAAATTGCAAAATGTCCAGATATGATGTCTATCATTATTAATTTCATTTGCAGAAAAAGGAGAGTGGATTAGAGATCGATAGAGACGAGTTGTGGTGCAAAGGACACACCAAGAAAAATGGAGAACCACCCAATTCTTATGTTGCGGAGTGCATAGTAAGGATGTGTATTGAACTATGTTAATTTATTTTGGATACAACTTGGAAAATTGTCTTTACTAATTGGATCCTTTTTTTAAATTATAGACTAAGATAAAAGAGCATAGCAGCACTCAAAGTTCGCAAGGAACGGTACGATTGAGTGAAGATGGTGTGGCGAAGACATTTGGGCGTGAACGCAATGGAAGAGTAAGAGGACTAGGTTTTGGGGTTACACCATCTCAGTTGGGTGTTCGTATGTGTAATTCAAAGAAAGTATGTGCATTGGAAAACCAAGTTACTGGCTTGACGACTAAATTACAAGAGCTGTCTGATTTATTTATGGCAGTAAGTTATAAGTTAATTAACTATTTATTAATCAATAAAAATACATGCTTAGGAATTACCGGGTGCATATCTAACATTATGCTTCTTACAGACTATGGCAGGAAGATCAAATGTCGGGGCAGAGCCATTAACTCCTCGTGCTAATACGCCTCAGGTAGCTAATTTTAAGCCATTATCTCAAAATTAAATAAGTTGAGTAAAAAGCTTCTCGTTTGCTTTGTTTCAGTCACAACATGATAGTAACTTCGCAAACAGTAATACGCATATTCAAATGCCTACTCAAACGCCTACTCAAAAGCCTACTCAAATGCCTACTCAAGATGTTCCAACAAAAAAATGCAATTTACTGAATTGGGAAAAGAAGGTTATTGCGGAAGGGACACTTGCATCAATTGATCCTAATGCTTTGGTGCACCATGTTCCACTTGGAGAGAATGTTTGGAAGGTTTGGGTCGACGTGGCGTTGGAACCTCAAGCTCCTTTATACCGGGCCAATTCAGAGATGTCTACTATCCAACAAGCTGTTGGAACAACTGTTGCTTGGCTCAAGTACTTTATCTCTTTTGATTAATGCATGCGTGTGGGTTATCTTTTGGTCTTTTGGTTTTTTGGTCGTTTGTCACGGGTTAAAACTTATTGCGCTTCGTATTTTTGATGTTTTGAAACTTTGCTAAGACTTTCTTTCATCTTATTTAAGTATTTATGTTCATGTATATTTAGGTAAAAACCACTTGTAACTCCGCCAATGCAATTTAATTATTGTATTGCCGGTCCCAAGCCCGGATAAAGGAGGAGGGAAAGGAGCTCACTTAGAAGGATGTCATGCATGCGTCTAATTCAACCCGAGGCCAGGTAAACTACAAATTAGCTATTGATATACATTTTCCCTTAAGCCCACCTGCTGCGTTTCTCTATCGACGTTCTATAATGACACCATAGTATCATGTCCTTGCTGTAGCTGCGGCTGTCAAGGACCACCGGGAAAATCACAATGTGCAAGGCAAGCTTCTCAGTTTATTCACCACTTTGTTCCTACAGCTGAATGTTCAGGCCTTACATTGTTTCCTTCCTTTCGTTGTCTCATTGCAGCAACGGCAAGGGACCTGATTTTTTGCAGCTGCCTCGTGGCGACGGCAACGAGTCATCGCAACCGGTGGTGGTGTGCACCTAGCATATGTGCCCAATCCGTGTGCATTGGCACTTGAAAGATAGCTACAAGCAGTACTGGTGGGTTAAGGTGACGATCACCAACTTTAACAAAGCTAAGAACTACAGCGACTGGAATTTGGTGATACAACGTCCCAACTTGAGAAGCTTAACGCAACTGTTCAGCTTCAACTGCAAGCCAATGGTTCAATATGGGACTATCAGTGAGTAGTCCTTACATTGTCTTGATTTACCATATTCAAAGAATTGTGCGCATACGGCATGATCCACTGTAGATTCTAATTCGTGTATGCAAGGAAGCGTTGGATTTGAACTTTGGGATTCGTTTATGCAGATGACCCGGGGATGTTCTGGGGGATCAACTACTACAATGAGATGCTGCTGCAGGAGGTTGAGTATGGGAACGTGCAGTCCGAGATGCTCATGCACTACAATGAGAAGGCCATGAACTTGACCTTTTTTGCATTATTATGATTTGCTGATTGCTTATTATGATTTGCTGATTGCTTCTTTTTTGCATTACTGGAAAAGCAATGTGTTCTTATACAACTCATTCTCTTTACAACTATATTTCATATGCATGTCTCCAACATATATAGCTTTTCTCTCTTCCATTATAGCTTTTCTCTCTTCCATTGATTCTCACCAACTCACAGTCTACTTCAAAAGCTCTCTCACATCCAACTTAACATGCCTTAATGTTAGAATAAATGAATGTTTTAAGCTTAATGGACATAGGATCATGTACTAGCTTCACCCGATAAGAACGTGGTTGGGTGTAAGTGGGTTTGCATTGTGAAAGTAAACCGTAATGGCTATCTTTCTTATATTTACTCACAGACTTGTTTAAGCTTCGCATTGTTGAGCCTGCAGATTGTTATTTCTGCGATGTTCCCTTGATCACTGGCTCCTTTTAAAGTGTTATGCGGCAAACCAAGCTCAAATGTCTGAAACAATGGCTAATGGTTTCCAGATAGGCTCAAATGTCTGTGAGATTTTGCTGTTTTCGCGGATTCTTGGAATTAAAACAGAAACGAGTCTCAACATAGTAAGTCTTTCGTTTGCTGTTTGTACTCTAAGCTTCACAATGTGGTTTAATTCTCGTTTTTTTCCTGTTTAGTGGTACATATACCCTGTATTTAATTATTATCCTGAAGTTTCAGTGCATGTGCATCATTTCAGCATGTATATACAAGCGCATATGTTTAAGTATGTAGCAATGGTTCTAAGTGTTCCAGAATGTGCATTTCTTGCTATTGTAGATTGTGCATTTCTTGCTATTGTAGCATTTTATTGAGATTATTGAGATAACTGAAAGACACGGCATTTAGCTGAATAAAAGATATTATTGAGATGTTATTTAAATGTTGATCACTAATCATTGCTTTTATTAGTGTTATTTACACAAGTGCAACAGATGTCCTTGTGAAAGCTGAATTATTGATAATTATTGTACAAAAAAATAGTGTGTCAGCTTCTAGGCCCTAAATATATATCACCCAAAAATTCAATTATTGAGCAAGAACATAAAGATAAAGTTGTTTTTTGATCAAAAGAACATTTCAAGTTGTTGAGCAAGAACACAAATATACAGATATATAATGGCTTGTCTCTGAGTGGAAGTTCATATGAAGCCTCGTAGCATCAAATATGTCTTGTCGATGTACGATAAATCTTCCATATGTAATGTCATCTAAGGGGAAGGGGTAGTTATTTTTTAATAAATTGTTTCCTGCTTAATAGTTAACTTAATAATTGGTTTAGGTGTTATCTTTTTATTGTCTCTGGATGCATTTTAAGTTGTGGGGATATTTTGGTTGTCTTATATGGTAAGGTGGTGTTCATTAAGATTAAAGGGTATAAATTAGTTGTGTGATCCACAGGTCCTGGCATTTCAGATAATGCAGTCACATTTGAGTCATCTCTCTTGAATGTACTCGTCTTCAATGTATATTTTTGCATCCATGGTATTTTGTTTTGTTTTGTCTTTTTAGCCAACCGCTGGGCGAATCTTTTCAGGATGTATTTCTTTTTTTATTTATGAACTAAACTGCTAGGATATGTTTTCATCTTTGTTTAACTTCTGCATTAACCAAATTACTAAATTATTAGAATCATATATATTTATGGAGTTTCACGGCTGCACAGTGTACATCATCATCACAGTAAAGTAGCATCACACCAATTGGTATATTTTCAATGTTAGTTGCATTCTGGGCCTATAGGGTACAATGAGGGATCTTCCAAAGAGTCCAATGCCTAATCAAAATCCCTTGACGGAAGTAAAAGATGGGTGAGATGCTTATTTTTATTTTTGGCATTCAAGCTGCAGATTATTCCATTTTTGTTGTTGATATTACGCATGCATTCAAGACATGGTTCCATTGATATGTGTAGAAGGCATATCTTTTCGAGATGTATTTTGTTTATTTAATTTTAGAACTATCCACCCGGATATGTTTGTCATCTCCATTTAACTTATACATTCATCAACTTACTAAATGAAAAAAAATCATATATAATTTCATATGTCATGTATTTGAAGGCAATTATACTTTCACATCACATAATCATATAGCACATCAAGTATCCAAAGGCATGCATGATTTGTATGAAGTCATGTTCATATCTTTTTGTTGGTTTTTGCCAAATGAAAAAAAATTAAGGACACAGATATGCACTTGAATGTAAGGACACAGATATGCACATAAACAAACATGCACGATATACCACATACCATGGTCATGTATCTCAATTTTGATGAAGTCTCATGTCCAGCATTTGTCGTTGTGTTGATAAGCAACCATGTAATAGTATCACCCAAATAACAGCATCTGAGCATTCTTAGATACTGGAATCTCAAAATCATATTGTTCCCAACCACACGCAACCAAATGTACCCCAATTGGCATCCAATATGTCTCAGAACATTATTTCTGTTGGATTTCCTTAATTCATGTTTGATAATTATTAGTTGAGATACATATGAAAGCCAGTGCAAAGTATGATGTTAAGACTTAAAATGGGTTCATGGAACATTGCAGTCACATGAAATATATTAGTAATACAAATGCTTATGGGATTGTTGCTCGAAAATCTTTTTTTCCCTGTCAGAAATGAAGAAGGGATATTCTATGGACTAGAAATGGGCCGAACAAAGGTCTGGGTATTTCGTGTGCAGCTGGCAGGAAAGGAACTTGGCATTGCGAAGAAAGAATTCATGGAGGTGCATGTGCCCATTAATTTGATGGTTGGCACTTCGGAGGCGAGATTAAGTAACATCTTCTCTTTCTTGTCAGTTAGCGCGCATGAGGCTGGCGTTTCTCAAAGCAGTTTTAAGCCAAGACATTGGAGCTTTCGACACCGATCTAACCACGGGGAAGATCATCACCGGAATCACGAGCCACATGAGTGTGATACAAGATGCAATCGACGAGAAGGTGACTGACAAACCTCCAGTATATATCTTGCTAACATACATGGGCTGAGATCGATGACCACGGGATCAAAATGGTGCCACATTTTTCAGCTAGGCCATTGCATCTCAAGCTTCTCCACCTTCTTTGTGGGCATCATAATTGCCTTCGTATGCTGCTGGGAGGTCGGGCTGCTCGCTCTGCTGGTCGTGCCATTGATCCTCGCCATTGGAGCTACATACACCGGCAAAATGAATTCACTGTCAGTGTTGCGAATGAAATATTCATTTGAGGCAACAACTTTAGTAGAGCAGGTAAACATCTGTATCTGAATCTGATACAGAAAAAATTTCGATAAAAAAAGCCTGAACGATTTAATTAACCTCTTCTTGCAAGTGCAGACACTCACCCAGATCAGAACAGTCTTCTCCTTTGTTGGGGAGAGCTCCGCAATCAAGTCCTTCAGCCAGTGCATGGAGAAGCAGTTCAAGATGAGCAAGAAAGAGGCAGCCATAAAAGGACTGGGACTGGGGATGTTTCAAACGGTAACATTCTGTTCGTGGGCATTGATCGCATGGGTCGGCGCAGTTACAGTGACGGCAGGCAAATCCAAGGGAGGCGAGACGCTGGCTGCTGTCATGAGCGTTCTCTTCGGAGCTATGTAAATAATTCTTCAATATTCCCAGCATCGACTAATAAGTCTAAATGACTAAACATTTCTTTGAATAACCTGCAGATCAATCACTTACGCGGCTCCGGACTTCCAAATCTTCAATCAGGCAAGAGCAGCAGGAAGCGAAGTGTTTCATGTGTCTCACATACTTTTCAAGTGGGAATGCTAAGTGGAATGTTGTCATATTTAATTTCAGGAAGAATATAACTATCTTGCTGCGCAGTTAGTAAAATTTCTGTCCTCAAGCACAGGAAGCTCCAGTTTGCCAGGTGTTAACCCCAAAGAAATTGGTGTTACATTTTTGTTTCCTGTGATCAATTCTGCAGAACATGGGATCCATGTGGAGTGGAACAAGGTTTTCTATCAAGGAGAATGTAAGTTTCTTTATTAGCAGTCACTCTGTCATGATAAAGGTGTTGTTTCATGCTTACAATTTTTCTTATGCCTTGACACTCATGTCTTATGCCTAGCTAACATGGAGTACTATATGCAGTTGCAATGACATGGAGAAAAAGAGCCTATATCCATCCCCCGACCTGCTGGTTTAGGATTTAGCATGATCGCATGAATCTTCCATAGTTTACATGGTCACAAATTTGTTATGCACCCATTAGCTTGATGTAGATTGGCATCCAATCCAGGAGAAATATATCAGGTGCCAATCATACTGGAAGAGGTACCCCTGCTACACCAGTCGAATCGTCCTCATGTAACTCGTAACAACTTGTGTAATAGTGTTTTTGGTAATGTAATACTGTTTTGGTAATTATTATGAATAAAATTTTAATTAATATTGTTTTTGAATAATATTATGTGTGGATTTATCATGATTTAGCTACTGCAGGGAGATTTGGAACAGCTGTAAATGCGTATAATTTTTTTAATTTTGTGTTTTTTTCCGCAATGTTTTATAAAAGTTGTAGTAGAGTTTAAAACAACTATTTAAATCAGTTGTAATATAAGTTTTTACAACCTTTTATAAAAGTTGTAATAGAAATTTACACAACTTTCAAAGAAAGTTGTAATATTGCTTTATACAACTTTTTATAAACGTTGTAATAATTGTTTCCACAACGTTTATTAAAAGTTGTAATATCTCTTTACACAACTTTTTATAAAAGTTGTAATAGTTTGCAGAACCTTTAAAAAAGTTGTAATATTGCTTTACACAACCTTTTATAAACGGTGTAATAGAAGTGACAACGTCTAAAAAAGGTTGTAATATGGGTTTAGACAACTTTTTCATAAATGTTGTAATATGCGAAGTTGTAATAGGGTCGGCTCCTTCGACCACTTTTTCTTCATTAAAAGTTGTAATAGATACATATTACAACTTTTTATATACGTTGTATAAACATCTATTACAACTTTTATTAAAAGTTGTAATAGAAGTTTACACAACGTTTATAAAAAGTTGTAATATCGTTATACACAACATTTTCTAAACGTTGTAATAGAAGTTTACACAACTTTTCAAAAAAGTTGTAATATGTATCTATTACAACTTTTGCTTACAACATGCAGAAAAAGTGGTCGAATGAGCTGACCCTATTACAACTTCGCATATTACAACGTTTGTTAAAAAGTTGTCTGACCCCTATTACAACCTTTTTTAGATGTTGTCAATGACCATTTTTGTTGTAGTGGCAAGTAGTGGTCAGAAACCCAAGGCAATGTGTACAAAATATTATTGAATTACGAAGCATTAATAGTTTTAATATAAGATGTCAGCAACAAGTTTAAGCATGGCAGTTCTAAGTGAAGTAAAGTAAAGCAATCCTAACATGTCAGTTCTAAGTGAAGTAAAGTAAAGCAATCCTAACATGTCAGTTCTAAACAATTTAAAAAGCAATAAGCATGGCATTTCTTTTAATTAATTAACATGACAATTTAACTGAGACAACAATAGTAAATAAGTTCCATGTTAGTATTTCCTATCTCGCATAGGGTTCACACCTTTAAGTCTTGATGAGTGGATCGTTCTTCTCACGGGGGTTTTACCGTGATTGACGCTACCCCACCGCATGCGGGTGGTGCTCTTGAAGAGAGTATCCCTTCATATGCTTAGTGGCCGCTCAACCCTAACCACACCCCAGATTTGTGCTAGAATACAAGCCAGCCTAGTTGACTCACACGACATCACGAAGTTACGATTTCGCCTTCGAGGCGCACGATTTCACGATGTCACTCATTTGTTAAACATTCCAAGACATGCACCAATTTAACAATGTCATCATTTCTCTTTATACAAGAATTTCAATGATTAAAAAGTGTGTTGCACAATATTTACAATAATTTAAAAAGACTGTTGAACATGTGGATATAATGAACATATTACAGAAACTAATTTTCTTCGCCAATGTTTAAAATTAAAGCATATCAAGTTATATGTCGATTGGTCACATTTTAAGTCTAGAACATCATGGTATTAATTTCATGCGTCATTTCACGTGCAGATTTTGAGTTATACAGCTTAAATGAAAATGACTAAAAGAGCATCCAACTTCAAAAATTCACAATAATTTGTACACTTGCCTGATTTCAGCGTTCTTGGTGTCGTCGGGTTCGTCTCGACGAGTACTACGTTACGATGAGATTGGTTCACTGGCTCGATTAGACATACAATCAGATCAGGTCCTTTTCAATCATAACAAGCATTAAAATGATACCTACGACGTCTAATGATTGGGTTTCATTACGTTTTCTACATTACGGTGTGGGTTGAAGATTAGTGATAGGTTTACTAACCGTTTACGCAGCGAAAGGGGTAGCGACGACGCTGTGAGGGGTAGCGACAGATCTGGATGGCGTCTACAGTGTGGGAACACGTTACGGCAGCGAGGGGAGAAGTGGACGGCGTGTCTACGGTTGCCGGGGTCTTCAGTTGGCCGGAGGGAGGCGTCGGTGGCTTGCTGCAGGCTGCAGAAGCTCGTCGGCGGCCTGGGGAAGCTTGGGCGTGAGCTATTTGGCGTCGGACGTGGAGGAGGGAGGCCGGGGTCTGTTTGTACGGCAGTGAAGACGTTCTGGGCGGTGCTGACGCGTGGAGGAGCAAGGGATGCCGATGGGTGTTTTCTTTGCGTGGAGGGGTGAGATCTGGGCGGTACGGCCTGCAGCGAGGGGGAGGGGCTTCTCGCATGGGAGATGATGATGGCCACGGACTGGGGTTCAAGGGGGCCGCCTGGGCACGATCTGCGGTGGCGCACGGTGCAGTTGATGGCCGGAGTTGGGTTCGTTTATGCAGCAGCGAGGAGAGGGCCGGCGGCTTGCTGGGCATGGAGGAGGGTGAGATCCGAGCGCTCGGATAGAGGGGAGGCTGGCGGATGTGGGTTGCGGCCTAGGGAGGTGGCTGTTCACGCGCGCGAGCTGGGTTGCGGGGTGAGGACTGGAGCTCGGTTGATGGCCGCTGAATGAAGAGGGAGGGCTCTTAGGTCTAGGGTTTAGGGGAAGAGGGCTGGGTTTTAGTCACCTGTAGTTGTTTTGTAGGGTGTAGCCGTGTAGGGCTGTGCGTGAGTTTGTAGGATTGGGTCCCTCGAGTTTGTAATATAGGAGTTGTGTACACTCACATGAGGGGCTTCTAATATTTGATTTGTTTCCTTTTGTAAGGGTTGGGTGCGGCCTGTTGAGGGTAAGGTTTTATTTTAAGTTATAATAGGAATGGTTTTTGAAATAGGGAGAATATGGTAGGGACAATTGGAGTAATGATAATTAAGTGGCAGGATTTGTTGTTAATTAGGATGAATAAAGTCTCCTATAGAGATTTGGAAATAAATTCAAAATTTAAAAAAAATTCGAATTTGAATTAAATATTTTTGAATGAATTCATTAAATATTAGATTAAAGAAAATAATTATGACTAATACGTATAAGGGTTCGCAGTTAAAAACGTGATACATATACGCCTTAACTACGGATACGAAAAAGTACGACAAGGGTAAAATAAGAATAAAATGTGTATATTAAAACACCGATAGTTACAAAAACCCTTTCGCCTTTGGAGCGATCTCCGCTGTTTCTCGTGGCTGGCCTTGGACACGTGTCACGCATCGGACGCCAGCCGTTTAGATTTCTTCAAGTAAAAGAAAGAAGATAGAAAATATTAGAGATCTCACTACTTCATCTTCCTCCTTGTTTCGTAAGCTTGCTTCCATTGTCAACTCCACGGAGATTGCTTGTTTCAATTTCAAGGTATCCTCCTCCTTCAACTCTAATCTTTTCTAGGTTCGCCAGGTATGTTTGCTCCGGTCGTGTTCAAGGTACCGACCCCTGAGGAGCTAGCAGAGCGCCTCTGGCCCCCTCGATGCGTGGAAGTTCCTGGGAAAGGAAAAGGAATATGGGTTGAGCCAAGTCTTCCCATTCGTCGAAGGGATCGGAGGTCGGAGGTCCCTGGAGTCATCTTAGATATGGCCCCTATGTTTTCCCTCGATCTGACTGCCGAGGTTTGGCGAGGTTGCTTCTGTGATCCCTTTAGGGTTAGAGTGCCTAATTCAGATGGGAGAGTGTATTTCCCAAGAAAAAAGGAGGTTGGGTGTATCTCAAATCTTTTCGCTTAGGACTCTGATTCCCTCTTCACCCCTTCATTATGGAGGCTCTGTGCTCCTCGGAGCTTTCCATCTGTAGACTCGCTCCTCAAGATTTCTCTCCCTTAGTTGGATTCATCAATCTGTGCGAGCTTTGTGGAGTCTGTCTGACCCTTGGGCTATTCGGGTATTTTTTTAGAATAATAGCCGACCCTCACCGAGTGTGGTACCATATCGTTGCTCGCCCGGGTACGAGGCTCATATACGACCATCCAATTTTCGACCCTGGGTGGACGGATACCTTCGTGTTCGTCGTTCTTCCTGACTTGGGACCGTTGCTCAATGGTTGGAGTTCTCCGAATCCTGAGCTTGCGGTGGAGTCTCGGATGTCTTTGGAGCAGGTCCGAGCCAGGTTGTCACCGAGCGAGGTCGAAGCAATGAAGTCTCTCTTGAGTCGACCGAGACAAGATAGGTCGA
This sequence comes from Scilla litardierei, assembly GCA_030789695.1. Lineage (NCBI taxonomy): Eukaryota > Viridiplantae > Streptophyta > Magnoliopsida > Asparagales > Asparagaceae > Scilla > Scilla litardierei. Next base: position 119,059,414 of record CM061134.1, read on the forward strand.
TTCAGTATTTGTTGGATGATCATACGCTAAAGATCCTTCTATGGAGCCCGGGTAATGTATCTCGAATCTATATCTTTATCTCTGCCACTCACGATAGTTATGTTCGTTGCCTGCAGACATAACCAACGGAAGCTGACGTAGTGGCGAGTCCAGTTTGGACCATGTCTGGAAAGAACAGCGGAAGAAGAAGAGGACTGTCGAAAGGTCGGGTGCCTGCACCAACCGTTTGAGCGCACGTGTCTAGGGATCTGGGTCTCGGTTGCCTCTCTATGTCCACCAGAGCTCTTCTTCCGAAGGTGGAGAGACTAGGCAGGCATCTAGGCCTTCTTCCCGAGCTTCTTCGAGGGATACCTCCAGCCAGGCTCACGTAGGGCCCCCTGTGCCCCTGGCTTACATCGTGGTCGCAAAGCTGCAGGAGGTGGTCGACGTCGATACTGCCGACGTAGTTGAGCCGACTGAAGCGGTCGGCCAGAAGATGGAGATGCCCTCCTACGGGGAGGAGGAATCTCTAAAGAGGAGGCGAGTGGAGGAGGAGGATCCCATGGGGAAAGGTAAGGGGGTCGCTCCTCTCGAGACTCCGGAGGTGGTGGAGACCCATTTGGTGTCTCAGGCCTCCACGAGGCCCCTTCTGGATCAGTGGCCTTGGGGTGACATCGTGTCGCCTGCTCCTTTGGTCGGCTCTTTCATGGGGGAGTTTGATCGAGCGTTACTACTCAATCGGCTCTCGTCTCGATACTCAGAGCCAGTCCAAGGTGAGTTTCATCTGCCCCCCTTCGCTATTGGCAAGGAGGAGTCGGCCTTGAGGGACTTCGGGACGACCGCTAGGTTGGTGGAGAACTCAATCCTCCCCAAGGACCTGGAGTTCATGCAGAGGTTGGACCTCGAAAGGGTGGCCAACTTCTTCGTCGGGACCAGATATCAGGTATGTCGCTCGAGCCTTTATATGTCGTCGTCCAAGTCCGTCGTTGTTTTCGTCTAACACTTGTCATGTTTGCAGATGTCCGTTCTCGAGGCCGTGCTGCGCTGCCAGGCTACCGACTTGATTGTTGGAGGTCGACGGGTGGCAGACGTAGAGCACAAAGCGCTCTGCTTTGAGGCACGGGTGAAGGAGGCGGAGGAGGCTTTGGGGAAAGCTCTTGCACACAAGGCATCGATTGAGTGGGAGGCGACGGAGGCTAAGGATAGCATGTCGTTGCTATCGGGCCTCTACAAATCTGCCGAGCTTCAGTGGCGGATGGAGAGGACCCAGCTCGAGGAGGAGCTCGACGCCTACAAGAAGGAGACGATCGAGCTTCGGGCCAAAGTTTACGACTCCGAGAGGTGGGCAGAAGCTTGCTGGGTGGAGAAGGCCGAGCTCCAGGCCAAAGTCACAGGGCTCGAGGAGGCTGCCGCAAAGGAGAAGACAGAGCTTACGTCGAAGCTTGCGAAGGCGATGGAGGCTTTTACCAGCGGCTTGGTGTCTGGAAGCACTTCCCCTTCGTCTTAGGCAGGCAGGCCTTTTGTTTTGCTAAATTTTGTACTTTTCTTTTATTTGAATAAATTTAAAAAAAACTTTTTGCTACATTTCTCTATTTTGTTTGAATATCTGCGTGTGTATATGGCCCCCTCAACGTCTTAACTTGAAATTTCGTAGAAATCTTTAGGCAAGTTATGTCATTGATAGGTTAGGCGTATTCAATCAATGAACGTAACCTGTTAAACCATGAATCACGCTTCCTTGGGTAGAGAGGGGCGAACCTCTTTCGGCATATGTGCCAAGGTCGTCCCTCGGTGAGGGACAAGGTCCATTCGTCTTATGACCGACGAGTATCGGGGATCGCTTAGTGGCAAGGGGGGATCCCTCGGCTCACGGCTGAGGACATGGGTCATTCGGTGGCGAGGGGCGAGGCCCCTTCGACTTACGGCCGACGAAGGTCATTCGGTGGCAAGGGGCGAGGCCCCTTCAACTTACAGCCGACGAGGATCGTTCGGTGGCGAGGGGCGAGGCCCCTTCGACTTACGGCAGACGAGGGTCGTTCGGTGTCGAGGGGCGATGCCCCTTTGACTTATGGCCGACGAGATTATTTCGACTGATATCAAAGAATGATCTACTTTGTATCCATAATAAACATGCACATGATAAAAGATGAAGATGAATTTCGATCATTTTACCCCGATTTGTACAATCATTGATAATACTTCCGAAGATGCTCAGTGTTCCAGGGATGAGTAAGTTCTCTATCATCCAGGGTAGCGAGTCGGTAGGTGGCAGGACTGAGTACATCGATCACTGTGTAGGGTTCTTCCTACTTCACAGCGAGCTTCCCCTGCTTGAGAATCTCGGGAGTAAAAGCGGCCTTACGCAGCACCAAGTCGCCCACACAGAAGTTGCGTTCACGGAATTTTGAGTTGAAATAGCAGGCCATGCTTCCTTTTTTCTCGATGATGGTCGTTAGAGCCTGCTCGCGGACCTCATCCATCAGTTGTAGGTTGAGATCGAGGCCTTCTGAGTTTCTTTCTTCGTCATAGTATTAGAGACGAAGCGGTCACTCATGGACCTCGACTGGGACGACGGCTTCGCATCCGTAGGCCAACATGAATGGTGTTTCTGTTGGATATGGACGACATGAATACACCCATGAGGGGATGTATGAGGGTATACGGACCTCAGATGTCGCGTGCACGAAGGCGTGCACGAAGGGAACCTTTTCTCGTGTGAAAAGGACCACTCGATAAATGGAAAAAGCCACTCGATAAGTGGAAATAGTCACTTTATAAGTGCATAAAGGTACTTGATAAGTGAATGAAGAAGAGGATAAATGAATGTGCTAATATAGGCTAATAATCTTATAATTGGTTATTTCCTACAATAACCACCCCTAAAGCCTATAAATAGGACCCAAGGGTAAGGCATTCATTCCACACTTTCCATGCCATAAGTTGTAGTGCCCTGTGGTAGCTACTGCACACGTACTAGAGGGGGGGTGAATAGTACTTAAAATAATCAAGATAGATATTCCTAATTATTGTGCAAGAAACAAACGACAATGCGGAATTAAACAACTATCAACAAGAATTAAAACATACACAAACAAACAATATTACTGGGTTCGGATCCACCCAAGTCTCCCCGACTTGATCCCGGTGATCCTACGTCCCAACCACCCGGATCCCCTCCGGATACTTGAGTTAGCAACCCTAACTCAAGATTTCCACTAAACCCACTTGCGGAAACTCCACAAGTGCAATCGACCTACAATCGATTCCCATGAATCCCACAACCCGGGATCACACAAACTCTCACAACCGAGAGTGTACAACAATTTAATGAAATGAAATGAAATAAATTCTTACCGTACAAAATCCTATGCCTTGAGTAAACTTACCAAATTAGGGCAATGATGGATTTTGAGGAGAGAATGTCACCAAACCGAATCTCCACCAATAAGATCAACGATCGAAGGCTAGGATGGAGGATGGTGACTTTGGATCAAGCTCTAGGCTTGGAAGGCTCACAATGGAGAGAATCTCTCTTGAGGAAATGGCTCAAAGAGTTGAGGGAGAGATTCTTGTGAGGAAGAGAAAGCTTTTAGAATGGAGTTGAATAGCTTCTCTTAGCTTTCTTCAAATCTCTAAAATGGCAGCCTTGAAACTTATGAAAGACCCCCTCCAACTATATATAGGATAGAGGAGAGAGGGAGAGAAAAACGTTTCAAGAAAAGCTCCAACGGCTCTATTCTGAGCCAGACTAGTCGGTCAAAGAAGGATCACTGACCGACTAGTTCATCAACTAGTCGGTCGGTGATACAACGTAGACCGACTAACGGTAGAGCAGCCAAGAAGTCGAAGTACAGGCAAAGACAACTAGTCGGTCTAAGAAGACCTGCCGACCGACTAGTTTCACAACTAGTCGGTCGGTGAATGTTCTTTGACCGACTAACGTCGAAATGGAATAAGTTGACTTCAAGATGACTTAGTCGGTTTAAGAACAAATGCTGACCGACTAGTTTCTCAACTAGTCGGTCGGTAAATGTTCTTTGACCGACTAACTCGAAACAGTAGCACATGCTGGAAATGACTATACACAACTAGTCGGTCTGAGAAGGAATCCTGACCGACTAGATCGTCATCTAGTCGGTCGGTGACTCTTCTTTGACCGACTAACTGTAGTCATAGAAAGAGCTTGAATATAGCAAGGTATCTAGTCGGTTCATGTAGAGTTGCTGACCGACTAGATCGTCATCTAATCGGTTGGTAACTCTTCTTGAACCAACTAACATGCACTCGAAGCTGAGGGAAGAAGCGATAGGCTTCGGGAAAGTTTCTAATGGCTTCTATGAATATCCTAGCTCTAAGATATGAGCGAAATGAAGATTATAAAGTAAGTCCTACTCAAGGCTTAACATTCTAATCTATGAAGCTAGAAGACTATAAATTAAACCTTACGAGCCGTCTTCAAAGCTTCAATCTTCATTCCTCTTGACTTCCATATTGCTCCTTGAGCTTCAACGAAGCTCCAGGCACACGATCATGCGTATTGAGAAGTCTTGAGGCGTCGTTGTTGATGTTCGTATTCTTTTGGCGACGATCTCCATAACTGCGCTCACAAATAAGTTAGTATACATTATTTATTTTCCCATCACTTTATCAAATAAAATTACTCTTATAGTACTTTGCAGCGGAAAAGCGTTTTTGAAAACGTATTTTTCAAAACGTATGAAAAACGTATTTTTCAAAAATTGTATATTTCAACCTAGTACCCTTATGATACTAGTGAAAAATATTCGGCACTTCCTGGCCATTTGCCGGGAATGAGCCGTAGCCATGCCAAGGCCGAATTCCCCTTGAGGGGATTTTTCTGCAAGCCATTGTTGCCGGCTCCCGTATGGATCCAGGCGCTTCCCCCAGTATGGGAGAATTTTGCCGCAGACGACTGTCGTTGGCCCCGTATGGGCTAGTTGGCATGTTCGTGTTTGACCAAGGCCTTTTGCCGAATTGGTCGACCAAAACTCCCGGATTGGTCGACCAATACCAATGGTCTGAAAACCCCTCCCGGCTAGGGCCTCTGCCCTGGCCGAGGCTGGCCAGGGCCGGGCAGGCCCTGGCAAATGGCCAGGGCGCCGGCCCTGGTCACTGCCGGGGTCGGCCAGGCCGGCCAGGCCCTGGCCACTGTCGGGGCCGGCCAGGCCGGCCAGGCCCTGGCAGAGGCCAGGGCATTGACCCTGGCCTCTGCCAGGGCCAGCCAGGCCCTGGCAGTGGCCACGACGCCAGCCCTGGCCACTGCCGGGGCCGGCCAGGCCGGCCTTGGCCGAGGCCGGCCAGGGCCCCCTGGCCCTGGCCTGGCCTCGACCAGGCCTAGCCTTGGCCACGGCCAGGGCCCCCTGGCCCTGGCCGGGGCCGGCCAGGTCCGGCCATGGCGGGCCATGGCGAGGTCATGGCCATTTGGCCATGGCCGGCCATGGCCCATATGGCCATGGCCGGCCACCCCCTTATATGGGGTTGTCGCACACCCCGCCGGAGGGGGTGGCCGTGGTGGTTATTGGCCGTATCCAACCCCCTCCGCATGGGGAGTGGGGATGCATTGCCTTCATAGCCCATTTGGCCATGGTGATCAAGCACCAAAAAGTCATCTTCCCCGATGGGAATAACTACCATCTTCTTCCTCGATGAAGCACCCGTTCGTCGATGAAGCACCCGTTCGTCGAGAAAGTAGTTATTCTCTAATGACTGTGTGCTAAAATGGAAAAATAACATACTTTAAAATTCGTAAACTACACGCTCCGCATGAAGAGAGTTCACATTTCCTATGAATGGATACTCAGCATCCATGAAGAGTGCGAGCTTGACGATATGAACGGTCGGTTCTTACCGTCACGGAGAGTTCCTGCCATATCCGTAATGGTAGGAGACCCTAACGTGAAAACAACAACCGCTGCGTTCTCTCCGTCACGAAGCGTTCCTACCATATCCATAATGGTAGGATACACATTCGTGAAAAAGACAACGCCTCGTTCATCGGTTCGACGGTGCGGCTGTTTGACCGGGGCGAACCCATATGGCTCTGATACCAATGTAGGATCCTGACAAAACAAGGACGTTAGGATCGAATAATGAAGTCGAGACTTACGCTAGCGTATGCGGCACCGTAATCTCGGAACTTCGCCCTCGGATTCGCCACAACGGTCGATACTTTGTCACGGAGGATCGAAGCAGAGTTTCACCGCCTAAATCTCTAACTAGAAGAGGATTTTAATGGAAGGGAGAAGAAGAACATAAGATGCCTTATGCAAACTTATGTTGTGATATGATTCCCCGGATTTGGTTTTGGATGATGAGCAAAATATTGAAAGTTACTCTAGATGGTGATTGGAAACATAATGACCTTTCCGATTCTAGAATAACATCTTCAATATTTTTCGAAAGTAACTTATCAAATTATAAATATCATTCCAAGTGGGAGTTGAAATTAGAACTATCCAAATGGGATATTCTATTATCATTTCAAATGAGAATTATATTTTAAGAATTTTCAATGCAATGTTTTTTGATCAAACCTTCGGTTTTGTGTCTTTTGCAGCATTTTAAAAGTAAAATGTCTTCCGCTTCAAAGAATATCGTCGCTGAGTTAAACAGAGGTGAAAAACTCAACGGTGATAATTACAAACTTTGGTCCATTAAGATACAATACGTTCTGGAGGAGCAAGAAGTGCTCGAGACTCTAGAGAACGTCATGATTGAACCCGAGTTGGGCACTACAGCCCAACACAGACGAGACAAGGAAGCTTTTGATGCTTGGTCTCGAAAGAACAAGATAGCCCGCATTACGTTATTGTCCAGTATGGCCGATGACATAATGCGCATCTTCCGAGAACATGACCTAGCCATGGACATATGGTCCAAGCTAGAGGAGAAGTTCGGTGGCACATCGGTGTCCAAACTTCGCGCCTTAACTATAAGGTTCGATTCATATAAGAAACGTCCAGATCATTCCATGGGGAAACATCTGCGACATATGGCGAATCTTATCTCGGAGTTAAAAGACGCAGGTCATGTGCTTACTGATGAATAACAAATCCAAGCAGTCATATGTTCCCTACCAAATGGTTGGGACCAAATGAAGATGCATCTCACTCACAATGAGAGCATCAAGAATTTCAGCGACGTTTCAAAGCACCTCGAATTAGAGGAAGAGCGGCTTGCGGCTGCCAAGCCAAGTGCAGAAGTGCACATGGTTGCTAATTCCTCACATGGGAGAAAGAAATGGAAAGATCGTTCGAAGTTCATTAATGAACGTAAAAAGCAACCTGAGTCTACCAAGAAACCCAAACACAGGGGTGTGCACAAGAAGTGGCACAAGAAGAAAGACTTGAAGAAGATCAAGTGCTTCAAGTGCAACAAGCTCGGTCACTATGCTCGTTCGTGTACGAGTGGAGGCGACGAGGTAACTTGTAAATATACTAGTTACATATGTGTTTCTAGTTCAATATTTCTTGTGGAATCTAATCCATTTTGGATAATTGATTCAGGTGTCACCGACCACATAGCAAGGGACAGACGGTCCTTCATGGAGTATCACCGGATACCCCAAGGAACGAAGTGGATCTATGTAGGAAACAACACATGTGTTGAAGTGAAAGGCGTTGGGACTTGCAAGCTAGTCTTGGACAACGGCCGCACTATCCTACTTCATGATGTCCTCTTCGCTCCAGATATTCGAAGGAATATAATTTCTGTGGTCGTGTTAATGGGTCTTGGCTATAACTGGTTTTTTTCATGACTGTAATGTGGACTTAAGTTGTAATAATACTCTTATTGGTACTGGGTTTGTATTTAAAGGATTTATTGTAATGAGTACAATGTATGATTCCTCGTGTAATGAAAATTTCCTTATTGCAAATTCTAAGACTTATGAGTCTGATGTGATTTGTTGGCACGCAAGGCTTGGTCATATTGGACCAATGCGTATGGATAGACTTGTCAAACGTGGCCTTCTATCCAATGTTTCAAAGGTTGAAATGTCGACCTGCGAACATTGCCTAGTGGGTAAATCTTGTCGCAAGCCGTTTGGAACCGGCACAAGGGCCGAGGTTCCATTACAGCTTATCCATTCGGACATATGTGGTCCGATGAATGTCAAGACAAGACGCGGGAAGTCCTATTTCATCACTTTTATTGATGATTTCACCCGATTCGGACATATCTATTTGATATTCCACAAAAGTGAAGCATTGGCTTGCTTTAAAAACTATATGAGTTTAGTGGAGAATCAATTAGATCGCAAGATTAAGGTCTTGCGAACTGATAGGGGCGGTGAATATCAATCAATAAGTTTTAAGGAACTTTGTGATGAAAAAGGCATAGTACATCAGGTAACTATGCCTTATACTCCTCAACAAAACGGTGTTGCAGAAATGAGAAATAGGACTTTAATGGAAATGGTCCGTTCAATGATGGCGCAAGCTAACTTGCCAATCACCTTTTGGGGTGATGCATTATTGACGGCCGCTTTCATCTTGAACCACGTACCCTCGAAATCAGTTAGCTCCACTCCTTATGAATTGTGGAACCAAAAGTCTCCTGACTTAGATTTTTTGAAACCTTGGGGATGTGCATCCTACGCATATATTTCCTCCTATAAGTATGGCAAACTTGGGCCACGGGGAAGGAAATGTATCTTTATACGATACGAAGAAAACTCCAAAGGTTATGTTTTTGTTAGTCAGGAAGACAATGGTGGGCTAATTGAGTTTGAGTCGAGGGATGTCACTTTCTTGGAAAACGAGTTTCCAAGACAGGGCGAGATAAGTCATGACTTATCTCTATTTGAGATTTATGATCAAGAAGGATTACTTCATTCGAGTGGGAGAATTCTTGGTGAAAACAAAAATACGTTTCAACCTTCACCAATGGATTATACGAATGACGATTATCCTATTCTATACGGGAATAATGATCCAAGTGGGAGCAATTCTAACGACATTCCAAGTGGGAGTGATATTAGAATTGATCTAAATTCGAGTCAACAAGGACTTGAAGAATCTCAAATACGACGTAGTAGTCGTACAAGGTTGGCTCCTCTAAGATTTGAGGATGAATTTCCGCAGACCTTTATGACTTTACTATAAGAAGATGACGAGCCTGCTACTTTCAAACAGGCCGTATCTTGCCCTGCTAAAGACAAATGGATGGAAGCGATGCAAGAGGAGTTAGAATCCATTAAAGTTAACCAAGTCTGGGACTTAGTTGACTTACCCAGAGGACGTAGAGCTATTGGAAACAAATGGGTTCTCAAGATCAAGTATAAGGCTGATGGCGCTATTGACAGATATAAAGCTCGCCTTGTCGCGAAAGGTTTTACGCAACAGGAAGGGATAGACTACGAAGAGACCTTCTCACCTGTTGTCCGTTTTACCTCAATTCGCCTGATTCTGGCAATGGTAGCTTGCTTAGACCTCAAATTACATCAGATGGATGTAAAGACTGCCTTTCTCAATGGAGAATTGGACGAGGAGATCTATATGGAACAACCAACAGGGTTTGTAAAAGAAGGAAACGAACACAAGGTTTGTAAACTTCGTAAATCCATATATGGTCTTAAACAATCCTCGAGGCAATGGTATATACGATTTCAAGAAGTTGTCTTATCAAATGGTTTTTCCATGCTTGATGAAGATAACTGTGTATATATCAAGAGGATTAATATTAAGTACGTTATTATGTCTCTATATGTAGATGACATTTTAATAGCCGGAAATGACAAGGGCTTTGTGATGGATATCAAGGCTTGGTTTTCATCAGTTTTTGAGATGAAAGACATGGGAGAAGCCGCATATATCCTTGGAGTTAAGATTTCAAGGAATCGTTCGAAGAAACTTCTTTCTCTTTCACAAGAGACTTATATAAAGAAGGTTCTAGAACGGTTTAATATGCAGGACTGCAAGTCCATTGATACTCATATAAGCAAGTGCGACAATTTATGTCTGAAATCATGTCCAAAGAACCAAAAGGAAAAGGATATTATGGAAAAAGTTCCATATTCCAGTGCAGTTGGTAGTCTTATGTACGCTATGATGTGTACAAGACCGGACATCTATTTTACCGTTGGAATGGTAAGTCGTTACCAATCCAACCCAGGGCAAGTACACTGGAAAGCTGTTAAGAGGATATTGCGGTATCTCAAAGGAACTGCAGACTATGCTTTATGCTATCAAGGAGATGCCTTGAGGCTCGAAGGCTACACTGATGCTGATTGGGCGGGTGATCTCGATGAGCGACGATCGACCTCAGGATATGTTTTTCTACTCGGATCTGGTGCAATATCCTGGAGTAGCAAGAAACAATCCTGCATCGCACTTTCAACTATGGAAGCCGAGTTTGTAGCATTTAGCATGGCAGTCCAAGAGGCTGTTTGGCTTAGGAAGTTCTTAGACATGCTAATTAATGCAAGTGACTCAGGTGCTGTACCCATACACAGCGACATTCAAGCATTTATAGCCTATGTCAAAGATCCGAAATTCCATTGTAAGACCAAACACATAGATATTCGCTACAAATTTGCAAAAGACTATGATAAGACCAAGAAGGTAGACATAAGGTACATATCTACGCATGAGATGGTAGCGGATCCGCTTACGAAGGCGATCCCCAGAGATGTGTTTTACAAACACTTATCATCTCAAGGATTGCGTAAGAGCTAAGTTGTACCAATATAAATTCCCATGTCTATAAATGATCAAATTTAATAAAAGAATAAATTCTTTTTTCAAACATTGCATATGAATTTCTTGAGAAATGTTTGTGTACATTTTGAAATCTCAGCTATACTTTCTAGTATGTCGGACAGATTGAGGTTGGCTCTCTCACATGAGCAACCGCCTTATTCTATCAGATGGATAGAATAGAGATAAGACCTGTTTGAAGTCAAAATCATCAGACGGATGATTTAGAGTCATGACTTAAACAATATGGTCGCATGAAAGATCTGCATCATATGGATGCTTACAGAAGATCTAAGAGGATTTTGAAATCCTATCTGTCTAAATGCGGGATGTGAGTCCAAAGGATTATTTGAGTAGAAAAAGGGACTCAAAGTCAGACATTGTGGTGTCTGATCGTCATCCTTACAACATCATTGAGACATACACTCCCTGGAAAAGGATCGATGTTGTAATACGTATTCATACTACGTATGCATTTTTGACCATTGGGTTAGAGTAGTAAATAAGTTTACTATTATGTGAGACCCAAAGACCACATGGGTCTTAACTCATTACCCTTATGGACTCTAATTGGTTCCTTAAGATTTGACTGGGTGATTGCTATCTTAGCATGTTGCTTATGGACTATGGTTAATTCGGTCCGGCGGGGCATGTTAGAAAAGCGAGTCAAGTCAAGATCAAAAGGATCGCAAGAAGAGGAAGATTAAATTTCATATTCACATTTGGACTTTAGAGATTCAAAGCTGGCCAGCCAATTGTAATCCAGATGGGATTCAATTGTTGAATATAAAGTATAAGAAATGTGAAGAAATAATCTAGGGTAAAGCATGCGTTGATCTACTCAACTTTGCACCTCGAGGAGTGTTGTGTATCTCTAACAAGTGCACAACAGCGGACTCTATGCGCATGACGGTCACACGGCCTATTTCTCGGTATGACAAACAGAAGAGTTAAAGGAAAAGATGTTTCCTTACAATCTCCTCAAGTGTGAGTGGGAGATGTTGGATATGGACGACATGAATACACCCATGAGGGGATGTATGAGGGTATACGGACCTCAGATGTCGCGTGCACGAAGGCGTGCACGAAGGGAACCTTTTCTCGTGTGAAAAGGACCACTCGATAAGTGGAAAAAGCCACTCGATAAGTGGAAAAAGTCACTTTATAAGTGCATAAAGGCACTTGATAAGTGAATGAAGAAGAGGATAAATGAATGTGCTAATATAGGCTAATAAGCTTATAATTGGTTATTTCCTACAATAACCACCCCTAAAGCCTATAAATAGGACCCAAGGGTAAGTCATTCATTCCACACTGTCCATGCCATAAGTTTGCATAAGGCATCGTATGTTCTTCTTCTCTCTTCCATTAAAATCCTCTTCTAGTTAGAGATTTAGGCGATGAAACTCTGCTTCGATCCTCCGTGACGAAGTATCGACCGTTGTGGCGAATCCGAGGGCGAAGTTCCGAGATTACGGTGCCGTATATGCTAGCGTAAGTCTCGACTTTATTATTCGATCCTAACGTCCTTGTTTTGTCAGGATCCTACAGTTTCCCTGTCGAGGTTTTATGGGTCGTTATGTACGACCATAGTATGCCGGGGATTTCGTCTGGCCAAGTTTCTTCGATCCCAGTTATTCGCTTATGCAGGGGCCTGAGGATGCTTTTGTTGGCTGACTCTGGCAAGCCGTTCGACCGAGGATGGACGATGGAGGCAAAGTGCAACTTGATCTTCAGCTCTGAGCAGAAGTCTTTGAAGCCGGTGCTGTCGAATTATGTCCCATTGTCCTTCATTATGGATTGTGGGATGCCAAAACGACAGACGATGGACTTTCAGACGAAGCTTCGAGCTTCCTTCCAAGTGATTCGGGACAGAGGTTCTGCTTCGATCCACTTTGTGAAGTAGTCGATCGCCACTATTAAGTATCTTCGTTGCCCACTTGCTGGCTTGAATGGTCCAAGGAGGTTTAGTCCCCATTTGGAAAAAGGAACTGGACTGACGATGGTGATCAGATCAGTTGGTGGGGCCGATCTGATCTTTGAGAACTTTTAGCAGGTCGAGCACCGTCAAACGTATTCGACGGCATCTTTAAACATTGTTGGCCAAAAATACCATTGTCTCACGGCCTTCAAGGCTATGGATTTCCCTCTGCAGTGGTTTCTGCAGTCGCCCTCATGGATATTTTGGATCACGTAGTGTGATTCCTGTGGGGCTAAGCATTTAAGATATGGAAAGATGTCATACCTGGTCCATCGTCTTTTGTATAATGAACCATCTAGCAGGACGAATGGTAGGCCTTCCGTTCTAGCTTTCGTGCTTCCACTGGGTCGGTCGGGGTTTCCCCCATGTTTATGTAACGGATTATCGGGTCATTCCACGTGATCTTTCGATCGAGGTTTAGCAGTTCTTGTGCCAGTTCGCTGGGATGGGGCAGTCGTTGTACATACACAGTCTGACTTGGTCCCGTAGGAGAGGATGATGCAAGCTTCGCCAGGGCGTCAACTCTATGATTCTATGACCTTGGCATGTGATGAATTTATCTGCGTACGAATTTGGTGAGCTCTGCTTTAGTGACTTGCATGTAACTCTGCATCGAGTCGTCGCAGGCTTCGAAGGTCCCATTCAGTTGGTGGACAAAGAGACTGGAATCGCTGAGTAGTTGGACCACTCTCGCCCTAGGGCTCGAGCCAGTCGGAGTCCGTTGATGGCCGCTTCATATTACGCACCATTATTAGTGGTTTGGAAATCGAAGCAGAGGGTGTATTCGAATATATCGCCCGCGAAGGTTTGGACGATTATTCCGGCCCAGCTTCCAGCTTGTGTGGATGAACCGTCGACTTGTACGATCCAGTTCCATCGTCCTTGATTGCGTCTTTCGCTCTGCTTGGTGGGTTGATGCTTGTTGAGGACGAGGGGGTAGCCTCAGGCAGTGCACTAGTTTCATATACCTCTTTCTGGGGCCATCGTTGTAGGTGAGTTCGACGATAAAGTCGGTGAGAGCCTGCCCTTTGTTGGAGGTCCTCGACTTAAACTGGATGTCGAACTCGCTTAGTTCGACCCCCCAGTTCGTCATTCTCACTGAACGATCGAGCCTCTTCAGGGTTTGCTCTAAGGGAGTGTCGGTGAGGACCAAGATGATGTACGCTTGGAAATACGGTCGCAGCCTCCTTGTGGATTGGACCAGTGCAAAAGCCATCTTTTCGATCCTCAAGTAGTTGACCTCTGCACCTCGAAGGACCTGACTGACGTAGTAGATGGACCGTTGTACCCCTGCATCTTCTTTGACGAGCGTCGAACTTACGGCCTCCTCGGTGGCGGCCAGGTAGATGATGAGCTGGTCATCTTTAGCTGGCTTGGTCAAGAGCGGTGGGGTGCGAAGGTACTCCTTCAAATCTGGGAAAGCTTTTTTACAGTCTGCGTCCCATTCGATGACTCTCTTGCCACTTAATGCGGAGGCTATTGCTTTTCTCAACACCTTGAAGAAAGGTAATGACCTCTCGGATGACTTAGACATGAATCATCCCAAGCCTGCTATCCTTCTGTTTAGCCTCTGGAGCTCTCTAAGAGTCAAGGGTGTTAGTGGTTTTGCCCTAGGCCATATATACTTGGACCTTTATGGTATGTCATTTTCATTTATAAAATATTTCTCTTATTGTTATTATTATATTGCTTGCATGTTTCTTTATAATAATTTTTAAATAGCTGTTTTATGTTATTCTAAGCATCCCTAGTCACTCATCGTTAAATGTTTAATAATGAACGAAGACTAGTATGAGTTTGGTTGATAATTATGAGATAATTATATGTATGGTGATACAAATCAAACTTATAGGTACTTGTTGGAGAACAGGTACTGGATAGACTCGCTATGAGATCATTACATGGATTAGTGTCATAAACGATCTCATAATAGTTATGTCATAGAATCCTTAGACCGGAGATCATCACAGTTTCCTACATAAGGAACATCATGTTTTGACATAACCAAACGTTATCTTTAATCAGATAATCATAAAGGTTATGCTTGAACGTGATGTGAATTATGCAGAGGAAAGTGAATGAACAAGATGGAATTTGTCCCTCTCCTATGAGAGAGATATCTAATGGGCCCCTCGATAAGTAGGACTGAGAAATGCATGGCCGTGCTCAAATGAATGTCATTTGATTTTATCAGTCTACTTAGAAAGCAAGAAATTAAATGTTTGAACAATATAAGTGTGACACTGCCCATGACTTATGTTCAAATCAGATATCATGTGACAAAAGGATTATGACATGTTCTATTAGTTAGGTTAATATCGGACTAATGATATTCATATTAATTGGGTAGTCATAATGTTTTGCTAGAGACCAATTATGACTTGTGGGCTTCTAATAAGATTAGGCCCACTGCCAATTTAATATAGGCCTATTGGGTCGCACACGAAGAACGTAATGGATATGATAGAGTTTTTTAAACGTGATTTTGAATTTGATTTGAAATTCGTAATAAGGAGAAACATCTTAACTGCCAGATATTGTATCTCGTTAAGATATTATCCCTAAGATAACGCCGCGTAACTGAAATCCGTTAAGGGTTTAACATGGGATTCTTCTCGTGAAGATATCGTCGCGTAACTGAAATGCGTTAAGGGGTTAACGTGGGATTCTATATAAGATATAGGAAGAGGATTTTCAGTTTACGTTTTTAATCTATCTCCTCCGTTTTTGAGAAAAACAAAGAGCGAGAGAAACCCTAGCTGCAGAGAAGGAGCTAGCACCCTCGTAATTCCTGTTTGTGACGTTCGCGTGTGGATACCGATTGAGGATGGTTGTTCGTAGAGCAGCACCTGTAGTCAGACACATTTAGATCATCACAAAGGTTAGTAATCTATTCGAATCAATTAGAAACGCATGGATCTTGGTAGGTTTCTATTTTCCACTGAGTATAAACTAGTTATGCATGATAGAAACCCTAACAGAGGGTTCCTTCATCGTGATGATGGCAGCGATCTTGTCGGGGTTGGCCTCGATCCCTCGATTCGTCAGCATGAAACCGAGGAACTTCCCCGATCGAACCCCGAAGGTACATTTGGCAGGGTTTAGCCGAAGGTTGTATTACTGGATCTGTGCAAATATCTCCCGAAGGTCTGCGACGTGATCCTTTGGCTTCTTCAACTTGACCAACACGTCGTCGACGTAGACTTCTAGGTTTCACCCTATTTGAGCCTCGAAGACATCGTTCATCATGAGTTGGTATGTGGCCCCTGCAGTTTTCAAACCGAATGAAATTTTGGTGTAACAGAAAATACATCGATCAGTGATGAAAGAAGTTTTTTCCTCTTCCTCGGGTGCCATCTGAATCTAGTTATATCCTGCGAAGGCGTCCATGAAGATGAGAAGCTCGTAGCCCGAAGCATTGTCGACCAGATGGTCGATTCGTGGTAGGGGGTAGCTATCTTTCAGTCACGCTTTGTTGAGGTCAGTGAAGTCGATGCACATTCGCCACTTGCCATTCGCCTTCTTGACCATCACGACATTTGAGAGCCATTCAAGGTACTTGACTTTTCGAATGAAGCGAGCCTCTAGAAGTCGATCCACTTCTTCGATAGCAGCTTTCATTTTTTCGCCTCACATGTTTCTCTTCTTTTGCTTCATGTGTCTGGAGGTCGGGTCGACCTCCAGCATGTGGGATGCTACCTCATGGTCGATGTCAGGCATGTCCTTCATGGTCCAAGTGAAGATGTCGGCATGCTCTCTTAGGAGGGCGATTAACTGTTCTTTTAGGTCGCAAGGGAGCAATGACCCAATAGAGACAGTTTTTCCTTCCTCATCAGAGACTTGGATGTTCTCCGTTTCTTCGACCGCGGTAGGCCGTCGATCATCGATCCGTGGGTCGAATGGATCTGCCTGATCGATCCTCCTCAGGGCAGTGGATAGCGCGTAACATGACCGCACCTATTTCTGATTCCCTTTTGCCTTTCCGACTCCCTCGGGGGTCTGGAATTTGATCATCTGATGAAAGATCGAGACCACCACTTCTATGACATTCAGTAATGGTCTTCCGATGATCCCTTCATACGCCGAGTTGATCTTCACCACCATGAAACTGGTTAGGTGAGTGATTTGTCGAGGATACGTACCGAGGGTCATTGGTAAGGTGTTGAAACCCGCTATCGGGGCGGAATGTCCGGTGAATCCCACCAGGGGTCCCATACAAGGGGTCAACTCCATGGATGACATTTTCATCCTCTCCAATGTAGCAAAGAAGTGTATGTCGCACGAGCTTCCGGTGTCGACAAGCAACATTTTCACGGCGATCTCTTTAATGGTGGCCGTGATGACGACGGCATCATCGTGACGTAGCTTTACACCTTCCAGATCTTCATCCGAGAAGGAGATAGGTGGTGTAGAATCTCTGGGGTGCTTTCGGCCCACAGATACTGTCATCACCCTCCCAGCATAGGAGCTTTGGAGAGAGGTTGATAACTCCGGGTGCGGGGGACCTCCCGTTATCATGTTGATGAGCCCGACGCTAGGAGGTCTCGTGGTAACCTCAGAGGATGTGATTGGGCGGGTCGACATGGTCGAGCAGTTTGTCGATCGGGATGTCGACTCGTGGTTTCCTATAGACGGCGCCAAACTGTTAAGGCCAAAATTGACCGAGACAGTTGGCGGGCTGACGTAGACTCAAAGTGTTGAGTTGGAGCTTCGTCAACAGTTGGAGTGGGACCCTTGTTGGGAGAACTAGGGTCGAATGATGGTAGTTGGAGATGATGCGACCTACGTTCGACCATTGGGCGATGATTATGTCGATCTGTCGATGTTAGGATGCTCGACGTCGACCCTCGGCGTTGGACGGTAGGCGTCGATCTGCACCACATGGACTCGTTAGTGGGGTCGGATCTGGGTTCCGACCTAAATCCCCTCTAATGCTTAAGTTAGTATGGAACTTAAGGAATAGAGGGAGCTTGGTACAACTGAGATCGACCCACGGAGGTTTATCTCAAGACTGACGGCGCAAGCTCAAATATAAGAATGGTAAACTGCGAAGATAGAGTAATATGTCTTAAAGCTCGTACCATTAAGATGGATCCCCTTTACCTTCGTTCGTCGGTCTATTTATTGGTTGTTCTTCCTTGATGATGTGTAACCGTCCCTCATTGATTGAGGCACGATCTTCTCCGGGATTCGAGTTAACGGCTGCCCATTTACTCGACCCCATTAACTTTTCCTTGAATGTCGGCGCTAGCCGAACGGTGGAATGACCATTCATCCGACTTAGCTGTACCCCGCTAAGAGCGCGGGGATATTGGGCCGTGGATACTAAACGGGTCGGGTATGCGGATATCCAAATTGGATTCGTACAAAGTCAATGATTGCTGATGGTTTCAAGGGAATGATTCTTAATAGTGCTTATGATAGTTGGCTACGAAAGATCAAGTGCCTATTGAAAACTAATGACTATATAGAGTGGATTGGCAAAGAGCTCCTAGCATTGGTGGATTACACAATATTGGATTAAGTTGGGATCATGCTAAAGCTAAAAATAACCATCATAATACAGGATGCATGCATGATGATATATTTTTGTGAGTTGTATGACTATGATCCTACGTACTAACTGGGACTACATAATGGAAAGGTTTGGCACGGCTTCAACTACACAACTTTGTGCGCTACAAAATTAGGTCAGCAAGATCAAGCAAGATATGAAGTATGACATGATCGAAGACAGAAGGGTTATAAATCGGAGACAAGGGTTTTATAAGCTCCATTTATAGACTTGGTAGTGATGAAGCATCCCTTGCCAAAAAGTTACAAGATCATAACTATTCTTCAAACGTTGCCCAATGATACATCATGGAACCAATTTAAATTTCTCGGTTCCCTCATCTTAGGTATGCAAGCATTTGCAATCCTTTATAAGGGCTTGTTTCTTTGGTTGAAAGTGGATTGGGATTTACTGTTGTGAATAGTAAATCCATGGTGGATTCCTGAGGAGAGAGAAATAGAGTTTTGTGTTTCTTTTGGTGGAAAGTAGGTGGGAAAGTTGTTTTGGGATTTTTTTGTGGGGCCCATAGTAAAGTTTTGTGTTTCTTTGTGTTAAAGTGTGTTTGAGATTGTTTGGATTTGGTTATGGTGTTATGAGGTGAGAATAACCCCCTATGGAAATATGAAGTTGAAAAATCAACTAAACTAATAACTATTAGTTAACTTAATATTAACTATTAAGTAAATATCTTTTAAATACGCATAATTAAATCACGCGTATAAAAAATAAATATTAAAATACCGAATTTAATAAAAAAGAATTAATTAATTTCATTTCTGGGCTATTAAATATAAACGAAGGCGATACCCACAAAGCAAGCACCCGAACTATTTATCCCTTGCATTTCCAACATTCATAAATTGTAAAAAGTACAACGGATTTGCTGCGACAGCTTACAACAGAAATCATAAGCCTATTTAACAAAACACATGAACCCAGCATTTACAAAATACTTATAGTATCCATAATACAGTCTCAGTGTGCATAACAAACATCCAAAAAATATAAAGTGTTACAATGTACCCAACCTAACATCAACCACTCTTGTGTATAATCAACAATAACACAACTAACATCAAACCTAGGAGCGTAAACATAACCAACTTCACGGTGTCCATTCTCACCGTGGTCCGCTCAAATCGCCCGACGAGCGTGGCCAACCGACCCTCTATCTCTAAAAGCCTCCGATCAGAGAACGATGTGGCAGAGGGAGCATGGGGGGGTCCTCTTTCAATCTCATCGAGCAACTGCAGTATCACATAGGTGGACCAGTCCGAGTGTGGTAGATCCTTCCATTCGTAGAAGTTGCATCTATTCACGCGGGATGGACAGCACCAAAAGCGCCTGTCGGGAGTTTTTCGGGTCCATGATGTCCGCCTGGCAACCCTGAGCCCACAGTTGCAAAACTTGCAGTCATCATCATCAGCCACTAAATCACCGCCTGCAGCAAATCTGGGTCTGGATTGAATAGAAGTGCTGGAACCGGTGCTCATTTTAACCTTGCAAGAAATAAAAAATATTAGCGTGAATAATGATTTAAAGAGATATAACAATGAGATGAAAAGGGGGGAAGCAGCATACCTACATACTGTTACAACACCCTCAAAAGATGACATCATCTGGCTTAAATCATAAGTAAAAGATAAAAGGTAATACCGTAACAAAGAGAACGCAAAAACCGAAACGAAACAAAGCTAAAGCAGGAATAAAGAAGAGGTGGCATCATCATCGGTATATATATGTTCATCATCTTCGTGCTGAAACATATGTGAATGGCTCATAGGGTCAGTTTTTGGTTCATGGCTCATTGTTGGTGTTGGTGTGTATGTTATACATAAGCCCTCAGAAAGAAAGTTAATTTTTCATTAAATCATGGTGGACATACGCAGTTGCTCCATCACATCTCTCCCCCTCATTGGTAATGGAACCATCAAGCCTATAACCACCTATTTTTTCATAACCTCGGGACTAGGGGATCCGCTACTTATCTTCATCATTGGGCTAGGATCAGCCACTGTGCAAAGCGACAACAAAAATTGAAACTGGGTAAAAAGCACATATGTATCTCACTGTGCACAGCTGCACCAATGTGAAATGACCCAAAAAAATTGAAACTGGGTACAAATCACATATGTATCTCAAAGTTCACAGCTGCACCAATGTGCAATGACCCAACAAAAATTGAAATTGATTAAAAATCACATATGTTTCTCCCTGTGCACAGCTGCACCAACGTGCAATGAACCAACAAAAATTGAAACTGGGCAAAAATCACAGAGGTATCTCACAGTGCACAGCTGCACCAATTGGCAATGACCCAACAAAAATTGTAACTGGGCAAAAATCACATATGTATCTCAAAGTGCACTGCTGCAGCAATGTGCAATGACCCAACAAAAATAGAAATTGAATAAAAATCACATATGTATCTCAAAGTTCACAGCTGCACCAATGTGCAATGACCCAAAAAAAATTGAAACTGAGCAAAAATCATTGATGTATCTCAAAGTGCACAGCTGCACAAATGTGCTATGACCCAACAAAAATTGAAACTTGGTAAAAATCAAATAAGTATCTCACTGTGCTCAGCTGCACCAATGTGCATTGACCCAAAAAAAATTAAATTGATTAAAACATCACATATGTATATCAAAGTGCACAGCTGCACCAATGTGCAATGACCCAACAAAAATTGAAACTGGGCAAAATTCACATATGTCTCTCAAAGTGCACAGCTGCACCAATGTGCAATGACCCAAAAAAATTGAAACTGGGTACAAATCACATGTCTCTCACCGTGCACAGCAGCACCAATGTGCAATGACACAAAACAATTGAAACTGGGTAAAAATCCCATATGTATCTCACTATGCACAGCTGCACCAATGTGCAATGACCAAAAAAATTGTAACTGGGTAAAAAACACATATGTCTCTCACTGTGCACAGCTGCACCAATGTGTAATGACCCAAAAAAATTGAAACTGTGTAAAAATCACATATGTATCTCATAGTTCACAGCAGCACCAATGTGCAATGACCCAACAAAAAATTGAAACTGGGTAAAAATCACATATGTATCTCATAGTTCACAGCAGCACCAATGTGCAATGACCCAACAAAAAATTGAAACTGGGTAAAAATCACATATGTATCTCAAAGTTCACAGCAGCACCAATGTGCAATGACCCAAAAAAACTTGAAAATGGGTAAAAAATCACATATGTATCTCACAGTGTACTGCTGCACCAATGTGCAATGACCCAAAAAAAATTGTAACTGGGCAAAAATCACATATGTATCTCAAAGTGCACTTCTGCAGCAATGTGCAATGACCCAACAAAACTTGAAATTGAATAAAAAACACTTATGTATCTCAAAGTTCAGAGCAGCACCAATGTGCAATGACCCAACAAAAAACTGAAACTGGGCAAAAATCACATATGTATGTCACAGTGCACAGCTTCACCAATGTGCAATGACCCAAAAAAATTGAAACTGGGCAACAATCACATATGTATCTCAAAGTGCACTGTTGCAGCAATGTGCAATGACCCAATAAAAATTGAATTTGAATAAAAATCACATATGTATCTCAAAGTTCACAGCTGCACCAATGTGCAATGACCCAACAAAAAATTGAAACTGGTCAAAAATCACATATGTATCTCACAGTGCACAGCTGCACCAATGTGCATTGACCCAACAAAAATTGAAACAGGACAAAAATCACAGATGTATCTCACAGTGCACATCTGCACCAATGTGCAGTGACCCAACAAAAAATTGAAACTGGGTAAAAATCAAATATGTATCTCACTGTGCACAGCAGCACCCATAGGCAATGACCAAACAAAAAATGAAACTTGGCAAAAATCACAAATGTTTCTAAGCCCTCAGGTTAACATGTTTTTAAGCATTCATTATGTATTAGGCGGTTGCTCATTATGAATGAACCTTCACACCTCATACAACTTTTTCTTCTTAATCGAGGGACAAAGTGATCAATATATGTTCTTCATCATAGGGCTGATACATCTGTGGTTTTTTCCCAGTTTCAATTTTTTTGGGGTCATTGCACATTGGTGCTGCTGTGCACATTGAGAAACAAATGTGATTTATAAGCCCTCAGGAAGAAAGTTAAGTTATCAATAAATCATGGTGGTCATAAACAGTTGCTCCATCACATATCACACACGCAGAGATAGTGGAACCAGCAAGCCTATATCCACATATTTTTTCCATATCCAAGGGACAAATGGATCATGTAACTATCGTCATCATTGGGCTATAGGGAAACATCTACAAGGAGCCATAAACCAAAACTGAAAATATGAGCCATCCACTTATGTTTCATATTATCACAACCTGCATCAATGAAAATATACCAAAATCTGAACCAAGCAGCCAAATCATCAAAAGTGAGACATGAACCAAAAAATTGAACCATAGAGCAATGCAAATATGTTTCATATCAAGACACCCAGCATGAAGGAGACATGCCCCATACCCTGCACCCATTAGCCTACGCCACATGTATCACATTAACACACAAACATCATCTAGGAGACATGCCACAAAAAATACAGCAATGAGACATGCCAATATGTTTCATACTTACCCATACAAAACATCCCCAACCCCAACGACCTCTAATCCCCACTCAACCAACATACCTTATGGCCCACCCATACTCATATCTTTCCGACGCCATCTCCGCTGCCATAACCAGCGTCCCGCAAGTCCCTTTTCATCACTAAATTTTCAAGGATAAGCTTTCGACTCTGATGTGGCACGGCCAAAAATTGACGCCCCGCCAGCTCATTCATGCTAAGATCTTTATACAACTTCAACAGGATGTGGTGAGGGTACTCCGTAAACGCGTACACACCATGTGCAAGAGTTTCAGTCCAGTGGGGCTGGGAGTGTGCACTCCTAATAGCCTCAGCGACCTCTTTCACTTTGCAGGCAATATCCCGCATTACATCAGGGTCTTCCCTCACAGCGCGACGCCGCTGTTTCTTCTTCCCCAGCGATGGTGGGGTAGCATTTTTTGTCCCCCCCATATGGACACTCTCCTGTCGACGCCTCTGTGGGTATGTCCTCAGGGACATGGTGGGGTGGAGTACGAATATGTGTCGGTTCAGGCGTGACGGGCTCACCTTCTCCTCCAGAAAATGGGCCTCCAAAGCTATCGTACAAGGAACATGACATATCCTCCCGTGCTGTGTCATCCCCGATGATGACAACCAGATCTTCATACCATGGTAGGGGATGGTTCACATATGCACGCTTCCGAGGGTTTGCCTGAACGATTAGGAAAGCTTATATGAATATACCAATCATATCTATAATTTATGTACTAGCACCTATCCTATGTAGAAGATAGAAGTATTTACCACCGCCCACATGTCATAAGTTTTCGGTTCTAACATAATCATCTTCTTCTCAACATCCCAGCCCGCCCCGCTCATTTCCATGCACTCGTAAACATCCTTGAGACGTGTCTTCAATGCTTTCATGTGGTTTCTCACATTACCACTTGTGAACGACGTCCCATGAGCTTTATTGATTTCCGCTGCCGCGGCATTGAAGGCGGCCCCTTTAAAGGTCTTATCGACCTTAAGCCCCTGCCGTGCAAGTTCTGCTAGCAATGGAATAAGGGTGGCATCGTGCTCGGGCTTCCATATTTTGTTATGTTGTGAAGAAGAGGAAGGTTGCTTCAGCTTTTTGCTTGGACTTGATATAGACCCCTCGGCATCCTCACTACGCCTGCTCGACTTCCTCGAGGAGTCACTGCCTAGAGTTCTTTCATTTCCACTTTGTGGCGTTGGCATCGCGAATGCTCCATGCGAGGAGGGGGGGGGTCTGAAATTGGGTATGTCTCCCCCTTGTAGCATATGCATATACCCATGGCCACTATGTGAGGGAATAGACATGGGCATTTGCATTGGCGGAGACATGTGCATTTGCATTGGAGGAGACATGGGCATTTGCATTGGCAAGGTGAAATTTCCATAAGGTTGATATGGCATTCCATTCCCACCAGATTGGTATCCAAGCATTTGGTAGGGGTTAGGTGGAACCCGCATGGGAATTGGACGGTTGAGAAGTGGATCCACCCTCCTCTCGGCATCTCCACGTTGTGTCCCATATAGATTTTCATATAATTGATGCATTGGATCACTCCCATCCGGGGAGGGCTCGCCCCCATGCCCTGATTTTTTAGATCCTTCCATCCCAACATCATCAATATTATGATAATTAAAACGCATAATTTGACAGTAAACATCATTGACATGATAACGAATGGTGAAAAAAATACATAAATGTAAATGATTAAAATGATCAGCCAAAGCATGAAAATATTGTCATACTGAACACACCAAACGTCATGCAATAAGAAACGAACATTGACAAATTGTTCAGACTAGGTCCGCAAATAGTACGACCCCCTCATAGGCCATGCTCTACTGTGTTCCCGTTATTATTTATGTTACAGTAGTCCACCCACATATCCCAAGCTATCTGCTCCCTGCGCATTTTCCAACGATCCCGTTGTTCGGTTTGTTCACGAACGGTCCCCTGTTGGGATAGATCAATAACATCGTCATCCCTCTCATCGATACCCTCTACTTCCTCCTCCACCCCATCACCTTCTTTATTTAGTTGGGGTTCATGAGGATCTGCAATCTGGATGTAATTATTCAAAACAGTGCACGATAGTATGGTAGCGACCTGGGTCTTGAATGGATAGTGAGGTTTGGATGTCAATATTTTAAACTTATTCTTTAGGATACCAAAAATGGACTCGATCTTTGATCTTAATGTAGAATGGCGTAGGTTGAATAGCTCTCGTCGATTTCGAGGAACCCGATCAGTATGGTCCTTCAAATGGTATCTAACTCCCCTGTATGGAGATATGAATCCTGGCATTGTCGTATATCCAGCATCGCAAAGGTAATATTTACCTACATTCATACAAAGGCGACCAGTTTTCTGTTCAGACGCTTTCTGAGATACGTAAAACTAATTTATATGTTAATTTTAATATATTACCTTCATACACTCGCAGCCTCAGTGGGGGGGAGGTAAAGACAATGCATCTTTCAGGACCTTAAAATCATTTGCGGATCCTTCCCACCCGGCCAGTACGTATGTGAATCTTTTGTTTGGGGTAACAGCTGCAAGCACATTTTGTGTCACCCCCTTTCGCCCTCTAAAGCGGGGTACGAGCCTTGCTGGTAGCGTGGCATCTATGTGCATCCCATCAATGAGTCCGATGCAGTCCTACAACATATTAAATGTGAACAATGTGCAATCCCAAAAACGATCCTTATTATACTGCCACATATACATATACTCACACGTACCTTAAAATATGGGAACCAATTTGGATTATTGAGTATCTCCGGCGGCGTCTCATTTGGAGCTTGGTTCACGAACATATCCCTAAGTGCACACAGTCCCGCCATAACTTTGTTAAAATAACGGCTAACTGTCCCCCCGCCCCTTATGAAATCCACTTGCATTACTCTATTCTTTGACTTGTGCCCTACCATATGCAGGAACATGGCCACCTGCTCCTCTACGGATACATGAATAATGTCCTTGAGAAGATCACGCTGGCGCATTAATGCTGCAAGATTCATGAAAGCATGTCTGCGCATTCGTAGGTAGTGCAAACAACTACTTTTCGACCCCCACAAAATTCTCCGCATGTGGGATTTTCTTTGCAGATCCCGCATAGCTGAGGGCTCTCTGGGTATAGGGTCGGGCCTAGCGGAATTGTGCAATTGTAAGGCTAGTACGACAAACGTTATTGTAGCTGCGGCGGCGGTACATAACTCACAACCCGAATGGTCTCCTTGTGTATCCATGTCACCCTTAATTGAACAACACATATATTTACTGTTAATTATATACCTACCATGCTACATATGAATAACACATTTCACATAAAATTGTTCATATCAAAATGTTTTGCCCTCAGATTTACTGTGTAATCATAGGGAAACACGTGGT
Source organism: Scilla litardierei (assembly GCA_030789695.1). Taxonomy (NCBI): domain Eukaryota; kingdom Viridiplantae; phylum Streptophyta; class Magnoliopsida; order Asparagales; family Asparagaceae; genus Scilla; species Scilla litardierei. The sequence continues at coordinate 119,085,670 of CM061134.1, forward strand.
TGCTTTGCCGTTGCTCTATCCTTTTCACCCCATAAATGAAACAAGGAGACAAGCCCCAAAAATTTATAAAATGAGCCAAGCATAACAACAAACCAAGGAAACCGTGCTAAGAAAACAGATAGCAGTAACCATGGACGCAATGACCCAAAACAGCTTCACTAAGCTTGGAGGCATGCACCAACCATTTTATAAATAGAGCCAAAAGTACCAACATCAAAATCCTAAAAACCAACACTGAGACAAGCTCCTATAATCTGATACACTGACCCTAGAATAGCATCAAAAAACCCAAAATTCAACAAGTTGCCATTCACCAAAAAACAGAAAGCAGTAACCATGGACATAACATCACAACACAGCTTCATTAAGCTAGGAGGCATGCACCAACCATATTATAAAAAGAGCCAAAAATACCAACATCAAAATCCCAAACATTTTTTAAGACCAACATCAAAACATCAACAATCCAAACATTTTTTAATACCAACACCAAAACATCAACAATCCAAACATTTTTTAATACCAACATCAAAATACTAAACATAAAAAATACCAACAACAAAACATCAACAATGAAATTGGAATCCATGGCCCCGCAAATTTTTTAAAATGATCCAAACATTTTTTAAAATGCCCCAACATTGTAAACATCAACATGGGGCTTAAAGGGAACCATCGTAGCAAGCCATCCTACGTGTATGTATGAAATGAAAATTCACTTCATTCGTTCCTCAACTTTTTTCCATCATTGGGCACATTTTAGATTGCACAATTAATTTCATTCATCAATAAAAAACAATAGCATACCCAATCAGATCATCTCTAAAGATCAGTAATAAGAAATAGCCGCAAGCACACACGCCCAGCAAACCGAAGGAAAGCATCAGCAACCCATATGAAACCCTAGCTTCAACACAACATAGAGAAAATTTATAGAGTTCGTAGCTTATACCTCTGCGACAAAATCCCAAATTTAGATATAGATCCTGACGACCGAAGGTAGGGTTTTGCTCTGAGCTTCACCGACGAACCCAACAAGCTAGGCACACCCCCTCCTTCAGAGCCTACCACGAAATCAAAGCCAACAACCCATGAGATCAGCAACGGAAGCTTGCAAAACAGCCATAAACCGCAAATACCCGCTAGGGTTTGCAAAGCCCCAACTGAATCCCGCGCAAAAGAGGGTGAGGGGAAGCAATTTCTGACCGTGTGGGACCTAGAACGAGGATTCTCAGCGAAATCGCCGCGATTTCGGGGGATTTCAGACCGAGAAAGTTTCCCCGCCACGTCGGAAACACGGAGGTCTCGAGTTCGCTCGGAGGAGACGACGAAAGAAACAGCCCGAAGGAAAGCGAAAGAGGAAAGTGGGTGAACAGTAACGAAGAGACGCGTGAATAGTGTCAAAATTACACTTTCCCCCCAACTTTCTCACAAAAAAAACAGGCCCTAAGCATATTGAGCTTGAATAGACGTTAGAAAAAGAGGCCAAACCTTTTATCGGTTAAGCCTTCAATGTCAAAACAAAATTGGCAACCCTATAGGGATAAATGCAAGGTTTCAGATAAGGAAGGCCAAAGTGATGGCAAAGGTTCTTCCTAAGTAAAGAGCAAGGAATTTAAGATGAAAACTTGACAAGGTAATTAGAGGGGTAACAGGAAAATGCAAGGGCAAGATAATTTGCTACAATTATGGAACAAAAGGCCACTTCGCACAAGAGTGTTCTTAGGTGAAAAGGCCTCATGTATGTGACTTTTTATTTCAAAAGTGTTTATTTGTATACAAACACTTGATGTTGACATTGATGCACCTCTTTCATGCTTGTTGACTCAAGATCAACAGACTATATAATGTGGTGCATTGAAGAGTTCATTAAGTACCACCAGATTTTGAAGGGCCATATATAAGTCGACACTATACATGGATAATACTCCCAATGTAGGGGTCACAAGCATCAGTGCGATCAAGCTGGATCTAGGAGGTAAGAAAACTTTTCTGTGAAAAGATGTTTTACATGCTCCCATATAATTTGAAAACTTTTCTATTGTCCTTTTTCAAGTTATACCAAGATGGCTTTAGTGTATATTTTTCTTAAACAATAAGTCTTAATTGTAAACAAAATGTATTCCTTTAAAAATCTACTTACCGAATGTTATTTATGTGTTGAATTCTTGATATACTATTTTCTCTTTAATTTCTATGAACGGTTATGATTTTGTGAATGTTTCTATGTAACAACATAGAAAGCTAGGACATATATGTGAGGTAATTAAGGCTAAATATGTTATCCAAGAAAGGATTGTTCCATCAAGTCTCAATATTTTTCTTACCGTCCTATGATCAATGCCTTATCAGTGAAGTCACTAAGAACCCTTTTGGTGAAGTAAGATGCACATACGCTTCATTAAACTTGGTCTTCTCAGATATTTATGGACCGATAAAGGTGATGAAATCGATTGACTCAGTTTTTTGAGGAGTAATTCCTTGGTACAGGAGAGATGAATAGGAATGAAGGATATTATAATATGAAAGATCTCACTTCTATTACCCAAATATCTACCCTGTCTTTGGAAAGTGAGAGTACCACTCATACGAAAAGTGATATACCACCAATGTAGCAATTTCAAGAACCTTGCCAAGCCAATATGGCATAGTATTTCATTGATATTTTGAGATTAAATGTGAAGTGTTCATGATAGCTCTGTGATTAGATGATGCAGCCCAAATTTCTTCCAAAACATTTTCTAGATATAATGCAAGCATGCGACAATATGTAACGTCTAATGAGAACGAATCAATGCGGGCCAACCAGGTTTAAGATTTGGGTCATCTTCCGGGAAGATGCAACACTGTAGGAAACAAATGGGTCCTAAATGTTTTATGAAAATCATAGGGGTCTACATATAGGGTTTAAGACATGCCTTACGGCAAAATGATGCATCTAGTTAGAAGGGGGAGATTACGTTTGATTATTTATCTTAGTGGTAATAGTTGAGCCAATTCACACAGTATGAGTGATATTGATAAATTTAGATCTAGAACATATTTAAATATATGTTAAGATGGTATTTTTCTAAAGAGAACTGGATGAAGAAATCTTTATGGATCAACCTAAGGTTTCTATATCAAAAGATGCATAAAATGTGTTCATGTGGAAATGCTTACTCAATTGATTGAAGCAATCATCCAGATAGTGTTCTATCTTTTTTCATTAATCTATACGTGCTTATCATTGTGTGCATTTTAACCAATGCAAAGGGCAGTTTTTGATCTTAGCCATCTATGTATATGACATAATGATGATATCAAATGATATGAAGATACTTAATGTAACTAAAAGTTGGCTCTTATTTTAATTTGATATGAAAAACATTTGCATTGCTTCTTGAGTGCTAGGAATTAAGATCTGTTGGATCTCCTGGCACACCAAATACACTAGAGGAGGGGATGAATAATGTATATCACGACGAAATTGAAAATTTAAAAGTAACTAAAAAATTGCAATAAGAGTACGGAAATAAATGAAACACAATCCAGAAAATAGCAAGCGCAAATACAGAAATATATCCTGGTTCAGGTCCTTGTGATCCTACGTCCAGTCCTCTACACCGTAGAGATTTCAATATACTATAACACTTGCTCCCCGCAAGCAACCAACATACAAAGATGCCAACACTCCCCGTATTGCAAAATTGTACAATCTCTTCAACAATAGATTCACCAAATAAAGTAAAGAAAGAGTATGAAACAATATCACATATAGCCTTGATAAAGTAGGAATTATGACACAAGGTTGGCGATGGATTCTTCAAGGTTCTAAATGAGAATTGATGGTAGAACACACTTGAAGAGTGGACTTCTTACTAAGGAAGAATTTTTGCATAGGTTTCCCAAAGAAATCTGAAATTAACTCTCTTTATAGTGAGAGAAAGAACACTTAAGCATAGGGAGAGAGAGAGAGAGAGAGAGAGAGAGAGAGAGAGAGAGAGAGAGAGAGAGAGAGAGAGAGAATTATTTCATATCTTTAGGCAGAGGTCTTGGGGTCTATTTATAGGCCAAAGGGTAGTTTTTGAATGTTGAACAACTGTCTAAATTTTCAAAAAATTCTGAACTGTTTTTTGTCAAATTGGTCGACCAAAAATTTGAAAAATAAAATTTTGGGAAATTTTATGAATATGATACTAATGACTTAAGAATAATTCTGGGAAATTTTGGGAATTTTCTGAATTTTTGGAATTTGTGATTAGTCGACCAGAAAGGGGTATTGGTAGACCAATTTGGTCTTTGACTCATTTTTTGAGGACAGACCCTAAATGATTAAGATAGACCATCATCAAGGCTTTCACAGAAAATGAAGATTACATCATGTATCACAAGTTATATAAATTTGTCGATAAGCTTCAATTTGAACTTGATGCTTCTTGCAAAGTATAATATGGTGATTATCTGATCTAAGTGGTTCTATAAAATCGAGAAAATTGGCTAACTAGTATGGATCAACCCTCTCTTTTAACTTCTACCATCCAATTTAAAATCTTTGATAGAATACCATACCCCCCCTGCGAAAAGACTAAAATACCCCCCCCATAATAATTATTTTTAACATATACTAGTGTATATTAACGTATATTAACGTATATTAACGTATACTAGTGTATGTTAGCGTATCTTAGCATTTTCTTTACCACATACTTATTAGTTCGTATGAAAATGGCCCAATATCCGCCTCAACATCAACAAACTTCCCAGCATCATTGAGCTCAACCACTTTAGGGGGTTCATTTTCAGATGGTGGGAGGTTTAGTTCAGCCCTTAATTGCTTCTCTATTTTGTGTGTAGCCCGTCTAAACTGATAGGAATACATGTCTCGTACACGCTTTGCAACATTGAGCTCAACCCTTTTGGCATCCGGCATGTCCTTCTCTAAACATGCCAACCTCTCCTCCAACACGGTCAGCCGATCTCCCAATCTCTGGATGCTCGCGGCTATCTTCCTATCTATCTTCTTCAAAGCCAAAGTGAAGTTAAGAAACCAGGGGACGTTCTCATCATCATCTGCTCCTCCAGTAAGCATTGGATATCCTTGATGAGCCGGTCTGTAATCAAGGTATGCTCGTACACTCTTGTAGTAGTTCATTTCCAGCTCTGCCGCTTCAGAAGTTACTCTCATGAAAGCCAACTGCAAGAACAATGAACTAATAAGTATGTGGTAAAGAATATGCTAAGATACGTTAACATAAACTAATATACACTAGTATACGTTAATATACACTAGTATATGTTGGCGTATTCAGGCCTGGGTATTTTATGGGGGGTATTTTAGTCTACGTTAACATACACTAGTATACGTTAATATACGTTAATATACACTAGTATATGTTGAAAATAATTAATAGGGGTATTTTAGCCGTTTCGCAGGGGGGTGTGGTATTCTAGCAAAGATTTTAAATTGGGTGGTAGAAGTTAAAAGAGAGGGTTGACCCATGCTAGTTGGCCAATTTTCTCCTATAAAATCTGCATAGATAAAGTTAGTATACACATATTAATGTTTGTATCATATCATCAAAAACTTATGAGGAGTTTTGAGTTTCCAACAAGATCTTTCATAATCAGCTAAAGAATTCATAGCGCTCCATAAGAGGCATATATAGGAAAATCTTGGAGCAGTTTTGGCAATGCAAAGCTAGTTAGTAAAACTGTTATTAAAAACCATAACCTTAAAATGGAATATTACATATACAATGATGACAAAAGACGATGGATGTTCCATATGCAAGTGCAATTGATAATCCCATTTATGCGATAACTTGCACGTGACCTTACATGGATTACTCGATTGAACTATTAAGTAGATTTTAAAGACATCATGGAGATTAAAATTTCATGGATATCAAGAGAGTTATTTGATACCTTGTAAGAATGGCTGATGCACCACTTTACCATGGATACCATGGAGATGTAAATTTTCAATATTCAGGATACATCGTTATGGATTGGGTTGGAGATCATGATGAACGCAAGTTGACTTTGGCCTATGTGTTCTTGCTAGGTGGCGGGCCATCCCATGGTTTTGTGGAACAAATAATGGTGGTCTTATGAACTATAAAATAAAAAAATATGTCTAGCACAACAATAACACAATAAGCAGTGTTACGAAACTTATAATAACTACAAGCGCATTGTGTCATGGTAGCCTATGGGTCGAACACATGGAGGCGGTGATTTGAATACCGATCAATCATGGATTTAATTAGCTACGTGAATGATATCGAAGGTGGGAAAATTACTTTAAAGATATGAAAAGGAATAAAGATGATAGGGCTAAGCATCCCTACAATTATAGATTAATCGTGAGGATTGATCTAACTTCTCAATCTATCAAAATAAAACTATGGGTGAGAACTAAGTCTCGATCCTCATTTCCACCATGTCTCGTTGGAGAGCTCGAATCAAAGTCTGGATCACTAATTAAACCCCGATGTCTCGTCAGTAGATCTAATTCGGTGGCTCTAATAATTTGGGTCCAATGTCTCGTCGATAACCTAATTATCATAGAATCTATCCAATATCGATAAGATTCAACCAAATATCGATAAAATTCAACCCAAAACTCCAATTTATCGTCGGTCGATGATTAGGGGTGTATAGCAAATCAATGATTAAATTGACGGCAAGCACATAATGAACTAAACATTAGCAATATTCCAATAGATTGATTTTTGGGGCAATCACCCCACACCATTAACCTACAGTATGGTTCAGATTAGCCCTAAGCAAGAAAATTTATTCAACAAGCATGAAGATAAACATCAAATAAATCAAGAGAGAAATGCATCATAAAAAAAGCAAAGAAAGAATTAAGAACAATATTCATAAAAAGAGATAAGAATCAAACTTCAATGCAAAATATAAAGTAATAAAAGGTCTTACAAATCCCACGGCCGTGCAAAAATTCTAGTTTCGCTGACCTGACTTCCAAAAAATGTATAAAATACATTAGAGTTTAGAAAATTACAAATAAATGTGCGTTGGAATCATCACAATGCAATCTTCGACTAAAAAATAAATGTAGAAAGAGATGGCTACAAGATTGTGAGCAGAAATTCCTCCTTTGCAAGATAGTCGCTTCTGTTGTTCGTGAGGATGGCATGGGTGTGCTGCCAAGTCGCACGACCGTGACGCTGCTTTTTGCTTTAGGCAGCTTGGGCTCACATGGCTGTATGGGCCACAGTTTGTAGAATGGCATGTTAGACCATATGGATGGCAGACAACAGTATAAGGGTGGTTGAAAAGAGTTGTAAACAAATAATAATCTTTTTCACGTAATTAAAAATCCTTCAAATAGTTGCCTAAGTCTCAAATTCGAGTTGCCTCAGTTTGTACTTAATTAACAATTATTATATGCTTGAATAAAATATGAGTTGTAGCGGTATAAAAAGATGTAAGCAATAATAATAAAGAATGTCAGAGAGATATGATCACAGCTCAAACACATAGCGATTTTACCCTGTTTCAGCCAACATTGGCCTACGGCCAGCAACTGATCTACTAGCTCTTCACGAGAGCAAAACTTACCTCAACACAACCGAAGAGGACTTCATACAAGCACCTAGCTTTCTCTTGCTAGGAATTTCCCCACCTAGTTACAACCAACTAGGAATTTGAAAAAATTTCTCTATCACGTGGGAATTACAATCCTAAGTCTTACTCAAAGACTTTACAACAGATCTGAAAAATAATTACAATATTTCCTAAAAGTCAATAGTATATATGTGAATAAGTGGCTTAAGAAAATCGAGAAAACTCTTGATCAAATAATTGTTTATAAGTTAATGCACAATTTGATCAATTGAGTTTGTCGTGAAAATTGATCTTCCAAAAATAAGCACTTGGGCTTTTAGAGATCAAAGATCAAGTTTTTAATCTTTAAAAGACTATAACTATAAAAACACAAAGATTAAAACGAACTTGTGTATTGAATCTCAATAAAAAAGTATTTGAGCTTTGGAGAAAAACAAGTATTCAAAGACTAGAACAAAACTGAAAATAAACTTAGAAGTTTGAGTAAGAAAGAATTAAATCAGTAGCCTTTGAAAATTTATGAAGAACAAAATAGAGCTTTTGACCACTTGAGCAAAGAGAGAGTTTTTCTTTTGATCTTAGAATTGTTATTTAAAACCTTTGAATTCTCTGCTATTTATAGAGTGAAAAACAGCTGAAATTCTGCTTAAAGAATCAATTCCTATGGTTAGTTAACGGCTAGCATAAACAAGGCAGATTGCCAAATCTGTCAACGGTTGACTCAGATAGTCGGCTATTCTGAGGAATAGCCGGCTATCTCTCCCAGATAACGGCTATTTTCTCAAATATGCGACTATTATTTTTACAGAAATTTAGGAGTAAAACCATGACCAAAATGGTCGGGTATCTGACAATAATAATCAGCTATTATAGGATACATAAGTTTTTCTACTTAAAATACTTGAAAAATAATTTATAAGAATTATATTAAAGTATTATACTAAGAAATATATTTTTTAAAAAATTCAATAATTTGTGTGTGTAAAGATATACTGTGGCTTTTACATTTCTAAGTAAATTACTCACTTAGACACACATTTAGATCTTGTTCTTCAATCTTTGACTTGAGCTGTTTCTTCTTGATCTTAAGTCTTCATATGCTTTGTAATTTTGAAACTTCAAACGCTTCAATTCAAGTTTCAAGTGTGGACTTTCGATTGCGGCTTCTAAGTCCTTCGATTTGCTTCACAATGCGCTTTATTCTCCATGACTACAAAAAAATCTATTTACACTTGAAATAAACACATTAGTATACATATCACTTATGCACATAATCAAAATCCACTGGGGTGGGTCTCAATATCCCAACACTCTCTCCCTTTTTGATGATGACAACAAATGATATAAAATGTGGAAATAATAAGAATTAAAAAATTACTTCCGCTCCCCCTGCAAAGATGAATGATTGATATGGAGAGGTTACTCCCCCTACATCAAAGCTAGTTAGTAATAAGATGAAATATTCATAATTTTCATATTATTCAAGTGTTATTTTATATGGCATTGTGAGCTTTTTCCTCCTTTGTCACAATAAAATAAAATAGAGTTGTAATAACTTATTATACCAAGTGTTAATTGAAAATGTAACAAAGGAATGATGACAAAGTGATAGAATTATAACACAAAAATATTTCATGATAGATCAATTTTACTTGATGTCTCAATATCCCATTTTTACAATATTTTTCATAAGAAAAACTTTGCTATTTGCCATAAAAATAAAATTTTGGCAACATTTAGCAAGCATAAGCATGACAAAGAAATTTTTGGCAAGCATGAGCATCATAACATGTCCTTATATAAGAAACCAAATTACTACAAAGATAAGTGTCTTGGGTTCAAAACAAATATTACATTCCATTCTCACATAATAGTATAAAATTTGTGAGAATCAATCGATTGTAGCAAATGTTACAAACCAACATAATATTTTTCAAATAGTTACACAACCGAAAAAACAAGCATAAGATCCACGAAGTCCATCCACGACGCCGTTCATCCATGACGTATTTCCTTCTTGATTTCTTCAAGCTCGTCTTTGACTTCTTCAATCAAGGCATCCTTGATATCGTGTCGTTCCTTTATTGTTTCCTTCAATTTTTCAATTCTTTGGATTAAGTCCTCTCTAACATTGCTCACTTGAAGCTCCATCTTCTCAAACCTTGCACACATGTCTTATTGAAAGGCGAGCATGTAAGGAGGAATCTTCATAGAAGATGAAGATTGGCCTATATCCATATGTTCCCTTTCTTCAGATTCCTCTTCCTCCTCCTCCTCTTCTTCTTCTTCTTTAGCTTCTACTTCATTTTCACATTCGTCTCCCTCATCATCACTATTTTCTCTATCGGCGGGGTCCAAACTAAGGCACATTCTATTGAGTGCACCCGAATCAAATAGAGCCGAGGGTTCTATGAAGTGGATCTCACTCTCAATGTCTATACCGGCGGAGATGAAGATGTAGGTAAAGTAGTGGCCGTGGTGAAGTGGTGAAGTGGGGTTCACGAAATTTGCACTATGGATGATATTGTTGAAGATGATTTGTGCCGAGTTTAGCTTGATTTTATCCAACATTGCATATACGTATTTGGCTTGATTAAAAGATATTATGGCTCGGCTTCCTCCTTTTTGATTAATATTGTTGGAAAGAATATTGGCAGAATTCGTACAATAGGAGTTAGGTCACTGGTGGGCAAACTAGCCTTGTAAAATTTCCTTCCTTTTACATAAGCTTGAGAACATTCTTCTTCTTTTCGATTTCATGGAGAAGTGTCCTTGTGCTTGGAATACCAAGTATTAGTCCTAAACCATCAGTATTAAGGACAATGGTAGCATCAAAGACTTTGGTGAAAATCCTTGGGGCTCTGGTGGAAGTTGCGGTGTTCACAATCATGTTCGTGTAAAATAGGTTTATCAACCTAGGAAAAAACCTACACATGTTGCGATGAGAAAATAAATCTGTTATCCCCTCTTGGAGGATAGTCTTATTTATGTGCATTAAGGTCAAAGGTAGATATCAAATCGGGCTTGAGGAGGTGGGGAGTGATAAGTTTCCTTTTCGATAAGGGTTGTAATGAGGATTCTTCCATCCTTTTCTTCTTAATTTGAGTTCCCCTTGTTGGGTTTTACGGATCCTTAGGGCCATACAAACGACGTCCAGCCTAAGTCGGTCGGACGAAGTTATCAATTAAGCAGATGAAAATTAACTTAAAACAATTTCAAGTTAAGCCCTAGAGAGAACAACCCTAGCCAGTATCTCTACTGTCCCGTGGTTGCATTTGACCAACATCTAAACTACATACCTTTCACTCCATTTCTGTAGAAAACGAAGGGTCGTTTCAGCAACGTTTCTTTGGCCCACCGCGCCGCTTCTCCCAAGCCGAACCACATCCCGAGGCGCTCCTTGTCCCAAACCGAACCACTTCCTGAACCGCGCCACGTTTCGAGGCGAGCAACACCCTTGTCGCCAAGCCAACCACGCGTCGAAGAAGATTTCACCTCGAGTGGATCCTCCGTCAAGACTTCGGATCCCATTCGAGCTCCTTCGTAGCTTTGCTAAAGCCTGATCAGGATCAAAGAAGAATTTAGGGAGAGAGGGAATAATTATTTAAGTCTTAATCTGAGCGTGCTTCAAACTTTTGGGAGCTTCTCGGATTTGGATACTTGGTGAGAGTTTTCAAGGAGAGTGTAGGCCCATATTTATATAGGCAGTCGACCCCTCCCCTTCTCATCATATCCGATGTGGGACTAAAGATATGGAGTGGGAAAAATTAACTAAAGTTTGCCTTTCACAATGGCAATCTTTAGCAAATTGTTCCTCCCTCACCGTTGAGCTTCGTAATTGATACAACCTATCAATTCGAAGAGAACTAAACAATGAATGCATAGAAACAAATGGCGCTCAATTTCAACTTCGTTTGAACCCTCAAACGTAGTCCCAAAGTTAGCCCAAACACTTGTATTTCGAAAATACAGCAGCCGTCAGCAGAAAAAACTTCAAAGGAAAACCCTAGAGTGGGGCCCACAAGTGGGCCCCACTATCAGGAAGCGCACGTAGCCCAAGGGGGCACGTGCCAGACACACGCCCTCGCCAGGCACACACGTGCTCGCAGGCGCGTGCCACGCACGCGCCTGGCAGGGCGCCAGAGGTGCCATGCGGGCGCATCAAATCTCCAGGCGCCCCCAAAAAGGGGTGCCTGTTTTGCCTTTGACCCGGCCCCATTTGGGCTGGGTCCCACCCATTAAAAACCCTTTTTTTCCCAAAAAAACTAGTGGGCTTCAATCTGACTGGGCTTTCTGGTGCTCTATTTAAAACTCCTTTTACATAGACTTATTGGGCTCGTTTGAACTTCGATTTGAGCGTGGTTTTCTCCCCGACTTTTGTGGATCCTCTTCATTTATATGCCTTTATAAAATATATTTGTAAACATTTTACAATATAATTATTTTGTATTGCATCATATGCAATAATCCACATCTTAAATATTAAAATCCATTTGCATCAAAAACAAATGAACTGAGGGCATACATCCCCCAACATCTCACACTTGCACTCATGATCATTTATCCCGAATGCAGAAGCTATCTGCAACCTCTTTGCAGTTTGATGTTTTAGACTTATATCCTAAATACTTTGCGACTTAATTAATTCCCATGTATTATCTCCCTTAATTCTACATATTACATGACGAAGGTCTCACTCTGTGTGAGACCCTACAGCCTGACCCTACTACAGGTGGAGTTCGAAACCCCAGACGGCATAGACCCCGAGCAGTAGGTGGTGTTCCTGTTTTGGTATCATAATTATGTGGTTAACTCATTGACATGAGTATTGTCGGGAACACCCGGACTGTGTCCGTGATGAATACCACAGTTTTAGTCCCCTTGTCAAAGCTATGTCGCTTAGTCAAGTCTATGGTATAGTCAAACTGTCAACCCCAATAGCTTGAACTTGGTCAGTTTCCATCGGTCTTTAGTCAAATAATGTTGGACTTCTTTCAATATACTTTGGCCAAAGTTTTTCACTAAAGACCGAACCAACACATACGACACTAACTCTCCATAACGGGAGAGACGAATTCTCTCTTGGTCATTACTCTCCTCGCACGTTTCAAGTGTCACCCAACCAAAGACCTTTTGATAGGCCTTGCCTCAAAGCTTGGTCAGAAATCTAAGTGACACCGTTCACGTACAGGTTCGTACAATGACCTCAAGTCTAAGGACCAACTAGCCTATCATCACAGAGAGTTATCACTGAAAAATTAGATATGTTGACCATGTGATAACTCTCGTTGGGTCGTTCAGTGAACTCATTCTCCAATGAGCACATGTGTGTTGTCTCCGACTTCGCCAAGTCGAACGATCAAGAGATCATCGTCACCACTCCATGGTGAAGACAAAGGCACAATGGTCTATCCGATGTTTCGATATCCTTTTCTCAAAACGTCTATTGACCACGAACGTTTTTAGACTTATGCTACTAACAGTTAAACAATTCTCCATGATCGAGATCCTCATTTCGATACTTGTTTAACCTCGCATTAAGTCTTAGGATTTTACCTAAGTTCTAATGTCGACTACATTATGATTAACTTAGTAAATTCTTACCAAGCAACTTAGATTAACTTAGGTAAATTCTTATCGTGCAGCTTACTGTAATTTTGAACAAGATGTTTGTACATATACAAAGAGATAAACTGCCTCGATTTCGAGGGCATACATATCTCCCAACATCTTTCACTTGCATTCAGTCCCATTTATCCCGGTATCTCATACCACATTTACATATAAGTCTCTCTAGAGTTTATGTGGCAGAGCCTTCGTGAGTAAATTTGCTAAACCGTCTTTAGTTATAGACTTAAGGAATTTTCTATGTTCATGTTAGACCACACATTTGAATCTCATCCAAATAATTTCATTGGTCCCTTAGAATCCGTAATAAGTGTCTTGCCTGGATCTCATCCAGCTCATCGTACCTTACGAGAATAATCTAAATAGGTTTACTGGTTATTTAGTCGGTTCATAATCATTTCTGATAAAGTGTCAAACTCTTTGACCACTTAGTCAAACCATATGTTCCGGCTCCTTGATGCTTCACATGTTATATTCGCTCATACTGACCTTGAAAACTCTCTGGCCGATTCATATAAGTTCGTTCTTCAAAATCACATTTAGAAAACAACTATACATGAATGCTCCAGTTTTCATGGTCATCATGAGCATTAACATCGAGTTCGGTCCAAGTAGATCTGTACACCTTTGCTGGTGAGACAGTTTCATCATAATCCGTTTATAGGAGTTAGGATGATAACCGTTTTCAATCAACATAAGTTATACTTCACTATTTTCTCTCTGCACCAATCTTTTGTCTTGAAGATTTACTTGCAGCCAATAAGAAACACTTTCTTTGGGCATGTAAACTAAAGTCCATACTTTATTTACATGCACATACCTTTTCTGATTGCATCAAGCCATTTCTTAGATTCACTACTGTGAATGACATCTTGAAAGTTGTCTAGGCCATCATCAACTATAATGTCTTACTCGGCTTTTCGTCTCACGAGTCTCGAGTAATCCTTTAACTTCCTAACGATTGATTTAATGAATATTTTATTGATAAGATCCTCATTGAACCTTATCAAGAACCTAGGCATTACTATTTGGGAGTTAACCCAGAGGAGGATTGTAACTCAGAGCCACTATCCATGCATCACACCATGTCTAACAAAATGCGATTCATGCTCTCCAACACACCGATGTGTTAGAGACTTGACCTGAGAGAAAATCACATTTTCTTTTAATTATGTAAGATTTATACAGCTAAGTATTTGACTCTTCAATCTGATCGAAGCAGTTCAAAATACTTCTGGTACTATGTACTTCTATTTTATCAGACTTGTGTTTCATCAAGAACACATGTCGTAATAAAATAAGTATAACTTATCTAGGCTAATTCAGACTTGGGTCTGAATACATCTGTATGTACAAGGCCGTGAGTTCTCTAACTCATTATCCCACTGTCTCACAGAAGGTGTTGGGCACTTAATACCTTTAAGACAAGACTTACAAGTGTCTTTCGACTCATAATACGAGAGATTAAAACTCTCTTTAAGTGAGTTGTCAAGTCTGTTCTCATTGGTACGGCTTAGTCTATTTGCCATAGATAAAGTTTCTATAACTTGCGTATTTGTGTATTAACATTTAATACAATATCGTTATACAAATTACACATTGCTTTAGAAGGAAGGTGACAACATTCGCCAAAAAATGTTAGACCTCTTCTTTGGTCCAAGAAACAACCATTGCTCCCTTTTCCAATACGTATGACAATCTATTCTCTTTTGTATAACGGTTATCCTGAAGCCGTGACATCAAATATGTTACATTTTCAGTTCCTCCTACTTTTGCCTTTACTAATGATAGATAAAAATTTCTTTCTCAAATGAATTTCCTTAATTCCTTCTTCCTTTTCTAAATCTACGCGTCTCAACAAAAATAATAGCCATGCAAACATCGCATGTATTCAAACGTTTGAGCTTTGCAACCTTGAGTGTGCTCAACAAGTTGCTCGTCTCAAGATCCGGTTGGGATTCATAGTCTTGCGTCGTTCATGCACTCATCTTCGATTCAAACAATTTGATCGAAGTTTCAAACTTTGCGGATCGAAACCATTTTCCATACAATCTTGAGTGTGCTCAACAAAGCGTATGGAGAAACATGCTTTGAACATCAGTATGTTCAAGCTGCCCCTCTTAGAGGCGAGTGACAGGTAGCGTGCATTTATTGTGTTGGACCTAAAGCTTAAGGAAATAATTGTCTTTAAGCCAGTGCTAAGAAGGTTATTTTAATGTCAATGAGAACATAGTTTAGTCTATCAATAGAATTTGAGTTGATATTCCACTAACCAACCATTTGGACCAGTTAACTTATTTTCTTAGGATATTATGTTTTTGATTCCACTTAGATAAAACATAGAATTACCCAGTTTAGCATTATGTTTTATTTTAAATATAGATAAAATGGCTTTTATCTAACTATATCCTCCCACTATTTTTGTGATCATTTTTAGCCTTAATAATGAAAGATTTAATTAAATTAAATTTAATGGGAAAGAGATCCAACCACCCTGAGCCTCACAATCTTTAGTGTGCTCAACAAATTGCTTTACTCTGCGGTTGGTAGATGACTCTTCATCAATCATATCATATATGATTCTTTTGTTGGTTTTTACCACTAGTCACTTATGATCATGAGTGTGCTTGTAACGACTGGTTTTCGTGTAATTGGATTATTTATATTATAATATATGCTTGGTGGATTTTCTCCTTGGATGTGTGGTTTTCGTCGCCATAGCTTTCACTTTCGATCGTTTCGTCGTGATTTTTCTATCTTCTTCCTTCGATCGTCGATTTCGGAGTAAGTCATTCATGACGAGCTTCAAATCGCTCATATCTTAGAGTATAAATCGATCCTAGAAGCCATAGAAATCTTCCCGAAGCTTCGCGCTTCGAATCGACACTTTTCGTGCTCGTTAGTTGGTTCAAGAAGGGGAACCAACCGACTAGATTGAGATCTAGTCGGTCGGCAACTCAACTCAAACCGACTAGTTTCTTGGATTAATTTTACCTAAGTTACTGTATCTGTTTAGTCGGTCTAAGTTCATCTTCCGACCGACTAGTTGTCAAACTAGTCGGTTAAGTTTTGTACTCAGACCGACTAACTCCTAGTTCTCATGTACAGCCGAGTTACTGTTCACTCTTAGTCGGTCTAAGAACGTTCATCGACCGACTAGATGCTATACTAGTCGGTCAGTATTTTTTCATGGACCGACTAACTCTAAATCCTATTTTTGTTCAGGAGTTACTGTTTACACTTAGTCGGTCTGCGTTGGTCGACCGACCGACTAGTTGCCAAACTAGTCGGTCAGTGGTTGCTCTTTGACCGACTAGTCTGTGTTAAAACCCTAATTTCTGGGCAGCCGCCAGCCCAACCTATTTATACCCCTCCCAAACGTTTCTTCTTCCTCCCTCACGACCTAAAACCCTAAAATCGCCCCCTTTGAGCCCCCATCTTCCTCCAAGCTTCAATCCTTCATTCCAAGCCCTAAATCCATCATCCAAACCCTCCATCCACTCTATCTACCTCTCATCTTCCCCAAAATCTCACCAAATCCATCAAAATCCCCAAATCCCCCAAAACCCTAATTCTCCCAAACTTCTCCAATCTTTTCCTGATCTGATCCTAGGGTTCTCCGGAGTGTTTCTTCCGCTTCCTCTCGGTAAGAAATCGATTCCTCTATGTTTTCATAGCCTATTGGTATTTTTATGAAACCCTAATAAAAGTTCCTGTTGTTTGACGATTGTTCCCCCATAACAGCGATTTTCCCCGTAGATTGGCATCCGTGTGACGAAGTGGTCGTCATCCCCGGTGCTAGGCAAGTGAAACTTGCCACTTAGGGTTTAGACCATGTTTTAGGCCATTTGCTTGTTGTAGGCGTAAAAGAGACTAGGCGACAAAATGATACTCGCCTAGGCGCAAATTGGGGAACTAGCTTGACAACGAAGCTAGTCCCGACATTTAGCATGTTGCACAATTACCATGTCATGTTTACTTTCCATTAACGGTACGCAAATTAAATGTCATGTCATTGCATTCTTTAAGTGATCCCGTGATTGCATAGCGTCACTACAATACTTGTGTTTCCTGGCTCGTGACCAGAAGCGAGCATAATGAGTTGCTAACCCCAACGCTCGATATATTGAATTGTGAACTAAGAATGCGAGCTCATGTGCGGGGCAACCCCAGGCTCACTAGCTGAGCTCATTGTGCGGGGACCCTGGCTCCATTACGTGTGGGTATTGGGGGTAAGAGTTAAGCGGCCATTCAACTGGGAGTCTGTTTGATCAACAACTGCAGTTGTAAGGCGTAAACTCTGGGGTGGGGTAGTGTTTAGGGCCGATCAGTGTGAATGATGAACCATTCAGCTGAAGGGCGTAAACATCTACAAACAACAGTGAAACGTGAATTGTGTTTAGTGCCGATCGATGTGAATGATGAATCATTCAGCTGAAGGGCGTAAATACCTACAACAATGTGAATTGATTGAGATGATAGTAGCTTGGCTACTCTTGTCTTGTCCCGATAATTGTTCTCTTGTACAAATTGTCTTGCCATGTTTTAATTGTGCACTCATGTTATAACTGCCATGTCATGCATACTAAACTGCTAGGTTGCTAGTGGCCTTACTTTCAGTTTCCTTGCCCAAGTCTTTTAGACTTGCTGACATGTGCCCCTTTACTCTTTTGGGTGACACATGTTAGATCCCGAGCCCGAGTACCTTGTTGAGGACGAGGTGTTTGCTGTCGCCGAGCCCGAGCCCATGTTTGGCGGGGAGTACGTGGACACTGGGGACCAGTCCTAGTGTCTTCGTAGCGTTTTACTTTTGTTTAGACAGTTGTTTTGTTATCTGTGCGTAGCACCTATACTTTGTTGTTGTTGTTGCTTTTGTTGGCCTTGTTCTGGGCCTTTAGACTCTTCTCTTTTAGCCTGGTGGCTTTTCTGGATGTTGGACTTATTTTCTTGTTGGACATTGCCTGAGATGTGAGATTTTATTTCAGTCTCCCCTTGTGTTATTATTGTTATTCTGTTGTGGTTACAGGGACCTGCTTATGTATTATTGACGCTTATCGGGTTTGGGGCCTCACAGCTCCACTCCCGTGCGGACCTTTCCACGTCTCGCCTCCATTTTAGGGAAGCGGGTCGTGACAGGTTTTGTTGGTGGCCCATGCAGGTCCTTCTGTAACTGCTATTATCGGAATAACGATTATAATATTAGAATGTCCAGTGAACTAAGTTCGACATCCGAGTTATTAAGCGGTGAGTCTAATTTTGGCCCGTTTCTCTGGCGCTAGATGACTAGAAGACGTCAGACTCGAGCTGGTGGTGGATCTGCTCTGAAGGCTTGCTATTTCTGCGGCAAGGTCGGGCACCTCAAGGGGTCGTGCAGAAGCTTTCTAGGTCAGTGTTTGGTTTGTGGTGGTGCTTCTCATTCGGCGAAGGATTGTCGGCATGCAAATCAGCTGCGGAAGGCGTCGGATGGAGTTCCGCAGCAGCAAGCACCGGAAGCTGGGCCGAGTCAGAAGGTGTGCCGCCATTGTGGCAAGATTGGTTATAAGAAGGAACAATGCAGGCGGAGGCTGGGCCAGTGCTTGATTTGTGGCGCCGCGGCGCTTACCTTAAAGGACTGTCCGAGGGTTAAGCGTCTAGAGAAGGCGCCAGTCGGAGCTCAACTACGGAAGGCGCCCGTGGCTGTTAGACGTGGGGCAGCCCTTGTTCCACAGAAGCAGGATTTTCGGCCGGCTTTTCCGCTGAGGAGGCAGGCTTCCCCGATGGCCGTAGTCGAGGCTGAGACTGTGAATGGGGTGATTGCAGGTAACCCTCAGTCTGGTTGCTTTCTTCCTTTTGACAGTCCTGTTTGTTAGAATATGTTTGGTTGCTTGGATATGTTATGTTTGCTAGAATGGAGTTTGATTGCTGGGTTGGTTGTTGAGTGTGATTTGGGTTTGCACGTTTCTGGCACGAGTCCTCTTGACTCTGGTGCGTCAATGTGCATTGCATCCTGATGCTTCGTGTAGAAGCAATTCTTGATGGCCCCTTTCTTTCTTAAATATTTAATTCATTCCTATTCGATCGAGTTAAAATTCTACGGAAGTCTATTGGTTGAATTTTTAATCTCGTAGCTTCTGCTAACCGATATCTCTCGTATTTTGGTTTAAGAGCTTTACTACTATTTCGATTACTTTAGAATATCTTCCAAGATAAGTAGACTTCAATTATTTTCGTATATCAGTTCTAGGTTCATTGAACTCGTACTTTAAGGTCTGGTGTAAATCAGTTGTTGGGCAATCCGGGCCCCGCTAAAAAGTATTTTAAATGATATTTAATTGGAGTTCTCTTCAGTTTTAAAACTTGTAAGCATTTAGCATGGGCTTAAATTTTCACACTATAGTTGATCGGATTTCATTCGTTGAATTTCAAAATTTTACCGAAATATTATATTAAGCTCTGACGTAAAATATTTTCGGACCTCTCCGTTGTAAATCTTGACTTTTCTGAAGGTATCCCTTCGACTTCCTTTTTCTAAGTTTAAATTCGTTTGAAATTTTAATATTTATAAATTTACACTTCATGCTCCTTCGTTGACTTAAAGATCTCTAAAGCTTTTGTCGAAAATTTGGAATACTAACCCATTGTGTTTTGCCATTCTATACCTTCCGTACCCACGAAAATACCCTGTCCTTTCTTATATAAATTATATTCTGAACTGAATCTTTATTTTTGCCCAATTCGATTTATAGATTTTCCTTATCTTACGTATGACATACAATTGACTCATCGTGTTTCCTTTAATATACTTTTCAAGTTACACATGATTCCAGCTTTCAACCAACCAAGGATATGTTCAACATTTTCCCTATTACAATTTTTTTTTTTAAAAAAAACTACGTCTTCATAACTTTCTCACGATCTAGACCTTCCATAATTTGGTTTTAAAGCTTATTACAAATTTTGACAAACCTACTGCGGAGTTTTCCGCCCACCACACATGCTTTTAGAATGATTTCTAAACTAAGTTGAATTTCGAATGTTTTCATATATCCGTATTAGGCTCATTAGCTCGTATGTTAAGAGCTTTGTGTAAAACGGTTTCTTTTGGCAAATCCCGGTTGCACAAAAAGGTGGTTTCAATATTGATTATTTGAGCTTTTCCTGGCTTAAAGATTTTGAAAGTATTTGGCATGAATTTAGAATTCTTTCGTTAATTAAATTTCGTTCAAGACTTTTGCCAACATTGTTAAATCACTGCCGTATAATATTTTCTAAAACTACGTCCTTAATGTGCGTATGAACACTTTACTTCCCTTCATAATGATTTCCGTTAAGCCAATAAATCGTTTCCTCTTGTTATGATCATTCAACTCAAACTTATTTCGAACAAGTGGTTTTATCGATCCTCAAATATCGTTTATACGAAGGGGAACCCCAACTTTCCAAAATATGACCGTTTTATACTTCTAGTGTTTTTGGTGATGTTGTCTATTGTGTGATATATACATACTCAGAGTTATTCGTGATATTATGAAATTGTAAGTGTGTTAATAATTATGGATATGTGCGAGGATAGCTATGCCACTCTAGGGGCGTCTATGTATATGAGATTCTGTATTGGAATGTCTGAATAGGGTGTACGTAGTTGGAGATATTTATGATGGTTGAAATAATATGATTGGTGAAACTATATGTATGCTGGGTGTGATAATAATGGGTGTACGTATAGTTAAAGTGGGTAGGCCTATTATGTGACCTAAGTGTTGTACGTGTGAGTGTGTGCTCGTACGTAGTTACGTATTGTGCGTAGACGCGTGTAGTTATGAAATTGCTGCGTGAGTATATGGGTGATATATATATGGTAGTGGGAATATACTTTTGATTGGTATTGCTTACTATCGTGGCTGTCGTATGCGTGTATACCATGAGGTATACCCGACTACTGCATGTCTTGACTTATGTATGAAGTGAATGTGTATTGATGTACCAATTATAGGTGGATGGATATGTTATGAATATATACGATGCTTGGGTGTGACTATAGGTAAATACTTTTATTGGTATTGCTGATGTTTGTAATAATATCATGGTATATGAAGTGATTGAAATATGTGATATTACCTGGTTAGATATTAAGGGTGTTTGACATTTAAATATGTATGTGGTTATGTTGATATACGTGTATGCATTAGCTAGTATTGGCATATGTATGGATGCTATGTTACGTATATGGAATTATTCCGCTATGATTTTGAGTCTCACTCAAGCTTGAGTGGGTACACTCTATGTACATTGGTGTATTGTATGTGGTTGGTGTATAGTGATGGATGATATATGTATAATGTTTGGATTGTTGTGCCTGGTTGTGTTACGCACACGATTATGGGTGGCTATACCAATATATAGTTATGTGAGTTGGTCTTGTGGTATAGTTATTCACTAAGGACTTGGTTGCGTGAATATATGTGTGCTAGCTAAACTAGGTGCGTAGATGTGCTAAGCATATAGTGGTGTGATTGGTGTATATATGAATGAAATATTAGCGTGTGTGGGTGTGCACCATGCACGGGTAAGGATGTGATAGTTATAGGAATTGGTGACTATGGTATGTATGGCGTGTCGTAATTATAGCTATAGGACTATATATATATATGAAGTGGTAATACAGTGAAATGTGTGCATGTATTTGAATGATTATAAATGGTGGAATCATAACGATGGTGAATGTATGTTAGATATAGTGAACTTGTTTTAACAATTGTATGGTGTGATTTCGCATGTTGGTTGTTTTGGCGTATACTAGGAGGTATAGGGATTAGAGTATTCTTATTGTCATGTCCATAGATAGTTACTTATACGTGTAGTTTCCGATGGTATTTTCTAGTGTGAAATTATTTTCAAATAAGTAAGAGACTTGGTTATTTTCACATAGTGTGTAATAAGTGTTTTATAGCTATATGGAATAAACTTGCCTATATGAATGATTTGAATACGTGAATGGAGTTGTTTGATTATAATAAGTATAAGTGTACTGTGTGCGTGAATATATATTTACTCCCGTGGTGTTAATAATTGACTACCTAGAGTACAAATATATATATAAGCACTTGAAATGAATGTACTTGGTCGAAGTTTTGATGTGATATCGATTGAGGGTAGTTACTAGGGTGACTAGATATAGCTATAGTTAGAAAGTCCGAGGACGAACTTTATTTTAAGGTGGGTAGGATGTAACGACTGGTTTTCGTGTAATTGGATTATTTATATTATAATATATGCTTGGTGGATTTTCTCCTTGGATGTGTGGTTTTCGTCGCCATAGCTTTCACTTTCGATCGTTTCGTCGTGATTTTTCTATCTTCTTCCTTCGATCGTCGATTTCGGAGTAAGTCCTTCGTGACGAGCTTCAAATCGCTCATATCTTAGAGTATAAATCGATCCTAGAAGCCATAGAAATCTTCCCGAAGCTTCGCGCTTCGAATCGACACTTTTCGTGCTCGTTAGTTGGTTCAAGAAGGGGAACCAACCGACTAGATTGAGATCTAGTCGGTCGGCAACTCAACTCAAACCGACTAGTTTCTTGGATTAATTTTACCTAAGTTACTGTATCTGTTTAGTCGGTCTAAGTTCATCTTCCGATCGACTAGTTGTCAAACTAGTCGGTTAAGTTTTGTACTCAGACCGACTAACTCCTAGTTCTCCTGTACATCCGAGTTACTGTTCACTCTTATTCGGTCTAAGAACGTTCATCGACCGACTAGATGCTAAACTAGTCGGTCAGTATTTGTTCATGGACCGACTAACTCTAAATCCTATTTTCGTTCAGGAGTTACTGTTTACACTTAGTCGGTCTGCGTTGGTCGACCGACCGACTAGTTGCCAAACTAGTCGGTCAGTGGTTGCTCTTTGACCGACTAGTCTGTGTTAAAACCCTAATTTCTGGGCAGCCGCTAGCCCAACCTATTTATACCCCTCCCAAACGTTTCTTCTTCCTCCCTCACGACCTAAAACCCTAAAATCGCCCCCTTTGAGCCCCCATCTTCCTCCAAGCTTCAATCCTTCATTCCAAGCCCTAAATCCATCATCCAAACCCTCCATCCACTCTATCTACCTCTCATCTTCCCCAAAATCTCACCAAATCCATCAAAATCCCCAAATCCCCCAAAACCCTAATTCTCCCAAACTTCTCCAATCTTTTCCTGATCTGATCCTAGGGTTCTCCGGAGTGTTTCTTCCGCTTCCTCTCGGTAAGAAATCGATTCCTCTATGTTTTCATAGCCTATTGGTATTTTTATGAAACCCTAATAAAAGTTCCTGTTGTTTGACGATTGTTCCCCCATAACAGCGATTTTCCCCGTAGATTGGCATCCGTGTGACGAAGTGGTCGTCATCCCCGGTGCTAGGCAAGTGAAACTTGCCACTTAGGGTTTAGACCATGTTTTAGGCCATTTGCTTGTTGTAGGCGTAAAAGAGACTAGGCGACGAAATGATACTCGCCTAGGCGCAAATTGGGGAACTAGCTTGACAACGAAGCTAGTCCCGACATTTAGCATGTTGCACAATTACCATGTCATGTTTACTTTCCATTAACGGTACGCAAATTAAATGTCATGTCATTGCATTCTTTAAGTGATCCCGTGATTGCGTAGCGTCACTACAATACTTGTGTTTCCTGGCTCGTGACCAGAAGCGAGCATAATGAGTTGCTAACCCCAACGCTCGATATATTGAATTGTGAACTAAGAATGCGAGCTCATGTGCGGGGCAACCCCAGGCTCACTAGCTGAGCTCATTGTGCGGGGACCCTGGCTCCATTACGTGTGGGTATTGGGGGTAAGAGTTAAGCGGCCATTCAACTGGGAGTCTGTTTGATCAACAACTGCAGTTGTAAGGCGTAAACTCTGGGGTGGGGTAGTGTTTAGGGCCGATCAGTGTGAATGATGAACCATTCAGCTGAAGGGCGTAAACATCTACAAACAACAGTGAAACGTGAATTGTGTTTAGTGCCGATCGGTGTGAATGATGAACCATTCAGCTGAAGGGCGTAAACACTTACAACAATGTGAATTGATTGAGATTGATAGTAGCTTGGCTACTCTTGTCTTGTACCGATAATTGTTCTCTTGTACAAATTGTCTTGCCATGTTTTAATTGTGCACTCATGTTATAACTGCCATGTCATGCATACTAAATTGCTAGGTTGCTAGTGGCCTTACTTTCAGTTTCCTTGCCCAAGTCTTTTAGACTTGCTGACATGTGCCCCTTTACTCTTTTGGGTGACACATGTTAGATCCCGAGCCCGAGTACCTTGTTGAGGACGAGATGTTTGCTGTCGCCGAGCCCGAGCCCGTGTTTGGCGGGGAGTACGTGGACACTGGGGACCAGTCCTAGTGTCTTCGTAGCGTTTTACTTTTGTTTAGACAGTTGTTTTGTTATCGGTGCGTAGCACCTATACTTTGTTGTTGTTGTTGCTTTTGTTGGCCTTGTTCTGGGCCTTTAGACTCTTCTCTTTTAGCCTGGTGGCTTTTCTGGATGTTGGACTTATTTTCTTGTTGGACATTGCCTGAGATGTGAGATTTTATTTCAGTCTCCCCTTGTGTTCTTATTGTTATTCTGTTGTGGTTACAGGGACCTGCTTATGTATTATTGACGCTTATCGGGTTTGGGGCCTCACAGCTCCACTCCCGTGCGGACCTTTCCACGTCTCGCCTCCATTTTAGGGAAGCGGGTCGTGACAGTGCTCATCCAAATCACAATGACTAATCTAGTCGGACCCTTGTTTTCGTGTCTAGTCTAACTTACACCGGCGTTCGGTGTATGGGTACGACGTGACGGTTTGTGTTAAGTCTAGACTACATCACATGTATTAAGAAGTTGGTTTCAATAAAGTATCTATGACATAGCTTGAGTGTGCTCAACAACTATAACAAAGAACCTATAGTTGCCAACCTTTAAAACAAGGAGGGTAACGACTAATCTTGAAGAAGATATTTAACGTAATTGACTAGATATAATCGACGATGTCATCATAATCATAATTCGTATCCCTGCGGTCCAGCGGAACACGACCAGGGATTTGACTAGGCTAGGATCACTATCCCAAGTCAAGCAAGGGTGATCTTCAACACTAGTCAAAACACACTAAACCGGATCATGGTCCATCGAAGGAAACATATTATTCATATGTGTCCCGTACGATTAGAAATTGCTTCATTAAAACTAGTTAATCATATCAACTAGTTGAATCCTAAAATTTGAAATTATTAGGATTGATTAATAACTATTATTAATGTCCTTATCAACTATAAGGATTTTTTAATGTGCTATCCTAATAATGTATTAGGCATTTTAAAATTCAAGTTGCAACAATTTTAAATCATAGCTTTTTGTTCGAAATTATAATTAAAAAAATTAAAATAATAATTTAGAGAGGGCTATCCCAAACAGGAATTTAATTTGTTGCAACAATTTTTAAATCTAGCATGTTCAAAAATTATCTCATAATTTTTCTTGAAGTTTTTAATGGCTATCTTAATAGTCTCTCTTGAATTATCACATAATCAAATTAACTAATATAACCATTAAAAACATTAACTAAACAAGTTAGTATAAAAATAAAGCAATAAAATTTATCTCATAAAATTTCTTGCTAAACATGCAACCTAAAATATTATCTCATAATTTTTAAGTTACATAAAAAATTATCACATAATTTTTAAAGATTTAATTCTAAAATAAAATCAAATCCAATTTTCGAAAACAATTATTGAAAATAAAATGTCGCTTTAAAAACGACATTTTTAAAGTTTAAATTAAAACCCACATCTGATGGGGAAGCACGTTGTATCATATACAATTTATAAATGCAAAGCATAAATCAGGTAGACTGGCTCTGATACCAATGGTGGGTTTTACGGGTCCTTAGGGCCATAAATATAACGTCTGGCCTAAGTCGATCGGACGAAGCTATCAATTAAGCAGCCGAAAAATTAACATAAAACAATTTCAAGTTAAGCCCTAAAGAGAACAACCCTAGCCCGGATCTCTACTATCCCAGGTTTGGGTCCGACTAACCCCTAATGATAGATCTATCAACCTATTTGCAATTATAAACACATACTAATAATTTAAACTACATACCTTTCACTCCGTTTCCACAGAAAACGAAGCGTCGTTTTCAGCAACGTTTCTTTGGCCCACCGCATCGCTTCTCCCAAGCCGAACCATGTCCCGAGCCGCTCCTCGTCCCGAGCCAAACCACTTCCTGAACCGTGCCACGTCCCGAGGCAAGCAACACCCTTGTCGCCGAGCCAACCACGCGTCGAAGAAGATTTCACCTTAAGTGGATCCTCCGTCAAGACTTCGGATCAGATCCGAGCTCCTTCGTAGCTTTGCTAAAGCCCGATCAGGAGCAAGGAAGAATTTAAGGAGAGATAGAATAATTATTTAAGTCTTAATCCAAGCGTGCTCCAAACTTTTAGGAGCTTCTCGGATTTGGAGACTTGGTGCGAGTTTTAAAGGAGAGTGTTGGCCCATATTTATATCGGCGGACTAAAGTCTGCCTTTCACAAAGGCAATATTTAGCGAAATGTTTCTCCCTCACCGTTGAGCTTCGTAATTGATATAACCTATTAATTCGAAGAGCACTGAATAGTGAACGCATAGAAACAAACGGCGCTCAATTTCGACTTCTTTGAACCCACAAACATAGTCCCAAAGTTAGTCCAAACACTTGTATTTCAAAAATACAGCAACCGTCAGCAGAAAAAACTTCAAAGGGTTCAGAACCCTACAGTGGGTCCCAGAAGTGGTCCCCATTATCAGGAAGCACGATCATCCCAAGGGGGCACGTGCCTGGCATGCGCCCGTCGGTGCGTGCCACGCACGCGCCTGGCAGGGCGCCAGAGGCACCCTGCGGGTGCATCAAGTCTCCAGGCGCCCCCAAAAAGGGGCGCCTGCTTTGCCTTTGACCCGGCCCCATTTGGGCCGGGTCCCACCCATTAAAAAAACCTTTTTTTTGTTTCCAAAAAACTAATGGGCTTCAATCTGACTGGGCTTTCTGGTGCTTTATTTAAAAATCCTTTTAAATAGCCTTATTGGGCTCGTTTGAACTCCGATTTGAGCGCGATTTTCTCTCCAACTTTCGTGGAAAAATCCTCTTCATTTCTATGCCTTTATAAAATATATTTGTAAATATTTTACAATATATAAATTTTGTTTTCTATTTCATCATATGCAATAATCCATATCTTAAATATTAAAATCCATTTGCATCAAATACAAATGAACTCAGGGCATACATCTCCCAACACCCCTAACCATAGTTTTAAGAAAATTGAGAGACAAAAACTAAAAGAGATAAAGTGAAGGATGATATACCTGGGATGTAGTTGAGTCTTCCTTCAAGAATCCCTTCTACAAATCCTTTATCCTCTTGAGAAATTTATGAAAGTTGCTAGCTTTGAGTGGGAGATGAGAGATAGTCAGCTATAGATGAGAAAGAGGTGAAAGATGGTAAAATCTAGGGTTTTACTCTTACTACAAGAGATCTTGGCCTTAGGATTTCAATCAAGGGTGTGGATCTCTTCTTCTTAATGGATATGAGTGACTAAAGGTGGTAAAACACAATAAGAAAACCCAAAATCCGAAATCATAAAACCAGTAGTCTGCTGATTTTGGATATGAAAATACACCCAGATAGTCGGCTATCTGGCAGTTTGAGCATTTTTTTTCAAATAAAATTCACTGAATATAGCATCAACCTGATTTCTAATTATTCAAGCAATATTTTAATGTACTTGAGATAGTTTTGAGCATATTCATCTATTTTATAATATTTAAAATAGTTATCTTACTGATTTTTCTCTTTTTGTCTTCTCTTCAACCATACGTGCAAGCGATTCTTTGAGATAGACTACTTTGCTAATCCATGAATCTGCTTGTACCTAAAAATAAACATAAATATTTGGTACCCTTTTCTTTTGGGTCCGAGGGATTAGATGAGATTAAATCTCATTTTAATGGAAGCCAAACCCAATATGGCTTAGTACTTTCTTCACAAACATAAGTATAATTTTTATTTAGATGGACTTTATGAAAAAATTCATTTACATACCTTTCCTTCATCTTGCTCGTGCTATTTTTTGGGATCCACATTTTGATGTACATGTTTTTCATGTGGACATTCCTAACATGATTTTCTATATGCTTAGGTTTGGATTTTTCATAACCTAAGCTAGTCTTGTTCCCCAAAGCCTTTTGCTTATCAATTACATCACCAAGCTTTCCTTTTCCATTGTTGAATTTTTCCACAATTTTATGTAAGCCATCAAATTTTATTTTTGTAGTGGTCACTATATCATCTAGGTCATTTGTTCTAGTCTTCATCCCATTTACCTCATCCAAAATGGATTTGTTTTTCTTGATCAAATCATCATTTTCCTTCTCAAGTTCTTCTTTTCTCTTGGCGCAAATCTTAAACTTCTTATTCCATTTGTAATGCACTCTAGTTAGTTTTTCTTGAGCATTGCACAGTTCTTTGTAAACACCCTTAATGTCAAACGCAAATTCACTACCGCTATCATCATCGCTATTAATACTACTAAGTAGTTTGTCGTCACTATAGTGATGCGAAGATGGATCAAAATTAATTATTTTTGATGACATTGACACCATAAAACACATGTGCACCCATTCTCCTCTTTGTTCTTCCTCATCGGATGATATCGACAATTCATCAGAACTTGACATGCTGCTTTGATCGGAAGCTACAAATGCCTTTTTTTGGCTTTACGAACTTTTTGACCTTTGGGTTCTGTCTTTTATCTTTCTCCTTCTCATTGCCTTTTCCTTGGCCGTGATTTTTCTCCAATGGGCAATCTCTCCGAACATGTCCTGTTTCATTACATCCAAAACAGATAATATCATTAGTAGAATGAGATCTTCGCTTTACGTCCTACTTTAGAGGAATTTTCTGAATTCCCTAACTATGAAAGCGATTTATTTTTCGTCCCTTTCGGAGTATTCTGTATCTGAGCTCTCTTCGTTTGTTATAAATGCCAAGTTCTTCTTCTTTGGTTTTTCCTCGATCTGTTTGTCTTGCTCGATCTGTTTGTCTTCTTCTAGATATATCTCATATGACATGAGGGTTTCCATTAGCTCTTCAATGATGATCTACTTCATGTTATGAGCTTCTTCGAAGGCGGCGGTTTTTCCCTTCCATTTCAGTCGGAGTGATCAAACTATTTTCATCATTTGATCATACTCAAAAAGTTTCTTGCCTAAACCTGCAAGCTTATTGGTGATGTTAGTAAAACGAGTATTAACATCGCTAATACTCTCACCTTCTTACATTTTAAAAATCTCAAATTTTGAATACAACATATTAATTCTAGATTGCTTTACATTTTCAGTTCTTTCATGGCTTACCTCATGAGTGTGCCATATTTGATGTGCGGTCTCACATTGAGACACCCGATTGAATTCTACACTAGAAACGGCACAAAATAATGCATTCATGGCTTTGGCATTTAGGTTACCTTTTTTCTTGTAGTCGGCTGACCATTCGGTGTCCGTCTCAGCAAGTAATACATATTGATCTTTGGTGACGGTCCATGCATTGCTGTCTATGGATTAGAGATATGTTCTCATTCGGATCTTCCAACTGGTATAGTTGGTTCCGTTGAACCATGATGGTCGCATGGTGTTGAGTCCCTCAGAGTGATGTGATGTTGATGTCATCGCTTTTAATTCCTCGCTCTGATACCAAGTGTAGGATCCTTGTGGATAGTAAACAACACTAGAAGGGGGTTGAATCGAGTTGTCAGCAAATAATAATCTTTTTCTCATAATTAAAAATCCTTCTAATAGTTTCCTAAGTCTCAAATTCGAATTGCCTCAATTTGTACTTAATCAACGATTATTATATGCTTGAATAAAATATGAGTTGCAGCGGTATAAAAATATGCAAGCAATAATAATAAATAGAGTTAGAGATATATGATCACATCACAAACACACAATGATTTTACCCTGGGTCGGCCCAACCTTGGCCTACATCCAGCAAACAATCCACTAGTTCTCCACGAGAGAAAGCATTGCCTCAATACAACCAAAAAGGACTTCGTACAAGCACCTACCTTCCTCTTGATAGGAAGTTCCACATCTAATTAAAACCAACTAGGAATTTCAAAAACTTTCCCTAACACGTGGGAATTACAATCACTAATTCTTCTTCAAAGAATTTACAATAGATCTGAGAAATAATTACAAGATTTCCTAAAAGCTAATAGCATATATATGAATAAGTGGCTTAAGAAAATCTAGAAAACTCTTGATCAAATAATTGTTTATGAGTTAAAGCATAATTTGATCAATTGAGTTTGTCCTGAAAATTGATCTTCTAAAAATAAGCACTTGGGCTTTTAGAGATCACAAATCAAGTTTTTAATATTTGAAAGAATATAATTCCATAAAAACATGAGATTAAAACGAACTTGTGTATTGAATCTTAATAACAAAGCATTTGAGCTTTGGAGATAAAAACAAGTATTCAAAGACTATAACAAAACTAAAAATAAACTTAGATGTTTGAGTAAGAAAGAATTAAATCAGTATCCTTCGAAAAATTATGAAGAACAAAATAGAGCTTTTGAGCATTTGAGCAAAGAGAGAGTTTTTCTTTTGATCTTAGACTTGTTGTTTAAAACTTCAGAATTCTCTGCCATTTATAGAGTGAAAAATGCTGAATATCTACTCAAAAAAATCAATTCCAACGGCTAGTTAACGACTAGTATAAATCAAAGCAGATTGCCAAATCTGTCAGCAGTGACCTAGATAGTCAGCTATTCAGGGGAATAGCCATCTATCTCTCCCAGATAGTCGATTATTTTCTCAAATAGTCGGCTATTATTATGACAGAAAGTTGGGAGTAAAACCCTGACCAAATAGTTGGCTATCTAACAATAATAGTCAGCTATTATATGATACATGAGTTTTTCTACTTAAAAATATTAGAAAAATAATTTATAAGAATTATATTAAAGTATTATACTAAGTAATATATTTTTTTAAAAAATTCAAGAAATTTTGTGTGTGTGTCAAAGATATGCTATGGCTTTTACATTTCTAAGTAAAATACTCACTTAACACACATCTAGATCTTGTTCTTCAATATTTGACTTGAGTCGTTTCCTCTTGATCTTAAGTCTTCATATGCTTTGTAATTTTGAACCTTCATATGCTTCAATTCAAGGTTCGAGTGTAGACTTTCGATTACGGCTTCTAAGTCATTCGATTTGCTTCACAATGCGCTTTATTCTCCACGTCTACAAAATAATCTATATGCACTTGAAATAAACACATTAATACACATATCACTTGTGCACATCATCAAAATCCACTAGGGTGGGTCTTAATATCCCAAAATGGCCTTCTCTTTCATTTTGGACACGGCCGTGCAGTGAAGTTGCATGGATGTGCCGTTGATATTCAATCTTTCTCCCTGGGCTGATGTGGTGGCACAGCCGTGCGTTGACACGCATGGCCGTGCTACCCAGTGCTTTGCCCTTCTCTTCTCCCATTGGCTTCTAATCTTTGTCGTATCATTTCCACTCCTCCTCTCATCGTCTCCTTGCATCAGTTTGTACAAGTTTATCTTGAAATATACAAAACATCCCAAAGAGTGAAAACGATGAAAAACAAACAAAAAGTGCATGGAAGATGCGAATAAAAACATAAAAATACATGGATGGGGAGATGCATGACTTTCGTTTATATTTTATATATTCACGCACGTCTTCTTTGTGATTTTTCGTTGTTTTCTGCCACTCCATACCCGTTCTTTTGTGTTTTTTGTATCTTTTCACTTTCTCTGTGTTTTTGTGCCAAGGCAGGAGAATGACAGCGCTGAAAACATATAAAGAAGATATCATGAGTCCCTGGAGCAACGAGAGGTGTTACGCGTGATCCCGGGGGCCATACATCGAAGAATTCCATATATCAGTCCCTAACCAATCGGTTGGACAGAACCAACCGATCGGTTGGTGCACGCATATCCGACCCGGACAGGAGCTAAAGTGAAGAGCAGCTCACCCGATCGGTTCAACGATCGGGTGAATCCGACAGAGCTCTCTGTCTTTTTGGAGCTAAATTCCAACCAATCGGGTGATATCTCACCCGATCGGTTCATCTGTAGCCGAGATTAACAAATAATGACCCGGTTACATCAACCGATCGGCTCAACGACCGGTTGATGTATATGAAGACCGAAGGCAATAGCGACTGTCAGCTCACCCGATCGGTTGATTCTTCAACCGATCGGGTGGCTGTATTTCCTATATATAGTGACCTAGGTTTTCCCAGACGTGGATCCCTATTGTATTTCTGTCCTTTTGGGATTTTTGACGGCTCGGAATTTATTTTATCTTGTAAGTCTTCTGATTGTTCTGTAACTTTGAGATTACGTTAATACTATTGTTAGCTCCGCATTTCTATTGCTGGATTTTAATTCCAATGGTTGAATTTTGTTGTGATGATATTTTCACCCTGATTTGTGAGTAGTTCCCCAATCTGGGATTTTGGTGGAAGCCCCTTCGTGGGTTCTCCATAGAACGACCATAGGATTAGGGTTTTGACAGGATTTAGGAATTTAAATGGTTACGCGGGGCATTTTATTTCACGGGCGGGAGAAAGATCACCTTTGACCGTCGGGCCAAAGGGAAATAAAACTGGCGTTTGATCCCCTAGCCACCGCTCACACCCCTAGCGTAGACATTGAATCCTAGCGCGTGGAAACGACAGGATGAGATGTTGGGAGTAATCGTTGCGAGCTTAGTGCTCCCAGAGTCGGTCGGTGTTAATGGACATGGGAATGCCCACCGACCGAACCTGGGTAGTCCTAGCGTATCATCCTGGGCATCGACCGGAATATCAGGCCCATGGGACGCTAGGTATCACTCTTAGAGGCAACGTCTCACCACTAAACCCTAAAATCCAATCGTATCCCTATCTGTCGGTTGTAATAGAGAGGGCACATGATAGGGTGGAAATCGAAGTCCTAGGTTCCCTTTTATATCTTACATCCACCGTATTTCTATTTCGTGACAACCTACCGATTGATCGGGCTAGCTCACCCATCGGGTGAACCGGTTCCTTCTTGACAACAAGCACAACACACGCCACCCTGAGTTCGACCCCCAAGCCACACTACAACATCGTGCGCTTGCGGTTATAAATATTTAAATCTGGTATCCCCGATCCCAGTGCATACATTGCTAAATCTAGGGGAGGTCAAGCTTTATGGCACCGTTACCGGGGATCACTCGTAGATTTCCGCCCACGGAACCGAAACTACCGCACCCACGTGAACACCATCAATAACATTTTCGGTTTCCCTATTCTCGGTGCCAATATCCGTCTATAAGATTTTCATCACGACTTCGATGTCGATTATTTTTTGGGGTCGCCTCACCCTTCATGATCATTATCCTCGAGGTAAGGCCAAGGCCTCCTCTATTATCCACCCTGTCTTTCGTCTAGCCCACCGCAACATATCTAACACTTTCTTTCCCTGGGATGAGTTTGGGACCGTGACTATCCCTGACCTTTTTATCCTTTGGGCTATGACTTTTGATTTCATTCGCGGTGCTGACGGGATCGCTTTTGAGGCCCCTCGCATACCTATTAATGGCTGTGCTTGGCTTATTCAAAACCTACTTGATATTAGCCGCGCCGGCAAGGGCAAATATTGTTGCAGGGGCCTCATCACCCTCATTGCCTTGCACCCCCCGTTCGGCGTCGTTATCCCTCGTGACTTGTCGCATACCGCGGGATCCACATATCTAGATCTTGATGTCCTGCGGCACACCCCCACGATCAAGCCGCAAGGCGTGGGTCGGTATGTCTTTTACTATGGCCACCCCCTGCCCCATACATCACTTTGCCTAATCCTGGCCGTATGGCTATTCATCTTCAGTCTGACTGGTCTTTCCCTCCTGATCCTGAGTTTGTGGGGGGGGGGGTTGCATCTTCAGTTCCCACTCCCTGACGCACCACGACCACCGTCCCCTACCGCCTACTTAGGCGAGCAGGATATCCTTGCGTCCAGAGGAGACCCCAGGGCAGGACTTAGTGTCACGACCCCTGCTTCTGCTGCTGTTTCTTCTGAGGCACACACCACGGCCCTCTTAGGCCTATCCTCTGGTGACGGCATGACCACTGCCACCGGTACCTCTTCTGCTGTTCGTCGGGCCACATCTGCTCGTCTCGCGCTAGAGATTGAGTTAGCTTCTCTGCGTGCTAGCGCATCTACATCTACCTCCTCAGACCCATCATCTTATTTCTTTTCGCACCCACGTTTCCTTGCACTCGAGCGAAACGTGGCCACCATTCTTCATATTCTTACACACATTCATGGTCCACCTCCACCTACTCCAGCACCATCACCACCTCCTTCGCCTCATCGACGATAATCACCTCCCGCCACCACCGCTTCCATTCTCGCCACTACATCTCCACACACTATTTCTGACCCACCACCTCCGCCACCCTCCACTTCCATCACCGCATACACTCGTCGCAAGAAATTACCGATGCGCTCGAGATCACTTCCCTCACCTACTTCATTGGCCACCATATCCCTCACACTTACCATTATCACCACCACTCCACCCATCATCCACACCACCACCGCACCCATCCATCCACCCCTTTATCCACTTCTCTGCACACCCTTCACCTCTCCCGCCCACACCCCCCCATTCTCTTCCGAGGAGGACGAGGACATTTCCTCTCCTGCATTTTGATCTCTTTCTTTTTCTTTTCCGATTTTCCCTTTAGCACATTATTTCTGCATCACCATGCTCATATCATATTGCTAGCATTGTCATGTTCAGCTTGGGGGAAATCGATTTTTGTGCATCTTGTCGTGAGATGTATTTGTCGTGTGTTTTTGTGTTTGTGTTCTTTGGATGTGTTTTTCACGTTTTTCACATTTTTGTGTCTGTGCATACTTTCCCCCCATTTTCTTTGCCCTCCCGTGTTTACTACTATTGCATTGAGGGCAATGCAAGTTTCATCTTGGGGGAGTCGCACTTTGTGCGTCAGTTGTGTCTATTTCACCGTTTTGAGTCGTTTTCATCGTATTTTCTTTTTCTTCTCATCTTTTTATTCTCCCTCTCCTAGAGATGACCCCACATGATGAATTTCCACGGAATCACACACACTTAGCTTAGCTACGATAAACACCTTCACTAACCCTAGGAAGCCGAGTCCTATTGCATTTCATGCTTCGTGGGTTCACTTTGCTTTTGTGTGAGTTGTTTGTCGTGACTAGCTAGTTGGTGTGCTTCTACTTTGTGATTTTGATTTATATACATGTCCTTGGTTGACCCCTAGACTATCATGCTTCAATTTTGAATATGCGGTATTTTGCCTCTACTATCTGCTTCTCCATGCATGAAACATATATATATATATATAGTATGCTTCAATTCGCATGTGTCGGGACTCTACGAAGAGGACTAGGATAACCCATTTTGCTTACGCACTGATTTGCCAGAAAAATTTTTTTTACCCAAGTGTTTAGAATTCAATTTCTTTTTTGTTTTACTTGGTGCAAATCCCCTCGTCGTGTACTGTTCTCCCACTTGGGAGAGTACACAAGTATATAGCCAAAAAGCCAAAAGCCCAAAAGAAAAAGAAAAAAAAGAGAAGAGAAGAAGAAAAATCCAAAAAGAAAAAAAGAAAAGAAAAAGAAAATTGTATAGCCAAAAGCCCAAAAAAATACAAATACCCAAAACCCAAAAAAAAAATTCCGTTGTGAATATCATTCCTATCCACCGTGAATAAAGGGAAGGCGAGAATTTGCACCGAGTGTTCTACTCCACACCTTCTCGACCTCCCTCGTTTTCGAACACACTTGGCATAGGAATTTTCTAGCAATTAACTAGGCTATAGTGCGGTGATCTTCTAGTTCCTAGCAGTCGAGTCCCCGACACATGATACGCTTCAATTCTTATAGTGTTCTCATGCATGCATGAGCTATTATTCACCGCTATTTCGAATTGAATCAATATTTTGGACATTCCTTGGGTATGTATATATGGAGCTTTATTGCACAATTTAGATAGTGACACCGCCTGCTAGCTTACGACCACACTCACTCACGCTTCACCGCGTGGTCCCATGATACTTGTATGGACTCATATTCCTTGGTTTAGTGATGTGTTTTATCGCATGCTTTTGTTGGCTCTGACGGACGATCTAGGACTTTGATCTCTCTTTTTGTTTCTTCCTTTCTATTTTTCCCTCCGAGCTCCTACTCTCACTTGTCTTCCTCGAGGACGAGAAAAGGTTCGGCTTAGGGGATTTTGACGTGCATTTATATTTTATATATTCACGCACGTCTTCTTTATGATTTTCCGTTGTTTTCTATCACTCCGTACCCGTTCTTCTGTGTTTTTTGTATCTTTTCACTTTCTCTGTGTTTTGTGCCAAGGCAGGAGAATGACAGAGCTGGGAACATATAAAGAAGATATCATGAGTCCCAGAGCAACAGGAGGTGTCATGCGCGATCCCGGGGGCCATACATCGAAGAATTTCATATATCAGCCCCCAACCGATCAGTTGGACAGAACCAACCGATCAGTTGGTGCACGCGTATCCGACCCAGACAGGAGCTAAAGTGAAGACCAGCTCACCCGATCGGTTCAGCGATTGGGTGAATCCGACAGAGCTCTCTGTCTTTTTGGAGCTGAATTCCAACCGATCGGGAGACATCTCACCCGATCGATTCATCTGTAGCCGAAATTCACAAATAATGACCCGGTGACATCAACCGATCGGCTCAGCGACTGGTTGATGTATCTGAAGACCGAAGGCAATAGCGACTGTCAGCTTACCCGATCGGTTAATGCTTCAACCGATCGGGTGGCCGTATTTCCTATATATAGTGACCTAGGTTTTCCCAGACGTAGATCCCCATTGTATTTTCTGTCTTTTTGGGATTTTTGACGGCTCGGAATTTATTTTATCTTGTAAGTCTTCTGATTGTTCTGTAACTTTGAGATTATGTTAATACTATTGTTAGCTCCGCATTTCTATTGCTTGATTTTAATTCCAATGGTTGAATTTTGTTGTGTGATTTGTGAGTAGTTCCCCAATCTGGGATTTTGGTGGAAGCCCCTTCGTGGGCTCTCCCTAGAACGACCATATGATTGGGTTTCGATAGGATTTAGGAATTTAGATGGTTACGCGGGGCGTTTTATTGTCACTGGCGGGAGAAAGACCGCCTTTGACCGTCGGGCCAAGAGGAAATAAAGCTGGCGTTTGATCCACTAGCCACAGCTCACACCCCTTGCGTAGACATTGAATCCTAGCGCGTGGGAATGACAGGATGAGATGTTGGTAGTAATCGTTGCGAGCTTAGTGCTCCCGGAGTCGGTCGGTGTTAATAGACATGGGAATGCCCACCGATCGAACCCGGGTAGTCCTAGCGTATCATCCTGGGCATTGACCGGAATATCGGGCCCATATGACGCTAGGTATCACTCTTAAAGGCAACGTCTCATCACTAAACCCTAAAATCCAATCGTATCCCTATCCGTCGGTTGTAATAGAGAGGGCACATGATAGGGTGAAAACCGAAGTCCTAGGTTCCCTTTTATATTTTACATCCACCGTATTTCTATTTCATGACAACCTACCGATTGATCGGGCTAGCTCACCCATCGGGTGAACCGGTTCATTCTTGACAACAAGCACAACACACGCCTCCCTGAGTTCGACCCCCCAAGCCACGCTACAACACCGTGCGCTTGTGGTTATAAATATTTAAATCTGGTATCCCCGATCCCACTGCATATATTGCTAAATCTAGGGGACGTCAATGCACATATGTATAAAAAATACACTTAACAAATTTTCCCAAGCTAAACTCTTGCTCATCCTCGAGCAAGATAATACATGAAGAACAAGATGGAATTGTTAAGAAGATCCGAAGATCACCTTTTCGAATTAATCACATATGCAAGCTACATATACAACAAAATAGAATTCATTCCTTGTATGCATAGTTATATCAATTCTACATGGCATGTGACTCAGAGATATGATTATCTCCAACACGATTTCAAGTTTAACACAAACACTAGTGAAAAAGAGTAGGTCCACAAAGAATTCTTCTAATATGCTAAGATTGATAAAGTTCAACTCCTATACTAGTAAAGGTAAAACTTAAAAGTGTATCATTAGACCTCAACTCTTTAGGGTTGGCCGTGCCAAGCTAGTACATCCTAAGCCATAGTGATTGACATGCTCAATAAAAATGTATACACTGTTATGAACGAGAAACAGGTTTGGAGAAGGTTGAGGCTAGGAAACCCCTAGCCTCCTTTATATAGTATTCATAATGGTTACTCATATGGGTGGATACCCAATAGGCCCAATGGGTCCTATTCATAACACTTCCCCTTATCCAACAACGTGGTATACTCGACTTTATGAATACTGAATGATTCATTAGTCCAACTGAGTATCTTAAAGGGTGGATACTTCTAGATCCAAGTTAGGGATAACTATCTCGTTAAAACCCCTTAGCTATGGAAAATACTGTGGGAAAAAACCGATAGCGAATGGAAAAGAGTACAGCACTCCATAACTTCCCCTGATTTGGGGATGTGTCGAGGGGTGGATACTTCTGGATCCAGAGTCAATGTGGTTGCCTCATTAAAACCTTGACTATAGAAAACCCTGTGGGAAAAACCACTAGCCAAGGAAAAAGAGTACAACTCTACAGTTGACTCCCCCTTATCTGATCAAGCTTCAGGCTTGCAGATATCATATATATCTATACATTTATCTCTATGTGTCTACACATCCCTCTCATCTGCAACATTCCGAAAGCAAAAGTAATGTACAAGCATCACTCATCTATAAAAGTTTCACTTATGTAAGGCAGTAGCTGAAACTAAAGGAGCGCTAGCGAACTTGGTAGACAGCTCCACGTCTCAATCGTCATTGTCTGCGAGGTACTTCAGGACCTGGCTTTGTATGTTCTTGAACTGCTCCTTGGGTGATGAGCTTCTCGGGATGGTGGAAGGATGTAGACTGGGGAGGATTCTGTATAGATCTTCAGGAGGTGGACGTCCCTTTTATGCTATTCATCGCGATGATCTGTAACCTGCATATGCAAATACATTTAACATAGAGGATTTTTCCTCGACCCTTGGAGATAGCGCAGAAGCAACATATCTCTGGTCCAGTGGTGCGCTGCAGGCGCTGCATTGTACCTGGTTAATAGCTATACTGCTAACGCTCAAAAGAGACGCATGCAGTTGACCAGGTAAAAGAGTGTTCCAAAGACACTTAAGGTACTTTTAGACCTTGTATAGTCTTCCCCTCTTCCAGCTAACGGAAAGGGGTCTTTTAATATATATCCATACAACCAAATAGGTGTATTTAGTGGAGAATGATTTTAATGTTTCTTCATCAATCGTCATTGTATGAAGTTTTCATCTTCGGGATGATTAATTAACGTCATCTTCAGGATGATAGTTCATTTCCAGGATAATAGTTCATCTTCGGGATGATTGTTCATCTTCAGGATGATTAATGTCATCTTCAGGATGATAGTTCATCTTTAGGATGATTAATGGCATCTTCAGGATGATAGTTCATCTTCAGGATGATTAATGTCATCTTCAGGATGATAGTTCATCTTCAGGATGATTGTATTCTGTAAGCCAAGAATTTATGCCTAGCTATGACTTTCATATCATATCATATCTGATAGATAGGCTTTAACAGATATTTCGGTATTTTCTCTTCAGGAGATCCGATAATATTTTGAGTTATTAAAATAATCTCAATTCTTTTAATTTGCTCTCTTTAAGAACAATACTGTTTTTAAGAGGTGCAAACAACAACATTTTAGTATGAGTCCTTTAAGGATCTCTGTCTATGTTGTGTTTCCTTTAATCATATTATTAATATATGTCCAAAAAAGAAAGGAAAGTAAAGGAAAATTTTTATACATGCAATTGAAGAGATTTTATATAGGTAATGTTGTCACATCCAATATCAACATCAACCAAAAATTCCCTCTTTTTGCCATTTCGTTGGGTTACGCCTTGACATAAACCAGTCGATGCATCAGATTCATCTTGTAAGTGAGTTCAGCTCATCTTACTTGATTACTTTCTGGTTTGAGCGATTTATACCTCTAAAGCTATAGCAAATTAAAATGCTTATAGCTAACGATTTTATTTTAATTCTCCTATAATACTCAGTTATCCCATAGGATTTGATATCATTTTTGATATCAGGACTTCAGGTCCATACACCCTATATTTCATAAGTGAGTCCAGCTCACCTTATTATTGCCTCATTTCACATTATTATAATTTGGCCAAATCTCTGTGTTTACTTAAGGCAAAGCAGAGTTGTGGAAACGATATTTTATATTTAACTGGCAAAATGAAATATGAGAGAATTTGTCGACAAAATGTGTTCTTTCTTGCCCAAAACTCACATCGTACGTACTATAATCATTTGATTTCTCCCAGAAGTGTCTCCTTCATGACGCGTTGAAGAAGTGAAGGTTTGGGGACGGGTAAAGAATATGGATAGATCCAGAATGGATCCTTAGCATCCAAGTTGCAATAAGGTTCTGGATTTGAGCTCACTTTCCTGTGGTGGTATTGCTTTTTCGGTCTCCAGGAGTAGATTTCTCTCTTTGGAGCCTAATGGTATGTCCTCTCATCTCTTAAGGACATCCACTTCTGCTACTAGTGGATTGCATCCATTATATTTGGTATGTCAATCCTAGCTGGATTTTTAGTAGCAGGGATGTGAAAGTTTTGACAATATTTAAATTGTCAGTCTGATTATAATTAGATCATATGTATTTACTTTTTAAATGGTCAATTTGAGCTTCAGGCTCATAGATGATTTGAACCAAATAGGGAATTGAAGGATCTTCAGGATCATTATTACCATCAACACACAATATATAAGATGTGTATTAATGCCTTACTCATACGAGATTTATTCAGCAAAGTTGGTTAGTCTTGATGAATGTGTTCTCTTTATGGCATCATGACGGTTTATGTAGTGTTGCTTCAGGAACACATACACAGCGTTGCGGACGTACCATCTTTAAGATGTGCTCTAAACTCATTCTTAGAAAATGTTTATATGGAGTTGATCAGACTCATATAAAAAGATTCTAATGGTATGTTTAGCTCAGTGTACGCAACCAATGTTGCTTATTATTTATGATTTCCCATTTTTATCCAAAGTTGCCATCATTTTTTCTTTAAAAAAATGAAGTTGGATAATGACCCTTTTTAAAGGATATACTGATGAGTATACCAAAGGTACATCATCAGTCCTATTAAGGGAGTGGACAAAGCCTATTTATATCCCTTAAATACTCTCAAGAGACCTAAAGGTCTTCATTATCTTTAATGGTGATAGTATATCATCTTAAATTCGTTTGAGGAAGTGGGGAGAGTCAATGTCCATGTGAATGGAGATGATCTCGTAATCATTTTTCCCTTTTGAATAGGACAATGAAAGTTTCACCCTTTTTGAAGAATCTTCAGGTTCGTCGGGTTGATGATGTCTTGCATCATCAATCCAGGGTGATATCGATCCAAAATTGGTCGATTCTGGACACTTCTGGTGTTCCAAATTAATTCATCTTTTTGAATTTATGTGGGACTTTTGAAAAGTCCATTAAAATGCTCAAGTTAATTTTGTCCGTTAATAATTGAACTGTGTTCAAACTGTGAAGGATTACATCTTCACATTGACTATTGTACGGATCATTATGGGACAAAGCTTCAGGCTTCATTTATTTCTTGAGTCATTAAGGATTTTGTTTTGACGAATATCCTTTGAAACAGTATAAGTTTCAGAGAGTATATGGCATCCTCATTTTATTTTTAGGGGTTTCAAGGTAGCAAATCATTCGCAGTAAAATAAAATGTATTAAAACTACAAGAGAATAATATTGACGATTTTGTTAAGTCTTTAAGTGACATAGTGTGATGTGTGCTCTTGAAAACATACAACTATAATCATGCTCATTAAGACTTATGTTATGACAACAGATTAAATTTGATTTCAAAGTTTATTTGTCCTTGGGGAGTAACAAAATATACATAAGGTCAATTTTACTTTCGTCGTTAAGACTTGATATGTATGCATGCACATTCATGTTTGCAAAAACATTATGGCACTTATCAGAACTTCTGGTCTGATATTGGTTTGCCATTGCTTACTCCATGTCGAGGTATATCATATTTTCCCTTTCTCATTTAATTCAAGACTTCCCCTGTTTTAAGGTTTCCTTATTTTTATTTTAGGTCATGTTTGATCCTGAACTTCCCCTGATTTCAATATTCCTTATTTATAAAGGACAATGAAAATTAGTCTTGCTAAGAAGACATAAGCAGCGGTTTGAGCAAATTATTTTATACTTCCACTTTTCTAATTAATTAGAGACTTTTAAAAGTCTATTTGAATGTTCGAGTATAGCTTCAGGCCATTTTCTTGAGTCGTTCAAATTTTATGTGGATAGTGTATCAGGCTCAGAGGGGAAAACAAATACGTGGCTACGAAATTTATAATTTCTCACTTATCTATTAAGTCACGACTTCGGGCGTACACTTAAAAGTAAGGGGTAGATTCAAGAATCATACATTGTAAAGTGAGATGACTCTAAAAAGAGTTTAGCGGTGTTATGACAACTGCTGGTGTCAATATTCGATTATATAGACAATAAGTATGAGAGGTCTATATACCGCAAAATGCGTATCTATAAAAGATCGCATAAATGGATTTCGCATAGTTACCGGCGCCCCGTTTACGGTATGGGCACGGTGTCGTTTTACCACAAGTGCACAGTTAGTGTAGGGTGCAGGTTTATCGAACTCATGGAGGTGGATGGCTTGAGTGGCTACTAGCCTCGCCTAGGTCGCGTGCTAGCTACGCAGATGATATGGGTGGAAGTGTAGGAATAAAAGAAAGAAATGAAAAAGACACGAAATGAATCCCCGCCAACACGGGCTAGAGCACTCATGACACTTGGCATTTGACTTGACCCAAGGTGAGACATTGCCCCAAAAGGTGGTACCTAGCGTCCATGGCCCGATATTCCGGTCGGTGCCAAGCACGCTAGGCCTACCCGGTTCCGGACGGTGGGCATTCCCATGTCCATTAACACCTTCTGCAACCGGGAGCATTAAGGCCACAATGATATCTCCCAACACTTCGTCCAAGCCGTTCCCACGCGCGAGGACTCCATGTCTACACTAGGGGCGTGAGCTATGGCTAGGGAGTCAACTGCCAAGTTTATTCCCCCTTGGCCCGACGGTCAGAGGCGGTCTTTCTCCCGCCAATGACAATGAAACACCCCCGCGTAACCTTAATGGCCAAATAGGTCAAATGTGATTTCTAGCAATACATCGAAGCGGATCTTGACAGGACAAGCACCGGACCCCAATCCCCAACACATCTAGTGTGTTGCCATACGAATTGGACCCAGATTGCTAGAAATCCCCATTGACGCATTTCATCGAACACGTGCCATGCAACCAAGTCTAATGTAAATTTTTAAGCATCAATCCTACCCTAACCCGTATCAGGGTTCATCAAAACTACTCAATGGTGAATAACATATAAACAAACAACACAAAAGACATATAAACTTTCACCATCAAGCAAAATAAACACAATACAAACAATGGAGAAAAAGAGAGGAAAATACTTATCTTGAGTTGAATCGTCAATCCAATACAAGACTTATTGCGCAAAAGACCTAATCTAAACTAACCTAGAACTCACAAGAGAAGGGGGGCAGAAAGCCCTAAAAACTCCCGGAGATCCCCCTCAAGTCGGCCAGCCTCGTGTATTTATACCCCCACTTCGAAACCCTAATGGTTCGGGTCCAAACCCGCAGGAAAAGCGCCACCCGATCGGTTGACAAGTCAACCGATCGGGTGATCTGTTACAAATAGTAAACAGAAAACGGCGGACTTTCACCCGGTCATATGAACCGGTCGGTTGAGTTCTTGGAGTGACCGGTTGGATCTTGGCGCCATCGAGTG
Source organism: Scilla litardierei (assembly GCA_030789695.1). Taxonomy (NCBI): domain Eukaryota; kingdom Viridiplantae; phylum Streptophyta; class Magnoliopsida; order Asparagales; family Asparagaceae; genus Scilla; species Scilla litardierei. Next base: position 119,129,964 of record CM061134.1, read on the forward strand.
AAGGGATCGGTTGGGTGCCCGTGTCTCGGCTCCTCAGCATCAGCTACAGATGAACTGATCGGGTGAGAGTCACCTGATTGGTTGGAATTTGGCTTGAAAAGACAGAGAATCAGCCTCGTTTGAACCGGCCTGTGAACCGGTCGGGTGACATTCACTTGAGCTCCGGCTGAGACCGGGTGGTGCATGCGTGCATCACCCGATCGGTTGGAGATGACCAACCGACCGGGTGAGGGGCCGAAAGATGTAATCTTCGTCGTTTGACCCCCTGGATCATGCGTGACTCCTCCCGTTGCTCCAGGGACTTGAGATATCGTCGTTAAACGTCCCCTACGCGGGCAATCTCCTGCAAACATGGAGAAACAAAGAAAAGTGAAAGAAAACGAGAAAACACGAGAAAACGAATAAAAGACGGCGGAAAATACGGAGAAACACAAAAGAAAACGTGCGTGAATATATGAAATATAAACGCACATCAAAATCCCCCAAGCTGAACTCTTCCTCGTCCTCGAGGAAGACGAGTGAGAGTAGGAGCTCGGAGGGAGAAAATAGAGAGAAAGAGAGAAAAAGAAAACTCTATATCCTAGATCGCCCGTCAGGGCCAACAAAGTCAAAAACGACACACCAAGCAAGCAAACACTAAATCACATCACTAAACTAAGGAATACGAGTCCAGACAAATGCCGTGGGCCCACGCGGTGAAGCGCAAGTGAGTGTGGTCGTGTGTTAGCAGACGGTGTCACTATCTACATTGTGCAATAAAGCTCGATATACACAAATCCAGGAAACGACCCAAATACCAATTCGAATTTGAAATTGCGGTGAATATTAGCTGAAGCATGCATGAGAAGAGTATAAGAATAGAAGCGTATCATGCATCGGGGACTCCACAACTAGGGTTAAGGAAATCACACCACTATAGCCGAGATACTAGCTAAAAAGTTCCCACGCCAAGTGTTTTCGAAAACGATCGGGGTTGAGATGATGTGGAGTAGAACACTCGGTGCAAATTCTCGCCTTCCCTTTATTCTCGACAAGTAGGAAAAGATATTCACACAGGAATTTTTTTTTGGGTTTTGGGTATTTGTATATTTTTTTGGATTTTTGGCTATACAATTTTTTTCTTTCTTTTCTTTTCTCTTCTTTTTGGGTTTTTCTTTTCTCTCCCTTTTTTTTGGATTTTTGGATATTGGGATATATACATGTGTACTCTCCCAAGTGGGAGAACGGTACACGATGAGGGGATTTGCACCAAGTAAAATAAAAAAGAAATCAGAATCTAAACACTTGGGCAAAGGAAATATTTCTCGCAAGTTAGAGCATGGGCCAAATGGGTTATCCTAGTCCTTAATTGTGGAATCCCGACACATGCGAAATGAAGTATACGATATATATATAGCATGCATATAGAAGCAGACATTAGAAGCAAATACTGCATATTCAATATCGAAGCATGATAATCTAGGGGTCAACCAAGGGTAGGTATATAAATCAACATCACAAAGTAGAAGCACACTATAAGCTAGACATGGCACACGACTCACATAGAAGCAAAGTGGACCCACGAAGCGTGAAATGCGAAATGCAAAGGGACTCGGCTTCCTAGGGTTAGTGAATGTGATTATCGAAGCTATCCTAAGTATGTGCGTGATCATGTGGCAATTCATCATATGGGGTCATCTTTAGGAGAAAGAGATAAAAAGAAGAAAACAAAAAGAAAAAGAAAAAGGCGGAAAAAAACGACTCAAATAGCGAAGAAAAAGAGACAAATGACGCATGAAGTGCGACTCCCCCAAGCTGAAACTTGCATTGTCCTCAATGCAATAGTAGTGAATACGGGAGGGCAATGAAAATGGGGGGGAAGTTACACACCGACACAAAAAATGAAAAACACGAAAAACACACGAACGAAACTGGAAAATAAAGAAAAAGAAACATACAGAATAAAAGATATAAAACACGACGAAGGACTCAAAGACACAAACACACGACAACGACACACGAAAAAATGCACACAAAAGTCGATTTCCCCCAAGCTGAACATGACAATGCTAGCAAAATGATATGATCAATGGGGATGTAGAGATATGCTAGGGGGAAAATCGGAAAAGAAAGAAATCAAAATGTAGGAGAGACAGTGTGCTCATTCTCCTCGGAAGAGGAAGAGGGTGAAATGATAGAAGGGCACAAAATGAAGGGTTATTAAGATGCAAAAGCAAATCCTAGATACGCTCCCCTCGCTAATGAGAGGAGACGAGATTATTCAAATCTAAACTAGAAAGCGGTAAATTTTTACGCTACTGGATTAGGATACACCTGAGCATAGGCGGATCCAAGATCTGAAGTGGGGCAGGTAGCTGCTCTAACTGCTCCTTTTGTGGCTCCACCAGAAGCGCTGTGCCACGTGTGCCAATGGACCCAAGCAATGCACCTCCAAGCATCCCTCGTAGGTTTCCACCTGTGACCTGCAAAGGACGAGGTGCATTAGTCCATGGAAAGAAATTATTTCCCAAAATAAATGTATCCCAGAGATAATCGTCAACATGAGATGGAAAAATAATAAAAGGGTGACGAATACTCCCTAAGAATGGGTCGCTATCATCTGTACTAGCGATGACCAAATCCTCGCTCTCCATGAGAAGTGGCTCTCCAGGTAGTGACGCACCGCAGCATACCTCAAGGGAAGTAGATCCTGTGTCCTGCGAGAGATATGGCGTGTCAAAAATATATGAGTCTAAAGAAATAGGACGTGAAAAGCGAGACTCAAATGTGGAGTGAGAGTGAGTATGAAAATCTCCCTGAATAGGGGCAATATGCTCAAGTAGATGCTCAGCCGCAGAAGAAGTGGAGCGTGACGGTAGAGGTAGATGTGGCTCGGGCTCCATGAAGTGGATGATCATATCCAAGCCCTCATGCACATCCTCCTCGACGATATGCTCATGCTCCTCCATCTGCCTGATGTCCTAAATGACATCCTCATGGTTGACCACCGACCAAGGAGGAAGCTGTGATAGAGATGGCTGTGGAGATGGATGTGGAGCGGACCCCTCGTATGTGGTTGTGGTGTCCTCGTCCTCACGCACATCCTCCTCGCCGGTATGCATAATCTCTGTAAACTCCTCAGTGCTCTCATAGGACTCATGTGGGGTATCCAAATCAAGACAAGAAATCTCTCCCACAGATCCTAGATAAATCTCCCCATCCTTACTATCATCATCAAAAAATGCTTCGTCATCCAAGTGGTAGTGATGGAAAAATGGGGTATCGGCTTGAGATGTGTCTATGGTGGCCGATGGCATGGTGGTCTCAACCATGAAAGTGGGTATATCCTCTCCTTCATCCCCTCTCCTCGGTGTCGGCTCGGTGATTGGTACCATTAAGTTTTATAATATTTGGCCTTGGTTAAACATGGCACCTTCAAGGAGAGACACGAGGCTTGATTCTTCTTGTGTTTGTGGAGGGGTATAAGGTTGAGGAAATGGATGGGAGGTGTTTGGGCTATGGTTGTGGGAAAATGTTTGGCCTTGGAGTGGGGGGAGGCTCTCAAGCGTAAATGGGCAATCATAATACACATGCCCCGCCATCCCACAAGTCTCACAAACCACAACCGAATAAGGATTGTATCCTCCCATCTGAGCATCGAAATTTGATCTCCACATGGTTACACCAAATATACCTGGACAATAAAAATAAGAAATCTAGAGAGGAGCGTCAATAGTACAAGAAAATAACAAAAAGATAATATAATGGTGGGGGAAAAATTTCTTGGTTATTGAATTTTTTTTAAAAAATATATTTTTTTTGTTTTTATGCGTAGTCTAACGAACCCAAGCTAAGCTAATATCAAACCGAACGCCTCCCCGGCAACGACGCCAAAAACTTGACCGGCGCCCCGTTTACGGTATGGGCGCGGTGTCGTTTTACCGCAAGTGCACGGTTAGTGTAGGGTGCGGGTTTATCGAACTCATGGAGGTGGATGGCTTGAGTGGCTACTAGCCTCGCCTAGGTCGCGTGCTAGCTACGCAGATGATATGGGTGGAAGTGTAGGAATAAAAGAAAGAAATGAAAAAGACACGAAATGAATCCCCGCCAACACGGGCTAGAGCACTCATGACACTTGGCATTTGACTTGACCCAAGGTGAGACATTGCCCCAAAAGGTGGTACCTAGCGTCCATGGCCCGATATTCCGGTCGGTGCCAAGCACGCTAGGCCTACCCGGTTCCGGACGGTGGGCATTCCCATGTCCATTAACACCTTCCGCAACCGGGAGCATTAAGGCCACAATGATATCTCCCAACACTTCGTCCAAGCCGTTCCCACGCGCGAGGACTCCATGTCTACACTAGGGGCGTGAGCTATGGCTAGGGAGTCAACCGCCAAGTTTATTCCCCCTTGGCCCGACGGTCAGAGGCGGTCTTTCTCCCGCCAATGACAATGAAACACCCCCGCGTAACCCTAATGGCCAAATAGGTCAAATGTGATTTCTAGCAATACATCGAAGCGGATCTTGACAGGACAAGCACCGGACCCCAATCCCCAACACATCTAGTGTGTTGCCATACGAATTGGACCCAGATTGCTAGAAATCCCCATTGACAAATTTCATCGAACACGTGCCATGCAACCAAGTCTAATGTAAATTTTTAAGCATCAATCCTACCCTAACTCGTATCAGGGTTCATCAAAACTACTCAATGGTAAATAACATATAAACAAACAACACAAAAGACATATAAACTTTCACCATCAAGCAAAATAAACACAATACAAACAATGGAGAAAAAGAGAGGAAAATACTTATCTTGAGTTGAATCGTCAATCCAATACAAGACTTAATGAGCAAAAGACCTAATCTAAACTAACCTAGAACTCACAAGAGAAGGGGGGGGGGGGCAGAAAGCCCTAAAAACTCCAGGAGATACCCCTCAAGTCGGCCAGCCTCGTGTATTTATACCCCCACTTCGAAACCCTAATGGTTCGGGTCCAAACCTGCAGGAAAAGCGCCACCCGATCGGTTGACAAGTCAACCGATCGGGTGATCTGTTACAAATAGTAAACAGAAAACGGCGGACATTCACCCGGTCATATGAACCAGTCGGTTGAGTTCTTGGAGTGACCGGTTGGATCTTGGCGCCATCGGGTGAAGGGATCGGTTGGGTGCCCGTGTCTCGGCTCCTCAGCATCAGCTACAGATGAACCGATCGGGTGAGAGTCACCCGATCGGTTGGAATTTGGCTTGAAAAGACAGAGAATCAGCCTCGTTTGAACCGGCCTGTGAACCGGTCGGGTGACATTCACTTGAGCTCTGGCTGAGACCGGGTGGTGCATGCGTGCATCACCCGATCGGTTGGAGATGACCAACCGACTGGGTGAGGGGCCGAAAGATGTAATCTTCGTCGTTTGACCCCCTGGATCATGCGTGACTCCTCCTGTTGCTCCAGGGACTTGAGATATCGTCGTTAAATGTCCCCTACGCGGGCAATCTCCTGCAAACATGGAGAAACAAAGAAAAGTGAAAGAAAACGAGAAAACACGAGAAAACGAATAAAAGACGGCGGAAAATACGGAGAAACACAAAAGAAAACGTGCGTGAATATATGAAATATAAACGCACGTCACATAGTCCATCGTATTTGTTAATATTTATTTTATTAGGGTGAAAGGGTGTTGACTTTTGATTTGATTTTGAACTTCATGTTCATTTTGTCAACGTGGATATGATGTTAAACTTTTTGAGATCATAATTGGCTAATAGTCATAAATATCATCATATCATAAGCCCATCATACATATAATATAAAACTTGTAGACTAAAAAGTTATGCTCAATTAACCTGAATTGAAACAAGTATGATGTATACACATGCTATTTATATGCTGCAGGCATTTAAATAATCTCATCGAGGACATATAGTTTTGCTACATGCATTAAACTATATCTTAGTGATTTTAAGAATGCTAAATAAGACGCACATTACAGAAATCATTAAATATGCGGCAGGCTTATAATTTTCTATACATGCATTTAATTATCACAGACGTGTAATAATTTTAAATGTTAAATAATGTATCGGGCAATGAAATGTATGCAACATCACTAGCATTAGAAAATGGATAGATAACTTTCAGTTTAATACTAAACAAATAATCCAAACGAAATGCGGTGATGATTTACGCAGATAATTAATCAGAAAAAGACAACATTAATAAAATCATTGCCTAATAGCACATCTACGCAGATAATATATTAAGGATATACAACCACGCAGATAATCATATCACAAGCATGTAAATATTAATAAATAATCTAAATAGTGTGTGACGTGTTAAAAATTATTTTGAAAAACTTTCTACCTTTGATTCATTTTTTAATGTTTTATTTTCCGCTTTAACCCTTTTTATAAGGTTTAAAATTTCTTTAATTATTTTGGGCTTTTGGGGCCAAAAATAAAAAAAGGAAAAATTATTTTGTAAATGGGCTAATTTTCAGGCTTTTGGGCCATGAAAACAACCCATTAGGGTTAATTGGGCCTCCCCCGAAAAATTGGCCCGTTCAGGGCTAGGGTTTCCGAAAAACCCTAGGGGGGCCCGCAACGCGCCGCCGTGGCGGCGGCGGGCCGCGGCCAGGCCGCGGCTGATTGCCGCGGCATATAGCCGCGGCGTTTTGGCCGCCGGCGGCGATTGTGAAGCGCCGCCGTTTCGCCCTTCGGGTGTGCGGTGTATGGATCAAGGTGGGGGGTAAAAACAGATTTTTCAAGCATTTAGATCTCTAAAAAACTGATTTTTATTGTTTTTAGACATGCGGATCTAAATAAAAATGTGATTTTTACCGTGTTTTTAAACTTTTTGATCCTAAAACATGCAGATCTACGGGAAATGCAAGTTTAGATCTAAAAAGTTTTGAAATTTACTTCTGTAGGAATATGGTGCCCTCGAGGCCATTTATTCCTGTGTGAATAGAACAAACATCTTGTTCGAAATAACAGTAAGCTGTTTGGTAATAATTTATCTAAGTTATTTTATAATTAGATAACGACTTAGGTAAAGTCCTGAGACTTTATGCAAGGTCAAACGGATATCGAGATGAGTATCTCGATCATGGAGAAACGTTTGACCGTCTGTAGCATAAGTCTGAAATGGTTCGTGGTCGTAGATGTTTCGAGACAAGGATATCGAAACATCGGATAGACCATTGTGTCTTAGTCTTCACCGTTTAGCGGTGGCGGTGATCTCATGATCGCTAGACTTGGCGAAGTCGAAGACGAGACACAGGTGCTCATTAGAATGAGTTCACTGAACGATCCACTAGAGTTATCATATGGTTATATTGACCAATCTGTCAGTGATAACTCTGAGTGATGATAGGATAGTTGGTCTTTTGACTTGAGGTCATTTTGACGGACCTGTGCGTGAACGGTGCCACTTAGATCAACTGACCTAGCTTCGAGGCGAGGCCTGTCGAAAGGTCTTTTGATTGGGTGTCACTTGAAACATACGAGGCGAGTAATGACCAAGAGAGGATTCGTCTCTCCCGGTCAATGGGAGTTAGTGTCGTAGAGTTAGTTCGGTCTTTAGTAAAAACTCTGCGCAGAGTATGTTGGAAGAAGTCCAACATTAGTTGACTAAAGATTGATCGAAACTAACCGGAGTCAAGTTATTGGGGTTGACAGTTTGACCGTACCCCAGACTTGATCTACACGACACAGTTTAGACGAAAAGACTATAACTACGGAATTCATCACGGAAACAGTCAGGTGGTCCCGACAATACTCATGTCAATGAGTCAACCACATAATGATGATTCCTGAAGCAGGGACGGCAACCACTGCTCGTGGTCACTGCCGTATAGGGCTTCGAGCCCAACCTGTTGTAAGGGTCAGGCTGTAGGGTCTCACACAGAGTGCAACGCTTCGTCTAGTAATAGGTAGAAAATAGTTAGGGAGAATATTTTGCATTTTGATGCAAGGGATGAAATAATTGCATTTAGTGCAATATGGTAATTTAAGCTTAGATAGGGACTATTTTGCATTTGATGCAAAAGTGATTAAATATATATTAAATTGTTTAATACAATATTTAATAAAATAAATGCAAGGAAAAGTTCACGGGTAAGACGGGAATGTCCCGGTCTAGACCCAGGTTCGAACGGCGTCCAAATCGGACTCCAAATGATCAAGTTATGCCCAAAACAGCCCAAAGGGTCAGATCAGACCAGACCAGGCAGACTAGTCTGAACCTGGTCTGGCCTGCTGGCCAGACCCTGTCAAGCCGGCCTGGGCCTGGGCGCCCAGACCCGCCTGGGCCTGGGCACCCGGCCCAGGCCATGGCCCTGGGCGCCTGGGCGCAGGCCCAGGCGCTGGGCGCCTGGGCCTGGGCCCAGGCGGCCCAGGACGCCTGGGCGCTGGGCGCCCAGGCGTTCTGGGCCGGGCGCCTGGCCCGGCCCAGGCGCCCGCCTGGGCGCCAGGCGCCCGCCTGGGCGCCAGGCGCCAGGCGCCAGGCGCCAGGCTGGCGCCTGGGCGCCCGCGCCAGGCGCCTGGCGCCTGGGCGCCCGCGCCCAGACTTGGGCGCCCGTGCCCAAGTCTGGGTTTGGGCGCCCAGTCAGATTGGTGGGTCCCGTTTGTGCAGAAAATTCTGCCCTAGGGCAGAACAGATTTGACGGCTCAGTTTTGTGAAAAAACTAGCCTAGGGCTGATCTTTGGACACTCAATTGGAGGGTCAAACGACCTCCGATTGACGAACCGTTTTTTTCTATGCGTTCACCGTTGAACGCTTGTCGTATTGATAGGTTGTATCAATCCTGAAGCTCAACGGTGAGTGAGTTAAAATTCACGGAAGTTTGCACTTTGTGAAGTGCAAACTAACTTGATTTTATTAACTCTATTTTTTAGTCCTACATCGGATTTTGAGAAAAGGGGAGAGTCCGCCGCCTATATAAATAGGGGTCTCCCCCCTTTCTCAAAACTCGTCCCAAGCTCTAGATCTGAGCGGCTCTTGTAAATGTTGGAGCATGCTCGGATCTAAGCTTAAATAAATATTTCTCTATCTCCCTAAAATTCTGCCTTACTCCTGCGGGCTCTAGCAAAGCCACAAAGGAGTTCGGATTCTGGATCCGAAATCTTGGCGGAGGTTTCACTCGCGTGAAACTTTCTTCGGCGGATGGTTGGCTCGGCGGCACGGGGATTGATCGCCTCGGGATGCGGAGCGGTTCGAGGAGCGGTTCGGGGAGCGGTTCAAAGGAGCGGCTCGGCGTGGGACGGGAGCAGCTCGGAAGACGGCGCGGAACATCTCGCCTGCCCCAGGGCTGAGATTCCGGGTATGTGGTTAAAGTATTTTTAGCATTAGTTTAGTTTAATCGCAGTAGGCTAGATCCTTCTTGGGATGGTCAGACCCATCCCAAGTCGGCATAGATCTTGGCATAGGGTCTTGGACCTTAGGGCCAAGTTAAAATTGTTTTAACTTGCAAGTTAATTTAGATTAACTGTTTTTCTTCCGCTGCTTTTGATTTTCCTGTCTATGTTCCGTCCGACTTAGGACGGGACTAGAGTTTTTATGCCCTAAGGGACCGCCAATTCCCTACAGTGGTATCGGAGCCTAGGTTTGCGTAGCGATCTAGGTACTGCGATTAATTTTAAACTTAAGAATGCTTTTAAATACTTGTAAAATGTTTTTAAAATTATGAGATAAATTTTAAAAATGTTTTAGATGTTCTAAAATTTTTTTTTTTTTTTTATGAAATTTTTGAACATGGAAATTTTTTTTTAAATGATGTTTTAAAATTTATGTGATAATTTTAAAACTAATTTTAAATCATTAAAAGTTTAAATTAATTTTGGATGCCTAAAATTTTTTATTTTGATAAATTTTTAAGCATGAAAGTCTTTAAATGGTGTTTTAATTTTATGAGATAATTTTAAAACTGATTTTAAAGATTAAAATTTTTATGCGATAAATTTTTTTTAAATAGCATGCAAAGTTAGTGATTTTAAAATTAAGTTTTTTTTTATGAGATAAAAATAAAATAATTTCAAAATCATATTTTAAATTTAATTGTTAAATTTATGTTTGCATGCAAAAATAGTTTATGCGATAAACTTAGTTTATTTAATTGTTAAATAGTTGTGCACTATCTTTATGCGATAAATTAGTGTAGGTTTAATGGCTTGTTAATCTTGTCCCTTCTTTGATAACACAAGACAACCTCTTAGGTTAGCCATTAAAAATGATTAAAATTTATTACTTGAATTTTAATGACATGCTATGCTTTGATAAATCATTAACAACAATATTAAAGACCTAATTCCTGATTAGGGTAGTCCTTTAAATGAATTTTCAAATTCTAATTGTTATAATTAATTTTCATTAAAGGACTTCGCTTCTAGCGTTGTTAATAATTTATTAAAATCCTAATAACGATTAGGGTAGCACGTGAACCTTATAGTTGATAAGGACTTAATAAAAGTTATTAAACAAATCCTAAAAATTTTGAATTTAAGGATTCAACTAGTTGATAGGATTAATTAGTTGTTATTAAAAGCTGTTTAGTCTATGGCATACATACAAAAATGACAAGCTTCATTCAATGGACCATGATCCAGTCAATGTGCTTGGCTAAGAGTTCTGGGTCAACCCTTGCTAGTCCAAGGGGTAGTGATCCTGGCTTAGTCAATTCCCTGGCTGAGTTCCGCTGGACCGCAATGTCGCGAATCATGATTGTATGACACCCTGGACTATATCTAAGTCAAATACGTTAATGATCTTTTTCAAGATTAGCCGTAGCCCTCCTTGTTTTAGGGGTTAGTAACTATAGGACCCGCGTTATAGTTGTTGAGATACACTCAAGCTGTAACCTGGCAATCTTGTAGAAACCAACTCCTTAAATACATAAGATGAAATCTTGACTAACCCTAACCGTCGTCTCGTACCCCGAGCGCCGGCGTAAGTTAAGTCAACGATGTAGTCTGCCTAGATGTAGTCTAAGACCTGACCCAAACCAACGTGTCGTGCATACACCGAGCTGAGGGCAAGTCAGGCTAGACATGAAAACAAGGGTCCGACTAGACTAGACATTGTGATTTGGATGAGCACACTCATGATCACAAATGGCTAGGGGCAAAAACCGATTAAGAGAGTCATATCCGATATGATCGATGAAGAGTCATCTTCCGATCGCAGAGTCAATCAACTTGTTGAGCTACACTCAAGGTTGTTTAGACTCAAGGTGATTGGAACTCTTACCCATTATTTTTAATTCGATTAAATCGTTCGTTATTAAGCTTTAAAACGTTCGTAAAAATAGTGGGAGGATATAGATAGATAAAAGCCAATCTACCTATATTTAATATTGAACATATGCTAAATCTAGGGCAAGAATATGTTTACCGAAAGAATCAATTGATAATATTGAAATTAGTTAATTGGTCATAAAGTTGATTAATTGAATATCAAGTTAAATTCTAATTGATGTAATCAAACTATATTCTCATTGACATTAAATGACCTTCTAAAGAACAGACTTAAGAAATATGATTTCATTAAGTTTTGGGTCCAACAAATAAATTAAAGCTACATGTCACTCGTCTCTATATGAGGCAGCTTGAACATATAGGACATTCAAAGTATGTTTCTCCCTACAACCTGTCGAGCTACCCTCAAGGTTGTATGAACAAACAATTTTGATCCGCAAAGTTCGAGAATTCGATTAAACCGTTTGAGTCGAATACGAGTGCATGAGCGGTGCAAGACTATGTATCCCAACCGGATCTTGAGACAAGCAACTTCTTGAGCTACACTCAAGATTGCAAAGCTCAAGCGTTTGGATACATAAGTTGCTTGCATTTATGTTGATATCTAAATGTGATTTAGAAAAGGAAGAAGGCACTTCGGAAAGTCAATAGAGAAAGTTAGTTTAATTTATCATTAGTAAAGGCATAAGTAGGAGGGAATGAAAACGTGACATATTTTGATGTCACGATTTCAGAATAAATTGTTATACAAAAGACGTTTAACACATTTTGACGAATGTCGTCACATTGCTTCTGAAGTAATGTTATGTGTTAAGTAATTTGTAAATAACTAAATATATATTAAATGTTAATATATAAATACACAAGATAGTAGCAAACTTATATGGTAAAATTAGACTAGGCCGTATCTAGAGATTAAGCTTCACAAGTCACATAAAGAGGGGTCTGACCTCTCGTATTATGAAGTCTACGGACACTTGTGAGTCTTAGCCTCTTAGATACAATGGCCAAAACCCATCTGTAAGACAGTGGGAGAATGAGTTGTCGAACTCAGTCTCTTACATACTGATGTACCCGAGTCTATTTTTAACAAAATAAGTTATTCGTATATTTTACTAAGACACGTGTTCTTGATGAAACGCAAGTCTGATAAAATAAAGAACGAAGTGACCAAAGTATTTAAACTGATTCGATTAGATCGAATGGTCAAATACTTAGCTAAATAAAATCTTGTGTAATTAAAAGAAAATGTGATTTTCTCTCAGATCAAGTCTGTTAACACATCGGTGTGTTAAAAGGTATGAATCACACCTAATTAGATTTAGTGTGATCCATTGTAAGTGACTCTGAGTTAAGTCCTCCCTCTGGGTTAAGTCCCAAATAGTAATGCCTAGGTTTTGATAAAGTTCTATGAGAACATTATCAATAAGATATTCGTTAAATCAATCATCAGGAAGTTGTATATTTACTCGAATTTCGAAAGACGAAAAGTCGAGTTAAGACATCATACCTGATGATGACTTAGTCAACCTCTAGGATGAAATCCGGAGTAGTAACTCCGATTTAAAACTTGATGCAGGTCCGTGTGCGCAAATAAATTGAGAATTTAGTTTACGTACCCAAGGAAAATGTTTCCTCACTTTCTGCAAGTAAATCTTTAAGTTGAAAGATTGGTGCAGAAAAGAAAATAGTGAAGTACAATAATGTTAAACGGGAACGGTTTTTATCCTAATTTCTTTAAAACGGATTATGATGAAACCGGTTTCGCCAACAGATGTGTACAGATCTACTCGGACCAAAGCCGATGTAAAACGCTTAAATTGACCACGAAAATTGGAGCATTCACTTATAAGTTCGTTTTTCTAAATATGATTTAGACGAACCAACTTATATGAATTAGCCAGATGTTTTTCAAGGTCAGTGGGAGCGTATAAATTACATGCGAATCATCAAAAAGGATGGAACATATATTTTGATTAAGTAATCAAAAGGTTTGATACTTTATCAGAAATAAATATGAGCCATTTAAAATGACCATTAACAAATTTAAATGATTATCGTAAAGTACGATAAACTGGATAAGATCCAGGGAAATAAAATATTATAGATTCCGATAGACCAAATGAATTATTTGAATGAGATTCAAATGGTTGGTCTGACTTAAACATAAAAACCCCTTAAGTCTATAGTGTAGACGGTTTTAGCAGATCCACTCACGAAGGCTCTATCACATGAAGTCGGAAAAACTTATGTGTAAAAACGATATTAGATATCGAGATAAATGGGCCTGAGTGCAAGTGGGAGATGTAGGAATATGGTGCCCTCGAGGCCATTTATTCCTGTGTGAATAGCACAAACATCTTGTTCGAAATAACAGTAAGCTGTTTGGTAATAATTTATCTAAGTTATTTTATAATTAGATAACGACTTAGGTAAAGTCCTGAGACTTTATGCAAGGTCAAACGGATATCGAGATGAGTATCTCGATCATGGAGAAACGTTTGACCGTCTGTAGCATAAGTCTGAAATGGTTCGTGGTCGTAGATGTTTCGAGACAAGGATATCGAAACATCGGATAGACCATTGTGTCTTAGTCTTCACCGTTTAGCGGTGGCGGTGATCTCATGATCGCTAGACTTGGCGAAGTCGAAGACGAGACACAGGTGCTCATTAGAATGAGTTCACTGAACGATCCACTAGAGTTATCATATGGTTATATTGACCAATCTGTCAGTGATAACTCTGAGTGATGATAGGATAGTTGGTCTTTTGACTTGAGGTCATTTTGACGGACCTGTGCGTGAACGGTGCCACTTAGATCAACTGACCTAGCTTCGAGGCGAGGCCTGTCGAAAGGTCTTTTGATTGGGTGTCACTTGAAACATACGAGGCGAGTAATGACCAAGAGAGGATTCGTCTCTCCCGGTCAATGGGAGTTAGTGTCGTAGAGTTAGTTCGGTCTTTAGTAAAAACTCTGCGCAGAGTATGTTGGAAGAAGTCCAACATTAGTTGACTAAAGATTGATCGAAACTAACCGGAGTCAAGTTATTGGGGTTGACAGTTTGACCGTACCCCAGACTTGATCTACACGACACAGTTTAGACGAAAAGACTATAACTACGGAATTCATCACGGAAACAGTCAGGTGGTCCCGACAATACTCATGTCAATGAGTCAACCACATAATGATGATTCCTGAAGCAGGGACGGCAACCACTGCTCGTGGTCACTGCCGTATAGGGCTTCGAGCCCAACCTGTTGTAAGGGTCAGGCTGTAGGGTCTCACACAGAGTGCAACGCTTCGTCTAGTAATAGGTAGAAAATAGTTAGGGAGAATATTTTGCATTTTGATGCAAGGGATGAAATAATTGCATTTAGTGCAATATGGTAATTTAAGCTTAGATAGGGACTATTTTGCATTTGATGCAAAAGTGATTAAATATATATTAAATTGTTTAATACAATATTTAATAAAATAAATGCAAGGAAAAGTTCACGGGTAAGACGGGAATGTCCCGGTCTAGACCCAGGTTCGAACGGCGTCCAAATCGGACTCCAAATGATCAAGTTATGCCCAAAACAGCCCAAAGGGTCAGATCAGGCCAGACCAGGCAGACTAGTCTGAACCTGGTCTGGCCTGCTGGCCAGACCCTGTCAAGCCGGCCTGGGCCTGGGCGCCCAGACCCGCCTGGGCCTGGGCACCCGGCCCAGGCCATGGCCCTGGGCGCCTGGGCGCAGGCCCAGGCGCTGGGCGCCTGGGCCTGGGCCCAGGCGGCCCAGGACGCCTGGGCGCTGGGCGCCCAGGCGTTCTGGGCCGGGCGCCTGGCCCGGGCCAGGCGCCAGGCGCCAGGCTGGCGCCTGGGCGCCAGGCGCCAGGCGCCTGGCGCCTGGGCGCCCGCGCCCAGACTTGGGCGCCCGTGCCCAAGTCTGGGTTTGGGCGCCCAGTCAGATTGGTGGGTCCCGTTTGTGCAGAAAATTCTGCCCTAGGGCAGAACAGATTTGACGGCTCAGTTTTGTGAAAAAACTAGCCTAGGGCTGATCTTTGGACACTCAATTGGAGGGTCAAACGACCTCCGATTGACGAACCGTTTTTTTCTATGCGTTCACCGTTGAACGCTTGTCGTATTGATAGGTTGTATCAATCCTGAAGCTCAACGGTGAGTGAGTTAAAATTCACGGAAGTTTGCACTTTGTGAAGTGCAAACTAACTTGATTTTATTAACTCTATTTTTTAGTCCCACATCGGATTTTGAGAAAAGGGGAGAGTCCGCCGCCTATATAAATAGGGGTCTCCCCCCTTTCTCAAAACTCGTCCCAAGCTCTAGATCTGAGCGGCTCTCGTAAATGTTGGAGCACGCTCGGATCTAAGCTTAAATAAATATTTCTCTATCTCCCTAAAATTCTGCCTTACTCCTGCGGGCTCTAGCAAAGCCACAAAGGAGTTCGGATTCTGGATCCGAAATCTTGGCGGAGGTTTCACTCGCGTGAAACTTTCTTCGGCGGTTGGTTGGCTCGGCGGCACGGGGATTGATCGCCTCGGGATGCGGAGCGGTTCGAGGAGCGGTTCGGGGAGCGGTTCAAAGGAGCGGCTCGGCGTGGGACGGGAGCAGCTCGGAAGACGGCGCGGAACATCTCGCCTGCCCCAGGGCTGAGATTCCGGGTATGTGGTTAAAGTATTTTTAGCATTAGTTTAGTTTAATCGCAGTAGGCTAGATCCTTCTTGGGATGGTCAGACCCATCCCAAGTCGGCATAGATCTTGGCATAGGGTCTTGGACCTTAGGGCCAAGTTAAAATTGTTTTAACTTGCAAGTTAATTTAGATTAACTGTTTTTCTTCCGCTGCTTTTGATTTTCCTGTCTATGTTCCGTCCGACTTAGGACGGGACTAGAGTTTTTATGCCCTAAGGGACCGCCAATTCCCTACAACTTCTAGATTCGACAAGGGAATCTAGACGACGGTTGGTGAAGGATGCCCTTTTCGCTCCCCGTTGAGAAGATTACGATCTTCTTAGACTGAGCGGTTGATGGATCTCCTTCCTCGCGCGTCGCTGCCTTTTCCAACGGAGCGTGATCGTGCTGATAACGTGTTATGAACGAGAAACATGTTTGGAGAAGGTTGAGGCTAGGAAACCCCTAGCCTCCTTTATATAGTATTCATAATGGTTACTCATGTGGGTGGATACCCAATAGGCCCAATGGGTCCTATTCATAACATACACACAAATTTTCTCTCTCTTTTTTTCTTTTTCCTTTTTTGGATGATGAACATGGGACTTAAGCGATTCATGTAGAAGGATTTCGGCCATGACTCCCGACTTGGACGAATCTAGGGCATTGGGTCAAGATGGACCCTTCGGACATACACTCTCGAATCACCTAAGAATAATTATTTCTATCAAGTGCACTCCCCCAAATCTGACCTTCCAACTCGAATCTCCAATGCTTCCTGAGGCATGGAGACCCGGCTACTTTGTAGGACTGAATGAATGATGCACTTATTCTAATCTCTATATTTGTATATTCATTTTTTTAAAAGCATGCCATCCACACATGTCTAAGGAGCAACTACACTATGTCCACGGCCAATTTCTATCAAGGTTAGACTTGCTCTACATGATTGAGGAAACCTAAACCTGTGCATTCCAATGATTGAAATAAACAATCACTCTCGTTGATTGAAGATAAAACAAAAAATAGTATTTTTTTACAGGAGATGGTTAAAAATGAATTAGTGAGGGGAAAATGAAGAGTCATGCATAAGGAAATCCAGAACATGCATAAATAATATCGATCTAATCAAGCACATATGTAAAATTGCATGCAAGAAAAATTTTCATCAATGGATCATTTCTCTAACTTGTTCTTTAAAAAAATTCATTTTTGACGTATATACAAATGCAAGCGTAAGCATGAAGCATGGATGCAAAAATAACCGAAAAGGTTTGGTGCAACTAATGTAATAGTACAAGTAATGTGGTATGGAACGTGGTGTGTGTTGGATCCTGTGGATAGCAAACTAAACACTAGAGGGGGATGATTAGTATTTTAAAGAAATATGCACAAATAAAAATTAGACCCTCAAGTTTAGCTTAGGTGACTTGTTACTTACACACATACCTAATCAACACAAGTAATTTCTTGATATGGGATATAGAGTCAAACTGTAGCGGAAATGGGGGCACAATGCAAGCAAATGGTAAGAGTTAAGCACAACACAAATACAAATAATTTTTATCATGGTTCACCCTCTCCTTAGGGCTATCTAGTCCCCATTCTGCAATTGTGGTTTTCCACTAACCAATCTCTCTTAGCCAAGAGAGAAATGCCTCACAAAGAGGGCTTGAGTCCACTTCCCTAGCTCCCCTTACTAGGTCTTCCCAATAATTACAATCCGACTTAGCCTCTTGCTAGGGACAAACTGTAGAAACTAAAGATCTAGATGTGTACAAACCGAATAAGACAGATCTAGATATATACCATGCGGAATCTTAAATCATTGCATACTCTGATTTAGCAGAAGCGTACCTGAGTCCATCGCTAATAATATGAAAGATCCTGACGATACCGCAACGGACGATCTTCCAGAATAGCACGAATCAACCGTTTGGAGAATCCCTTTAGTTTTCTCCCGGTTTCTCTCCTAGCGACGGGACGTAGAAAAGACGGCTCAACTTTGTTCGTGTATTCCGGGGACCATGACCGCTAATATTTATAGGCTAGCCTCCATAGCCCTAGGGTTTCCAACTCGGCCCATCAACGAGTAGAAGCCAAATAGTCTCTACACATAAAGGCCCCACAACCTGTTTAACTCATTTAGCCCATTTAATTAATTAAAACCAGATCACTAATATATTGGGCTTAATATGACAGCGTAGCACTTATATAATTATTCACCGCATATTAGCCCAACGTTGGATTAAGATCCAACTTGTTGGATAAGTTCCAACAATCTCCCACCTAGGCTATATGCTTAAACTTTATAATTATATTTCTTAGTGCATACAACCAAATAAGATCTTTCCTACTGTCATTTCTTTAATGAGTTAAGAACAATCTGGTCCATCAATTATATTAGCAAGGGGTCAAAGAGATCTTCACCGCAGCAATTGCAGCTCGACCCATCAGTGGTCACCGTGCTAATACAAAAGAATGACATGGATTATGAAGTGGATGTGTAGCATGGAAATTACATGTAATGTGATCTAACATGTCTATTTCCAACTGATCCTCCTTAACCTTAGTGAGATCATAAACAAAACAAAAAACGGAGTGAAGCCAAACTGAAATCAAAAAATTTATTTCTGATCAGAAAATAACCTCAAGCTTAAGCTGGAGACGTAATTTTGTCTATCATATGAGCACCCAAAAGAACAAACTCCCACAAAACTGAATGTTCTTAATGAAATGACATCCATATGAGTAGCTAGCTCATAAAACCTTTTGGATGACATTTCCTTAATATAACGGATCCGTAATTACATGGTTTGTTCCGATGTGCTCATTAGACAATTATACACTCCTATTAATCAACAATCTCGGAACTTGATCTCTGAATATCTAAACTTTGTCGAGTTCCTGTTGTTGCTTAAATATAAAACTGCAGACTTCATTGTCACTAAATAAACTGCGTGGTGTCTCAACACCATCCCTAATTTGCAGCATAGTGACATGATATGCAGATATATTTCATGATTTGGATGTCACATAATATGGTATAAAATCTAAAGCCATGTTAGAAGAGACTATATAAAAGGGACCATTTAGATCTTTTCTAGTAGATGGCGTCTAACATAGATTTTCATACATTCTTTGCATCCAATAAATGATCAGAGTTAGTATACCAAAATGATCTCAACCCTTTTTGACTACTGATCCTTGAACATGTAACCCTTTTGTTCTCCATAAATACCGTAAGACACATTTGGCTGCTGTCAAATGGTCAACTCCTGAACTTAACAATCTGCCCAACACATCTGTAATATATGCAATAACCAAATGCATATAAAACTGACTCCCTATTGGTGAGATATAGAAAATCTTCTGAAGATTATTCTCAGGGTAATTAATGAGACTAAACTTGTCTCCCACAGAACTTAACATTCATTACCACATAGATATTATAGAAATTACATGCTCCCACAGAACTTAGATAACATCATTAAATATCATCTCAAAACCGAACGAGGTGATCACTTAATGAAATTTAATATATCAGTAACGATATCGAAATGCTCTACTAATGCCATTATAAACCTTATAGAGTCTTTCATGAAAACTGAATAAAAGTCTCTTTTCAATTAAAGCATTCTTTTCCGTATAAAGTCTTTGAGTGGTGAGCTTTAAATCTTTTCTTAATACCCTTTTGAATTCCTTTTGATTGTAAAAAAACTATTTACAATCAGTAGGTTTCAAACCTTATGGCAACGAGAAAAAGATTTTAGGTATCATTTAAAGACTTTCTTGATTAATGCAATAATCAATTTTAGAGATGTAGAACTTTTATGACTTGATGTAAGTCGAACTTCCATCATCCTAATGTCAACAGTGAGCTTGTCATCTCTTTAATGGATTTCCTGAATGGCAATTAGTGCTTTGATGGTGCTAGAGTTTGTCCTTATGAACAATTTCCCAAATAGGAGGAATTGCAACATTATCTTGAATTTAATGTATCTTGAACAATGTCAGGAATACCATCCTGAACAATGCCAACACCACCTGTGAGATTAATCTTCTTCAAGAATAATGTCATTAACCAAACTTTCCCCCTCAAACTCAGCATCCTCAAATAGGTGTGCTTTCCTTAATTCGTAAACTAACTTAACAGTGGGATTATGTAAAACCTTACAAAATAATATCAACTTTAAAATTATTCAGCAAAATTAGAAAATCATTAGCATTATGTCCTATTACTTTATTAGGCTTATAAAGCCTTACTTTAGTTGGACATATCCAAACATGCAATTGATTCATTTGTTGAAACTATATTAAGGATATAAGCTGCAATCAAAATATAACTGAATTCTAAACTGTTAATTCTTTCATTACAACACATGTACTTAAACTGCAGGAATCTTAGAAATAAAGCAACATTTCCAAATAAATGAAGATTATAATGATCTTTTAAAGAACTAGAATAAACTAATTTTGAATTAAGAGACAACCAAATTTTCCATTCAAAATTGAACACTTATAACCAAATTTGTTCAAAATAGAAATGGAAATCCAAATTCCGTTTAAAACCGGTACATAATAGTCCCATAAAATTCAAATACATTCTAGCATTTAAAAGAAATAATCTAAATTTAATGTGCCTCTACTTGAACCATCTTGCCATTGCCCATATCGATGTATCTTTCACCATCATTTGGCTCTTGGCATCTTAGGCAATCCTGCATAGACACAATGATGTGAATGGTTACACCAAAATCTTTCCATCACGTGTCTATAAGTACCAAATGTTGCATGAGAAGAAATTAACTTAGAATTAAACCAAATTTCGCAGCATACCTTTCTTATCTTTTAGTGGTAGAGATCATATGAGCACTTTCTGTCTTCCTTGCTCAAGCCTAATCTCTTCCTGGACACAATGCGAGATGAGCTCATCCAGAGACCAAGTCTCATCCTTCAGATTGTAGCTCATCTTAAACTGGTTGAACTGTGATGGAAGAGATATCAAAACAAAATGCACTAGCAGAGCCTCAGAGAGGTCTAGCTCAAGTGCTTTCAACTTTGAAGCAATATTAGACACCTTCAATATGTGCTCCCTAATGTTTCCCGTACCCTTATACCTCATTGAATTTAGAATTGTCAAGAATGTACCAATTTCACCCCTTTCACTCTTGACAAATCTGTTTTCAATATCAGAAAGGAATCCTTTAGTTGTAGTAATTTTATCTGAAATAGTGCCCCTGAGATTTTCTGGAATGGCAGAAATTTTTTTCAGGAATATTAGCTGAAAAGAGAACAAGAAAACAATTTATAACATGTTCATATAAGTATTAAATACAACAACAAATTCAAATTAATGCTATTTTCCTATCTCAAGACATCCCCCACTAATCCAATATTTATCTTTGGATAATCTATTGACTAGTTACTGACATATTGTTGTAGCAATCAGACAATGACAATAATAACATGCCAAAAATAAAACTTCCTTTGGGCCGAATTAAATTTGCATGCATTGAACTCACTAATCATCACCTTGTCTATTGCCACAGGTACGCATGAAATGGTATAGAACGGTAATATTCCTTTGGGCCGATTTAGCATTCTTACGCAAATCACGGGCACATTTGATTCTTTTTATATTCATGAAATGAAATAATGCAAATCAATAGAGCCCACTTTGGCGAGGTGATGATTGCATGAAATCATTTCAAAAATATATACCTTTGCAAAATTTGAATCTAAGTCGCAATTTAATACATGAATATACATTTAAGTGGAGATATTCAAGTCCACTTTTCTTCAAAATCAAATTTAAGGCAACCAAAATTTTCATACAAAAGTATGTATTCAACTTGTTATATTTCGAGATTAGAACTGATCTTCACAAGAAAACCCACTTTGGTGAGTTGATGATCTAATCATTCTATATTCGAAATATATAATTAATTGTGCCAAAAATTGAAATTGAAACTAAACCGAATTTAACAAAAATGATTACATCAAGTGGAAATATATATAAGAACCTTTTATTCCACCCTTCTAATCATTTATATTGAGTTAAATAAAATCCATAAGTTCAACACAAATTTTCTTATTCAAAATGGGGTATATAGGTATACTAATGTGTATATGAACATACATAATAAAGTTATATATATAAATATACAACCTGTCCCATTATAGAGATAACTTTAAATGTGTCGAATTTCCTTTAAGGCCATTTGCTTGATGGTTAGTGCACAAAAAATTCTTTAAGGCCTTTTAAACTTATTCTTAAGGAGAAATATATATTAAAACTTTTTATTTGCTCCCGAAGAAAACAATTGAATTTTGTGTTTTAATTTAAATCGAAATTTAGGCAAACTAAATTTTTATACCAAGGTATGAAGTCAACTTGTTATATACCGAAGTATATATATATTGTTTTATGCCATAAACTTTGAATTTAAATATATTTTGCACAATTAACACAAAATTTATCTTTGAGGAGGAATATACATATAAACGTCTTATTTCCTCCTTCAATCCAAATTAAAATCAATATTGGGCAACCAATCATACAAAAGTATGTATTTAACCGTTTATGTTACGAAATAATAATAATTTAACAGTAAAGCTCACTTTGGTGGGATCCCGTAATAATTAAAATTATTTTGAAACATATAAACTAATTTGCCCAAAAATTGAATTCAAATTAAACTGAACTTAAATGTAAATCTACATGAAAGCCTTTTATTTACTCTTTCGATCCGTTTAGAATTCATCCAGGCAACTGATCATACTAAGTATGTATTTTTAATCCGTTTACATTCCGAAATAATAAAAATTTTAATAGTGGAAACCACTTTGGTGGAATTTCACAGAAATTAGAATTATTTCGAAATGTATATATACCTGAATTTTGCCTAAAGAATTTAAAAAACGGAATGAACTTAAATGTAACACACAAAATTTGGGCTTAAAGGATCGATATATATACAGTTAACCATGTATATCCTCATTTCACGAATTTAAATTCAAAACTTTAGGTGATAAATTTTCATGCCAAGCATGTATGTAGCCTTTTATATATATCGAAATAAAATCAATTGTCACGATCGAGCCCACTTTGTAGGATGGTGCTTTTAAATAAAATTATTTCGAGATATATATATAATTAATTACGCCTAAAATTGAATTAAAATGTGAATTTTAACAAAAATTACACTTAATGGAAATAAATTGCCCTTTTATTTCCTCCTTGACTTGTGTTAAAACATCCTAAAATAGGACCAAATTTGTGTCCAAATGACCCAAAAATTGGGTCCAAAATTAGCCATGAAGGTGCCCAAAACTGTTTTGCAATAAGCCTAAAAGAAGGCTAAAAACTGGTTTGCAAAAATAGGCCCAAAACAACAACCAAATAACCCAAACAGGTCCAAATTAGAAGCCCATATACTGAAAATTAAAATTATTTTGAAAAATAACTGTTTGGGCCCAATTTGGGCCAAAATCTGCTAGGGTTAGGAAACCCTAGCAGAGTTTTAGGCTCAACCAGGGGGCCGGCCGCCGCTGGCCCCCTTTGCTTTCCTCCGGCGCCGGCATGGGGGAGCCGGCGCCGGTCCAATTTGACAGGGGCGGCGTTTGCTGCCCCTTTCCTCATCGCGCAGGCGCCTGACAGTGCCTGCCATCTGTGAACAGGGGCGGCAACGCCGCCCCGTTATCTATCGATCGCAGGCGCCTGACGGTGCCTGCGGATGTGACGAAGGGGAGGGGCAGCGGAGCGTCGCCCCCCCGGGTCCGTTCGGCTGCTGATGGGGGGGCGGCCAACCGCCGCCCCCGATTTCTCGTTCTGAGGCACCAGGCCCCCCCAACGGGGGCCTGTAAATTTACGCAAAGGGGGGGGGGGGGAACGGCTTGGCGCCGGCCCCCCTTCGTCGGAAAGTTCGCCGGGGGGCGTCTGACGCCGCCCCCTTCAGAAAACCCAACGGGGGCGGCGTGAGCCGCCCCCTTTCCTGTCCCCAATCTCGCCGGAGAGGGGCGGCTAGAAGCCGGGCCCCCCAAATTTCCGTTCATCCTACAGGGGTGGCTTTGCCGCCCCTTTCTGATCTGTGTCGATGCCGGCATCGCCGGCGCCGATCTTCCGATGGTAGCGACAGGGCCGCCCCTCTTTTGCTGTGTCGGGCGGCGGCCGACGGGCCGCCCCCGATCTAGGGTTTGTAAAACCAAAATTTTTTTGTGTGGAAAAATTAATCAAAAAACCAAATGTTTGCATAGATCCGAATATTATATCTGATAAAAATGAATTTTTAACAGATCCGAAACTTAAAACCAATTAAAAATCTGATTTTTATCAGATCTACTATGAGCGGGCAAAAAACTTTAAGATCCACAGCATGTGGGCTCCGATACCACTTGTAGAAACTAAAGATCTAGATGTGTACAAACCGAATAACACAGATCTAGATATATAACATGCGGAATCTTAAATCATTGCATACTCTGATTTAGCGAAAGTGTACCTGAGTCCATCGCTAATAATATGAAAGATCCTGACGATACCACAATGGACGATCTTCCAGAATAGCACGAATCAACCATTTGGAGAATCCCTTTAGTTTTCTCCCGGTTTCTCTCCTCGCGACGGGACGTAGAAAAGACGGCTCAACTTTGTTCGTGTATTCCGGGGACCATGACCGCTAATATTTATAGGCTAGCCTCCATAGCCCTAGGGTTTCCAACTCGGCCCATCAACGAGTAGAAGCCAAATAGTCTCTACACATAAAGGCCCCACAACCTGTTTAACTCATTTAGCCCATTTAATTAATTAAAACCAGATCACTAATATATTGGGCTTAATATGACAATGTAGCACTTATATAATTATTCACCGCATATTAGCCCAACGTTGGATTAAGATCCAACTTGTTGGATAAGTTCCAACACAAACAACACACCTCAACTTCTCCAACAATGTAGAAATTAACAATAAGATTAGTCAAGTAATCTTACCAATGCACTTACCACAAATCTCTGAAATTGAATGGTAGTGCTCACAAGAATCCTATAGCCAAAAGTGTGGAGCTTTGGTTTGTGGCTAAGTAACAATTTCCTCTTTGATTCTTTGAAAGAATGAAGATTAAAACTTTAAGAATAAAGGGAAAATCTTTAAGATTTTCTTCTCTTAGAAATGAAAATTATAACAAAAGAGAAACAAAATCTTTTGAATTAAAGATTAAATGCTTAAAAGCTCTTCTGAGAACTGAAAACACTTGGATTATAATCTGAGAGAAATATAGGGTTTTGATTACTTTGAATGCTTGAAAATATTAGCATAAATGCCCATTCATTAGCCTCATTAATCTACAACTCCCTCTATTTATAAGCCTAATAACCGTTCAAAATAAATCCCAAAATTACCCTTGTAACAGCTATAAACGGATAGAAAAACAGAGTTCCATAAAATTGGGAAGTGTGTCCGGAAGAAAAAATTAGTCGACTCCTGTAGTAATATTAGTCGACTAATTATATAGCTGTGGTCTACTAATTTTACTACGGCGGTCGACTACTTTTACGTCCAGAGCACATACTTCATTGCACATTCAAATTAGTCGACTACAATTGAAAATTAGTCGGCTAATTTTCTGATATAAAGTTTTGTGCCTTTAAAACTTTGTAAAACAATTTCAAAATAATTTTAAACCATTTGCAAAACATTTAGGATGTTTCAATGAGTAATTGTGTGTGGGAAGCTCCATAATCAAGGCTTACAAAAATCTAAGACTTAAGAAAGGGTGAAATACATCAAATACACATTATGGCTTCTTGATATATTGCGTACTCTCTTCTTTATGCCATGGTTCCTTCATGGCTCCCTTGCCTTGGTTTGAGGTTCCACATTAATATTTAAAGCTTTCATTGGCTTCTTCTCAGCTCTTTGACTTTGTTGACCATTGTTGACTTTCGTTGACTTTTGATATGAAATATCATTTCCTTGAATTGAAATTATCTACACAGTTAAAGAGATAGATTAGTACTAATCACTTTTTGATCATCATAAAAACTTCATTGGGGATGTTCATGTTGGAAACTCATAACTCCTTATAGGGTTTTGATGATACAAACATATCATTTTATATGTACTAACTCTATCTATGCAGATGTTATAGCACTATCATCTGAGACCATCATCAAGAACACAAGTTGCAAGAAGAATTCACTACAAGACAACACATATCGAAGAAATTTTATATCTTGAAATAAGTGATGTAATCTTTTTTCTCTTGCATATACTTAGAGTGTAAAAGCCTCGATGATTATCTCTCTTAGTCATTTAGGGTTCATCTTCAAAAAATCAAGTCATAAGTCTAATTAGTCGACCAATTCTTAGTGCTAGTCGACTAATTTAAATAATAAAAAATTCTGAAAATTCTGAAACTTTGTCAGACCCTTCCTAGAGTCTCTAAGATCATTTTCCCACCATTTCCGAGAGTTTCAAATTTTAGTCGACTAATACTTCCTGTTAGTCTACTAATCCTTTTTAATTCAAATATTTTAATGATTTATCATTTAAATATTATATTTTATTAAGTAGAAGTTAGAACTGTCACTAACGGCTAGTTCTAGCAGTTAATAGTCATTTATAGCTGTTTTAAACAGTTTCCTACCGTTTTAAGAAGTTATACCTCTTGAAAATACAGTTTAACTTCCATTCTATCCAGTCAGCTTTAATTAGTCGACCACTCCATAAAATTAGTCGACTAATTCTGACAAAAACGGCTCAGATTGTTTTGAAAATTTAGGCAATTGTACAACGGTCATAAACTACCTCTTTGGGCTATAAATAGACCCCTAGACCCCTGCCTAAAATTACGAAAATTCTCTCACTTTCTCTTTTCTTAAGGTTTCTTTCTCTCTCTAGAAAGTGTGAGATTTTCAGATTTCCATTGGAAAAACTCTACAGAAATTCTGTCCCTTTAGGAAATCCAATTTCCAAGAGTGTTCTACCACAATTCACATCTTGAACATTGGAGATTCCATCACCAACCTTGCGCTATAATTCCATCAATTATCAACGCTATAGGTGATATTGTTTCATACTCATTCTTTTACTTTATTTGGTGAATCTCTTGTTGAAGAGATTGTACAAGTTTGCAACACGGGGAGTGTTGGCATCTTTGTATGTTGATTACTTGCAGAGAGCAAGTGTTATAGTGGATTCAAATCTCTACGGGGTAGAGGACTGGACGTAGGATCACAAGGATCCGAATCAGGATAAAAATATCTGTGTTTGCGTTAGCATTATTCTGGATTGTGATCTTTTATTTTCCGCACTTTTATTGCAATTTTTTATTAACTTTTAATTTTGCAATATCGTCGTGATTTACACTATTCACCCCCCTCTAGTGTATTTGGTATGCCAAGAGATCCAACATTTGGTATCAGAGCTTCATGGTTAAGATGGCCTACACCTATCCGACGAACACATCAATGTCTTCTTCACAATTTCCAGAAGGGCATTCTACTACAAGGCCTCCATTATTCAATGGTCCCAACTATTCCTATTGGAAGACAAGGATGATAATCTACCTACAAAGCATCGACTACGAACTTTGGAACATGTTGGAAACTCAGTACGAGAAGCCTACAACTCCATATACCCAATGGACCACAAATGACAAATATGCTGCAACCCGCAACTTTAAAGCAATGAATGCACTATTTTGCGCTATGGACAAGAATGAGTTCAACTGTGTCTCCCAGGCCAAAACCGCATATGACATCTGGCATACACTCTAGGTAACTTATGAAGGAACTAATAAAGTTAAGGAAACTAAAATATCTATTCTTGTTCACAGCTTTGAGCTATTCAGAATGAAGGAGAATGAACCAATTGGAGAAATGATCACTTGTTGTAATGCCCTACAAGCTACTGCACAAGTACTAGAGGGGGGGTGAATAGTACTTTAAAAATAACAAGGAGTATAATTCCTAATTATAATGCAAACAACTACCAAATCAATTTGCGGAAGCTTAAATTGAATGACAACAACAAAATTAACAATGCTAACAAGAGATGTTACTGGGTTCGGATCCACCCAAGTCTCTCCGACTTGTTCCCGGTGATCCTACGTCCCAACCACCCGGATCCCCTCCGGATACTTGAGTTAGAAACCCTAACTCAAGATTTCCACTATGAAATACTTGTGAAAATCCTCCACAAGTCAAATCATACAAAATGTAATTTGTGACTCCCACAACCCGGGATCACAACCACACTCTCACAACCGAGAGTGAAACTTACAAATCAAATATGAAATGAAATAAGAAAACTTCTTACCGAACAAAATACCTATGCCTTGAGTATTTCTTACGAATTAGGGCAAGGATGATTTTGTGGAAGAAGTGGCACCAAACCCTAGCTCCAAGATGTGGATCAGCGATGGAGAGCTTTGGGGATGTTGGTGACCTAGAATCAAGCACTTGGCTTGGAAGGCTTCACACTCAATGAATCTCTCTTTGGAAGTAAGAGTTAGGAGAGATTATTGAATGGAATGAATGATCTTTGAATGAGCTTGGAATCAATTCTCTTGATCTCTAAACTTGCAATAATATCAGCCTTGGCAGCAATGAATGCAGCCCATCAAGTATATATAGGATAGAGGAGAGAGAGAAAGAAATTCGAGTCATTAAATGCTCCAACGGCTCTTTTCTGAACCCAACTAGTCGGTCAAAGAACAACCACCGACCGACTAGTTCATCAACTAGTCGGTCGGTCAATTAACTTAAACCGACTAATGAGTAAACTGAGAAAAGATCAAAGTACAGACTACGGAACTAGTCGGTCTAAGAAGAGTAGCTGACCGACTAGTTTCACAACTAGTCGGTCGGTTACTCAACGTGGACCGACTAACAGATAAAACTGAAGTCTGAGAAGAATTAGACTTAGTCGGTCCAAGAACAAATGTTGACCGACTAATTCACCAACTAGTCGGTCACCAAATGAGCATAGACCGACTAACGAGAAACAGTAAGTATGGTGAAAAATTTGGCATGTACAGTAAACTAAACTAGTCGGTCTAAGAAGAAAAGTTGACCGACTAGTTCATCAACTAGTCTGTTGATCAATGAGCACAGACCGACTAATGATAAACAGTAGCTCAAGCTCAAATGTGCATGTACATGGAAAGCTCAACTAGTCGGTCACAGAAGCATCACTGACCGACTAGTTCACAAACTAGTCGGTCGGTGAGTCAACTTAGACCGACTAACTGTAAACAATAAAGAGCTAAGAATTAACTGACTGAAACTAGTCGGTCCAAGAATCTTGGCTGACCGACTAGATCACCATCTAGTCGGTCAATTCTTCTTCTTGAACCAACTAACATGCACAAGAAGTCGCGAAACGAAGCGCGATGCTTCGGGAAGGATTGTATGGACTTCTACTAAGATCCTAGAGCTAAGATATGAGCGTTATGAAGAATTAAAACGTAAGACCTACTCAAGGCTTAACATTCTACGAAAGAAGCTTAAAGACTTTAAATTAAACTTGACGATACCGTCTTCAATAGCTTCATTCGAATCTTCATGACTTCTAAATAGGTCCATAAGCTTCAACGAAGCTTTAGGCATACGATCACGTGCTTTGAGAAGTCTTGAGACGTCGTAATTGATATTCATGTGAATTTGGCGACGATCTCCATAACTGCGCTCACAAAGTGTTAGTTCACGATATATTTATGTTTGTTCATCATCCAAAACCAAATCCGGGGAGTCCAATATCCAACATTCTCCCCCTTTTTGGTGATGACAAACCAACATAAATAATAATCAAAAATAATAATTCAAATGAAATTTACTTACTCTCCCTGCATTGATGACACGTTAATTCCAATTTAAACAAAAATAATACGCATCAAGCAGACGAGTGAAGTATATTAAATGAGAATCGATTATTGAATTATTGAGTACCAAACGTAGGTTATTGAAATATCGGATTTGAAAATCCATTTATATATCTTAACTCCCCCTGAATCTAACACATCAAGTTAGATTCTTGGAGAAATGCTTTAAATTTTCATTTGGCACATCGTTATTATTATATCTCTCCCCCTTTGGCATAAGCAAAAAGAGCGGGAGGATAACAACGACAACAACAATGGCCGCAAATTAAAAAAAGCACGGGAGTCGTAGAATACGACGAAGGTTCAAGTGACACCAAAGAAATATGAATAAAATCAAGGCGTGTCAATGAAACCAAAATCGAAAATCGTAAAACGAAAACATCAAAACTCAAATCAATATTACGGATTGAGTTAGGGAATATACTCTCCAATATCAACATTCTTGGTTAATTTAGTGCATGGAAAACAATTCTATGATTCCATAGAAGAAATTTCTATTAAACCAAGTTAATATCGTCGAGCGACGAAATCAGACATCAGAGACATAAAGAATTATAAATTGCACAATAGAATGAGATGTCAACTGCGATGTATATATATATATAAAGTATGAAGCAGAGTACATCACCGACATACAAAACATCGATCGACTGATCGGTGCACAAAAATACATCATCATATCACAGATATCGGAGTGTCAACAAAAATACACCATCATCAAAAGACATCCAAACACATCATCAAAAATATCAAAAAGACATCAAAAAGACCCAAAATACATAGCCACCCACATTATCCTACCCAACATCTCTCACAACTAGGTAGATCATCCAATGAGTATCGGGAGAGGCCTCGAAGAAACTCAAGAGGCAGCGGGAGGATCAGAAGCAACTGCAGGCTCAGTAGGAGCAGAGGTGGTGACTGGATCAGCAGGAACGTCCGAAAGATCAGCAGGAGCGACGGTAGAAGTGGCAACCTATGGAGCAGCAACCGTAGTGGCCTCGGGAGCACCAGTCGGAGTATCCACCATAGGAGTGGCGGCAACAGGTGTGCTCTCGGGGGCACCAGCAGACGAAGCAGCAACAGCAGCACCGGAAGAGGAAGCACCAGCAGCAGTACCAGAAGGGCCCTCGGGGGCACGAGTCAAAGCACGACAAAGCTCATCAACATCCTCCTCAGCCAACTCATCCAACTCCTCATCCTCAGACACAGAAGGAGGTAGCTCAACACCCATCAGACGAGCCATACGGCAAACTACCTCCTCGGTACGAGCCAAGCGAGACTCGTGACGACGAAGTAACCGTACGACATCATCCAGGGTGGCAGAGGGAGCAGCAGAGGCACTGGCAGAGGCAGGGGCCGACGCTGAAGGTGTCGTCCTCTGAACGTGACGAAGCGCCGCAAGAGATTTCTTGACGGTAGTCGCGTTCAGAGGAGGACCAAGGGGACGCTCATCGTCACGAGGCAACGTGACACGGAAGTGACGAAACACGAGGGTCAACAAGCAAGGAAATGGGATATGAGCCGATTTAGAGGACTTGCGAATACACTCGAAAGAATCAATCTTATCGAGTATAATGCGAGCCCAATTAATCGAGCTCCCCATAAAGATAGCATAGATAAGCTTCAGAAAGGGCTGGGACGGGAGAGATGAGGAGCCGTACTTGGGAAGCAAGCACGACTTCAGAATCAAGTTTAGGACCCATGCATTTGGCTTGAAAGATTTAGATGGCACGCCAATCATGGCAGGAGGGATCTGATGTAAAATCTCAGAGAGGACGGTCTGATCTAAGGAAGAAATATCGTCAACAGAGATATCAGAGGGGAGGAGGCCAGACGAAGAGATACCCAAAATCTCTCCTAAGATTTCCGCTGTGAGGACTATAGGGGTCCCCAAAACGGTCGTCTCAACAGAGTGGGTCTCATCGTACTGACCCCGGATCCTATTCGCATAGAAAAGCTTTACTAATCTAGGGTAGGGGTGAGGATTCGCCTTCGGGTCATATCGAAGGTAATCGAGGAGACCCGACGACGAGAGAAGATCAGCTAACCCTAGGAAGTCGCTAAACTGGACGAAATGCTCCAGAAGCAGCGGGCAATGTTCGATACGGTTGTACGCCGCGAGACACATAGGGTCGTCGCGACACAACGAAATATCGACACCGCCCACCAGCATCGGAGCCTTTCCCTTAGGCTTACGGGTAGACGTACGAGGGTGGCTGCTAGACTCGGGATGGATAGGAGGAGTGGGTTCCCTATGAGTCTCTGTCTCGGGGTTATACTCCGTATCGGAATCGGTAGGAGTATGGAATGAAGAACGAGAGGCAAGATCTTTGGTCTTGGGCTTAGGCTTGGGCTTGGGTTGACCTCTAGGCTTGGCGATCGTCGTCCTCTTCTTCTTGAGAGGAGGCGAAGACGATGAAGGTTGGGTGGTCTTGGCTCGACGTTTCGGAGGGGTTGGATGCTCGGGATCCGAAGGGTTTTGATCTACGGTCATCGGCGAGGGGCTAGATGGAGTGATCGGGATACGTGTTCTTGCCATAGTCGAAGCAAGACACGGCACAAGGAAGATCAAAAGTAAGCCCTAGCTGAAAAAGAATTAAACCCTAGAAACCCTAGAAACCGAACTAACCCTAGCACTAGGAATGGAAAACTAACCCTAGAAGGAGAGGAAATCACCTAGAAGGAGGGGCCGACGGTGGAGATCGACGGAGATGGCCGGAAAATGGCCGGATATCGATCGGAATCCGAAGGGGCACGAGAGAGATCGGGGTTTTGAGCTGAGGGAGAAGGGGTTTGGATCAATTAGAATGAAAAAAAACCGACTAAACTTGGTTTAAGTCGGTCGAGATCGCAAATGACCAAACAGTCCCTGGCACAACTAGTCGGTCACAGTTCAAGCACTGACAGACTAGATCACGATCTAGTCGGTCGGTCAATGAGCTTGAACCGACTAGTTGCAAACAGTGGCTGAATCCAAGTTTAACTGACAAGAATTAGTCGGTCTGCGTTCATTTACTGATCGACTAGATCTTAATCTAGTCGGTCGGTCACTGAACATGAACCGACTAAAGAGTTAAAATGGAGAGGAAACTCAAAAAGCTTAAGTTAGTCGGTCTAAGTTCTTTTACTAACCGACTAGATGAGCATCTAGTCGGTCGGTGGTTGAACTGAAACCGACTAAAAGAGTCCAAAAAGTGATAATCAAGTTCTCTCCTCAATACGCTTGGACGATATATCGCAAAACTCTCAATAATTATCTAAACTACCCCATTAAACATCGAAATCTTAAATACGACATTCAAAACATGAATTCGAGCAAAAATTCAAAATATCACATAAATTTCCGAAAAATCCAATAAGTCTAGCATGAACGAAATATTTCGAAATATAATAGCATGCAAGATTATTGAATGAAACATGAATCCTATATCTCGGATTCACCCATAATCCCCAATTCTCGACGCAACCGCACAAAGGAGTCCTCCTTTAGGGGTTTCGTGAAAATATCGGCGATTTGCTTTTGGGTTTCAACGTACACTAAAATGATGTCCTTTTTAGCAACATGATCATCTAAAAAGTGGTGTCGGACATCTATGTGTTTCGAACGGGAATGGTGTACCGGGTTCTTGGAAAGACATATTGCACTTTGGTTGTCAACCATGATAGGGCAAGTATCACAATTTATACCAAAGTCTTTAAGTGTGTGTCTCATCCAAAGAACTTGAGCACACGCGGCACCGGCGGCAATATATTCCGCCTCGGTGGTTGAAAGTGATACGGAATTTTGCTTCTTGGAAAACCAAGAGACAAGGGAATTTCCTATAAAATGGCAAATGCCACTAGTACTTTTCCTGTCGGATTTGCATCCCGCATAATCGGCATCACTATATGAGATTAACTCATACGTGCTAGATTTTGGATAAAGTAATCCAAAATCAAGTGTATAACTTAGATAACGGAAAATACGTTTTACCGCTACTAAGTGAGACTCCTTAGGTTGAGACTGATAACGAGCACATATGCATACGGCAAACATAATATCGGGCCTACTTACGGTAAGGTAAAGTAAACTACCTATCATACCTCGATATAGACGAATGTCTACATCCTTACCGCCCGTATCCTTGTCAAGATGTGTAGTCGTGCTCATTGGAGTCTTTTTCCCGGAAGCACTCTCCATTCCAAATCGCTTTAGCAACTCCACCGTATACTTCGTTTGGTGGATGAAGATTGCATCGTCCATTTGGCGAATTTGGAGACCTAAGAAATATTTGAGCTCACCCATGTGGCTCATCTCAAATTATTCCTTCATAACATTAGAGAACTCTTCGCAAAGAGCAAAGTTAGTAGCACCGAAAATGATATCATCAACATAAATTTGAACTAAAATTATATCATTATTCGAATGCTTAACAAAAAGTGTAGAATCGGCTTCTCCCATTTTAAAATTCAAATCCAAAAGAAAATTCTTTAGGCGATCATACCAAGCTCGAGGAGCTTGTCTTAAGCCGTAAAGCGCTTTCTTTAGTTTAAAAACATGATTTGGAAATTTTTCATTTATGAAGCCCGGAGGTTGAGAAACGTAAACTTCCTCAATGACATCTCCGTTTAAAAATGCACTTTTAACATCCATTTGAAATAATTTAAAATCCTTATGGCATGCAAAAGACAATAATAATCTAATTGATTCTAATCTAGCTACCGGAGCGAAGGATTCTTCGAAATCAATACCTTCCTCTTGACGGTAGCCTTGAGCAACTAACCGAGCTTTGTTCCGGACGACGACTTGGTTTTCATCGGTTTTGTTCTTGAAGATCCACTTTGTCCCTATGACGGTGTGGTTCTTCGATGGCAATGGAACAAGCTCCCAAACTTCATTTCTCTCGAATTGAATGAGCTCCTCCTCCATGGCTAAGATCCAAGCGCTATCTTCGCATGCTTCATTAACGTTCTTTGGCTCTATCGAGGAGGCAAAGGTACAATGAGCGAAGTAGTTCACTTGCGATCTCGTCTTGACACTATCATAGATATTGCCAATGACTTGCTCATGAGGATGGTCACGAACGGTATGAAGCCGTTTGGGAATACCTTGATCACTAGGAACATTCTCAACAACTTCATTAGTTGGGTTAGTCTCAATAGAATAAATAGAATTATTAGACTTAGAATTATCAAACAAATCACATAAAACATCCATAGAATCATTATCATTTGAAATTCTAGTTGGAACAAATCCTTCATTAAAAGAGACATGAAGCGACTCCTCGATCGTTGAGGTTCGTTTGTTGAATATCCGGTAGGCTTTGCTACACGAAGAATATCCAACAAAAATCCCCTCATCGGATCTTGGATCGAATTTGTCCAAACTACCATACGTGTTCTTAATAAAACATTTCGAACCAAAAACACGAAAATGTTTAACTTGAGGCAACCTACCAAACAACAATTCATAACAAGTTTGTTTAGTGCCGGGCCTCAAAAGTATTCTATTAAACACATAGCATGCGGTGTGTACCGCTTCCGCCCAAAATTGATGGCCAAGTTGGCTATCATCAAGCATAGTGCGAGCACACTCCACTAGCGTCATATTCTTTCTCTCAACTACACCATTTTGAGGAGGTGCACGAGGGAAAGAGAAGGTGTGTGTAATACCAACTTCATCACAAAATGTCTCAAAAGACTCATTCTCAAATTCACCTCCATGATCACTACGAATAGTGACAATGGTGGTTCCTAAGAGATTTTGTACTTTCTTAACAAAAATTGTGAAGTTTTCAAAAGCTTCATTTTTATTACATAATGAAAATACCCATGTAAATCTCGAATAATCATCTACGATGACAAGTCCATATCTTGCATTTCCTAAGGAAGCAACTCTAGTTGGCCCAAATAAGTCTAGATGTAATAGCTCTAGTGGTCGTTTAGTAGAAATGCTTTTCTTAGGTTTAAATGAAGATTTAGGAAGCTTGCCACGTTGAAAACAATCACAAAAACTTTTCTTTTCAAAAACAAGCTTCGAAAAACCTTTAATGGAATTTAATTTTGAAAGCTTATAAAGTGTTCCAAAGTTCACATGTCCAAAGCGTCGATGCCATAAGTGTTGTTCAATTGTGTTGGCAACGAGACATTGTTCATAAGACTTAGGAAGATCCAAAATATAAATATCTTTATGACGAGTACCGGAAAATAATACTTTATCATTATCTTTTCTTAAAATATGACACAATCCTTTCGCAAAGCTAACTTTGTAACCTTTGTCACAAAGTTGGCTTATTGAAATAAGATTATGATTTAAGCCATTAACAAGATAAACATCACTAATTAAGGGTTTAGATGGGTTACCCACTTTACCAACACATATGATGGTTCCGCTCTCGTTGCCTCCAAATACGACACGGTTTCCATTTGTGATGGGAACCACTCCGGAGAGCAAACTAGCGTCACCCGTCATGTGTTTTGAACACCCGCTATCGAGTATCCAATTTCCCTTGGAGCTAAATTTAAATTTGTTGCTCCTTTTCTTTTTCTTTTCCTTGAGTACCTAAAGATAGAGAATTTCATATCATGGTACCCAAGGTCATTGGGTCCAAAAGATTAGACCTTTGGAAGCCAAGTCCAATTGGACTTAGACTTCCCCACATAATTTCTACTATGCACAACATCCGAAAAATAAGCATTCATATACATTTGTTTTTCGTCCATGCTTGTGTCCTTTGGGCTCCAAATTGTGAAAATCTTGGGAGCCCTCATCCTATTGGGTGCATGCATGCGACGTTGATTTCTACGTGATGCATGTTGTGGATAGGCATAAGGAACATGATGGAATGGTGCACGACGAGAATTATTCATATGATGTTGTGGGTGAACATATGCATGTGTGGGAACACGTGCGTGAGGGTGTCTCACATGGTGTGCACGTGTCTGAGAATGTGTTGCATAAAAATCATCATATGTGTGAGCCGGTGGAGTAGGACGTGTGTTCCTACGTGGCATGGTATTGGTGTACATATAAGCATGCCCCTTCTTTGGAGGTCCACCCAAAGTGGGTTTCTTTCCGAAAGAGGGTGTGGACGAGGTGGAAGCACCATTGGTAGATGAACTACCAATAGAGTGTTTGCTACCACTCGTAGAGTCACCGGAAGTTGGCCTAACAAAAGTAGTGGCCGATTTGGATGAACATCACATCGTATACCCCAAACCAATGTGGTGATTGGCCGGAAGTAAGTCACTTAGGATTTTATCCAAATGGTCCTTACCCTTATTGAATCTATTAATTCGGCCTAATGTGTTCTCATATTTCTCTTTGAGAGAACGCATAGAAGTATCCAAGTTGGATACTTGCGATGTGAGCACATAAACACGAGATTTAAGATTCTCGTTCTCAATACTCAAAGTCGAGTTTTGAGAATTCAAATCCGCTATCCTATGTTCTTCCGGATCATCAATGCAAACATGTTCAAGTTTAGATTTGAGATTCACAATCTCATTTCTTAACTCTTCAACAACGGTGTCGTTGTTGGTGATGATAGTCTTAGGCGAGGTTTGAATGCTAGCTAGGTCATCTTTTACTTTAGTATACCTATTTACTAATTTAGTATACTTAGACCATAATTGAGAGTTAGCATTCCTAAGATCATCCATAGTTACCTCATCGTTGCCTTCTTCATCACTATCATCGGAAGAGGAGGATCCTTGATCATGCTCCTCTCTTGCCATGAAGCACATGTGCGCTTGCTCCACTTGCTCATCGTCCGACTCTCCGCTTGAAGAATCCTCGGAGTCGGTGAATGTTGCTCCGACAAGTCCTTTCTTGTTTCCTTTCTTGTACTTCTTGGACTTATCGAATTTAGGCGCCTTCCACTTCTCCTTTTGCTTGTTGAGAGGACACTCCGCTTTCATGTGTCCTGGCTTATTGCACTTGAAACACAGAGGAGAGGAAGAGGCGTTAGAAGAACCAAATTTAGCTTTGTTCTTATAGTTACCTTTTCGGAAGAAACGGTTGAACTTCTTAGCCATGAGTGCCATGGACTCCAAGTCCAACTCGTTTTCCGAGTCTTCATCATCGGTTGATGTGGATGTGGATGGAGCGGCCTTGAAAGCAATGGCCTTCTTCTTTGGCTCGTCTTGCTTTAGATAGGACTTCATCTTTTCCTGTAATTTGAGCTTGCTATCCTTGCGTACCTCGTATGACATTAAAGTACCCATTAGTTGAACTACGGTGTACTTATTCATGTCATTACCTTCCTCGATGGAGAAGGTACGCTTTTCCCAAGAAGAAGGAAGTCCTTCGATAAGCTTCGAACACTTCTCCTTTTGGGTGTAGGATTTGCCGAGAGCCTCTAACTCGTTTATGATGTCGACGAAGCGAGCGTAATACTCCTTCATCTTCTCGCCCTGTTGCATATGAAACATTTCGTAATCTTTGTTTACAACTACGAGTTTAGAGTCTCTTACCCTACTCGTCCCTTCATGTAGAATGAGGAGGGAGTTCTAAATTTGATATGCACTCTTACATGTGCATATCTTATTGAAGTCCTCGGGCTCCAACGTGCATTGCAAGGGGTTCATTGCCTTGGCATTGCTTACCTCCGCGGCGACCTCCGCGGTTGTCCATTTCTCGAAGTCTTCTTCTTCGGGCTCGATGTATTCCTTCATTGTGGTCCTCCATAGAGATGCACTCCAGAGGAAAGTTTCCATCCGGCATTTCCAGTACCCGTAGTTGGTACCGTTGAAGAATGGAGGCCTCGTAGAGGAATGTCCTTCCATCACCGAAGACGCTCCTTCACGGTTCCTGAAGGTGCCATAGTCGGAAGGTGGACGCACGGTCTTGTTGTCGTTG
This sequence comes from Scilla litardierei, assembly GCA_030789695.1. Classification (NCBI taxonomy): domain Eukaryota; kingdom Viridiplantae; phylum Streptophyta; class Magnoliopsida; order Asparagales; family Asparagaceae; genus Scilla; species Scilla litardierei. The sequence goes on from CM061134.1 coordinate 119,168,601, forward strand.
GCAGACATAGCTAAGTATCTGGCTTTGATACCAAATGTAATGCCCTACAAGCTACTGCACAAGTACTAGAGGGGGGGTGAATAGTACTTTAAAAATAACAAGGAGTATAATTCCTAATTATAATGCAAACAACTACCAAATCAATTTGCGGAAGCTTAAATTGAATGACAACAACAAAATTAACAATGCTAACAAGAGATGTTACTGGGTTCGGATCCACCCAAGTCTCTCCGACTTGTTCCCGGTGATCCTACGTCCCAACCACCCGGATCCCCTCCGGATACTTGAGTTAGAAACCATAACTCAAGATTTCCACTATGAAATACTTGTGAAAATCCTCCACAAGTCAAATCATACAAAATGTAATTTGTGACTCCCACAACCCGGGATCACAACCACACTCTCACAACCGAGAGTGAAACTTACAAATCAAATATGAAATGAAATAAGAAAACTTCTTACCGAACAAAATACCTTTGCCTTGAGTATTGCTTACGAATTAGGGCAAGGATGATTTTGTGGAAGAAGTGGCACCAAACCCTAGCTCCAAGATGTGGATCAGCGATGGAGAGCTTTGGGGATGTTGGTGACCTAGAATCAAGCACTTGGCTTGGAAGGCTTCACACTCAATGAATCTCTCTTTGGAAGTAAGAGTTAGGAGAGATTATTGAATGGAATGAATGATCTTTGAATGAGCTTGGAATCAATTCTCTTGATCTCTAAACTTGCAATAATATCAGCCTTGGCAGCAATGAATGCAGCCCATCAAGTATATATAGGATAGAGGAGAGAGAGAAAGAAATTCGAGTCATTAAATGCTCCAACGGCTCTTTTCTGAACCCAACTAGTCGGTCAAAGAACAACCACCGACTGACTAGTTCATCAACTAGTCGGTCGGTCAATTAACTTAAACCGACTAATGAGTAAACTGAGAAAAGATCAAAGTACAGACTAAGGAACTAGTCGGTCTAAGAAGAGTAGCTGACCGACTAGTTTCACAACTAGTCGGTCGGTTACTCAACGTGGACCGACTAACAGATAAAACTGAAGTCTGAGAAGAATTAGACTTAGTCGGTCCAAGAACAAATGTTGACCGACTAATTCACCAACTAGTCGGTCACCAAATGAGCATAGACTGACTAACGAGAAACAGTAAGTATGGTGAAAAATTTGGCATGTACAGTAAACTAAACTAGTCGGTCTAAGAAGGAAAGTTGACCGACTAGTTTATCAACTAGTCGGTCGATCAATGAGCACAGACCGACTAATGATAAACAGTAGCTCAAGCTCAAATGTGCATGTACATGGAAAGCTCAACTAGTCGGTCACAGAAGCATCACTGACCGACTAGTTCACAAACTAGTCGGTCGGTGAGTTAACTTAGACCGACTAACTGTAAACAATAAAGAGCTAAGAATTAACTGACTGAAACTAGTCGGTCCAAGAATCTTGGCTGACCGACTAGATCACCATCTAGTCGGTCATTTCTTCTTCTTGAACCAACTAACATGCACAAGAAGTCGCGAAACGAAGCGCGATGCTTCTGGAAGGATTGTATGGACTTCTACTAAGATCCTAGAGCTAAGATATGAGCGTTATGAAGAATTAAAACGTAAGACCTACTCAAGGCTTAACATTCTACGAAAGAAGCTTAAAGACTATAAATTAAACTTGACGATACCGTCTTCAATAGCTTCAATCGAATCTTCATGACTTCTAAATAGGTCCATAAGCTTCAACGAAGCTTTAGGCATACGATCACGTGCTTTGAGAAGTCTTGAGACGTCGTAATTGATATTCATGTGAATTTGACGACGATCTCCATAACTGCGCTCACAAAGTGTTAGTTCACGATATATTTATGTTTGTTCTGTTGAATATTGGACTCCCCGGATTTGGTTTTGATGATGAGCAAACATAAATAATTCATGAACTAACAATTTGTGAGCGCAGTATTGGAGATCGTCGCCAATTTCACGAGAATATTCAAAGCGACATCTCAACACTTCCAAAAGCTCGTATTCAAGCCTAAAGCTTCGTTGAAGCTCATGCAGCGCTTTGGAAGTTATGAAGATTCAATCGAAGCTCTCTAAGACCGTTTATTAAGGTTTTATTTATAGTCTTTTAGTTTCGATTGATAGAATGTTAAGCCTTGAGTATATCTTACGTTTCTATCTTCATTACGCTCATTTCGTAGCTCTAGGATTCTTGCACAAGTTCATTCTAACTTCCTCGAAGCGTCGCGCTTCGATTCGGACTTTGTTGTGCATGTTAGTTGGTACAAGAACAAGTACTGACCGACTAGATGGTGATCTAGTCGGTCGGCAACTGTTCTTGGACCGACTAGTTTGATTCCTTAATTTCTTGGACTTTACTGTTTACCGTTAGTCGGTCTACGTTGACTCACCGACCGACTAGTTTGTGAACTAGTCGGTCAGTGATGCTTCTTTGACCGACTAGTTGTGACTTACTGTTCACTCTAAATTTCTCCTAAGCTACTGTTTACCTTTAGTCGGTCTAAGAACGTTTGATGACCGACTAGTTGACAATCTAGTCGGTCAACTTTTGTTCTTGGACCGACTAAGTCAACTTGCCTTCAGACTAAGTTGTTTTGCCTCTTAGTCGGTCTACGTTCATTGGATGACCGACTAGTTGTGAAACTAGTCGGTCAGATAGTCTTCTTGGACCGACTAGTTTTCTAGGTCTGAAATTCTATCTCTTCTCAGATCTGCTCTTAGTCGGTCCATGCTTTGTGACTGACCGACTAGTTGATGATCTAGTCGGTCAGTGAGTGTTCTTTGACCGACTAATACTCACAGATTTCTTTCCGTTGGAGATTGACCTAACTTGTTTTTATGGGACCCTATAAATACGAACCTAGGTCATTTCTATCTTCAATAGAGCTGCCATTAAGAGATTCATTGAGTTCTAAAGAGATAGCTATTCTCCCTCAAATCTAAAGCTCTCTTCCTCACAAGAAACCCATTCTCTCTCATTTCTAGATCTAGAGAGAAGCTTGTTCTTGGTGAGCTCTTCAAGCTATTGCTTGATCCAAGTTTCCAAATCTTCCCTAGGCACCCATTGCTGCTCATTTCCTTGGTGCTAGGGTTTGGTAACTTCATCTTCCTCAAATCCTTCATTCCACCTATTGGGTAAGAAAAACTCAAGGTATAGGATTTTGTGGTAAGCTTGTTTATTTCATATAAACTCTTTTATATTGCTTATTGGTTCTCTTGGTTGTGAGAGAAGTTTGTGATCCCGGGTTGTGGGATTCACTTTGCCATTGCATGTATGATTTGATCTTGTGAAGGTTTTTCACAAGATATTCATAGTGGAAATCTTGAGTTAGGGTTTCTAACTCAAGTATCCGGAGGGGATCCGGGTGGTTGGGACGTAGGATCACCGGGAACAAGTCGGGGAGACTTGGGTGGATCCGAACCCATTAACATCGTTTGTTAGCATTGTCAATTTCGTTGTCGTCGTTCAATTTAAGCTTCTGCAAATTGATTTGGTAGTTGATTGCAATTTAATTTGGAATTATACTCCTTATTATTTTAAAGTACTATTCACCCCCCCTCTAGTACTTGTGCAGTAGCTGGTAGGGCATTACATGTTCATCATCCAAAACCAAATCCGGGGAGTCCAATATCCAACACTTGTTTCACCGACATTGTCAACTCTTTAATTGCCCTTGGCAAAACCTACTCTCAAATGGAACAAGTACGGAAGATTCTTCGTGTCTTGACATCAGAGTGGGAGAAGAAGACTACAGCCATAAATGAAGCCAATGACCTTTCAACTCTCACCAATGAAAGCTTGGTTGGCAACCTGATGGCTTACGAAGTACAACTCCAAGATCATAAAGAACAAGCAGATACAAAGAAGAAAACTCTTGCCGCTTCATCAGACACCGATGACTCAGACATGGACGATGAAGACATTGCACTAATAACTAGAAACTTCAAGAAGTTTCTACGAAGAGGTAAGTTTAAAAGTTTTAAGCCTAAAACTACTGATGCTTCTCTATGTTTTCAATGTAACAGGCCAGGACAAATGAAAAAGGATTGTCCACTTCTTAAGCCTAAAGAAAGGACATTCAACAACTTCAGAAAGGATAAGAAGTTCGAAAAGAGAAATAAGGCACTAGCAGCAACATGGGACTCTTCATCTTCAAATGGAGAAGAAGAAGTCAACAACCAATCAAATGAAGAAAATGCCCATATGTGCTTTATGGCACAAGATGATAATGAGGTAAGTGTTTTAAATAATGAAGAATAACTGGAAGTCTTTAGTGATTTATATATGAGATTCAAGAAATTGAATTCTCGACATAAGGCATTAGTTCTTTTCATCAAGAACTAACATCTTCATCTTCTTCATTAGATAGTATTAAAATTGAGAAAGATTCATTATCTTCTCAAAATACTAAGTTAATACATGAAAAATGAGATTCTCAAATATGAGAATCATAATATGGTTACACGTATTTCTACTTTAGATAAAGATATTCCTTCTTGAAAATTGAAATATGATAACATGTCTTTTAATATTAGCAAATTCAATAAAGGAAAGAATAATCTTGATGATTTACTTAGAATACAACATCCTGCTAATCATAGACAAGGTTTGGGGTATAAGAATATTCTCAAATCCAATATTTTTGGTAATGACATTTTAGAAAAGCAAAATCATGTATTTATTAATGCTAAGAAAATTGATTCTTTGAAAAAGGATATTATTCATATTTCAAAGAAGACAAATTTTCTTACATACTCTAAGAAAACAATTATGCATAATATTTGGGTTCCCAAAGACATTTGCTTATATGATAAGGATTTATATATATATAACTTTATGCAAAATGTTTTTCTTTCTTCTAACTATTTGAAGAAACCAAATTCCACTTCGGTTTGGTTTCCTAAGGAATAATCCTAAGGATCCCATATAAAAAGGGTACCAATATTTATTGTTTATCTTTCAGGTACCTATAAAAGAAAGATAGATACTAGATAGTGGATGTTCAAAACACATGACCGGTAACATCAAACTTATATCAACCGTTCAATTCAAAGATGGTGGCACTGTTACTTTTGGTGATAACAACAAATATAAAGTGATTGGCATCGAACAGTTGGTGATCCAACTAAGCCAATCATCGAAAACGTGCTCCTCGTCGACGGGTTGAAACACAATCTCTTATCCATTTCTCAATTAGGTGATAAAGATTTTAAAATAGTTTTCGAAAAGAATGCATGCATTATATATGATTTAGATATGTCTAATATTTTATTTCAAGGCAATCGTAAGAATAATATATATATACTATGCATGAAAATATCTTCAAATAATCATTGTTTACTAGCATCAATAGATAATACTTTATTATTGCATAAACATTTTGGACATACTAACTTTAAGCATCTAGCACTTAATTCAAAACATAAGTTAGTTTATGGTATGCCTAATATATCTTTTACTCATTCACAATTTTGTGATGCATGTCAACAAGGTAAGATGCATAAATCCTCCTTCAAATTAAAAGATGCTCTTTCTACAAAGAGACCTCTTGAACTTTTACATTTGGATTTATTTGGTCCTTCTAAAATAGCCTCTTTAACTGGTAATAGGTATGCATTTGTAATTGTTGATGATTTTTCAAGATATACTTGGGTATTATTTTTGAAACATAAAAATGATGCATTCGAAGAATTTACAATATTTTGTAAAAGAATTCAAAATTTAAAGTCTTCATCCATTATTACTATTCGTAGTGATCATGGAGGAGAGTTTGAAAATGAATTATTTAAAAATTTTTGTAATAAAAATGGTATAACACATAATTTCTCTTTTCCTCGAGCCGCACCACAAAATGGTGCAGTTGAAAGGAAAAATAGAACATTACAAGAATGTGCTAGAACCATGTTATGTGATAGTAATCTACCAAAGTATTTTTGGGCAGAAGTTGTTGCTACTGCATGTTATGTTTTAAATAGAATTTTGATAAGACCACATTTGAATAAAACTTGTTTTGAATTGTGTTATGATCGAATTCCTCGTGTTTCTAATTTTAAGGTTTTTGGTTGTAAATGTGTTATTCTTAATACTAAGGATTCATTGGATAAGTTTGATTTTAAATCCGATGAAGGTATTTTTGTAGGATATTCTACACGTAGTAAAGTATATACGATTTATAATAAAAGAACCTTATGTATTGAGGAATCTCTTCATGTAAATTTCAATGAGAATTTTTCTCCTATTACTCATTTAGATGAAGATGATTCTATTCCTATAATTCGTTCTTTAGAAAACACTAAGTTAAATGATGATGATACTAATAATCCCATTCCTGAGATTATACCTGAAAATACAAATCTTCCTAAAGCATTTGTTGAAGTTCCTAATCATCCACATGATTTAGTTATTGGTGATATTTCTAATAGAGTAAGAACTAGATCACAAATTGAACAAATGACTAACTGTGCATTTATTTCATCCATTGAACCAAAGAAGGTTATTGAAGCATGTAAAGATAGTTCATGGATTTTGGCAATGCAAAAAGAACTTAATCAATTCAAAATGAATGATGTATGTGAATTAATATTTAGACCTTCAGATCATCCTGTAATTGGTATTAAGTGGGTATTTAAGAACAAATTGGATGAATCTGGACAAGTAGTTAGAAATAAGGCTAGATTAGTCGCACACGGTTATAATCAGGAAGAATGTATAGATTATGATGAAACCTATGTAATGCCCTACAAGCTACTGCACAAGTACTAGAGGGGGGTGAATAGTACTTTAAAAATAACGAGGAGTATAATTCCTAATTATCGTGCAAACAACTACCAAATCAATTTGCGGAAGCTTAAATTGATGACAACAACAAAATTAACAATGCTAACAATAGATATTACTGGGTTCGGATCCACCCAAGTCTCCCCGACTTGTTCCCGGTGATCCTACGTCCCAACCACCCGGATCCCCTCCGGATACTTAGGTTAGAAACCCTAACCCAAGATTTCCACTATGATATCTTGTGAAAAACCTTCACAAGATCAAATCATACATGCAATGGCAATAGTGAATCCCACAACCCGGGATCACAACCTTCTCTTACAACCGAGAGAATCAACAAGCAATAAATGAGTTTATATGAAATAAACAATCTTACCACAAATTCCTATACCTTGAGTTTTCTTACCAAATAGGTGCAAGGAGGGATTTGAGGAAGAGGAAGTCACCAAGACCTAGCACCACTGAAATGAGCAGCAATGGGTGCCTAGGAGTGATTTGGAGACTTGAATCAAGCTAGAGCTTGAATGGCTCACCAAGAACAAACTTCTCTCAAGATGGATTCTAGATCTAGAAAGTGAGAGAATGGATTTCTTGTGAGGGAGAGAGCTTTGGAAATGAGTGAGAATCTCTAACTCTTTCAAACTCAATGAATCTCTTAATGGCAGCCCTAACCTAGAGAGAAATGACCAAGCTTCGTATTTATAAGGTCCCATAAAAACGAGCTAGGTCAAATCCCAACGGATAGAAATCTGAAGCAGTTAGTCGGTCAAAGAACAACCACTGACCGACTAGTTCATCAACTAGTCGGTCGGTCAAACAACATGGACCGACTAAGTGATGAACAGTGAAGAGATTGAATTTCAGACCTAGAAATCTAGTCGGTCCAAGAAGACTGTCTGACCGACTAGTTTCACAACTAGTCGGTCGGTTAGTGAACTTAGACCGACTAAGAGTCAAAAACAATTAGTCTGAATACAAATTGATTTAGTCGGTCCAAGAACAAATTTTGACCGACTAGATCATCATCTAGTCGGTCGCCAAACGTTCTTAGACCGACTAACGATAAACAGTAGCTTAGGAGAAAAATTGGCATGTACAGTAAAGCTCAACTAGTCGGTCAAAGAAGCATCACTGACCGACTAGTTCACAAACTAGTCGATCGGTGAGTCAACGTAGACCGACTAACTGTAAACAGTACTGAGCAAGAAAAGACAATCTGAAACTAGTCGGTCCAAGAAGCTTTGCCGACCGACTAGATCACCATCTAGTCGGTCAGTTCTTCTTCTTGAACCAACTAACATGCATAATATAGTCTGAATCGAAGCGCGATGCTTCGAGGAAGTTAGAGTGGACTTCTACTAAGATCCTAGAGCTAAGATATGAGCGTAATGAAGATAGAAATGTAAGATATACTCAAGGCTTAACATTCTATAGATCGAAACTAAAAGACTATAAATAAAACCTTAAGGATCGGTCTTCGAGAGCTTCGATCAAATCTTCATGACTTCCAAATTGGTCCAAAAGCTTCAACGAAGCTTTAGGCATTGAATACGAGCGTTGAGAAGTCTTGAGATGTCGCTTTGAGTGTTCTCGTGAATTTGGCGACGATCTCCATAACTGCGCTCACAAATTGTTAGTTCATCAATTATTTTTGTTTGATCATCATCCAAAACCAAATCCGGGGAGTCCAATACTCAACATTCTCCCCCTTTTTGGTGATGACAAACCAACATAAATAATAATAAAAAATAATGATTCAAATGTAAAATACTTACTCCCCCTGCATTGATGACACGTTAATTCCAAGTTGAATATATATAAATTGCATCAATCAGACGAGTAAGATATATAATGAGAATCGAATTTTGAAATATCAGATTTCAAAATCCTTTTATATATATCTTAACTCCCCCTGAATCTAACATATCAAATTAGATTCTTGGTAAATTGAGTTAAATTTTCATTGGCCCTAATCATTATTATTATCTCTCCCCCTTTGGAATTATCCCAAAAATGGGGGGCATACAACAACAACAACAACAAGGATAAAGAAAATCCAATATCGGGAGTCGTAGAATATGACGATGGACCAAATTGACACCAAGGAAAAATAGTCGAAAACGAATCAAAGTATGCCAAATTGTCCATTTTCGAAAAACGAAAATTAAAATCATCAAAATACCAAATATAAATTCACTTATTGAATAAAGGAACGTACTCTTCAATACTCAATATTCTTGGTTAAATTTGTGCATGGAAAACAATTCTATGCAATCATAGAAATAAAATCTATTTAACCAAGTTTATAATCGTCGAGCGATGAAATCGAATATCATAGACATTGAATGAATATTAAATGTGCACAACGAACTAAAAGTGAACATCGATGTATATATATATATATATATGAATACCATGAGTACAAGCAAAAATACATCGACGACAATAAAAAGAGTGCAACATCTATATCACCAACAAAAAGATACAACAACATCATCGACAAATCATCATCAACATCCAACAAAATGAAAGTACATCAAGAACACCGACATCCAAAATCCAAAATACATCAAAACACCACCGACATCCTATCCTAACCCAAAACACTCTCAAAAAAATGTATCATCCAATGATCACCGGAGAGTCCTCGAAACTGACGATCACGAGGAAGTGGCAGGATCAGCAGTCTCCGTGGGTCCAGTCGAGGGAGTGGACTCAGGCTCTGCTGCAAGGAGTGGTGTGTGAACTGAAGGGATCGTCGAGGCAGGAGTGGAGACATCGACGACTGGCTCAACGACAGTAGTATCAGCTGGAACATCAGCAGGCACGACTGGGTCAGGGATATCAGTAGGAGCAGTAGCAAACTGATCCACTGGAGCAGAAGTCTCTGGAGGACCTGAAGAAGTTGTAGCCCCAGCAACAGATGTGGTAGCAGCAGCAGGAGTGGCCTCAGCGCCACGAGCAGGAGAATCAATGAGGTCATCGATATCCTCATCATCCATCTCCTCATCCTCAGAAACAGGAGGAGGGACCTCAACACCAATGACACGAGCAATACGACACAGAATCTCCTCGGAACAAGCGTACCGAGACTCGAGACGACGAACGTCATGAGCGAGACTCTCAAGAGTGGTGGGAGGTCTGGAAGCAGCAGCTGCAGAAGAAGTGCCCTGAGAAGCTGAAGGAGTCGTAAGCTGCACGTGACAGAGTGCCGCAAGAGATTTCTTTACGGCTGTCGCGTTCAGTGGAGGACCAAGAGGACTCTCATCGTCAGGAGGCAAAGGCACGCGAAAATGACGGAACACCAAAGTCAACAGACAAGGATAAGGGATATGCGGAGATTTAGTGGTCTTGCGAATACACTCAAAAGAGTCCATCTTATCGAGTATAACGCGAGCCCAATTAATCTCGCAACCAAAGAATAGAGCGTAAATCAACTTGAGGAAGGGCTGGGATGGCAGAGAAGATGAGCCGTACTTGGAAAGCAAGCATGACTTTAGAATAAGATTGAGGACCCATGCATTAGGCTTAAATGACTTAGATGGAACACCAATGAAAGCTGGAGGGATCACATGGAAGATATCAGCGAGAACAGACTGATCCAAAGAGGAGATATCATCAACAGAGATGTCTGACGGGAGGAGACCAAACGACGAACAACCAAGCAACTCCCCCAAGATTTCTGCCGTGAGGACTATAGGAGTCCCCAAGACAGTAGTCTCGATGGAGTGGCTCTCATCGTAGTGGCCCCGGACACGATTTGCATAGAACAGTTTGACCAGGCGAGGATAAGGTCGAGGGTTCGCCTTAGGGTCGAAGCGAAGGTAGTCTAGGAGCCCACTATAGGATAGGAGATCTGCTAAGCCAAGGAAGTCAGAAAACTGAACATAGTGCTCCAATAGCATCGGGCAGTGCTCAATACGGTTGTAGGCCGCTAGACACATAGGGTCGTCGCAACACAACGATATGTCAACACCACCAGCTGGCATTGGGGCCTTTCCCGTAGGCTGTCGAGTCCTAGGACGAAGTGGAGGAGTGGGTTCCCTATGGCCAGACTCATCCTCAGGTCTAAACTCAGTATCGGAATCAGGAGGAGTAGAGGGGGTATGGAGTATAGGCTTTCTAGACTTAGAATGTTTACCGGGTTTGACGGTTGCCGTCCTATGCTTCTTCAGAGGAGGCGAAGACGGAGAAGCTTGGGTTGATTTAGCTCGGCGTTTGGGTTTAGACGGATTCCTAGGGTTAGAAGGCCCTACGGTCATGGGGGATGCCCCAGAGGAAGTGATAGGAATCCTCGTCTTTGCCGTGATCGGGGCACAACGAGTTCAATCAAACGATACAACACAAACCCTAGAGCTGAAAGAAAAATCGAAATGATCAAACCCTAGATGCGAAATCAACAAGCCCTAGGATTTAATTCGAAACCCTAGAAGTAGAAATCAAGCCCTAGAATTCGAAAATGAGACCTAGGAGGAAACCCTAGATGAGAGGGAGTATACCTAGGAGGAAGACGACGATGATCGGCGGCGGAGATGGTCGGAAAAGAGGCCAGAGTTGATCGGAAGTCGAAGAGACTTGAGGAGGGATCGGGGTTTTTGAGTTGGAGGGAAGCTGGAGACCGACTAATAGAGAAAGAAGTCGGATAAAATGAACTTAAGTCGGTCGAAATCACGAAAAGACATGACTGCCCCTGATCACTTAGTCGGTCACAGTTCAATGGCTGACCGACTAGATGACGATCTAGTCGGTCGGTTAACGAGCTTGGACCGAGTAAAAGTGAAACAGCGACCAGTCGAAGATTCCTTGAATGAGAATTAGTCAGTCTACGTTCAAATACTGACCGACTAGATCTCAATCTAATCGGTCGATAAGTAAACTTGAACCGACTAAAGAGCTAAGCTGGAGAGGAAATCCTAATAGCTTGAGTTAGTCGGTCTGAGTTCTTTTACTAACCGACTAGATACGAATCTAGTCGATTGGTGATTGAACTGATACCGACTAAAGGAGTCCAAAAGTTTAGAAAATGAGCTAGTCGGTCTGAGTTCATTAGCTGACCGACTAGATGCAAATCTAGTCGGTTGGTTGATGAACTGAGACCGACTAGATGAGTCCAAAAATTGACAAATAAGCTCTCTCTAAATACACTTGGACGAAACATCGTAATCCTCTCAAATATCATCTAAACTACCCCATTAAACATTGAAATCTCAAATACGACATTCAAATATGAATTCGAGCAAAAATTCAAAATATCACATAAAATCCCGCAAAAGCCAATAAGTCTAGCATGAACGAAATATTGTGAAATATAATAGCATGCAAGATTATTGAATGAAACATGAATCCTATATCTCGGATTCACCCATAATCCCCAATTCTCGACGCAACCGCACAAAGGAGTCCTCCTTTAGGGGTTTCGTGAAAATATCGGTGATTTGCTTTTGGGTTTCAACGTACACTAAAATGATGTCCTTTTTAGCAACATGATCATCTAAAAAATAGTGTCGGACATCTATGTGTTTCGAACGGGAATGGTGCACCGGATTCTTTGAAAGACAAATAGCACTTTGGTTATCCACCATGATAGGGCTAGTATCACAATGAATGCCAAAATCCTTTAATGTGTGTCTCATCCAAAGAACCTGGGCACATGCAGCACCGGCGGCAATGTATTCCGCCTCGGTGGTTGAAAGTGATACCGAATTTTGCTTCTTGGAAAACCAAGAGACAAGGGAATTTCCTATAAAATGGCAAGTGCCACTAGTACTCTTCCTGTCGGATTTGCATCCCGCATAATCAACGTCACTATATGAGACTAACTCATATGTGCTAGATTTCGGATAAAGTAATCCAAAATCTAAAGTGTAACTTAGATAGCGAAAAATACGTTTTACCGCTACTAAGTGAGAATCCTTAGGTTGAGACTGATAACGAGCACAAATACAAACGGCAAACATGATATCGGGCCTACTAGCGGTAAGATACAGTAAACTACCTATCATACCTCGATATAGACGAATGTCTACATCTTTTCCGCCCGTATCTTTATCAAGATGCGTTGTAGTGCTCATAGGAGTCTTTTTCCCGGAGGCACTCTCCATTCCAAATCGCTTTAGCAACTCCACCGTATACTTCGTTTGGTGGATGAAGATTGCATTGTCCATTTGGCGAATTTGGAGACCTAAGAAATATTTGAGTTCGCCCATGTGGCTCATCTCAAATTGTTCCTTCATAACATTAGAAAACTCTTCGCAAAGAGCAAAGTTAGTAGCACCGAAAATGATATCATCAACATATATTTGAACTAAAATTATATCATTATTCGAATGCTTAACAAAAAGTGTAGAATCGGCTTCTCCCATTTTAAAATTCAAATCCAAAAGAAAATTCTTTAGGCGATCATACCAAGCTCGAGGAGCTTGTTTCAAACCGTAAAGCGCTTTCTTTAGTTTAAAAACATGATTTGGAAAATTTTCATTAATAAAGCCCGGAGGTTGAGAAACGTAAACTTCCTCAACGACATCTCCGTTTAAGAATGCACTTTTAACATCCATTTGAAATAATTTAAAATCTTTATGGCATGCAAAAGACAATAATAATCTAATTGATTCTAATCTAGCTACCGGAGCGAAGGATTCTTCGAAATCAATACCTTCCTCTTGACGGTAGCCTTGAGCAACTAACCGAGCTTTGTTCCAGACGACGACTTGGTTTTCGTCGGTTTTGTTCTTGAAGATCCACTTTGTCCCTATGACGGTGTGGTTCTTCGATGGCAATGGAACAAGCTCCCAAACTTCATTCCTCTCGAATTGAATGAGTTCCTCCTCCATGGCTAAGATCCAAGCGCTATCTTCGCATGCTTCATTAACATTCTTTGGCTCTATCGAGGAGGCAAGGGCACAATGAGCGAAGTAGTTCACTTGCGATCTCGTCTTGACACTATCATGGATATTGCCAATGACTTGCTCAAGAGGATGTTCACGAACGGTATGAAGACGTTTGGGAATACCTTGATCACTAGGAACATTCTCAACAACTTCATTAGACGGGTTAGTCTCAATAGAATCAATAGAATCATTAGAGTTAGAATTACCAATTGAATCACATAAGACATCCATAGAGTCATCATCATTAGTAATTCTAGTTGGAACAAATCCTTCATTAAATGACACATGAAGCGACTCCTCGATCGTTGAGGTTCGTTTGTTGAATATCCGGTAGGCTTTGCTACGCGAAGAATATCCAACAAAAATCCCCTCATCGGATCTTGGATCGAATTTGTCCAAACTACCATACGTGTTCTTAATAAAACATTTCGAACCAAAAACACGAAAATGTTTAACTTGAGGCAACCTACCAAACAACAATTCATAACAAGTTTATTTAGTGCCGGGCCTCAAAAGTATTCTATTAAACACATAGCAAGCGGTATGTACCGCTTCCGCCCAAAATTGATGGCCAAGTTGGCTATCATCAAGCATAGTGCGAGCACATTCCACTAGCGTCCTATTCTTTCTCTCAACTACACCATTTTGAGGAGGTGCACGAGGGAAAGAGAAGGTGTGTGTAATACCAACTTCATCACAAAATGTCTCAAAAGACTCATTCTCAAATTCCCCTCCATGATCACTACGAATAGTGACAATGGTGGTTCCAATGAGATTTTGTACTTTCTTAACAAAAATTGTGAAGTTTTCAAAAGCTTAATTTTTATTACACAATGAAAATTCCCAAGTAAACCTAGAAAAGTCATCAACGATGACAAGTCCATATCTAGCATTACCTAATGAAGCAACTCTAGTTGGCCCAAATAAATCTAGATGTAATAGCTCTAGAGGCCGCTTAGAAGAAATGCTTTTCTTAGGTTTAAATGAAGATTTTGGAAGCTTGCCTCGTTGACACGAGTCACAAAAGCTTTTCTTTTGAAAGACAAGCTTAGGGAAGCCTCTAATAGAATTTAACTTGGAAAGCTTAAAAATTGTTCCAAAGTTCACATGACCAAAACGTCGATGTCATAAGTGTTGTTCACTTGTGTTGGCAATAAGACATTGTTCATGTGATCTTGGAAGATCTAGGATATATATATCCTTATGGCGTGTGCCAGAAAACAATAATTCATTATTATCTTTTCTTAAAATATGGCACATTCCTTTCGCAAAGTTAACTTTGTAACCTTTGTCACAAAGTTTACTTATTGAAATAAGATTGTGGTTTAATCCTTTAACAAGGTAAACATCACATATAATGGGTTTAGAAGGATTACCCACTTTACCAACACCTATGATGGTTCCGCTCTCGTTGCCTCCAAATACGACGCGGTTTCCATTTGCAATGGGAACCACTCTGGAGAGCAATTGAGTGTCACCCGTCATGTGTTTTGAACACCCGCTATCGAGTATCCAATTTCTCTTGGAGCTAAATTTAAATTTGTTGCTCCGTTCCTTTTTCTTGAGTACCTATAGATATGAAATGTCGTATCATGGTACCCAAGGTCATTGGGTCCAAAAGGTTAGACATTTGGAAGCCAAGTCCAATTGGACTTAGACTTCCCCACATAATTATTACCATGCACAACATTCGAAAAATAAGCATTCATATAAACTTGTTTTTCATCCATGCTTGTGTCCTTTGGGCTCCAAATAGTGAAAATCTTGGGAGCCCTCATCCTATTGGGTGCATGCATGCGACGTTGATTTCTACGTGATGCATGTCGTGGATAGGCATAAGGAACATGATGGAATGGTGCATGCAGATAATTATTCATATGATGTTGTGGGTGAACATATGCATGTGAGGGAACACGTGCGTGAGGGTGTCACACATGGTGTGCACGTGCCCGTGAATGTGTTGCATAAAAATCATCATATGTGTGAGCCGGTGGAGTAGGACATGTGTTCCTACGTGGCATGGTATTTGTGTACATGTAGGCATGACCCTTCTTTGGAGGTCCACCCAAAGTAGGTTTCTTTCCAAAAGAGGGTGTGTGCGAAGTGGAAGCACCATTGGTAGATGAACTACCAATAGAGTGTTTGCTCCCACTCGATGAGGCATCGGAAGTAGGCCTAACAAAAGTAGTGGCCGATTTGGATGAACTCCCTATCTTATACCCCAAGCCAATGTGGTGATTGCTCGGAAGTAAATTATTTAGGATGTTATCCAAATGATCTTTACCCTTATTGAATTTATTAATTCGGCCTATCGTGCACTCATATTTCTCGGTGAGAGAATGCATCAAAGCATCTAAAGTGGATATTTGCGATGTGAGCACATAAACACGAGACTTGAGATTTTCATTCTCAATACTCAAAGTCGAGTTTTGAGAAGTCAAATCCGCTATCCTATGTTCTTCCGAATCCTCAACACTAACATGTTCAAGTTTAGATTTGAGATTAACAATCTCATTTCTTAATTCTTCAACAACGGTGTCGTTGTTGGTGATGATAGTCTTAGGCGAGGTTTGAATGCTAGCTAGGTCATCTTTTACCTTAGTTTATCTATTTACTAATTTAGTGTATTTAGACCATAATTGAGAATTAGCATTCCTAAGGTCATCCATAGTTACCTCATCGCCTTCGTTGTCGCTATCAACGGAAGAGGAGGATCCTTAATCATGTTCCTCTCTCGCCATGAAGCACATGTGCGCTTGCTCCACTTTCTCATCGTCCGACTCTCCACTTGAGGAATCCTCGGAGTCGGTGAATGTTGCTCCGACAAGTCCCTTTTTGTACCCCTTTATGTACTTCTTGGACTTATCGAATTTCGGTGCCTTCCACTTCTCCTTTTGCTTATTTAGAGGACACTCCGCTTTCATGTGTCCTGGCTTATTGCATTTGAAACACAAAGGAGAGGAGAAGGCGTTAGAAGAACCAAATTTAGCTTTGTTCTTATAGTTACCTTTTCGGAAGAAACGGTTGAACTTCTTGGCCATGAGTGCCATGGACTCCAAGTCCAACTCGTTTTCTGAGTCTTCATCATCGGTTGATGTGGATGTGGATGGAGCGGCCTTGAAAGCAATAGCCTTCTTCTTTGGCTCGTCTTGCTTTAGGTAGGACTTCATCATTTCCTGCAACTTAACCTTGCTATCCTTGCGTACCTCGTATGACATTAAAGTACCCATTAGTTGAACTACGGTGTACTTATTCATATCATTACCTTCCTCGATGGCGAAGGTACGCTTTTCCCAACTAGAAGGAAGTCCTTCGATAAGTTTCGAACGCTTCTCCTTTTGGGTGTAGGTTTTACCGAGAGCTTCCAACTCGTTTATGATGTCGACGAAGCGAGCATAATACTCCTTCATCTTCTCACCCTGTTTCATATGAAACATTTCGTAATCTTTGTTAACAACAACGAGTTTAGAGTCTCTTACCCTACTCGTCCCGACATGTAGTATGAGGAGGGAGTTCCAAATTTGATATGCACTCTTACATGTGGATATCTTATTGAAGTCCTCGGGCTCCAATGCGCATTGCAAGGAGTTCATTGCCTTGGCATTGCTTACCTTCACGGCGACCTCCGCGGGAGTCCACTTCTCAAAGTCTTTTTCGGCGGGCTCGACGTATTCCTTCATCGTGGTCCTCCATAGAGATGCACTCCGGAGGAAAGTTTCCATCTGGCATTTCCAGTACCCGTAGTTGGTACTGTTGAAGAATGGAGGCCTCGTTGAGGAATGTCCTTCCATCACCGAAGATGCTCCTTCACGGTTCCTGAAGGTGCCATAGTCGGAAGGTGGACGCACGGTCTTGTTGTCGTTGGCAGACATAGCTAAGTATCTGGCTCTGATACCAAATGTAATGCCCTACAAGCTACTGCACAAGTACTAGAGGGGGGGTGAATAATACTTTAAAAATAACGAGGAGTATAATTCCTAATTATCATGCAAACAACTACCAAATCAATTTGCAGAAGCTTAAATTGATGACAACAACAAAATTAACAATGCTAACAATAGATATTACTGGGTTCGGATCCACCCAAGTCTCCCCGACTTGTTCCCGGTGATCCTACGTCCCAACCACCCGGATCCCCTCCGGATACTTAGGTTAGAAACCCTAACCCAAGATTTCCACTATGATATCTTGTGAAAAACCTTCACAAGATCAAATCATACATGCAATGGCAATAGTGAATCCCACAACCCGGGATCACAACCTTCTCTCACAACCGAGAGAATCAACAAGCAATAAATGAGTTTATATGAAATAAACAATCTTACCACAAATTCCTATACCTTGAGTTTTCTTACCAAATAGGTGCAAGGAGGGATTTGAGGAAGAGGAAGTCACCAAGACCTAGCACCGCTGAAATAAGCAGCAATGGGTGCCTAGGAGTGATTTGGAGACTTGAATCAAGCTAGAGCTTGAATGGCTCACCAAGAACAAACTTCTCTCAAGATGGATTCTAGATCTAGAAAGTGAGAGAATGGATTTCTTGTGAGGGAGAGAGCTTTGGAAATGTGTGAGAATCTCTAACTCTTTCAAACTCAATGAATCTCTTAATGGCAGCCCTAACCTAGAGAGAAATGACCAAGCTTCGTATTTATAGGGTCCCATAAAAATGAGCTAGGTCAAATCCCAACGGATAGAAATCTGAAGCAGTTAGTCGGTCAAAGAACAACCACTGACCGACTAGTTCATCAACTAGTGGGTCGGTCAAACAACATGGACCGACTAAGTGATGAACATTGAAGAGATTGAATTTCAGACCTAGAAATCTAGTCGGTCCAAGAAGACTGTCTGACCGACTAGTTTCACAACTAGTCGGTCGGTCAGTGAACTTAGACTGACTAAGAGTCAAAAACAATTAGTCTGAATACAAATTGATTTAGTCGGTCCAAGAACAAATGTTGACCGACTAGATCATCATCTAGTCGGTCGCCAAATGTTCTTAGACCGACTAACGATAAACAGTAGCTTAGGAGAAAAATTGGCATGTACAGTAAAGCTCAACTAGTCGGTCAAAGAAGCATCACTGACCGACTAGTTCACAAACTAGTCGGTCGGTGAGTCAACGTAGACCGACTAACTGTAAACAGTATTGAGCAAGAAAAGACAAACTGAAAATAGTCGGTCCAAGAAGCTTTGCCGACCGACTAGATCACCATCTAGTCGGTCAGTTCTTCTTCTTGAACCAACTAACATGCACAATAAAGTCCGAATCGAAGCGTGATGCTTCGAGGAAGTTAGAGTGGACTTCTACTAAGATCCTAGAGCTAAGATATGAGCATAATGAAGATAGAAATGTAAGATATACTCAAGGCTTAACATTCTATAGATCGAAACTAAAAGACTATAAATAAAACCTTAAGGAACGGTCTTCGAGAGCTTCGATCAAATCTTCATGACTTCCAAATTGGTCCAAAAGCTTCAACAAAGCTTTAGGCATTGAATACGAGCTTTGAGAAGTCTTGAGATGTCGCTTTGAGTGTTCTCGTGAATTTGGCGACGATCTCCATAATTGCGCTCACAAATTGTTAGTTCATGAATTATTTATGTTTGATCATCATCCAAAACCAAATCCGGGGAGTCCAATACTCAACAACCTATGCACCTGTTACTAGATTAGAATCAATTAGAATGCTTCTAGCATATGCATGTTATAAGGATTTTAAGTTATATCAAATAGATGTTAAGAGCGCATTTTTAGATGGTATTTTAAAGGAAGAAGTCTATGCAGAACAACCGCCAGGATTTCAATATGAAAGTTTGAATAATCAGGTTTTCAAGTTAAAAAAGAATTATATGGATTAAAACAAGCACCTCGTGCTTGGTATGATTAAAGAACTTTCTATTAAAATCTGGTTATTATATAGAAAAGATAGATTCTACTTTATTAACCAAACATATAGATTCTGATGTTATCATTATACAAATATATGTTGATGACATAATTTTTGGTTCTACTAATGATTCTCTTTGTCAAGAATTTTCTAAGGAAATGCAGAATGAATTTGAGATGAGTCACATGGGTGAATTAACCTACTTTATTGGACTTCAAATCAAACAAATGAAGAAAGATATTTTTATACATCAAAGTAAGTATACAAAGGAACTCATCAAAAGGTTTGGATTAGAGAATTCTGAAGAAAAGCGTACTCCAATGGGTACGTCATCAAATCTTGACAAGGATCAAAATGGTAAGAGTGTTGATCAAACATTATATCGAGGTATGATTGGATCATTACTTTATCTTACCGCAAGTAGACCAGATATTATGTTTTCTGTGTGTATATGCGCTAGATATCAATCTGATCCTAAATTATCTCTTTTGACTGCTGTCAAAAGGATAATTAGGTATATAAAACATACATTTGATTTTGGTTTATATTGTCCAAAATCAAGTTCTTTTGATTTAATTTCATATAGCGACGCAAATTTTGCAGGTGACAAATCTGATCGTAAGAGTACAAGTGGTACTTGTCACTTTTTAGGATATGCATTAGTATCATGGTTTAGTAAGAAACAAAACTCTATTTCTTTGTCTACTACAGAAACGGAATACATTGCCGCTGGTTTAGCATGTGCACAGATTTTATGGATGAAACAAACAATTTTAGATTATGGCATTAAATGTGACACGTGTCCTATCATGTGTGACAACACTAGTGCTATAAATCTATCCAAAAATCATGTACATCATACACGCACTAAGCATATAGATATACGACATCACTTCTTGGATGACCATGTCCAAAAAGGTGATATTATTCTTAAGTATATAGATACTAAGAATCAAATAGCCGATGTCCTTACTAAGCCACTTAAGGAAGAGACTTTTCTTAAATTAAGAAGAGAACTCAGTATTATTAGTGAATCGGCATTTTAACAATATAATATTGTTATATATGAAGTTATTATCATTTTATGATTTTTTTGGATTTTTCAGAACTTATTCATTAATTAGCCGACTAATCAAATGTATTAGTCGACTAATACTCCAGAATTAATTATATATATACGACTTGTTTGAATATTAAATATTTTTTAAAAAAATTAAAATTAAAATATTTTATTTTGGTCAAAACCGACTATCATCATGGGAAGCCTTTCAAATTCAATTTTTTTTGAATTTCCCTCTCACAAGTACTTTCAAAGTACTAAGTACAAAAAGTACATGGCCTTTTTCTTACACCTTCCCTTACACAAAGTACACGACTACTTTTTAGTCAACCCTCTTTTTTGGTAATTTCCTAGGTACTAATACATCACCTTTTTGACCGAAAACTTTTTTTATTATTAAAATTTTGAATTTTTCCACCTCTTTCCTAAACAGTTCGGTTTTCCTTATTAATTGGTCGACTAATAGGTGACGCCCCCCCCCCCCCCCCGGGTTTGCGTGTCTGGATGATGCAATAAGTAATTGGAGGCGTGAGATTTAAATATTTGTAACCGCAAGCGCACGGTGTTGTAATGTGGCTTGGGGGGTCGAACTCATGGAGGCGTGGTTGTGCTTGTGTCAAGAAGGATCAAATTCACCCCATGGGCGAGCTAGCCCGAATCGAATGATGGGTTGTCACGAAAATGGAATGCGAGGGATAAAAAATATAAAGGGAAAACCCGGGACTTTGGTTTCCACCCAATCGTGCGATTCTCGCCGATACGGCCTACGGGTAGGATATCGATCGGAATTAGGGTCTAATGGTGAGATGTTGCCTCTAAAAGTGGTACCACCATCCCATGGGCCCGATATTCCGGTCGGTGCCCAGGATGATACGCCGGACTTCCCGGATTCGATCAGTGGGCACTCCCGTGTTCATTAACACTGACCAACTCCAGGAGCACTAAGCTCGCAACGATAACTCCCAACTCCTCATCCTGCCGCTCCCGCGCGCTAGGATTCGACGTCTACGCTAAGGGCGTGAGCTATGGCTAGGGAGTCAATCGCCAAGTTTATTCCCCCTTGGCCCAACGGTCAAAGACGGTCTTTTTCCCACCGATGACAATAAAACACCCCGTGTAACCGGTAGATTCCTAATCCCTATCGATTTCCTAGTCCTATGGACGCATCGGGGAGAGCCCACGAAGGGGTTTCCACCAAAATCCCAGATTTGGGAACTACTCACACATACTTAGTAAAAAGCAATCTAAATCGAAATCGACCGTTAGAAACATGATCAAGCGATTGAAAAGCAGTAAGTGCAATGCTAATAACACTATATTAAAGGTTAACAAAGATCGGAAGACTTACAAATATCTGAAAAATTACAGCCGTCAAGAGAGAGAAAAAACAGCAAAAAATAACAACTCCCGTTTCTGGAAAACCTAGGGGTCCTATATATAGAATACGATATCACCCGATCGGTTGAAAAGTCAATCGATCGGGTGACCTGCTTCGTTTCTTCGGCAGCTCAGAATAGGACTTCACCCGGTTGCACGGCACGGTCGGTTGAGGGTTGAAGCTGATCGGTTGGATCTTGGTGCCGTCGGGTGAACCGGTTGGTTGATCTCTCCGTGTCTTGGCTTCGGAGAATCGGCTACAGGTGAACCGATCAGGTGAAGGTCACCCGATCGGTTGGCATTCAGCATCAGAATCCAGAGAGTTGGGGCGTTTGAACCGGTCTCTGAACCGACCGGGTGACTTCTTGGCCGCTCCAACTTGTGTCCGGGTGGTGCACGCGTGCATCACCCGATCGGTTGGAAGTGACCAACCGGTCGGGTGAGGGGCTGAAAGATGCGATCTTCGTCGTTTGACCCCCTGGATCACGCGTGACTCCTCCTGTTGCTCCGGGGACTCATGATATCGTCATTTTATGTCCCCTACGCCGGTAAACTCCTGCAAATATACAAAAACACGGAAAAGTGAAAGAAAACAAGAAAACACAAGAAAACGAATACAAGACTGCGGTAAATTGCGGAAAAACACGGAAGAAAACTTACGTGAATATATGAAATATAAACGCATGTTAATAGGTCGCCCTAATCGACTAATCGCTGAAGAACACGAAATTCCAGAGCCGTTTTCAAAACAAATTTTGAGTCGTTTCTTGATCAGTTTTGATCAGTTTTCTTTCCCAGCAGTTACCAAATGTTGTAGTAACTTCTTTGGAGTTATCAGATTGCTTTTGAAGATTCAAATTCAAATTTCCCTCTTCAATTCTTTCTATAAATACACATAAATTCCTTCTTCTTCCTCCTCATATAAGAAAACCATTGTCTCAATACTCTCTTAAGTCTTTCGATTTTCGAAGTAAGATTCATAAGTATTCTGTAGGAAAGATTTATCCTTCACTCATTGCTTCATCCTCCAATCCTCTCCATCAACGACGCCCAAATTCGGTCGCCATCGGCGAAAAGGCGACTTTCTTTCCCAAAAGAGCCATCAATTTCTCCGAGCCGGTAATCCAAAATCTCAACAGCCATCACCTTCTTAATGTCATTTCTCTCTTTCACCTATGGTGTACCGTCCTCCCATACTATCTCGTCCTCGTCAAACAATTCTTTACCAATATGAAAGTTGTAGAGAATGGTGGAATTATTTACCTTGATACCAAGGTAAAAGGCATCATCATCCATCTTGACTATGATTCCCTTGTCGAAAGCCTTCGTTTGCCTCGTGTCTGCACAAATTTCCTTGGCCAAACCTCCATGGATAATCCCGAACTCATCAACTTTTTAAGCCCCAATTTTCTGATTGGCATGTCTGCCAAAGCCTTGAACCCCATTCCACGCATTCTTCTCAAAATCATCACTTATAATCTTCTCCCCAAGAGTGGCTCCCTCAACTACGTTAATAAGACACGTAGTCGGGCTCTTTATGCCATTATGGGAGGGATTAAAGTGGATTGGGCAAGCACCATTATGATTGTCTTGATTAAACCAATCAAGCAATATATTTTCCTTTCTTGTGTCATCACCCAAATTCTCCAACACTTTCGTGTTCCCTTGGAGAATGAAATTTTGGTTTTTAATCCTCGATAATTCGATCACTCCGTCGTTAACTGTATGGTTCTCCCACCTCTTCCTCCTCCCGAAGACGAAGAAGAAGAAGTCGAGCCCGAATGTGTCACCCCTCCTTCACGTCTCCGCAAGCAAACTGTCACCCCTCCTTCTCGCCTTCCCTTTATTCTCGGTAAGTAGGAAAATATTCACACTCATATTTTTTTTTTGGGTTTTGGGTATTTGTATTTTTTTTTGGCTTTTTGGCTATATATTTTTTTTCTTTTCTTTTCTTTTTGGGTTTTTCTTTTCTTTTCTCATTTTTTTGAATCTTTGGGTTTTTTGGCTATACACATGTGTACTCTCCCAAGTGGGAGAACGGTACACGACGAGGGGATTTGCACCAAGTAAAACAAAAAAGAAATCGGAATCTAAACACTTGGGCAAAGGAAACTATTCTCGCTAATTAGAGCATGGGCTAAATAGGTTATCCTAGTCCTTAATTGTGGAATCCAAACACATGCGAAATGAAGTATACGATTTATATATAGCATGCAGAAGCAGACAGGAGAAACAAATACCGCATATTCAAATCGAAGCATGATAATCTAGGGGTCATTCCTGGACAGGTATATAAAGTAAGATCACAAAGTAGAAGCACACCAAACAGCTAGGCACGACGCATGAAATGCTATAGGACTCGATATCCTAGGGTTAGTGAATGTGATTATCGATGCCATGCTAGGTGTGTGTGATTTTGTGGCAATTCATCATAGGGTTCATCTCTAGGAAAAAGAGAAAAAGAAGAAAAGAAAAAGAAAAATAAAAAGACGGAGAAAAAAGCGACTCAAATAACGAAGAAAAAGAGACAAATGATACACGAAGTGCGACTCCCCTAAGCTGAAACTTGCATTGCCCTCAATGCAATAGAATTAAATACATGAGGGCAATGAATAAGGGGGGGAATACGCACAGACACAAAAAGACAAGAAAGACAAGAAAATCACACAAACGAAACTGAAAATAAGAATAAAAATAAAAATCTCACCGCACGACATATAAACAGAAAATAAAATAAAATAAAATAAAATAAAATCACACGACACGACAAATAAACAAACACACAAAGAAAAACGAAACACGACAGCACACCCAAAAAATTTGACATCCCCCAAGATAGACATGACAATGCTAGCAAGATGATATGATCGTGAAGATGCAGAGATATGCAAGTGGGAGGGGACAGAGGACGTGGCAAGAGCACGGAGAGCAGTGACCTCGGCCTCGAGAGAAAGACGAGCTGAGGCCTGGCGGCGACCAAAAGAAGCAGACTGACGTGAAGCGGAAGTGGTGCCTGGAAGTGATGTGGAAGTAGTGCCGGCGGCAGTGGTCATGTCGGCACTGGACACAAGGCCGGAAATGGCCGCAGAAAGATCCTCAGCAGTGATAGGGACAGGAGCACGGGTGGTGTGACTCGGGCCAGCCCCGATATCTCCCCGGGACGCAGGGATATCCTGCTCACCTAAGCGGGCGGCAGGGGAAGGTGGTCTGCGTGCATCCTGGGGAAAGAAAGGAAGGCGCAACCACTCTAGAAACTTGGGATCGGGTGGAAAAGTCCAATCTCCCACTAATTCAATAGTCATGCGAGTGGGGTTGGGGAGAATGGTGTAGGGGGGCTGGAGGGTGGCCATAGTTGAAATTGAAATGACGATCAGGGCGGGGCTTAATCATATGAATATGTCGCAGGACATCAAGATCTAGATGTGAGGGTCATGCGGCAACGGGAAGACCTCGGGGGATGGGGATATTAAATTGGGAAAAAGAAGCAATGATAGTGATTATTCCCCCACAACAGAGCTTGCCCTTGCCGGTCCGGCTAATCTCGAGGATCTTGTAAACAAGCCAGTCGTCGGCATGGACGGGGATAGTAGGGGCTCTAAAGCTAATCCCATCATCGTCTCGAACGAAAGGGAAAGTCATGGCCAATAGAATGAAAAGATCAGGGATGGTCACGGTGCCTGACTCATCCCTGAGAAAATGCGAAGGATATGATCCGATGGGCCAAACAGAATATAGGATGGATGATTGAGGAGGCCTTGGCCTTACCTCGTGGATATCGAGGGAATAGGGTGAGGCAGAACCAAAACTGATCGACGTCGAATTCCGGTGGGTATCCGTAGTGTCAGATAGCGTCGTCCCCAAGAATAGGGAAACCAAATATATCATTGATAGTGTTCAGGTTGGTGCGGATGATTTTGTTATGCACCCGGAAGATGACGGTCGACCCCGACTCACAGATAAGTGTGGATAGAAATTCTAGTGTGAGGGACGGGTAAGACACAGCATGAGCGTTTAGGAAGGCCAACCAACCTAAGTTTGCAAAGAGGGACTCGACCTCGGTGAATACACCGAGATCGAAAAGCGATTGGGTGTGGGCAAACTTGGTTGATAGATGCCCCCGAGCATCAAGTCTATGGTAGAAGTCTTTGTGTTCTTGGTTCCGAAATTGATACCCATGCGGGCCCAACATTGGGTCCGGAGGGGGGATAACCGGTGGTGGAGGGGCTAGTGATAGTGCACGTGGTGTATTGGGAGGAGGACGTGTTTGTTTGCATCTCTTTCGAGACGGTTCCTCCTCCCGCATGATACTCTTCCCCTTATCACGATCCCAGGCCATAGTGGGTGCGTGAGTGTGATGCAAATGAGTGTAGAATATGATAAAAGCACACACACACACACACACACAATCAAGCAAGTAGAAATTCTAGGGTAAAAAGTAAAATTTGAGGAGTGGAGCGAAGTTACCCAGCAGAGATTGGACTTCCTTGCTTGAAGTTGACCCCAACACCATGCAATCGGACGGAGTGTGGAGCCGCGGTACTTCTCTTCAGCGAAAAATCCGAGAATGGGGTGATTAGGGCTTGAGAAAGAGAAATGGGAGAGAGAGAAAGAGAGGAAATGGTGGAGAGATGGAAGAGGTAGGTGGAGAGAGAGGCTAGAGGGGGAGTGGAGGTCGTGGGAGAAGTTTTCCGGCCGTTGAGAGAGCGGGGGAGACGAAACAACGGTGAATTTTGCGAGATCGGGCGAGGAAATGAACGGTCGGGGCGGGGGTTTATTTATAAGGTTTAGTCGAACCGATCGGGTGAGTTGTCACCCGATCGGTTGACTATTAGGTCGAGATTTTCAGCTGAAGAGACGCTACAGGCGAACCGATCGGTTGATAACTCACCCGGTCGGTTGGCCGCTCCACAAATTTTCCCGAGAGTTTGGTGTTGTTCACCCGGTCAATCACCGGTCATGCTTCTCATCACCTGATCGGTTGACAAAGTCTGAAAATTTCCCGAGACTTCAGCCCCAGTTCACCCGGCCTGCCAACCGGTCTCACATGCCTTCACCCGATCGGTTGACCAATTCCCCAAAATTCCCGAGAATTTTGCACAGATCACACGGTCTGTCACCCGGTCTCGGCTGGCTTCACCCGATGGGTTCGTTGAGTGACTGATACGGCCAGCAGCTGATACATCCCAACCGATCGGGTGAGTTATCAACCGATCGGTAGGGGCCTTGTTTTCTGCAAAAGTGCACAAATGGCCCAAGTCCATCAACCAAAGTTCCTGCGGCTGGATTTATTTATTAAAATAGATAAAATAAAGTTAAAAATAGTTCTAAAAATTGGAAACAAAGGTTTATAGCATGGGTTGCCTCCCATGAAGCACTTTTGTTTAATATCGTTAGCTCGACGCCCGTTGATGAAGTTCAAGGTGGGCGATATGAGTGATGCCCAAAGTCTGGCATCACTTCAGCTTCTCCCTTTGTGGTAGTCGGTGGCGACAAGAAAACTTGTTCGACGACTCTCCATTTGTTGACGGGGTCCGGGGGCTTCTCCTTCATATTGGCGTCCATCGCCACTCGTTTAAGGACCCGGATCTCATCCCCGATGAGCCCCATAGGCTCTTTGCCTTTTCTCCTCGTAAGAGGAGCTTTTGGGAATTCAGGAGGGATTACATGTCGGGCGACCGCCTCATCAGCAACATCATTCTTCTTCGGGCCGACTGGTTCTTCTGAGTCTCCCAAGCTATCGAGGGGATTTCTCGAGAGAATTTCCCAGGAGCTTGCCTCTACAGCTCTCTCTTCTTCCAACTCCAGCACATTACATCTTGGATCATCCGGAGATCGGGGTGCTTCATTGACAACCCCAAGTCAAATTCGACTTTTTCTTGGCCGATGTTGAGGGAAAGCTTCCCGTTCTTCATGTCTATTAGCACACCGACGGTTTCCATAAAGGGCGGTCCAAGGATAATAGGGGTGTGCTTATAATCCGGCATGTCCATCACCACAAAATCCACCGGTACTTGCACTCCACTCATTTCAACGGGGAGGTCGTCTACTACTCCCACCGGGTATTTGACCGAACGGTCAGCAAGCTGTAATGTCATGCCGGTGGGCTCCAAGTCTTCCATCCATATTCTCTTGTATAGCGATAGGGGCATTAGATTGACGCTCGCTCCTAGATCGACGAGCGACCTCTGGATTTGCACTTCCCCAATCGAACAAGGGATGGAGAAACTTCCAGGGTCTTTAAGCTTGGGCGGATTTGCGTGCTGAATGAGGGCGCTGCACTCCGCCGTTAATACGACCTTCGCCTTTCTGGATCCTCTTATCACCAAGTCCTTTAGAAATTTGGCGTAGGAGGGAATCGTCTTGATAGCCTCGAGGAAGGGGATTTGCAAGATCAGATCTTTGACCATGGCAAAGAACTTGCCATACTTCTCGTCTATTTTG
Organism: Scilla litardierei; assembly: GCA_030789695.1. Taxonomy (NCBI): domain Eukaryota; kingdom Viridiplantae; phylum Streptophyta; class Magnoliopsida; order Asparagales; family Asparagaceae; genus Scilla; species Scilla litardierei. The sequence goes on from CM061134.1 coordinate 119,197,049, forward strand.
GCTTGGGCAAGCCGTTGTGGAAAAGGCACAACAGGCTTGAACACTCTGAGGTTCCCTTCCTCATCCTTTTTCTTCTCTTCTTCAAGGACTCCCTCCAGAGTAGTTGGCTTTGGCGATGAAGCACCGTCGTCATTTAATTTTTCAATTGGTCGTTCCACGACCAACGGTGCTTTCGGTTCCTTGGGGGGCACTCTTGTGGGGATTTGTGTTCCGCTCCTCAAGACGATAGCGGACACATTCTCATGCTCATGGGTGAGCGCCAAGGTCTGATTCACCCCCCTCGGGTTCTCCTCCAGTTGTGGCAGTAATAGATTCTGCGGCCTCTGAAGGTTCGCCACTTGTAACCCCAGCTGGGTCACTTGATCAGTGAGGACTCTCTGTCCCATCTCCAGCTTCAGATTTATCTTCTCCTGGTTGGCGATGTATTGAGTGAAGAGGGACTCAACCGGAGAGATGTCCCTCTGCTGGCCATATTGCTGCTGGATGGGCTGCTGATTCCTTGGGGCATATTGCTGATATTGTTGTGGAGGCTGCTGCTGCTGAAAATGCTGCTACTGAAACTGCTGCTGCTGAGGCCTATTCGGCTGATATATTTGTTGTTGCTGCTGAGGAGTCGGCTGTTGATACGGCGCCCGATAGCTAAGGTTGGGATGATTCCGGTTGTTAGGAGAGTAGGCCGGGTTGGAGCTAGTCCGTGGGGGATACGTCGCATTTCTCATAGGATTGTAGAACAGTGCGCTCGCTTGGTCCAATGGTGGTGAGATGTCACCATCCTCGAAGTCTCCCACGACTTCGGCCTCCATCGCGGTAATACGTTGTGTACCGGCGCCACCGGCTCCTACCATCAATGCGAAGATCTGGGTCGACAGCAAGTCAAACTTGCAGGATAATTTGTCGACGTCCTCGACCCTGTGGATGCCCCCAGATCTAGGTGTGGCTCTCTCGTCACACCACCGCTCATTGTTGGATGCCATATTTTCAAGAATGTTCTCGGTATCTTCTTCACTTCTTGACATAAAGGACCCTCCAGCCGTGGCATCCATGGAAGATTTCAAATCGTCCCTCAACCCATTATAGAACAGATTTATGATCTGCCACTTGGGGAGCTCATGGTGGGGACATCTTCGCTGCATCTCTTTAAATCTTGTCCAGGCTTCATGCAGAGACTCGTGGCTGGCTTGGGAGAAAGATGAGATCTCACTCCTCAGCTTCATGGTCTTCCCGGAGGAAAGAACTTCGTCAAAAAAGCATTAGAAAGTTGCTCCCAAGTGTTGAACGTATTCGGGTCCTTCCCCCTAAGCCACAGCTTGGCCTTATCTCGCAGAGAGAAGGGGAATAGCTTCAGACGGATCGCCTCAGTTGTGACACCGTTTATCCGAAAGGTGTCACATTTCTCCAAGGAGTCCAAATGTTCAATGGGGCTCTCCATGGGTGCACCCGAAAATTGATCCTGCTGGATCCACGTCACCAAAGACGGCTTAAGCTCGAAGCTTTGAGCCGTAATAGCAGGAGGACGGATGGCGGAGGTGGACTCGATGGATGGCATCGAGTACTCCAGCAGGGACTTGTGAGGTGGGGTGTTCTCCCCCATGGTTTCAGGATCCTCTCTTCTTCGCTTCTCGGCGGCTAAACGCCTTAGGGTGGCGTTTATTTCTGGATCAACGGGAATCAAGTCGTCGAGACTTCCTGAACTTCTGCGCATGAAAAACAACAAACACCCGTGAAGCGAAAAGTGGGAAAGAAACAGATAAAATAAAAAATAAAAAGATAAAAAATAAAAACAAAAATAAGAAAATAAAAAGGAAAAAAGAAGAATGCGAACATTATCGCAAGATAGGGATGAGAGCTAGACTCAAGGGTTCATGAAATCCTAAAATTACAAGCACGTTGCCTCCCCAGCAACGGCGCCATAAAGCTTGACGCCCCCCGGGTTTGCACGTCTGGATGATGCAATAAGTAATTGGGGGCATGAGATTTAAATATTTGTAACCGCAAGCGCACGGTGTTGTAGTGTGGCTTGGGGGTTGAACTCAGGGAGGCGTGGTTGTGCTTGTGTCAAGAAGGATCAAATTCACCCCATGGGTGAGCTAGCCCGAATCGAATGATGGGTTGTCATGAAAATGGAATACGAGGGATAAACAATATAAAGGGAAAACCCGGGACTTTGGTTTCCACCCAATCGTGTGATTCTCACCGATACGGCCTACGGGTAGGATAGCGATCGGAATTAGGGTCTAATGGTGAGACGTTGCCTCTAAAAGTGGTACCAGCGTCCCATGGGCCCGATATTCTGGTCGGTGCCCAGGATGATACGCCGGACTTCCCGGGTTCGGGCAGTGGGCACTCCAGTGTCCATTAACACTGATCGACTCCGGGAGCACTAAGCTCGCAACGATAACTCCCAACGCCTCATCCTGCCGCTCACGCATGCTAGGATTCGATGTCTACACTAAGGGCATGAGCTATGACTAGGGAGTCAACCGCCAAGTTTATTCCCCCTTAGCCCAACGGTCAAAGGCGGTCTTTTTCCCACCGATGACAATAAAACACCCCGCGTAACCGGTAGATTCCTAATCCCTATCGATTTCCTAGTCCTATGGACGCATCGGGGAGAGCCCACGAAGGGGTTTCCACCAAAATCCCAGATTTGGGAACTACTCACACATACTTAGTAAAAAGCAATCTAAATCGAAATCGACCATTAGAAACATGATCAAGCGATTGAAAAGCAGTAAGATCAATGCTAATAACACTATATTAAATTTCACAAAGATCGGAAGACTTATAAATATCTGAAAAATTACAGCCGTCAAGAGAGAGAAAAAACAGCAAAAAATAACAACTCCCGTTTCTGGAAAACCTAGGGGTCCTATATATAGAATACGATATCACCCGATCGGTTGAAAAGTCAACCGATCGGGTGACCTGCTTCGTTTCTTCGGCAGCTCAGAATAGGACTTCACCCGGTCGCACGGCACGGTCGGTTGAGGGTTGAAGCTGATCGGTTGGATCTTGGTGCCGTCGGGTGATCCGGTCAGTTGATCTCTCCGTGTCTTGGCTTCGGAGAATCGGCTACAGGTGAATCGATCGGGTGAAGGTCACCCGATCTGTTGGCATTCAACATCAGAATCCAGAGAGTTGGGGCGTTTGAACCGGTCTCTGAACCGACCGGGTGACTCCTTGGCCGCCCCAACTTGTGTCCGGGTGGTGCACGCGTGCATCACCCGATCGGTTGGAGGTGACCAACCGGTCGGGTGAGGGGCTGAAAGATGAGATCTTCATCGTTTGACCCCCTGGATCACGCATGACTTCTCCCGTTGCTCCGGGGACTCATGATATCGTCGTTTTATGTCCCCTACGCCGGTAAACTTCTGCAAATATACAAAAACACGGAAAAGTGAAAGAAAACAAGAAAACACGAGAAAATGAATACAAGACGGCGGTAAATAGTAGAAAAACACGGAAGAAAACGTGCGTGAATATATGAAATATAAACACACGTCAATAGGTCGCCCTAATCGACTAATCGCTGAAGAACACGAAATTCCAGAGCCGTTTTCAGTGCAAATTTTGAGTCGTTTCTTGATCAGTTTTGATCAGTTTTCTTTCCCAGTAGTTACGAAACGTTGCGGTAACTTCTTTGGTGTTATCAGATTTCTTTTGAAGATTCAAATTCAAATTTCCCGCTTCAATTCTTTCTATAAATACACATAAACTCCTTCTTCTTCCTCCTCATATGAGAAAACCATTGTCTCAATACTCTCTTAATTCTTTCGATTTTCGAAGTAAGGTTCATAAGTATTCTGTAGGAAAGCTTTATCCTTCACTCATTGCTTCATCCTCCAATCCTCTACATCAACGACGCCCAAATTCGGCCGCCACCGGCGAAAAGGCGACTTTCTTTCCCGAAAGAGCCATCAATTTCTCCGAGCCGGTAATCCAAACTCTCAACAGCCATCACCTTCTTAATGTCGTTTCTCTCTTTCACCTATGGTGTACCGTCCTCCCATACTATCTCGTCCTCGTCAAACAATTCTTTACCAATATGAAAGTGGTAGAGAATGGTGGAATTATTTACCTTGATACCAAGGTAAAAGGCATCATCATCCATATTGACTATGATTCCCTTGTCGAAAGCCTTCATTTGCCTCGTGTCTGCACAAATTTCCTTGGCCAAACTTCCATGGATAATCCCGAACTTATCAACTGTTTAAGCCCCAATTTTCGGATTGGCATGTCCGCCAAAGCCTTGAACCCCATTCCACACATTCTTCTCAAAATCATCACTTATAATCTTCTCCCCAAGAGTGGCTCCCTCAACTACGTTAATAAGACACGTAGTTGGGCTCTCTATGCCATTATGGGAGGGATTAAAGTGGATTGGGCAAGCACCATTACGATTGTCTTGATTAAACCAATCAGGCAACATATTTTCCTTCCTTGTGTCATCACCCAAATTCTCCAACACTTTCGTGTTCCCTTGGAGAATGAAAGTTTGGTTTTTAATCCTCGATAATTCGATCACTCCGTCGTCAACTGTATGGTTCTCCCACCACTTCCTCCTCCCGACCGAATGTGTCACCCCTCCTTCACGTCGCTGCAAGCAAACTGTCAACCCTTATGCGAGGCCTCCCTCACGGCCTACCCTCCAAGACCAAATTGATCAACTCTGAAAGGATGTCAATTTTGGTTTCGGAGGAATCGAAGAGCATCTTAGCAGGTTTGAGACCAATCTCGGTGATGTTAGGAAGGATATGGAGAAAGGATTCGAGGCTATGCAACTTACCCAAGCCGAAATCCTAAGTTCCCTCCAACAATGGGCTCCGTACACACCTTCCTCATCTCGTTTCCCGCCTCCATCATCCTCGGACAATTTGGCACAACTTGGACGGACTGCGTTTAGTCGACTAATACCATAGCATAGTCGACTAATTAGTATTAAGGCGTGTATGTTGTATGCTTGTTAGTTTGTTTCGTGTGTGGTTGGTGTATCTTAGTCTCTGCTGTTTTTATTTGCTATCAACGAATGTATCTGTATCTTCCTTGAATGAATGAAGTTCGGTTTTTATTCTAAAAATCCGGTTACTTAAATTTTTGGTCGACTAATGCCACTGATTAACCGACTAATTAAAACTGTCACCCCATTTTTTGATAATTTGATAGTGGAAGAAAATATGCTTTTCTGAAACTCTGCATTAATTTCTGAAATTTCAGTTTTATAATTTGACAGGAGAAACTTTGTGCATTTTTCCTAAACATTATTATATATTATTATATTTTGATTATTATAATAATATATCTTTAACATGAAATGAATACATACTCTCTTGCATATAAGGCATATCTTTAGGGGGAGTTTTTTAGTAAACGCATAACAAAGTTTTTGTTATTATAAATTCGTTAATCACATGTTATTATAATATTCAATGTCTCCTCATATGGTTTTAATGATACAAACATATCATTTTACATGTACTAACTCTATCTATGCAGATGTATAGCATTATCATCTGAGACCATCATCAAGAACACACGTTGCAAGAAGAATTCACTACAAGACAACGCATATCGAAGAAATTTTATATCTTGAAATAAGCGATGTAATCTTTATTTTTTATCTTGCATATACTTAGAGTGTAAAAGCCTTGATGATTATCTATCTTAGTTATTTAGGGTTCATCTTCAAAAAATCAAGTTATAAGTCTAATTAGTCGACCAATCCTTCGTGCTAGCCGACTAATTTAAATAATAAAAAATTCAGAAAATTCTGAAACTTTGTCAGACCCTTCCTAGAGTCTCTAAGATCATTTTCCCACCATTTCCTAGAGTTTCAAATTTTTAGTCGACTAATACTTCCTGTTAGTCTACTAATCCTTTTTAATTCAAATAGTTTAATGATTTATCATTTAAATATTATATTTTATTAAGTGGAAGTTAGAATTGCCTCTAACGGCTAGTTCTAGCGATTAATAGCTGTTTATAGCTGTTTTAAATGGTTTCCTACCGTTTTAAGAAGTTATACATCTTGAAAAGACACTTTAACTTACATTCTATCCAGTCAGCTTTAATTAGTCGACCAATCCATAGAATTAGTCGACTAATTCTGACAAAAACGGCTCAGATTGTTTTGAAAATTTAGGCAGTTGTACAACGGTCATAAACTACCTCTTTGGGCTATAAATAGACCCCTAGACCCCTGCCTAAAAATTACGAAAATTCTCTCACTTTCTCTTTTCTTAAGGTTTCTTTCTCTCTCTAGAAAGTGTGAGATTTTCAGATTTTCATAGGGAAAACTCTGCAGAAGTTCTGTCCCTTTAGGAAATCCAATTTCCAAGAGTGTTCTACCACAATTCACATCTTAAACCTTGGAGATTCTATCACCAACCTTGCGCTATAATTCCATCAATTATCAAGGCTATAGGTGATATTGGTTCATACTCTTTCTTTTACTTTATTTGGTGAATCTCTTGTTGAAGAGATTGTACAAGTTTGCAACACGGAGAGTGTTGACATCTTTGTATATTGATTACTTGTGGGGGGCAAGTGTTATAGAGGATTCAAATCTCTACGTGGTAGAGGACTGGATGTAGGATCACAAGGATCCGAACCAGGATAAAAATATCTGTGTTTGCGTTTGTATTATTCTGGATTGTGCTCTTTTATTTTCCGCACTTTTATTGCAATTTTTTATTAACTTTTAATTTTGCAATATCGTCGTGATTTACACTATTCACCCCCCTCTAGTGTATTTGGTGTGCCAGGAGATCCAACAGTTCATTATCCAACAATCTCCATTTTTGATGATAACAACCAAGTAATATAAAATTAAAAACCAATATGAAATTATTAAAAAATTTAATTACTCCCCCTACAATGATGCATGGTGTTTACTCAATCATTTCTAAACTCCCAGCATCCTTGCATATTAGAATAAGCACATATAGCATGATGTCATATTCCATATAAAAGTGTAGGTGGTCAAAGCTTAAGCCAAGGTGACATATCACAACAATCGTATATAAAGCATATAACAACGACAATTTAATTTTATATGCATTCAACTTATCTCTCCCCCTATTTCTCATCAAAAGAATAGAGAAATAAAGTTTAATGTCAACAAAAAAAGCCAACATAAAAGCCTAAAGTGTATGCATTATCATGGCTAGATTCTCACTAATATTTTAAATTAATAATTCTATTTTACCTTTGGTATCGACAATGATAATTATGATCGACATAAATTCTGATCATAAAAGATGAACATCAAAGGAGTAATATTTGCATGAAGCATGTGATATTCAATAGGAATAATAATTGCATAAGCTCAAATGGTAATCATAATCTTCGTGAAGTATAATCATAAAGAAAATGTCAATCAAATTAATTTTCAAAATTAATACTTCTCATATCATATATACCCATATGAAAGAAATTGTTCAAGCATACATATTCAACTAAATGAATCATGAAAATATTTAGAAGGTAGTCGACTAGTTTTAAGAATTAGTCGGCTATCATCAATGGATTATGAAAGTTATTTTATTTTCTAAATCTTATCAAAGACTATAAAATATTTTAATAAATAAATTTCTATTTTTCTTATGGTATCGACAATATTTGCATAACATCGTCATCAAGTAATTTGAGCAAAAAATGATAACATAAAGATAATCTTAAGAAATCTTAAACATAGGATTTCCATGTCATGAAACATATGCTCAAATTCATCAAGTGTATGAAGTCCAATGTCTCAAGTTGATAATCAACATATGTTCAACATGGGATGAATCCTTTTAAGAACAATATGTCACATATGCAAGTAAGCATTGGCTGCAAAATTTGAATTTTCAATATTCAACATGGCATAAAAGAAATAACAATGATGCCATTTGAGATGTGACTAAAATAAATCATATTCATATATCCATATGCACCATCAAATTTGCATGATCATTAAATTTGTCAATGAGCTCATATCAATATATCATATCACCATACATAACCAAAAGTTTGTGTCAAGCACACACAGTGACAAATATTACACGTAGTGACAAATATTACAAACCACATTGTTGAAACATAATTAAACATACATCAAACCAAAATTGTTCAAACTTCAGATGTAACAAGCCAAATGTTCACATCATCATCAACCAAAATAACAACACATAACATAAACATCCTTAAGCTCAAAATAAAATTTAACTAGACTGGGGTGCTCCTCCTCATCTAAGCAAGTCCTTCACTTCAGCAATATCATGTTGAAGGGCTTCAATCTTCTCACAAAACTTCTTTTCAAGCTTCTCAAAATCTTGATCCATCTCTTGCTCCAACTCCATCTTCAACTCTTGAATCTTGGAAATCAAGGTAGTTTGATCCAATGGGGCTTGAGATTAATAATGGGGTATGGCTTCTTCCTCAGAGTCTTCATATTCATATGCATATTCATCTTCTCCTCCATATCCTCCTCCTCCTCCTTTTTCCAAGATAAGGTTAGGCTCAAGTTTCATTCTCTTTAGGGCATTCTTGTCGAATGGTGTGATAGGGTCAAGGAAGGTAGTCTCTAAATCAAGGTTGACAATATGGCCCTTAAAAATGATGGTGAGAAAGTGTCATGATGTAAAGACTGAGAAGGCATGTGGGTCAGGTTATCATAGATTAACTTTGCGTAATTCATTTTGATTTCAGCCGCAAGAGCGTAAACAACTTTTGCTTGGCTCTCATTTAGGATTGAATAGCCTCCTGACTTTTGACAAATATTATATGCTAGGATGAGGGCTATAATCCATAACCATGGTTGCATGGAACTAGTCCATATATGAGATGTAAAACGTTTTCCAGGCAGAAACATTTTCTTAATGACTTTCCGATCATTTGTAACGACCTGTATTTTTTAGCTACGTTGGAGTTGAGTTTTTTTATGAAATGTCTATTATTAATATTTTTATTATGGTGTTATGATTAATTTTTTATATTAAGTTAACTAATTAAAATCTATTATTATTTTTTTAAAAATTCAAACTTTCAAAATATTTAGAATTTCATTTTGAATTTTAAAACTTTCAAATAAATTCCGAATTTAATCAAAATAAAACCTACAGCTAACTAGGTAATATTCTCTAATCAAATCCCATTAATCCCTCCATGAATATTGTTTTAATTCAAAAATCTTTCCTTTCATTCCCTTAGCAATTAGCACCTACCAAATAAATCAAAAAGAGAATCAAACCCTAACCCTAATTCTACCTCACGTAGCCATACCCCCCTACTCTACAAAACCAAACACAAGGAAACCCCTACCCCCCACTCCAGACGCACAAACTTCCACCTTAACAAAACCCTAGCACCATGTTCTCCTCCTTCCTCCACCCTGAAGCAAGCCGCGCCCAACATCCCTCCATGGCCAGCGACCCCTCCTTCATCTCTGACAGCTTACCCCGAACCACCACTCCCCATCGCCAGTCGCGCCGCCGCAACCTCCTCCCACAACATCACCTAACTCCTCTAAACCCACTCAGCCTCTTATCTCCGACATCCCGCATCAACCTCAACCCCCTTCCACCTGTGCCTCTGCCACCTGAAACCACTGACGAAGCCTCCCCCTCCCACCTGCGCCTCCGAGCATCACCTCCGGCAGACCCAGCAACCCAGCAACCCCAGCATCTTTCAACTCCTCTAAACTGCGAACTTCACCCTACATACAGCCCCTACCGCATCCTCCTCCTTCCACCAGACACAGCGCCGGCAGCCCACACACCGACTCCAACAGCCCCACAGCAACCACCCCCTCTGCCCAGCACCACCCCACGTCAATCATCCACCCACAGTCAACAACACACACCACCCTGCCCCGACAGTTCCACCGCAACACAAACCCGTGCAACTCTCATCACCGCCGGTAACAACTCAGCGCCTACACCATCGCCGCTGCCATACCTCTGCCACCGCAACCTCTGCCGACCGCTGACCTTCGCCGCACTGTGGCCCCACCTGTAACCCTAGCAGGTAAGGATCAAGCTTGTGAGGTTAGTATGTTCGTATACAATAAATAATAGTTGTAACAGTAGTAATATGTTAGTACATAAAGTTAGTTAATATTTATATAAAACAGTATTTATTAATAGGTATGAAAAAGTAACAGTATGTTATCAATATTAATAGTTTTTATATTAACTTAATATAACAGTATGTTGTTATTATTTTAAAAGTTATATACTTAGGTTTATATTAGAATAGTATAATATATAAGTATTATATTAAGTATGGTATATAATATATAAGTTTGTATGGTAGTTATATTATTATTTTAATAACTTAAACGTATTTTAGCTTAATAATATGAATCTAATGATGAAGATACATCCGTGTCTTTCATACGAACAGAACGTCCCTAAAATCACTCCAAATAGGCAAGTATGCATTTTTACATATTTTAATTATCGGTGCAGTTAATTGTTCAAACTAAGAAATACTCGTAGTGCTGTTGTATCATATTTTTACACTCAAGCAAACTCATATATTTAACATTCCATGTCTTGTAACAATTCGAAATGCAAAACTTTGCTGGACAAGTTAATAAATTGATAATCATAGAAAGTGATGGCCGGTGTGGCTAAATCATAGATCTTGCATGCCATGTTTGGCTATCTTGTGGGCCGGTTTAGCTAGTCTGGCTCGTTAGTATTACAAATCATGATGGCCGGTTTGGCTGATTCTGGATTGTGGTCCAGAAAGTACACGTGTGTGGGGTTGGGTTCGCGGGTACTAGTCGGTTGTAAAAGGGTCACCTTTGAGAGCACCGAGAAGGTCGATTCACTTGCTATCCACCTGACGACGTGGACCTTAGTCACTAGTTAGAAACACTCAAGAAGAGCTCGAAAACTGCCAACTTAAAATGTATAACTTATAAAATTGTCACTGCTTTTACTCTTATTAGAACTGCCATGCTAATATGATTCTTGTTCATACTGCTTAGAAATCATAACTGCTCAATTTTTTTTTAATGTTTTACCTGCCATGTAACTTATTTCAAAAACCTTACCATGGGTCCCTCTCTTACTTTTTGCTTGCCAATGACCCTTGCTGACATACATTTCCATGTTGTTCAAAATGTATGTCAGGTCACGAGACATGTTATCTAGAAGACGAACTGCTGGAGGAAACTGAATCACTGGACCAGGAGTACGCTAATTCAGAAGTCCTCCCCACTGAGGAATAGCTAATAAGTTCACCTGCGGCTGCTAGCTTATTTATTTTACTGTGTTTCTGTAGGGTGTGTACCTATCATCTTTCTAGAACTCTGATATTGTCGGCCATGCTTGGGGCCTAGTTATTTTGTGTACTTTCTTATGGATGTTGGCTGCAATTAAAAGTTATTTCTATTTCTTCTGAATGCATGCAAGTTCATGCGATTGGTTTTATTCACAAACGCTTATTGGGTTTGAGCCTCACCGTTCCAGCCCATGCGGACCCGCTCGTGTCCTCGCTCCCAAGTATAATGGGAAGCAGGGCGTGACATCATTGAAGAAAATTTCTCTAAGAGATGCTCCAGTGTAGGGAATGCCTAAGCTTTCTCCAATATTAGCAACAGTCAAACGGATGGGAGTCCGAAGCACATTTGACGTAATCTTAGGGGTCCTATGGCTAACCACCATGTTGGTGTAGAAATGATGTACTAATTTAGGATAACATCTACAAGAATTTTCTACAGAAAACAAGTTGGTGACTTGCTGAAAATAGATGAGCTCTTTAATGACATATGCTCCCAGGTCAATGATTTTAACACATCTTTCGGTGAGCATGTTCTTGCAAGAAAATTTTAGGTAATTGTTTAGCAAATGTAGTCCATTTAAGAGGGTTAGAATCATCTCCCTCTCGGTGAGATTCCTAGATGTAGTTGGTGGATGGTTGGGAAGAAGATCTAGGCCTCTTAGAAACATATCTCCTACTCATGGTGAAATGCAGATGCAACTAAGATGATGAAATGAAGTGAAATAAGGTGTGATCAAAAGAATATACCTAAAATAAGGCAAGATCTACACCAAGAGTCCTTCCAATCCCTTAAGAAACTCCAAATCTGAAAGATGGAGCAGTTGAAAATGGGGAATTTTCAGGTTCAGTGGTTGTGGAAGAGAAATGAGGGGTTTTGGGTTAGATCCTAGGGTTTTAATCTCAAATGATCTAATCTAGACTATAGATCAATGAGTAGAGTGTTGAGATCTACTCATCTAAATGGGTTTGGGTCAAGTATGCCAATAAATCTCGGGTTTCAAACCAATAAGATCCAAAAAGTTCATAAACAGCGAAACAGTTAACACAGAATTAGTCGGCTAGTTTTTCAATGGTGGTCGACTAATTCTGAAGCTGCGATCGACTAATTTTTGATCAGAGATCAATGTTTATTTCCAGTTCAAATTAGTCACCTACAATTCAAAAAGTAGTCAACTGATTTTCAAAATTAGTCGGCTACTACAGTGTTAACAACTACATAAACTTTTAATCAACTCTCTCTTATTCTCACTAAAACTAATGAAAATTTATCCTATCATGCACATACATAATCAAGTACACACATGCATTAATTATCCCTAAATTATGTGAGATACCAAGGGTTTCATTTTGGGTATCCCACTTAGGTTTTCAACCTAGTCTAGTCAACTTGAAAAAAATCCAATTGGGTTTGGATTTTCCATCTTTTACAAACTTGTAAGTAGGTGAATTATGAACCTCTTGCATAAAATTAGTTACATAAGTATTAAATGCATTATGATTTAGAGATTTAGGAACCCAAATTTTAATCATTTTTCCTTTATTGTTGTTAGAAGTTGAGGGGTTTATCTTTCTAACATGTGTTTGATTGTAATGACTTTTAGGGGTCCTATAATTACAAGTGTTAGCATTTAGATCATAACCTAGTCCCATTTTATTGTTTCTAACTAGTTGAGATCATATCAAATCATTTAGTTTCTCTTTTCATGTATTAATTTTTTGGACATTAATGTATAAATCATTATGCTTATTAAGTGAATCTTCTACTTCATTACCTAGTTTATCTATCCTAGTGTTCAATATTTCAGCGGTATTTCGAGGACTTTTATTCTCATGTTTTAAGTGTTGGTTCTCCAACCTAAGCTTTTTATTCTCATTAACTAATTATTGATTGAGACATGTTAATTCTTCGGAGGTCTTTTTTAATTTTCTTAGTTTTGATTTTAGCCTACTATTTTCTTCTTCTAAATATGTTAAATTGCATCTTTTATGAATCTGTTTTAATGCATGGAAATTCATAATCAATTTAGCATCCGCATCACATAACTCATCATAAGCTCCATTAACATCAAACTCAAAACTATCACTATCATAATTATTATTATATTCATCACTACCACTACTATTATCATTATTGATATCACTTCAACTACCGTTATTACTAATATATGAAGACGTACTTACCTTGGATGTTGATGCCATGAAGCACATAAGTGCTCTTTCCTTGAGTTTTTCTTCATCTGATGATGATGACGAGGAATAGGATGAAGACTCCTCTGAGCAATCCTCTCACTCAATACGATCCTATGCCATAAATGCACTCTTCATTTGCATCTTCAACTTTTCTTCTCTTGGGCTTCTTCTTTTCCTCCTTTCTTTCTCCTTTTTGTCATTGTCATTTTCTTTGCTCTTCCTTCTCCTATCTTTGCTATCCATTCTCCCATTGTCTGTGTTTCTTTCTAGGGGACAATCCCTCCATACATGTCTTGGTTTTTTGCAACTAAAACAAATAATATCATTAGTTAATCAAGATCTTCGTTTGGAGAACTTACATCGTAGGAAATTCTTGAATTTTTGTAGTAGAAGGGCCATCTCCTTTAATTCCATCATTTCCTTCATCGAGATTTTCGAGTCCACATATGAGTCATCGATTCTAGCTTTGAACGCTAGGTTCTTCTTCTTGGGTTGGATCTCTTCCTTGTCATCATTCAACTCTATCTCATATACCATGAGATTTCCAATGAGCTCCTCAAGAGTCATGTTGTGCATGCCATTTGCTTCCCTAATTGGAGTAGTCTTTGATTTCCATTCTGGTCTCAAGCATCTAAAAATCTTCATCACCTGTTCATACACAGAAATCTTTTTGCCTAACTGATGTGTCCATATTTTCCATGATTTTATCGCACATTTTCATAGCATTTTGATTGCCCAAAGTTCATGTTTTTATATTCTATTGCGCTTTTCACGATATACTTGATTCTCGCAGTGTTTTGTGGATTTTCAGGAAATTTGGTACGATTCGGATCGAAAATAGATGGTGGACATGGATACCGAAAGCCGAAACTCATGTCTCTGTGTTTGACGACTCAAAGGACCAAAGAAAGAGAGGAGCAAAGAAAGAAAAGAAAGAAGAGAGCAAAGGAAAGAAAGAAGGAGAGGAAGGGAAAGAAGAGGACCAAGAGGACCCATGGAGTTTCCAGGTCGCTCAGTCAAGCATGCCACATGCTCGACTGAGCTGGGCTCCCGTAAAGAAGAAAAAAGGGAAGGCCAAATAGAATCTTCAGGCAGTAGGTCGCTCAGCCGAGCGACCCACCTCGATCGACGGAGCGACCCTCTGTAGAAGACCCTCAATTTGGCCTACAACTCTCTGTCTAATTTGCTCAGTCGAGCGACTTCCCTGCTCGATTGACCAGCCTCTCTTTCTGAAGATCTAAAATAAGGAGCAAACTCTCTGTCTAATTAGCTCGGTCAAAAGGCTTCGCCGCTCGACCGAGCGGGCTCCTTCCACCCAGGCCAAGAGCTGAAGCCCCAACATGGCGCTCGGTCGAGCAACCCACATCGCTCGAGCGAGAGGCCCCTTTGCCAAATCGACACAGCTGGAGACTCAAAGGAGCGCTCGACCGAGTGGCTACCCTGCTCGGCCGAGCGCTTCATCGACAGCCTTTAGTTTAGGGCTTTCTTTATGGGTTTTGTCGCTGATTTTCGGGAAACCCGTGAGTTTTGGGGTTTTGTATATAAGTGAGTAGTTTTTTAGATTAGTGGATGTTTTTCATTTACTGAGTTTTGAGCCGTCATTTTGGGAGAGGAAGATCTTTGGTGTTTTTTTCTTCAATCCAACTTTTGGTGAACAGCTTATACTCATTCCTTCTATTAGATTTCTCTTTTATATTGCATTCTCTGCGTTTTGATATTAGTTTTGATATGATTTGCATGCCTGCGACGAATCTCCCTATTGCTCCCGTTATTATTGCTATTGTGATGCTTGAGTAATGTGGCTCTAGAGTATAGGGATGAACCCCAGGATCCTAGGGATTGGACGTTAGGCTAAGCTTAGTTGGACGAATCTAGGGTTGCTCTATGGTAGTTTGAACAAGGGTTTTGGAGATTAGCTTTAGAATTGGAGGATTGTGAAAGTAGCTCCACATTCTAGGGAAAATCCCCACGAGTCCGATTAGGTATTAGCGGCTGCTTTCTAGGGCTCGTGATCACGAGCATGGCTTGAGCGCTAGGGGGTGATTACTAATCCCCAATCCCTGAGTCGGTGACTACGAGAATAGCCTGATTGCTAGAACTAATCGTAGTGTAGCGTCCCGATTCGTAGATCATGCAAGTGGATGCGGATTGTGATGTGGGAACCAGTGTCAAGCGTAATGCACATATTCCTGTGCAAAGCTGACTACGAAAGCAGAGCTGTGCATTGGGATACGTTAGACGAGTAGGATAACGAAAGTTAAGTACTCGTTCCCATCTCCGGATGTGACACTCCTACTCTCATCTATCTTCAACAAAAGGACCCTTGACCTGACATCCATGACCGAAAGGCCCAGCGGGAATTCTCGAATGCCCTGGACTTTTATTATTTCGTTAAACAAATTTTCTGTGACGATCAAATTTTACGTGACAAGCCCCTAACCACGTATTCTCCCTCATCCAACAAGCTAAACATTAAACAACTGCCTCCCCAGAGTTCGAAAATCTTTATATACTGTAACCACCATGCACTTGCGATGATTCGTGCCCCCAGGTGTGAGTCCAGAGGCCCTAACACTAGCACGGCAAGATCATTGATTATCTCAGAAAATCTAGTATTCATTTGAGTAATTTTCTCATTTTCAAGAATTTTAAAAGATTCAAACTTTGAATTAAGCATGTTAATACGTGATTCCTTTATCTTGTCGGTGACTTCATGTATAACCTCTAGCATGTGCCAAATTTGGTGTGTCGTTTCACATTGTGATACACGATTGAATTCGGTGGCTACTAATGCAGAACGTTAAGCATTCATTGCATTGGCATTGAGATTACCTTTCTTTCTTATCTCTCTTTTCTACAACTCTATGGGTGTTGTAGGATGGTTACAACCCATTCTTTATGATTGTCCAAATGTCCATATTGAGAGATTGCAAGTGGTATATCATTCTTATTAGTTTCGTCAAATAGCGGTGATCGAGTAGTGGAAAATCCTTCCTTCAATTATGATGTTGATGCCATCCTTCAAGTCATATGCTCTGATACCATGTGTTGGATCCTATGGATACCAAATTATACACTAGAGGGGGTGATTAGTGTTTTTAAGAATTATGCACAAATAAACATTATACCCTCAACTTTAGCCAGGTGACTTGTTAGAGTCAACTACACAAGTAATTGCTTGCTATGGGATATAGAGTTAAAATGCAGTGAAAATGGAGCACAATGCAAGCAAATGGTAAGAGTCAAGCACAACACAAACACAAGGATTTTTTTAACACCCTCTCCTTAGGGCTAGTACAGTCCCCAAACTCCAATTGGAATTTTTCACTAACCAATCTCTCTTAACCAAGAGAGCAATGCCTCACAACGAGGGCTTGAGTACACTTGCCCAGCTCCCCTTACTAGGTCTTCCCAACAACTACAATCCCACCTAGCCTATTGCTAGGGACAAACAACACACCTCAACTTCTCCAACAATGTAGAAATTTAAAACAAGATTAGTCAAGTAATCTTACCAATGCACTTACCACAAATCTCTGAAATTGAATGGTAGTCCTCATAAGAATCCTATAGCCAAAAGTGTGGAGCTTTGGTTTGTGGCTAAGGAACAATTTCCTCTTTGATTCTTTGAAAGAATGAAGATTAAAACCTTAAGAATCAAGGGAAAATATTTAAGATTTTCTTCTCTTAGAAATGAAGATTAAAACAAGATAGACATAGAGTCTTTTGAAGCCAAGATTAAATGCTTAAAAGCTCTTCTGAAAACTGGAAACACTTGGCTTTAAATCTGAGAGAAATAGATAGTTTTGGTTGCTTTGAATGCTTGAAAAATCTTAGAATAAATGCTCATTCATTATCCTCATTAATTCTACAACTCCCTCTATTTAGAAGCCTTATAAGCGTCCAAAATAAATCCCAAAATTATCCTTGTAACGGCTACAAAACGGCTAAAGAAACAGAGTTCCGTAAAATCTGGAAGTGTGTCTGGAAGAACAAATTAGTCGGATCATGTACTAAAATTAGTAGAGTACCTATATAACTGCGGTCGACTACTTTTACTACTATGATTGACTACTTTTAATTATAGATCACACACTTCATTGCATGTTCAAATTAGTGGACAACAATTGAAATTAGTTGGCTAATTTTCTGTCATATAGTTTCTGGGCCTTTAAAACTTTGAAAACAATTAAAAATAATTTTAAAACATCTTTAAAACATTTAAGATGTTTAAATGAGTAATTGTGTGTGTGAAGCTCGATACTTAAGGCTTAAAAATCTAAGACTCAAGAAAGAGTAAAATACATCAAATACACATTGTGGTTTCTTAATATTCTTGAGTACTCTCTTCTTCATGCCTTGGTTCTTTCATGGCTCCTTTTCCTTGGTTTAAGCTTCCTCATTAATCTTTAAAGCTTTCATTTTGGTTCTTCTCCATTCTCAAGCTCTTTGACTTTGTTGACCAGTGTTGACTTTTGATATGAAATATCATTTCCTTAACTTAAAATTATTTACACATTTAGAGAGATAGAATAGTAATAATCACTTGTTGATCATCATCAAAACTTCATTAGGGATGTTCATTATCAAACAGTGGGTTCCTCCCCAGCTAGAAGTGAAACATCTCCCCCAAGCTAAAATTAAGTATTGTCATCAATGCAAGAGGAATATGAGATATGTGGGTGAATATGTATAGAGGGGGTTGGTGAAGTCGGTGATGCAATATGATGGCACTAATCACATGGAAAATGATGGAGTGCATCGAAGAGTATCCCCCCAAGCTAACGTGAAGCATCGCCCTAAACAAAATAGGGATGTGAATAATAAGGGCTCATTTATTGCGAGTGGAAAAGTAATTGCATCTATAATTGGGAGGTTGGCACATATATGGTTCTAGGGATCAAAATGATAACATATGAGGAGAACAAGAGGAGAGGGGGTTATTACTAATTTCTAAATACTAATACGCTCCTCTCATTGTCAAGAGGAGACGAGATTATTCAAGCACTATACTAGAAAGCATGTAAAATGTCTACACTACTGGGTTAGGATGCACCTTATCAAAAGGTGGATCGAGGATCTCTAGCGGTTCAGGTAGCCATTCCTCCTGTCGCTTTCATGACTCAGCCAGCTGCTTTACTCCACGAGCGTTATTGGACATCAGCAACAAGTCTCTCAGCATCCCTAGAATGTGTCCACCTGTGACCTACAAGGGACTAGCTGTATCAGTCCAATGAGAAATTTTATACCCCTGATAAAATTTGCCCAGAGGTAATCGTCAAATGGTGAAGGAAGATATAAAGAAAGTTGAAAAACACTCCCTAGAGAAATCTCACTACTCTTGGGGGGTGTGATCAGGTCTTGGATCTTCTCATATATACTGTGGTCAGGTGCTGACACAACCAAGCATGTCCCCAGTGCATAGGTACCTATGTGCTGTAGGAGACACATTGCGTCAAAAATATCTGAATCTAAATGCTGACAAAATAAAATTTGAGACTCAGAAAAAGGAGTGCATCGAGTCCAAGAAATCTACCGGAAGGATGTCATGTTGATCTCAGACTCTAATGGAATGGAGGGCAAATGTTGCGATGACAATGGAGGTGAACAAGGCTCGAGCTCGATGAAATCAAATGTCGTGTCCATGCTCGAACTCACATGATCCCCGTAGGCATGCATGTGCATCATCGCCCTCTTGTTGCTCTTGCATGGCTCAAAGTAGGGGACCGATCAAAAGTGGAAGATGGCTGGACTCTTATATCTCTAAGATTTTGTCTTGTTACACACAATCTTCAAAGAAATCTGAGTAGTATCGGATCAGGTTTTTCCTAAGACTAGAAAATGCATCATCATCTATCTCATCATCTTCCAAAGTGCAGTGTTGGATAATGTCGCTGGCTGGGTGTATGTCATTGGTGTCACCTGCATAAGGGGAGGAATATATATTAGTGTTAAAAAGGTATTGTTCAAATATATTACCTCCTGTAGTGCATGTGGTCGACGATGCATTAGACTCAGGAGTATCCTCAATTGTAGATGTGGATGCTCCTCTGCCATACAATGGAAGGGATGAGGAAGTTTGTAGCAAGCTGAATTGTCTTTCTAATTGCTCTCCCTCCTTCAATGTGGTCCCATAGATCTGACCCCCATGAATTCTGCTCAAGATGCCATTGTAACTAGAAAGTCCGGATCAAATTTTGGGATATCTTCTTTATGTGGGCATCGATCATAAGGACGAGGGAAGGAGCGGTCAGTAAGCCTTGATTTGCAACAGAATTTTCCATCATGTTTTCAAGGCGGGCTTCTTCTTTCGGTGGAGGAATATAAGTTTGGTCTTGTTGAAGGGGTTAGCCTAGGCAAGGGTTGTAGGTATGTGGGCTTGGGTCATATGGATATGTATAAAATTTGCAATATATGGATACATGTCCATATAGAACCCAAATCCTATAGCTCTCTACAACCTGCAGAAGATGGTCATGCACTCCCATCTGTGCACCATGGTATGCCGTGACACCAAAATCATCAGAGTATGTTCCGTCAGGCATCCAATATAGAAGGACTAGAGAAAAACCATGTCCTTAGGGCACGTGGTTCAATCCGGTCCATTCTCACATTCCCATTTGTTAACTGCTCCCATCACTTCTCCCACATCAACCTGTCAAACTCCTCTCTCTCACATCACCATACGTTATACCTATATGCATGCACCCAACCCCACACACAGATCCACATCCAAATCCAGGTGGCCCCCAAATCAACCCATCCCAGCCTTCCATACTGATGCAGACAAATCCAGGCCCTCCTTGTATCAACTTCTTTGTCCCAATCATCATCCACATGTGGGGAAACCTCCTTAATTGTATAATAGATGTGAGTTTCATACTCGAAAAATAAGGGAAACAATGCAAGAGCATTGATTATATTGCTCTTTAGTTGGGATGTTTGCTTAAATAGAATTCAAATAATCGTTTCTTTGAAGTTCTTTTATCTAATATGATGGGGTTTTATGCTATGGCTATCAAGCTATTGGCCACTACCAGCTACTGGATGGCTACTGCCAGCCAGCCACTTGGCCTATCAATCACATGCCATAGGCCAGTCATTCATCAGCCATCGACTAGCCGACATCATTATAGTGATGATATTTTGTCACTAGTGTGGTATGTGTGTTTCCTTATGGGATTTTTGTGTTTCATATATGATCAATTATTCGTAACTCTCTACAAACCTTTTCCACTTACATTCACAACATCTTGTTTCACGCTCTTCCCTCTCAATCAAATCAATCACAACACCTTGTGATTGTTTGCGTGTAGCTCATATACATCAGGTTGTTTTCCTTTGATTATAAGGAAAAGCCATCATCCGTATAAAACTCTAAAAGCTCAATTCTTACTTTGGCAGTGACTCGATCATATTCTACGATCATGTCATATGTACAACTGTGATGTTAGCTACATATGAAAGCCACTCATTTCAAAATCGTCAATATCTAGTTGGTATGAGACTGGACTATCCTTCAAACCAATTCTGGTACTATCAGTGACATCTAATGTATAGTCTAATCTCTTCATTATAACTATGTCACTAAGGCATCAAGCATATGGAAATATGTCAAACCCTAATAACGCAATAATGTCATGAGTCTTCTATATGCGACACCATAATAAAAGGATGGATCAAACTTATTACACTAATAAGTTTATACGCTCCGCCCTAACCAAGGATTTATTACGAATTCATACCTTACTACATGTGACACTAATCTTCCATTCCAGAGGGGACGAATCTCGTCTTAATTGCCATCTCCCTTTGTATGATTTGCACTATATCTAATGACTAGATATAGCAATGGTCACATTCGCTATCGATCAGTTAAATGCAAAGCATAGCACGTCCACATATAAGGTTCTTTAGCATGTCTTAGGTCAAGGGACTAATCTGCACCAACTACTACTTAAGAGCTTCTTGTAATAGTTATAGTATAATTTGTAGGAAGATATGTGCCCATAAGGCAATTTATCTTGATTATACGTCTTGTTCATACCGTATATGGTACGTATTATTCTAAGTATAAAGTATTTGTATTAATATACTTAGATAATATCCATAGACTTATAGTTAGGTCCTTACATATCTAGATGAGATCTCGATTATGAGTAAGTAAGAGACCGAACAGAAACGTAAGTCTAAAACGGTTCGTGATCATAGATGTGTCGAGAACTGGATATCGACACATCGGATAGATCACTGTGTCTTCGTCTTACCTTCGGGTAATGATGATCTCATAGTCATTCGACTTGCTGAAGTCGGAGACGAGACACAGGTGCTCATTGGAGAATGATTTCACTGAACGACCAAGTTAGAGTTATTAAATGGTTAAACTTTAATGATCTGTCTTTAATAACTCTAGGGTGATGATAGGTTAGTTGATCCTTAAGACCTGAAGTCAACTGTATAAACCTGTGAACGGACGGTGTAGCTTAGACCCATGATCTAGCTTCGAGGACCAGTCCTGATGAAAGATCTTAGGTTGGGTTGCACCAGAAGCTCTCTAGGTGAGTAAGTGACTAAGATGGGATTCGTCACTTCCATTAAAGGGAAGTTAGTGTTATAGGCTCAGTACGGTCTTTATGTTAATCCTCGGCCGGGGTACGTTGCAAGTTGTACAACGTATATACAATAAAGACCGCCGTATACTGACCAATGTTGTCTAATAGGGTTGACAGAAAACCATACCCTAGGCCAACATCAAACACAGTCTTGACGAAGGGATTTTAGCTAACGGAATTCATCTCTGACACAGCCAATGCAAACCCTATGACACTTTTGTCAAAGGGTCGATCACGTTATGATGACTCTGAAACAGGGACGACAGCTACTGCTCGTAGTGACCGTCGTCTAGGGGTTTCGAGCCCCAACCTGTAGTAAGGTCAGGCTGTAGGGTCTCACACCGATTAGTATTCGTGTCTTAGTAATAGGAATATAGAATAGAGAGAAATGTCATTTGATGATATTCACAAGTTAAGTTGTGAAAGTTAGTCGCATTAGCAATAGGGACATAACGTTGCATTAGATGCTAACTGAACGTGTTGTAAATTAGTTACGACGAATTTAGTAGGAACAAACTTGTTGGAAAGGGTTGCCTGGATGACGGGATCGTCCCGGTCTAAACACAGGTTCAAACAGCGTCCAAATCGGAGCTCAAACGAGCCCAGAAACGCAGAAAGAGTCCAAGGGGAAGTGGGTTAGACCCACTGGGCCAAAAGGCCCATGTGCAAAGGCAAACGGGCGTGACCCGCAGCAGCAGCGGGCATGGCCCGCTGTGTGCAGCGGGCGGGCACCCGCTGTACAGCGGGCGTGGCCCGCTGCACAGCGGGCCAGCGCCCGCTGCACGCAGCGGGCGCGGCCCGCTGCACGCAGCGGGCCAGCGCCCGCTGCAAGCGGGCGCTGGCCCGCTGCTGCAGCGGGCGCGGCCCGCTGCTGCAGCGGGCGCGGCCCGCTGCTGCAGCGGGCGGGCGGCCCGCCCTTGCCCCCCTTGGGCGGGCGCGCCCGCTAAGTCTAGCGGGCGCGCCCGCAACTTAAGTCAAATTAGGTTTTTTGAAAACCCAAATGACGGCTACGAATTTTGTGAAAATTGCTAAACTTTGAGCAATTGTTTGAGGGGTCAAACGAAGTCGAAATTCGTCACCGTCAGTTCCTACGCGTTCACCATTCCAAGCTTTTCTGATTGATAGCTTGTTTGGTGTCTGAAGTTTAGTATGTGAGGAGAATTAATTCGTTAAAGTTTGACTTTGAGAAAGGCTAACTTTAAAGTTGAAATTAAGCCAAATGGCTTAATTGAATTTTCTCTTCATGGGAATTGTCCCACATTGCCCGCAACGAGAAGTTGAGTGCTCACTCCCTATATAAATAGGGGTGCACTCTCCTCGTTGAAAAACACACCAGTCAACGATCGGGTAGCTCCAAATTATTGAGCAAGCTCGGTCCGCGACTAAATCTCTCTCTCTACTTTCCTATTCTCCGGAGTAGTCCTAGCACGACTACGAAGGGGGTTTGGATCTGATCCGGACGTCTAAGACGCGGGTTTCTTCTCAAGTGAAACTTTCTACCGCGTGTGATCGGCTCGGAGGCGAAAGCGGCTCGGGCGGATCGGTGCGAGGGTGCGAGGCGGCTCAGGGAGATCGGGTCAACGCGGCTCGGCTACGAGGAGCTTCTCAAGACGGTGCGGTACATCTTGCCTGCTCCAGGGCCAAGATTCCGGGTATGTGGTTAAGCGTTTTTTAGCGTAATTTTTAATTAGTCGCTTAGTGTAGATCCTTCTTGGAGTGGTCAGACCCACTCCAAGTCGGCATAGATCGGGCTGGGTTCTGGCTCCCCAGAGCCTAGTTAAATTGGTTAGCTAGTGTAGAAATTAAGATTTCTGTTTTTCCGCTGCGCCTATGTGCCTCCGTGGTCCGTCCGACTTAGGACGGATACGGATCCGAGCTCTGGGGGTCCGCCAAAACCCCAACAGTGGTATCAGAGCCACGGTTATGCTATAGATCTACTATATCGACTTTTTTAAATCGTTAAAAATGCTTAGCTTTCATGTACAAACTTTTTTGCTTAATGTTAAAAAGTTTTAAAAATTGTTTCATGTTTTAAAAAATTATTTTTATGCGATAAATCTAAAGGCAGTCTCTTTTATTTTAAATACTTTATTAAATTTTTATGAGACATTAAAAATTTTAAAAGAGTATTTAATGTTTATGTAATCTTTAGAAAAATTTTATTTTTGAAATTTAAGAATTTTTCTTTAGTTACATAAAGTTAGAAATCTTTAAACTTTACTTGAATGCTTCTAAAAAGGATTTCTAAAAGATTTTAAAAGAGTTTTAGAATTGTTTAAATATGTTAATAATAGAAATAATTTTATTTCATGAGATGTAATATAAAATTAATTTCTTTTACTACATAGATGTTTCTAAAATTTTTTATGTGATATTTTAATTTTAGAAATGAGGTTAAAATTTTTTAAGGCCTAAGTTTAAAAATTATTAGATAATTTTGTACGACTTAGTTTTATGCGATAAAATTTTTATGAAGGCTTTAAAATTTTAATCTTTAATTTTAAGTGTTAAAATTTAGATTTGCATGTTTGTATTATATAGATAATTTTTAAAAAACTTGCAAATGCCTTTCATATGTCACTAAAAATGAAACTTTCTTTTATGCGGATAAAGTTAGTTGCTTCATTTCATGTTGTATATTGTATACACAAACCTTGTTAGGTTAGCCATTAAAACATGATAGTGACATGCTACGATCAATAAAACAAAACAACATTTGAACCTAATACCTGATTAGGGTAGTCCCCTTGTTTGTAAATCATTTCATTAAATGTTTAGATAATGATTTTCATAAGAGACAAAAATGTTGAATTGTTTCATTAAAATCCTAATAAGATTGGGGTAGTAAGTTGAACGTAGAACCTTATAGTTGATAAGGACTTAATAAAAGATGTTCAACAAATCTGAAAAATTTTGAATTTTAGGATCCACTAGTTGATAAGGATTAACTAGTTGTTTTTATTAAAAGCCATTTAGTTGTTTGGAAAACATAAGATTGATGACAACTCCTTCAATGGATCATGATGTCGGTCAATGTGCTTGGCTAAAGTTTTTGGACCAACCTAGCTAGACTGGGTAACAAGTGGTCCTGGCTTAGTCAATTCCCTGGCCGCGTCCGCTGGACCGCAAGGAGTCGATTCATGACTATGTAAGTCCATCGACTATACCTAAGTCAATACGATAATAATCTTGTTCAAGATAAATCGTAGCCCTCCTTGTTTTAGGAGTTGGCAACTGTAAGAAACATGTTCCGGTTGTTGAGCTACACTCAAGCCGTGACATGTCAATCTTATAGAAACCGATTTCTTGATTGACATCTTGACCTGACTGAAACCGTTGTCTCATCCCTCGAGCTTCGGCGTAAGTCTAACCAAGAATGTAGTCTAAGACCTGACCCAAACCGGCGCGTCGTGCATACACCGAGCAAAGGGGCAAGTCAGGCTAGACACGAAAACAAGGGTCCGACTAGGCTAGCCATTGTGATCCGGTTGAGCACACTCATGATCACAAATGACTGGGGGTAAAAATCGATAGGGAATCATAGAAAATATGATTGACGACGAGTTCGTCTACCGACTGCAGAGTCGGACAACTTGTTGAGATACACTCAAGGTTGTCAGACTCAGGGTAGTCGGATCCCTCTCTCACAAATATTA
This sequence comes from Scilla litardierei, assembly GCA_030789695.1. Taxonomy (NCBI): domain Eukaryota; kingdom Viridiplantae; phylum Streptophyta; class Magnoliopsida; order Asparagales; family Asparagaceae; genus Scilla; species Scilla litardierei. Next base: position 119,222,778 of record CM061134.1, read on the forward strand.
TTTTATAATAAATTGTTTATTATTATGGCTTTAAATAAATTTAGTGGGAGAATATAGTTTTATTAAAACCATTAAAACTATACTACGAACATTTACTAACTATAGTATCTATAAAATACAGAATGGATTCGGGACTTAGATACATGGTTGAAAAGAACGTGCTGGATGGAACCAACTACAAAGACTGGCTTAGGAACATCAAGTTGGTCCTTTCCCTAGCCGGAATAGGATACGTACTGTTCGAGGACGCTCCAGATAAGCCGGATGAAGATTCGACCCACGAGGAAAAGGAAGCCTACAAATTGTACCAGAGGGATGCAGAGAAGGCCAGGTGCCTTACTCTGGCTTCGATGACCAACGAGTTGCAGAGGAAGCATGAACATATGGATGTTCAAAGCATGCTCCTCAACGCACAAGAGTTGTATGGCAAGCGATCAAGAGCTGCCAAGTTCGAGGCCACTAGCAACCTCTGGGGCACCAAGATGGGGACGGAACCCGTACAAGATCATGTTATCAAGATGATCGGGTACGTGGAGGACGCCGCCCAGTTAGGATTTGTCCTGGACAATGAGATGTCCACGGACATTATCCTAAAGTCTTTGACTCCCGATTTTAAGCCTTTTATAACTGGCTTTATAATGAACAGCCTTGAGACGGATCTTCCGGGTCTCCTCAATATGCTCCGGCAGTTTGAGGAGATTCATAAGAAGCCGGCTGCACTGGTTGTTGGCTCTGCTACTTCCGACCAGCCGAAAGGCAAAGGAAAGAAGAGGCAGGTCCCACAACCTGCGAAGGCTAAGAATGGGAAGAAGAAGAACAAAGGGGCCCCGTCGAAATCTGAGTGCTTCCATTGCCACAAGATTGGCCACTGGAAGAGGAACTGCAAGATCTATCTTGCAGATAAGAAGAAGGGGCATACTGATGCCTCCACCTCAGGTACAAATTAAAATTCAATTAAATGCAATTATTTCCATTCATGAAGTATGAGATACTTATAGACATCTGTGTACTGTATACAGGTGGCTGATAAGAACTGGAGATTGGAGAAGTACGGAGATCGGTCGGCAATTAAAGCAACAGTTGCTGCTGGGACCGCTCAAAGACTTCTGGAGACGCTGATCGCGATGGAGATGATATTTTTCTTATTTGAATAAAATGTATCATCTTTAAGGATCGAAAACAATGAATGAGTGCTTTGCACTCAAGGTTTATTTTTGATAAACAAATTAAGGTTCCTTTTATGAACCCGTTGTTTTGGAATGGATGTCTCATTTGTTGCAATTGAGATTGAATTGGCTCAAATTCTGTGGATGTGGCTTTTCTGTGATGGTTGCGTATATTTTTGAATAATGGTGTATTGCTTCGATAATATTGATTTTGAAGCTGACTAAATGTCTGAAGTCAATCAGTAGTCAAGTATAAGTTCCAGGGGGCGTATAAATTGTGTGCAATCACAGTAAATACGCACATCAAGTTTAACTCGTGATTATCTGCATTTAGTTGTTAAAAGAGTTAATACTAAATGTGGTAAAAGGAATTAGTACAGTGTAGAACGTTTTGATTGAACGAGTCAATGTCAAGATTCCTTAAAACGATCTTGACTTGACTCATTCGTCAAACCGAATCTGACACTTGTACATTCCATCTAAGGCACTTACCAAAAGGTTATTTTTGCACATAAATCTAAATATGATTTAGTTATTATGTTGAAGTAATTTAACCAGGTAATTCTCAAAGTCAGTGGGAGCAAGTAAGTATACTTAGTTCCGGTTTTTCCGGACTAAGTAAAAAGGATTTTTCACTTTAATGAATCTTCTATATAAATCATTAAGTCAAAATTGTTTTGATTTAATCGCATATATATAGAGACTTAGGGTGTCAAATATGTACTTGACATATTGACACAGTAAAGTGGAGTGAGCTAGAACTGACTTACGGAAATGTTAGACCCCACATCTAAATAGTATAAGCTAACTGTTAGCTATACAAAGTTAGGAAAATTGATCCAGATCATTTTTTCAAAGGATCAACCCTGTGTGATCAAGAGATGTAATTTCAATCCATTAAAATTCGTTGTAGATACTTATTAGTAGAACCACTCTTAGGTTTGCCATATCAAATGTCAAAGTGACTGATATGCTATAACGGCATGAGATACCGAGATAAATAGCCTAAGTGCAAGTGGGAGATGTAGGAAGATATGTGCCCATAAGGCAATTTATCTTGATTATACGTCTTGTTCATACCGTATATGGTACGTATTATTCTAAGTATAAAGTATTTGTATTAATATACTTAGATAATATCCATAGACTTATAGTTAGGTCCTTACATATCTAGATGAGATCTCGATTATGAGTAAGTAAGAGACCGAACAGAAACGTAAGTCTAAAACGGTTCGTGATCATAGATGTGTCGAGAACTGGATATCGACACATCGGATAGATCACTGTGTCTTCGTCTTACCTTCGGGTAATGATGATCTCATAGTCATTCGACTTGCTGAAGTCGGAGACGAGACACAGGTGCTCATTGGAGAATGATTTCACTGAACGACCAAGTTAGAGTTATTAAATGGTTAAACTTTAATGATCTGTCTTTAATAACTCTAGGGTGATGATAGGTTAGTTGATCCTTAAGACCTGAAGTCAACTGTATAAACCTGTGAACGGACGGTGTAGCTTAGACCCATGATCTAGCTTCGAGGACCAGTCCTGATGAAAGATCTTAGGTTGGGTTGCACCAGAAGCTCTCTAGGTGAGTAAGTGACTGAGATGGGATTCGTCACTTCCATTAAAGGGAAGTTAGTGTTATAGGCTCAGTACGGTCTTTATGTTAATCCTCGGCCGGGGTACGTTGCAAGTTGTACAACGTGTATACAATAAAGACCGCCGTATACTGACCAATGTTGTCTAATAGGGTTGACAGAAAACCATACCCTAGGCCAACATCAAACACAGTCTTGACGAAGGGATTTTAGCTAACGGAATTCATCTCTGACACAGCCAATGCAAACCCTATGACACTTTTGTCAAAGGGTCGATCACGTTATGATGACTCTGAAACAGGGACGACAGCTACTGCTCGTAGTGACCGTCGTCTAGGGGTTTCGAGCCCCAACCTGTAGTAAGGTCAGGCTGTAGGGTCTCACACCGAGTAGTATTCGTGTCTTAGTAATAGGAATATAGAATAGAGAGAAATGTCATTTGATGATATTCACAAGTTAAGTTGTGAAAGTTAGTCGCATTAGCAATAGGGACATAACGTTGCATTAGATGCTAACTGAACGTGTTGTAAATTAGTTACGACGAATTTAGTAGGAACAAACTTGTTGGAAAGGGTTACCTGGATGACGGGATCGTCCCGGTCTAAACACAGGTTCAAACCGCGTCCAAATCGGAGCTCAAACGAGCCCAGAAACGCAGAAAGAGTCCAAGGGGAAGTGGGTTAGACCCACTGGGCCAAAAGGCCCATGTGCAAAGGCAAACAGGCGTGACCCGCAGCAGCAGCGGGCATGGCCCGCTGTGTGCAGCGGGCGGGCGCCCGCTGCACAGCGGGCGCGGCCCGCTGCCCAGCGGGCCAGCGCCCGCTGCACGCAGCGGGCAGCGCCCGCTGCAGCGGGCGCAGCGCTGCTACAGCGGGCCAGCGCCCGCTGGCCCGCTGCTGCAGCGGGCCAGCGCCCGCTGCTTGCAGCGGGCCAGCGCCCGCTGCTTGCAGCGGGCGCCCGCCCGCTGCAGCAGCGGGCGGGCGGCCCGCCCTTGCCCCCCTTGGGCGGGCGCGCCCGCTAAGTCTAGCGGGCGCGCCCGTAACTTAAGTCAAATTAGGTTTTTTGAAAACCCAAATGACGGCTACGAATTTTGTGAAAATTGCTAAACTTTGAGCAATTGTTTGAGGGGTCAAACGAAGTCGAAATTCGTCACCGTCAGTTCCTACGCGTTCACCATTCCAAGCTTTTCTGATTGATAGCTTGTTTGGTGTCTGAAGTTTAGTATGTGAGGAGAATTAATTCGTTAAAGTTTGACTTTGAGAAAGGCTAACTTTAAAGTTGAAATTAAGCCAAATGGCTTAATTGAATTTTCTCTTCATGGGAATTGTCCCACATTGCCCGCAACGAGAAGTTGAGTGCTCACTCCCTATATAAATAGGGGTGCACTCTCCTCGTTGAAATACACACCAGTCAACGATCGGGTAGCTCCAAATTATTGAGCAAGATTGGTCCGCGACTAAATCTCTCTCTCTACTTTCCTATTCTCCGTAGTAGTCCTAGCACGACTACGAAGGGGGTTTGGATCTGATCCGGACGTCTAAGACGCGGGTTTCTTCTCAAGTGAAACTTTCTACCGCGTGTGATCGGCTCGGAGGTGAAAGCGGCTCGGGCGGATCGGTGCGAGGGTGCGAGGCGGCTCAGGGAGATCGGGTCAACGCGGCTCGGCTACGAGGAGCTTCTCAAGACGGTGCGGTACATCTTGCCTGCTCCAGGGCCAAGATTCCGGGTATGTGGTTAAGCGTTTTTTAGCGTAATTTTTAATTAGTCGCTTAGTGTAGATCCTTCTTGGAGTGGTCAGACCCACTCCAAGTCGGCATAGATCGGGCTGGGTTTTGGTTCCCCAGAGCCTAGTTAAATTGGTTAGCTAGTGTAGAAATTAAGATTTCTGTTTTTCCGATGCGCCTATGTGCCTCCGTGGTCCGTCCGACTTAGGACGGATACGGATCCGAGCTCTGGGGGTCCGCCAAAACCCCAACATAATTATCATATAGAAGCTTCTCGGTAAATCATTCTATAAACTTGTTCTCTAACAAGCATATGCGCACTGTCTCATGATGTCTCCACATCGAATGGCTATGAGACTAGTCGCTACCATCTCTAATGAAAAGAACAGTACACAATATTCTCTAGAATATCAATGTCTAGTCTTGATATTTTTACGATCATGAACATTTTTTATTTGTGCTTAAGAAAATAATTAGGTCTCATTATGATGATCTTATCATGATACCAATGTCCTCACATAACATAAGGACTTTATCTATGCAATCACATAATAATATGCATATATATCATTCGTATCAAGAAATCACACTGATAAAGGTTTACTAAATAGCTTATTATTATTTCGAACGAGATGTATCGATTATAATAATTGACATAAGGGCATATATATCCCAACAAAAGAACCTAATTACCTATCGTATGGCAACACTTTGGTTTTTACCGATCAATGACATCACTGTTATTGCTAGGTACTTGATAAATATAGTCTAAAGCGTGCAAAGGGAGGTGATGATCAAGATAGAATTTGTCTCTTCTAGTTTGGGAGATTAGCAAAGGAAACTGGTAAGGATTTATAATAAATTCTTGGTTAAAATTAAAATGGACAAACTTATTAGAGTAGTAAGCTTGATCCATGATACTCAAATAACGATACTAAAATGTTTGTAGGGTTTGATAGATTTTCATACCATGGACATCTTAGCGAGAGGAGGAGGCTGGGGAGTGGGGGTGGGGCGGCTAACAATGGAAGGGGCTATGGAGGGGGCGGTCGAAGCGGTTAGAGAGGAGGGCTGGGGAGGAGGGACGATGGGAGAGCGGGTGGGTGGGTGGTGTAAGAGGGGAGGGGCTAGGGAGGTGGTGGACGATGGGAGCCGTGAGGGGGACGGTGGATATGGGACGGGGCTGCAGAGGGGGCGATTGAGGAGGCGGATGAGAGAGGGGTGGTCGCAAAAACTTGCCTCGTCTCAAATGATGTGAGAACTACTCCCAAGCGCAGGAGATCGTGCAAGTAATATCCTGGTGAGTCCAGGTATCGAATCCACGGGACAACTGACCTGCAAAACTACGATCGTCAATCTGAAAAGAGTAATAATACGATGTTAACCAACCACCTATCGAACACAATGATATAGGATCAAGAATATAGAATAAGAAATGAAAATCCTACGATATTTACGGTGACTTTGGTAGGGGTACAAGTATGGGGAGTTTGTGTTGGGTTTGATTTCGTTAGGGTGTGTGCAACCAATGATTATCAATACCTTTTCTATAACTCAACGTTTCGCCCGGTCAGGGCACGAGAACGTCGGAAAGTATGGCGATCAAGCATATAGAAACGTGCCAAAGAATTATAAAATTAAAATAGGGCAAAAAGATATAGAAATCAATAATCACGACACCCTAGCTACGTCAACACCGACACATATAAAGTGGATGTGCTACGATTGTGAGTTCATTAGGAGTTAATAATCGATGAAATATCATGTCTTTTATATAACTCAACGCTTCACCCGGTCAAGGCGTGAAGACGTCGGAAGATGAATCGATAAAAACTAGTCAAAATAGCCGTATACGTATCACTAGCAACATTGATTTCATTAAACGATAAACGCAACAATAAGTTCAGATTAGTGAACATGAGTTGGCTAGCCTTGTCAGGGCCTAGCCATATGGGATGTAAACAATATCGACAAAAAGCAAATACCCAACAAATACGTTGTAGAAATCAATGTTACGAGCAATTTTGACATGATAATAGGGCTAAAGACATGAAATTTATCAATTAAATACTCCTAATAACTTCACAACCATAGCACAAAGAGCTTAGCCACGCATGGTGCAAAAACAATCAGATTTCATGGCCAAATACATCGTTTTAATAGCCAAAATACAAAGAAATACACCAAATACGGGGTATAAGTTCAAGAAATTGTCACCAAATCTCCACTTTAGAGCCCAAAACTCCTCTAGAACAGGAAGAACAGCCTCTGTAATTTTTGAGAATTTTTCCTTGGGGGAATATGGCTCCTAGAGCCCCCAATTACGCCAGAATACGCCCCAAAACCCTAGAAATACGCTTATATAATAGCATTGTGGGTTTGGGGGTATAACGGGTCGAAACCCGCTTCGTTATCTCCGTATTCGAATCGGGATGAACCCTGACCGTCCGATCGAACGATCGACGATCGTGATCGTGCCACGTCGCCAAGCGGAGGTGGCTGCGCTTGCAAATTTGCGGGGTGATTATTGGCTGTTGGATCGCGATCCAACGGCCGATCTCACGCCGCTGCGATTCGCTTTCAATTTCGAATGCGGATTCGTTTAAGGCCGTTCGATTAAAGTTTAGCGGCTCAGATAGAGCCACGTTGCCCGCGGAGCTGTCGCTCGCTTGCGTTGGTTTTCGTTCGCTCCTGGCCGTAGGATACTGATCTAACGGCTGCGAGATGGCCGCGTCGCCGATTCGCTGAGGGCCGTTCGATTGAGCGGGAGTCGCTGAGATCGCGCCGCGTGGCGCGCCAAAATTCGTGCGGCGACCGTATTTACGTATTTTCAGCGTATTTCTTTAATTAAATGGTATTCTGCATTCAAAAATTCATAGTAATTAGCACATATCTCAGAAAAATACAAATAAATAGTCGTTGGAATCATGAGATCAAGACGGTGCTAGGAAAAATATAAAAAGGCAGAAATACTCAATAAAATTCGTGGTTTGTGCACAAATAGAGTAATTTCTCTAATAAATGATGATGAGAAAAATACGAATGCATTAGAGAACAATTAAGCATCATGTAGGCACAAAATAGGGCTAATTAGGGGGTTAAATACGCAATATTCACTTCGAATCACACCCCCCAACTAGCGTTTTGATAGTCCCTTGCAAAAAGAGCGATAAATACGGATGATCAATAAAAAATAATTCTATCAATCGCTTATGGCGTGGCTCAATAATACACTTTCCAACATGATCTTCACCATCAATATACACATCCATGAACAAAATCAATCACATGATATTTTCTCTAATTTAGTATGAATAAACAACATACAAGCATCGTTTTGCACAAGCGAAAGTATAACACGTCGTGTTTCTCTAGTTTTCTTGTTTCCAAGGAATTGGCCTATCAAAATAATCATTCAAGACATGGGTATTGAAGTTGCTTAGTATTTTCATCATTTCTTTTCTTTTATTCGTTCCGCGTAACGCGCATCAAGCAACATTCGCAGAAAAATGTATAACTTGGATCGCTCCATCAAATGAGTGAGTTTCCTGTCAATGGCTCCCAAATCAGACGATAATAGGGCATTAGGCCAAAAAGGACCCCTCGGACTGTACTTCTCGAGCCAACCAAGTTATTTATTAGTGACATACTTATTCATTTATTTTTCTTCATTTTTTTTCTTTTCATAAGCAACTCAATACCCATTTTTTTTCTTAAGCAAAGCATTAATAACCAAGGCCAAATTCCTCTTCAACTTGAAGACTTTTCAAAAAAATCGCGTATACTCAAGCTTTTTCATCACATTAGCATGCATGAAATAAATTCAAACTATTTCGAGATATTAATCATGGCAATTGAAAATTTTTCATGAATAGCATATTAACGGTAATTCATGGAGAAAAAAAATTAATTCAAGCCATAAAAAAATTTTAGAACTCCGTTAATGCATAATCATCCGCATTTGAGGTATATGAAGGAGTTTAAAAATGTGAGATTGGTGGTTCATTCTTTCCTTATGCCATGCTTTTGAAAAAAATCCTAAGGTCTCATACACACCCCCCAACTAAAGATGGACATTGTCCTCAATGTCGAAGAGGGTACGAGTTTATTCAAGCAAGCATCCTAGAAAGCAAATAAAATTCTACGCTACTGGAAGGAACACACCGTGTTCAAATGGCGGATCCTGAATCTTTAATGGTGGAGGAAGTTGTTCAATTTGTTCCTTGCGCTCCTCGGCGAGTATACTTCCTCCAAAGGCTAAATTGGACTCCAGCAACGTAACTCCCAGCATCTCTATAATCTGGTCACCTGTATCCTGCAAGAGATGAGTCACGTCAATCCAATTTATTTTAAAATTCTTCGCCATAAACACATTCCAAATATAGTCATCAAAATAGGTGAAGTAAAATAGAGCATGGTGATGACAACTCCCTGAAAAATGTGCACTACGCTCGGTATGATGCTCAGTCAATGTGGAGAGGGGTAAATGATTTTGGGAGAAAACTGGGGAAGGGAATGGTTCGGGCTCAATAGTGACGATCTTTGAACTCATGTCCCTAGTCGTCTCCTCCTCCTGTTCATCCAAAATTGCTCGCTCATCCTCTACTTTGCACACATTTCCTGCCATGTCAATGTTTTCATTCATGACTTCATCGTGACATGGCTCGCTCGATATACCTGCAATAGAAGATAAACTCACATTAGGTGCTGGAAATTGAATTTCAAAAGATTCATTTTCTTCTAAGCAAGTGGCAATCAGCTTAAGATTTTCAATAGATTGCTGGATCTGCCGACTCCGAGCGAGGAATTTCTCTTGGAATTGGTGGGACGTGGCCTCCTGTGTCTGAGTAAGTAGTTGAACTTCCTCTTTCAAGTGTTGCAAAGGTACGTCTACACTTTGCTCTCCTTGATCAAGGCTCGAACGCTCTGTTGAATCGCACTCTGAAGTCTCTTTCATGATTTCTTCGTTCTCTTGTAAAGACTCCATGTACTTCCACACCTCTGTCGGCGTCATGACTCCCAAGAATTCCTGCAGCTGTGGTCGTAGTCCACCTAGGAATGCCTCCATGAGCTCTTTCTATGTGAAACCATGCTGCGGATAGCTCGATATTATGTCTGTGAACCTCCTCCAGGCCTGAAAGAAAGTTTCACATTCATTCTGATTAAAACCAACGATCTTGAGCTTCTCCATCCTATGTGTGTGTGCCTTATAATATTATGCATCATACAAATTGTTCGTGCAATAGAATTTCATGTATTCCATATACTCCATTTTTTTAAAAAAAGAAAACAAAAAAATAAAATAAAATAAAATAAAATAAAAAAATTCCTAGACTATAAGATGGAAGGATCTCACCGAATGTTCCTCCAAACGAACTGAAATCGTAGCTTACAAGTACTGTTATCCCCGGCAACGGCGCCAAAAACTTGCCTCGTCTCAAATGATGTGAGAACTACTCCCAAGCGCAGGAGATCATGCAAGTAATATCCTGGTGAGTCCAGGTATAGAATCCGCGGGACAACTGACCTGCAAAACTACGATCGTCAATCTGAAAAGAGTAATAATACGATGTTAACCAACCACCTATCGAACACAAAGATATATGATCAAGAGTATAGAATAAGAAATGAAAATCCTACGATATTTACGGTGACTTTGGTAGGGGTACAAGTATGGGGAGTTTGTGTTGGGTTTGATTTCGTTAGGGTGTGTGCAACCAATGATTATCAATACCTTTTCTATAACTCAACGTTTCGTCCGGTCAGGGCACGAGAACGTCGGAAAGTATGGCGATCAAGCATATAGAAACGTGCCAAAGAATTATAAAATTAAAATAGGGCGAAAAGATATAGAAATCAATAATCACGACACCCTAGCTACGTCAACACCGACACATATAAAGTGGATGTACTACGATTGTGAGTTCATTAGGAGTTAATAATCACTGAAATATCATGTCTTTTATATAACTCAACGCTTCACCCGGTCAAGGCGTGAAGACGTCGGAATATGAATCGATAAAAGCTAGTCAAAATAGCCGTATACGTATCACTAGCAACATTGATTTCATTAAACGATAAACGCAACAATAAGTTCAGATTAGTGAACATGAGTTGGCTAGCCTTGTCAGGGCCTAGCCATATGGGATGTAAACAATATTGACAATAATCAAATACCCAACAAATACGTTGTAGAAATCAATGTTACGAGCAATTTTGACATGATAATAGGGCTAAAGACATGAAATTTATCAATTAAATACTCCTAATTACTTCACAACCATAGCACAAAGAGCTTAGCCACGCATGGTGCAAAAACAATCAGATTTCATGGCCAAATACATCGTTTTAATAGCCAAAATACAAAGAAATACACCAAATACGGGGTATAAGTTCAAGAAAGTGTCACCAAATCTCCACTTTAGAGCCCAAAACTCCTCTAGAACAGGAAGAACAGCCTCTATAATTTTTGAGAATTTTTCCTTGGGGGAATACGGCTCCTAGAGCCCCCAATTACGCCAGAATACGCCCCAAAACCCTAGAAATACGCTTATATAATAACATTGCGGGTTTGGGGGCATAACGGGTCGAAACCTGCTTCGTTATCTCCGTATTCGAATAGGGATGAACCCTGACCGTCCGATCGAACGATCGACGATCGTGATCATGCCACGTCGCCAAGCGGAGGCGGCTGCGCTTGCAAATTTGCGGGGTGATTATTGGCCGTTGGATCGCGATCCAACGGCCGATCTCACGCCGTTGCGATTCGCTTTCAATTTCGAATGCGGATTCGTTTAAGACCGTTCAATTAAAGTTTAGTGGCTCAGATAGAGCCACGTTGCCCGCGGAGCTGTCGCTCGCTTGCGTTGGTTTTCGTTCGCTCCTGGCCGTAGGATACTGATCTAACGGCTGCGAGATGGCCGCGTCGCCGATTCGCTGAGGGCCGTTCGATTGAGCGGGAGTCGCTGAGATCGCGCCGCGTGGCGCGCCAAAATTCGTGCGGCGACCGTATTTACGTATTTTCAGCGTATTTCTTTAATTAAATGGTATTCTGCATTCAAAAATTCATAGTAATTAGCACATATCTCAGAAAAATACAAATACATAGTCGTTGGAATCGTGAGATCAAGACGGTGCTAGGAAAAATATAAAAAGGCAGAAATACTCAATAAAATTCGTGGTTTGTGCACAAATAGAGTAATTTCTCTAATAAATGATGATGAGAAAAATACGAATGCATTAGAGAACAATTAAGCATCATGTAGGCACAAAATAGGGCTAATTAGGGGGTTAAATACGCAATATTCACTTCGAATCAGTCGTGCACAAAGGAGGTATGGCAGCGATCGTGCCTGTGATGTGGAAGAAAAACTATTCAATGGCAATCCTGAGAAAAAACCTTCGGCCATATCCTATACCTTGGACATCTCTTCACTAGAGGGAAAAGAGGTATGTGCACCCCGATGAATTTTGTGGGTACTATGGGATTTCTTTAAAAGGTATAACTGATATTTAAAAAATTAAGTGGTCTATTTACTAGGTCTCTTTGCATAGTAACTGCCTAGGGAAATAATAAGCGCCTTACAAGACGATAGCCTTGTCGCCATCACCAATCCTACTCCACATTTTTAATGGTTTTGGTTTGTGCCCTTCCCGAATGGCCTTTGGTCCATTTAGATCTTAATTGGCCGTGGACCAAAGCCACCTCGGGGGGAACATAATTCTCTAATATGGGCCGAAGCCCGCCAACGATCAACGCCCATGTACGATTCTAAACGGGTCTCAATTGGGGGTGAGCACGGTTTGCTCAAACCGTCCAAACCGAACCGGACCGAACCAGACCGAGCTAAAAACCGAACCGAACAGCTCTCCATTGGTCTGGTTTGGTCTCAATCGTTGGAAACCGCCACTTATTTGGTCTGGTTTGGTTTCACCCTGTCGAAACCGCTTAAACTGAACCGAACCGACTCCTAACATACATTATATATTGTGCTGGAAATTTGTTGGGATTTTAACCCAAGTCCCTAAGAACCCTAGCCTAAGGCCTTTAGACTGAGCGGTGCCGCGCCGGCCCTATTTGGCTATCTGCCCTCTTCAATCTCCAGTCTTCACTCTTCAAAGTTCAGACATCATTCGTTTTTTTTCCGTTTGAGCATCGCTAATTCTCCATCAGCGGTCAGCCCATCGGCCATCGCCAACACCAGGACCAGGTAAACCCCTCCTCCTCGTTCTTATTCTTTCTTATTGTTCTTGTTTTTCTTCGTATTCATCTTCTTATTTATTCTTCTCTTTCGGCTGAGAAGCAGTCCGACGCCGGCGTTGAGAAGATGTCCAATGCAGTCGTACAACCCCTCTTCGGTGGTCGCAGTGGGTTCATTGGGGGAACGAGGAACTGAGGTAATGAGTCGTTTAAGCTGCTGATTCGGACCTCAGATCTGCTAGTTGGGGTTTTTATTTTTGAACAAGTTGGTATTTTTATTGTAGTTTGTCAAAAAGATGCATATAGGTCATGTGAGAAATATGTATTAGCCATGATTTGCACATGAAACAGGGGGCGCGATCATGCCATGCACAAGAATTTTCCTGCTGGACATATGTCATTTGGTTGTTCATGTCAAAACTCTACACTCTTGCTTGTTATTCATTTCAAATTATTTAGATTTCGACATGCTTGATGGTTTTAAGTTTTTAACTTTGAATAAACCTGAAAATGGAGTAGCTACGTAGATACTAGACTTTCTACTAGCCTACTATATGTTGTTGAGTATGGATTTTCTTTGCTTATATGTCCTTCCAAGTGCTGGCTTCTGTTTCCTTCTCATTTAGAATTCTAAAAGTTAGCTATGTAATGGTAATTTTTTGCTGAATTTTTTTTATTATGTGTCCTTCTCATTTGGTTCTGAAGCTGATCATTATGAACCACTATTAATATTCAATTTTTTGCATTTGCCCCGTTGAAATTTGCTAATTGCTTTACATTATTGGGCTGCAACAAGAAACTCCTTGAAATCTCAAGCCTTTCTCTGTACTCTATAGTGTACTGACATGCGAGTCTGCAGCCATGAAGTCCTCAGGTTGAATGCTGTGATCCGTGCACTTAACGCATCATATAGCCTTCTTTAACCTGGAGAAGAAAATGGGATGTGCTTAGTTGACAATGAGATAGTATGGGACGTTCCTATCTGTAGAAACATCAGTGAATTAACATGATCAACGCAATTCAGCATCAAATACCATTTTGATACAACTTCTAGTGATGAATGCACCCTAACTACTATAGAAAAATGAAAATACATAGAACAATAGTAACCGCACCTGTCGCAGTCACAGTTAGAACTCCTGCAAGCGATCTAGTGCCAAATTTTCCCTGGTATGATAAGGAGCACAGAAATGAAGCCATGTCATGAAATTATTTTTATGACAAAGTCTATATTTAGCAAAATTGGGTATACGAGGGGATCTTCCGTCATCATATGTCTGAACTGCAGTTCCAAACCGAACCAAACCGCTCCAAGTGGTTTTTGTCGGCTCGAACTAAATTGCTCTATATCTTAAATAAAGGCCTATTCTTGTTCTAGCAGAGCTCCTGTTCTATCTAAGTGGGAGCAAGTGATGGAACACATACAGCTACAGCTCGATGGAATCCCTCTGCCATTAAAGAAGGGGAGATGGCAATTGCTCTTACAATTTCTTCTGTCGAAACAGGATGATGTTAGTTGCCCCCTCCCTCTTGGGACTTATGCACACTTCCATGAACTTATGGAGGCTCAGATTTTCCCCACAGTCATCCACTCAATCTGAATTCATGGCCCGAGCAGCTAAAGTGAGCGCTTAAAGCGATACAGCAAGCTTGCTAGCGAGCAAGCCAGCAAGGGCAGTGGTGGGAAGGTCGGTTGTTGAATAGTATTGTTGAGTTGATTCAAATTCAGTAGAATTCTGACTTAAAAGGGGGCCCCGAGCAGGATCCGCCCAACGAACGACCTATGGTGGTATGGAAGCCAGAAACCCCGCGAGCGTCCCACACCATCAGATATAGAAACTCCTCAACCATCACAAGAAAAAAGAAAGATGAAGCTGCCATTCTGTAAGGGGTCTGACTTTAATGGTCATAATTTCCTTGTTGTTGCGACCGGCCTTTTGGTGTCCCTTCTAGTCAAGAATTAGGGCCTTTCAATCAATAGCCAATATGCTTTTCTCTCATGCCTTTCTTCGTTTATGGTTCGATATTTTGGTGTCCTAGGCATAGAGGAATCACAACTAATCCATCTTGAACGGACCTGAGCTTTAAAGCAATCAAGCTTGATTCATCCCCATGCTAGTACAGTCAGTGGAGATCATTCCATTGAACCAGTTTAAGTCAATCTATTTTTTTATTTAGCAACCACTACTACATATCCGGCTTTTAGCCACAGACAAATCCGTGGCTGAAAGTCGAGTTTCCGTGGCTGACACGTTACAGCCATGGAAAAAAATTCGGTGGTCGAAAATCCGTGGCTGATACCGTAGTGGCTAATACTACCTTCGCCCACGGAATATTCCGTGGCCGATAATCTGCCACGGAATAACTACCACGGATATCGTGGTAGATAATTCGAATAAAAAACTATTAAAAAGTATCGACCACGGAGAAATCGGGGCCGATGCATATTTATGGCTACGGAAATGTCTGTTGCCAATAGTTATCCGCCACGGATAATGTGCACAAAGCTGACGTAAACCGTGCACAAAAATCATGGCCAAAAAACTTCGACCACGGACATTTCTGTGGCCATAAATATGCATCGGCCCCGGATTTCTCCGTGGCCAATACTATATTGGCCACGGTTTATGTGCACGAAATCGTCAATTTGGTGCACATTATCTGTGGTCGATAACTATCGGCCACAGACATTTCCATGGCCGTATAGAACTATCGGCCATGGATTTGTCTGCGGCCGATAGTTTAAAATGATTTTTTTTAAAATTTACAGAATTTCCTACATGCAATAAAAACATTTATAACAATAATAAACATACCTGTATACAAAAAATTAAAGCAAACAACTAAATCAAATTAAATGCTTGAAAAAACATTGACATTAATTATTTAATACAAAGCAGTAGTTTAAACAAATAAAAATAAACATATTGTTTGCAGTTTAAACAAATAATCATATAAAACAATAAAAAATGCTATCGAACGCCATTGCCATCGTCACCGCCATCGCCATCGCCATCGTCGCCCCCAAGCCTGCAATCGAATGCCCTCATCGCCGCCATCGCTGCCATCGCCCCCAATCCTGCTCCCCTTGCCAAGACCGCCACTGCTGCCACCCTCAGGTCCTAAAAGACCTCCATCGCCAAGACCTCTCTTGTCATGTTGATCCTACCAAAAAATAATAATAACTTAGACTGTAAATCAAAAAATATAATAAACGAGTAAACACACCAAGTTATATAGCATGAAAAGAAACACTTATAAAATTTGAGTTTGCCCAGAAACGCTTCAAAATTTGAGTATGCACAGAAACTGCTCGGAAACTGGGCAGAGCCAATTGTGCACTTGAGTGAATGTGTGAATATGAAAACGAAGGGAGCACGCTCTCGGCATAGGGCAAACTCTACCCAGAGCTCTGGGCTAAAGTCTGCCCAGTTCTGGGTAGATCACTCCCTCCATCCCTCCATCCCTCCCTCCATCCCTTCCCCTCACTCTCTCTCAAACCCTAACCATAGGGTTCAAAACGATCGGAGGAGGAGACAGAACCCTAACCCTAATTTCCAAAAGTTTATAACTTGGAATTGTATTATAGAACTTGGAATCTTAATGCATTACATTTTATAATGTATTATCATTTATTGCATATTAAGTACATGACAACTTATTTAATTAAAAATTACTTAACATGCTTCATAGCTATGCAAATAATGAATTTTTTTACATAGCATGGCGTATGTTTATTGAAATATTTTAATGAACCAAATTTATTATATTGATAAGGTTAATATGACGATGCATATACAGAGCAATTTTTTTAATTTTTTAAAATTATGTTTTTAAAAATATACTTAATGCATATTTATTCTTGTGTTTCATAATTGTTCAAGCAAATAAGTAATAATTTATTGTTGTTAACACTAGTAATGAATTGCAACATTTCTTAATTTCCTACAGTTTTTTGTTCTAGTTCAGTTTATATTTTACATTTGTTGCATGGGTGTTCAATAACATTATTCTTCAAATAGAGTATCAAATAAGTCTACAAATTAATGATTAATAATATATATGCCTGCTAATTATTTGTTTCAATTTTATTGTTGTCTACATATCTCTCTTGACTATGGGTGAAATTTGATGCATGTGTTCTTATTCTATGGATTGGGATTTCTTGCCTCTTGGTGTCATGCACTAGAGAAGTCTGCCTAGATCTGGGCAGATCACTCTGCCCAGTTAATGGTCAGACTCTGCCCAGAGCTCTGGGCAGACTCTGCCCAGAGCTCTGGGCAGACTCTGCCCAGAGCATGCGGGCGCCCTTCGTTTCGCATTCAATTATCCACGCTTGGCACGCATTCACACGTGCACGCTTGGCCCGAATCAAGGGGAAACTCCACTCTGCGACTCATTCTAACCTTAACACTAACCCTAACCCTAGCCCTAAATCGTAGCCCATCTTGTTATTTATGTGTGTGTTTTGACTTTAATCCATGTGCACTATGTGCACGGGTAATTTCTAGTGATATATATACGCAAACCCAAACACAAATTATTATAGGTGATAGGCTATACAGTTACTTAAAGGGGATGCAGATAGCTTGAGCAATGATGCTTGGATCGTAGGAGGAGATTTTAATTGTATATTATACGCCAAAGATAAATTGGGAGGTCGTAGGGTGGAGGCTAGCAAACTATATGAATTCAACAATTCTCTTTCAGAATGTCGCTTGTAGAATCTCAAGAGCACTGGGCAACGGATGAGTTGGTGCAATAAACGTAAGGGTACGAGACGTATTGCAGCTCAATTGGATCGGGTGCTTTGTAATGATGTGTGGCTTAACAAGCTCCCTGACTCTTTTTCGACTATTTGGACCCACAAACCAGTGATCACTCCCCGATGATAGTCAATTTGCATCCACAGGTACATACTGACCCTAAGCCGTTCAAATTTTTCAATCATTGGATAAATTTGCCAGGTTATTATGAATTGGTGGAATCATCCTGGGAGCAGAACATCAGAGGAACCCGCATGTTCTGTCTGATTAGTAAAATGCGACGGGTGAAAATTAAACTCAGAGGTTGGGCTGGAGAGCATCAGGCTAGAATAAGAATGCTTTGCACTCTACCTTTGAGCTTCAGGTAAAAGAACGTAAATTATCGAATGATCTGGCCAACCTGTTGGAGTTAGAAGAAGAGATGTATCGTCAAAGGAGTAGGCAGGATTGGTTGGACCTGGGTGACAGAAATACAAGATTCTTCTACAATGCTATGAAATCAAGACAATGCCGCAATAACTTAAGGCACCTGGTGGATGTGCATGGTGTGCAGAGCAAAACCTATGAGGAAATAAAAGCCGAAGCTACTAACTTCTATGAGTGCTTATACATCAAAACCACTATTGGAATGTCTTCCCTAAGCTTGTGCCTAAGAAGAAGATTAAACAGGAAATTGTTATGTGGCTCGAAAGAAATGTGACTGCAGTTGAGATTAAAGAGGCGGTCTCTCAGATTGGTGCATCCAAATCATCTGGCACAGATGGGTTCAACGGATTTTTCTTCCAGCACAATTGGAATCTAATTGGTAATGATGTAGTGGGAGCAGTACAATCTTTCTTCAAATCTAGTTCCTTGCTACGGCAGGTAAATCACACATTCCTAACTTTGGTTCCAAAGGGTTCAAATGCTTCGTCTTTGGGAGATTACAGGCATATTGCCTGTTGCAATGTTATATATAAGGTGATTAGCAAGATCATTTGCAACAGACTTCAGAGTTTGATTCAAGATCTTATATCTCTGAACCAATCAGCTTTCCTTCAGGGGAGATTGATTTCTGACTGTGCCATGCTTGCCCATGAGCAAATCAGAGATTTTAGCAATCCTATGGGGGCCAGAGCGTGCCTGAAACTTGACCTCAGAAAGGCCTTTGATAGTGTGAACAGAGAGTTTGTATACTTCATCCTGCATCAGATGGGATGTGGTCACAATTTCATCGGTTGGATCAAGGAATGCATTTCCACGGCCTCCTACTCTGTCATGGTTAATGGTTCTCCTATGGGGTACTTTGGAGGAAACAGAGGGCTCAGTCAAGGTGATCCGCTTTCCCCCTACCTTTTTGTCAATATTATGGAATGTTTCACTCTTCTGCTTGCCAAGGCACTCACTAAAGGAAGCATCCAACCTATGAGACGAGTTGGCGCTATATCACATCTACTTTTTGCAGATGACTTATTGGTTTTCTGTCGGTCCAATTAGAAATCCTTTAAGGGCCTCAAAAATTTGCTAGAAGAGTTCCAGAATTTCACAGGCCTTGAGATCAACTGGGATAAGAGTATATTTATGTTTAGCAAAGGTGTTAAAAATTCGGGTGATCTTGTAGAGTTATTGGGAGCTAAACATGCACATACGATTACTACTTACTTGGGTCTCCCCTTGTCATCCAAATATCCCAAAGCTCTGATGTATAACCGTCTCATTGATAAATGCAGGAAATGTCTGAGTGGCTGGACTTCTTCGACGTTATCCTTAGCTGGTCGTATTGAACTAGTAAGAACTGTGATTTATGGCATGATAAATTTTTGGCTTCAAGTATATAGATTCCCAACTACTGTGCTTCGAACTTTAACATCAATGTGTAGAAAATTTATATGGGGCACTACAAAAGCTTGGTCTTGGAGTGACTCTTGTAGACCTAAGGAGGAAGGAGTGGTTGGATTAAGATTATTGACAGATCTGAACCTTGCTGCGGGAATCAAGCTTACTTGGAGATTACTCAAGTCTAGAGGGCTCTGGGCGGAGTACATGCGCGGTAAATACAAGGATTCATCTAGATTCTATGAAGCTTCGGGAACGGCCACTCAATCTGGAATGTGGAAGTTCTTACTTCACTACAGAAGCCTGTCACAGAGTATAATTATGAGAAAAGTTGGAGATGGGAAAGATACTCTATTTTGGCATGATAATTGGCTCCCTTGTGGACCTCTCAAAGCTCTATACAATATCCCGGATGATGCGAGTAGAAAGCGCATTTCGGACTATTGGAATGGATCTTCTTGGAATGATGATACTGAAATCCAAATGCTAAAACTCATGCTCCAACATCACGCACTAGTAGCTGGCGTCGACTCCTGGGAATGGAAATTAGGTTCGGCCTTTAAATTCAAGCAGGCATGAGACTCTGTGCATAAGAAATCAGCCTCCTTCCCATTCTACAAACTAATTTGGTACAGTAAATATATTCCGAAGTTCTCAATCACACTCCTCCGAGCTTTCAAAAATAAGTTGCTAACTAAGTGCCGCTTGGAGAATTGGTGCAGCCTATCCTTTAACAAGTGCGACCTGTGCACGAATGATTCCCCTGAAACAATTGAGCACATCTTCTTTCTATGCCCCTACTCTAATTACATCATGTGAAGAGATCTACTTAAGCTTGATACCACAGGTCCAACGGTACTCTCTATGTCCGAGATCGGCAACTTCTACTTGGCGACTTACAATAAGAAAGGGATGCTTGGGCTACTTGGTAAAACAGTACTCGCGGCAGTAGTTTGGCATCTATGGCGTGAGCGAAACAGACGGGTGTTTGAAAATAATAGGAAATCCAAGATAGCTCTTTTCGAGGAGATTGCATCGAACGTCCGAATTATCCTTCGTAATTCAGAAGAGGTGGAAGATGAGGCTGCAGTTGCTTTTGCTAACTGTGATATACGAGATAATGGATGACTACCACTTTATCATCCACCTGAGTGATTGTATTATGTCTTGTATGTTTGTTTTGTTTCTTGGTTCGGTGTTTTGATGTTGGACTAATTGATCTAGGGTGACGATGCTTGTGTCCTCTCCCCTAGTCACTTAGATTGGCATCCTATGCTCAGTCCACATTGTACTCTTTGTATATTACTTAATATAGATTCTAACTTATCCAACAAAAAAAATATATATATTGAAAGGTTAGTGTGAGTCTTTATTAATAATAAATCACAATATACACATGGTTCAGGTAGGAAAGGAGGAACAACTAAAGAGAGGATATGGCACATGCACCGTCACTCTCTATTAGTAGCCCCCTTCCAAGCCCAATGTACCAACTAATAGTATGACCAAATAATAATGGCCAATTTACAAATGATGCAGGTCAGGCATTGTCTCTAAATTCCTAATTGCACATTTCCTGTGACGCATCTGGGTTATTGGGATCCTGGTCTTTGAGAATAATCCTGATGTCCGCCGCAATGTCTGTAAATAGTAGTGTCTTGGATCTCTCAGCCCCTCAAAGATTCTTTTGTTTCTCTCCTTCCAGCTATGCCAAACCATCGTTGCAAGTACTGTTCTAGCAAGTAATCCCATAGTATTCTTCTCGGCAAAGTGGTCTATAAAATAGTCCCCAACTTTCGCAAGGAGTGGCTCAATGGGGTAGGAAACTCCAAGTTTTAGCAAGCTCCTTCTTAATAGTTATTTTGTATAGGTACATCCGAAAAAAAAGATGATTTATATCTTCAACCATATCCTCCTTACACAGGACGCAAAAAGGGTTTGTGTTGATCCCCCATTTAGCCAACAAATCCTTAGTCAGCAGTTTACCTTGGAAAGATCTTAGCAGTGTGAGCGTCATCTTCAGGACATGGGACGCATACGAGGTAAGCTTCGAAAATGGAAATTTAGTGCTCGGCTGCCTTGATCCTTCCCATGTTGCTTTGAACGAAAAATCTTTGCATGTAGACCATGTCCAAGAGTCCGGCCCTGCACTTAGGGTGATGTTTGGCAGAATATCTCGAACTTGGGCTATTTCCGTGTCAGATCTCCAGCCTGAAGGAGACCAATAGTCTGTAATTTTCCGCATATTATCTCCATCGGGGACTGCCACCAAGTCACTAAGAGCCCCGCACGATTCCAGAATAAGGTTGTTTTTCCTTCATTTACTTTTCTCTTGATCAATTTTTTAGAGTATTGCCTGCAACTTAACATAAACTTCCATGTACCTGATTTACTTACATGACTCTTAGATGCATAAAAATTCATGCTATCTCTGTACATGTTCCTCATATAGTTGGCCCAAAGGCCATTTGTGGAGAGCATCCACGAGGTGAGTCTAACTCCCGATGAATGATTTAAATTAGGTAATAATCTTAAACCCACTCCACCCTCTTCTTTTGGTGTGCATACATCTTTCCAAGCCCAGATCAAGCCCAGATGTTAGAAGCACCCCAGATAAATTTCTGACATGCGGATGTAATACACCAAATAGTAGACTTTGGGATTCTATAAACTTGTAACCAAAATATCACCATACCGTAAATTACTGACTTGACCAGCTCTATCCTCCCCGAAATGGATATGGAAGTCGATGTCCAACCCATAAGCCTTTTCTTGCATTTTTCCACCAACCTGGTATACATTGACGCCTTTGGATATCTGGGAGATAGGGGGAGCCCAAGATAAGTCTATATGGAAGATCCCAATTTGATGCCCAGATAATTTGATAAGCCCATTGGATCCTTCGCCCCTTTACTGAAAATAGAGGTGCTTTTATGCCAGTTAATGTTCAGACCAGTCAGGTTGGAAAAATTTCCAATCAGCAATTTTAACCCCTGAAAGGAATGTTTATTTGCACGGCAGAATATTCGTAAGTCATCAGCAAAAAGGAGGTGTGATATGGCCCCCATACGACGCATAGGATGAATGCTGCATGCCACTATAGCTTTTTCAATCATCAAAGAGAAAGCCTCCATAGTAATGATGAATAAATATGGGGATGGTGGGTCTCCCTGCCTTAGCCTTCTGTTTCCTTCAAAGTAACCCACTGGAGAGCCATTTAACATTACCGAAAAAGTTGGAGTAGAGATGCATTCCTTTATCCAGTCTGTGAACTTCCTGCCAAAGCCCATTCGATGTAGGATGTAGTAAATGAATTCTCTGTTGACACTGTCAAACGCTTTCTTTAAATCAAGTTTAAGGCACGCCCTAGCCCCCATTTGATTACTAAAATCCTGTATGTGTTCATGTGCTAATAAAGCACTATCTGATAGAAGCCTGCCTTTTAAGAAAGCTGATTGGTTTGGCAAAATCAATTCATGAATGACCATTCTCAGTCTGTTACAAATCACCTTACTAATAACCTTATAGAGGACGTTGCAACAGGTGATTGGTCTGTAGTCTCCTAAACTTGTGGCATTAGAGTTTTTTGGCACCAAAGTGAGGTTAGTATGATTGATAGGGTGCATAGCGAGGAAGAACGGAAGAAGAGAACAGCTTCAGTAATATCAGTACCTATGGTGCTCCAGTTATGTTGATAGAAATAGCTATTGAATACATCTGGCCCAGGGGATTTATCCACCCCTATTTGGAATACAGCCTTCTTAATCTCCTCTTTATTAATCTGACGTTCAAGCCATCTGGCCGCCCCATGGGTCAGTTTGAGCTTAGGGCTTAGCCTTGGAAATACATTTCAGTAGTGAACTTGATGATACATGTCTTCATAGAATTTAGGGGGACTCTCTTAGAGATCTTCCATAGAATTATTGTGCGTACCATCAGCGTCAATAAGATGGCCTAGGTTCTAATGGCTTATCTTGACTTCATAGCCTTATAGAAGAATTGTGTATCTTGTCTCCCAAGCTGAGCCAGTTCTGCCTACTTTTTTGCCGAAGCATAGATTCCTCCACCTCCATAGAACTTGCCAATTTGTTTGATAAACCTTGCTCTTGTTGCTGCAAACTACTATCAGAATGAAGATTATTTAATAGTCGGATATTCTCCAAGTCCCTGTGACAGTTTGTTATAGTATTGAGTGTATTCTGTAGACGGGACCATTCACGCAGGGAAGTTTTCAGATTCTTGAGCTTTACTACTACCCGGTGCATCGTTGATCTAATAACTTGTTGGTACCAAACTATTTCCACAAGGTCATTATACCCCGACAATTTGACCCAAGCATTAAAGAATTTAATGGGCTTTGGGTAGCTATTTACCTTAGTCTGCAATTTCAGAAGCATAGGCGAATGATCACTCGTTACTGGATCCAAGTATTCAATATATGTTGCTGGGAGGAACTTTAGCCAATCAGTGTTGCAGAGGGCACGATCAAGTCTTGCCGCAATCCTACCAGACCATATTCTCTTATTACACCAACTCAAGGGGTTCCCGACATGTTTAATGTCCTAAAGTGAACAGTTATTGATGCAATTATTCATATCATCCATTCCGGATTCATCGCAATGCCGACCCCCCAATTTCTCCTTGTGGTACCTCACACAGTTAAAATCACCTCCCACCAACCATGCTTTACTATGGACTCTAGCTGCATCTTGCCTCAAATTATCCCATAGCTTACAACGTTCTGAAGCAAGATTTGATGCATAAACACCTGAAATAAAAGTAGATAGGCCACCCACATTTTTTCAAGATGTAGTAATATGTTGCGGAGAAAAAGACAGCACATCTACAGTCCATACCGAGGTATCAAAACCAATCAATATTCGTCCTCCCTTGTGGAGAGAAAAATTATTAACCATGCTCCAATTTGCCGGGAAACAAGACTACAGTCTCCATATCTTCCTTCAATTTTGTCTCCAGCAGAGTCACCAAAGTAGGATTAATATTCTTTAGCCTATCACGTAGGTCCCTCCTTCTAACACAATTATTGAGCCCCAGTGTATTCCAGAAGAATATACTCACAAATTATTTGGTTGGTTGCGTTTGCCGCTAGCCCCGTCTTTTAGCCTCGAGCTCTTGCGAAGTCCCCCCTCAGATGCTAGAGGGGTAGTTTTTGACTGTGTATTTTTAGGCTCTTTATACTACTTCCCTTTTATAGCTTCCAGCTCAGCTTCCCCCTCATAGATAGGGTAGACTATGTCCTCAGGCAAGAGGTCTATGTCCAGCTCTTGAGAAATGATTAATGGCATAGGCATAGTTGCATTCTGAGAAGTCGATGCAGGCCCTTGTTGTTTATATCTGTCAGGCCCTACCCCTCCAACAAGACCCAGTCCTGATGTAGTCCAATTTGATGTTTGGTTTACTACCTCTACCATCCCCTCAGTATGTTCCAACGCATGAGCTTTAAACATTGGCATGTTAGACCCCAATTCAGCATTCCTTGGATGGATGTGCGTTGAGCCATTATCAGTGAAATTAACCTCAGATAGGTTGTTCCTGTGTCAAGGCATATTCCCATTGCCTTGTATGATATCATGGATTTGATTCTGCACCCTATACAGAATAGCACATTGTGTTTCCACCTCACTTTTCTCTGAAGCTGCATCAAATTTCCCTAGATTTATTTGCATTTTAGCTCTTGCATTTGCATCCGAAATAATAACATCAATGTTCCCAGCAATATTATCATTCCCAGAAGTAGTCCCAGGCATTGTCACAGTATTCTCAGGAGAAGAATTTACAGTATTGGAAGTATGAGAGCTGGCATCATTAACATTTGGACCATAGATATTTCCAGATAAAGTATTCCCTGTTGTAGTGTCTTCAGTGGCGTAATCAGAGCTAGCAATATTTGTATCAGTCCCAGTATTGTCCCTATTCAATCCTGAGGAAGAACCAATCTCCAAATTTGTTACTCCCAGGTTATCAGATACCTCAGATATACTAGTAGCAATTTCCTTCAGCTTCGCTTGTGTTTTTGCCTCATTTGTTTGGATTGAAGGGAGCTTTTCCAAGTGGGGGCATTGGACATCCGAGTGACCAAACCAAACACAATTTTTGCATCTTGGGGGCTCACCCTCAATTTTCACCTCAATAATGATTATAGATCCATCTTCAATTGCAACCTCAACTGATTTAGCTAATGGTCTCTTAGCATCAACCTCCACCAGGAATCTAGCATAAGATATTCTTTACATCTTTGCTGTCAGCCTGTCTAAACATATGGGAGATCCGATGACCGAGGAAATGATATTTAGGATTTCCAAAGTCCACATATTTAATGGGACCCCATGTAGCTGTACCCAAATTGGAACGGACGATAAAATATCTCTCTCATGCTTGAGCGACACGCTCCAACGTTGTAAGATAACCAACGCCCATCAAACATCCATGGTCCGCCATGCAATATTTTTTCACATTCACCACCATCTTCGAATTTGAAATAGAAATACCCATTTTCACGACTATAGATTTGCAACCCTTTCTTGAGATTCCATAATCGATCCACCCATGCACGTATTTGGCCAAAATATGGGACGTCGCCTAGCACGTAACTGTAGGATCCTGTCAAAACAACGACGTTAGGATCGAATAACATAGACTTACGCTTGCGTATGCGGCACCGTAGTCTCTGAACTTCACCCTTGGATTCGCCACAACGGTCAGTACTTCGTCACGGACGATCGAAGCAGAGTTTCACCGCCTAAATCTCTATTTAGAAGAGGATTTTAATGGAAGGTAGAAGAAGAACATAAGATGCCTTATGCAAACTTATGGCATGGAAAGTGTAGTATGAATGCCTTACCTTGGGTCCTATTTATAGGCTTTAGGGGTGGTTATTGTAGGAAATAACCAATTATAAGCTTATTAGCCTATATTAGCACATTCATTTATCCTCTTCTTCATTCACTTATCAAGTGCCTTTATGCACTTATAAAGTGACTTTTTCCACTTATTGAGTGGCTTTTTCCACTTATCGAGTGGTCCTTTTCACACGAGAAAAGGTTCCCTTCGTGCACGCTTTCGTGCACGTGACATCTGAGGTCCGTATACCCTCATACATCCCCTCATAGGTGTATTCATGTCGTCCATATCCAACATCTCCCACTCACACTTGAGGGGATTGTAAGGAAACATCTTTTCCTTTAGCTCTTCTGTTTATCATACCGATAAATAGGCCGTGTGACCGTCATGCGCATAGAGTCCGCTGTTGTGCACTTGTTAGAGATACACAACACTCCTCGAGGTGCAAAGTTGAGTAGATCAACACATGCTTTACCCTAGATTATTTCTTCACATTTCTTATACTTTATATTCAACAATTGAATCCCATCTGGATTACAATTGGCTGGCCAGCTTTGAATCTCTAAAGTCCAAATGTGAATATGAAATTAATCTTCCTTTTCTTGCGATCCTTTTGATCTTGACTTGACTTGCTTTGCTAACATGCCCCGCCGGACCGAATTGACCATAGTCCATAAGCAACATGCTAAGATAGCAATCACCCAGTCAAATCTAAAGGAACCAATTAGAGTCCATAAGGGTAATGAGTTAAGACCCATGTGGTCTTTGGGTCTCACATAATAGTAAACACAATTACTATTCTAACCCAATGGTCAAAATGCATACGTAGTATGAATACGTATTACAACATCACTCCTTTCCCAGGGAGCGTATGTCTTTATGATGTTGTAAGGATGATAACCAGACACCACAATGTCTGACTTTGAGTCCCTTTTACTACTCATATAATCTTCTGGACCCACATCCCACATAAGACAGATAGGAAAAAATCCTCTCAGATCTTTTGAAAGCATCCATATGATGCAGATCTTCCATACGACCATTTTGTTTAAGTCATGACTCTAAATCGTCCGTCTGACGATTTTGACTTTAAACAGGTCTCATCTTTATTTTATCCGTCTGATAAAATAAAGGCGGTTGCTCATGTGAGAGAGCCAACCTTAATCTGTCCGACATACTAGAAAGTATAGCTAAGATTTCAAAAATGTACACAAACATTTAAAATTTTATATGCAATGTTGAAAAGAACTTATTCTTTTATTGAATTTGATCATTTACAGACATGGGAATTTACATTGGTACAACTCAACTCTTACGCAATCCTTGAGATGATAAGTGTTTGTAAAACACATCTCTGGGGATCGCCTTCGTAAGCGGATCCGCTATCATCTCATGCGTAGATATGTACCTTATGTCTACCTTCTTGGTTTTATCATAGTCTTTTGCAAATTTGTAGCAGATATTTATGTGTTTGGTCTAACAATGGAATTTAGGATCTTTGACATAGGATATAGATGCTTGACTGTCGCTGTGTATAGGTACAGCACCTGAGTCACTTGCATCAATTAGCCTGTCTAAGAACTTCCTAAGCCAAACAGCCTCTTAGACTGCCATGCTAAATGCTACAAACTCAGCTTCCATAGTTAAAAGTGCGATGCAGGATTGTTTCTTGCTACTCCAGGATATTGCACCAGATCCGAGTAGAAAAATATATCCTGAGGTTGATCGTCGCTCATCGAGATCACCCGCCCAATCAGCATCAGTGTAGCCTTCGAGCCTCAAGGCATCTCCTTGATAGCATAAAGCATAGTCTGCAGTTCCTTTAAGATACTGTATTATCCTCTTAACCGCTTTCCAGTGTACTTGCCCTGGGTTGGATTGGTAACGACTTACCATTCCAACGGTAAAACAGATGTCCGGTCTTGTACACATCATAGCGTATATAAGACTACCAACTGCACTGGAATATGGAACTTTTTCCATAATTTCCTTTTCCTTTTGGTTCTTTGGACATGATTTCAGACATAAATTGTCACATTTGCTTATAGGAGTATCAATGGACTTGCAGTCCTGCATATTAAAACATTCTAGAACCTTCTTTATATAAGTCTCTTGTGAAAGAGAAAGAAGTTTCTTCGAACGATTCCTTGAAATCTTAACTCCAAGGATATATGCGGCTTCTCCCATGTATTTCATCTCAAAAACTGATGAAAGCCAAGCCTTGATATCCATCACAAAGCCCTTGTCATTTCCGGCTATTAAAATGTCATCTACATATAGAGACATAATAACGTACGTGCTCTTAATCCTTTTGATATATACATACTTATCTTCATAAAGCATGGAAAAACCATTTGATAAGACAACTTCTCGAAATCGTATATACCATTGCCTCGAGGATTGTTTAAGACCATATATGGACTTACGAAGTTTACAAACCTTATGTTTGTTTCCTTCTTTAGCAACCCCTGTTGGTTGTTCCATATAGATCTCCTCGTCCAATTCTCCATTGAGAAAGGCAGTCTTTACATCCATCTGATGTAATTCGAGGTCTAAGCAAGCTACCATAGCCAGAATCAGGCGAATCGAGGTAAAACGGACAACAGGTGAGAAGGTCTCTTCGTAGTCTAACCCTTCCTGTTGCGTAAAACCCTTCGCGACAAGGCGAGCTTTATATCTGTCAATAGAGCCATCAGCCTTATGCTTGATCTTGAGAACCCATTTGTTCCCAATAGCTCTACGTCCTCTGGGTAAGTCAACTAATTCCCAGACTTGGTTAACTTTCATGGATTCCAACTCTTCCTTCATCGCTTCCATCCATTTGTCTTTCGCAGGGCATGATACGGCTTGTTTGAAAGTAGCAGGCTCGTCATCATCTTGTAGTAAAGTCATAAAGGTTTGCGGAAATTCATCCTCAAATCTTAGAGGAGCCAACCTTGTACGACTACTACGTCGTATTTGAGATTCTTCAAGTCCTTGTTGACTCGAATTTAGATCAATTCTAATATCACTCCCACTTGGAATGTCGTTAGAAATGCTCCCACTTGGATCATTATTCCCGTATGGAATAGGATTAGCGTCATTCGTATCATCCATTGGTGAAGTTTGAAACGTATTTTCGTTTTGAAACGTATTTTCGTCTTCACCAAGAATTCTCCCACTCGAATGAGGTAATCCTTCTTGATCATTAATCTCAAATAGAGATAAGTCCTGACTTATCTCACCCTGTCTTGGAAACTCGTTTTCCAAGAAAGTGACATCCCTCGATTCAAATTCAATTAGACCTCCATTGTCTTCCTGACCAATGAAAACATAACCTTTGGAGTTTTCTACGTATCGTATAAAGATATATTTCCTTCCTCGTGGCCCAAGTTTGCCATACTTATGGGAGTAAATATGTGCGTAGGATGCACATCCCCAAGGTTTTAAAATGTTTAAGTCAGGAGACCTTTGGTTCCACAACTCATAAGGAGTGGAGCTAACTGATTTCGAGGGTATGCGGTTTAAAATGAAAGCGGCCGTCAATAATGCATCACCCCAAAAGGTGATTGGCAAGTTAGCTTACGCCATCATTGAACGGACCATTTCCATTAAAGTCCTATTTCTCCTTTCTGCAACACCATTTTGTTGCAGAGTATAAGGCATAGTTACCTGATGTACTATGCCCTTTTCATCACAAAGTTCCTTAAAACTTGTTGATTGATATTCACCGCCCCTATCGGTTCGCAAGACCTTAATCTTGCGATCTAATTGATTCTCCACTAAACTCATATAGTTCTTAAAGCATGTTAATGCTTCACTTTTGTGGGATATCAAATAGATATGTCCGAATCGGGTGAAATCATCAATAAAAGTGATGAAATAGGACTTCCCGCGTCTTGTCTTGACATTCATCGGACCACATATGTTCGAATGGATGAGCTGTAATGGAACCTCGGCCCTTGTGCCGGTTCCAAATGGCTTGCGACAAGATTTCCTTACAAAGCAATGTTCGCAAGTCGACATATCAACTTTTGAAACATTAGATAGAAGGCCACGTTTGGCAAGTCTATCCATACGCATTTGTCCAATGTGACCAAGCCTTGCATGCCAACAAATTATATCAGACTCATAAGTCGAAAAATTTGCAACAAGGAAATTTTCATTACAATATGAAGAGTCATACATTGTATTTAATACAATAAATCCTTTAAATACATACCCAGTGCCAAGTAAGGAATTATTACAAAACAAGTCCACTTTACAATCATGAAAAAACCAGTTATAACCAAGACCCATTAACACGACCATAGATATTATATTCCTTCGAATATCTGGAGCGAAGAGAACATCATAAAGTAGGAGAGTGCGGCTGTTGTCCAAGACTAGCTTGCAAGTCCCAACGCCTTTCACTTCAACACGTGTATTGTTTCCTACATAGATCCACTTCGTTCTTTGGGGTATCCGATGATACTCCACGAAGGACCGTCTGTCCCTTGCTATGTGGTCGGTGGCACTTGAATCAATTATCCAAAATGGATTAGATTCCACAAGAAATATTGAACTAGAAACACATATGTAACTAGCATAATTACAAGTTACCTCATCGCCTCCACTCGTACACGAACGAGCATAGTGACCGAGCTTGTTGCACTTGAAGCACTTGATCTTCTCCAAGTCTTTCTTCTTGTGCCATTTCTTGTGCCCACCCTTATGTTTGGGTTTCTTGGTAGACTCAGGTTGCTTATTACGTTCATTAGTAGACTTCGAACGATCTTTCCGTTTCTTTCCCACGTGTGAGGAACTAGCAACCATGTGCACTTCTGCACTTGGCTTGGCAGCCGCAAGCCGCTCTTCCTCTAATTCGAGGTGCTTGGAAACATCGCTGAAGGTCTTGATGCTCTCATTATGAGTGAGATACATCTTCATTTGGTCCCACCCATTTGGTAGGGAACGTATGACTGCTTGGATTTGTTGCTCATCAGTGAGCACATGACCTGCATCCTTTAACTCTGAGATTAGATTCGCCATATGTCGCAGATGTTTCCCCATGGAATGATCTGGACATTTCTTGTATGAATCAAATCTTATAGTTAAGGCGCGAAGTTTAGACACCGATGTGCCACCAAACTTCTCCTCTAGCTTGGACCATATGTCCATGGCTAGGTCATGCTCTCGGAAGATGCGCATTATGTCATCTGCCATACTGGACAATAACGTAATGCGGGCTATCTTGTTCTTCCGAGACCAAGCATCAAAAGCTTCCTTGTCTCGTCTGTGTTAGGCCGTAGTGCCCAACTCGGGTTCAATCATTACGTTCTTCAGAGTTTCGAGCACTTCTTGCTCCTCTAGAACGTATTGTATCTTAATGGACCATAGTTTGTAATTATCGCTGTTGAGTTTTTCACCTCTGTTTAACTCAGCGACGATATTCTTTGAAGCGGAAGACATTTTACTTTTAAAATGCTGCAAAAGACACAAAACCGAAGGTTTGATCAAAAACATTGCATTAAAAATTCGTAAAATATAATTTCCACTTGAAATGATAATAGAATATCCCATTTGGATAGTTCTAATTTCAACTCCCACTTGGAATGATATTTATAATTTGATAAGTTACTTTCGAAAAATATTGAAGATGTTACTCTAGAATCGGAAAGGTCACTACGTTTCCAATCACCATCTAGAGTAACTTTCAATATTTCTCCCTCACTTATCAAACGATAGTACTCTTATAGTACTTTCGCATCGGAAAAGCATTTTTGAAAACGTATTTTTTAAAACGTATGAAAACGTATTTTTCAAAAATGTATATTTCAACCTAGCACCCTTACGATACTAGCGAAATATTCAGCAATTCCTGGCCATTTACCGGGGATGAGCTGTAGCCGTGCCAAGGCCGGATCCCCCCTTTGGGGATTTTTCGGCAAGCCATCATCGCCGGCACCCATATGGATCCATGCGCTCCCCTTCTGCAGGGGAATTTGCCGCAGAGTACTGCCGTCGGACCCGTAGGGGTTGTTCATGCAAGCCACCGCCATGCAAGTTACCCCCTTTCAGTCACGTAATCCCCCTAAAAAAAATTGGTCAACCGGGGCTCGACAATGGCCGAGACCGGCCAATGCCGGCCAAACCGGCCATTGCCGGCCAAAAGTTACTCACTGGTCGGCCAGGGCCTCTGCCCTGGCCGGCTAGGGCCGGCCAATGGCTGGCCCTGGCCTCTGCCAGGGCCGACAGGGCCCTGGCCCCTGGCCAGGGCCGGCCAGGCCCTGGCCTGAGGCCAGGGCGCCGGCCCTGGCCCCTGCCAGGGCCGGCCTGGCCAGCCCCTGGCTTTGGCCGAGGCTGGCCAGGGCCTCCTGGCCCTGGCCTAGCCTCGGCCAGGCCTCGCCCTGGCCCCGGCCAGGGCCGGCCTGGCCGTGGCCGGCCAGTGTCGGCCTGGCCAGGGCCGGCCATGGCCTCGCCATGGCCCTTTGGCCTTGGCCGGCCATGGCCCATATGGCTATGGCCGGCCACCCCCTTGCATGGGGTTGGCCGCACACCCCCGCCGGAGGGGTAGCCGTGGAAGTTATTGGCCGTAGCCAACCCCCTCCACATGGGGAGGGGGATGCATTTCCTCTATAGCCCATATGGCCATGGTTATCATGCACCAAAATCATCTTCTCCGATGGAAATAACCACCATCTTCTTCTCCGATGAGACACCCGTTCGTCGAGAAAGTAGTTACTCTCTAATGTCCGTGTGCCAAAATGAAAAAAATAACATACTTTAAAATTCGTAAACTACGCGCTCCACATGAAGAGAGTGCCCATTCCCATTTGAATGGAGACTCAGCATCCATGAAGAGTGCGAGCTTGACGATATGAACGGTCGGTTCTTCCCGTCACAGAGAGTTCCTGCCATATTCGTAATGGTAGGAGACCCTAACGTGAAAAGAACAACCGATGCGTTCTCTCCGTCACGAAGCATTCCTACCATATCCATAATGGTAAGATACCCATTCGTGAAAAAGGCAACGCCTCGTTCATCGGTTCGACGGGGCGGCGGTTTGACCGGGGCGAACCCGTATGGCTCTGATACCAATGTAGGATCCTGTCAAAACAACGACGTTAGGATCGAATAACATAGACTTATGCTTGTGTATGCGGCATCGTAGTCTCTGAACTTCACCCTCGGATTCGTCACAACGGTCGGTACTTCGTCACGGAGGATCGAAGCAGAGTTTCACCGCCTAAATCTCTATTTAGAAGAGGATTTTTAATGGAAGGGAGAAGAAGAACATAAGATGCCTTATGCAAACTTATGGCATGGAAAGTGTAGTATGAATGCCTTACCCTTGGGTCCTATTTATAGGCTTTAGGGGTGGTTATTGTAGGAAATAACCAATTATAAGCTTATTAGCCTATATTAGCACATTCATTTATCATCTTCTTCATTCACTTATCAAGTGCCTTTATGCACTTATAAAGTGACTTTTTCCACTTATCGAGTGGCTTTTTCCACTTATCGAGTGGTCCTTTCACACGAGAAAAGGTTCCCTTCGTGCACGCTTTGGTGCACATGACATCTATGGTCCGTATACCCTCATACATCCCCTCATGGGTGCATTCATGTCGTCCATATCCAACAGTAACCCACAATTCTTCCAACACTCCGAACCCCTTTCCATCATAGTATTAGCAACCAAAGCAAATTGAGTACCATTTTATTTTACCATAGGAGGCACAAAAGTCATACCCATGTCAGTACCATACTTCCGCCTATTTGCACAAACATCCGACCAAGTTTGCTTGGATACGTTAGTAGCAATCTTAATATCAAATTTTGGCCTCACAGACATTTTATCAAACACCTTACTGTCAATTCCCTTATGGCGAAAGGTATTAGGTTTACCTTTAGGAAATTGCTTCTGAGTGTCAAACTGTCGTTCACCTCCCTTTCCTGCATCGCACATGAACTTTGCATTAGAGTCTCCCCGTTGATTCCCGACACCACCCAACCTTGTATTTGCCTTCCCACACACACACACACACACACACACACACACACACACACACACACACACACACACACACACACACACACACACATCCCTAAAAATGGTCTTCATTAGACAACCGCTCATTCCATCCGAATGGGCGGATTGTCATTGTTTTTTATCCTAGTATTTGGAGATGTATAGTTGATATTGCTTCCTCCCAGCATATCACTATCTTGTGTACTAACACTGCTAGGTTTGAAATGTTGCTGACTATAGTTTATGCTTGCAATCTTGCTAGCGAGCGTCAGGATCTTTGGGCTGACATGAATTCTTTCTACTCTAAATATACGCACACTCATTGGCTTGTTTGCGGGGACTTCAACCGTGTGCGCTATGCTAGGGAGAAAATTGGAGGAAGACCCGTAGACCAACATGGGGTTAATGAGTTCAATGATTGTATCTACTCTTGTGCTTTGTTTGAGCTTAAATCCATTAGGGACTCTTATAGTTAGTCTAATCGAAGCATGGGACCTCGTCGTATTGCTGCTACTCTTGACCGTGCCCTTTGCAATCAATCTTGGATCGTCACTCTTCCCTCTTCCTTTTATGAATATGTAAATGGGGGGACAAGTGATCATGCGCTATTATCCATTCATCTCCATCCTAAGGTTGGGTCGGAGCCCAAACCATTTAAAATTTTTAACTCTTGGTCTCTATCAAATGAATATACTGATGTTCTGAATAGGAATTGGAGTATTGTTCCTATGGGCTCCCCTATGTTCAGACTGAATTCTAAACTTAAAGCTCTAAAAGCTGGGCTTAAGATCTGGGGTGAAAAGTTTAGAAGGGTTAATGATGTGACTCAGTGTCGTGAAGAGATAGATCATATACAAAGCCAACATGATTTACATTTCAATATTGATGTCCAAAAATGGGAACGGGCATTAACATTCTGGTTGGCTGATGCTTTGGATATTGAGGAGGCTAATTAAAAGCAAAAAAGTAGGCATGATTGGCTGCTTTTGGGGGATTGCAACACCAAATTCTTCTATACTGCTATGAAAACTCGGCATAGCCATAATAATCTTGGTCACCTAGTGGCTTCTGATGGGTCCCGTAACAATGCTATTCCAAATCTTAGAATTGATGCTCCAAATTTCTATAAGGACCTGTATAACCAGAATGATTACCCAACCACCTTCCCTCTCCTCTTAACTAAAAGAATTCTCACAAATGAAGCTGCGGCTTGGGTTAAGAGGCCCATCTTAGAGGAGGAAGTTAAGGTAGTTGTCTTTCAGATTGGGGCTGATAAATCCCCTGGTCCTGATGGCTTTAACGAGTTCTTTTTACCAGAATGCTTGGGAAGTTATTGGCAATGATGTTACAGCATCAGTTCTATCTTTCTTTCGTTCCGGGAAACTTTTGAAGCAGATTAACCACACTTTTATAACCCTCGTGCCCAAGGGTTCCATTGCTTCTGAGCTAGGGGACTATAGGCCCATTGCTTGTTGCAATGTGCTATATAAAATCATTAGCAAGCTGTTTTGTAACAGACTTAAAAGAGCTGTTGAGGAGCTCATCTCACCTAATCAAGCTGCCTTCCTCAAAGGGCGGTTATTAGCTGACTCTGCTTTGCTTGCCCATGAGCACATTCGTGACTTCAGCAACCCTATGGGAGCTAGGGCTTGCATTAAGTTTGATCCCCGAAAAGCTTTTGACTCTGTGAATAGGGAGTTTGTCTGCTTTATGCTTAGTCAGATGAGGTTCAAGAGCAGGTCTGTTGGTTGGATCTATGAGTGCATCACTACCCCCACATTCTCTGTGCTTATTAACGGCTCTCCCCATGGTTACTTTCAATCTAATAGGGGGTTGAGGCAGGGATATCACATATCCCCATATCTATTTGATGTGGTTATGGAGACATTCTCCTTATTAATGGCCAGCGCCAATATCTCTCGGGACATTCTCCATATGAAGCGTACTGGGACCATTTCTCACCTTTTGTTTGTTGATGATCTATTAGTCTTCTGTCATGCTGATGCTGGATCTTTTACTGGGCTTAAAGACCTTCTATTTTCGTTTAAGCAGTTTATGGGCTTGGATGTGAATTGGGGGAAGAGTGCGGTTCTATTCAGCAAGGGGACTAGGGAAACTTGCAGATTGGGGAGTCTGATAGGCTTGCGCATCATGTCTTCTATATCCATTTATCTGGGGCTCCCTCTCTCTTCAAATTATCCTATAAGTTCCATATATTCCCGGTTAATTGATAAGTGCAGAAGTAGACTACAAGGATGGACATCATCCCTCCTATCCATTTCTGGACGTGTTGAATTGGTCAAATCTGTCATTTATGTTATGGTTTCCTTCTGGATGCAGGCTTTTCGAATTCCCAAAACTGTATTATGCTCAATCACATCTTTGTGTAGAAAGTTTATCTGGGGTAAATCTAATACTTGGGCTTGGAATGATCTTTGTGCTCCTAAAGAGGAAGGAGGTGTTGGCCTCAGGAATCTTTTTGAGCTAAACAAAGAATATGGTGTTAGCCTAACTTGGAGACTGCTTACTTATAATGGGCCTTGGGCCTCTTACATGAGGCTCCATAATATAAGGGGAAGAGAGGGGTTCTATTCAGCCAAACCTAAACCCACACAGTCTGGTACATGGAAATTTCTTCTTGAATGTCGTGACGTAACTAAAAGACTTATCAGATGGCATATCAGAAATGGTGCTACTACTCTCTTCTGGTTTGATAACTAGCTCCCATGCGGTCCCCTTTGTGATTTGTATGATGTTCCTGCCGGCGACAAACAGAAGTTGGTAAGTGATTACTGGGATACATCTGGCTGGATTAATGCCCCTGCTATTCTGATTGTCCACCCCCTGCTTAGTCAAGTTACTATTACCCAATGGGAGGATTCTTGGTCCTGGATCCCGAGTGACTGTTGTACTTTGCGAGAGGCATGGGAGGGCTCACGTATCTCTAGACCGCATTTTCCTTTTGCTAGGATTGTTTGGTTTCGGCGTCATATCCCCAAGATGGCCATCACCCTCATTCGGGCTATGCATGGCAATCTCCTCGCATGTGATATGCTCAGCCGTTGGGGAGTTAATACTTCACCTTTTTGTGTTCTATGTGAGGATGAGTTCGAGGAGACTATTGGACACCTCTTCTTTGAGTGTGGTTATTGGAAGTACATTCTGAGCAGATGCATGCTCAAGTTGGGAGTGACGAACTCCATGCCTTCTACAATGGATGAAGTAGGTGACTTATTTCTTGCCAACTTTCACAGAAAGGATTCTATTAGCACCTTGGCCAAAACTGTTTTGGCAGCTATGGTTTGGCATATTTGGAGAGAACGCAACCAAAGAGTATTTGAGGGCACCAGTTCTCTTAAGACCCTCCTCTTCGAGGTCATCTCAGCGGACGTCAGGATTGCTCTTTGCCATATAGAGTGTGACCAGCCTTCAGCAGCTACACCGCTTGCTAATTGGGGGTTAATGTGAGACATATATGGTCTCTTTTGTGTTGTTTACTTTGGGTACTTCTGTTGGATATGGGTGGTTTGAAGCAGAGGGTGACGGCGCGTGTGCCCTCTCCCCTCTCTTACTTGTCTCCTCTCTCCCTCTTGTAGTCTGTTTCAGGTTAATATAGATACTCACTTACTCTTCTATATATATGTATATGTATATATATATATATATATGTGTATGTGTATATAAATATATGTGTGTGTGTGTGTGTGTGTGTCTATATATATATATATGTATATATATATATATATATGTATGTATATGTATATATATATATTTTTTTTTTTTTTTTTTTTTTTTTTTTGGAGAATATGCTTGCATCTTTATTGATACTGGGTAAACTGTACATGCCTCTATGGAGGAAGAAGGAAGCTTGTAAGGTGAGATGAGAGCACACGCGCCATCACCCCCAACCTAGACAAGCCCCTTCCGCTACCCATCCGAAGCCAAAAAGAATAACAAAAAATACATGATATGCACACTCACTCTAGAAGACCCCAATTTGCAGGAGGGCTTTGATCATCTTCCCGATCCCACACCACACTTCGCATAGCAATTCGGACATCATCAGCAATGTTATCAAAGAGCATCGTTCTTATCTGGCAACTATCTTCAAAGATTCGTCTATTCCGCTCCCTCCAAATATGCCACGTCATCATGGCCAAAACAGTCCTAGCCAACCTTCCCGTGCTGCCCTTTTTGAAATGAGATAGAATCAGATCACCCACACCAGCTAAGTTGGACGGCATGGAGGAAGCGACCCCCATTTTAAGAAAGCTCCTGTAAAGGATGTATTTAGTATAGTTACATTCAAAAAACAAGTGATCCATACTTTCAAGAGCATTATCAGCACATAAAACACAAAGAGGTGAAGTAGGGACTCCCCATTGTACGAGCTTGTCACGGGTAAGAAGTTTCCCGTGGAAAGCTCGTAATAAAGTAATCGCCGTCTTGGGGATGTGCCCCTGAAACCAGACCACCTTGTAGAAGGGGAAGAGGGGTTTTATGGCCCGCGAACCTTCCCAAGCATTATGAAGAGTAGGAGACTTAGTTACCCAAGACCAAGAGTCGCTGCCCGTAGATAAGGAAAACGTACTGAGAAGATGACGGACAGGGAGCAATGAATTATTATCCACCCACCCTTCAGAAGACCAATAATCACCGACCATGCACCCATCCTCCCCTGCAGGGACATCATAGGTATCACAAAGGGGACCACAAGGGAGCCAATTATCATACCAAAAGAATGTAGAGGTGCCGTCCCGAACATCCCGTTTGATTAGATTTTTGGTGTGCTCACGGCATCGAAGGATAAATTTCCAAGTTCCAGACTGCATATATAATAAGATACTGATTCC
The DNA here is from genome assembly GCA_030789695.1 of Scilla litardierei. Classification (NCBI taxonomy): domain Eukaryota; kingdom Viridiplantae; phylum Streptophyta; class Magnoliopsida; order Asparagales; family Asparagaceae; genus Scilla; species Scilla litardierei. The sequence goes on from CM061134.1 coordinate 119,261,757, forward strand.
TATATATATATATATGTATGTATATGTATATATATATATATATGTATGTATATGTATATATATATATGTTACGCCTATTTGGCCGAAGCCCGAAAGACACGAGCCCAGAAACCCGACTGCCGATCAAAATCCCATCTGTGCGATCAGGCCCGCCTGACAAGGCCCCCTAGAGGACCCCCGAACATCGATCCGACCCGGCCCCGATAACGCGTAAGTCACTCGCCCACTCCAGCGATAACTGTTCCCCCAGGCCCGCTACCACTTAATGGTCGTTATGGGGAGGTGCTGGGATGGCGGAGGGAGCGGCGAAGGGGAGGCGGATTGAGGGGGCACGATTGGGGGCAGACGAGGGACGTGAGTCATGGGCAATCACGACGGGAGGCCTATAAAAGGGCTAGAAGGACGACTGGACAAAGGACGGCATCTCAAGTAACAAAACCTAAGGTACTCCATCAACGACCTAGTTCCCCCATTTCATCTCCTTCCCCCCGCTCGCACCGGAGGACGTCGTTCCGATCTCCTCTCGAGTCGAACCGTCCCCGCCGAGCCTCCTCTTTTAGATCATCATCTGACTTAGGCATCAGAGGGGATTTGGCTGGAACCAAGGTCCGGCCTCCCTGACGAGTGTTCTCGTCTGTTTAGGAGGACGTCAGATCCACGGGCCGAGGCTTCCCCTCCGCTCCACGCCGGCCGCGCATCAAGCAAGACGACCGAGGCTACCCCTCGTCGTCCGACCGACCGAGGCCGAGTGCATCCATCCGAGCCGAGGCTTTCCCTCCGCTCCGCATCGGTCGTGCATCAAGACAAGGCGTCGAGGCTTCCCCTCGTCGTCTGACCGTCCGAGGCCGAGCATCTCACACCGGGCCGAGGCTTCCCCTCAGCCCCCTTGAGGCCGAGGATCCAGACCCAGCCCAGCTGACGTGCTCCACGTCGTCTGCAACTCTGATTCGCGTCGCGTCTGCACGTGCTCGACGTACCCAAGGGACCCAAATCGGCCCCTTGACCACGTTGACCGGGCAGTCCACGGTCAACGCTTCTGTAGTGAGAAAACACTCTTAAACATCTGGCGCCATCTGTGGGAATGAACTATCCCACGAAAAACAAACCACACCTGCAATGACACGGCTTCACCCATCACGACGAAGGGAGGGCAAGACCCAGGCGCGAGGCGACAGGGCCCGCCATGGTTGGCAAGAGAGGGCCCGTGCCCAGCGCGAGGAGGACCGTGAGGAGAAGACCAAGAAACCCTCATCGGCCCTACCGGTTGGGAGGACGGGCACGACGGTAGCAGCGCGCAGATCGGACGCAGCTTTGGTGGTGTCAGTGATCATCGACACAACAATGGTACGGCGGCTGCTCATCGACACCGGCAGCTCCTGCGACGTCCTCTTCGTGTCAACCCTGGAGAAGATGGGGCTACGGAAGGAAGACTTGCAACCTCGCTCGGGTCCCGTGGTAGGGTTCACGGGTCATTCCACCCCCATCATCGGCACGATCCACCTCCCAGTAACACTCGGAGGCCCACCAAACTCGGTGACCCTGGCGGTAGAATTCGTCGTATTGGGGATCGGGTCAGAGTACAACGGAATCATCGGCCGACCACTTCTCAACGCCATCGGCGTAGTTGTCTCGACCCTTCATCAGACTATCAAGTTCCGAACGCCCAGGGGGATGGGACAGGTCGAAGGCGACGTGGGGAGACCGAATACCTGCTACCAACTGGAGGAGGAAGGGCCCGAAGATCGTCTAGTCGACCAGATGGCCGCGCTCGACTTAAGGGGCGGGCCGAGACCCACCCCTACAGAGGAACAAGAGCAGATCCCGGTCACGGATGTCGAGGGCATGTTCGTCTCAATCGGGAGAGGGCTAAGCCACGACCTGAGGAGCCAACTGGTCGAGTGCCTGGAGGCGAACCTTGACGTCTTTGCTTGGTCACCAGAGGACATGCCCGGCGTAGATCCCCAGGTGATCGTCCACCAGATCAACGCCGACCCCAACTTCAAGCCGGTCAGGCAGAAGAAGCGGAACCTGGGTGGCGAAAAGATGAAGGCGGCCTCCGAGGAGGTAGAGCGTCTCCTCGACGCCGGCTTCATACGAGAGGTCTGGTACCCGGAGTGGCTATCGAACGTGGTGATGGTCAGAAAACCCAACGGAAAGTGGCGAATGTGCGTGAACTTCAGTGACCTCAACAAAGCCTGTCCCAAGGACAGCTACCCCCTGCCGCGCATTGACCACCTTGTGGACAATGCCTCGGGGTACGAGATGCTTAGCTTCATGGACGCCTACTTAGGGTACAATCAAGTCCAGATGGATCCCCGGGACAAAGAGATGACAGCCTTCACGACGGACCAGGGAACATACTGCTACAAGAAGATGCCCTTCGGCTTGAAGAACGCAGGGGCCACCTACCAGAGAATGGTCAACAAGGTTTTTTACTCCCAGATCGGGAGGAACCTGGAGGTCTACGTCGACGACATGCTTGTCAAGTCGAGAAAGCTGGAGGACCATATCGCCGACCTCCGTGAAACCTTCGAGCGGTTGCGGCGACACCACATCCGACTCAACCCCACGAAGTGCACGTTCGGGGTAAGATCTGGCAAATTCTTGGGATTTATGATAACTAACCGTGGCATTGAAGCTAATCCTGACAAGATCGAGGCATTGATCAATATGCGGGAGCCAACGACGATCAAAGAACTGCAAAGGCTGAATGGGCGCATCGCGGCCTTGGGGCGATTCCTATCCAAGTGGGCGGAGAGATCGCTCCCCTTCTTCAAAGTTCTGAGGAAAGCGATCGTGGAACCGTCAGACAACAAGAAGGCGATACCATGGGACGAAGACTGCTCCAGGGCGTTCGCGGACCTCAAGGAGTACCTTCGCAGCCCACCTCTCCTATCCAAGCCACGAGAAGGGGAATCGCTAAGCCTTTACCTGGCGCGCGCGGAGGAAGCGGTGAGCTCGGTGCTAGTCAGGGAAGACGGTGGGGTGCAATGGCCGGTGTACTACACGAGCCGGATCTTGAAGGGAGCGGAGGTGTGATACTCACCCATGGAGAAACTGGCGTACGCCCTCGTTCTCTCAGCGCGAAGGCTCAGGCCCTACTTCCAAGCCCACACCATATTGGTCTTGACCGACTCGCAATTGGAGCAGAATCTCAAGAGATTCGATCGAATGGGAAGGATGCTGAACTGGGGAGTGGAATTAAGCGAGTTCGACCTCCGATTCAAGCCACGCACGGCCATCAAGGGGCAGGCCTTGGCCGACTTCATCGCTGAATGCACAACGGAAGGAGAACATCCCCCGGAGGAAGAAGGCCCAGCAATGGTAATCACCCAGCCCTTATCTTCCCTTTCGGCTGACCACCTCCACCCTGTCCAGTCAGGAGTCCCAGGAGCATGGATAGTCCATGTGGACGGATCGGTAACACGGTCAGGAGGCGGGGCTGGGATCGCGATCCGATCTCCGGAAGGGAACATCGTGGAATACGCGTTGCGGTTCAAGTTCCCGGCCACCAACAACGTGGCGGAGTACGAAGCGGTAATCAACGACCTGAGGCTGGCCCAGGAGCTCGGAGCCGAGTCTGTGTGCCTCCTCAGCGACTCAAAGCTCATTGTCAACCAGCTTCTGGGAAGTTACGAGGCGCGGGAGGAAGCAATGCAGAGGTATCTCACCGTCGCCAAAGCGGCGCTGTCCAGGTTCAAGAGCGTGGAAGTCTTACATCTCCCACGGTCAGAGAACACACGGGCAGACGCGTTGTCAAAGCTAGCCTCGTCCTCGACCAAGGAGCTGGGCCGCACCATTTACGTGGAGAACCTGCAGTCCCCCAGCACGGAAGAGCGGGAGGTGATGGCGATCGACCAAGATCCCACCTGGATGGACCCGATCATACGGTACCTCACTCATGGGGAGGTGCCGACGGACTGGGACGAGCGTCGGACCCTGGAAAGGAAAGCGCGCCGATACGTGATCCATGAGGGGACGCTCTACCGAAGACGCTGGACAAAGGCGGATGTCCTCCCATACCTGAAATGTATCGGACCGCAGGAAGCCGACTACGTCCTACGGGAGGTTCACGAAGGGATCTGCGGAAATCACCACGGGGGCAAGATGGTCGCACAAAAGATCTTGAGGCAGGGATATTACTGGCCGACCCTAGTCCAGGACGCAACGAACTACGTCCAAAAGTGCCAAGAATGTCAGAGGTTTGCCAACCACACCTCAACTCCCCCGTCGGAGCTCATCCCTATCGTGAGCCCCATCCCCTTTGCGAAATGGGGGCTAGACAACCTCGGACCATTTAAGCCGGGTCGGGGGCAGCGGAAGTATCTTATTGTGGCGGTGGACTACTTTACCAAGTGGATCGAGGCCGAACCATTGGCCACCATCACGTGGAAGAAAACGAAAAGCTTCGTATGGAACTCCGTCATCTCCAGATTCGGAGTTCCACGGGCCATCGTCACAGACAACGGGAAACAGTTCGACTCCGCGGGCTTCAAAGACTTTTGCGCGGAATGGGGGATCAAGCTCCTCTTCGCCTCTGTAGCGCACCCCCAGACCAATGGGATGGCGGAAGCAGCCAACAAATGCATCATAGAGCCCCTCCGAAAGAAAGTGAAGGACGCCGAAGGAAACTGGCCGGAAGAGCTCCCCGGGATACTCTGGTCATACCGGATGACCCACAAGGAGGCCACCGGCGAAACCCCCTTCATGCTTGCCTACGGAGCCGAGGCAGTGGTACCGGTCGAACTGGGTGAAGAGTCTCTCCACCTCAAATGCTTCGACGAAGACAGGAATTTGCAAGGCCTAGAGCTGGGTCTGGAGCTCCTCGGCGAGCGACGAGAGCAAGCCCTAGCCACCATTATCCACCAGAAGCAGAAGGTGGCCCGGTACTACAATTCTCAGGTCAGGGGAAGGAGTTTCCACCTTGGGGACCTGGTCCTCAGGAAAGCAAGCTTCAACCCGGATATTACTCGCAAAGGGAAGCTCGCGGCTAAATGGGAGGGACCCTATAAAGTCATCGAGGTCCTCGGGCCCGCAACCTACCGCCTAGCCAATATGGAGGGGAGGATCCTCACTCACGCCTGGAATACGGAACACTTACGCAAGTACTTTCAATAAATGTATTGTTTTCTACGAAATAAATTTATTTAAGTTTGTTCCTTTCCAGATAAATGTGTTAACAAGAAACCCACTCGGGACAAGGGAAGCATCGCCCGATGAGACGCCTGCAAGGCGTGCGCCTAACAAAAAGACGTACAGAGAGACGTACGAAGAGGCCGAGGGGCATTCCCCTCCCTCAATCATCTCCAGGGGCACCCGTGGAGCCACAGGCTGGCTGTTCACTTGGGCCGCCCCCCACGCTCCGTTCGCCGTCAGAGTGCGCCCGGAGATCCTCGAAGTTAACTCCCGAGAGCGGGAACTTCTTTCAGATCTTGGATTGACACCAGGCGAAACCCTTCTCGAACGCCTCAGCCAAGGCGAACTCAACGAAGGAGGTGGTATACTCCTCCACGGCGTCTCGGGCGATCTGGGATGGATCCACCTCCTCAAGCCCACGCACCCGAGCCTCCAAGGTCTCGATCTGGCGTTGGTGCTCCGCCCTCTCCACCTCGATCTCCCGGGATCTCTCGCCGAGTTGAGCAAGGAGAGCCCTCACCTGCTCCTCCACCGCCTCCAGACGATCGGAGAGCTCCAGGGCCTCGGGGGCAGCAACGGAGACGGGGATCTTGTCGGCTCCCCCAGACGTGTCAGCGTCTCCCAAAAGCTCGGCGCCCCGCGCCTCGGCCTCCGACTTTACAATCAAAGCCAAGGCACTCTCACGGTCTGCCTCTTCCAGGGCAGAGGACAGCTCAGTTATGCGGGTCTCCAGGGACATGACCCGTGCCTCATCTAACTGACATGCCTCCCCCTCGTCACCGTGGACCTCAAGATCTCGCCCGGTGTCAGACCTGGCCTTAGGAAGCGCCGCAAACTGGCGCCTCATCGAAAGACCCACCGAGGACAACTGCACCAAGGCAACAAAGGTAGGACGGCGAAAGCAGCTAGAGGGAGGACAAGCAGAGACACTCTACCTGTTGGCCGGCCTGAATCACGAAGGTGGCCAAACAGTCACCTCTAACTCCATCCAGCGCAGCCTGATCAGGAGGGAGGCAACTGTTCTCGGCCACTCGTGCGGCAGCTCCGCGGCTCAAAAACACCGATTCCTTCTCCCCCACCGGGAAGCGTGGACGAAGAAGGCATTCCCCTGACGAAGGAAACTCGCCTGGGTCGGAGCGGAACGCACCTAGATACCGATCGTAGGCATCAGGGAGAGAACCGCCTGGGAGAGGCGAGGGGCCAACCCACGGCCAGGCAACCTCAACGGGGGCAGGTCGGTGCTGATCGGCGGGCGGCGGGACGTCAACTTCCTCGACCCCCTCGCGGACCCTCTTGGAAGACTCCAACAAGGGGATGGAAGGAGATGGCCCCTTCTTCCTTTTGGAGCCAACAGCCGAGGTCACGGCCCGTTGCTTCTTCCGGACCTCCAACACATGATCCCTCTTACGCGGATCCGGATCTGGGGCCTGCACGTGAGGGCTGGCGGGAGAAGAACTGAGAGGGAATCCACCTGCACCCAAAGAAGAAGTAAGTGGCCGAGAAGAGCCCGAGCAACCTCGAATGGCGAATATTCGGAGAGCTTACCCAAGGGCCACACCGTCTTGCGCAAGTTATGGTTACTAAAGAGGACGTCGATCGTCCGCTCCCTCGAAGGAATCGCCAGCAGGGCCTTCGCCGTCTGCAGCTCGGTGGCAGTCGGCTCACCCAGATCGAGGATGACCGCGCCGGCCACTCCCCACCGAACCGGGAAAGGTACACTCGACGGGAACACGACAAATACATACTCCCCCTTCCAACGTTTCAGGGAGCTCGGCAACCCCAACACAAGACTCATCTTCAGGCGGGCGCTGATGTAAATCCACGCCCCCGATTGGTGATGGCTCATGCGGTAGAACTGGGCGAAGAGACGGAGGGAGGGCACCACTCCCCTCAGCATGCAGATGACGACGAACTCGACGAGGAGCCCGATGGCGTTGGGGCAGAATTGGCACAAGCCCACGTTGTGGGCTTGAAGGAACTCGATGATAAAGGGGTGGAGCGGGAAACGGAGCCTGAAAAGCACTTCTCGCATACTCCAACCTCGTTGGGACCGGGAAGGCAGATCCGCTCGTCGGACCTGGGAGCACGAGCCGAGTAAGGTGGAAGCAGGTAGGCGGAGCACATACTCCCGATGGTGGTGGCACAGACCGACGAAGGCCACGCTAAGACCTATGGGGGCACCCCTGAAAGTTTGCCCCCATGCCGACGAATCGCCGAAGGAGGACTACCCACCAGGCCAGGAGTGACGTCACGCTCAGGCCGACCTGAACCAGCGGCAGAGGAAGACGACATGGGGCAGAGCTCGGGCTGGATCAAGATCAACACAAAGAAAAAAATGACGAGATGGCAGCTCACAACCCACCCGGCTTCTCTACCAAAGACGAACCTGCGAGCGGTGGGGATAAACCCGCAGTTACACGTGGCAACATCAGGGGACCGACGGTGCTTCGGAACCCGCGTCTCAAAAGTATCGAACGGACCAACTCAGGATGACGACCAATTAATGAGTCGGCATCGACTGACGAGCCTATCGAAATCGGCGGAAGTCACATCGGCCGAGCCGAACCGGCCGAGGCCGATCGACCCGACCAATGGGGGCAATTGTTACGCCTATTTGGCAGAAGCCCGAAAGACACAAGCCCAGAAACCCGACTGCCGATCAGAAGCCCATCTGCGTGATCAGGCCCGCCCGACAAGGCCCCCTAGAGGACCCCCGAACATCGATCCGACCCGGCCCCGATAACGCATAAGTCACTCGCCCACTCCAGCGATAACCGTTCCCCCAGGCCCGCTACCACTTAATGGCCGTTATGGGGAGGTGCTGGATGGCGCAGGGAGCGGCGAAGGGGAGGCAGATTGAGGGGGCACAATTGGGGGCGGACGAGGGACGTGAGTCATGAACAATCATGACGGGAGGCATATAAAAGGGCTAGAAGGACGACTGGACAAAGGACGGCATCTCAGGTAACAAAACCTAAGGTACTCCATCAACGACCTAGTTCCCCCATTTCATCTCCTTCCCCCCGCTCGCGTCGGAGGACGTCGTTCTGATCTCCTCTCGAGTCGAACCGTCCCCACCGAGCCTCCTCTTTCAGATCATCATCTGACTTAGGCATCGGAGGGGATTTAGCCGGAACCAAGGTCCGGCCTCCCTGACGAGTGTTCTCGTCTGTTCAGGAGGACGTCAGATCCACGGGCCGAGGCTTCCCCTCCGCTCCACGTCAGCCGTGCATCAAGCAAGACAACCGAGGCTACCCCTCATCATCCGACCGACCGAGGCCGAGCGTATCCATCCGAGCCGAGGCTTCCCCTCCGCTCCGCATCGGCCGTGCATCAAGACAAGGCGCCGAGGCTTCCCCTCGTCGTCCGACCGTCCGAGGCCGAGCATCTCACACCGTGCCGAGGCTTCCCCTCAGCCCCCTGAGGCCAAGGATCCAGACCCGGCCCAACTGACGTGCTCCACGTCGTCTACAACTCCGATTCGTGTCGCGTCTGCACGTGCTCGACGCACCAAAGGGACCCAAATCGGCCCCTTGACCACGTTGACCGGGCAGTCCACAGTCAACGCTTCTGTAGTGAGAAAACACTCTGAAACAATATATATGTATGTGTATGTATATATATATACATATATGTATATATATATAGAGGAGGGATCAAATGACCCCCAAAAATAACCCCCAAAAATGACCCCCCTATCAAAAATCCTATGCCCCCCATTTTTTGGAAGATCCGAACCGTTCTTCTTGATCTCCACCCTCTAAATACCTGACCCACCAATTTTCAACCCGATCCCATGTGTTTTGCCCGTTCATCAACCATTCGCAAAAGTTCTGTTCATGCGAAACCGTTAAATTTGGGTCGGATGGATGAACGGGCAAAACACATGGGATCGGGTTGAAAATTGGTGGGTCAAGTATTTAGAGGGTGGAGATCAAGATGAACGGTTCGGATCTTCCGAAAAAATGGGCGGCATAGGATTTTTGATAGGGGGTCATTTTTGGGGGTTATTTTTGGGGGTCATTTGATCCCTCCTCATATATATATACATATATATATATATATGTATGTATGTATATGTATGTATATGAGGAGGGATCAAATGACCCCCCAAAAATAACCCCTATCAAAAATCTATGCCCCCTATTTTTTTTGAAAGATCCGAACCGTTCATCTTGATCTCCACCCTCTAAATCCCTGACCCACCAATTTTTAGCCCGATCCCATGTGCTTTGCCCGTTCATCAACCATTCACAAAAGTTCTGTTCATGCGAACCCGTTAAATTTGGGTCGGATGGATGAACGAGCAAAACACATGGGATTGGACTGAAAATTATTGGGTCAAGGATTTAGAGGGTGGAGATCAAGATGAACGGTTCGGATCTTCCGAAAAAATAGGGGGCATAGACTTTTTGATATGGGGTTATTTTCGGGGGTTATTTTTGGGAGTCATTTGATCCCTCATCTATATATATATATCTATATATATCTTTATCTTAATTAATCCAAACACATCAAAGTTTGGATATAATTAAGTTGTAGAATGGTAGCATACATGAAGTCCATGGGGAGATAAACGAATTCATCCTCAAAGAGCAGCTATTCTTTGGCCGCAGCACTGTTGTTCTATGTATTGCAGCTGATCCAACAAAGTAATCAACAAATATAGAATACAACAAAAAACTAGATCAAAATTAGATAGTCGTTCATGCATTAAGTAAGATATTTTGGTTAAAGACTACACTGGATAGAAATCAGAACTGGGCTTTTTGGGTATGATATTAGTCAAGACAGTTGTACGAAGCATAAAGATACGACAACAACTACTGCTACCAAGCCCAACCCCCTAATACCATGTTACTACGACTACTACTCTCAGCCTCTCTAACCTCACATCTGCAGGGTTTTTAGGGACCCTTAGGGCACAAAAACTCTAGTCCCGTCCTAAGTCGGACGGAACATAGACAGAAATGCAGCGGAAAAATTTTATGTTAATCTAATTAACATGCAACCCTAAGGAACCAGACCCTATTAGCCAGGAACTCTGCCAACTTGGGGTGGATCTGACCACCCCAAGAGGGATCTAACTACTGCGAATAATTAAATGAAAAAGCTTAAACACATACCCGGAATCTCAGCCCTGGGGCAGGCGAGATGTTCCGCACCATCTTCCGAGCTGCTCCCGTCCCACGCCGAGCCGCTCCTTGAACCGTGCCTCGAACTACTCCTCGAACCGCTCTGCATCCCGAGGCGATCAATCCCGTGTCGCCGAGCCAACCACGCGCAGAAGAAAGTTTCACGCGAGTGAAACCTTAGCCTAGATTTTGGATCTGAATCCGAACTCCTTTGCGGCTTTGCTAGAGCCCTCAGGAGCAAGGCAGAAATTTATAGGGAGAGGAGAAATATTAATTTAGCTTAGATCCGAGCGTGCTCCAACATTTACGAGAGCCGCTCAGATCTAGAGCTTGGGACGAGTTTTGAGGAAGGGGGGAGACCCCTATTTATATAGGCGGCGGACTCTCCCCTTTTCTCAAAATCCGATGTGGGACTAAATAATGAGTTAATTAAAATCAAGTTAGTTTGCACTTCACAAAGTGCAAACTTCCGTGAATTTTAACTCACTCACCGTTGAGCTTCAAGATTGATACAACCTATCAATACGACAAGCGTTCAACGGTGAACGCATAGGAAAAAACCGTTCGTCAATCGGAGTTCGTTTGACCCTCCAATTGAGTGTCCAAAGATCAGCCCAAGGCTTGATTTTCGACTAAAATTAGCCGTCAAATCTGTCCAATAGATCTAGGGTTCTGCACCCATTAATGGGGCCCAGCAAGTGGGCCCCACAGCCTCCAAAACCTGACTGGGCGCCCAAACCCAGACCTGGGCACGGGCGCACAAGTCTGGGCGCGGGCGCCCAGGCGCCTGGCGCCTGGGCGCCCAACGCCCAGGCGTCCTGGGCCGCCTGGGCCCAGGCCCAGGCGCACAGCGCCTGGGCCTGCGCCCAGGCGCCCGGGGCCAGGGCCTGGGCCGGGCGCCCAGGCCCAGGCGGGTCTGGGTGCCCAGGCCCAGGCCGGCTTGGCCTTATTGAGTCTGGCCAGCAGGCCAGACCAGGTCCAGACTTAGCTCGTCTGCCTGGTCTGGCCTGATCTGACCCTTTGGGCTGTTTTGGGCATAATTTGATCATCTGGCGTCTGATTTGGACGCCGTTCGAACCTGGGTCTAGACCGGGACATTCCCGTCTTACCCGTGTACTTTTCCTTGCGTTTATATTATTAAATATTGTTTTAAACAATTTAAAACACATTTAATCTCTTTTGCATCAAATGCAAATTTGTCCCTATCTAAGCTTAAATTATCATTTGCATCAAATACAAATGATCTGAGGGTATATATCCCTACATCTCCCACTTGCACTCAGGATCATTTATTTTGAATGCTGGAGATTATTGCAAACATCTTTTGCAATATTTTATCCCTTGCATCAAATGCAAATTATTCTCCCTAACTCATTTCTACCTATTACTTGACGAAAAATCACACTCTGTGTGAGACCCTACAGCCTGACCCTTACAACAGGTTGGGCTCGAAGCCCTATACGGCAGTGACCACGAGCAGTGGTTGCCGTCCCTGCTTCAAGAATCATCATTATGTGGTTAACTCATTGACATGAGTATTTTCGGGACCACCCTGACTGTTTCCGTGATGAATTCCGCAGTTATAGTCTTTTCGTCTAAAATATGTCGTGTAGATCAAGTCTAGGGTACGGTCAAACTGTCAACCCCAATAACTTGACTCCGGTTAGTTTCTATCGATCTTTTAGTCAAAAAATGTTGGACTTCTTCCAACATACTCTGGCCAGAGTTTTTACTAAAGACCGAACTAACCCTACGACACTAACTCCCATTGACCGGGAGAGACGAATCCTCTCTTGGTCATTACTCTCCTCATACGCTTCAAGTGTCACCCAATCAAAGACCTTTCGACATGGCTTGCCTCGAAGCTAGGTCATTTGATCTAAGTGGCACCGTTCATGCACAGGTTCGTCAAAATGACCTCAAGTCAAAAGACCAACTAGCCTATCATCACTAAGAGTTATCATTGACAGATTGGTCAAAATAACCATATGATAACTCTTGTGGATCGTTCAGTGAACTCATTCTCTAATGAGCACCTGTGTCTCGTTTTCGACTTCGCCAAGTCAAGCGATCATGAGATCATCGCCACCGCTAAACGATGAAGACTAAGACACAATGGTCTATCCGATGTTTTGATATCCTTGTCTTGAAACATCTACGACCACAAACCCTTTTAGACTTATGCTACAGACGGTCAAACATTTCTCCATGATCGAGATACTCATATCTATACATTTTTGACCTTGCATAAAATCTCAGGACTTTATCTAAGTTAATATCTAATGTTGACTACATTATAATATAACTTAGATAAATTGTTACCAAACAGCTTACTGTTATTTCGAGCAAGATGTTTGTGCTTTTCACACACAGAGATAGATAACCTTTAGGGTATCTTCTCTCAACATCTCCCACTTGCACTCAGACCCATTTATCTCGGTATCTAATACCGTTTTTACACAAAAGTTTTCCCGACTTCATGTGGTAGAGCCTTCGTGAGTGGATCTGCTAAAACCGTCTACACTATAGACTTAAGGGTTTCTATGTTTAGACCAACCATTTGAATCTCATTCAAATAATTCATTTGGTCTTTCGGAACGGAATCCATAATATATTAATTTTCTTGGATCTTATCCAATTCATCGTACCTTACGATAATCATTTAAATTAGTTACTGGTCATTTCAAATGGCTCATATTTATTTCTAATAAAGTATCAAACTCTTTTGATCACTTTGTCAAAATATATGTTCCATCCCTTTGATGCCTCACATGAAATTTACACGCTCCCACTGACCTTGAAAACTATCTGGCTAATTCATGTAAGTTGGTCCGTCTAAATCATATTTAGAAAAACGAACTTGTAAGTGAATGCTCCAATTTTTCATGGTCAACTTGAGCGTTTACATCGAGCTTGGTCCGATTAGATTCGTACACATCTGCTGGCGAGACGGTTTCAACATAATCCGTTTATAGGAATTAATATGGAAACCGCTCTCGACCAACATGATTGCACTTCACTACTTTCTTTTCTGCACCAATCTTTCAACTTAAAGATTTACTTGCAGAAAGTGAGGAAACATTTTCCTTGGGTACGTAAACTAAATTCCAAAATTTATTTACGCACACGGACCAATTCTGATTGCATCAAGTTATAAATCGGAGATACTGCTCCGAATTTCATTCCAGAAGTTGACTAAGTCATCATCAGTTATGATGTCTAACTCGACAATTCGTCTAACGAAATTCGAGTAATTATACAACTTCTTTAATGATCGATTTAATGAATATCTTATTGACAATGTCCTCATAGGACATTATCAAAACCTAGGCATTTCAATCTGGGACTTAACCCAGAGAGAGGACTTAACTCAGAGTCACTTACTATGTATCGCACCAAGTCTCACTAAGTGTGATTCATACATTTTAACACACGGATGTGTTAACAGACTTGACCTGAGAGAAAATCACATTTTCTTTTAATTACACAAGGTTTTATGTAGCTAAGTATTTGACCATTCGATCTAATCGAATCAGTTTAAATACTTTCTACTTTTCGTTCTTTATTTTATCAGACTTGTGTTTCATCAAGAACACGTGTCTTAATAAAATATACGAATAACTTATTTTGGTTAAAATAGACTCGGGTACATCAGTATGTACGAGACTGAGTTCGACAACTCATTCTTCCATTGTCTTACAGATGGTTTTCAGCCATTATATCTGAGAGGATAAGATTCACAAGTGTACATAGACTTCATAATACGAGAGGTCAGACCCCTCTTTATGTGACTTGTGAAGCTTAGTCTCTCGACACGGCCTAGTCTATTTTACCATATAAGTTTGCTACTATCTTGTGTATTTATATATTAACAGTTAATTTATATATATATATAGTTATTACAAATTACTTAACACAAAACATTGCTTCCGAAGCAAGGTGACGACATTCGTCAAAAAATGTGTTAGACGTTTTTGTATAACTATTTATTCTGAAATCGTGACATCAAAATATATCACATTTTCATTTCCTCCTACTTATGCCTTTACTAATGATAAATTAAACTAACTTTCTCAATTGACTTTCCGGAGTGCCTTCTTCCTTTTCTAAATCACATGTAGATATTAATTAACCCAACATAAATAGCTATGAAAGCATCTTATGTATCCAAACGCTTGAGCTTTGCAATCTCGAGTTTAGCTCAAGAAGTTGCTTGTCTCAAGATCCGGTTGGGATACATAGTCTTGCACCGCTCATGCACTCGTATTCGACTCAAACGGTTTGATCGAATTCTCGAACTTTGCGGATCGAAATTGTTTGTCCATACAACCTTGAGGGTAGCTCGACAAGTTGTAGGGAGAAACATACTTCGAATATCCTATATGTTCAAGCTGCCTCATATAGAGAAGAGTGACATGTAGCTTTAATTTATTTGTTGGACCCAGAACTTAATGAAATCATATTTCTTAAGTCTGTTCTTTAGAAGGTCATTTAATGTCAACGAGAATATAGTTTAATTCTATCAATTAGAATTTAACTTGATATTCAATTAATCAACCTATTTGACCAATTAACTAATTCCATTAAAATTTATATTTTGATTCCTTCGGTAAACATAGTCTTGCCCTAGTTTAGCATATGTTCAATATTAAATATAGGTAGAATGGCTTTTATCTATCTATATCCTCCCACTATTTTTATGATCGTTTCAAAGCTTAATAACGAACGATTTAATCGAATTAAAATTTAGTGAAAGAGGGATCCAATCATCCTGAACCTCACAACCTTGAGGAGACTCAACAAGTTGATTGGTTCCATGATTGGTAGACTAACTCTTAGTCAATCACATCACATGTGACTCCCTATCGTTTTTTACCCACCGTCACTTATGATCTTGAGGAGACTCAACAAATCATAATGACTGGTCTAGTCAGACCCTTGATTTCGTGCCCAGATTTGACTTAGATCGATACTCGAGGAGACCCGACGCATCGATTTGGGTCAAGTCTAGACTACATCACATGTATGTTGGAGTTTGTTCCTTAAAGAAAAACAAGTCATAGCTTGAGGAGACTCAACAACTATAATTGTCTTCTTTGAGTTACCAAGCTCCAAAATCAAGGAGGGATACGGATTAATCTTTAATAAGATTTATAACGCATTGACTAGATATAGTCCAAGGTGTCATACAATCATGATTCGCGACATTGCGGTCCAACGGAACACAGCCAGGGAATTGACTAAGCCAGGATCACTACCCCTTAGACTAGTAAGGGTTGATCCAGAACTCTTAGCCAAGCACATTGACTGGATCATGGTCCATTGAATGAAGCTTGTCATTTTTGTATGTGTGCGATAGCCTAAACAGCTTTTATTAACAACTAATTAATCCTATCAACTAGTTGCATCCTTAAATTCAAAATTTTAGGATTTGTTTAATAACTTTTATTAAGTCCTTATCAACTATAAGGTTCACGTGCTATCCTAATCTTTATTAGGATTTTAATAAATTATTAACCAACGCTTAAAGCGAAGTCCTTTAATGATTTAATAATAACAATTAAAATTAAATTTTTCATTAAAAGGACTACCCTAATCAGGAATTAGGTCTTGAAGCATTGTTAATGTTTTATTAAAACATAGCATGTCATTAAAATTCAAGTAATAAATTTTAATCATTACTTAATGGCTAACCTAAAGGGTTGTCTTGTGTTATCAAATAGGGACAAGATGACATAGCCATTAAAATAATGTTACACTAATTTTATCGCATAAAAAGGTGTACAAATATTTAACAATTTAAAGAGACTAAAGTTTATCGCATAAACAGTTTTGGCATGCATTCTTAAATTTAACATTTAAATTTAAAATATGATTTTAAAACATTTATTTCATCTCATAAAGTAAAAGCTAGTTTTAAAATCATAACATTTGCATGCTCCTTTAAAATATTTATCGCATAAAAAATTTTAAACTTTTAAAATCAGTTTTAAAAAATATCTTATAAATTTAAAACATCATTTAAAAAATTCCATGCTTAAAATTTATCACATAAAATTTTAAACAACCTTTTAAACTTATCGCATAAAGTTTTAAAGCTTTAAAACAATTTTAAAATTTATCACATAAATTTAAAATTCCATTTTAAAACTTTCATGTTTAAAATTTATCATAAAAAAATTTTAAACATTTTAAAAAATAATTTAAATATATCGCATAAATTTAAAGAAAACATTTTTTTAAAAAAATTAAATTTATCGCATAAATTCAAAGAAAACATTTTTCTGTAAAAGCATTCAAATAATAAATTCGCAGTCCTAGATCAGCATACAGAGATGGCTCCGATACCAATGCAGGGTTTTTAGGGACCCTTAGGGCACAAAAACTCTAGTCCCGTCCTAAGTCGGACGGAACATAGACAGAAATGCAGCGGAAAAATTTTATATTAATCTAATTAACATGCAACCCTAAGGAACCAGACCCGATTAGCCAGGAACTCTGCCAACTTGGGGTGGATCTGACCACCCCAAGAGGGATCTAACTACTGCGAATAATTAAATGAAAAAGCTTAAACACATACCCGGAATCTCAGCCCTGGGGCAGGCGAGATGTTCCGCACCGTCTTCCGAGCTGCTCCCGTCCCACGCCGAGCCGCTCCTTGAACCGCGCCCCGAACTGCTCCTCGAACCGCTCCGCATCCCGAGGCGATCAATCCCGTGTCGCCGAGCCAACCACGCGCCGAAGAAAGTTTCACGCGAGTGAAACCTCCGCCTAGATTTCGGATCTGAATCCGAACTCCTTTGCGGCTTTGCTAGAGCCCTCAGGAGCAAGGCAGAAATTTATAGGGAGAGGAGAAATATTAATTTAGCTTAGATCCGAGCGTGCTCCAACATTTACGAGAGCCGCTCAGATCTAGAGCTTGGGACGAGTTTTGAGGAAGGGGGAGACCCCTATTTATATAGGCGGCGGACTCTCCCCTTTTCTCAAAATCCGATGTGGGACTAAATAATGAGTTAATTAAAATCAAGTTAGTTTGCACTTCACAAAGTGCAAACTTCCGTGAATTTTAACTCACTCACAGTTGAGCTTCAAGATTGATACAACCTATCAATACGACAAGCGTTCAACGGTGAACGCATAGGAAAAAACCGTTCGTCAATCGGAGTTCGTTTGACCCTCCAATTGAGTGTCCAAAGATCAGCCCAAGGCTTGATTTTCGACTAAAATCAGCCGTCAAATCTGTCCAATAGATCTAGGGTTCTGCACCCATTAATGGGGCCCAGCAAGTGGGCCGCACAGCCTCCAAAACCTGACTGGGCGCCCAAACCCAGACCTGGGCACAGGCGCCCAAGTCTGGGCGCGGGCGCCCAGGCGCCTGGCGCCTGGCGCCTGGGCCGGGCCAGGCGCCCGGCCCAGAACGCCTGGGCGCCCAGCGGCCAGGCGTCCTGGGCCGCCTGGGCCCAGGCCCAGGCCCAGGCGCACAGCGCCTGGGCCTGCGCCCAGGCGCCCGGGGCCAGGGCCTGGGCCGGGCGCCCAGGCCCAGGCGGGTCTGGGTGCCCAGGTCCAGGCCGGCTTGGCCTTATTGGGTCTGGCCAGCAGGCCAGACCAGGTCCAGACTTAGCTCGTCTGCCTGGTCTGGCCTGATCTGACCCTTTGGGCTGTTTTGGGCATAATTTGATCATCTGGCGTCTGATTTGGACGCCGTTCGAACCTGGGTCTAGACCGAGACATTCCCGTCTTACCCGTGTACTTTTCCTTGCGTTTATATTATTAAATATTGTTTTAAACAATTTAAAACACATTTAATCTCTTTTGCATCAAATGCAAATTAGTCCCTATCTAAGCTTAAATTATCATTTGCATCAAATACAAATGATCTGAGGGCATATATCCCTACAACATCAACCATACTAATCACCATCGTGACTTGGCAATGCCAGTCACTCACCTATCCATCATTGCGGCCACCACTGATGTGGTGATCGACGAAGCACTAGAGGAGCTGAGGCAAAGGGTGAAGAAGAGCTCTCTCACCAACCCCAGAAAGGATATTGATGATTCTGAGGTGGGCGTTGAAATTCGGTCCCCTATCATGAGAAAGAAAAGGGTTGGGTAGTAATAAGAACTTTGCAGAGATATTGCAACAATGGGTTAGATTAGAAGGAAACAGTGTGGAGTACGGTTGAGGTTGTAGGTGCAGTAGCAATAACTTTTGGGTTGAAAACAGCTAGTAGTTAAAGGAGGTGGGTGGGGAGTGGCATGGTAGTAGTGTAGTGGTTGTTGAACTACTAAAGGGTCCTCAACCTGACGATGGATTGATAAAGGTAGAGCCTTAGGTCTAAGGTTACAGTAATCCATGGATAATATGCCGACAAAAGAATGAGTGTGTTATGGGTTTTCATGGAAGATGTAGCCCGAGGAAGAACCGGATAGCACATTTGTCATCTCGGGTCTCGCATCGTCGCATCAGGTATCGTGAGTAAGGTTCTAGCCCATCAACACATCAACACTTGCGTCCTCGGCCATCCTGCAGATCGACGCCATGGAGCTATCTTGATTAACATACATGTATCGATGATGCTGCAGCCGAGATGGACGAAACCATGTCGACCTTGGTAGACACGGGGTTCCTTACCGAGGAGGCATCTGCAGCCATCGGTAGGTGGAGTATGTTACACAAAAATTGAAGGCCCGAGGAAGAAACGGGTAGCATACTCTACCTACCGATGGCTGCAAATGCCTCCTCGGCAAGGAACCACATGTCTACTAAAGTCGACATGGTTTCGTCCATCTCGGCTGCAGCATCAACGATACTGGTATGTTAATCAAGATAGCTCCATGACGTCGATCTGCAGGATAGTCGAGGACGCAAGTGTTGATGTATTAATGGGCTAGAGCCTTATTCATGGTACCTGATTCGATGATGCGAGACCCGAGACGACATACGTGATGCCCGGTTCTTCCTCGGGCTACATCTTCCATGAAAACGAATAATGCACTCATTATTTTGCCTGCATAGTATCCATAGATTACTCTAACCTAAGACCTAAAGGTCCACCTTCATCCTACCATCGTCAAGTTGAGGACCCTTTAGTACTTCAAAAACTACTGCACTACTACCATGTCACTCACTGCCCACCTCCTCCACCTACTAACTATTTTTGAACCAAAAGTTATTGCTACTGCACCTACAACCGCAACTGTACTCCACACTGTTTCCTTCTGATCCAACCCATCCTCGCAATATCTCTGCAAAGTTCTTATTACTACCCAAACATTTTCTTGCTTATGACAGGGGACCGAATTTCAACTCCCACCTCGGAATCATCACTGTCCATGTTGGGGTTGGTGAGAGAGCTCCTCTTCACTCTTTGCCACTTCTCCTCTAGTACTTCGTCGATCACCACCTCAGTGGCGACCGTAATGAGGGAGTGGTGAGTGACTGGCATTGCCAAGTCGCGATGGTGATTATTATGGTTGAGGTGAGGTAATAGAGGCTAAGAGTAGTAGTCGTAGTAAATTGTCCTTCGGGGTTGGGCTTGGTATCAATAGTTGTTACCGTAGCTTTATATTTCGTACAACTGTCTTGACTAATATCATAACTAACAAGCCCAGTTCTGATTTGTATTCCAGTGTAGTCTTTAACCAATATATCTTACTTAATGCATGCACGGCTATCTAATTTCGATCTAGCTTTTTGTTATAGTCTAGATTTGTTGATTACTTTGTTGGACCGGTACTGCACTACATAGAACAGCAGTGCTACGACCGAAGGATATCCGCTCTTTGAGTATGACTTAGTTTATCTGTGTTGGGGTTTTGGCGGACCCCCAGAGCTCGGATCTGTGTCCGTCCTAAGTCGGACGGACCACAGAGGCACGAAAGCGCAGCGGAAAACGGAAATTCAAAATTTTTACACTAGCAAAACTATTTAGCTAGGCTCTGGGGAGCTAGAACCTAGCCCGATCTATGCCAACTTGGGGTGGATCTGACCACCCCAAGAGGGATCTACTCTAAAGCGACTAATTAAATATACACTACAAATTACTTAACCACATACCCGAAATCTTGGCCCTGGAGCAGGCAAGATGTACCGCACCGTCTTCAGAAGCTCCTCGTAGCCGAGCCGCCTTGACTCGAACCGCCTGAGCCGCCTCGCACCCTCGCATCGATCCGCCCGAGCTGACTTTTGCATCCGAGCCGATCACACGCTGTAGAAAGTTTCACTTGAGAAGAACCCGCGTCTTAGACGTCCGGATCAAGAATCCAAACCCCCTTCGTAGTCTTGCTAGGACTACTCCGGAGAACAAGAAGAGAGAGAGAGATTTTAGTCACCGATCGAGCTTGCTCTAAAAATCTGGAGCTACTCGATCGATGGCTTGGTGTGTTTTCAATGAGGAGAGTGCACCCCTATTTATATAGGGAGTCGGCACTCACTCTCTCGTTGCGAGCAATGTGGGACATTCCGTAAGAGGGAGAAAATTAATTAAGCCAATTTGGCTTGATTTCAAGTTAAAGTGAGCTTTTCATAAAAGCAAACATTAACTAATTAATTCTCAGTGCACATTAAACCTTAGACACCAAACAAGCTATCAATCCGAAGAGCTTCGAATGGTGAACGCGTAGGAACCGACGGTGACGAATTTCGACTTCGTTTGACCCCTCAAACAATTGCTCAAAGTTTAGCAAATTATCAAAATTCGTAGCCGTCAATTGGGGTTTCTAAAAAACCCTAAATGACTTAAGTTACGGGCGCGCCCACTAGGCTTAGCAGGCGCGCCCGCCCACGGGAGCAAGGGTGGGCCGCCCGCCCGTTGCCGCAGCGGGCGTGCGCCCGCTGCCGCTAGCGCTGGCCCGGTGCAAGCAGCGGGCGCCGGCCCGCTGCAGCCAGCGGGCCACGCCCGCTGCAGTCAGCATGCTGCGCTCGTTTGCCCTTGCCTATGGGCCTTTTAGCCCAGTGGGTCTAATCCACTTCGCCTTGGACTGTTTTCGCGTTTTCGGGCTCGTTTGAGCTCCGATTTGGACACGGTTTGAACCTGTGTTTAGACCGGGACGATCCCGTCATCCAGGTAACCCTTTCCAACATGTTTGTTCCTACTAAATTTGTCGTAACCAATTTACGACACGTTTAATCTTTGGTTTGCATCAAATGCAACGTTTGTCCCTATTGCTATTGCGACTAGCTTTCACAACTTGACTTGTGAATATTTAATATCATCAAATGATATTTGTCTCTATTCTATCTTTTTATTACTAAGACACGAACACTACTCAGTGTGAGACCCTACAGCCTGACCTTACTACAGGTTGGGGATCGGAACCCCTAGACGATGGTCACTACGAGCAGTAGCTGTCGTCCCTGTTTTAGAATCATCATAACGTGATCGACCCTTTGACAAAAGTATCATTGGGTTTGTATTGGCTGTGTTAGTGATGAACTCTGTTAGCCGTTGTCCCTTCGTCAAGACTTTGTTTATGTTGGCCTAGGGTATGGTTTACTGTCAACCCTATTAGACAACATCGGTCAGTATATGGCGGTCTTTATTGTATACACGGTTTACTTCTTACAACGCACCCCGGCCGAAGATTAACATAAAGACCGTACTGAGCCTGTAACACTAACTTCCCTTTAACGGAAGTGACGAATCCCATCTTAGTCATCTACTCGCCTCGAGAGCTTCGGGTGCAGCTCAACCTAAGATCTTTCAGCAGGCCTAGCCTCGAAGCTAGATCATAAGTCTAAGCTACACCGTTCACTCACAGGTTTGTACAAACGACTTCAGGTCTTAAGGACCAGTTAATCTATCATCACCCTAGAGTTATTAAAGACAGTTCAGTTAAAGCCAACCATTTAATAACTCTTATGTGGTCGTTCAGTGAACTCATTCTCTAATGAGCACATGTGTCTCGTCTCCGACTACACCAAGTCAAATGACTATGAGATCATCATTACCCTAAGATAAGACTAAGACACAATGGTCTATCCGATGTGTCGATATCCAGTTCTCGACACATCTATGACCACGAACCGTTTAAGACTTATGTTTATATTCGGTCGCTTACTTACTCATAATCGAGATCTCATTTAGATACGTAAGGACCTAACTATAAGTCTATGGATATTATCTAAGTATATTAATACGAACGATTTTATTGTACTTAGAATAATACGTACCATATACAGTACGAACAAGACGTATATCTAGGATAAATTGCCTTATGGGCACATATTCTCCTACAATCTGTCCATGGACTTCAAGTACGATACCATTCTACAACTTAAGTATATTCAAACTTTGATGTGTTTGGATTAATTAAGATTAAGATATACATACATACATACGTACATATATATATATATATATATATATATATATATATATATATATATATATATATATATATATATATATATATATATATATATATATATATAACATTATCTATCTTTACTCCCCCCGCACGCGCGCGCGCGCACACACACACACACACACATCACCTATAACCATATAGCCTATCACCTATAACAATGTGTTTTTGGGTCTGGGTATATAAGGAATTATTTATCTTTACTCACCCCCTCCCCTCTTCCCCACACACACATCTATCATCTATTTGATATATACATTTATATATCTCACATATAACCGTAATGTAGGGATTTCTGGGACCCTAGGGCACAAAACTCTATGCCCGTCCTAAGTCGGACGAAACATAGACAGAAATAGCAGCGGAAAAAAACATGTTAATCTAATTAACATTTAACCCTAAGGTCCAAGACCCTAATCCAAGATCTATGCCGACTTGGGATGGGTCTGACCATCCCAAGAAGGATCTAGCCTACTGCGATTAAATTAAACTAATGCTTAATTAAACACATACCCGAAATCTCAGCCCTGGGGCAGGCGAGATGTTCCGCACCGTCTTTCAAGCCGCTCCCCGTCCCACGCCGAGCTGCTCCTCAAACCTCTCCCCGAACCGCTCCTCGAACCGCTCCGCCTCCCGACGTGATCAATCCCGTGTCGCCGACCCAACCACGCGCCGCAGAAAGTTTCACGCTAGTGAAACCTCCGCCTAGATTTCGGATCTAAATCTGAACCCCTTTGCGGCTTTGCTAGAGCCCTTAGGAGCAAGGCAGAAATTTATAGGGAGAGGAGAAATATTAATTTAGGCATAGATCTGAGCGTGCTCCAACATTTACGAGAACCGCTCAGATCTAGAGCTTGGGACGAGTTTGGAGGAAGGGGAGGCCCCTATTTATATAGGCGGCGGACTCTCCCCTTTTCCGCACAACCGATGTGGGACTATTAATTTGAGTTAATTAAAATCAAGTTAGTTTGCACTTCACAAAGTGCAAACTTCCGTGAATTTTAACTTACTCACTGTTGAACTTCATGATTGATACAACCTATCAATACGAAGGGCGTTCAACGGTGAACACATAGGAAAAAACTGTTCGTCAATCGGAGTTCGTTTGACCATCCAATTGACCATCCAAAGATCAGCCCAAGACTAGTTTTTCGTAAAAACCAGCCGTCAAATCTGCCCAATAAAACTAGGGTTCTGCACCCTGAGGTGGGGCCCAGCCTGTGGGCCCCACCAGCCAAAAGGAGCTAGCTGGGCGCCTGCCAGACTTGGGCACGGACGCCCAAGCCTGGCGCAAGCGCCCAGGCGCCCAGGCGCGGGCGCCTGGGTCGGGCGCCCAAGGCGCCCGGCCCGGGCGCCCAAGGCGCCCGGCCCAGGGCGCCTGGGCTCCCAGACTCCCAGGCCCGCCTGGGCGGCCCGCCTGGGCGCAGGCCCAGGCGCCCAGCGCCTGGGCTTGTGCCCAGGCCCTGGGCCTGGCTTCCTGGCTTAGCAAGGTCTGGCCAGGCGCCCATGGTAGACTTGGTCTGGCCTGAGTCAGCCTGGTCTGACCCGGTCTAATCTAATGGGCTGAACTGGCTCTAACTTGAGCATTTGGTGTCCGATTTGGATGTCGTTTG
This sequence comes from Scilla litardierei, assembly GCA_030789695.1. NCBI lineage: Eukaryota > Viridiplantae > Streptophyta > Magnoliopsida > Asparagales > Asparagaceae > Scilla > Scilla litardierei. The sequence goes on from CM061134.1 coordinate 119,286,010, forward strand.
AACCTGGGTCTAGACCGGGACATTCTCGTCTTACCCGTGAACATTTCCTTGCGTTTAAATCATTAAATATTTTTTTAAACAATTTAAAACACATTTAATCTCTTTTGCATCAAATGCAAAATAGTCCCTATCTAGGCTTAAATTATCATTTGCATCAAATACAAATGATCTGAGGGCATATTTCCCTACAGCTCCCACTTACACTCAGTATCATTTATCCCGAATGCTGGAGATTATTGCAAACATCTTTTGCAATATTTTATCCCTTGCATCAAATGCAAATTGTTCTCCCTAACTAATTTCTACCTATTACTAGACGAAGATCGCACTCTATGAGAGACCCTACAGCATGACCCTTACAACAGGTTGGGCTCGAAGCCCTATACGGCAGTGACCACGAGCAGTGGTTGCCGTCCCTGCTTCAGGAGTCATCATTATGTGGTTAACTCATTGACATGAGTATTGTCGGGACCACCCTGACTGTTTCCGTGATGAATTCCGCAGTTATAGTCTCTTCGTCTAAACTATGTCGTGTAGATCAAGTCTAGGGTATGGTCAAACTGTCAACCCCAATAACTTGACTCCAGTTAGTTTCTATCGATCTTTAGTCAAAAATGTTGGACTTCTTCCAACATACTCTGGCCAGAGATATTACTAAAGACCGAACTAACTCTTCGACACTAACTCCCATTGATCGGGAGAGACGAATCTGATGGGAATCTAGTCCCACCCCAAGTGGTTTGTTTTGTTGATGATCACACCAAATGTTGTTAAATTACTAATCATACTACTTAAGTGTGTAGGTTGTGCAATAAGCTAATTGAAGCTCGAAACATACTCCGAGAAGAAGAACTTCAACCACACACATAGAAGATGAAGATGAATTTAGCTCGCAACTCCAAAGCTCAAAGAATGTGCTCAAGCTAAAGCTAAAGAGGAGCTCAAATTCAAGCGAAGCATATGCAACTAGCTCAAGCTCAACCATAGCTTCAAGTTCTTCATAGAGTCTAGTGTGTGAGATGTTTTTCGTTTTCTTAGGATTATGTCAACGCCAAGAAGAATTTGCACACACACAAAATGATTTTCTAAAATGTTTTTAAAACGCATTTTAAACTTATTTGAGAGCATTCTTTTCATAGAAGCTAAGTTTCAATTTGTAGTCAACTACAAACACCCAGTAGTTCACTACACTGATTTCTGTCTTCTACCAGTTGTAGCAGATTTTCTCTGAGACACTCTGGGAGTCGACTACCACAGTTAGGGAGTCGACTACCTGCTGTGCGACCAGAATTCCTTGATTCACTCTCTCATTTATTCATTGCTTGATTTTTGGGCTAAAGTCAAACTTGATTTGAATTATTTTGAATTCTCCTTTAGCTCTATAAATAGAGACCACATGAGAACATTTTTCCTCACCAATTTACTCTTGAGCAAAATTCTTATTCTCTCAAAAGATCTCATCGTTCTCATCGCTCTCAAACTTCTTCATAGCCAAATCGGGTTTTCTATTTCTGATCTTATTGCTTATATTCTTTATAATTTGTTTTAAGATCATTATTATTTTTGGCTATTGCAAATTGGTTTTCAAAATCCTTCTCTTTTATTTTTTATATTCTCAAAGGATTTTTGAAACATCTAGATTCTAGATCACATCGAATAATTTCATATTCTTTGTGTGATCTAAGAACACATCTAGATTTTAGATCACAGTGAATAAACGCATATTCTTTGTGTGATCTACGGACGATTTAAAATTCTTTTACCCACGTTAAGCACAATTGCATATTTAATCTTGGCTATAGAATTATTGGGTGTAAAAACCAATCTCCACTAATTCATTGTGGTGTATTGGATTTGATTTTACTTGTAGTCCCTTGGTGATAAGGGTAGTTGTAAATCCTTGTTGTTGGCAAGGTGTTTGTGAAAAGTCCTCGGATTGTGAGGCAAGGTAAAGTCCTCGGGTTGTGAGGCAAGGGTAAAATCCTAGACAAGTCTAGGTGGTCGGAAATCCTAGTGAGGCTAGGTATTTGTATTGCTAAGGCAATAGTGGAATTCTCGTACCGGATTGGTCGGGGACTGGACGTACCCAGGGTTGTGGGGAACCAGGATAAAAATCATTGTCTTTGTGTTTGCATTTTCTGTGTTTGATTATTTATCTCTGCAAGCAATTCTTATTTACTTTGTTATTATTATATCTTTGTAATTCTTTGTTCATTTGCATATTACAAAGATTGTACATTTAATTCCACTGTGTAAAGATCTATCTGTGTGTAAAGATCTCTTATCTGATTTTAATCATAATTGTTTATCTTTTATATTTTTATAAGATTAACTTGTAGATTAAAAACCAAGCGTAGATCACTCTACTTGGTTTCTTAGGCAACATTAGAAGGGGTTTTAATTAACGATCGAAAAAGATTTATTATTTACACAACACTATTCAACCCCCCTTCTAGTGTTGTTTGCCATCCACAGGATCCAACACTTGGTATCAGAGTGAGGTTGTAGATGGTGTCAACCAATCATTTCCCCGAAGGACAATCTTCCTCCAGACCACCACTTCTCAACGGATCAAATTATGGATCTTGGAAGAATCGGATGCGAATGTACCTTCTCTCTATCTCCTATGATCTATGGAAGATAGTGGAGAATCCTTATGAAGAACCCACCCTTGAGGAAGAAAAGTGGACCAAGACGGAGAAGGACAAAGTGTCTCTAAATGCTAAGGCGGTGTCCACTCTATATTGCGGCCTTGACACAACGGAGTACAACCGCATCTCCATGGCTACCTCCGCGCACCAAATATGGAAACTCCTTGAGGTAACGCATGAAGGTAACCAAAAAGTTAAATCTTCAAAATCTTCTCTTTATGCTGGCAGGTATGAAAAATTTATGATGGATTAAGACGAGAACATAACGGAGATGTACACGAGATTTACGGAGATCGTCAACACACTTGCGGGATTGGAAAAGAAGTACACACAAGAGGATCACGTATGCAAGATCCTTAGATCCCTCACTCCCGAATGGCAATCCAAAGCTTCGGCCATTGAAGAAGGCAATGACACTTCAAAGCTAACCTTGGAAGAGCTCATTGGCAATCTAATGGCGTATGAACTCCAACTGCAAGAGCGAAAGACCAAGGAACACATTGAAAAGAAGAAGAACCTTGCATTCAAAGCAACATCGGATACGGAGGAGTCCGAGAATGAAGTCAAAGATGAGATGGAGAAACAAATGGCACTCATCTCCAAAGGATACAAGAAAATCCTAAAAGCACGTAAGTCCTACAACCGTAAGTTCAATTCCACTAATGATGTTATTTGTTATGAATGTAATAGGCCAGGCCGTATGAAGAATGAATGTCCTCTAAAGAAATTCAGAGATAAGAGAACAAAGTCAAACAAAGGCAAAAGGCCAAATGGAAAAGCTTTTGGGGCTTGGGATAGAAGTGATGATGAAGAGGATTCTGATAACTCATCATCATCCGAAAATGAAGGAAAAGCAAGCAAAAGGAACGAGCGGAACTACATGTGCTTCATGGCAAGGGAAGACCCCAAGGTAAATTCCTACCATACCTCTAGTGATAGCGATAGTAGCGATGATGATGAAATTGATTATGAGGAGGAATTTCATAAAATTTATGCATTATATGATGTCCAACTCAAAGAGCTTCTAACTCTCAAAAAGTTGCATAAATCTTGTGGTTCTAATCCTATTAATCAAGAGCTAGAAAAGATTAAAGAAGAGAACCTAAAATTGATTAGCAACAATAAGGATTTAATTGAAAAGAATAAGTTGCTCAATATAGAACTCAAAGACCTAGGAAATATGTTTAGAGACTTAGAAAAGAACATGACCGCCATTAAGGCAAAACATGAGGACTTGGTTAATAATGTTACTAGGTTCAATAAAGGTAAAGAAAAATTAGATAGCTTGATTAGATCACAAAGACCCCAATCTAGCAAACATGGCTTATGATATAACATGACCAATCAAAATGCTAGAAATTCTCATCATCAAGCTAGAGTTCCTAAAACTGAAAATGGATACGTCAAAGTTTGGATTCCCAAAATTGGAACCGTCCAAATGAAAGACAATTACATTTCTAGTTTTATGAACAATGTTTATTTTTGTATAGATTATAGATTTACAAATGGGAAATCTCAACCCAAATGGGTTTGGTTCCCTCTTGGTTGATGATTATATTATTATGTATGACTAATCCCACGGACCCACAAAGAAAGGGTACCAAAATTATTTGTTTGATTTTCAAGTACCAAAACTATAAGGGATTAGTAGAAGAGCTCCCAATGAATCTCAAAATCCATGCATACATTAAGGGGGAGACCCAACTGCAATGATGCAAACTTTAAGGGGGAGCCTATGAAATTTTTTGTTCACTTGGTATGTATACGATTATGTTTTTTTTGTGATGACAAGGGGGAGAAAAACTGAAGCAAGCAAAAACATGAATGAATAATAAACCGCATCTAAGCAAGGGGAGTAAGTACACTTACTCAATATTTTTATTTCATATTATTCATATGTTTTTCATTTCGGTGTCATCATCAAAAAGGGGGAGAGTGATGGGAATCTAGTCCCACCCCCAAGTGGTTTGTTTTGTTGATCATCACACCAAATGTTGTTAAATTACTAATCATACTACTTAAGTGTGTAGGTTGTGCAATAAGCTAATTGAAGCTCGAAACATACTCCCAGAAGAAGAACTTCAACCACACACATAGAAGATGAAGATGAATTTAGCTCGCAACTCCAAAGCTCAAAGAATGTGCTCAAGCTAAAGCTAAAGAGGAGCTCAAATTCAAGCGAAGCATATGCAACTAGCTCAAGCTCAACCATAGCTTCAAGTTCTTCATAGAGTCTAGTGTGTGAGTTATTTTTCGTTTTCTTAGGATTATGTCAAAGCCAAGAAGAATTTGCACACACACAAAATGATTTTCTAAAATGTTTTTAAAACCCATTTTAAACTTATTTGAGAGCATTCTTTTCATAGAAGCTAAGTTTCAATTTGTAGTCAACTACAAACACCCAGTAGTTCACTACACTGATATCTGTCTTCTACCAGTTGTAGCAGATTTTCTCTGAGACACTCTGGGAGTCGACTACCACAGTTAGGGAGTCGACTACCTGCTGTGCGACCAGAATTCCTTGATTCACTCTCTCATTTATTCATTGCTTGATTTTTGGGCTAAAGTCAAACTTGATTTGAATTATTTTGAATTCTCCTTTAGCTCTATAAATAGAGACCACATGAGAACATTTTTCCTCACCAATTTACTCTTGAGCAAAATTCTTATTCTCTCAAAAGATCTAATCGTTCTCATCGCTCTCAAAGTTCTTCATAGCCAAATTGGGTTTTCTATTTCTGATCTTATTGCTTATATTCTTTATAATTCGTTTTAAGATCATTATTATTTTTGGCTATTGCAAATTGGTTTTCAAAATCATTCTCTTTTATTTTTTATATTCTCAAAGGATTTTTGAAACATCTAGATTCTAGATCACATCGAATAATTTCATATTCTTTGTGTGATCTAAGAACACATCTAGATTCTAGATCACAGTGAATAAACTCATATTCTTTGTGTGATCTACGGACGATTTAAAATTCTTTTAACAATGTTAAGCACAATTGCGTGGCTATAGAATTATTGGGTGTAAAAACCAATCTCCACAAATTCATTGTGGTGTATTGGATTTGATTTTACTTGTAGTCCCTTGGTGATAAGGGTAGTTGTAAATCCTTGTTGTTGGCAAGGTGTTTGTGAAAAGTCCTCGGATTGTGAGGCAAGGTAAAGTCCTCGGGTTGTGAGGCAAGGGTAAAATCCTAGACAAGTCTAGGTGGTCGGAAATCCTAGTGAGACTAGGTATTTGTATTGCTAAGGCAATAGTAGAAATCTCGTACCGGATTGGTCGGGGACTGGACGTACCCAGGGTTGTGGGGAACCAGGATAAAAATCATTGTCTTTGCGTTTGCATTTTCTGTGTTTGATTATTTATCTCTGCAAGCAATTCTTATTTACTTTGTTATTATTATATCTTTGTAATTCTTTGTTCATTTGCATATTACAAAGATTGTACATTTAATTCCGCTGTGTAAAGATCTCTTATCTGATTGTAATCATAATTGTTTATCTTTTATATTTTTATAAGATTAACTTGTTGATTAAGAACCAAGCGTAGATCACTCTACTTGGTTTCTTAGGCAACATTAGAAGGGTTTTTAATTAACGATCGAAAAAGATTTATTATTTACACAACACTATTCAACCCCCCTTCTAGTGTTGTTTGCCATCCACAGGATCCAAAAGAATCCTCTCTTGGTCATTACTCGCCTCGTACGCTTCAAGTGACACCCAATCAAGGACCTTTCGACAGGCCTTGCCTCGAAGTTAGGCCAGATGATCTAAGTGGCACCGTTCACGCACAGGTTCGTAAAAATGACCTCAAGTCAAAAAGACCAACTAGCCTATCGTCACTAAGAGTTATCATTGACAGATTTGTCAATATAACCATATGATAACTCTTGTGGATCGTTCAGTGAACTCATTCTCTAATGAGCACATGTGTCTCGTCTCCGACTTCGCCAAGTCGAACGATCATCAGATCATCGCCACCGCTAAACGGTGAGATTAAGACACAATGGTCTATCCGATGTTTCGATATCCTTGTCTCGAAACATCTAAGACCATGAACCCTTTTAGACTTATGCTACAGACGCTCAAATATTTCTCCATGATCGAGATACTCATCTCGATACCTGTTTGAACTTGCATAAAGTCTCAGGACTTTACCTAAGTTAATACCTAATGTTAACTACATTATAACAAAACTTAGATAAATTATTACCAAACAGCTTACTGTTATTTCGAACAAGATGTTTGTGCTATTCACACATAAAGATATATTGTCTCGAGGGTATCATCTCTCAACATCTCCCACTTGCACTCAGACCCATTTATCTCGGTATCTAATACCGTTCTTACACATAAGTTTTCCCGACATTATGTGATAGAGCCTTCGTGAGTGGATCTGCTAAAACCGTCTACACCATAGACTTAAGGGGTTTATATGTTCATGTTAGACCAACCATTTGAATCTCATTCAAATAATTCACTTGGTCGTTCGGAATCCATAATATTTTTATTTACTTGGATCTTATCCATTTCATCGTACCTTACGATAATCATTTAAATTAGTTACTGGTCATTGATGGAAATTGAATTCCACCCCCAAGTGATTTTGATGATGAGCACACCAAATGAAAGCTTAGTGTACTAACTACACTACACTTAAGTGTGCAGAATATGCGAAACTTTACTCATACTCAAAGAAGCACACTTCTACGCTTAAAGACAAAGGACGAACATAGCTAAACTCAAGTGATGAAGCTCAAGCCCAAACAGTACAAGAAGCTCAAGAGAAGCACACTTCCACTTCATCAAATTGATCAAGCTTCCGAAGACATGTCCTAAGTCTTTAGTGAGTGTGTCGTGTCTCTTTAGGGTATTTGTTAAAGCCATGTCATAAAGACAAAACACACGCACACAAATAATTTGAAAAAGCTTTCTTGAAAATCTTTTTATATCTTCAAAAATATTTTAAGAGCTTTCTCTAGTCATCCTATAACTTCCGTAGTGAAACTCCACACACCCTGGAGTTAACTACCTGTCTGACTAGAAGTGTTGCAGGAAAAACTCCTCTGGGAGTCGACTACCAACAGTAGAGAGTCGACTACCAGACAGAGATCAAGAATTCCTGAAACTCCCTGGGAGTCGACTACCTACTTGAGGGAGTCGACTACCAGCTGTAAAAATTCTGACGTTTTTGAATTTGAATTTTGAAATTCGTTGAGAAATTTACTCCGTGATTTTTGGGACAAAAGTCAAAGAAAATTTGAATTTCAAATCCCAGAATTTTCCCTATAAATAAGAGCTAATTTCATTTGAGAAACACAACAACAATTATTGAAAATCAAATCTCTTGTGCAAACGCTCTTCGATTCAAAGCTCTCATTCTTTCTAGCCAATTTGATTTTATTTGTGATCTTGCAATATTTTATTATCAACTTCTTTTAAGATCATATTCTTGTTTTTATTTGGCTAAAACGTTTTTCAAAATCCTTATTACTATTCTCTTTATTTTATTTAAAGGATTCTTTGAAAAAGCTATAGATCTAGATCACAAAGAATTTATCTTGTATCTTTGTGTGATCTAGACTTTTATTCTATCAAGCCACTACACAATTTTGTCTATTATTGATTGGCATAAGAATCGGGTGTAAAAACAAATCTCCATCAATTTATTGTGGTGTATTGGATAAAATTTCATTGTGTTGGTAGTTGGAACACTAGACAAGTCTAGGTGTTGCCAGTCGGAAATCCTGGTTGAGACTAGGTCTTTGGAAATCCTAACGAGTGAAGTTAGTTAATTGTATTTGCCAAGGCAGATAGTGGAAAATCTCGTACCGGATTGGTCGGGGACTGGATGTACCCAAGTTGTGGGGAACCAGGATAAAAATCTGTGTGTTTGCGATTGCTTATCTGTGCTTGTTTATCTTTTAATATTTGTTGAAGCGTTTTCAATCTTCTGCAAAGATTAAACTATTTGTATCCGCTGAAATTTATATTATTCTCAATCTTATCTGTGCTTATATATACTCTAGGAGTCGACTACTGCTCATATGGAGTAGACTACCTGCTGTGAAATTGCTCTGTGTATTTTTAAGATTATTTTGTTGATTAAGAATCAAGCGTAGATCGCTCTACTTGGTTTCTTAGGCAACATTAGAAGGACGTCCATTAATTATCTAAAAAGTTTATTATATACACAACACTATTCAACCCCCCTTCTAGTGTTGTTTGCCATCCACAGGATCCAACACTTGGTACCAGAGCAAGGTATCGAGATGGCATCAACAAAGGTAGCATCCGGCCTCCAACGATTTGATGGAACAAATTATGCGGATTGGAGAAAGAGGATGTTGAGAGACATTGAATCCCTTGGACATATAGCGTGGAGTTTCATCGAGTTCTCGTACATCAAGCCTACCACTCCTCCATCCCAATGAACAAACCAAGACATGGACAAAGCTGTTCTTCACTCTGAGGTAATGAGTCTATTATTATTTAATATTGACGATTCTATTTTTGAGTACGTTTCAGAGACCACTACGGCATTTCAAATATGGGACTTGCTTAAAGTCAAGTATGGAAAGGAAATTATTGAAAAATGGATTTTTGACACCACCATCACCAAAAGAGAAGAGAGCAAACTTAACGAAGAAGAGAACGAATCAAAACCAGATGACTCAAGTGATGAAGAAACGAAAGAGCAACCCACAAATAATATGTGCATGATGGCTTGTCAAGATAATAAAGATAAGGTATGTGAATCCAGTTCTGACGATGAAAATGATTTTGACATTGCTAGTGCATATGAAAATTTGTATATAGAATATGGAAAATTGACAAAGAGATTCAAAAGTTTAAATAATAAGTATAAAGTCTTGCTTAACAACCATGATGATTTATCTAGCAAACATAATAACTTACTGAATGATTATGATGATTTGAAAAATAACTGTACTAGTTCAAATGTTTCACTACATGATCATAAGTGCTTGAAGGACAAGTTTGATTCTTTATTGAGTGATCACTATTTATTGAAAAATGTACATGCGTTGTATGTCTATTGTTTAAATGATAAAATAGAATCACTTGCAAATATTATGGCTTCTAGTCGTATAAAGCATGAAGAATTAGTTGCAAAACTTGATTGTATCAAGAATAATTCTATCTCTTCTCCTAAAAATGTTGTTAATAGGTATACTCATGCTCAAGCTTCTACTTCTAAAGATATGAGTAGAAATGTAAATGTCGTGCATGCCAATGTTAAAAAGTACGCTTTTATGTATGGTAAAGATGCCAGACACAATAATGTACATAACAAACTTCATGTTATATCCTATAACACGGCACACAAAAATGTTGTACACAATGCACATCAAAGATCACACTTTGTACACAAACCTCACAAAGTACACAATGCTAGAAATAATATGATATGGGTGCCTAAACATTTAGGCTTGCATGATAAAAATGCTTACATTCATAACTTAACTAGTAGTATGCATGGATTTTATAAAGATTCATTCGTTCATAGGAAATCAAATTCAAATCGAATCTGGGTTCCAAATAAGTAACTCTCTCATTTTTGCACAAGCATTAGGGTATCCACATGCTTCATGTATATTATTTGATACCCAACCTTCAAAATTGTATATAACAAATAAATTTCTTTTCTAACAAATCAGGACCCAATTATAAGTGGGTACCAAACGTGTCAAGATTACTTTCTTTCAGGATATATGGATAATGGATAGTGGATGCTCCGCACACATGACATGGAACGCAAGATTACTCAGCAATCTAAAAATGTATGACGGCGGAACTGTGACATTTGGTGACAACAAGAAAGGTAAAATTGTCGGAATTGGCAATATCGGCAGTCACTCAAAATTGCTCATCAAAGATGTAAGCTTGGTGAAAGGATTAAAGCATAATCTATTAAGCATAAGTCAACTATGCGACAAAGGTATGAAAGTTATATTTACTCTTGACTCATGCTTAGTCTATGACAAAGATATGAAAAATATCCTTGTTAAAGGTACGCGAGTAGAAAATATATATGTATTTAGACTAAATGAATATGAATCAAATGTATGTTTAATTGTTTCAACAAATGATCCACTGCTCTGGCATAGACGCTTTGGTCATGTGAACATCAAAAACATGGATAAGATTTCTAGGAAAGAGTTGGTGCAAGGACTTCCTAAGATAAGCTTTAAATTAGATAAAATATGTGACTCATGTCAATTTGACAAAATGCATAAGAGTTCATTTAAAAAAATTGGAGCTCTTAGTTCTAGTGGACCACTTGAACTACTCCATATGGACTTGTTTGGCCCAACTAGAACTCCATCATTATGCAACTCTAGATACGTATTTGTCATAATTGATGATTTCACTCGATATACGTGGGTATTATTCTTAACTCATAAGAATGATGCATTCCGTGAATTCGAAATATTTTTCAAAAGGATTGAACGTTTATATTCTTTAAAAATTATTTCTTTAAGAAGTGATCACGGTGGTGAATTTGAAAATGAGCATTTTAAACTGTTTTGTGAAGAACGAGGTATTTCTCATACTTTTGCTTTTCCCAGAGCTGCTCCTCAAAATGGGGTAGTTGAAAGGAAAAATAGAACACTCCAAGAGTGTGCACGAACAATGTTGTGTGAAAGCAACCTTCCAAAGAGTTTTTGGGCAGAAGCTGTAGCAACCGCGTGCTATATTCAAAATAAAGTTTTAATTAGAAAACCTTTTGAAAAGACCCCTTATGAATTATTGCTCCAACGAATTCCAAAAGTATCTTACTTCAGAGTTTTTGGTTGTAAATGCTATATTCTGAATACTAAAGATAACTTAGATAAGTTTGACTCCATAGCGGATGAAGGCATATTTATCGGTTACTCTTTACGTAGCAAGGCATATAGAATTTACAATAAAAGTTCCGAAACTATTGTTGAAACTCTACATGTAACATTTGATGAATCTTTACCTCATAACATTGCTCATGATGATGATGATAGCATACTCATTGCATCAACTCCTAATAATGAATCTATCAATGATATCCCTAGTTCTTTGCCTAAATCATTTCCTGAAGTCACACATCACCCCCACACACAAGTCTTAGGTGACATTGATGCAGGAATTAGAACTAGATCTCAAATAGAGCACTTGACACATGTTGCATTTGTTTCTAATATTGAGCCGAAAAAGGTAGAAGAAGCTTTTGCAGATGAAGCATGGATCGAGGCTATGCAAGAAGAACTTCTACAATTTGAACGCAATCAAGTATGGGAGTTAGTGCCTAGACCGGAAGATCGTCCAGTTATCGGTACTAAATGGGTATACCGAAACAAACTAGACGAAGATGGAAATGTGATAAGGAATAAGGCAAGGTTAGTAACACAGGGTTACTCTCAAGAGGAAGGTATAGACTTTGATGAAACCTTTGCTCATGTTGCTAGATTAGAATCTATTAGGATGTTACTCGCATTTACATCATATAAGAATTTTAAACTTTACCAAATGGATGTAAAAAGCGCTTTCCTAAATGGATTCATAAAGGAGGAAGTCTACGTTGAACAACCTCCAGAATTTGAACATGATAAGAAAATAGGATTTGTTTTCAAGTTAAACAAAGCCTTATATGGGCTAAAACAAGCTCCAAGAGCTTGGTATGAAAGACTAAGAAAATTCTTAAGTGACTCAAGTTATACTGTTGGAAAAATAGATACAACCTTATTTGTTAAGAAAGTTCATAATGATATCATCCTTATCCAAATCTATGTAGATGACATCATTTTTGGATCTACTAATGATGATCTTTGCCAAGAGTTTGCCAAGTTAATGCAGGAAGAATTTGAAATGAGCCACATGGGGGAGCTAACATATTTTCTCGGATTACAAATCAAACAAGGAAAAGAAAGAACCTTCATTCATCAAACAAAGTACGCAAGAGACTTGATCAAAAGGTTCGGGATGGAAACTGCATCCGGAAAGAACATACCAATGGCAACATCCACCTCCTTAGACAAAGAAGAAGCAGGTAAAAAGGTTGATCAGAAGACATATCGAGGTATGGTCGGTTCTTTACTCTACTTAACCGCTACCAGACCTGACATCATGTTTAGTGTTTGTGCATGTGCTAGATTTCAATGTGATCCTAGGGAATCACACCTTAAAACAGTAAAATACATATTTAGATATCTTAAAACCACATCTGACTTTGGACTTTTTTATCCCAAAGGAAGCACATTCGATTTAACTTCATTTAGTGACGCAGACTATGCTGGTTGTAAAGCCACAAGAAAAAGCACAAGTGGAACATGTCATTTCCTTGGACATTCCCTTGTTTCGTGGTTTAGCAAAAAGCAAAGTTCTGTTTCACTATCTACCACTGAGGTAGAGTATATAGCTGCAGGACTTGCCTGTGCTCAAATACTTTGGATGAAACAAGTCCTCGTCGATTATGGTGTTAATACATCTACATGTGTAATTTATTGTGATAATAAAAGCACCATAAATCTCAATAAAAACTCTGTTCTTCATCCTAGAACAAAACATATTGATATTAGACACATTCTCTAGACTTCGTCGAGAATTGGGTATTGTTGGAGAAAAAGAATTGAATAATGCTCAGTTATAATATTTTTTTGTTGATGACAAGGGGAGAAAATAATGAAATGAAAAAATGAATGTATTATTTCTAACGGCTTCGATGCAGGGGGAGAACCGCATCAAAGCAGGGGGAGTAAGTATACCATGTATCTTATTATCTTTAAACTTACTTCATCTTTCTCATTTGGGTTTCATCATCAAAATGGGGGAGAGTGATGGAAATTGAATTCCACCCCAAGTGAATTTGATGATGAGCACACCAAATGAAAGCTTAGTGTACTACCTACACTACACTTAAGTGTGCAGAATATGCGAAGCTTTACTCATACTCAAAGAAGCCCACTTCTACGCTCAAAGACAAAGGATGAACATAGCTAAACTCAAGTAATGAAGTTCAAGCCCAAACAGTACAAGAAGCTCAAGAGAAGATCACTTCCACTTCATCAAATTGATCAAGCTTCCGAAGACATGTCCTAAGTCTTTAGTGAGTGTGTCGTGTCTCTTTAGGGTATTTGTTAAAGCCATATCATATAGACAAAACACAAGCACACAAACAATTTGAAAAAGCTTTCTTGAAAATCTTTTTATATCGTCAAAAATATTTTAAGAGCTTTCTCTAGTCATCCTATAACTTCCGTAGTGAAACTCCACACACCCTGGAGTTAACTACCTGTCTGACTAGAAGTGTTGCATGAAAAACTCCTCTAGGAGTCGACTACCAACAGTATGGAGTCGACTACCAGACAGAGATCAAGAATTCCTGAAACTCTCTGGGAGTCGACTACCTACTTGAGGGAGTCGACTACCAGCTGTAAAAATTCTGACGTTTTTGAAGTTGAATTTTGAAATTCGTTGAGCAATTTACTCCGTGATTTTTGGGACAAAAGTCAAAGAAAATTTGAATTTCAAATCCCAGAATTTTCCCTATAAATAAGAGCTAATTTCATTTGAGAAACACAACAACAATTATTGAAAATCAAATCTCTTGTGCAAACGCTCTTCGATTCAAAGCTCTCATTCTTTCTAGCCAATTTGATTTTATTTGTGATCTTGCAATATTTTATTATCAACTTCTTTTAAGATCATATTCTTGTTTTTATTTGGCTAAAACGTTTTTCAAAATCCTTATTACTATTCTCTTTATTTTATTTAAAGGATTCTTTGAAAAAGCTATAGATCTAGATCACAAAGAATTTATCTTGTATCTTTCTGTGATCTAGACTTTTATTCTATCAAGACACTACACAATTTTTTCTATTATTGATTAGCTATAGAATCGGGTGTAAAAACCAATCTCCATCAATTTATTGTGGTATATTGGATAAAATTTCATTGTGTTGGTAGTTGGAACACTAGACAAGTCTAGGTGTTGCCAGTCGGAAATCCTGGTTGAGACTAGGTCGTTGGAAATCCTAACGAGTGAAGTTAGGTAATTGTATTTGCCAAGGCAGATAGTGGAAAATCTCGTACCGGATTGGTTGGGGACTGGATGTACCCAAGTTGTGGGGAACCAGGATAAAAATCCGTATGTTTGCGATTGCTTATCTGTGCTTGTTTATCTTTTAATATTTGTTGAAGCGTTTTCAATCTTCTGCAAAGATTAAACTATTTGTATCCGCTGAAATTTATACTATTCGCAATCTTATCTATGCTTATATATACTCTGGGAGTCGACTACTGCTCATAGGGAGTCGACTACCTGCTGTGAAATTGCTCTGTGTATTTTTAAGATTATTTTGTTGATTAAGAACCAAGCGTAGATCGCTCTACTTGGTTTCTTAGGCAACATTAGAAGTGATGGGAATCTAGTCCCACCCCAAGTGGTTTGTTTTGTTGATGATCACACCAAATGTTATTAAATTACTAATCATACAACTTAAGTGTGTAGGTTGTGCATTAAGCTAATTGAAGCTCGAAACATACTCCGAGAAGAAGAACTTCAACCACACACATAAAAGATGAAGATGAATTTAGCTCGCAACTTCAAAGCTCAAGCACAAGAAGAGTTCAAAGATGAAGCTCAAAGAATGTGCTCAAGCTAAAGCTAAAGAGGATCTCAAATTCAAGCGAAGCATATGCAACTAGCTCAAGCTCAACCATAGCTTCAAGTTCTTCATAGAGTCTAGTGTGTGAGTTGTTTTTCGTTTTCTTAGGATTATGTCAAAGCCAAGAAGAATTTGCACACACACAAAATGATTTTCTAAAATGTTTTTAAAACTCATTTTAAACTTATTTGAGAGCATTCTTTTCATAGAAGCTAAGTTTCAATTTGTAGTCAACTACAAACACCCAGTAGTTCACTACACTGATTTCTGTCTTCTACCAGAAAAGATAGTCTGGTAGTCGGCTACCTAAGTTAGGGAGTCGACTACCAGTAGTAGCAGATTTTCTCTGAGACACTCTGGGAGTCGACTACCAAAGTTAGGGAGTCGACTACCAGCTGTGCGACCAGAATTCCTTGATTCACTCTCTCATTTATTCATTGCTTGATTTTTGGGCTAAAGTCAAACTTGATTTGAATTATTTTGAATTCTCCTTTGGCTCTATAAATAGAGACCATATGAGAACTTTTTTCTCACCAATTCATTCTTGAGCAAAATTCTTATTCTCTCAAAAGATCTCATTGTTCTCATCGCTCTCAAAGTTCTTCATAGCCAAATCGGTTTTTCAATTTCTGATCTTATTGCTTATATTCTTTTACAATTCTTTTTAAGATCATTATTATTATTTGGCTATTGCAAATTGGTTTTCAAAATCCTTCTCTTTGATTTTTTTATATTCTCAAAGGATTTTTGAAACATCTAGATTCTAGATCACATTGAATAATTTGATATTCTTTGTGTGATCTAAGAACACATCTAGATTCTAGATCACAGTGAATAAACTCATATTCTTTGTGTGATCTACGGACGATTTAAAATTCTTTTATCCACGTTAAGCACAATTGCATATTTAATCATGGCTATAGAATTATTGGGTGTAAAAGCCAATCTCCACTAATTCATTGTGGTGTATTGGATTTGATTTTACTTGTAGTCCCTTGGTGATAAGGGTGGTTGTAAATCCTTGTTGTAGGCAAGGTGTTTGTGTAAAGTCCTCGGATTGTGAGGTAAGGTAAAGTCCTCGGGTTGTGAGGCAAGGGTAAAATCCTAGACAAGTCTAGGTGGTCGGAAATCATAGTTGTGGCTAGGTATTTGTATTGCTAAGGCAATAGTGGAAATCTCGTACCGGATTGGTCGGGGATTGGACGTACCCAGGGTTGTGGGGAACCAGGATAAAAATCCGTGTGTTTGCGTTTGATTCTCTCTGTGATTGTTTACCTCTACTTTGTTTATCTTGATTCATTAAGTATTACATTTGTAACTCATTCTAAATATATTGTAAGATTAATTTCTGTATCTGCTTCTCTCTTATATTTCTGTGAAATCTTATATATCTTCATTAAGTATTTATTTAACTGAGCTGTGCTTAATTTCCCTCTGGGAGTCGACTACCGTTCTTAGGGAGTCGACTACCAGAAGAGTTTTATCTCTGACTTGTTTTGAAGATTAACTTGTTGATTAAGAACCAAGCGTAGATCGCTCTACTTGGTTTCTTAGGCAACATTAGAAGGAATTTATTTGAGTTAACATCAACGAGCGAAAAATTTTATTATATACACAACACTATTCAACCCCCCCTTCTAGTGTTGTTTGCCATCCACAGGATCCAACACTTGGTATCAAAGCGAGGTTATAGATGGCGTCAACCAATCATTTCCCCGAAGGACAATCTTCCAGCAGACCACCACTTCTCAACGGATCAAATTATGGATCTTGGAAGAATCGGATGAGAATGTACCTTCTCTCTATCTCCTATGATCTATGGAAGATAGTGGAGAATCCTTATGAAGAACCCACTCTTGAGGAAGAAAATTGGACAAAGACGGAGGAGGACAAAGTATCTCTAAAAGCCAAGGCGGTGTCCACTCTATATTGCGGCCTTGACACAACGGAGTACAACCGCATCTCCATGGCTACCTCCGCGCACCAAATATGGAAACTCCTTGAGGTAACGCATGAAGGTAACCAAAAAGTTAAATCTTCAAAATCTTCCCTTTAAGTTGGCAGGTATGAAAAATTTATGATGGAGAAAGACGAGAACATAACGGAGATGTACACGAGATTTACGGAGATCGTCAACACACTTGCGGGATTGGGAAAGAAGTATACACAAGAGGATCATGTATGCAAGATCCTTAGATCCCTCACTCCCGAATGGCAATCCAAAGCTTCGGCCACTGAAGAAGGCAACGACACTTCAAAGCTAACCTTGGAGGAGCTCATCGACAATCTAATGGCTTATGAACTCCAACTGCAAGAGCGAAAGACCAAGGAACACAGTGAAAAGAAGAAGAACCTTGCATTCAAAGCAACATCGGATACGGAGGAGTCCGAGAATGAAGTCAAAGATGAGATGGAGAAACAAATGGCACTCATCTCCAAAGGATACAAGAAAATCCTAAAAGCACGTAAGTCCTACAACCGTAAGTTCAATTCCACCAATGATGTTATTTGTTATGAATGTAATAAGCCAGGCCACATGAAGAATGAGTGTCCTCTAAAGAAATTCAGAGATAATAGAACGAAGTCATACAAAGGCAAAAGGCCAAATAGAAAAGCTTTTGGAGCTTGGGATAAAAGCGATGATGAAGAGGATTTCGATAGCTCATCAGCATCCGAAAATGAAGGAAAAGCAAGCAAAAGAAACGAGCGGAACTACATGTGCTTCATGGCACGGGAAGACCCCAAGGTAAATTCCTACCATAACTCTAGTGATAGCGATAGTAGTGATGATGATGAAATTGATTATGAGGAGGAAATTCATAAAATTTATGCATTATATGAGGTCCAACTCAAAGAGCTTCTAACTCTCAAAAAGATGCATAAATCTTGTGGTTCTAATCCTACTAATCAAGAGCTAGAAAAGATTATAGAAGAGAACCTAAAATTGATTAGCAACAATAAGGATTTAATTGAAAAGAATAGGTTGCTCAATGTAGAACTCAAAGACCTAGGAAATAGGTTTAGAGACTTAGAAAAGAACATGACCGCCATTAAGGCGAAGCATGAGGATTTGGTTAATAATGTTGCTAGGTTCAATAAAGGTAAAGAAAAATTAGATAGATTGATTAAATCACAAAAATCACAATCTAGCAAACATGGCTCAGGTTATAATATGACCAATCAAAATGCTAGGATCTCTCATCATCAAGCTAGAGTTCCTAAAACTGAAAATGGATACGTCAAAGTTTGGATTCCCAAAATTGGAACCGTCCAAATGAAAGACAATTACATTTCTAGTTTTATGAACAATGTCCATTTTTGTAGAGACTATAGATTTATTTATGGGAAATCTCAACCCAAATGGGTTTGGTTCCCTCTTGGTTGATGGTTACATTATTATGTATGACTAATCCCACGGACCCATAAAGAAAGGGTACCAAAATTATTTGTTTGATTTTCAGGTACCAAAACTATAAGGGATTAGTAGAAGAGCTCCCAATGAATCTATAAATCCATGCATACATTAAGGGGGAGACCCAACTGCAATGATGCAAACTTTAAGGGGGAGCCTATAAAATTTTTTTTCTTCACTTGGTATGTATACGACTATGTTTTTTTGTGATGACAAGGGGGAGAAAAAGTGAAACAAGCAAAAACATGAATGAATAATAAACCGCGTCTAAGCAGGGGGAGTAAGTACACTTACTCATTGTTTTTATTTCATATTATTCATATGTTTTTCATTTGGGTGTCATCGTCAAAAAGGGGGAGAGTGATGGGAATCTAGTCCCACCCCAAGTGGTTTGTTTTGTTGAAGATCACACCAAATGTTATTAAATTACTTATCATACTACTTAAGTGTGTAGGTTGTGCAATAAGCTAATTGAAGCTCGAAACATACTCCGAGAAGAAGAACTTCAACCACACACATAAAAGATGAAGATGAATTTAGCTCACAACTTCAAAGCTCAAGCACAAGAAGAGTTCAAAGATGAAGCTCAAAGAATGTGCTCAAGCTAAAGCTAAAGAGGAGCTCAAATTCAAGCGAAGCATATGCAACTAGCTCAAGCTCAACCATAGCTTCAAGTTCTTCATAGAGTCTAGTGTGTGAGTTGTTTTTCGTTTTCTTAGGATTATGTCAAAGCCAAGAAGAATTTGCACACACACAAAATGATTTTCTAAAATGTTTTTAAAACTCATTTTAAACTTATTAGAGATCATTCTTTTCATAGAAGCTAAGTTTCAATTTGTAGTCAACTACAAACACCCAGTAGTTCACTACACTGATTTCTGTCTTCTACCAGAAAATATAGTCTGGTAGTCGGCTACCTAAGTTAGGGAGTCGACTACCAGTAGTAGCAGATTTTCTCTGAGACACTCTGGGAGTCGACTACCAGCTGTGCGACCAGAATTCCTTGATTCACTCTCTCATTTATTCATTGCTTTATTTTTGGGCTAAAGTCAAACTTGATTTGAATTATTTTGAATTCTCCTTTGGCTCTATAAATAGAGACCATATGAGAACTTTTTTCTCACCAATTCATTCTTGAGCAAAATTCTTATTCTCTCAAAAGATCTCATTGTTCTCATCGCTCTCAAAGTTCTTCATAGCCAAATCGGTTTTTCAATTTCTGATCTTATTGCTTATATTCTTTTACAATTCTTTTTAAGATCATTATTATTATTTGGCTATTGCAAATTGGTTTTCAAAATCCTTCTCTTTGATTTTTTTTATATTCTCAAAGGATTTTTGAAACATCTAGATTCTAGATCACATTGAATAATTTCATATTCTTTGTGTGATCTAAGAACACATCTAGATTCTAGATCACAGTGAATAAACTCATATTCTTTGTGTGATCTACGGACGATTTAAAATTCTTTTAGCCACGTTAAGCACAATTGCATATTTAATCTTGGCTATAGAATTATTGGGTGTAAAAACCAATCTCCACTAATTCATTGTGGTGTATTGGATTTGATTTTACTTGTAGTCCCTTGGTGATAAGGGTGGTTGTAAATCCTTGTTGTAGGCAAGGTGTTTGTGTAAAGTCCTCGGATTGTGAGGCAAGGTAAAGTCCTCGGGTTGTGAGGCAAGGGTAAAATCCTAGACAAGTCTAGGTGGTCGGAAATCATAGTTGTGGCTAGGTATTTGTATTGCTAAGGCAATAGTGGAAATCTCGTACCGGATTGGTCGGGGACTGGACGTACCCAGGGTTGTGGGGAACCAGGATAAAAATCCGTGTTTTTGCGTTTGATTCTCTCTGTGATTGTTTATCTCTACTTTGTTTATCTTGATTCATTAAGTATTACATTTGTAACTCATTCTAAATATATTGTAAGATTAATTTCGGTATCTGCTTCTCTCTTATATTTCTGTGAAATCTTATATATCTTCATTAAGTATTTATTTAACTGAGCTGTGCTTAATTTCCCTCTGGGAGTCGACTACTGTTCTTAGGGAGTCGACTACCAGAAGAGCTTTATCTCTGACTTGTTTTGAAGATTAACTTGTTGATTAAGAACCAAGCGTAGATCGCTCTACTTGGTTTCTTAGGCAACATTAGAAGGAATTTATTTGTGTTAACATCAACGAGCGAAAAATTTTAGTATATACACAACACTATTCAACCCCCCCTTCTAGTGTTGTTTGCCATCCACAGGATCCAACAAGAAGGACGTCCATTAATTATCTAAAAAGATTATTATATACACAACACTATTCAACCCCCCTTCTAGTGTTGTTTGCCATCCACAGGATCCAACAGTCATTTCAAATGGCTCATATTTATTTCTGATAAAGTATCAAACTCTTTTGATCACTTTGTCAAAATATATGTTCCATCCCTTTGATGTCTCGCATGTAATTTATACGCTCTCCTGACCTTGAAAACTTTCTGGTTAATTCATATAAGTTGGTCCGTCTAAATCATATTTAAAAAAAGAACTTATAAGTGAATGTTCCAATTTTCATGGTCAACTTTGAGCGTTTTCCATCGAGCTTGGTCCGAGTAGATCTGTGCACATCTGCTGGCGAGACGGTTTCAACATAATCCATTTTATAGGAATTAGGATGAAAACCGTTCTCGACCAACATGATTGCACTTCACTATTTTCATTTCTGCACAAATCTTTCAACTTAAAGATTTACTTGTAGAAAGTGAGGAAACATTTTCCTTGGGCACGTAAACTAAATTCCAAAATTTATTTACGCACACGGACCTATTCTAAATGCATCAAGTTTTAAATCGGAGTTACTACTCCGAATTTTCATCCTAGAAGTTGGCTAAGTCATCATCAATTATGATGTCTAACTCGACTCTTCGTCTCACAAGATTTGAGTAATTATACAACTTCTTAATGATTAGTTTTATGAATATCTTATTGATATGTCCTCATAGAAAATTATCAAAACCTAGGCATTACTATCTGGGACTTAACCCAGAGGGAGGACTTAACTCAGAGTCACTTACAATGGATCACACCAAGTCTAACTAAGTGTGATTCATTCCTTTTAACACACCGATGTGTTAACAGACTTGACTTGAGAGAAAATCATATTTTATTTTAATTTCGCAAGATTTTATGTAGCTAAGTATTTGACCATTCGATCTAATCGAATCAGTTTAAATACTTTTGTCATTTCGTTCTTCATTTTATCAGACTTGTGTTTCATCAAGAACACGTGTCATAATAAAATATACGAATAACTTATTTTGGTTAATCTAGACTCGGGTACATCAGTATGTACTAGACTGAGTTCGACAACTCATTCTCCCACTGTCTTACAGATGGGTATCGACCATTGTATCTAAGAGGGTAAGATTCACAAGTGTCCGCAGACTTCATAATACAAGAGGTCAGACCCCTCTTTATGTGACTTGTGAAGCTTACTCTCTCGATACGGCCTAGTCTATTTTGCCATATAAGTTTGCTACTATCTTGTGTATTTTTATATTAACATTTAATATATTATAGTTATCACAAATTACTTAACACAAAATATTGCTTCAGAAGCAAGGTGACGACATTCGTCAAAATGTGTTAGACGTCTTTTGTATAACAATTATGTTGAAATCGTGACATCAAAATATGTCACATTTTCATTTCCTTATGCCTTTACTAATGATAATTTAAACTATTTAACTCGATTGACTTTCCGGAGTGCCTTCTTCCTATTCTAAATCATATTTTGATATTAAATAGCCCAACATAAATAAATAGCTATGCAAGCATCTCATGTATCCAAACGCTTGAGAGTTGCAATCTTGAGTGTAGCTCAAGAAGTTGCTTGTCTCAAGATCCGGTTGGGATACATAGTCTTGCACCGCTCATGCACTCGTATTCGACTCAAACAGTTTGATCGAATTCTCGAACTTTGCGGATCAAAATTGTTTGTCCATACAACCTTGACGGTAGCTCGACAAGTTGTAGGGAGAACATACTTTGAATATCTTGTATGTTCAAGCTGCCTCATATAGAGACGAGTGACATGTAGCGTGAATTTATTTGTTGGACCCAGAACTTAATGAAATCATATTTCTTAAGTTTGTTCTTTAGAAGGTCATTTAATTTGTCAACGAGAATATAGTTTAATTCTATCAACTAGAATTTAACTTTGATATTCAATTTATCAACCTATTTGACCAATTAACTTATTCCATTAAAATAATATAATTAGATTCCTTCGGTAAAACATAGTCTTGCACTAGTTTAGCATATGTTCAAAATTAAATATAGGTAGAATGGCTTTTATCTATCTATATCCTCCCACTATTTTTACGATTGTTTCAAAGCTTAATAACGAATGATTTAATCGAATTAAAATTAATGGGTAAGAGGTCCAATCACCTTGAGCCTAACAACCTGAGTGTAGCTCAACAAGTTGTAAGACTCTGTAATCGGAAGATGACTCTTCATCGATCATATCAGATATGACTCTCTTATCGGTTTTTGCCCCTAGCCATTTGTGATCATGAGTGTGCTCATCCAAATCACAATGTCTAGTCTAGTCGGACCCTTGTTTTCGTGTCTAGCCTGACTTGCCCCTTCGTTCGGTGTATTCACGACACGTCGGTTTGGGTCAGGTCTTAGACTACGTCTAGTCAGACTACATCTCTGACTCAACTTACGCTGGCGCTCGGTGTATTCACGACAACATCGGTTTGGGTCAAGTCAAGATTTCATCTTATGTATTTAAGGAGTTGGTTTCTATAAGGTTGCCATGTCAAGCTTGAGTGTAGCTCAACAACTATAACACGGGTCCTATAGTTGTCAACCCCTAAAACAAGGAGGGCTACGGCTAATCTTGAAAAATATCATTAACGTATTTGACTTAGATATAGTCCAGGGTGTCATACAATCATGATTCGCGACATTGCGGTCCAGCGGAACTCGGCCAGGGAATTGACTAAGGCAGGATCACTATCCCTTAAAGGGTGATCCAGAACTCTTAGCCAAGCACATTGACTGGATCATGGTCCATTGAATGAAGCTTGTCATTTTTGTATGTGTTCCATAGACTAAACAGCTTTTATTAACAATTAATTAATCATATCAACTAGTTGCATCCTTAAATTCAAAATTTTAGGATTTGTTTAATAACTTTTATTAAGTCCTTATCAACTATAAGGTTCACGTGCTATCCTAATCGTTATTAGGATTTTAATAAATTTATTAACCAACGCTAAAAGCGAAGTCCTTTAATGAGAATTAATAATAACAATTAGAATTAAGATTTTCATTAAAAGGACTACCCTAATCAGGAATTAGGTCTTGAAGTGTTATTAATATTTTATTAAAACATAGCATGTCATTAAAATTCAATTAATAAATTTTAATCATTTTTAATGGCTAACCTAAAGGGTTGTCTTGTGTTATCAAATAAGGGACAAGGTTATGCATAGCCATTAACATAAGATTACACTAATTTTATCACATAAAATAAAAGTGTACAACTATTTAACAATTTAAATAGAACAATGTCTATCACATAAACCATTTTAGCATGCAAACATAAATTTAACATTTATTTAAAATATGATTTTAAAAATATTTTATTTTTATCTCATAAAAACCTGTTTTTAAAATCACAAATTTGCATGCTAATTTATAAAATTTATCGCATAAAAATTTTAACCTTTAAAATCAGTTTTAAAATATCTCATAAAATTAAAACATCATTTTAAAAAACTTTCATGCTTAAAAATTTATCATATAAAATTTTTAGGCCCTTTAAACTTATTGCATAAATTTTAAAAGATTTAAAATTAGTTTTAAAAATTATCACATAAATTTTAAAACGTCATTTAAAAAAATTTCATATTCAAAAATTTATCACATAGATTTTTAAACATCAAAAACATTTTTAAAATTTATCTCATAACTTTAAAAACATTTTTAAAAGTATTTAAAAGCATTTCATGTGTTTAAAGAAATCGCAGGCTAGATCGTAACACAGACCATGCTCTGATACCACTGTAGGGATTTCTGGGACCCTAGGGCACAAAAACTCTATGCCCGTCCTAAGTCGGACGGAACATAGACAGAAATAGCAGCGGAAAAAAACATGTTAATCTAATTAACATTTAACCCTAAGGTCCAAGACCCTAATCCAAGATCTATGCCGACTTGGGATGGGTCTGACCATCCCAAGAAGGATCTAGCCTACTGCGATTAAATTAAACTAATGCTTAATTAAACACATACTCGGAATCTCAGCCCTGGGGCAGGCGAGATGTTCCGCACCGTCTTCCGAGCCGCTCCCCGTCCTACGCCGAGCTGCTCCTCGAACCGCTCCCCGAACCGCTCCTCGAACCGCTCCGCATCCCGAGGCGATCAATCCCGTGTCGCCGAGCCAACCACGCGCCGAAGAAAGTTTCACGCGAGTGAAACCTCCGCCTAGATTTCGGATCTAAATCCGAACCCCTTTGCGGCTTTGCTAGAGCCCTTAGGAGCAAGGCAGAAATTTATAGGGAGAGGAGAAATATTAATTTAAGCCTAGATCCGAGCGTGCTCCAACATTTACGAGAGCCGCTCAGATCTAGAGCTTGGGACGAGTTTGGAGGAAGGGGGGAGGCCCCTATTTATATAGGCGGCGGACTCTCCCCTTTTCCGCACAACCGATGTGGGACTATTAATTTGAGTTAATTAAAATCAAGTTAGTTTGCACTTCACAAAGTGCAAACTTCCGTGAATTTTAACTTACTCACCGTTGAACTTCATGATTGATACAACCTATCAATACGAAGGGCGTTCAACGGTGAACGCATAAGAAAAAACCGTTCGTCAATCGGAGTTCGTTTGACCCTCCAATTGACCATCCAAAGATCAGCCAAAGACTAGTTTTTCGCAAAAACCAGCCGTCAAATCTGCCCAATAAAACTAGGGTTCTGTACCCTGAGGTGGGGCCCAGCCTGTGGGCCCCACCAGCCAAAAGGAGCTAGCTGGGCGCCTGCCAGACTTGGGCACGGATGTCCAAGCCTGGCGCGGGCGCCCAGGCGCCAGCCTGGCGCCTGGGGGCGCCTGGTCCGGGCGCCCAAGGCGCCCGGCCCAGGGCGCCTAGGCTCCCAGGCGCCCAGGCCCGCCTGGGCGGCCCGCCTGGGCACAGGCCCTGGCGCCCAACGCCTGGGCCTGTGCCCAGGCCCTGGGCCTGGCGTCCTGGCTTAGCCAGGTCTGGCCAGGCGCCCAGGGCAGACTTGGTCTGGCCTGGGTCAGCCTGGTCTGACCCGGTCTGATCTAATGGGCTGTATTGGCTCTAACTTGAGCATTTGGTGTCCGATTTGGACGCCGTTCGAACCTAGGTCTAGACCGTGACATTCCCGTCTTACCCATGAACTTTTTCTTGCGTTTAAATCTTTAAATATTGTTTTAAACAATTTAAAACACATTTAATCTCTTTTGCATCAAATGCAAAATAGTCCCTATCTAGGCTTAAATTATCATTTGCATCAAATACAAATGATCTGAGGGCATATTTCCCTACACGTAAACCATATAGTATTAAATCTGAGTATTATTCAATTTAATATAATTCAATTTAATATAAAACCACAATTGAATTGCCATCTTGAGAAATTTTATGGGGAGATAAACGAATTCATACTCAGCGACTTATAATCTAAATCCAAATATCACTTATAACCCTTAAACTTATTAGGATTGTTCTTTATCATGCTAGTGTTACAAATCATAAACCTAATGACTAACACGGACGCATACACATAAACACATAGCATATATCATAAAAGGAGTTATGAAATTATTACCTGCGTCGCTCTCATGCATCTTATAACCTCCATCTCTGCTGGATTAAGCCCTATACAGGACCGAAACAAGGCATTCTCCTTCTTCAGATTCCTCATATCCTCCACGACCTGTGTCAAGGTCACCTAAACCTGAGCCATGCCCGGAATCTCGGTGGACTGAGGAGGTTGCGTGACACTTTCATGCTGTGAAGAAGAACCGCCGAGTCCTTGTAGTCATGCTTCTCCGCACCTCGCATTTGGTACCGGTTCTTCCTCCTCCCTCCCGGTGTCCCTGCAATGATAGAGTCATCGTCAACCCTAGTAAGAGGCCCCGTGGCACTCGAGCCTGCCTGAGACTGTGACCACACCACATCGAAAGCATTGTGGACGGCCTCATGAATAGAAAAGAAAAAGATTTATATACTCCATATATTAAAACTACAAAATATAATGTAAACGTAAACTTGTACTAACCTCCAGCACCCGATTCTTTACCAACTTATCGGGATCTTTGTACTTTGGGTGGGCCTTAGTAAGTGTATGCTCCACCAAAGACTCAGTACCCGGGCGGCCCTACAATCAAAAAGAAAAAATTTAGACACATTCTATCATAACGAAAATTTTTGTTACAAAATTTAATTAAAACATTTTACCTGAAGTGCCAACTCGTACCCAATCTGGCTGAAGCTCTTCGAGCCGCCATAATGCTCATAGCCTCAAGGCACACTGCGGTTGGGCGGCCATTGTCGAAATTTTCTATATAATGATACAGTATGTCAGAAAAAACATAAATAGAATATGTGTTAACAAAAATATGAATATACATGCCCTTCAGGAGACTCCCACACGAAACAATATCCAAAGAACTGCACCAGGTCAGCACGATTGTCCAGACGCCAGTACCGCTCCCAATCCTCAGGAACCGTTGCCAGTACTTCTTTTTCAATTCCTTGCGCCACTGAACAAGTCCGTTTTGAATCTTATCAATGCAGTAGTCCAAGCCTTCGGGTTGTGGTCCAAGACGAAATGCCGCTATGACATATAACAAACACATTATATCAGTAAATACCAATTAAGAACCTAAAATTAAAATGTAGCTAACTTATACTGATCTCCCACCAACAGGTGACCAAGGACTCGTGTCATTGATCTGTCCACGTCAGGCTGAGGTTGAAGAAATCTGACCTTTTAGCCTGGGCAGCAAGGTAATAATTAAATTTTACCGCCCACTGGCCAATGGGAGCTTGGTGGCTTCACTGTATAAAGACCCGCTGCCGGTTTACAGGAATCAAGGTCGAAAATTTTGTGCCACCTCGACCCTCTTTCGGCAGAGGGTTTGTGCCTGCGAATAACCAAACATACTAAATGAATATATACGATTAAAATAAATATGTGTACATTATACCCTGTCGTCGAAAGCACTCAGTTTTGGCCTCCATCATCCTCGGTGTAGCTTTGGTTACCAACTACTCGATAACATGCCGATGCATGTTTAACATTTTCGGCTACCTCTTATTTGCCTCGTCGTACCTAGCGGCCATCGGTAAGGCAAAATGCTCTATTGTCGGGTCATATGAATGAACAACACCTGCTCTGCTACGTCATACGGTGGGACAGTCTGAGAAGTGGGGGTGGTATGTGACCCGACCGACCTGGGAGTCTCAATATGTATATCCTCTATGCCACCTGCATCCATACGCAATAATACAATTGTAAATTCAATTAGTTTAACAAACAGGACTGACCATTTAAAATAAAAATATACGTACATGTCCCAGTAGGCAGTAGAGTATGTAGGGAAGAGGGGATATATCCTGCAGTGCCTGAAAATATATAAAGAATGTTATGTTATTAGTTATACAAACAATTAAAAGGTCCACATTTAGACACATACTAAAACTACAATAAGCGTACATGTCCCATTGGACGGGGTGATATGTACCACAGGGGAGCCATGTCCTGCACTACCTGAAAATGTATGAAGCATTTTACCGATTAGTTTTCCAAAAATTTAAAATGTGCATGGTATATACCCGTACTAAAACTACAACTTATGCGTACCTAACCCAGAGGCAGTGTGGTATGCGGCGAAGGGGAGCCATGACCTGCACTGCCTGAAAATGTAAGAAGCATTTTTTACCAATTTTTTTTCCAAAAAATTAAAATGTGCATGATATAAAGCCGTACCAAAACCATAAAATATGCTTACCTGACCCAGATGGCCGGTGGGTCTGGGGTGTCCATGTACCCGCTGAAAAAATCGTGGTAAAAACTCTCTTCATCTGCATTTCAGAATATTTATTAATAAAAAAATTGTTGCTTAAGTGCTGTAAATATTTGCATAATTTATATGAAATAAAAGTGAGGTAAACAATGTGCAGTAATTCACATGCTTTATTGATTCCAAGAAAAATCATCGTAATGAACATCTTTATACATTTACATATTTTTATAACTTAGTAATGAAAAAAGTTCAACAATTTGAGGTTGATGTTGACGCCCTTTGTGACCGAGTCCAAACGAAACATTAAATGACTTTGGTTATTGTATTTCTTTGTCTTGTGCACTCCGCTGCTACAATACCGGTGCATGTGATCGCCAAATCGGGTATATCCACACGAAACGGTGTGATGTCATCAGTCGTTTCATTAGTTTTCTCGATTGAAAAATCATCCACGACATCATCTGCTAAGAGTACAACTTCTTCGTCATCTTCATTGCCCTCTGCAGGATCAGTTTCATACGGTGTATATGCTCTAGGAAGATTTCTAAGAACCATCGAATTATCATCTACCATTATATCTTTAACATAAAAACATTGTTTTGCTTGCGAGGCAAACATGAACTTCTCCTCCAGATAGATTTCCTTCTTCAGATTAACGACCATGAAGCCCAAGTCGTCCTTCTTCTTTCCTTTCTCACACCACCGCACCTTAAACATAACATGGCTCACTCCCTTTCAAAAGCCATAAAATATCTCAACCACGTTTACAACCTACCCATAATAGAATATTTACCCTTCTTTTGGTTGTAGATCTCGGGATCTTGCATATAACAACTGCGTAAAGGATGAGAAGATTCTGCTATTTTGGGTGCAATGGTCCTTCTCGACTTCAATGGTATTAAATTTGTAACCATTGATAGAATAACCTCCATATCAATGTATTGTGACATCAAGACCTCTGGCGTATTTTTGGATCTCCTCGGATAGCCGTGCACCGCGAACACATTGCTCTGCCACCTTTAAGATAAATAAGAATTGCATTCATAAATGCACATTCTTGAAATTGATTTTGTGATAGGTATGTAACTATCGTGAGAAATCGGTGCCCATACCTTCAGTTTCAGCCATGACGTAAATTCTTTAGAGTGTGCATCCGCAACCTTTTGGTTAAGAGTTTTGGCATGCAATTTGGCTTGGAGTACTTCTATATGAAGACCAAGGGACAAGTAAAGAAAACTACTATAACTTAGGAATTAAACCACCTACAAAAACGAATAACTCAGCATTATTACCTCCGATAGGAGTCAAATATCGATAGATTATTTAGAATATATGAATGTGCTTGTTAAAGCTCAACTGTCTGTCCTCTCCATAATCATTATATAATACTCCATCAGTAACTATTGTCGAATGATTGACCCTTGTGTCTACACCCCACAAATAACGAGATATGAACATCAAGGCCTCGTTTGACGTATAATTCTTGGATATTGACCCTTCTGGACGTGCACGTTTGTGCACAAGTTGCTTCATGAACCCTAGATACTTACGGTTCAAAAATCATAAAATGATTCAAATTCATGTTTAATTTTGGTCCCAGCAAAATAGAATAATAGATGGCATCGGCGTTCACCTTTCAACAGAGGACGTCCACCGATATTGTACATGCCTTGCAATGCGGGCCTCCTGTGCCAGGTGCACAGTAAGATGAACCATGATGGTCAAGAATGAAGGCGGGAAATTTTTTTCCATCTTACACGGTGCAAGGATAACCCGCTCCTCTAAATCTTCAAACTCACCAACGTCTATCACCTTCGAGCACACCTGCCTGAAGAACCCACAGAACTGTATCAGAACTTTTGCAAGATTTTTATCGACATGACGTAATGCAACCGGAAGCAACCGATGTAGCAAGATATGATAAGCATGTGTCTTCAATCCAAATATCTTCATCTGGTTTACGCGCACACATCTTGATATATTTGAAGCATATCCATCTAGTGTCTTTAATGACTTGAGAAACACACACAGATTAGGAATTTCATCTCTTGACAGGGTGACCTGAGAAGCTGGCAGGTCGTACATGTAATTTTCCTTTTGTACAGCCTGCAATTCAGGACGCATATTCATTTCTTTTAAGTCAAGCCGAGCGTTTACTCTGTCTTTTGACTTGAAATGGAGGCGAGACGTGAAAAGGTCCGCACGAGAGTGGAGCCGTGAAGCCCCAAACCCGATAAGCGTCAATAAAACGTAAGCAGGTCCCTGTAACCACAAACGGAACAACAATAATAACACAAGGAGAGACAGAAATAAAATTCTCATATCTCATAAATTTTCCAACATGGAAACAAGTTCAACATCCAGAAAAGCCACCAGGCTAAAAGAAAGAGAGTCTAAAGGCCCAGAACAAGGCCAACAAAAGCAACAACGTAACAAAGTATAGGTGCTATGCACCGACAACAAAACAGCAGTCTAAAACAAAAGGAAAGCACAACGGAGACACTAGGACTGGTCCCCAGTGTCCACGTACTCCCCGTCAAACACAAGCTCGGGCTCGGCGTCAGCAAACACCTCGTCCTCAATAAGGTAATCAGGCTCAGGATCTAACATGTGTCACCCAAAAGAGTAAAGGGGCACATGTCAGCAAGTCTAAAAGACTTGGGCAAGGAAACTGAAAGCAAGGCAAACTAACAACCTAGCAGTTATAGTATGCATGACATGGCAGTTATAGCTTGAGTGCACAAGCAAGACATGGCAAGACAATAAGTACAAGAGAACAATTATTGGGACAAGACAAGAGTAGCCAAGCTACTAACAATCTCAATCAATTCACTAATCACGTTTCAAGTCGTTTGTAGATGTTTACGCCTTACAGCTGAATGGTTTGGCATTCACGCTGATTGGCCGCTTAACAACTACCCCAAAACCCATAGTTTACGCCTTACCACTGCAGTTGCTGATCGGGCAGACTCCCAGTTGATTGGCCGCTTAACTCTTACCCCCAATACCCACATGTAATCGAGCCAGGGTCCCCGCACACGAGCTCAGTAAATGAGCCAGGGTTGCCCCGCACAGGAGCTCGCATTCTAGTTCACGATTCATAAATATTTGGCGTAGGGGTGCACCTAGCCTTAATATCGAGCGTTGGGGTTAGCAACTCATTATGCTCGCTTCTGGTCACGAGCCAGGAAACACAAGTATTGTAGCGATGCTACGCAATCACGGGATCACTTAAAGAATGCAATGACATGACAATTAATTTGCATACCGTTAATGGAAATTAAACATGACATGGTAATTGTGCAACATGATAATGTCGGATCTAGCTTCGTTGTCAAGCTAGTTCCTAAATTTGCGCCTAGGCGAGTATCATTTCGTCGCCTAGTCTCTTTTACGCCTACAACAAACAAATGGCCTAAAACATGGCCTAAACCCTAAGTGGCAAGTTTCACTTGCCTAGCACCGAGGATGACGATCAACGAGGGTTCGTCCCACGGACGCTAATCTACGGGGAAGTCGCTGTTATGGAGAAACAATCAACAAACAATATTCATTTCATTAGGGTTTCATAAGAAAACAAATGGGTTATGCTTAAAACTAAAGAATCGAGTATTACCGTGCAGGGAACGGGAGAATAACGCCGAGCAACCACGGCGACGGAAGAAACGCTCCGGGGAACCTAGGTTTCAGATCTGGAAATGATTGGAGAAGTTTGGAGAAGTAGGGTTTTGGGGGATTTTGGGGGATTTGATGAGATTTTGGGGAAGATGAGAGGTAGAATGTGTTGAGGGAGAGTTTGGATGATGGATTTTGGGCTTGGGATGAAGGAATAAGGGTTTGAGGTGGAAGGGGGCTCAATGGGGGAGAAACTAGGGTTTTAGGTCGTGAGGGAGGAGAAGAAAACGTTTGGGAGGGGTTTAAATAGGATGGGCTGGCGGCTGCCCAGAAATTAGGGTTTTAACACAGATTAGTCGGTCAAAGAGCAACCACTGACCGACTAGTTTGGGAACTAGTCGGTCGGTCGACCAACGCAGACCGACTAAGTGTAAACAGTAACTCCTGTACAGAATTAGGATTTAGATTTAGTCGGTCAATGAACAACTGCTGACCGAGTAGTTTGACATCTAGTCGGTCGATAGATGAACTTAGACCGACTAAGAATGAACAGTAACTGATACCAAAAATAGTTGATGAGTTAGTCGGTTAAAGAAGTATTGTTGACCGACTAGTTTGCAACCTAGTCGGTCAACCAACATTCTTAGACCGACTAACGATAAACAGTAACTCCTGAATAATTTAGAAAGCCCACTAGTCGGTTCAAGAAGGTTTTCCGACCGATTGGATCGTCATCTAGTCGGTCGGTGCCCCTTCTTACACCGGCTAACGTGCACCAAAAGTTTCGATATGGAGCGCGGAGCTCCGGGATCGATTTCTAAGACTCCTAGGCTTGATCTAACAATAAGATATGACCGATACGAAGCCCGTCACGAGTGACTTACTCCGAAATCGACGATTCTAAGAAAGAAGCTAGAAAACACGATGATACGATCGAAGATGAAAGTTACGGAGACGAAAACCACACATAAGGAGAAAATCCACCAAAACATATAATATAATATAATAAATCCAGATACATAAAAACCAGTCGTTACATCCTCCCCAACTTAAGAAAAATTCCGTCCTCAGAATTTCCCAACACTCACGTGTCCGGGAACAAAAGTGGGCAACGCTCTCGCATCTCATCCTCATTCTCCCAAGTAGACTCTCCAGGGGAGCCGTGTCGCCACATCACCCTCACAAGATTGACAATCTTGTTCCGAAGTGACTTCTGACGCCTGTCCAGAATCTGCACTGGATGCTGGTCATACGTCATGTCGGGGCGAACGGTAATCTCCGAGAAATTCACAGCTTGAGATGGATCGCTAATGTATCGACGAAGCTGCGACACATGGAAAACATTGTGAACTCTCTCCAAAGATGGCGGCAAGGCCAAGCGATAAGCTACCTCGCCAACTCTCTCCAGAATGTCAAATGGTCCAATGTATCGCGGGCTCAACTTCCCTCGCTTCCCAAAACGAATCACACCACGATTCGGGGAAATCTTCAGAAACACATGATCTCCAGGCTGAAACTCCATAGGACGTCGTTTAGCATCCGCCCAATGCTTAAAATGGTCCTGAGCAATCCTCAACCTCTCCCGAATGTTCCTGACAACCTCCACAGCCTCCACAATCATCTCAGGTCCCAACAGCTCCCGATCACCAACGTCATCCCAACTCAATGGCGATCGACATTTCCTCCCATACAAGGCGGCGAAAGGCGCCATGCCAATAGATGCCTGGTAACTGTTGTTGTAAGAAAACTCCACCAGATGTAGATGGTCCTCCCACGAACCCTTGAAATCCAACATGCATGCCCTCAGCATGTCTTCCAAAATCTGAATCGTCCTCTCGGACTGACCATCCGTCTGCGGATGGTACGCCGTGCTGAAACTCAGACGCGTACCCAAACTCTTCTGCAAACTCTGCCAGAACTGAGATGTGAACCTCGTGTCTCTGTCCGACACGATACTCACGGGGACTCCGTGAAGTCGCACAACCTCCTGCACGATTCACATCACATCACTATCCAACTAGGAAAAGGAAATAAAAACGGAGAGTAAAAGAATTTTACCTCCATATATCTCCTCGCTAGCGCCTCAGTGGACTGTCCCACTCGGAATGGAATAAAGTTCGCGGATTTGGTCAATCGATCTACGATCACCCAAATCGCGTCATTCTGCTTCGGACTCCGAGGTAGTCCAATCACGAAATCCATAGTGATGTGTTGCCATTTCCACTCCGGAATCGGAAGCGGTTGTAGCAACCCGGCCGTACGCTGATGCTCCGCCTTCACTTGCTGACAAACCAAGCACTTGGCTACACTTCGAGCCACACTCCTCTTCATGCCATGCCACCAATAGTTCAGACGAAGATCCTGGTACATCTTGGTGCCACCAGGATGCACAGAATACGGCGAACTGTGTGCCTCCACCATCAACTCCTCTCTAATATCCCCAGCTGGCACACACAACCTGGCTCCAAACCTCAGCGAGCCATCCTCATGAATCAAAAATTCAGTCCGCAGACCAGCTTCCACCTGCTCCCGAATCTTCACCAGCTTCGGATCCTCAGCCTGGCCAGCCTTAATCCGATCCACGATCGTTGACTGTACCTGCATGTACATCAACGAAGAAGCCTCCCCGGGAAGAACAATCTCCACACCAGACTCGCAAAAATCCTGCTGCAATCTCCACTGCGAAGTCAAAATCAACACCGCGGGAAGCCTACTCAGCGCATCCGGAACCACATTCACCTTGCCAGGGTGAAACTGCAAATCAATATCATAATCCGCCATGAGCTCCAACCATCGACGCTGTCGCATATTGAGCTCCTTCTGAGTAAAAATATACTTCAAGCTTTTGTGATCGGTGAAAATCTTCACTTTCTCACTCAGCAGGAAGTGCCTCCAAATCTTAAGAGCAAACACAACGGCAGCCAACTCCAAATCATGTGTCGGGTAATTCTTCTCATGAACCTTAAGCTGACGAGACGCATAAGCCACAACGTGCCCGTGCTGATGCAACACACAACCGAGACCCTTGCCAGAAGCATCACAAAAGATCTCAAATCCACCGTTGCGATCAGGCACAACAAGAATAGGGGCAGTCGTCAAACGCTCTCTCAGAACACCAAAAGCACTCTCACAATCACCCGACCAAACAAAAGGAACATCCTTCCGCGTCAACCTGGTCATCGGCTCAGTAATACAGGAAAAGTCCTTAATGAAACGCCGATAGTAACCAGCAAGCCCAAGGAAACTCCGAATCTCAGACGCAGACGACGGAACAGGCCACTCTCTAATGGCCCTAATCTTCTCGGGGTCCACTGAAATACCATCTCCAGTCACCACATGCCCGAGAAATGCAACTATATCCAGCCAAAACTCGCACTTCGAAAACTTAGCATACAACCGATGCTTCCTCAAAATCTCTAACACCGTCCTTAAGTGCGAGGCATGCTCTTCCTCTGACTTCGAATAGATCAGAATGTCGTCAATAAAGATAACAACAAACTTATCCAAAAAGTCGTAGAAAATCAGGTTCATCAGATTCATGAAAACTGCGGGTGCGTTAGTTACGCCGAAAGGCATAACCACAAACTCATAGTGTCCATACTTCGTCCTGAACGCTGTCTTCGGAACATATCCCTTCTTCACCTTCAACTGATGGTAACCACTCCTCAAATCCAATTTAGAAAACACCCTCGAACCTCCAAGCTGATCAAAAATATCATCGATGCGAGGCAACGGGTATTTATTCTTGATGGTCACCGCATTCAACTCCCGATAGTCCACGCACATGCGACGCGAACCATCCTTCTTCTTTACCAGCAGCACCGGTGCTCCCCACAGAGAAACACTAGGGTTGATATAACCCTTCTGCAAAAGCTCATCCAGTTGCTTCCTCAATTCCTCCAACTCAGCGGGTGCCATTCGATACGGCGCCTTCGAAATCGGCTGCGCTCCCGGAACAAGATCGATAGAAAATTCTAAAGCTCGATCAGGTGGCAAACCAGACATCTCCTCGGGGAAGACGTCGCCAAAATGACGCACCACAGCTGGCCACTCCAACTCCATCTGCAAAGCCACAACCTCCACCGACCTGGCCTGAAACCTGACAGGACCAAGCGAACTGCTACCACGATTGAACTCAAATATTGGATGTCCGGGAATCTCGAACACCACCTTCTTCCTCCTGCAGTCAATCGTAGCATAGAAGCTCGCAAGCCAGTCCATCCCAAGAACTGCATCATAGTTGATGATGTCGTGGACAATGAAATCAGCGTAAAGCTCTTGTCCACAGACCACCAACGAGCAAGAATTACAACCACGATGCACCGAGACCACGCCATTCTCTGTAACGATGTTCCAACTCTTGGAAAGAGGGGACGTCGACAAGGAATGCCTCTCCACGAAGCTCCGAGAAATAATGCACATCGATGCACCAGAGTCAAAGAGGACTCGTGCAGGAAATGTGCACACCAAAACCACACCTAACAAGCAATTAACAATCAAACCCTAGTCTAGCAAACAACCATGTTCAAGCAAACAACACAATCTAACAATCAAAACCAGCTAGGAAAGTAACAGCTAGATTGAGGATTACCTGCGATAACCTCATCCACAGCCTCGCTCTCCACAGTGGTCATCAGAAAAGCCTGCCTCCATGGCGGAATAGCCTGCTGGAAGGCATGCCTCTGTGGAACAAGAGCTGCTCCACGCCCAGCAGGAACAGACGCTTGCTGCTGCAACGGGTGAACTGCAACAGGTGCCATCTGCAGCTGACTCGCATGCCGACAATCCTTCGCGACATGGGAAGCATCGCCACAAACCAAACACTGGCCCAAAAACTTCCTACACTGATCCTTGATGTGGCCAGGCTTGCCGCAAAAATGGCAAGTCTTCTGAACAGGCCCTCCTGGCCTCTTAAACTGAGCTGGCTGATTAGGCTTGAAACCAGGCCTAACCACCACCCTGGCCTGCTCCATAGGCATCTTCCCAGCACCAGAAACATGTCCTCTCCTCTGACTCAGGTTCAGCTCCTGCCTCCTCGCAGCGACCAGAACCTTCTGATAAGAGTCCAGATCAGAGGAAGACACAAAACTCTGGAGCTCCAAAGCAAGTCCCTGCAGGAACCTCTGAGCCCTCTCATCAGCATCCTGCACCATCTTCGGTGCGAACCGACTCAGCCTAGTGAACTCTTGGTGGTACAGGTCCACCGTCAAGCTCACTTGCTTCAGATCAATGAAGCGCTGCAGCATCTCCTTCCTAGCAGCCTTTGGAAAGAACTCCTCATCAAACCTGGACTTAAAGGTAGCCCAAGCTATCGGCTCCACCAGCATCTTCTCTTCCGCATCCCACCAGTTCCGAGCATTATCCTTGAGGTGCCTCTTCGCCAAATCAACCCATCCAGCCGGGGTGATCTTGGCCATCTTCAAGTTATCCTCAATGTTTCGAATCCACTCATCGGCAGCCAGAGGACCCTCAGACCCATCAAAATATGCGGGACCCAACTCCCGAAATTGCTTCGCTCCCGGTTCGGAGCGAGGGACATCCGGAAGCGCCCGGGCAGCTCGAGAAAGTGGAGCATTCTGGACTTGCAGGAGCACGCCCTGCTGCACTTGCATCATCTGGAGCATCATCCGCATCATCTCTCCGTTGGTGGGTTCCCGCTCAGGCTCCTCATCATGAGGGAGCGCACCACTACCCCCACCACGGGTGAATCGCCTTCCTGCCATCTAATGACACAGAAAACGAAGCAGATTAGACTCATAGCTTATGACTCGGACGTCGAACTTAGTTTATTGGACATTCAAACATTATTATCGTTATTCCGACAATTCGTAGTTACAGAAGGACCTGCATGGGCCACCAACAAAACCTGTCATGCCCCGCTTCCCTAAAATGAAGGCGAGACGTGAAAAGGTCCGCACGAGAGTGGAGCCGTGAAGCCCCAAACCCGATAAGCGTCAATAAAACGTAAGAAGGTCCCTGTAACCACAAACGGAACAACAATAATAACACAAGGAGAGACAGAAATAAAATTCTCATATCTCATAAATTGTCCAACATGGAAACAAGTTCAACATCCAGAAAAGCCACAAGGCTAAAAGAAAGAGAGTCTAAAGGCCCAGAACAAGGCCAACAAAAGCAACAACGTAACAAAGTATAGGTGCTACGCACCGACAACAAAACAGCAGTCTAAAACAAAAGGAAAGCACAACAGAGACACTAGGACTGGTCCCCAGTGTCCACGTACTCCCCGTCAAACACAAGCTCGGGCTCGGCGTCAGCAAACACCTCGTCCTCAACAAGGTACTCAGGCTAAGGATCTAACATGTGTCATCCAAAAGAGTAAAGGGGCACATGTCAGCAAGTCTAAAAGACTTGGGCAAGGAAACTGAAAGCAAGGCAAACTAACAACCTAGCAGTTATAGTATGCATGACATGGCAGTTATAGCATGAGTGCACAAGCAAGACATGGCGAGACAATAAGTACAAGAGAACAATTATTGGGACAAGACAAGAGTACCAAGCTACTAACAATCTCAATCAATTCACTAGTCACGTTTCAAGTCGTTTGTAGATGTTTACGCCTTACAGCTGAATGGTTTGGCATTTACGCTGATTGGCCGCTTAACAACTACCCCAAAACCCAGAGTTTACGCCTTACCACTGCAGTTGCTGATCGGGCAGACTCCCAGTTGATTGGCCGCTTAACTCTTACCCCCAATACCCACATGTAATCGAGCTAGGGTCCCCGCACACGAGCTCAGTAAATGAGCCAGGGTTGCCCCGCACAGGAGCTCGCATTCTAGTTCACGATTCATAAACATTTGGCGTAGGGGTGCACCTAGCCTTAATATCGAGCGTTGGGGTTAGCAACTCATTATGCTCGCTTCTGGTCACGAGCCAGGAAACACAAGTATTGTAGCGATGCTACGCAATCACGGGATCACTTAAAGAATGCAATGACATGACAATTAATTTGCATACCGTTAATGGAAATTAAACATGACATGGTAATTGTGCAACATGATAATGTCGGATCTAGCTTCGTTGTCAAGCTAGTTCCTAAATTTGTGCCTAGGCGAGTATCATTTTGTCGCCTAGTCTCTTTTACGCCTACAACAAAAAAATGGCCTAAAACATGGCCTAAACCCTAAGTGGCAAGTTTCACTTGCCTAGCACCGAGGATGACGATCAACGAGGGTTCGTCCCACGGACGCTAATCTACGGGGAAGTCGTTGTTATGGAGAAACAATCAACAAACAATATTCATTTCATTAGGGTTTCATAAGAACACAAATGGGTTATGCTTAAAACTAAAGAATCGAGTATTACCGTGCAGGGAACGGGAGAATAACGCCGAGCAACCACGGTGATGGAAGAAACGCTCCGGGGAACCTAGGGTTCAGATCTAGAAATGATTGGAGAAGTTTGGAGAAGTAGGGTTTTGGGGGATTTTGGGGGATTTGATGAGATTTTGGGGAAGATGAGAGGCAGAATGTGTTGAGGGAGAGTTTGGATGATGGATTTTGGGCTTGGGATGAAGGAATAAGGGTTTGAGATGGAAGGGGGCTCAATGGGGGAGAAACTACGGTTTTATGTCGTGAGGGAGGAGAAGAAAACGTTTGGGAGGGGTTTAAATAGGATGAGCTGGCGGCTGCCCAGAAATTAGGGTTTTAACACAGATTAGTCGGTCAAAGAGCAACCACTGACCGACTAGTTTGGGAACTAGTCGGTCGGTCGACCAACGCAGACCGACTAAGTGTAAACAGTAACTCCTGTACAGAATTAGGATTTAGATTTAGTCGGTCAATGAACAACTGCTGACTGACTAGTTTGACATCTAGTCGGTCGAAAGATGAACTTAGACCGACTAAGAATGAACAGTAACTGATACCAAAAATAGTTGATGAGAAGAAGCATTGCTGACCGACTAGTTTGCAACCTAGTCGGTCAACCAACATTCTTAGACCGACTAACGATAAACAGTAACTCCTGAATAATTTAGAAAGCCCACTAGTCGATTCAAGAAGGTTTTCCGACCGACTGGATCGTCATCTAGTCGGTCGGTGCCCCTTCTTACACCGGCTAACGTGCACCAAAAGTTTCGATATGGAGCGCGGAGCTCCGAGATCGATTTCTAAGACTCCTAGGCTTGATCTAACAATAAGATATGACCGATACGAAGCCCGTCACGAGTGACTTACTCCGAAATCGACGGATTCTAAGAAAGAAGCTAGAAAACACGACGATACGATCGAAGATGAAAGTTACGGAGACGAAAACCACACATAAGGAGAAAATCCACCAAAACATATAATATAATATAATAAATCCAGATACATGAAAACCAGTCGTTACAGTAACTTCAAAATTTATAATCAGGGTCGAACCTGTAAGACACTAAATGGAAACGTACAATGTACTGCTCAAGGATCTCATTGTTCTGGCACCTCTTGCAAGTGCACCGGATTTTGCCACTGGACATGCGTATAGGGTTGGCATCAGCGTACGCTAAGAACTCATCTATCCCCTCTACGTATCTTTGGTTTCCAGTCATGTTTAGATCCGATATTTGCATATGTAATTGACGATGAAATTTACATGTAATTGTATATCAGCCATTTATATATATGCCAAAATAAAATTTTCAATTCTAAATTAACTTTTTGAGAACCTTTAAATGATAGTCGACTCTTTCATAAAAGTATGCTGCTATCATTGGGATACCAAGAGTGTATGTTTTAACAGGGTTAGGTTCTCATTAATCTAAAATTAAAATAAATTCTACTTTTCCCTTGATATCGACAATATACATAAAATAAATTTTATGCCACTGTCCTCTAAAGAGTATTCCCAGAGTGCCGGAGTGGATTTGACTAAGTCCAAGCCACATTCCTCTTACGAGTATGCTCCTTTTGCAATTCAGAGTTTACCTAATTTTTGCCACCTACCACATCCACTCAAAAGTTACCCTAAATGTGTTTCTCATGCATCAATTTGTCATAGTTTCTGGCACACAACAACGCAATCACATACAGTGATGGATATTGAAATTTGATTAGTCTCAACAAATTAATGTCACATAATGATGGATATTAAATTACATCGTGATGCACGTCCTATGGTTAACCCTCACCATCACCCTGATCCTCACCCCTACCCCTACCCCTACCCTCGCACCAACCCCTACCCTAGACCCAACCCCAACCCTAACCAAACCCTAACCCAATCCCTTTTCCTAATCCCACCCTTATCCCATACCTCAACCTAACCCTAACCCCTACACCTAACCATAACCCCAGCCACAACCCTAAACCTACCCCAAACCCCAACCCGACACCAAACCTTAACACTAACCCTAACCCTAACCCTAACCCTAGCCCTAGCCCTAACCCCAACCCTAATACTAACCGAACCCTAACCTAAAACCATATTCCTAAACCCAACCCTAACCCAACACCTAAACCCAACCCCAACCCCAACCCCTCACACTCGCACTCACCCCTACCCCAACCCCAACCCCAATCCCAACCCTAACCCCAACTCCAACCCTAGCCCTAGCCCCAAAACCTACCCTTGACTCAACCCAAACCCAAACCCAAACCCAAACCCTACCCCGACCCCAACCCCAACACAAACCCTAACCCTCGCCCTAACCCTAACCCTAACCCAAATCCTAAGCCAAACACTACCACAGAACATGTTTCTCGAGCACGTCGGGGGGGTCGATGGAGAGGGATGGGTCGGAGGGGGGTCGACAGAGAGTGATGGGTCGAAGGGGGTCGGAGGGGGCATCAGCAACCACCGTCGCCCCAGCTCCTGCTCTCCTCCTTCAGATCAGAAGGAGGCGAGGGGAGCTGGGGCACCTGCAGGGTTGGACGCCCCCTCTGACCATTCTAGCGAAAATTAGGGCAAAAAAATCGTAATTGAAGCGAAACTTATCTTGCCAGTGTCGATGTGGCGGTTGTTTTCGTCGACGGTTGTCTTCGTCGACATCGGTGCCATCTCTCTCTCTCTCTCTCTCTCTCTCTCTCTCTCTCTCTCTCTCTCTCTCTCTCTCTCTCTCTCTCTCTCTCTCTCTCGACCAGATGAAAACTCCTAAATTGGGAGGCTCACGCGGGCTCCCCAGCTTGGGTAAAAAATTTTTGATTGGCAATAGACTATTAGCCACGAACATATACGTGGCCGTTACGATTATTGTCCACAGACATATCACTGGCTAAAACTTTACGACCACGGCAAATTTCTTCACCAATAATTCATGGCTGGAAATTATTGGCCATAGACTAATCTGTGGCTGAAGGTCCACTAATACCCACGGATTTGTCCGTGGCCAACTATCCATGGCTATAAACCCTTTTTCTACCAGTGAAAATCGTCCTAGTTTACTCGGAATG
The DNA here is from genome assembly GCA_030789695.1 of Scilla litardierei. Taxonomy (NCBI): domain Eukaryota; kingdom Viridiplantae; phylum Streptophyta; class Magnoliopsida; order Asparagales; family Asparagaceae; genus Scilla; species Scilla litardierei. The sequence continues at coordinate 119,328,808 of CM061134.1, forward strand.
TGATAGAGATGTGGCCTCGGTTTAGCCACCTCATCATGATGGGGCCCACTTGGGGGGTGGTGGGGGTGTTTCTTGTGTTGTTGGGTGTTGTAGTGGAAATCCTAAAGAAAAGCCACTTAATTCCCTTCATTTTCATGAGTGCCCCTGAATTTTCATGAAACCCAAAAAGCCATCCCGCTTTCCCATACTTATGGTTTTGCCATTGTTCGTCCTACACTTTGCCACCCAGATTTTTTTCCCTTTGGCCACGAATTTGCCCCCATTTAACATCCAGACGACACACACACACACACACACACACACACACACACACACACATCCACACTTCCATCTCATTTTTTGCTAGGCACAGTTTCGGCCTCCTGCATGTGGGCTTTTTCTTTGGTCACTGTGCACTATGTGCATGGATAATTTCTAGTAGTCCTTATTACAAATGCAGGATGTTAAACATGTGGGCCCCACCTTTGTCCACTTGTGATAAAGAGTGTGTCCCATTTGGCACCATTGTCCCATGTGACAAGGGAAGCGTGTGCCATATGCGCCTCCCATACATGACGCCCCAAAATGATACACCTTTTCTGCATAATTACGGAGTTGTCATTGCCCTTTCATGTTTGCCAAAATCCATCCACTTCTTTATTTTACATGTTTTCCATTGGACTTTTTTTCTATTTAAACCACTACAAGAAAATTAACTTTTGGCAACGAAAAAAGTCGGTGCAAAAAATCTACAGTCGTTGCCATAGACACCTATGGCAACGACAATATATGTTGCTATGTTGTTGCTATAACTTCCGTTACTAAAGATTTTGGCAACGAAAAAATGGTTGTTGCTATAGGTACTTTTGGTAACGACATTTGTTGTTGCAAAATACTTTCAAAATCCATGACAAGATGTCGTTGCCATTGGTGCGTCGGGCAATGGCAACGACAACTTACAGTTGCTCTCAATGGCAATGACCACAGTCGTTGCAATTGGTACGTCAGGTAACGACAGTGGTTGTTGCCATTGGTGCGTCAGGCAATGGAAACGACATTTGTAGGTAAAGGAAACGACATTTGTCATTTCCATTGTCCGCAATGGCAACGACAGCGGTCGTTTCCATTGGTGCGTCAGGCAAGGGCAACGACAGTTGTCGTTGCCATTGTTATCAATGGCAACAACCACTTTTCTTGCCATTGGTGCGTCAGGCAATGGCAGTTGTTGTTGCCATTGTTCTCAATGGCAAAGACCATTTTCGTTCGTTACCATTGTTCTGTCAGGTAATGACAATGACCTATCGTTACCGTTCTTAAAACATAAACCCCATACATTAAATTAGCAAATTAGAAAATGAGATCTCAGGTCATTTCATTCGGTTGAACCTAATTGAATTTTTAGTATGCTGACTTTGATTGAGTGGCAAAATAATTTCATTTGAAAATAGTATCATTGTACATACAAAACTTCTTCAGTTACATCATATATATATCATCAATTTCTTGAAAAAAAAGAACAAATGGTAATAATTTTATTTTAATATGGTATCATGGTTTGCATTATGATCGATGTTGTCATTGACGCCACTGGAAAAACTATCATCGGATTCTGCCATCGGTTGCATGACAAGCTTGCTAGTTCATTGGGACAAATCGGGATGCATTCGGAGCCCCTAGGTCCAGAGCTTGACGGTCGGCTTCGTCATTGACTTGCAGTGGTTTCCCTTCACGCGTATGTACCACTTCTTTCTTGGGCTTGGATCTACACTTCCTTCCTCCAACATTCCATACGGCAACAAATATTCTGCCAAATTTAAGAACATCAGATTGACACAATATTACAGACGAGTGAAGGCCTAGAGAACTGACAGAATAAGGGGACAAAATATATGAGCATTGGAATACCTCAAAATTCTTGTATTCAAATTATTCTTGAAATCACTGAAACATAACTTCTCTAATTGCGTAGGTGAATCTGCTTCTTAATTTGGGGTTCCAAAAAGAAGGGAAGGAGACAAATGAAAGTTTTTTCAGGAGAAAAGTCATAAAAGTGTACAACAAATTGAAAGCAAAGCATTAATAAGCAAAGAATTAATAAGATAATAGATATACCTGAAAAGCTTTTCCTGATTAGGAGAGGCGGTTTTTTGAGAAATCTGCGCTCTCACAATATTCAACTGTTTTTGTTTGCCATAATAGAAATTAGAAGTTAGAATTGATGGATGTGTGTGCTTTCCATGCGACTTATTTATACCTTATCTGCCTGCCTGCCTTACTTATAACAAATATCAGCCTCCAATATATTATTGAATAGTTGCAAATTATTTCATATCCTAGTCAAAATTTGCAGAATCTAACATCTTTATTTATCCAATATATCACAATCCTCAAACTAGATATAAACTTATTCACTCTGCTTCATATCCCTGGTTCTTCACTCTGCTTGGCCATCAGTGAGGTAAGATATTTTGTCAGGCATATGTTGCAATGCTTGTTGGCAAGCATTGTGCTAAATTTGATTCCATATATCTTTGTTAGGCTTGCTTATATATTCATTGTACTTTGCAAAGTACCGTGATTAACAAGAAAACAATTCTATTAACACAACTACAAATGTTTACAATATTCATTCAAAGAAATGACTAATATTTCACTCACCTCAACTCTGCAGTCTCTTGGCTCTTTACCATCCGAAAGAAGATCGTCCTTCGTTTTTCGTAGAATGGGGATTGTCCCTTCAGGGCAGCTTCCATTCTTTAGCCAAGCTTGTCCAGCAATTACACTTAACAAAGAATTACTTTCCATTTCCATATCAGGAATAAAACTTGGCATCGTCTAAGAACAAAGTAGCATAGAAATGAATGGAATGTTTGATTATTTTCCTAATAATAACATACAACACAAAATAAAAATAGAAGCACCTCAGTTTTGTGATTTTTCAGCAAGGGATGATCGAAGGTAGGTTGTTTATATACATCAACACAATCGATTATCTCCCCAGCAGTGCTCAGTGAAGCACAAATATTAATTTATGCACATTAAGAATGAAAATGTATCATGAACCGAAGAATTTCCCAGCACCTATATGGTCTGGATTGCTGGTATGATCTTGATTCCTAATGCTACTAGTCTATCGTCAGTCATCAACAGTATCAAGAAAATAAGAGGGAGGAGGTCGCCGATATTGGCTGACCTCATTGTGTCAGTGATGAAGGTTTAAGCTCCTGCCTGTAATGAAATTGGAGACACTATATTAGAGCAGTTAGGTGCATAGCTACATTCTAACGAAACAAAGAACAAAAAGAACTTTCAGTATAAAAGTAGAAAATTGATACAGAACACGATGTGAACATAGCTACATTATAACTGTATAGCTATTAACTGATAGCTAGCTATGTTCCCTGGGTTGCTCCCACAGAACACGCACACCCGTCTGAACCTTGATCTTCTTCTTAGTATAATAATAAGCAAATATTCAAAAGATCATCAAGAAAATAGTAGGAATAGTAAATAGAACTCTTGTGAATTAACTCAAGACAGCAACACAAGTTTCTACCAAACGATAAGCAATCTATAAAAGCAATAGCACAAGCAATTCATAATCCAAATCCAAGGAACACGGTTAGAGAAAAGAGCAGAAAACAAAACTAATTTCAAGGACCACTGTTATATAAGTAGCAAGCATATTGAGTTTCCTGCAGAATAATTACAAATATTACACGAAAAGTCCAGGCAACATTAAAATTAATCTATGACCAGAACTCATTAGAACCCAACTTGAGTGCGAATCGGATCATTTTTCATTTATCTATTGAAGAGTAATTACTATACAGAACAATGTATGAACAGAAGGGGGGAAACCCCCTCCGTCATCACAAAGGCAATCTTACAAATAACAATGAGCTAGTTACTTCAGCAAGGTCAAAATCATGAACCATGGATGATAGGGAACATGCATTAAGATAGAATCCAAGTCAAAAATGATACCGAAAAAGTGTAACTGACTGAATAACAGACAACAGGTCAAAAGGTAATAGAGGAAAATCACTTGTTCGTATGACTACCTTTTACAGCATTGATTTGACTTAGAATATATTCCCTTTCCTGTGGATCAAGTAGCTTAAGTTGAATAGTGTGGATTTTCAATTTCCATGACTAAGCATAGATCTCGCAAGGAGAGAAAGCAAGTGCATTTGTTATAGAACGAAAAACATCAGAAATACAGAAAGATACCTTCTTTCTTTTATCATGTTTCAAACTAATCTCTCAAACCTCTGCTTTTCACCAGTCTTGATCCTCCTATAAAGCATAATCCTATGAAACTATAGATAATTAAACAGATTACATATGTTAAAGGCCGAAACATAAAGAAAATATCAATTCACAAGAACAGAGAAGATTTGATCTTCTCTGAAATCACATGATAAAATAAAATCCCCCTCATCAAATACCATTAATCATACTATTATATCAAATAACTGAACATGCAAAAGAAAATTGGAAAGTTTGATCATGATCCCAATGCAAACCGCAAGATCAAACCTATCAGAAAACCTTGTTTGAGATCATGAGATTTTCAATTAAAACCTTAGAATTGGAAACAACCCATTTGATTAAGGAGACAATCAAAGACAACCACACCACCACTACCACCATCATCAACAACAAGAACAAAAATGTTACCAGAATCACCAACAACAAAAAACAACCTCCAAAAACTGCAAACCAGAATACTAACCTGACAGGACCCGGAACACCAAGCACATACAAAACAAAAACCAAGTTGAGATCACGCAATTCTAAATAAAATTCTTTGAGAGAGAGAGTGGACAAGCATCTGGAAGTATAATATCCACATCGCTTGGATCCTCATGTCTGATAATCATGACCCCGTGAAATTTAAAGAAAAATGTTAACAAAATCGATGATTGTATGTATTCTAGCGTTGATAATCTCATAATAAACATTTTCAATTCAGATTTTAATGTGATCCTATGTATAGTATGGAAGATCCACAATTCCTATTGAGACTTCACATACATTATATTCTACATATTAAGGGACGAGTGACACTTACATCATACTCAAGGCTGAGAATGCATTGATTAGATGAATTCTTCTCTAAAAGCTGCAAGTGCATCTTGTATCCTCTTGTCTTGATAAGCACGGAGCTCTTCAAGTTTACTTTCATGTTCCTCCTTCATTTCTGCCATGTGCTCTTCAAGTTTCCTTTCATGTTCCTCCTTCATTTCTGCCATTGTTCTCTTCATGGTTTCTATTTCAGCAACTTGATCTTCTTGGCGGTTGGAACGTTTTGAATGCCCTTGATAGTCTGTTCCTTTTTCCCCAAACATAGCCTGATCATGGCTCCAGCACTGTTGTAAGTATCTCCACATCAGTCATGGGGTTTGATCCATCTTGACTAGATTGCTCAACAAGCTCTTGAAGTTTAGCCTGATTTAACAACATGCATAAAACAATAAGTTTAAAAACATGAAGATGTTATGTATATAGTTATAGTTAAGAAAACATACATGTACTTCTTGCGAGCACTGATCATTGACCCACCGATAGCCATCATCATCTCCATGCCTATGATGTGCTAGCCATATAACATCAGCAGGAGGCTTGACATTGTTGTTTTGTTGGGCCTGACAAAAATAATACCTTGGTTAAAACTCAAGTAAAAGTCATATTTGTGAAAGTTCACATGCCCTAACCATTATTTCTTCCACTTCAGCATAAAAGACAGGGCATGTGGTGTGCTTAATCCACCTTTCGGAATTGCGATTCCGAGAATTTCTTTCACTAACTTTCTGCATAGATAATTGTTAAAACATTATATTACGAGCATTATATGTGTAAAAATGAATGTGAACGAGACATAAAATACTAAATATCTATTTAATACCTTGAATTTATCCGATTTAAACCTTTCAATGCAATGCTTCCAATCACGTTCACTCACTGGTATGGGACAATGCTGTAATGGTTCCCAGCCTTTTTAAGGCATTTTTGTAATGTCTGCTTAATCGTCCTTTCTGATTGACCGCATGGAGTGCACAATCCAAGTAGGATGCATATGCTCACCTCCTTAAGAGAAGGAGTGTCAAATTCAATATAAACCCGTGAGTACGGAGAGAAGGAGTGTCAAATGCAATATAAACCCGTGAGTATGGGGTCGAATCCACAGAGACAATTCGTTTTACAATCACAATCTCAATTGGTTAAGGAATGCGAAAGGTGTTTGTACAACCAACTAAACTAACAAGTGCGGTGAGTGGAAGTGTGGGGTGATACGGTCGAGCCAAACTCAAGGTAGGGAGGGTGGAGATCAAAGTGTGAAGCTAGTCAAGCAAGGAGAAGTGTGTGGAATGGGGTGTCATTAGGGCTGTGAGTTGATTAGCAATAGGTTCACTCCAAATGAATCAACCCTCGCATCCATTTCAAGGTATGCGGGGTTGTGCACGTAGGTAATGCCCTTAAGGCACACCGCCGTTCTACGACCCCACCAAGGGTAGTGCATGATTTATTCGTGTGTCGATTAGTGGGCTGAATTTCCTAACAATAGCTCGTGAATCGATCCTTGCATCCGTGTCAATAGGATGCACGGATCGTGCACGTAAGTGTACCACGTTCTTCGGCCCAGCCAAGGGTAGCGCACGATTCAATCAAATCTAAGGCACAACCCATCAATCAACATTACTAGCACCCATTTCATGGCATGCTAGGTCTATTAAATGCAAGGAATGAGCAATTACTATTCAACCACACAAGCTCTAATTAACCCAATTCCACACACTATTGGCTCTAGGCCTTCATAATGAAAATAGGATGATTAACATTAATGGGCATTCATTACAAGCCATTAAGCAAACAATTATCCAATGAATCTCACTTTCATTCAATAACCATTCATAAATATTTATACAATGCAATTGAAACCAATAGCTATAAGAAAGGGGAAGAAATCACCAAATGGAACCCTAAAACCCCAAGTTTTATCCTTCCTTACTCCTCCTCCAAGCTCTCCTAGCCTCCAATGGCCTCCAAGCCCTTGCCCTAGCCTTTGGCTAAGAAGATGGAGCTCTCCTAGCCCCAATGGAACAGTAAAACCAAGTGATCTTCGCTGGAATTGCTACAGGCCGAAATATAACCCCAATAGCCAAATCAGGTCTGAATCGGTCTTGCGGGTCTGAGTTGTGGCGCCCAAAACCCGCTTGAAAGTCAAACCCCGCTGACTTGTGCGTGCGTTCAGCGTAGGACGGCTAGGTCGGGCGGCGCCCGATCTGCATAAGCAGGATCCACCCACTGCAATTGCGGGTTCTCATCCCACAATAAAAACAAAGAAGAGCGAGCCTTCAGCCTGCATTCAATCAAAATAGGCGGGCCGCCCCACATCAAAGTAAGCAAGCCGCCCACAATCAACTCGCTTCAGATCGGTGCCATGTGGCACCGTGGGATCATGCCACGTGGCGCCCCCAGATAATCCTTTTTCTTCCCTTTTTAAAATGCATTTTCTCCCATTAAATCTTCCAAAAATACCTAGAAATCCCAGAAAAATACCAGAAATTTCTGGAAAATCTCCAAGACTCCCAAGAGTACCTGAAAAATAGGAAAAGTGGAAATTAGTCCATATGATGATAAAATAAATATAATGGTTATTATAAAACAATATTGACCTCCAATAATCCATATAAATTATTCACATCCTCAAATAATTCCCAAGAAATGGCGATATGATCACAATAATGGCAGGAGCGTATGAAAAATGCTAGGAAGCCAATATGGACGATAAAATCTATAATTTGTGCAAAGAATGAGAATAAGCCCTAAATGTGATACACAAAGTGAACATACACTTAAGAGGGCAAGATTAAGACTAATCTTTAGCAAAAAATAGGGGTAGTTAGGGTGTATAAATATACACTTTTTACTACGAATCATAACCCCAACTAGCATTTTGCTAGTCCCAAGCAAAAATGCGATAATTTCGGATTAAAGTGAAAACATGAACCAAACTCAAAATATCATCATGGCATACTTCATATGTTATTTCTAATTGATTTCAAAGCCAATATACACAATGTATGAAATGAAATAACAAATGACATTCTCCTCAGTCCAATTCTAAGAAAAGTAAGAAAATAATCACTGTATCACATTCGTTGGGATAATGCGCAAATGGAAAAATTTTCAAACTTCAAGGCAGTGGCCAAAACGAAACAAATTTCCCTCTAAGTGGTGGAAGATGAGATTGCATCACTCATGTTGCTTATTCTTTCATTTATTCATTCTTTTTTTCTTTTTTTTCTTTTTCTCTCTTTTTGTATTCCTTTTGTTTTAGTATGTTTATGTATATGTTTTGCATTCACGCAATCATGCTATGAAATGCAAACATGGCCACTTTTCCATACACGCGATAACGCTATATAGGCAAAGGGATGGAATGATCCCCTAAATCTCATCTTTGGCGTCCTCCCCAATGTTTCGTGGGGCACCAGCTACTCAATTTGATTAGAAAAACCATTCACTTATTAACTCTCTTTCTCATTCTAAATATGAATTATCAACTCATCCACCCACTCCTTAGGGGGAAAACAAAACATAAACCATTGGTCACATGCTATCCCATCAAAAACTAAGTCATTCATCACAATTCATGCAATCACTTGCACCAAAATATTCCCAAATTATTTCAAAGAGAATATCACAACATATAAAATAGTTTCATACATGGCATATTAACATTTGACTTCAAAATGGAAAAGAAATTAAAACGTGACAATCAAACATCTATAAATTTGATACAAATATAATAATCCAAAAAAATGCATGTCATTAAGCATGTAAGGACTAAGCACAAGAAATGAGATGGAGGCAAGGATGGAGGCATCAAAAAGATATGCTTAAAATGAATGAATGATGATAATGAATGAGAAATTTTTTATTAACATCAAAAAAAATTCAAAACTACCCAAAACTAGCATCCAACTTCATAATCACTCTCTCCAACTAGAAATGAGCATTGTCTTCAATGGTTGAAGTAAAACTAGATATTATTCAACGATGCTAGAGGAAAAACACGCATACTAAAGCAAACATGCAAAAGCAAACTAAACTTAAAAAGTTTTTTTTCTTTATTTACACTAAGGAAAGGAAGGAATACACCTTAGCAAAAGGCAGATCCCGAATATGTAATGGTGGAGGCAGGTGCTCTATCATCTCCTTTCGTTCCTCAGCCAGATGCTTTGGAAACGAAGCGCCTCCAGCTTCCTTGGACCCTAGCAGCACAGCTCCCAGCATATCCCTAGAATATGCTCATGTGTCCTGTGGGAGACAATCTGTGTCAATCCAAGGAAAATAAGTAAGACTTCCAATGAAGTACGTCCAAATAGGGTCGGCATAATAAAAATAAAGATATGAATATGTATGATGACAATCTGAATCTAAAATGTAAGGAAATCAAGCTTGAGATTCAAAAATGAAGGGAAAACTGTGATAAGAACTTCCCTGAATGATGATGCTATCGCCTGGTTGATGCGACTCCTCAGGAGGAGGGTGAAATGGCTGCAGGGGCAAGTGTGGAGGAGAAGGCAGCATAGGCTCAATGTAGATCATCTCGTAGTCACTGTCGCTTGCCGCATCCTCGCCATCGAAGGTAATGGCCTCTGCAGTCATCTCTGGACTCTGTGGTCCACCGTGAATATCATCGTCCTGGATGATGGACTGATGCATGTCCTGAGGTATCTGAAGTGACGGCTATTGAACTAAATCTGTAGGAAGGGAGGGCTCAGGATCCAAAGTAGTCTGTAGGATGTATCCCATGCACTCATCCTCCTCAATACCACCGTAGTAAACCATCTCAGAAGTCCACCCAAGATGCTCGCACACCTCCAGCTGTGGTAATGGATCAGATTAGCAATATGACTCAGGTACTCCGATGTCATCTATCTCACTCTCCCCTGGGCACATCTCCATCTCATCATCACTACCAACCCAACGAAACTACATCGTGTCTCCAATATGGGTGGCACACACTCCATCATCCATCTCCTCCTGATCCTCAATATGTAATCTCATAATGTCCTCTACCTGGCTCTCTTGCAACCCATCATCCTGCTCTGCTTGGTATCCCATGGGGTCGCAAGAAAAGGAGCCCAAAGGTGGCTCCTCAAACTGACACTGGACCTGCTGCTCTGCATCCTGAAGTAGAAGTAGGGACTGGCCATCATCCTTATATCCAAGTGACGGCTCTCCAGATGACGCAGTCTGCTCCCACTCTGCAAGGTCCCTCAGGTAGAACCATACATCATCCGTCGTGTAGGCAAAGAAATCTCCACTTCTGCTCGTCTGCACAAAGTCCCGCGTCGACAGATGCAACCCTGTGTAGAAAATCCGAAGTAGATCATCTATGCTGAAAGCATGGCATGGACACCACAGCACTAAACCATCGAACCTATCCAAAACCTGACAGTAAGTCTCACCGTCAAACTAAACAAAGCTCGCCATGTGTTGCTCAAATGCCTGGCGCATCTGTACCTGATTCCTGTAATAAATAGGAAAGAATGCTCGAAGGAAATCAGTCTGAAAAGAAAGCCAAGTAGAAAAAGAATCTCAAGGATAAGCATCAAACCAAATTTTAGCATCATCTCTCAAAGTATGTGGGAAAACTCTAAAATAAATAAATATGAACAAGCATTCTCATCAAACAAATCGCAAAACTCTTCTCTACACCATTTTTCAAACTTTGGGATAAATGAACTAGGATTTTCCAACCCTATACCGTGAAAGAACGGTGGGAGTTGGGAATCATCCACATAAGTATCGCTAAACTTTGAAAATGAATCCATAAGAAGAAGAAGAAAAATTTATTTACAAAAGATTTTTAAAATAAAATAAAGAAAGAAAGAAAAATGACTCAAAAAGTATAAAATAAACAATCAAAATGACTCAACACTAAGCTGGAAGTACTACACCTAAAGTGTCCAAAACCAACCAAAAATATGAATGTGAAAACTGTTGTCCCCAGCAACGGTGCCAAATGATTGACCGCAGGGCGTGCACAATCCAAGTAGGATGCACACACTCGCCTCCCAAGAGAAGGAGTGTCAAATGCAATATAAACCCGTGACTACGGGGTCGAATTAACAGAGACAATTCGCTTCACAATCACAATCTCAATTGTTTAAGGAATGTGAAAGGTGTTGGTACAACCAACTAAACTAACAAGTGCGGTGAGTGGAAGTGTGGGATGATACGGTCGAGCCAAACCCAAGGTAGGTGGGGTGGAGACCAAATTGTGGAGCTAGTCAACCAAGGAGAAGTGTGTGGAATGAGGTGTCATTAGGGTTGTGAGTTGATTAACAAAAGGTTGACTCCAAATGAATCAACCCTCGCATCCATTTCAAGGTATGCGAGGTTGTGCACGTAGGTAATGCCCTTAAGGCACACCGCCGTTCTACGGCCCCACCAAGGGTAATGCATGATTCCTTCGTGTGTCGATTAGTGGGTTGAATTTCCTAACAATAGCTTGTGAATCGATCCTTGCATCCCTGTCAATAGGATGCACGGATCGTGCACGTAGGTGAGAACCTTAAGGTACACCACCGTTCTACGGCCCCGCCAAGGGTAGCGCACGATTTAATCAAATCTAGGGCACAACCCATCAATCAACATTACTAGCACCCATTTCATGGCATGCTAGGTTTATTAAATGCAAGGAATGATCAATTACTATTCAACCACACAAGCCCTAATTAACCCAATTTCACACACTATTGGCTCTAGGCCTTCACAATGAAAATAGGATGATAAACATTAATGGGCATTCATTACAAGCCATTAAGCAAACAATTATCCAATGAATCTCACTTTCATTCAACAAACATTCACAAATATTCATACAAAGCCGTAGAAACCAATAGCTACAAGAAAAGGGAAGAAATCACCAAATGGAACCCTAAAACCCCAAGCTTTACCCTTCATTGCTCCTCCTCCAAGCTCTCCTAGCCTCCAATGGCCTCCAAGCCCTTGCCCTAGCCTTTGGGAAAGAAGATGGGGCTCTCCTAGCCCCAATGGAACAGTAAAACCAAGTGATCCTCGCTTGAATTGCTACAGGCCGAAATATAACCCCAATAGCCAAATCGGGTCTGAATCGAGCTTGCGAGTCTGAGTTGTGGCGCCCAAAACCTGCTTGAAAGACAAACCCCGCTGACTTGCACGTGCGTTCAGCATAGGCAGGCCAGGTCGGGCGGCCCGCATCAGCGGGATCTGCCTGCTGCAATTGCGGGTTCTCAGCCCGCAATAAAAACAAAGAAGAGCGGGCCTTCAGCCCGCATTCAATCAAAATAGGCGGGCCACCCCGCATCAAAGTAAGCGGGCCACCCGCAATCAGCTCGATTCAGATCGGTGCCACGTGGCACCGTTGGATCGTGCCACGTGGCGCCCCCAGATAATCCTTTTTCTTCCCTTTTAAAATGCTTTTCTCCCATTAAATCCACCAAAAATACCTAGAAATCCCAGAAAAATCCCAGAAATTTCTGGAAAATCCCCAATACTCCCAAGAGTACCTGAAAAATAGGAAAAGTGGAAATTAGTCTATATGACGATAAAATAAATATAATGGATATTATAAAACAATATTGACTTCCAATAATCCAAATAAATTATTCACATGCTCAAATAATTCCCAAGACATGGCGATATGATCACAATAATGGCAGGAGCATATGAAAAATGCTAGGAAGCCAATATGGACGATAAAATCTATAATTTGTGCAAAGAATGAGAATAAACCCTAAACGTGATACACAAAGTGAACATATACTTAAGAGGGCAAGATTAAGCCTAATCTTTAGCACAAAATAGGGGTAGTTGGGGGTATAAATATACACTTTTCACTACGAATCACCTTCCAAAATTGAAACAATCATTTGAATTCATCCTCACAAAAATCTCGAAGCCTTCTTTTCTCACAATCTGGTGGCTGAAATTTATCCTTATTTCAAAAGAATTAACATTAGATAAACACTGGTAATATAAGTATTTTCATGATAATATGATAGTTATTACTTACCATTACTTTTAGCCACATTCTCTTAAAGAACTCTTTCTTAACAACCGCACATTTATCTATAGTTAAAGGAACTGTACTCCTACGAATATATCCATAAAAGTTCACAAATTGACATGCACTATTACCAATAACATGTTGGACATGTTCAGGCACATTGACCTGAAGTTTCCCACGTTTAGTTTTCTTATAAATCACGTCTGATTTGCACATGCTACGTGTTTTAATAACTCCTTTAGTAAATAAAGCTATACCCAAATAGAAGATGTATGATCATCATAACATATAAGCATTTGGAGTTTAACGAAATAACATGCAATGCTACACATACCTTCAGCATCTTGGTTATGCGAGAGGCCATTGTCATGCAAGAACTCATCAAGTTCATCTTACACTAGAATCAGACTAGTGTTCATGATTTATCGGGGATGCAGGTGGTAGAATTGTTTGAGCCACCAATACATCTTTCATCCTTGAGGCAATATCCACCATACTAATTTTCTTCTTAGTATGCTCACCTGTATTACAATATGACAATTCAAAATGAGTTATGAAAACAGTTAGCCAGATTCAAAATTTATCTTAAACACGTGTTTCTAAGACAAGATTGACCTGAAATACAAGAGAACATAGCTAAATATAATCATCTTACCTCCAATTGACGCATGTTCTTGTTGGAGTTGCTCTTGCGAGGCAACACGGCTGCTATTACATCCATTTGATGCATTTGTTTGTTGAAGGTGCTCTTGCGAGGAAACTTTGTCGCTATTATCCTCGTGGAGAACAACCGATTCTTGGAGAACACTTGAAACTGTACGGTACATATGCCTCTTACTCATACCCCACCTCGACATTCCTACAATAATGGGATGACAACGAATGTAATATCTGAAATACAAGAGAACATAGCTAAATCTAATATTCTTACCTCCAGTTGACGCATGTTCTTGTTGGAGTTGCTCTTGCACGATAACACGGCTGCTATTATATCTGTTTGACACATTTTCTCGTTAGAGGCGCTCTTGCGACGCAAGACGACCGCTATTATCCTCTTGGAAAACAACCTGTTCTTGAAGAACACTTGAAATTATACGGTACCTAGTCCTCCTAACCGTACCCCATCCCGGCAGTTCTGCAATAACAAAGAACATATATACTATTACAATTGTGTCAAAAACTATGTGTGTGTGTGTGTGTGTGTGCCCTCTCCTTCCCCTACTGAAACACTTGTCCATATGCTGCTATGATGTAATATGTGTACATTTATTTATATAACAACGCTAACTTTTCATATATATATATATATATATATATATATATATATATATATATATATATATGTTTATAAGTTCTTTTGGATCTTTCATTGATATTTAAAAAATTTGTATGCTCTGCAAGGCAAACTTTGTATCTTCTGCCTTTAAAATCTTCTGCCTTGAGTTGTCAAAAATTTGTAAGCTATGCATTTCTTATCTCTGAGTATTTCTTTATTCTTCCCAATTGAACTTTAACACAATGCACATCCTTTTTGAACAAAGAACATTATGTATAAGAATTAGATACCAAGCACAGTACAAAACTTTTTAAAAGAAATTTAACATAATACTATCTCTATTTGATTTCTGTAGAGATATGTGATGTTTGATGGTTAAGGCCTAAAGTTTGGTAGAATTGTTGTTATGGATGTTTTGTGCTATGTAACCTTATGAATGAATGAATGATGTTAAAGATTTGAGTACATCTAGAATTACTTACAGATTGTTGATTTTATTAGGCAATCTTATCATTCCTTTTGAGCAACTGTAAGCATACTGCTCAATGATATGCGTAAAACTAATGAACTAATGAGGAAGTTTTTATTTGCAACATATTGCAGAGCTTACTTTAAGAATATGTTTCATTGAAATATACACACAAATTCATTTTCTTTTATAGTGTGAAAACACACATGCTGCTTGTGACACGATTTAGAAACTACTTCTTGCATAGCTGTAACTTTTTGTTGGGTTTTCTAATCTGTAATCTTTTGTAAATTCTAAATTAACTATCCTGGACAAAAAAAGGAAATGTTCATCTTTATACCTAGCTATGCTTTTGCAAGCATACATTATAACTGACCGCCTGCCCGTTTGGCACTCAAATCGGGACGGGGATACTAGGATTAAAATTTGTAAACGCAAGCGCACGGTGTCGAGGTGTGGCTTGGGGGTCGAACACAGGGAGGCGTGTGTTGTGCTTGTGAGCAATTGAGATCATGATCACCCGGTGGGTGAGCTAGCTTAATCGCTTGATGGGTTGCCACAATAGGAAATTAATGCAAAAGGGTGTAAGATATACAAAAAGGCAACCTAGGACCTTGGCTTCCGCCCTATCATGAGTTCTCACTATTACGACCGACGGTTAGGAGTGTGATCAGATTCTAGGGTTTAGCGGTGAGACGTTGCCTCTAATAGTGGTACCTAGCATCCCATGGGCCCGATATTCCGGTCGATGCCCAAGATGATACTATAGGACTACCCGGGTTCGGACGGTGGGCATTCCCATGTCCAGCACCGACCGACTCCGGGAGCACTAAGCTCGCAACGACTGCTCCTGACATTTCATCCAAGCCGTTCCCACGCGCAAGGAATCAATGTCTACGCTGGGGGTGTAAGCTATGGCTAGGGGATCAAACTCCCGTTTTATTTCCCCTAGGCCCGACAGTCAAAGGCGGTCTTTCTCCAGCCATAGACAATAAAACACCCCGTGTAACCATCTAAATCCCTATATCCTATCGAATCCCTAATCCTATGGTCGTTCTAGGGAGACCCCACAAAGGGGCTTCCACCAATGTCCCAGATTTGGAAACTACTCACTAATCATGGCAATAGATGCAATAAAACAAATTTCAGCCATCAAAATGAGAAGCAAGCAATAAACTACTGTAGCAAATGGTAATATAAACGCAATATCAAAGTATTAGAAAAATCAAAGAACTTACAAAATGAGTTTAATTGAAAGCAACCAAAACCCCCTAAAAACAGCTTAAGAAAATGGGGATTTCATTTTCTAGAAAACCTAGGTCTATTTATACATTTTGGCAAGATGCCAGGGAATATTCCCACTAGAAGACAAAAATAAATGCTCACCTGATCGATTGAAACATCAACCGATCGGGTGAGGCAGCGGTTGGACTTGGTCTTCAGCTTCTGAAAATCCTCACCCGATCACTGAACCGATCGGATGAGCCGTTAGGTTCTTGAGCTGGGGAAGCATCTGCTACAAGTGACCTGATCGGTTGACAAGTCAATCGATCGGGTGGAGTTGGCACACAAAAACAGAGAGTTGTGTCGGATCCACCCGATCGCTGAACGATCGGGTGGGGTCGCTCCTTCTTCTGGTCTGATACGTCTACACGAACCGATCGGGTGGATCTATCCACTCGATCGGTTGGGAGCTGATACATGATTTGTCCTTGAAGATTGGCTCCCAGGGTCTCGTGCGACACCTCCCGTTGCTCCGGGGACCCATGATGTTAGCGTCCCCTGCGCCAGCAATCCTGCAAAAACACAAAAACACAACGAAAGTGAAAAGGAACTGATGTGCAAGGAATTCAAGGTCTCTTTTCACCGATTCCAATTGAAAATCACCCCTTTCAATCTTGGCTTGCATTTCAACCTTATGTGCAAGCATCTCATCAAGAAGGTGATCTCCCATTTGAGCGTTCTGATCAAAATCTGTGGTCCACATGGAAGCATGCATCACATCCAAAAGGTATTCTCCCGTCTGAGCACTCTCATCAAAATAGTATTCTCCCATCTAAGCACTCTTATCAAAATAGTATTCTCCCATCTGAGCACTTTGATCAAAATCTGTGGTCTACACAGTGTTGTCCATAATACCTGATCCACAAAGATACATACCTGGAGAAAAATATCATTGGCACAAAAGAATATAGAATTGATAGTGATGGTAGCGAGGGTGAAAATTCCCCGGTAATAGTCTACCAACCCTCTACAACGAATATGTACAATATGTTCATGTAAAATTAAGAAGGGTGAAGAATGTGAAAATTATCACAGGGTAAGGATATGAGCTAGTCTCAGGGATTACAGGATCCTAAATGTAACAAGCATGTTGCCTCCCCGGCAACGGTGCCATAGGGCTTGACCGCCCGCCCGTTTGAAACTCAAATCGGGATGGAGATACTATGATTAAAATTTGTAACCGCAAGCGCACGGTGTCGAGGTGTGGCTTGGGGGTCGAACACATGGAGGCGTGTGTTGTGCTTGTGAGCAATTGGGATCATGATCGCCCGGTGGGTGATCGCTTGATGGGTTGCCACAATAGGAAATTAATGCAAAAGGGTGTAAGATATAAAAAAGGCAACCTAGGACCTTGGCTTCCGCCCTATCATGAGTTCTCACTATTACGATCGACGGATAGGAGTGTGATCGGATTCTAGGGTTTAGCGGTGAGACGTTGCCTCTAATAGTGGTACCTAGCATCCCATGGGCCCGATATTTCGGTCGATGCCCAGGATGATACGCTAGGACTACCCAGGTTCGGACGGTGGGCATTCCCATGTCCAGCACCGACCGACTCTGGGAGCACTAAGCTCGCAACGACTGCTCTCGAAATTTCATCCAAGCCGTTCCCACGCGCGAGGAATCAATGTCTACCCTAGGGGTGTGAGCTGTGCTTAGGGGATCAAACTCCCGTTTTATTTCCCCTTGGCCCGACGGTCAAAGGTGGTCGTTCTCCCGCCAGAGAAAATAAAACACCCCGTGTAACCATCTAAATCCCTATATCCTATCGAATCCCTAATCCTATGGTCGTTCTAGGGAGAACCCACGAAGGGGATTCCACCAATGTCCCAGATTTGGAAACTACTCACTAATCATGGCAATAGATGCAATAAAACAAATTTCAGCCATCAAAATGAGAACCAAGCAATAAACTACTATAGCTAATGGTAATATAAACGTAATATCAAAGTATTAGAAAGATCAAAGAACTTACAAAATGAGTTTAATTGAAAGCAGCCAAAACCCCTAAAAACAGCTGAAGAAAATGGGGATTTCATTTTCTGGGAAACCTAGGTCTATTTATACATTTTGGCAAGATGCCATGGAATATTCCCACTAGAAGACAAAAATAAACGCTTACCCGATCGGTTGAAACATCAACCGATCGGGTGAGGTAGCGGTTGGACTTGGTCTTCAGCTTCTGAAAATCCTCACCCGATCGTTGAACCGATTGGATGTGCCATTGGGTTCTTGAGCTGGGGAAGCATCTGCTACAGGTGACCCGATCGGATGAGCCATTGGGTTCTTGAGCTGGGGAAGCATCTGCTACAGGTGACCCGATCGGTTGACAAGTCAATCAATCGGGTGGAGTTGGCACACAAAAACAGAGAGTTGTGTCGGATCCACCCGATCGCTGAACCAATTGGGTGGGGTCGCTCCTTCTTCGGGTCTGATACATCTACACGAACCGATCAGGTGGATCTGTCCACCCGTTCGGTTGGGAGCTGATACATGATTTGTCCTTGAAGATTGGCTCCCAGGGTCTCGTGCGACACCTCTCGTTGCTCCGGGGGCCCGTGATGTTAGCGTTGTATGTCCCCTGCGCCAGCAATCCTGTAAAAACATAAAAACACAACGAAAGTGAAAAGAAACTAAAAATCACAAAAATACAGACTCAAAATAACGAAAAACGATGGGAAATCACGGGGAAGACATGCGTGAATATATAAAATATAAACGCACGTCAGTAACCGACTCACATGCATTTCTAAGTGGAAAATGCTCTCAACAGATCGAACTCAGTGGAGAAAATATCAACATCACTTTCAAACCTGATGGCACCCACCTAGCTGTCAGAAACAAGGTTGATAAAGTGTAACTTATATTTGATGATGTTCATTTAGTGACGAGTTTCAGGTACTTCTGGATAATGACATGCAAAGAAAATTTTGAAAGACTGACATCAAATATGCACACTAGAAAAAATAAAAAAAATCATGGCTATGACCAGAAACTCAGTCTCTGCTTTTTTTTCTTTTGAATTCCTGAAACTTTCTTCACCAGTCATTCCCATTAGGAGCTAGATTTGATTTCTATGCAAGCTTCTATGATGTCCTTTCCTACTTTTGCATATGTGATCTTAGTCTTGTACCTTTTTCTGGCCTTCTCCAAACAACTTTCAGAGGAGAAATGTAGAAGGTCATTAATATGACAGAATTGTATGTTATGATCTCACAAAATCTACTGAAATAAACTGTTTAAAGCCTTTTGGGGTCAGTGTTTTCAGTTGTTCAGTTAGGAAACCAGTCAGATGTCAGTGCAAGCTTATCCATTGTCCCTTGCGATTCAGCATGTTAATTTAATGTTATTCCTCATTGTTCTTGTCCTTTCTACTGAAATCACATAGGACAAAATGTAAAAGATGTTAACAGATGGTTAAAATGATAACAAAATGTAATTAAAAAATAAAACTGCAAGTAAACAGATGGTTAAAAGAGAGATGCTAACAAGACCTTTGTCAATCTAAAGATGTACCTCTTATATCTAATGATCTTTGGCTGCCCGCTGAAGCAATACACAAGCAAATAATGAAAGTGAAACAAACAAACATGGATACACAAACAAAAAGGATAGGAGCTATACAGTATTTTTGTGGTCCACAGGCTAATCATAGCCCATTTAAAAACATCACAAATAGCTAATTAGTTGTATCATTGCTCTCTTTGTACATCTTTAATCTATTATTTCAGTGCTGAACTTATGAAGCAATGAGTTTTGAATGAATCCTGTCTGTTTATCCCATGTGATCGGTTGGCTTTGTTGATTAGAGAGGTGCAAAGCTAGGCTATTTGTTTTATAGCAATACAGATTGTAGAGAATCTTGGGACAAAACATAAAGAAAATAGCATTATCATGCCATGGTTATAAAACAGCATACCATAGTAGCTACAAAATACCATGATTTATAAAACAGCATTATCATACCGGGGGTGTCCACACTTTCATGCTTTCAAGCATGTTCCATAACTCCTTTAAGTTTATCATTACGAGGTTGAAGAAGTTTCTTCCCCATCCCTCGACCCACCATTGCTATGAACATAAACAATCAGTATGTATACTTTTAATTGAAGTAGCAAAAAAATTTGAAGAATTAAAATATGGCTTTAGTATTTCGGTCTCTATTTTAGATTACATACAGATCGCTTCATTAATATGTGTTCCCACCTTAAAACTTACTCATTGTTGTCAAATAATTAGACAGCAAGCATAATATTTTGATAAAATAAACTAAGCCAACAATAACTGTTGGTAAGAAAAGAGAATATATTATGTATGTGAGAATAATATGTATCACATATCATAGGAGAAAATCTCATGATATGCAGTCAAAACGTCCTCTTTACACTAAGATAGGAAGCTCAGTATCATTTGCATTGATATCCATGTCTTCAAACATAAATACACATCTAATTTGATCCACAAGCATTCAAAAATTTCAAGGATTTTCATCCCATTTGACCTTGCAATGGGTGGTTGAAAATTTAACCATGTCTTAACAATAGAACACTTGCCACTTCTACTGTCTCGGTCAAATATTATGAAAATCTCGTAATATTTGTCAGATTTAGGTCCAAAGACATGGAGATCAATGTAGACAGCGCCAATCATCCAATTGTGTGGTAGAAAGATGATTTTTTGGCAACCTTTTAAGGAAGTTTCCTCATGTGCCACTTATGGTATCAGTTATGCTTTATGCATTTCTTATTCATTTGTCGCTGAGACAGAGCAGAACAAATAATTAAGTAAATAAGGACCGAGCATTGTGTCGATGTATTTGAAAATCAACCATCTTCATCATTTCCCCCAATATGCATTCATTATGTAAAAAATAGGACTTCGGTTTGGCACTAGCTATGGTAATATTTATCATGTCACCGTCAGAAAGAAATAGTTCTTATTCATAAAATGTGGATGTCACCAACAAGTCTTATGCCTCGTTTGATGTCGGCATCAGAAGCATAAAAGGTACAAGTTTTGTCAACGTTGTCTTATTAGACAGCTGTGCATGCAAGTAATATCGTTGGTTTATATTATATAAGATCAGAGAAATACAGGCATCCAGATTAGCAGCCAATTGGTTTATATTACGGTAAGGTAAGATCTTTTCTCTGAGAAACCAGATACTGAAATCTTAGAACAAAAGGGAATGTAAGAAAAATGCATGTGGCGAAAAACACTACATCCAAAAGCATATGTAGCATATTATTAGAGAATTCATCCAACATACCTAGAATAACATCATTTACCTCTCACATTCAAACAGGAATCCCGCAAATATTATGTTTTCAATATCAAATATTTTTTCTGCCAGATTATAAATTACAACAAATAATCATGTGGATGGGCCATTCATTTGATCTAGCATTATCATATGTCAAATAGCAAATAATATAGACTCACGTCACTGTTCTAAATTTAAAACAGTATAAACCTTGTAAGCATAATCAAAACTATAACAAAATTTAGGTCCTACAATGTGAGATGGAAAAAAATTATGCAATAGAATCCTTATGTTTGCACTTGAGCACATTAAGTGAAATGGAAATAAAAAAGGATGAACGCCAAGAGAGATTATATGACAAATAAAATCATCAATCAATATCCTCTTCATCCCCATCTCCATCTCCATCTTCATCAGCATCTTCTTCTTCTTCATCTTCTTCACTTGGAATATCATCAGCTTCAACATCATTGTCATCATCCAAAAATTCTGCACTTATGCTAGCTTCTTGCAAGAGTCCATGAAGTTCACGTACTATGTCACCTTCTTCCACGACATAACTACCTCTGTGCAAGTGTGGTATGTCAATCTCATTCCCTACTGTAGTATTCCTACGATATAATGCAGCTAGAGCATCTTGATCAACGTCATTCTGTTGCATTGCATCATCATCTTCCTGGGAGATGTTATCATAAGGGAGACCTGCCAGCATATTGTAACAATCATGAGGTTGAGTTTTGATCACAGTTAGCCAATTCTTATCTATAGTGTCCTTCACATAGAACACTTGCTCAACTTGTGCCGCTAGCACAAAAGGTTCATTTGTCTTTAAGTGGCGTCTAGCACGTAAACTTACAATGTCAAATTCATCAATCATATACCCTCTCCCTTTGTGCTCAACATCAAACCATTGACATTTGAATACAAAAACTGAATGTTGCCCATCGTATTGCAATTTATAAATCTGATAGATTTAGAGTATGGAAGCTAAATCCGTTAGCAATATATCCTGAATACTTGATTGCAGATCGAGATGGGTAACAGACTAGGTTATATAATTCATCGTTTGAATGTTCCTCCTTGTGCAGTTTCTCAACCATACAAAGGGTGAACGTTGTCCATTAAAATA
This sequence comes from Scilla litardierei, assembly GCA_030789695.1. Classification (NCBI taxonomy): domain Eukaryota; kingdom Viridiplantae; phylum Streptophyta; class Magnoliopsida; order Asparagales; family Asparagaceae; genus Scilla; species Scilla litardierei. The sequence continues at coordinate 119,351,280 of CM061134.1, forward strand.
TATGCCATGAAATAATAATTTTGTAAAGAACAAAATATGCAAAAGAACTTACACGATTATATATCCAATTTGCAAACTGATCATTATGTCGTTTTTGCACATTACTTGGATTTATTGCTTTCAACAGTTGTTTGTGTTCCTTGTGATAGGGTAAAATAATAATTAGGTAATTCCAACTAAAATTTCCATAAACAAGTTGCAGAGATAGTATACTTACTCAACATAGCCAACCAGTTCATCGCCATTATGAAGTACATATAAATGTGCTTGTCCAAACTCTTGTTCGTCGAGATGATGCAACGTACCCTTTCCTAAAGAAAGGCCAATGACCCTAAATATCTCCAAAGTATATGATACATGAGTCATTCCATCATCATCATTATTGCGTGCTTCATGATTAAATTGAGTATCAATGTTGTCCATATATCTAGAGCAAAACGTCAAGCACTCATTTGCTAGATATCCCATGGCAATTGAACCTTAAGCTCTTGCTTTGTTTCGAACATATGTTTTTAATGTTCCTAAGTATCTAGGAAGAAAAAGATGACATAATGTTAGTTAAAAACAATTAACTATATTACTAAAAGAGATAGTCATAAATGTGTAACATATACCTCTCTATTGGGTACATCCATCGATATCGAACTGGTCCTGCAATTTTTGCCTCCATAGCCAAGTGTACCACCAAGTACACCATCACATCAAAAAATGCTGGGGGAAAATCATATCCAATTTACAAAGTGTATATGGAATTTTCTTTTCAAGGATATCCAACTCCTTCATGGACAGGCTTTTTGCAGTTAAATTTCTAAAGAAAACACTCAACCCTATCAATGGTTCACATGCATGTTTAAGCAAGAATCCACAAATGGCGATTGGAAGAAGTTGCTGAAGGAAAATATGATGATCGTGGGATTTCAAGGATGATATCTTTCGCTCCTTCTTATTCACACATCTTGAGATATTTGACATATATGCACTGGGAGAATTTAAATTCAAGATCATGTCTCAAAATGCACTCTTCTCTTCCTTAGTCAAGTTGTAACATGCTATTGGCATTTCCACCTTATTTTCATATAGAATGGGATGAAGATCACTCCGAATATTCATTTTTCACCAAATCTGCACGTGCTCTCAGACAATCTTTGGTCTTTCCTTTTAACTCTAATAATGTGCTCAAAATATTATCAGACACATTCTTCTCAATGTGCATCACATCTAAATTGCGGCGTAACTTTAATTTTTTCCAATATGGTAATCGAAAAAATATGCTATGCTTTTTCCATCCGTAAAAGCTCTATGACTCATTATATTTTTGTTTCTTACTTTTCCAAATTGAGTTGGGGTGAATTGACTGAAATCGTCGAAGACATCATCCCCAGTTAATAGAATGGGAGCTGTTTACGGGTGTTTTCTCACCGCTGAATTGTTGACCGGTAGGTGGGAGGTCAACAAGGTCAAAGGGGACACGCGGGACCTCCGGGATCGATTGAAGGTGCGTTCACTCGGTGATGGACGTGCGGATCCTTGCGTCGGCTTGTCGAAGGGTAGACTCGGCAGAGCGACGCCATCCTGGTGTTGGAGACGAGCGGGCTCGGAGGCGAGGGTGCTCGGATCCGGTTGGGAAAGCGCTGAGGGGTAGCCACGGTGCCACTGGATCCCCTAGACCTGAATAGACGAGAGAGCTCTTCAGGGGGGGTCGGACCTTGGTTTCGACCTATTCCCCTCTGATGCCAAAGTCAGATCCGGTCTGATAGGTGCTCAACGGGATTGGGCTTAGTTCGCGGAGAGACCAAGCCCCGATCCTCGGGCCGAGCTATGGAGGAGAAGTATGTGAAGGTGGAATAAGGTGTTAGAGTGTGTACGAGATACCTCCATTGTAGATCTAGGAGATCCGCCCCCTGGCGATGATGCATCTTCCCTCTTCATATAGGCGAGCCCCCTAGTAATCGGCCATCATGAGACATCATTGCTGTTATTGATGAGGACATGCCAATGGGGCAACATTGACCCCCATAATTGCCACGTTTTATGATGGGATAAATGCCATGAAGCTGGAGTGATGGCATTGGGTGGTTGCCATATTTGGCGGGCCATGATGGCTGGAGTGAATCCTCGATTTGGGCCACGATTTCCTCCACTATGGAAGTAGACAGTCTTTTGGGCCTTCATCTTGGGTGGTGAAGCGCGACCCGTCCGTGAGATCCTTGAGCCGGAGCCCACGATCGTAGTAGGTTGGTTGACTTGGCTCCTCTGGTCCCGGTCAAAATGGTCGTATCAATTGCCCGATCTTTCGAGCTCTACCGTTGTTGAGGTTGAGGTTGGGAGATGTAGTATAAGGGGGAGATGTGGCTCCTTTTGTAAAGTTGGTCCATCTTGTAAAGTCGGCTAGGGACAACAGTTAGTTAGTTCGAGATTCGTTCGTTGGCGCGGGGGCTTGCCCCTCGACTTACGGTCGGTGAAGGAGTGGATCGGCCAACTGGGGGAGTTGCCCCAGCCTTACGACCGATCCGTTCGTTCGGTGGCGAGGGGAGTTGCCCCTCGACTTGCGGCCGACAAAGGAGTGGATCGGCCAGCTGGGGGAGTTGCCCCCAGCCTTACGACTGATCCGTTCGTTCGGTGGCGAGGGGAGTTGCCCCTCGACTTATGGCTGACGAAGGAGTGGATCGGCCAGCTGGGGGAGTTGTCCCCAGCCTTACGACTGAACCGTTTGTTCGGTGGCGAGGGGAGTTGCCCCTCAACTTACGGCCGACGAAAGAGTGGATCGACCAGCTGGGGGAGTTGCCCCCAGCCTTATGACCGAACCGTTCGTTCAGTGGCAAGGGGAATTGCCCCTCAACTTACGGCCGACGAAAGAGTGGATCGGCCAGCTGGGGATGTTGCCCCTAGCCTTATGACCGAACCATTCGTTCGGTGGCGAGGGAGTTGCCCCTCGACTTACAGTCAACGAAGGAGTGGATCGGCCATTTGGGAGAGTTGCCCCTAGCCTTACGACCGATCCGTTCGTTTGGTGGCGAGGAGAGTCTCCCCTCGATTTACGATCAACGAAGGAGTGGATCGGCCAGTTGGGGGAGTTGCCCCCAGCCTTACAACCGATCCGTTCCTTTGGTGGCAAGGGGAGTTGCCCCTCAACTCACAGCCGATGAAGGAGTGGATCGGCCAGCTGGGGGAGTTGCCCCCAGCCTTACGACCGATCCGTTCATTCTGTGGCGAGGGGAGATGCCCCTCGACTTACGGCCGATGAAGGAGTGGATCGGCCAGCTGGGGGAGTTACCTTACGACCGACCTGGTCGTTCGGTGGCGAGGGGAGTTTTCCCTTGACTTACGGCCGACGAAGGAGTGGAGGAGCTGTTTAGTCTCTCGAACTCGGATGACTATGGTTTGGTAAGACCGGTTCGGACCGGCTCGCAGAGAGAGCTCGACATGGCCGACAATTTGGCTTTGAGCTAATCAGAGATCCGGCGTCGAAGATGTGGTCACCGACATGGCCCTCAAGCTACTGTTGAGACAAACAGTGAGCTTGAACAACAACAAGGGTCATCGGTAGATCTCGATCGACAGCTCTGCTCGCTCCCCAGAAGCGGGGTTGACGGAGGTTTTGCGTTGCCAACTCAGTTTTTTGCGCCACCGCCCCAATTTCTGCACAGTTGTCATTGGATGAGCTTGAAAGGCAGAGGTGGTCCAGGTTCCACCATTTAGGTTATCTTTGCCCACTCCACGTCTCGGGTTTGCTTAGGGAGGTGGTGAACCCGAGTCGTTGGAAGTTTCATCATGTCAGGATAGGTTAACAAGCTCAGACTGAGGTGGGCCCGTAAGCTCGATCGGTTTGAGACAGCGACGAGCTCGGCTTGGTCAGCAGGGCTCGAAAGCCCAGCAGAACCGGTGGTAGGCCCGATCTCAGGTATGCCGCCTCTTTGGGAGTGATGGTAGGCGTCATCTTCCTCCCTCCGACCGACATCCATAAACCCGTCAGGAACTCTAAGAAGGGATGAGCAGGTATAACGTCGTTCATGTTAGATCTGAACTCTGATGAAGGCGACTTCGGTTGTGGAGATGGCGCCTGGGTGTGGCTTCGGCACCAAGTCGAGGATCGAGGGGAAAGCAGACTAGCACCCATGCGTAATTGCCATCCCCCACAGCCACGGTGCATCCTCGTTCCGGAATCGTTGGCGAGACAGCTTGTGAATGTGGTGATGCTAGATGTTCAGCAAGAAGGCTTGGATGCGGAGGCGCGGCAAGGCTGTCCACAGAGTTACTAGGCATGAGAGGATGTGCAAGAAGTCAAGAACTGACCTCGATCCCGAGAAAGAACCCGAGCTTGATGATGGACCAAGCTCGGAGACTGGCCGAGCTTCACAATTGATATGGGGCAAGCCTCCTCACGGGCGCCTCGTCGTAAATCGTGCTACACTTGGTGATCATGCACTTTATCCGTCGGCTCTGCCCATCACTTATCTTGTCGACGAAGTACTCCATCCAGCAATTGTCGTAGTAGCAGTGCTCGCAGTCCACGCCCGTGGCCGCACCGCACGAGACGTCATTGAAACAAACCCAGCACCTCAATGCTTCGCAGGAGGACTTATCGTCTAGGGGCCTGGTGACGTTGACCCCGTCCTCGGAGAACAGGCGATCTCAGCCCTTGCTTTCGAGCAACTCGAACAGCCTCGTTCCAGAACGGTGGATCAGCAAGGTTCTTGCACACTGCCCAGAGATGAGGAACAAGTCCATCACCTTCTTCATGATCTTGGACATCATCACATTTGGTATGGGGAGGAAGTCGTTGATGGCGGTCCTGGAAGGGACGAGGGGGCCCTTGTGGTCGAGATTGACCTTATAGAAGGTGCTTCCAAGCATGAGGAGGAGGCCGCTGGTGCCACCACTACTGGCGGGTCGAGCACCGATGGTGGGTCAAACATGCTATTGAACCTTGAGCATCCCTTGAATTGGGCCTTGACGGTCTGTAGGCGTCGAAGATCAGTAGGAGGAAGAAGAGGGACGAGAATAAATGGAGGATTGCCGACCGCTCGATGACGGATGGATCCGACGTTCTAGTTGGTTGATCAATGCCTACTTGACAAAGGAGCTCAGAGCTACGACTCAGTCGGCAGGGGGCTCCGCTCGGTAGTGAGGCAGCTCATCAGGGCGGAAGATCGGTGTCCTCGATAAGATGGCGATCGGATCAAGGGGCAAGTGCAGATGGTTCTTCAACACAGACGGAGACGGGAGGATCTCAGTGGAAGAGCTTTGATATAGTACCCCAGCTTGGCAAGTTCTTCGTGGCATGCCCAGATGGGCCCGACATGACCGGCTTGGCCCACGGGGCTTGGAAGACTTTATGAAGTGCTTGCCCCCGGTGATCAGATTCCAGTGGTGCTGCCTTAAAGTGACCACACGGACGTAGTCGGTGACAAACCAATGGATCTGCTTCTAGCTGCAGCTGGAGGGTCTTGGCTCTGTCTGTCAGGTTGGCGACCCATGCAGGCTCAGCGCGATCTGGTACATCGACAGTGATGCTCCGATCTCGATCCGTCATTTGAAAGAGAGATCCGACATTCAACATCTAGATGGGATGACTTCGACGAGAAGCTCCAGCATTCAATGTCGTGAATCTTAGTGCTCACCTGAGTCGACTCTGAGGGGCCTTCATCATTCCTTTCTCACCGCACTCAACCTAACCATAAGATCTTCACTCTTTAGATTGACCCGACAGTATCAAGATCGGCACTGCAAGGATCAAGGTCAAGACTGGCAAATCAAGATCAAGATTACGATCAAGATCGCGAGCTTTGGGGAGCTTGGTGACTCCGGTCGACATACGACGGCCCCGTTCGACTCGTCGCGAGCTCCGGGGAGGTGTGATGGCTCTGGTCGACATACGGCGGCCCTGCTCAAATAGATTGACATCCCCTGGGCGTTTGTAGCGTAAGAGTGCAATATGAGATTGGGGGCGTGAGATTTAAATATTTATAACCGCAAGCACACGGTGTTGTAGTATGGTTTGGGGGTCGAACACAGTGAAGCGTGGTTGTGCTTGTGTCAGAAGGGACCGAATTCACCCTATGGGTGAGCTAGCCCGAATCGATGGATGGGTTGTCACGGAAAATGAATACAAAGGATAGACAATATAAAGGGAAACCCGGGACTTTGGTTTCCAACCTATCACGTGTTCTCGCTAATACGACCGACGGATAGGATAACGGTCGGAATTAGGGTTTAGTGGTGAGACGTTGCCTCTAGGAGTGATACCAACGTCCCATGGGCCCGATATTCCGGTCGGTGCACAGGATGATACGCCGGACTACCCGGGTTCGGTCAGTGGGCATTCCCATGTCCATTAACACTGACTGACTCCGGGAGCACTAAGCTCGCAATGATAACTCCCAACATCTCATCCTGCCGCTCCCGCGCGCTAGGATTCGATGTCTACGCTAAGGGCGTAAGCTATGGCTAGGGAGTCAACCGCCAAGTTTATTTCCCATTGGCCCAACGGTCAAAGGCGGTCTTTTTTCCGCCAATCACAATAAAACGCCCTGCATAACCAATAGATTCCTAATCCCTATCGATTTCCTAGTCCTATGGACGCATTAGGGAGAACCCACGAAGGGGTTTCTACCAAAATCCCAGATTTGGGAACTACTCACACATTTTAGGTAAAAAGCAATCTAAATGAAAATCGACTATTAAAAACATGATCGGGCAATAGAAACGAAGTAGTAGCAATGTAATTAACAATGTATTAAAGTTTTACAAAGATCGGAACACTTACAAATAAGTATAAAATTCCAGCCGTCAGAATAGAGGAAAAACAGAAAATAAACACAGCTTACGTTTCTGAAAACCTAGGGCTAATATATATAGAAAACGACGTCACCCGATCGATTGAAGAATCAACTGATCAGGTGACCTGCTTTGTTCTTCGGCAGTGCTCTTCAAGACTTCACCCGGTCACGCGACACGATCGGTTGGCAGAAGCTTCTGGTCGTTTGGATCTTGAGCTCATCAGGTGAACCGATCGGTTGATAAATCAAACGATCGGTTGGAAACATCGCCCAAAGAAGAAGAAAGTTGCGACGTTTTGGCACGGTCGGGTGAGCTCTCCGGGTCATCTCTTTGGGGGAATTGGCTACAGGTAAACCGATCGGGTGAAGGTCACCCGATCGGTTGGAGTTCAGCTCCAATTTCCCGAGAAGACAGTCGGGCTGAACCGGTCGTCGACCCGGTCGGTTGATGCCCACGTTGCTTCAGCGGCTGTCTGGGTCGTGCACGTGTGCATCACCCAATCGGTTGGCTGTATCCAACCGATCGGGTGGGGGGCTGAAAGATAGAAATCTTTGTCGTTTGACCCCCCCGGATCACGCGTGACTCCTCCCGTTGCTCCGGGGACATGTGATAGCTTCGTTATGTGTCCCCTATGCTGGCAAACTCCTGCAAACACGTAAAAACATGGAGAAGTGAAAGAAAACTAGAAAATACGAGAAAACGGATACGAGACGGCGGAAAATAACGAAAAAACACAAAGAAGACGTGCGTGAATATATAAAATATACACACACGTCAATATCCCCCAAGCAAAACCCTTCCTCGTCCTCGAGGAAGACGAGTAAGAGTAGGAGCTCGGAGGGAGAAAATAGAGAGGAAGAGAGAAAAAGATAACTCTAAATCCAAAATCGCCTGTCAGGGCCAACAAAATCAAAAATGACACACCAAGCGAGCAAACGCAAAATCACAACACTAAACCAAAGGAAACGAGTCCAGACAAGTGCCGTGGGCCCATGCGGTGAAGCGCGAGTGAGTGTGGTCGTGTGCTAGCAGACGGTGTCACTATCTACATTGTGCTATAAGCTCCATATACACAAATTCAAGAAAAGACCCAAATATCGAATCGATTTGAAATAAGCGGTGAATATAAAGCTCAAACATGCATGAGAGGAAAGTGAGAATCGAAACGTATCATGTGTCAGGGACTCCACAGCTAGGGACTCAGACATCACCACACTATCACCGAGATAATAGCTAGAAATTCCCTATTCCAAGTGTTTTCGAAAGCGATGGGGGGTTGAGATGATGTGGAGTAGAACACTTGGTGCAAATTCTCGCCTTCCCTTTATTCTCGGTAGGTAGGAAAATATTCACACACGTTTTTTGGGTTTTGGATATATGTATTTTTTTGGATTTTTTTGGCTATACATATGTATTTTTTTCTTTTCTTTTCTTTTCTTTTCTCTTTTCTCTTTTTTGGGTTTTTCTTTTCTCTTTTTTTTGGATTTTTGGATTTTGGGGTATATACACGTGTGTACTCTCCCAAGTGGGAGAACGGTACACGACGAGGGGATTTGCACCAAGTAAAATAAAAAAAGAAATCGGATTCTAAACACTTGGGCAAAGGAGATTTTTCGCTAAGCAGAGCATAGGCTAAGTGGGTTATCCTAGTCCTAACTGTGGAATCCCGACACATGCGAAATGAAGCATACGATATATATATTCATGCATACAGAAGCAGATAAGAGAGGCAAATACCGCATATTCAAATCGAAGCATGATAATCTAGGGGTCATTCCTAGACAGGTATATAAAACACAATCACAAAGTAGAAGCACACTGCAAGCTAGACACGACACACGACTCACACAAAAGAAAAATGGACCCACGATGCATGAAATGCAAGAGGACTCAGCTTCCTAGGGTTAGTGAACGTAATTATCGAAGTCATGCTAGGTGTGTGTGTGATTTTTGTGGCAATTCATCATAGGGTTCATCTCTAGGAGAAAGAGATAAAAAGAAGAAAAGGAAAAAAAATAAAAACACGATGAAAACGACTCAAAACGAAGAAAAAGATGCAAACGAAGAACGAAGTACGACTCCCCCAAGCTGAAACTTGCATTGCCCTCAATGCAATAAAAGTGAATACGAGAGGGCAAAGAAAATGGGGGGAATATGCACCGACTCAAAAAGAAATGAAAAACGAGAAAAACACACATACGAAAAAGAAAAATAGAGAAAATCACACCACAAGACATAGAAATGGAAAATAAAAATAGAGAATCACACCACACGACATAAAAAACACACACACATAGAAAACATCACACGACAGCACATAGAAAAAATTGACTTCCCCCAAGCTAGACGTGACAATGCTAGCGAAATGATATGATCATGAAAATGCAGAAATGTGCAAGGGGGAGGTCAGAAAACAAAATGGAATCAAAAAGCAGGAGAGGAATCGTCCTCGTCCTCCTCGATGGATGATGTGGGGGATGCGGGGAGTGGGCGGGAGAGGTGACTGGTGTGTGGAGAAGTGGAGAAAGTGGTCGAGGTGATGGATCGGTGGGTGTGGAGGTGTGAATGATGGGTGGAGTGGTGGTGGTGATGGTGAGTGGAAATGAAAGGGCGACCAACGCGGTGGTAGATGGGGTAGAAACGGCGGTGGATGGGGTGGATACGGCGACGGAAGAGGATGGTGGGGGAAGTGATCGTGATCGCACCTGTAATTTCTTGTGGCGCATATATGGAGTGACGGAAGTGGAGGGTGGTGGATCTGTGGGGACGACAGTGGAGGGAATGGAAACGGTGGGAGTAGATGAGGTGGTGGGAATGGAAGTGGTGATAGGAGGGGATGGTCACATAGGGGGTGATGGTGGAGGTGAAGAATGTGATGGTGGAGGGGAAAATCGTCGAGGGGGTGAAGGTGGTGGGGAGGGGTGTGGTGTGGGAGGAGGTGGTCCATGGACGTGAGTGAGAATGCGGAGGATGGTGGTCACGTCCCTCTCAAGCGCAAGGAAACGTGGGTGAGTGAAGATCGAAGAGGATGGGTCCGAGGGGGCAGAGGACGAAATGACATAGCAAGTGAAGCCAGCTCAGTCTTGAAACCGAGGCGAGCGGATGTGGCTCGACGAAAGGAGGAGGAGGAGGTAGTACGGACCAGAGAGGTGGCGACAGTGGTGGTGGGGATAGAAGCAGGGACGGCACTACTAGGCCCAGTCCCCGGGTCTCCACGGGACGCGGGAATGTCCTGCTCGCCTAAGTGGGTGGCAGGGGAAGGTGGTCTGGGTACGCCCGGGATAAAAGGAAGACGTAACCCCCCAAGAAACTCAGGATCGGGGGGAATATCTAATCTGCCACAAGCTGGATAGTCATGTGAGTGGGGTTGGGCAGAATGGTATAGGGAGCTGGGGGGTGTCCGTAATGGAAAGTGAAACGGCCATCGGGGCGGGGTTTGATCATGTGAATATGCCGCATGACATCTAGATCAAGGCGTGAGGGTCCTGCTGCAGTAGGTAAGTCTCGGGGGATGGCAATGTTAAACTGGGGAGCAGAAGATATGATAGTGATAAGGCCCCGCAACAAAGCTTGCCCTTACCGGCGCCGCTAATCTCAAGTAGATTTTGAACAAGCCAAGCACCGGCATGGACGGGAATAATAGGGGCCTTAAAAGAAATCACATCATCACCACGAACAAAAGGGAAGGTCATGGCCCACAAAATGAAGAGATCAGGGATGGTCACGGTACCTGACTCATCCCTGGGGAAGAATGTGGAGGAAATGATTCGGTGGGCCAGACGGAATATGGGGTGAATGATCGAGGAGGCCTTGGCCTTACCTCGGGGATAGTAGGCGTGTAGGGTGAGGCGAAACCAAAATTGATCGACGTCAAATTCGGGGGATACCCATAGGGACGGATAGCGTCGTTCCCAAGGATGGGGAAACCAAAGATGTTATTGATGGTATTCAGGGTGGTGCGAATGGTCTTGTTACAGACGTGAAAAATGACAATCGACCCTGACTCACTGACAAGGGTGGATAAAAATTCCAGTGTGAGGGAGGGGTAGGATACGGTGGTGGCGTTTAGGAAAGCTAACCAACCTAAATTGACGAAGAGAGTCTCGACCTCGGTGAATACCCCGAGATCGATAAGCATTTGGGTATGGGCAAATTTGGTCGAGAGATGCTGACGTGCGTTTATATTTCATATATTCACGCACGTTTTCTTTTGTGTTTCTCCGTATTTTCCGCCGTCTTTTATTTGTTTTCTCGTATTTTCTCGTTTTCTTTCACTTTTCTTTGTTTCTCCATGTTTGCAGGAGATTGACCACGTAGGGGACGTTTAACGATGATATCCCAAGTCCCCGGAGCAACGGGAGAAGTCACGCGTGATCCAGGGGGTCAAACGTCGAAGAATTCATCATTCAGCCCCTCACCCGGTCGGTTGGTCATCTCCAACCGATCGGGTGATGCACGCGTGCACCACCCGGTCTCTGCCGCAGCTCACAAAGAAGTCACCCGACCGGTTCGCATACCGGTTCTGCGGGCGGCTGTTCTCTGTTTTTCCGAGCAGAATTCCAACCGATCGGGTGACTCTCACCCGATCGGTTCATCTGTAGCTGATGTTGAAGAGCTGAAGACACGGGCGTCCAACCGATCGCTTCACCCGACGGCTCCAAGATCCAACCGGTCACTCAAGAACTCACCCGAACGGTTCATCTGACCAGGTGAAGCGCCGCCGTTTTCTGTTTACTATTTGTAACAGATCACCCGATCGGTTGACTTGTCAACCGATCGGGTGACGCTTTTCCTGCGGGTTTGGACCCGAACCACTAGGGTTTCGAAGTGGGGCTATAAATACACGAGGCTGGCCGACTGAAGGGAGATCTCTTCTCAGTTTTTTAGGGCTTTTGCCCCCCTTCTCTTGGGAGTTCTAGGTTAGTTTTAGATTAGGTATTTTGTTCAATAAGTCTTGTATGGGATCAACGATTCACTCAAGATAAGTATTTCTTTCTCTTGTTCTCCATTTTTGTATTGTATTTCTTTTGCTTCATGATGAATGTTTGTGTGTGTTTTGTGTTGTTTGTTTATATGTTTTTCATCATGGAGTAGTATTGATGAACCCTAATACGGGTTAGGGTAGGATTGTTGCTTGGGAATTTACATTAGACTTGGTTGCATGGCACGTGTTCGATGAAATGTGTCAATGGGGATTTTTAGCAATCTGGGTCCAATTCGTACGGCAACACACTAGATGTGTTGGGGATTGGGGTCCGGTGCTTGTCCTGTCAAGATCCGCTTCGATGTATTGCTAGAAATCGCATTTGACCTATTTGGCCATTAGGGTTACGCGGGGGTGTTTCATTGTCATCGGCGGGAAAAAGAACGCCTTTGACCGTCGGGCCGAGGGGGAATAAACTTGGCGGTTGACTCCCTAGCCATAGCTCATGCCCCCAGCGTAGACATCGAGTCCTCGCGCGCGGGAGCGGCTTGGACGAAGTGTTGGGAGATATCATTGTGGCCTTAATGCTCCCGGTTGCGGAAGGTGTTTATGGACACGGGAGTGCCCACCGTCCGGAACCGGGTAGGCCTAGCGTGCTTGGCACCGACCGGAATATCGGGCCATGGACGCTAGGTACCACCTTTTGGGGCAATGTCTCACCCTGGATCAAGTCAAATGCCAAGTGTCATGAGTGCTCTAGCCCGTGTTAGCGGGGATTCATTTTGTGTCGTTTTCATTTCTTTCTTTTATTTCTACACTTCACCCATATTATCCGTGTAGCTAGCACGCGACCTAGGCGAGGCTAGTAGCCACTCAAGCCATCCACCTCCCTGTGTTCGATATACCCGCACCCTACACTAACCGTGCACTTGCGGTAAAACGACACCGCGCCCATACCGTAAACGGGGCGCCGGTCAAGTTTTTGGCGCCGTTGCCGGGGAGGCGTTCGGTTTGATATTAGCTTAGCTTGGGTTCGTTAGACTACGCATAAAAACACAAAAAAAAATTTCTTTTTCTTTTTTTTTTAAAAAAAAAAAATATATTCAATAACCAAGAAATTTTTCCCCCACCATTATATTATCTTTTTGTTATTCTCTTGTACTATTGACGCTCCTCTCTAGTTTTCTTATTTTTGTTGTCCAGGTATCTTTGATATGGCCATGTGGAGATCAGATTACGATGCTCAGATGAGAGGCTACAATCCCTATTCATTTTTGGTTTGTGAGGCTTGTGGGATGGCGGGGCACGTGTATTATGATTGCCTTGAGGGCCTCCCCCCACTCCAAGGCCAAACATTTTCCCACAACCTTAGCCCAAACACCTCCCATCTATTTCCTCAACCTTATACCCCTCCACAAATACAAGAAGAATCAAGCCTCGTGTCTCTCCTTGAAAGTGCCATGTTTAACCAAGGCCAAATATTACAAAACTTGATGGTACCAATCACCGAGCCGGCACCGAGGAGAGGGGATGAAGGAGAGGATATACCCACTTTCATGGTTGAGACCACCATGCCATCGGCCACCATAGACACATCTCAAGCCGATACCCCATTTTTTCATCACTACCACTTGGATGACGAAGCATTTTTTGATGATGATAGTGAGGATGGGGAGATTTATCTAGGATCTGTGGGAGAGATTTCTTGTCTTGATTTGGATATCCCACATGAGTCATATGAGAGCACTGAGGAGTTTACAGAGATTATGCATACCGGCGAGGAGGATGTGCGTGAGGACGAGGACACCACGACCACATACGAGGGGTCCGCTCCACATCCACCTCAAGAGCCATCTCTGTCACAGCTTCCTCCTTGGTCGGTGGACAAACATGAGGATGTCATTCAGGACATCGGGCAGATAGAGGAGCATGAGCATATCATCGAGGAGGGTGTGCATGAGGGCTTGGATACGATCGTCCACTTCATGGAGCCCGAGCCACATCTACCTCTACCGTCACGCTCCACTTCTTCTGCGGCTGAGCATCTACTTGAGCATATTGCCCCTATTCAGGGAGATTTTCATACTCACAATCACTCCATATTTGAGTCTCGCTTTTCACGTCATATTTCCTTAGACTCATATATATTTGACACACCATATCTCTCACAGGACACAGGATCGACTTCCCTTGAGGTATGCTGCGGTGTGTCACCACCTGGAGAGCAACTTCACATGGAGAGCGGGGATTTGATCGTCGCTAGCACAGAGGATAGCATACCATTTCCAGGGAGTGTTCGCCACATTTCATATATTTTACCATCATTTACCGGCGACTATCTCTGGGATACTTTTATTTTGGGGAAAGATTTTTTGCCATGGACTAATGCACCTCGTCCTTTGCAGGTCGCAGGTGGACACCTACGAGGGATGCTTGGAGGTGCATTGCTTGGGTCCATTGGCACACGTGGCACAGCGCTTCTAGCGGAGCCACAGAAGGAGCAGTTAGAGCAGCTACCTGCCCCACTCCAGATCTTGGATCCGCCTATGCTCAGGTGTATCTAAATCCAGTAGTGTAAAAATTTACCGCTTTCTAGTTTAGATTTCAATAATCTCGTCTCCTCTCATTAGCGAGGGGAGCGTATCTAGGATTTGCTTTTGCATCTTAATAACCCTTCATGTCGTGCCCTTCTATCATTTCACCCCATATCCTCTTACGAGGAGAACGAGACTGTCTCTCCTGCATTCTGATATCTTCCTTTTCCGATTTTCCCCTAGCATATTTCTGCATCACATTGATCATATCATTTTGCTAGCATTGTCATGTTCAGCTTGGGGGAAATCGATTTGTGTGCATGTTTTCGTGTGTCTTATTTTTAGTTTCGCTCATGTGTTTTTCGTGTTTTTCTTCTTTTTGTGTCGGTGCGTAACTCCCCCCCATTTTCATTGCCCTCCCGTATTCACTACTATTGCATTGAGGACAATGCAAGTTTCAGCTTGGGGGAGTCACACTTCGTGCGTCATTTGTGTCGTTTTTCTTCGTTTTTGAGTCGTTTTCCATCGTGTTTTTCTTTTTCTTCTCTTCTTTTGTCCTCCCTCCTAGAGATGACCCTATATGATGAATTACCACAAACTGCACACACACCTAGTATGGCCTAGATAATCACACTCACTAACTCTTGGAAGCCGAATCCCATTGCATTTCACGCTTCGTGGGTCCACTTTGCTTTTATTTGAGTCGTGTATCGTATCTAGCTTATAGTGTGCTTCTACTTTGTGATGTTGATTTATATACCTACCCTTGGTTAACCCCTAGATTATCATGCTTCGATGTTGAATATGCGGTATTTGCTTCTAATGTCTGCTTCTATATGCATGCTATATATATCGTATACTTCATTTCGCATGTGTCGGGATTCCACAACTAAGGACTAGGATAACCCATTTAGCCCATGCTATAATTAGCGAGAATAGTTTCCTTTGCCCAAGTGTTTAGATTCCGATTTCTTTTTTGTTTTACTTGGTGCAAATCCCCTCGTCGTGTACCGTTCTCCCACTTGGGAGAGTACACATGTATATATCCCAATATCCAAAAATCCAAAAAAAAGGAGAAAAGAAAAGAAAAACCCAAAGAGAAAAGAAAAAAAAATATACGTATAGCCAAAAAATCCAAAAAAAATACAAATACCCAAAACAAAAAAAGAAAATTCCCGTGTGAATATTTTCCTACTTGCCGAGAATAAAGGGAAGGCGAGAATTTGCACCGAGTGTCCTACTCCACATCATCTCAACCCCCATCGTTTTCGAAAACACTTGGCTTAGGAACTTTTTGGCTATTATCTAGGCTTTAGTGAGGTGATTTCCTTAACCCTAGTTGTGGAGTCCTTGACACATGATATGTTTCGATTGTCTCTCTATTCTCATGCATGCTTGAACTATATATTCACCGCTTTATTCAATTCGAATCGATATTTGGGTCATATCTTGGATTTGTGTATATCGAGCTTTATTGCACAATGTAGATAGTGACACCATTTGCTATCACACGACCACGCTCACTTGCGCTTCACCGCGTGGGCCCACGACACTTGTTTGGACTCACATTCCTTGGTTTAGTGTTGTGTTTTTTCGTATGCTTGCTTCGTGTGGTGTGTTTGATTTTGTTGGCCCTTATGGGCGATCTAGGATATAAAATTATCTTTTTCCCTCCTTCTCTCTATTTTCTCCCTCCGAGCTCCTACTCTCACTCGTCTTCCTCGAGGACGAGGAAGAGTTCAGCTTGGGGGATTTTGACGTGCGTTTATATTTCATATATTCACGCACGTTTTCTTTTGTGTTTCTCCGTATTTTCCGCTGTCTTTTATTCGTTTTCTCGTATTTTCTCGTTTTCTTTCACTTTTCTTTGTTTCTCCATGTTTGCAGGAGATTGACCACATAGGGGACGTTTAACGATGATATCCCAAGTCCCCGGAGCAACGGGAGAAGTCACGCGTGATCCAGGGGGTCAAACGTCGAAGAATTCATCTTTCAGCCCCTCACCCGGTCGGTTGGTCATCTCCAACCGATCGGGTGATGCACGCGTGCACCACCCGGTCTCTGCCGCAGCTCACAAAGAAGTCACCCGATCGGTTCGCAGACCGGTTCTGCGGGCGGCTGTTCTCTGTTTTTCCGAGCAGAATTCCAACCGATCGGGTGACTCTCACCCGATCGGTTCATTTGTAGCTGATGTTGAAGAGCTGAAGACACGGGCGTCCAACCGATCGCTTCACCCGACGGCTCCAAGATCCAACCGGTCACTCAAGAACTCACCCGACCGGTTCATCTGACCGGGTGAAGCACCGCCGTTTTCTGTTTACTATTTGTAACAGATCACCCGATCGGTTGACTTGTCAACCGATCGGGTGACGCTTTTCCTGCGGGTTTGGACCCGAACCACTAGGGTTTCGAAGTGGGGCTATAAATACACGAGGCTGGCCGACTGAAGGGAGATCTCTTCTCAGTTTTTTAGGGCTTTTGCCCCCCTTCTCTTGGGAGTTCTAGGTTAGTTTTAGATTAGGTATTTTGTTCAATAAGTCTTGTATGGGATCAACGATTCACTCAAGATAAGTATTTCTTTCTCTTGTTCTCCATTTTTGTATTGTATTTCTTTTGCTTCATGATGAATGTTTGTGTGTGTTTTGTGTTGTTTGTTTATATGTTTTTCATCATGGAGTAG
This sequence comes from Scilla litardierei, assembly GCA_030789695.1. Taxonomy (NCBI): domain Eukaryota; kingdom Viridiplantae; phylum Streptophyta; class Magnoliopsida; order Asparagales; family Asparagaceae; genus Scilla; species Scilla litardierei. The sequence continues at coordinate 119,368,198 of CM061134.1, forward strand.
TATTGATGAACCCTAATACGGGTTAGGGTAGGACTGTTGCTTAGGAATTTACATTAGACTTGGTTGCATGGCACGTGTTCGATGAAATGTGTCAATGGGGATTTCTAGCAATCTGGGTCCAATTCGTACGGCAACACACTAGATGTGTTGGGGATTGGGGTCCGGTGCTTGTCCTGTCAAGATCCGCTTCGATGTATTGCTAGAAATCGCATTTGACCTATTTGGCCATTAGGGTTACGCGGGGGTGTTTCATTGTCATCGGCGGGAAAAAGAACGCCTTTGACCGTCGGGCCGAGGGGGAATAAACTTGGCGGTTGACTCCCTAGCCATAGCTCACGCCCCCAGCGTAGACATCGAGTCCTCGCGCGCGGGAGTGGCTTGGACGAAGTGTTGGGAGATATCATTGTGGCCTTAATGCTCCCGGTTGCGGAAGGTGTTTATGGACACGGGAGTGCCCACCGTCCGGAACCGGGTAGGCCTAGCGTGCTTGGCACCGACCGGAATATCGGGCCATGGACGCTAGGTACCACCTTTTGGGGCAATGTCTCACCCTGGATCAAGTCAAATGCCAAGTGTCATGAGTGCTCTAGCCCGTGTTAGCGGGGATTCATTTTGTGTCGTTTTCATTTCTTTCTTTTATTTCTACACTTCACCCATATTATCCGCGTAGCTAGCACGCGACCTAGGCGAGGCTAGTAGCCACTCAAGCCATCCACCTCCCTGTGTTCGATATACCCGCACCCTACACTAACCGTGCACTTGCGGTAAAACGACACCGCGGCCATACCGTAAACGGGGCGCCGGTCAGATGCCCCCGTGCATCAAGTCTATGATAAAAATCTTTGTGCTCTTGATTCCTAAAGCGGTATCCACGCGGGCCCATCAGTGGGTCCTCAGCTGGGATGATAGGTTGGGGTTGGGGTTGTGCAGGCTGTGAAGGAGGAGGGCGTGAGTGTGGTGGACGTGTGGTCTTGTGTCTCTTGCGAGACGACCCCTCCTCTCGCATAATACCCTTACCCTTATCTTTATCTTTGGCCATGTGAGTGTGTGTGTGTGTGTGTGTGTGTGTGTGCAAGATATAATGAATGCACACTAACACAGGCAAAGGAGCAAAATGAAACTCTAGGGCAAAATATAAAATTGAGCTAAGGAGCGAAGTTACCCAGTAGAGTCGAAGATCCTTGCTCGTAGATGACCCAAAGCAGCGCAATGGGATGGAGTGTGAAGCCGCGGCGCTTCTTTTCAGCAAATTTCGAAAATAGGGGAGAGTTGGGCGGAAATTAGGGCTTGAACGGGGTGAAGATGGGAGATGGAGAGAGAGAGATCGATGGAGGGAAGGAGATGGAGAGTGGATGGATCGATTTAGGGGGGGATTGCGGTCGGTTGAGTGAGGATCGAGGCCATTTGGAGTTTGGAGAAGGCGAAACAGCGACGGAGCTCGAAATCGGGTGAGGGAGATGAACGGGTGAGGGCGCTGGGTTTTTATAGGGTTTAAGTCGAACTGATCGGGTGAGATTTCACCCGATCGGTTGACTATTAGGTCGAAAATTTTTGCTGAAAAGAGGCTACAGGCGAACCGATCGGTTGAGAACTCAACCGATTGGTTGGCCGCTTCACAGTTTTTCCTGAGAATTTAGTACAGCACACCCGGTCGGTCACCCGACCACTCTTCTTATCAACCGATCGGTTGATGAAATCCCAAATTTTCCGAGACTTCAGCCCAGCTCACACGGTCTGTCACCCGGTCTCACATTGCTTCACCCAACCGGTTTGCTTGAGAGCAGATACGGCCATTATCTGATACGTCTCACTCGATCGGTGGAGTGGTCACCCGATCGGGTAAGTGATCACCCGATCGGGTGAGGCCTTGTTTCCTGCAAAAATTCACAAATGGCCTAAGTATCTCGACAAAAGTTCTCGCGTCTGGATTTATTTATTAAAATAGGAAAAATAAAGATAAAAATAATCCCAAAACAAAGATAAAAGTTTAGAGCATGGGTTGCCTCCTATGAAGCGGTTTTGTTTAACGTCGTTTGCTCGACGCCCGTAGATGATCTTCATGGTGGACGGGGGTGATGCCCTAAGATTGGCATCGCTTCAGATTTAGAATTGGTGGCCTTTGGTGTCGTCGGCGGTGACAAGAAGACTTGCTCAACGACTCTTCCTCCGTCAATAGAATCCGGGGGCTTTTCCCTTATATTGGCATCTACCGCCACTCGTTTCAAGATCCAGATCTCATCACCGGTGAGCCCCATGGGCTCTTTCCATTTCCTCCTCGTTGGAGGAATTTTTTGAAATCCGGGAGGGATCGTATGTGCCGCATCTGTTTTCTCAGCAATATCATCTTTCTTCAGGCCGACAAGTTCTTCTAAGTCCCCCAAGCTGTCGGGGGGATTCCTTGAAAGAAGTTCCCAAGACCCAGCTTCAGCTACCCTCTCTTCCTCTAAATCCAGCATATTGCACCCTTGCTCATCAGGAGGATGCTTCATGGACAACCCCAAGTCGAACTCCACCTTTTCATTACCGACATTAAGGGATAACTTCCCTTTCTTCACATCTATTAAAACGCCGGCGGTGGCTATGAAGGGCCATCCAAGGATGATGGGGGTATGCGTATCTTCAGGCATGTCCATAACGACGAAGTCCACTGGCACATGCATCCCACTTACGTTGACAGGAAGGTCATCTACAACGTCCACCGGATATTTGATCGATCGGTCTGCAAGCTGTAGGGTCATACCGGTGGGCTCCAGGTCGCCCATCCCTATCCTCTTATATAGTGATAGGGGCATTAAACTGATGCTCGCTCCAAGATAGACGAGCACGCGATGGATCTTTACCTCCCCGATCGCACAAGGGATAGAGAAGCTCCCCGAGTCTTTAAGTTTAGGCGGATTTGCTCGCTGGATGAGTGCACTACACTCCGCCGTGAGAACTACCTTGTCCTTTCTAGAACCCTTAGTCACCAAATCCTTGAGGAATTTCGCGTAGGAGGGTATGGTCTCAATAGCTTCGAGGAAGAGGATTTGAAGGCTCAAATCCTTGACCATGGCAAAGAATTTGCCATATTTTTCATCTATCTTTGCTTGGGCCAGACGTTGTGGAAAAGGCACAACGGGCTTAAATACTTGGAGGCTCCCTTCCTCATCATTCTTCTTCTCTTCTTCAGGGACTCCCTCCAGAGTCGTAGTTTTTGGCGACGAAACACCATTGTCGTTGGCTTTTTCAATTGGTCGCTCTACGACCAACGGTGCTTCCGGTTCCTTGGCAGGCACCCTTGTGGGGATTTGTGTTCCGCTTCTTAAGACGATAGCGGACACATTCGCATGCTCGTACGTGAGTGCCAAAGTCTGGTTCGCTCCCCTTGGGTTCACTTCCGGTTGTGGCAGAAATAGATTTTGCGACCTTTGAAGGTTCGACACATGTAACCCCAGCTGGGTCACTTGGTCAGTGAGAGCCCTCTGCCCCATTTCCAGCTTCAAATTTATCTTCTCCTGGTTCGAGATGTATTGAGTCAAGAGGGACTCAACCGGGGAGATAGCAGGCTGCTGGCCGTATGGCTGCTGATGCTGCTGCTGCATGGGCTGCTGGTTCCTTGGGGGTACTGTTGGTATGTTTATGGGGACTGCTTCTGCTGAAACTGTTGCTGCTGACACTGCTGTTGCTGTTGCCTAGGCGGCTGATATACTTGTGGTTGCGGTTGCTGATAAGGCGCCCGGTAGCTAAGATTGGGGTGATTCTGGTTATTTGGAGAGTAGGCCGGATTGGAGCTAGTCCGTGGTGGATACGGCGCATTTCCCGTAGGATTGTAGAATGGTGCGCTCGCTTGGTCTAACAGTGGTGAGATGTCACCACCATCGAAGTCCCCCATGACTTCTGCTTCCACTGCCGTAATTTGTTGTGTAACGGCACCACCGGCTCCTACCATCAGCGCTGAGATCTGGGTCGACAGCAAGTCAAACTTGCTGAATAATTTGTCAACGTCCTCGACCCTGTGGATACCCCCAGATCTAGGTGTGGCTCTCTCATCACACCACCGCTCATTGTTCGATGCCATGTTTTCAAAAATTTGTCCAGCATCTTCTTCACTCCTAGACATAAAGGACCCTCCAGCCGCGGCGTCCATCGAAGATTTTAAATCATCCCTCAGTCCGTTGTAGAACAGATTAATTATCTGCCACTTGGGAAGCTCGTGATGAGGGCACCTCCGCTGCATTTCTTTATATCTCGTCCAAGCTTCATGCATGGACTCGTGGCTGGCCTGGGAGAAGGAGGAGATCTCACTCCTCAACTTCATAGTCTTCCCTGGAGGAAAGAACTTCGTCAAGAACGCATTTAAAAGCTTCTCCCAAGTGATGAAAGTGTTCGGGTCCTTTCCCCTTAGCCACTGCTTGGCCTTATCCCGCAGAGAGAAGGGGAATAGTTTCAGATGGATTGCTTCAGCTGTGACACCGTTTATCTGGAACGTGTCACATTTCTCAAGGAAGGAGTCCAGATGTTCGATGGGGCTCTCCATGGGTGCCCCAGAGAATTGATCCTGCTGGATCCACTCACTAAAGACGGCTTGAGCTCGAAACTCTGTGTCGTAATAGCAGGAGGTCGGATGGCGGAGGTGGACTCGATGGATGGCATCAAGTACTCCAGCAGAGACTTATGCGGTGGGGTATTCTCTCCTATGGCTTCAGACTCTTCTCTTCTTCTCTTCTCTGCGGCCATACGCCTTAGGGTGGCGTTTATCGCAGGATCAACAGGAATCAAGTCGTCAAGACTCCTTGTGTTCCTACGCATTAAAAGCAACAAACACCCATGAAGCAAAAGTGGGAAAGAAACAAATAAAAAATTGAAAATAAAAATAAGAGTAAGAAAACAAAAATGAAAAAGAAGAATGCGAAAATTATCGCAAGATAGAGATGTGAGCTAGACTCAAGGGTTCAAAAGATCCAAAAATAAACAAGCACGTTGCCTCCCCGGTAACGGCGCCATAAAGCTTGACGTCCCCTGGGCGTTTGTAGCGTAAGAGTGCAATATAAGATTGGGGGCGTGAGATTTAAATATTTATAACCGCAAGCGCACGGTGTTGTACTGTGGCTTGGGGGTCGAACACAGGGAGGCCTGGTTGTGCTTGTGTCAGAAGGGACCGAATTCACCCTATGGGTGAGCTAGCCCGAATCGATGGATGGGTTGTCACGGAAAATGAATACGAAGGATAGACAATATAAAGGGAAACCCGGGACTTTGGTTTCCAACCTATCACGTGTTCTCGCTAATACGACCGGCGGATAGGATAACGGTCGGAATTAGAGTTTAGTGGTGAGACGTTGCCTCTAGGAGTGATACCAGCGTCCCATGGGCCCGATATTCCGGTCGGTGCCCAGGATGATACGCCGGACTACCCGGGTTCGGTCAGTGGGCATTCTCATGTCTATTAACACTGACCGACTTTGGGAGCACTAAGCTCGCAACGATAACTCCCAACATCTCATCCTTTCGCTCCCGCGCGCTAGGATTCGATGTCTACGCTAAGGGCGTGAGCTATGGCTAGGGAGTCAACCGCCAAGTTTATTCCCCCTTGGCCCAATGGTCAAAGGCGGTCTTTTTCCCGCCGATGACAATAAAATGCCCCGCGTAACCAATAGATTCCTAATCCTTATCGATTTCCTAGTCCTATGGACGCATTAGGGAGAACCCACGAAGGGGTTTCCACCAAAATCCCAGATTAGGGAACTACTCACACATTTTAGGTAAAAAGCAATCTAAATGAAAATTGAAGGTTAAAAACATGATCGGGTAATAGAAATGAAGTAGTAGCAATGCAATTAACAATGTATTAAATTTTTACAAAGATCGGAATACTTACAAATAAGTATAAAGTTCCAACCGTCGCAATAGAGGAAAAACAGAAAATAAACACATCCCAAAACACAGCTTACGTTTCTTAAAACCTAGGGCTAATATATAAAGAAAACGACGTCACCCGATCGGTTGAAGAATCAACCGATCGGCTAACCTGCTTCGTTCTTCGGCAGCGCTCTTCAGGACTTCACCCAGTCACGTGACACGATCGGTTGGCGGAAGCTTCTGGTCGTTTGGATCTTGAGCTCATCAGGTGAACCGATCGGTTGATAAATCAACGGATCGGTTGGAAATGTCGCCCAAAAAAACAGAAAGTTTCGACGTTTTGGCATGGTCTGCTGGCGGTCGGGTGAGCTCTCCGGGTCATCTCTTTGGGGGAATCGGCTACAGGTGAACCGATCGGGTGAAGGTCACCCGATCGGTTGGAGTTCAGCTCCAATTTCCCGAGAAGACAGTCGGGCTGAACCGGTCGTCGACTCGGTCGGTTGATGCCCACGTTGATTCAGCATCTGTCCGGGTCGTGCACGCGAGCATCACCTGATCGGTTGGCTGTATCCAACCGATCAGGTAGGGGGCTGAAAGATAGAGATCTTTGTCGTTTGACCCCCCCGGATCACGTGTGACTCCTCCTGTTGCTCCGGGGACATGTGATATCTTTGTTATGTGTCCCCTATGCTGGCAAACTCCTGCAAACACGTAAAAACACGAAGAAGTGAAAGAAAACTAGAAAATACGAGAAAACGGATACGAGACGGCGGAAAATAACGGAAAAACATAAAGAAGACGTGCGTGAATATATAAAATATACACACACGTCATAGATCGACCCACACTATTGTTGTCCATAATCCAACAGATGGTGGAGCTCCGGCTATCTGCCGGAGAAGTTTGATGAGGCGCCACTGCCTCTTCTTGCACTGCCCAGAGAGGAAGACAGGGGGCTCGGGCTGGGCTCCTTTTCTCCTCCATCATTTTGATTCATTCTTGAATCTCATATTTTCCCAATTGAGATGAAAACCAACATCCTCCAAAATAAAATAATGCGGATGTGTTCATATTTAGGGCTTTTGGACTTTGCCTCTTAGCACTTGAAGTATCACATTATAACATAATATCACAATATCGTGAATCTTATCGCAATATGATATAATATCGTGGACACACCTCTATGACCCGAGAGTTATTAGATCAAATGTCAAAGGGAATACAACCCATTGGAATGATATGGTTTACATTACCTATAAGTGGTGTTGAGCCGACAATTCAGTGAAGTTCGTCGCTCCTTCGGGAATTGGCCTTTTCAGGCCTTTGATTAACGGAACGAGTCATTTTTCGCTATGGTGGATGTCGTGGATGTTGACTCGTTTCCCACAGACGGCGCCAGATGTTTACGGGTGTTTTCTCACCGCTGAATTGTTGACCGACGGGTTTGAGGTCAACGCGATCAAAGGGGACACGTGGGACCTCCGGGATCAGTTGAAGGCGTGTTTACTCGGTGATGGACGTGCGGATCCTCGCGTCGACTTGCTGAAGGGTAGCCTCAGCAGAGCGACGACCTCCTGGTGGTGGAGACGAGCGGGCTCGGGGGCGAGGGTGATCGGCTCCGGCTGGGAAAGCGCTGAGGGGTAGCCACGGTGCCGCTGGATCTCATAGACCTGAATAGACGAGAGAGCTCGTCAGGGAGGTCGGACCTTGGTTTCGACCTATTCCCCTCCGATGCCAAAGTCGGCTCTGGTCTGATAGGTGCTCAACCATTTTGGCTTGGTTCGCAAAGAGACATTGATCCTCGGGCCGAGCTATGGAGGAGAAGTATGTGAAGGTGGAAGAAGGTGTTAGAGTGTGTACGAGATACCTCTGTTGTAGATCTCGGAGATCTACCCCCTGGCGATGATGCATCTTCCCTCTTCATATAGGCGAGCCCCCCTGGTAATGGGCCATCATGAGACATCATTACTATCATTGATGAGGACGTGCCAATGGAGCAACATTGACCCCCATAATTGTCACGTTTTATGATGGGATGAATGCCATGAAACTGGAGTGATGGCATTAGGTGGTTGCCATATTTGGCGGGCCATGATGGCTGGAGTGAATCCTTGATTTGGGCCACGATTTCCTCCACTATGGAAGTGGGTAGTCTTTTGGACCTTCGTCTTGGGTGGAGAAGCGCGACTCGCCCGTGAGATCCTTGGATCGGAGACCACGGCCGTAGTAGGCTGGTTAACTGGTCGTGGTTAACTTGGCTCCTCCGGGCCCGGTCAAAATGGTCATATCAGGAGCTAATCGCTTCTCTTTTTGCTTATCAAATGCTTCTTGATCATTTCTCCACTTATGTGTCTTTGGCAACCAACGACGATGACTCGTGTATGATAGTTTATTTGTTATGGAATGTGCATGAGTGTCTTTGTGGCATGAGGAACATGCAAAATACCCCTTAGTACACCATCCAGACAAATCAGCATATGCAGGAAAGTCATTAATTGTCCATAACAATGTGGCATATATTCTAAAATTTTGTTTAGAGTGTGCATCATACGTCTCAACACCAATTTCCCATAACTCTAGTAATTCATCGATCAAGGGCTGCAAATAAACATCTATATCCATTCCAGGACATCTAGGACCAGGAATAATCAACGATAGCATGAAATATGGATGTTTCATGCACATCCATGGAGGTAAATTATAGGAAATTAATACAACTGGCCAAATACTATGTGAAGAGCCAAATCCAGAGTTGCTGAAGGGTTGAAAACCATCAAAAGCTAAGCCAAGCCTAACATTTCGGGAGTTGCTAGCAAATGATGGAAATTCTTCATCAAAAGACTTCCAAGCAAAAGAATCTGCAGGATGACGCATGATCTCGTCATTAGGTAGACATTCCTTATGCCACCGCATGTCTTTCGCTGTCTTTCTGGACATGTACAACTTTTGGAGCCTAGATTTCAGTGGAAACTGTCGGATGACCTTATAAGGTGACCGGCGCCCCGTTTACGGTATGGGCGCGGTGTCGTTTTACCGCAAGTGCACGGTTAGTGTAGGGTGCGGGTTTATCGAACTCAGGGAGGTGGATGGCTTGAGTGGCTACTAGCCTCGTCTAGATTGTGTGCTAGCTACACGGATGATATGGGAGGAAGTGTAGAAATAAAGAGAAGAAATGAAAAAGACACGAAATGAATCCCCACTAACACGGGCTAGAGCACTCATGACACTCGGCATTTGACTTGACCCAGGGTGAGACATTGCCCCAAAAGGTGGTACCTAGCATCCATGACCCGATATTCCGGTCGGTGCCAAGCACGCTAGGCATACCCGGTTCCGGACGGTGGGCACTCCCGTGTCCATTAACACCTTCCGCAACCGGGAGCATTAAGGCCACAATGATAACTCCCAACATTTCGTCCAAGCCGTTCCCACGCGTGAGGACTCCATGTCAACACTAGGGGCGTGAGCTATGGCTAGGGAGTCAACCGCCAAGTTTATTCCCCCTTGGCCCGACGGTCAGAGGCGGTCTTTCTCCCGCCAATGACAATGAAACACCCCCGCGTAACCCTAATGGCTAAATAGGTCAAATGTGATTTCTAGCAATACATCGAAGAGGATCTTGACAGGACAAGCACCGGACCCCAATCCCCAACACATCTAGTGTGTTGCCATACGAATTGGATCCAGATTGCTAGAAATCCCCATTGACACATTTCATCGAACACATGCCATGCAACCAAGTCAAATGAAACAACCAAGCATCAATCCTACCCTAACCCGTATTAGGGTTCATCAATACTACTCCATGATGAAAGACATATAAACAAACAACACAAAAGACATATAAACTTTCACCATCAAGCAAAATAAACACAATACAAACAATGGAGAAAAAAGAGAGGAAAATACTTATCTTGAGTTGAATCGTCAATCCAATACAAGACTTATTGAACAAAAGACCTAATCTAAACTAACCTAGAACTCACAAGAGAAGGGGGCAAAAAGCCCTCAAAACTCCAGGAGATCCCCCTCAAGTCGGCCAGCCTCGTGTATTTATAGCCCCACTTCAAAACCCTAATGGTTCGGGTCCAAACCCGCAGGAAAAACGCCACCCGATCGGTTGACAAGTCAACCGATCGGGTGATCTGTTACAAATAATAAACAGAAAACGGCGGAGTTTCACCCGGTCATATGAACCGGTCAGTTGAGTTCTTGGAGTGACCGGTTGGATCTTGGCGCCATCGGGTGAAGGGATCGGTTGGGTGCCCGTGTCTCGGCTCCTCAGCATCAGCTACAGACGAACCGATCGGGTGAGAGTCACCCGATCGGTTGGAATTTGGCTTGAAAAGACAGCGAATCAGCCCCGTTGAACCGGCCTGTGAACCGGTCGGGTGACTTCCACTTAAGCTCCGGCAGAGACCGGGTGGTGCACGCGTGCATCACCCGATCGGTTGGAGATGACCAACCGACTGGGTGAGGGGCTGAAAGATGTAATCTTCGTCGTTTGACCCCCTGGATCACGCGTGACTCCTCCCGTTGCTCCGGGGACTTGAGATATCGTCGTTAAACGTCCCCTACACGGGCAATCTCCTTGAAACATGGAGAAACAAAGAAAAGTGAAAGAAAACGAGAAAATACGAGAAAACGAATAAAAGACGGCGGAAAATACGGAGAAACACAAAAGAAAACGTGCGTGAATATATGAAATATAAACGCACGTCAAAATCCCCCAAGCTGAACTCTTCCTTGTCCTCGAGGAAGACGAGTGAGAGTAGGAGCACGGAGGGAGAAAATAGAGTGAAGGAGAGAAAAAGAGAACTCTATATCCTAGATCGCCCATAAGGGCCAACAAAATCAAACACGCCACACGAAGCAAGCATACGACAAAACACAACACTAAACCAAGGAATGTGAGTCCAAACAAGTGTCGTGGGCCCACGCAGTGAAGCGCGAGTGAGTGTGGTCGTGTGCTAGCAGATGGTGTCATTATCTACGATGTGCGATAAAGCTCGATATACGCAATCCCAGGAAATGACCCAAATACCGATTCGAATTTGAAATTGCGGTGAATATTAGTTCAAGCATGCATGAGAAGAGTATAAGAATAGAAGCGTATCATGCATCGGGGATTCCACAACTAGGGTTAAGGAAATCACACCACTATAGCCTAGATACTAGCTAAAAAGTTCCCAAGCCAAGTGTTTTCGAAAACGACGGGGGTTGAGGTGACGTGGAGTAGAACACTCGGTGCAAATTCTCGCCTTCCCTTTATTCTCGGTAGATAGAAAAAATATTCACACTTGAAATTTTTGGGTTTTGGGTATTTGTATTTTTTTTTTTATTTTGGGCTATACAAAATTTTTCTTTTCTTTTCTTTTTGGGTTTTTCTTTTCTTTTCTCTTTTTTTGGATTTTTGGGTTTTTGGCTATACACATGTGTACTCTCCCAAGTGGGAGAACAGTACACGACGAGGGGATCTGCACCAAGTAAAACAAAAAAGAAGTCGAAATCTAAACACTTGGGCAAAGGAAATTATTCTCGCTAAATAGAGCATAGGCTAAATGGGTTATCCTAGTCCTTAATTGTGGAATCCTGACGCATGCGAATTGAAATATACGATATAAATATAGCATGCATATAGTAGAAGCAAATACCGCATATTCAAATCGAAGCATGATAATCTATGGGTCATTCCTGGACAGGTATATAAAGTAAAATCACAAAGTAGAAGCACACCAAATAGCTAGGCACGACGCACGACTCACAAAAAGCTAAGTGGACCCGCGATTCATGAAATGCAAGAGGACTCGATATCCTAGGGTTAGTGAATGTGATTATCGAAGCCGTGCAAGGTGTGCGTGTGATTTTCGTGGCAATTCATCATAGGGTTCATCTCTAGGAGAAAGAGATAAAAAGAAGAAAAGAAAAAGAAAAAGAAAAACACGGAGAAAAACGACTCAAATAACGAAGAAAAAGAGACAAATGACGCACGAAGTGTGACTCCCCCAAGCTGAAACTTGCATTGTCCTCAATGCAATAGTAGTGAATACGGGAGGGCAATGAAAATGTAGGGGAGTTACGCACCGACACAAAAAAAATGAAAAACACGAAAAATACACGAACGAAACAGGAAAATAAAGAAAAAGAAACATACAAAATAAAAGATATAAAACGCAACGAAGGACTCAAAGACACAAACACACGACAACGACACACGAAAACATGCACACAAAAGTCGATTTCCCCCAAGCTGAACATGACAATGCTAGCAAAATGATATGACCAATGGGGATGTAGAGATATGCTAGGGGGAAAATCGGAAAAGAAAGAAATCAGAATGCAGGAGAGACAGTGCTCGTTCTCCTCGGAAGAGGATGGGGGTGAAATGATAGAAGGGCACGACATGATGGGTTATTAAGATGCAAAAGCAAATCCTAGATTCACTCCTCTCGCTAATGAGAGGAGACGAGATTATTCAAATCTAAACTAGAAAGCTGTAAATTTTTACAATACTGGATTAGGATACACCTGAGCATAGGCGGATCCAAGATCTGAAGTGGGGCAGGTAGCTGCTCTAACTGCTCCTTCTGTGGCTCCGCCAGAAGCGTTGTGCCACGTGTGCCAATGGACCCAAGCAATGCACCTCCAAGCATCCTTAGTAGGTAACCACCTGTGACCTGCAAAGGACGAGGTGCATCAGCCCATGGCAAGAAATCTTTTCCCAAAATAAATGTATCCCAGAGATGGTCGCCGGTAAATGATGGTAAAGTATATGAAATGTAGCGAATACTCCCTGAGAATGGATCATTATCCTCTGTACTAGCAACGACCAAATCTCCTCTCTCCATGTGAAGTGGCTCTCCAGGTGGTGACACACTGCAGCATACCTCAAGGGAAGTCGATCCAGTGTCCTGCGAGAGATATGGTGTGTCAAAAATATATAAGTCTAAAGGAATAGGACGTGAAAAGCGAGACTTAAATGTGGAGTGAGAGTGAGTATGAAAATCTCCCTGAATAGGGGCAATATGCTCAAGTAGATGCTCAGCCGCAGAAGAAGTGGAGCGTGAAGGAAGAGGTAGACGTGGCTCGGGCTCCATGAAGTGGACAATCGTATCCAAGCCCTCATGCACATCCTCCTCGACGGTATGCTCATACTCCACTATCTGCCCGATGTCCTGAATGACATCCTCGTGGTCGACCACAGACCAAGGAAGAAGCTGCAACAGAGATGGCTGTGGAGGTGGATGTAGAGCGGACCCCGCGTATGTGGTCATGGTGTCCTCGTCCTCACGCACATCCTCCTCGCCCTTATGCATAAGCTCTGTAAACTCCTCGGTCCTCTTATAGGACTCATGTGGGGTATTTAAATCAAGACAAAAAGTCTCTTCCACAGATCCTAGAGAAATCTCCCCATCCTCACTATCATCATCAAAAAATGCTTCGTCATCCAAGTGGTAGTGATGGAAAAATGGGGGATCGGCATGAGATGTGTCTATGGTGGCCGACGGCATGGTAGTATCAACCATGAAAGTAGGTATATCCTCTCCTTCATCCCCTCTCCTCGGTGTAGGCTCGATGACTGGTACCATCAAGTTTCGTAATGTTTGGCATTGGTTAAACATGGCACTTTCAAGGAGAGACACGAGGTTTGATTCTTCTTGTGTTGGTGGAGGGATATAAGGTTGAGGAAATGGATGTGAGGTGTTTTGGTAATGGTTGTGGGGAAATGTTTGGCTTTGATGTAGGGGGAGGCTCTCAAGCGTAAATGGGCAATCATAATACATGTGCCCCGCCATCCCACAAGTCTCACAAACCAAAACCGAATAAGGATCATATCCTCCCATCTGAGCATCAAAATTTGATCTCCACATGATTATACCAAAGATACCTGGACAACAAAAATAAGAAAACTAGAGAGGAGCGGCAATAGTACAAGAGAATAACAAAAAGATAATATAATAGTGGGGGAAAAATTTCTTGGTAATTGAATATATTTTTTAAAAAAAAGAAAAAGAATTTTTTTTGTGTTTTTATGCGTAGTCTAACGAACCCAAGCTAAGCTAATATCAAACCGAACGCCTCCCCGGCAACGGCGCCAAAAACTTGACCGGCGCCTCGTTTACGGTATGGGCGCGTTTTCATTTTACCGCAAGTGCATGGTTAGTGTAGGGTGCGGGTTTATTGAACTCAGGAAGGTGGATGGCTTGAGTGGCTACTAGCCTCGCCTAGGTTGTGTGCTAGCTACGCGGATGATATGGGTGGAAGTGTAGAAATAAAGAGAAGAAATGAAAAGGACACGAAATGAATCCCCGCTAACACAGGCTAGAGCACTCATGACACTCGGCATTTGACTTGACCCAGGGTGAGACATTGCCCCAAAAGGTGGTACCTAGCGTCCATGACCCGATATTCCGATCGGTGCCAAGCACGCTAGGCCTACCCGGTTCCGGACGGTGGGCACTCCCGTGTCCATTAACACCTTCGGCAACCGGGAGCATTAAGGCCACAATGATAACTCCCAACATTTTGTCCAAGCCATTCCCACGTGCGAGGACTCCATGTCAACACTAGGGGCGTGAGCTATGGCTAGGGAGTCAACCGCCAAGTTTATTCCCCCTTGGCCCGACGGTCAGAGGCGGTCTTTCTCCCGCCAATGACAATGAAACACCCCCGCGTAACCCTAATGGCTAAATAGGTCAAATGTGATTTCTAGCAATACATCGAAGCGGATCTTGACAGGACAAGCACCGGACCCCAATCCCCAACACATCTAGTGTGTTGCCATACGAATTGGACCCAGATTGCTAGAAATCTCCATTGACACATTTCATCGAACACATGCCATGCAACCAAGTCAAATGAAACAACCAAGCATCAATCCTACCCTAACCCGTATTAGGGTTCATCAATACTACTCCATGATGAAAGACATATAAACAAACAACACAAAAGACATATAAACTTTCACTATCAAGCAAAATAAACACAATACAAACAATGGAGAAAAAAGAGAGAAAAATACTTATCTTGAGTTGAATCGTCAATCCAATACAAGACTTATTGAACAAAAGACCTAATCTAAACTAACCTAGAACTCACAAGAGAAGGGGGGCAAAAAGCCCTCAAAACTCTAGGAGATCCCCCTCAAGTCGGCCAGCCTCGTGTATTTATAGCCCCACTTCGAAACCCTAATGGTTCGGGTCCAAACCCGCAGGAAAAACGCCACCCGATCGGTTGACAAGTCAACCGATCGGGTGATCTGTTACAAATAATAAACAGAAAACGGCGGAGTTTCACCCGGTCATATGAACCGGTCGGTTGAGTTCTTGGAGTGACTGGTTGGATCTTGGCGCCATCGGGTGAAGGGATCGGTTGGGTGCCCGTGTCTCGGCTCCTCAGCATCAGCTACAGACGAACCGATCGGGTGAGAGTCACCCGATCGGTTGGAATTTGGCTTGAAAAGACAGAGAATCAGCCCCGTTGAACCGGCCTGTGAACCGGTCGGGTGACTTCCACTTGAGCTCCGGCAGAGACCGGGTGGTGCACGCGTGCATCACCCGATCGGTTGGAGATGACCAACCGACCGGGTGAGGGGCTGAAAGATGTAATCTTCGTCGTTTGACCCCCTGGATCACGCGTGACTCCTCCCGTTGCTCCGGGGACTTGAGATATCGTCGTTAAATGTCCCCTACGCGGGCAATCTCCTGCAAACATGGAGAAACAAAGAAAAGTGAAAGAAAACGAGAAAATACGAGAAAACGAATAAAAGACGGCGGAAAATACGGAGAAACACAAAAGAAAACGTGCGTGAATATATGAAATATAAACGCACGTCATAAGGCACATTGCTACTTTTACCTGAAGATTTTTTTTCCACCTACTAGAGTTACAAATCGGACATTTGTCAGATTTCTCATATTCCCCACAAAAAAGAATGCAATCATTTATGCAGGCATCAATCTTCACATAATTAAGACCAAAATCTTCAATGGCCTTTCTCGACTCATAATAACTACCTGGAATGTTAGCCCCAAAGGACTCTTTTTGTAACTGAAGCAAACGGGTGAAGGAGACATCACTTCAATGGTTTTGACATTTGAGATGAAGCATTTTAACCATATAATCCAGCTTTAACATTTTCAAATCAGAACTCGAACATGTCGATAATGGTTCTTGGTATTCTTTCTGTTTACGGGTGTTTTCTCACCACAGTTCGTTGACCGTCGGTTGTGTGGTCAATGTGGTCAAGGGGCCGACTTGGGGGTCCCTTGGGATCACCGAGCCCGCTTGTTCTCGGCATGGGAGAGCTGAGGAGAAGCCTTGGCTCGGTAGGTCACGCTCGGCCTCGGCTGGGTCGTGCTTGGCCTCGGTCGGATCCACGTCGAGGGGTAGCCTCGGCGCCTTGCAAGTGGGATGATGCCTAAGCAGCCGTCCACCTGACGACTGCGATGGGGGTAACCGACTGACGCTGAGGGGTAGCCTCAGCGCCTCGGATATCTTCTACTTGGACAGATGAGGAAACTCGTCAGGGAGGCCGGACCTAGGTTCCGGCCAAATCCCCTCTGATGCCTAAGTCAGATCAAGGTCTGAAATGATACTCGGCGGGGGAGGTCCAGCTTGTTAGGAAGCCGGAACGTCAACCCAGGCGGCGCGAGTTTGGGGGAGGGAGGAAATTGAGTGGTGAATGCCTAGGTCGTTGATGGAGTACCTCTCTGTTGATTACCTGAGTCTCGATCCCCCTCTCCGTCATCCTGGCCTTCTCCTTATAGGGTCCCTCGTGATTGCCCCATGTCCCGCCTCCTCTCACGTCCCCACGATCCGCCTCTGCCTCCTCCCACTCGTGCGTAGTGGAGGGGTGGCCCATTAACGGGTCTGTTAATGGCCATTATGGGATCGCGGATTCCGTGGGGCGGTTGATCCGGCCGAATGAGGGCTAATCGGGTGCCCCCGAGGGTGAAGTGGCTGGGCCTTCAACCCATCCGTGGGCTCTTCCAGGCGGGCCCGTCTTCTCTAGTGGTGCCTCCTTTAAGGTTGGGCCGTGGGCCGTCGTATTTCAGGCTGGTCCAAATTAGTCATAACAATTTCCCCCATCACCCGGGCCGTTCGGCTTCCGTCGGTTCGGTTCGGGTGATGTGACTCTTTCATGATCTGATGGGTGCGTCAGTCGAGGTTCCGCTATTAAATGAATTTCATTATTACCGCTCCGTTTGAACTTCCGTTGGTGCATTTTTCGAAGCATCGCCGCCGTCTTGATGTCGCCACGCGCTCTCCCTTGACGGTTCAGATCCGACCATCGTCCTATATATATACGTTCCAATCCCTCGAGCTTCAACTCTTTCGCGCTCATTCCTTCTTGATCTCTGTTCTGCCAGCTTCTTCTTCCCGACATCTGCCTTCTTTCCAGCTCTTATCAAGGTAATTCTTCCCCTCTTTAACTCAGGCCATGGCCATGCTTAGAATAGGTGATACACGTCCTGGCGGACCGACGCCTGGTCCTGATCGTGCCCATCCCTCGGGGCTCAAATCTCCTTCGCCGCCCCAGGGGGTCCCGGATAAAGGGAAAGGAAAGCTTTTTCCGGATCCCGTTGGGGACGATGTGGCCTCGTCTTCCGAGCGATTAGGCATCCCTCCATCGATCCTTCGGTCGTCATCTATGGCCCCTTTCCTAGTCACTAGGGAAATACGAGAGAGGTACCTATGTCATCCCTATGACGTCCGGATTCCCTTTGGAGACGAGCGGATCTACTTCCCACGGAGTAACGAGGTCGGCATTTACGTCGAGATGTTCCATCTGGGGCTCCGCTTCCCCCTCCACCCTTTTATCATTCAATTCACGGATTCCATGAAAGTCGCCATGTGCCAGCTAACGTCATCCTCTGTCGCGGTGCTGACTGGGTTCATTACACTTTGTATCACTCACGGCCTGGAGCCGTCTCTCCCCCTCCTCTTTCACTTTTACCGGATCCAGACGGTCGGCCTCAGATCTTGGCTGCACCTCTGAGCCCGTGCAGGGCGGGTGTGCCTGCTCGGTCTGCCCCCTTGGTTGGGGAACTAGGACTCTAGCTTTGTTTTCGTTGTCTTTCCCCAGGTCTCTGTGATCTTGACAGGTTGGGGGAGTTCGTAACAATCCGACAGGGCGGTAACCTTATCCGAGGCCGAGCCGGCCGCGGTCCGCCTTCTGTCGTCGCTCTCTCTTGAGGAGAGGTCGGTTTGGCATTTGCTGGATGACCTGCTTCTAAGTGTACTCTGTGGTCCCCTGGTATGTTGTCTCCCTTCCTTCCGTTTAACCTCTGGCTCACCCTGATTTTGCTTCCTCTCGCAGGGATGGCTGGCCGTGAATTCACCCACGATGTTGACGAGCTTATTCGGCTGGGATCTCGCCGGGGCCGTGGGAGCTCTTTCGGACGGGCGCCTCGCCGCTCTGTAGATGAAGAGTTGCATTGGTCCGAGCCTCCTTCTGGAAGGATTGAGGCCAAGTCTCCCCCACGGGTCGCATCGGGTGCCCCCAGAGGAGAAGTCACTGGGATCGACCCCCTCCTTGTTGAGGGTTCCGGATCGGCTCCTCGGCCGTCCGCGGGCGGGAGTCACAAGCGCTCTCCCCCAGTTACCGCTGGCCCCAATGGGAAGAAGTCGCAGAAGAACGGCAGGCGCGCCGCTTCTCAGGCTCCCACCGTTGCGCCGACGGATCCCGGCAAGGCAATCGTGCCGACCATCACGGCCGACTCTACCGCCCATGCCGTCGTCACTCCCTCGGCTACCCCTTCGGTCTTGGGGGCTGTCTGTGTCCTGTCGAGCGCCTCAGTGGGCCTCGTTGATCCCCCCGGGGACTCGGTGCCCCTTGATATGGCCTTAGCGAGTCGGCCGGCGGCGGACTCCGTCCTTCCGGGGGACCGTTCCTTCTTGGAGTTGTCCCCCGTGGACATATTGTCAGATTCTCTGGTCGGTCATCTCCGACAGGTTCGAATTCCTGTCATTTTCGGACAGTTGCCTTGCCCTTCGATCTTCCTTGGTATAATCCACCTCTCTTTCGTTTGCAGGCCACCGCGATGGCTGTTGAGGCGCAACGCCGGGCGACCCAATTGAGAAGCCTTGAGGATTCCCTAAATCGGGAGTGCACTCGGGCCGGGGAGGCTGACGTAGCCCTTCAAGGTGCCCGCATGGAAGCTCGGCAGTAATGACGTCGTGCCAACGAGTTCGAGTCTCAAGTACATGATCTCAAATGGACCCTTATGGATGTCCATGACTTGAGCCGAGAAGCGGAAGAAAAGTTCCGGCGGGAGAGGGAGGATCTCTGGGGCCAACTCGCAGAGCTGCGTCGGAGGCTCCGTTTCGTCGAGGAGGCTGAGAAGGGCGTCGACACGGCCATAAGGCCGAAGATTGCGTCGGTCCTGAGGGAGGTCTTCGGGACTTATGAGGACCTCCTCGCCCCTCGCATAGTGGAGGTCGTCAGGGAGTCATTCCGGCAGTTCGCGGAGCTCGCTCGGGAGCTGATCCTCCCTCCACCGGGACACGCCGATCCCCACTGCTCGGAGCAAGACGAGGCCCCGAATGACGATATCTCTCACGCTCCGGACCCCTGAAGAGCCCTCGTACCCTGTCCCCCCTTTTCTTTCCTTGGGTGACAAATTTTGTTGTCAACAACAGTGTTTGAGAGGATGTTGCTGAGTGATATGTAACCCATACCATTAATGTAACGATCACTTTCCGACCGTGCGTATTTTAGCACGTATCTTTATTACTTCGTGTGCGTGTTTTCGTATTTGATTTTATTATTATTATTATTATTATTGTTCTCTATAGCTCAGACGCGCGACCGAACCACGTATTCTCGATCTTCTCGGAGGCGCAATCACCCAGATATTTTCCTTGAAATTTTAGGACGTCGCTGGACCCAACTGCACTAACACATTATATATTATTTAAACTTTTTCCCATTTTTAAATTTGAATTTCACGTTTTGTTTTAAACAAAGGCCCAGGGTGTAAGTTTCTTTTAACAAAACAAACTTTTTCAACTTAAACTAAATAAAAAACTAAAACTGTTAAAAAAAAAGAGAGATCAAATCTTTTTTTTATTTGTGTGCGATTTTTTTCATAAGGAAAACAATTTTTTTGAACTGATCCTATTAAAGCTAACCTAAGATATCCTAACAGACTTTTAATCCCAACAACCCCTAACCGTACTCCCCATATCCCACCTCCCACGTGAACACCTCTCCCCTCTTCCCCTATTTTTCTCTAACTGGCCAACAACCCTACCCCTATCCCTTCCACACGTCTGTATCTTCCCTTTTTCCCCTACCCTATTTTTAGCTTGGGTCTTGTGCATGCAGCCGCACAAAGCTAATGAACAGCCTGCTCCTTTAATTTTCTACTATCAAACCATTCTCTCACCCACAGACCGAGGCCTAAAGCCCGAGCCCCTTGCTGCCTTCTCCCTCCTGACGCGCGCTCCACGGACAGTCACGCTACCGCTGACAAACCAACCTCATCCCCGACCGCCTCCTCCTTTCTCCTCTCGACCCACGCGTGCACAGGCCACGCACCGCCGCCCGGAGCCTCCTCTGCGAGCTGCTCCTGCTCCACGCCCATCAACCCCCACGCCGGCAAGCCTCTTCGACCGCCGCAGACCACCTCAGCCGTCCTCACCCCGTCAACGAACCATCGGAGAAGCCGCTTCCCTCGTCAACCCCCCGTCAACGAACCATCGGAGAAGCCGCTTCCCTTGTCAACCCCGCAGTCACCGTCGGCGGCCCGTGCAGCGCCCCGATCACACACAGTCACTCGGGCTGTGTTCATCTTCGCGCCGACCGCTGCAGATCCTTCCAGCCCCACCGTGTCCCTTCCGACCGCGCCACCATCCGCCATCAGCCAACGCCACCAACCCGTGAGTACTTTATATGGGTTAAGTTATGTATGGAGTATATTAGTGACATGCATGGAATATATATTAAATAGATGTAGTACACGTGCAGTACAACTCCCATGTGCAGTATCATATATACATAAGCATGAGCAAAATTTAGCATTACACAATTCATGTGGGATCTAACTCATTTAGCATTACTCGGTTAGTATTATTTTTAGCATTACCCAATTATCCTTACACGTCCCATGTGCAGTACTCGGTGGAAATTTTCTTCATAAATACTATATTGCTTTGTACATGAACGGTACCCTAAGAACTTTTAACTAATAAGATCAGTAAGTTAGATAATTATTTAACTCTGTATGTTGTTAAGTTAGTACTTACTCAGCATTACTATGTATGTTAGGTTATCAGTAAGGCATTGATGCACATAGCCAGTACGTGATTAGTGCCACCTTATCATTAGGCTAATGTTAAAATCATTGACATGAAATTGGTTAGTTGTAGTCAGTATGAATATAGTTGCTAAGTCTTATTATGAACCGCAAGTCATTTTCTGATAAATTAATTATGTTGGGACAGTATTTATACGGAAGCCCTAATGAATTGATTAGGAGTTGCGAACTAAATACCGTAAATCTGATGACGCAGATAAAATACGTCCTTCATCGCGACCCGTTGCCACTTCCAGACCCGACGTCGTTTTCCCACGTGATCGTCGTAATAGGTTGGTTCCCCTAACTCGTAGCGAAACCCACACCGTAGCAAAACTGAACCTTAACTAAAATCAGACAACTCGAACTAAATTTACTTTTCCGCACCAGTAAAACGCTGCTCACTGTAGGAATCGACCATCGGACGAATTTTCTGTGCATATAGGGTAGTGGTCGATTTAGGCTAAACGAAACATCAAAATGTGATTTTTTTGACGGATAGGATAGTCCCGATAACCTAGAAACGAACCCTAATAGGATTTGATGAGATTGAGACCTGACATCGTCGCCGTGGCGATATTTCAGACGGACTTCCGCGGACGAGACGCTTGGACGAGACGCTTCGAGAGGACGACACACTCGCCATCGCAGGCAAGTGTATCCACTTGCACTTTTGGCCGTGCTTAGGCCTTAGTTGGTTAGAATTGTTAACTGTGAACAAATAGAACCGGACGTGAAATGATAGCGTCTGGGACGACTCTTGACGGCTCAGACTTGACGACGAAGTCTGAGCCTGACAACAACAACTTTTTCATGTTGTAGGGCTATCATGTGTGTGCGTGTGTGTGGACACCCTAGAATAACCCTTCCCGTCTTGTCACGTCACGTCCCGTCTTGCACAGCCCGCTGGGCAATAGGGCACTCGCCGAGTGATCCCTTGTACAGACTCACAGCCTGCGGGCAATAGGGCACTCTCCAAGTTGAGAGAGTGATCCCTTGTACGGATACACAGCCCGAGGGCAATAGGGCACTCTCCAAGCTAGAGAGAGTGATCCCTTGTACGGATTCTCAGCCTGCGGGCAATAGGGCACTCGCCAAGCTAGAGCGAGTGATCCCTTGTACGGATATCTTGTCTTGTCTTGGGGTTTGGGGTTGGGTTGAGCGTGCGCACGGTAAGAGGGTCTGATCCCCCTCGAACCGTAAGGCGTGAACCCTTTCGTGTCTCACTTGTCTTGTCCTGCCTTGCTTCCGTCACGTCACGTCTTGTCCTGACACCTGTAGGCTAGTCCCGTAGTTGGTAGCACACGTTACAACTACTACTTGTTGCGTTTCACTTTCCTGCTGCGTTACTTCTGTTTGTTACTCAGTTATAACCCCAGCATGCTAATCAACCAGTAAAACATTGTCTAAAAGTTGATACACGTGTAGTTTGGTCTAACCCTTTTTGTAGACCTGACCTGACGTACAGTTCCTTCTTTTGGTGTTGTACGTCAGGTGTTGAGCCAGAGTACGTCGACGAGGCGGACTTGCCAGCTGACGGAGAGCCGGAGGACGTTGATCCGGAGTACGACCCGGAGGAGGACCAGAGTTAGAGGCCTCTTGTTGCTGATCCAGATTTCTGTTCCAGTTTAGATTGGGTGGGTAGCACCTGTTGTTTTCTTGTCTAGGTTGGGTGCTTGCACCAGTAGTTTCCGTTCTGTAGTTGTAGCCTTCGGGCGTTTTAGACTCTCAGTACTTTTGGATGCCTTATTTGGAACAAAATGAAATGATATCTCTTTTCAATACTTTGTTGTTTCCGTACTAACTTGCAGGGACCTGTTGCCTTTGTTTGGAATATCACAGACGCTTATTGGGTCTGGGCTCTTTGCCCTGGCCTAAGCGGGCCTTAGTCACGCTTCGCCTCCGACCTTTTTGGGAAGCGGGGCGTGACAATTAATGAAAACGGTCTTCTTCTAGTCAGTTCTTCTTGCGTCACTGGTCTCTTCTGCGGGGGTCCTCCCCCTTGAAATGACCTTCCATGTTCCTTGACCGGATGGGCGTCGCCCATTTTTTCTGCCCAATCATCGTACTTCGCCCTCGTCTAGGGGTGTTGTCACGGGCTCGTCTGGCTTGGGATGTCGTTCTTCCTGCTGATTCTGTTCGTCAGGATGATTGTCCTCAGCCAGGCGAGCGGGTAAGTCATTCGGTCCACGAGGGAGGTCATCCCTCGGCTTGCGGCCGGCTGTCATGCTTGTCGGCTGGGGGAGTTGCCCCCAGCCTTACGAGTTGGTGGTCCGCGAGGGAGAGCTCCCCTCGGCTTATGACCGGCTGTCGTGCTTGTTGGCTAGGGGAGTTGCCCCCAGCCTTACGAGCGGGCGTTTCGCTCGGTCCGCGTGGGTAAGTACCCCTCGGCTTATGACCGGCCGTCGTGCTCGGCGGCTGGGGGAGTTGACCCCAACCTTACGAGCGGGTGCTTCGCTCGGTCCGCGGGGATAAGTACCCCTCGGCTTATGACCGGGCGTCGTGCTCATCGGCTGGGGGAGTTTCCCCCAACCTTACGAGCGGGAGGTTCGCTCGGTCCACGGGGGTGAGTACCCATCGGCTTATGACCGGCCGTCGTGCCCGTCTGTTGGGGGAGTTGCCCCTAGCCTTACGAGCGGTCGGTTCGCTCGGTCTGCGGGGGTGAGTATCCCTCGGCTTATGACCGCCGTCGTGCTCCTTGGCAGGGGGGTTACCCCGGCCTTACGAGCGGGCGGTCCTCTTGGTCCGTGAGCTCGACTGGCGAACTCTCTGGGGAGCAGCATTCCTCCCACTTAACGGTTAACCGTGGTTGCCTTGATTGAGTCCTCCTATGTGTCCCGAATCGTCTGCTCAAAATAGGTGATTGAATCTGAACTGACAGTGTATGCCTTCATTTCCATGAGACAGTACATTTGGAGTAATGAAAAAAGGAAAAGGCGACAAAAGACAGGGGAGATTCTGGCAGGGTAGCCCTACCCCGACGAAGCGGCGGTTGTTTACTCTATCCCCTCACTCGATGATACGCGTAACCGTCTGGACCGCGTTCACCCCTTTTCCCATGTCCTGCTGTTTGGAGGTTCCTTCCCCTGAGGCAGGGTCGTTGGCGGAGTTCTTCACGTATCCCCGGCTCACAAGCTTCTCGATGTCTTTCTTCAGGTGCCAACATTCATCGGTATCGTGGTCGTTGTCTTTGTGGTATTTGCAGTACTTCTCTTCATCCCTCCCGCCTCTCTTCATCCTTCGGGAAGGACGGCTCATATGTCCCTCCTTCTGGGCTTGTGCTAGGATCACGACCGGGGCGGTGGTCACCGAGGAGTGCCGGGGCTCTTCCCTCCGTGGTCTTCCTCTGGCCATCTTCTCTTGTCGATGCTCCTCCGTGCCACGACGCTCGTGTAATGCCCTACAAGCTACTGCACAAGTACTAGAGGGGGGGTGAATAGTACTTTAAAAATAACGAGGAGTATAATTCCTAATTATAGTGCAAACAACTACCAAATCAATTTGCGGAAGCTTAAATTGAATGACAACAACAAAATTAACAATGCTAACAAAAGATGTTACTGTTGGATCCTATGGATGGCAAACAACACTAGAAGGGTGGGTTGAATAGTGTTGTATAAAGATAAAACTTTTTCGTTCTTTAATCAATCAACACAAAACAAAACCTTCTAATGTTGCCTAAGAAACCAAGTAGAATGATCTACGCTTGGTTCTTAATCAACTTAATTAATCTTCAAAACAAGTCAGAGATAAAACTCTTCTGGTAGTCGACTCCCTAAGAACAGTAGTCGACTCCCAGAGGGATATTATGCACAGCTCAGTTAAGCGAATACTTAACGATTACATGGAAGTACAATAGAGAAGTAGATACAGAAATTGATCTTGCAATATATTATGAATGAGTTACAAATGTAATATTCAATGATTCAAGATAAACAAAGTAGAGCTAAACAATCACAGAGAGAATCAAACGCAAACACAAGGATTTTTATCCTGGTTCCCCACAACCCTGGGTACGTCCAGTCCCCGACCAATCCGGTACGAGATTTCCACTATTGCCTTAGCAATACAAATACCTAGCCTCAACTAGGATTTCCGACCACCTAGACTTGTCTAGGATTTCACCCTTGCCTCATAACCCGAGGACTTTACCTTGCCTCACAATCCGAGGACTTTACCTTGCCTCACAATCCGAGGACTTTTCACAAACACCTTGCCTACAACAAGGATTTACAACCACCCTTATCACCAAGGGACTACAAGTAAAATCAAATCCAATACACCACAATGAATTAGTGGAGATTGGTTTTTACACCCAATAATTCTATAGCCAAGATTAAATTTGCAATAGTGCTTAACGTGGCTAAAAGAATTTAAATCATTTGTAGATCACACAAAGAATATGAGTTTATTCAATGTGATCTAGAATCTAGATGTGTTCTTAGATCACACAAAGAATATGAAATTATTCGATGTGCTCTAGAATCTAGATGTTTCAAAAGTCCTTTGAGAATATAAAAAATCAAAGAGAAGGATTTTGAAAACCAATTTGCAATAGCCAAATAATAATAATAATCTTAAAAAGAATTATAAAAGAATATAAGCAATAAGATCAGAAATTGAAAAACCGATTTGGCTATGAAGAACTTTGAGAGCGATGAGAACGATGAGATCTTTTGAGAGAATAAGAAGTTTGCTCAAGAGTAAATTGGTGAGGAAAATTTTCTCATGGGGTCTCTATTTATAGAGCCAAAGGAGAATTCAAAATAATTCAAATCAAGTTTGACTTCAACCCAAAAATCAAGCAATGAATAAATGAGAGAGTGAATCAAGGAATTCTGGTCGCACAGCTGGTAGTCGACTCCCTAACTTTGGTAGTCGACTCCCAGAGTGTCTCAGAGAAAATCTGCTACTACTGGTAGTCGACTCCCTAACTTAGGTAGTCGACTACCAGACTATCTTTTCTGGTAGAAGACAGAAATCAGTGTAGTGAACTACTGGGTGTTTGTAGTTGACTACAAATTGAAACTTAGCTTCTATGAAAAGAATGCTCTCAAATAAGTTTAAAATGAGTTTTAAAAACATTTTAGAAAATCATTTTGTGTGTGTGCAAATTCTTCTTGGCTTTGACATAATCCTAAGAAAATGAAAACCAACTCACACACTAGACTCTATGAAGAACTTGAAGCCATGGTTGAGCTTGCGCTAGTTGCATATGCTTCCGCTTGAATTTGAGCTCCTCTTTAGCTTTAGCTTGAGCACATTCTTTGAGCTTCATCTTTGAACTCTTCTTGTGCTTGAGCTTTGAAGTTGCGAGCTAAATTCATCTTCATCTTCTATGTGTGTGGTTGAAGTTCTTCTTCTCGGAGTATGTTTCGAGCTTCAATTAGCTTATTGCACAACCTACACACTTAAGTTGTATGATTAGTAATTTAATAACATTTGGTGTGATCATCAACAAAACAAACCACTTGGGGTGGGACTAGATTCCCATCAGTTACTAGGTTCGGATCCACCCAAGTCTCCCCGACTTGTTCCCGGTGATCCTACGTCCCAACCACCCGGATCCCCTCCGGATACTTAGGTTAGAAACCCTAACCCAAGATTTCCACTATGATATCTTGTGAAAAACCTTCACAAGATCAAATCATACATGCAATGGCAATAGTGAATCCCACAACCCGAGATCACAACCTTCTCTCACAACCGAGAGAATCAATAAGCAATATAAACAAGTTTATAATGAAATAAACAATCTTACCACAAAATCCTATACCTTGAGTTTTCTTACCAAATAGGTGCAAGGAGGGATTTGAGAAAGATGAAGTCACCAAGACCTAGCACCAAAGAAATGACCAGCAATGGGTGCCTAGGAATGATTTGGAGACTTGAATCAAGCTAGAGCTTAAAGGGCTCACCAAGAACAAACTTCTCTCAAGATGGATTCTAGATCTAGAAAGTGAGAGAATGGATTTCTTGTGAGGAAGAGAGCTTTGGAAATGAGTGAGAATGGTTATCTCTTTCAATCTCAATGAATCTCTTAATGGCAGCTCTTTTTTCTAGAGAAATGACCTAGGTTCGTATTTATAGGGTCCCATAAAACGAGTTAGGTCAAATCCCAACGGTTAGAAATCTGAGGCGACTAGTCGGTCAAAGAACAACCACTGACCGACTAGTTCATCAACTAGTCGGTCAGTCAAACAACATGGACCGACTAAGTGAGGAACTGAGAAGAGATAGAAATTCAGACCTAGAAATCTAGTCGGTCCAAGAAGACTTTCTGACCGACTAGTTTCACAACTAGTCGGTCAGTCAGTGAACGTAGACCGACTAAGAGGCAAAAGCAAATAGTCTGAATATAAATTGACTTAGTCGGTCCAAGAACAAAAGTTGACCGACTAGATTATCAACTAGTCGGTCACCAAACGTTCTTAGACTGACTAACGATAAACAGTAGCTTAGGAGAAATTTGGCATGTACAGTAAATCACAACTAGTCGGTCAAAGAAGCATCACTGACCGACTAGCTCACAAACTAGTCGGTCGGTGAGTCAACGTAGACCGACTAACTGTAAACAGTACTAAACAAGAAAAGATTAACTCAAACTAGTCGGTCCAAGAAGCTCTGCTGACCGACTAGATCACCATCTAGTCGGTCAGTACTTCTTCTTGTACCAACTAACATGCACAAACAAGTCCGAATCGAAGCGCGATGCTTCGAGGAAGTTAGAATGAACTTGTACTAAGATCCTAGAGCTACGATATGAGCGTTATGAAGATAGAATCGTAAGATATACTCAAGGCTTAACATTCTATAGATCGAAGCTAAAAGACTATAAATAAAACCTTAATGAACGGTCTTCGAGAGCTTCGATCAATTCTTCATGACTTCCAAAACAGTCCAAGAGCTTCAACGAAGCTTTAGGCAATGAATACGAGCTTTGAGAAGTCTTGAGATGTCGCTTTGATTGTTCTCGTGAATTTGACGACGATCTCCAATACTGCGCTCACAAATTGTTAGTTCGTGAATTATTTATGTTTGCTCATCATCCAAAACCAAATCCGGGGAGTCCAATATTCAACATTCTCCCCCTTTTTGGTGATGACAAACCAACATAAATAATAATCAAAAATAATGATTCAAATGTAAAATACTTACTCCCCCTGCATTGATGACACGTTAATTCCAAAATGAATATATATAAATTGCATCAATCAGACGAGTAAGATATATAATGAGAATCGATTTTTGAAATATCGGATTTTGAAAATCCTTATATATATCTTAACTCCCCCTGAATCTAACATATCAATCAAATTAGATTCTTGGAAAATGAATTAAATTTTCATTTGCCCTATTTATTATCATTATCTCTCCCCCTTTGGCATTATCCCAAAAATGGGGGGCATACAACGACAACAACTATGAAATGGAAAATCCAACATCGGGAGTCGTAGACAATGACGATGGACCTAATTGACACCAAGGTAAAAGTGTTGAAATCAAATCAAGGTGTGCCAAATTGTCCATTATCAAAAAGCGATAATTAAAATCATAAAAAAAACAAATATTTATTCATTTATTGAATAATGAAACATACTCTCCAATATTCAATATTCTTGGTTAAATGTGTGCATGGAAAACAATTCTATACAATTATAGAAATATAATCTATTTAACCAAGTTATCAAGTGTCGAGCGATGATTTCACATATCATATGCATTGAACGAATATTAAATGTGCACGACGAAGTAAATCAAAGAGAACATCGATGTATATATATGTGTGTGAATACGAAGAGTTCATCCAAAACTAACATCGAGTACATCATATCAAGTGCAACATACCATCTATATAAACATCAAAATACAACAACATCATCAACACATCAACATCAATACCCAAAAAAACATCAAAATACAACACCGACATTCATATAACCAAAATACATCAAAACAACCCCAACACTCCATCCTAACCCAAAGTACTCTCAATAAGATGTATCATCCAATGAGCAGTGGAGAGTCCTCGAAACAGACGATCACGAGGAAGAGGCTGGATCTGCAGTCTCCGTGGGTCCAGTCGACGGAGTGGACTCAGGCTCTGCAGGGAGGAGAGGCGTGTCAATATACGGGATCGTCGGGGCAGGGGTGGAGACATCGACGGTAGGCTCAACGGCAGGGGTCTCAACAGGAACAACAGCAGTCAAAACAGGAGCAGGCTCGACAGCAGGGGCAGCAGCAGCATCAGAAGTCTGATCCACTGGTGCAGAAGTCTCTGGAGCACCGGAAGAGGTGCCAGCTCCAGGAGCAGATGTGGTAGCGGCAGCAGCAGCAGCAGTGGCCTCAGCGCCACGAGCAAGAGAGGTGACCAGCTCATCAATATCCTCATCGTCCATCTCCTCATCCTCAGAAACAGGAGGAGGAAGCTGGACACCCATCAAGCTAGCCATACGACAAACTACCTCCTCGGTACGAGCCAAACGTGACTCGTGCCGACGAAATAACCGAATAACATCATCGAGTGTGGTGGGAGGTCGAGAAGCAGCAGCTGCAGAAGGAGTCATGCCCTGAGACGCAGAAGGAGTCGTCCGCTGCACGTGACGGAGTGCCGCAAGAGATTTCTTTACGGCCGTCGCGTTCAGAGGAGGACCAAGAGGACGCTCGTCGTCAGGAGGCAGAGGGACACGGAAATGACGGAAAACCAAGGTCAGCAGACATGGATACGGGATATGCGCAGATTTAGTGGTCTTGCGTATACACTCGAAAGAGTCCATCTTATCGAGTATAATGCGAGCCCAATTAATCTCGCTACCCATAAACAGAGCGTAAATCAATTTCAGAAACGGCTGAGATGGAAGTGAAGAAGATCCATACTTGGGAAGAAGGCAGGATTTCAAGATCAGGTTAATCACCCAAGCATTCGGCTTGAATGATTTCGAAGGTAAGCCAATGAATGCGGGGGGGGATAACCTGGAAGATTTCACCTAGGGTAGGCTGATCGAGGGTGGAGATATCGTCAACAGAAATGTCAGACGGGAGGAGGCCACACGACGAGCAACCAATCAGCTCCCCCAAGATCTCTGCCGTGAGGACTATAGGAGCCCCAGAACAGAAGTCTCGATGGAGTGAGACTCATCGTACTGGCCCCGGACACGATTGGCATAGAATAATTTGACCAGGCGAGGATAGGGTCTAGGGTTCGCCTTAGGGTCGTAGCGAAGGTAGTCCAAAAGGCCACTATACGATAAAAGATCGGCAAGGCCAAGAAAATCAGAAAACTGAACGTAATGCTCCAACAGCAGTGGGCAGTGCTCTATACGGTTGTACGCTGCGAGACACTGTGGGTCGTCGCGGCACAACGATATATCCACACCGCCGACTGGCATAGGAGCTTTACCCTTAGCCTTACGGGTCTTAGGAGGAGGTGGAGGAGGGGTGGAGTAGGTGCCTTCTCGGGATGTTCAGGAGTGTATTCTTCCTCGGAATCATCCTCGGAATCACTACCTGAACGCTCACCGGGAGGAGTAGGTGCACGGAACTTTTTAGGTTTAGCTCGGGGCTTGGAAGATTGGCCGGTAGGTTTGGGCTTGGTAGTCCTCTTCCTCTTCAGCGGTGTTGAAGACGAAGAGGGGGGACGTGTGGTCTTGGCCCTACGCTTAGGAGGGGTCGAAGCGGTCGCGGTCTCTACGGTCATGGGGGATGCCCCAGAAGAGGTAATCGGGAGTCTCGTTCGTGCCATGATCGCGGCACAATGAGTTCAATCACGCGACAGGATAAGATCAAAGACACTATGTAACGACTGCTTTTCATGTATCTGGATTTAATATAATATAATATATGTTTTGGTAGATTTTCTCCTCATGTGTGGTTTTCGTCTCCGTAGCTTTCATTTTCGATCGATTCGTCGTATTATCTCGTGTCTTCCTTAGGATCGTCGATTTCGAAGTATGTCACTCGTGACGGACTTCATAACGGTCGTATCTTACTATTAGATCAAGCCCAGGAGTCTTAGGAATCGATCCCGGGGCCCCGCGCTCCATATCGAAACTTTTTGTGCTCATTAGCCGGTATAAGAAGGGGCACCGACCGACTAGATGACGATCCAGTCGGTCGGCAATCCTTCTTGGACCGACTAGTTAGCTTTCTAAATTATTCAGGAGTTACTGTTTATCGTTAGTCGGTCTAAGAACGTTGGTTGACCGACTAGGTTGCAAACTAGTCGGTCAGCAATGCTTCTTTAACCGACTAACACATCATCTTAATTTTAGTTGAGTTACTGTTTACTCTTAGTCGGTCTAAGAACGTTCATCGACCGACTAGATGCTAAACTAGTCGGTCAGTATTTGTTCATGGACCGACTAACTCTAAAATCCTATTTTCGTTCAGAAGTTACTATTTACACTTAGTCGGTCTGCGTTGGTCGACCGACCGACTAGGTGCCAAACTAGTCGGTCAGTGGTTGCTCTTTGACCGACTAATCTTGTTAAAACCCTAATTTCTGGGCAGCCGCCAGCCCAACCTATTTAAACCCATCCCAAACGTTTTCTTCTTCCTCAACACGACCCAAAACCCTAAAATCTTCCCCCTTGAGCCCCCATCTTCCTCCAAGCTTCATCCCTTCATTCCAAGCCTTAAATCCATCATCCAAACCATCCATCCACTCTATCTACCTCTCATCTTCCCCAAAATCTCACCAAATCCATCAAAATCCCCAAATCCCCCAAAACCCTAGTTTCCCCAAACTTCTCCATTTGCTTCCAGATCTGATCCTAGGGTTCCCCGGAGTGTTTCTTCCGCCTCCTCTCGGTAAGAAATCGATCTACCGTTGTTTTCATAACCTATTTATATTTTTATGAAACCCTAATAAAATTTCATGTTGTTTGATGATTGTTCCCCCAAAACAGCGATTTTCCCCGTAGATTGGCATCCGTGTGACGAAGTGGTCGTCAACCCCGGTGCTAGGCAAGTGAAACTTGCCACTTAGGGTTTAGGCCATGTTTTAGGCCATTTGCTTGTTGTAGGCGTAAAAGAGTCTAGGCGACGAAATGATACTCGCCTAGGCGCAAATTGGGGAACTAGCTTGACAACGAAGCTAGTTCCGACATTTAGCATGTTGCACAATTACCATGTCATGTTTACTTTCCATTAACGGTACGCGAATTAATTGTCATGTCATTGCATTCTTTAAGTGTTGCTGTGATTGCGTAGCTTTGCTACGATGTTTGTGTTCCTGGCTCGTGTTCCAGAAGCGAGCCCTGTAGTTGGAAACCCCAACGCTCGGATACCGGCTAGGTGCACCCCTATGCCAAATACACTTCCTGGCTCGTGTTCCAGAAGCGAGCTCAGTGAGTTGGAAATCCCAACGCTCGACACATATGGGTGGGGTAAGAGATAAGCGGACTGAGCCCCGAGTTGGCCTGATCCGCCACTCCGAACAGCAGGTGGACTCTCTAGTGCACAAGTGATTAATAGTGATAGAGATAAGCGGCCTGAGCCACGAGCTGGCCAGCAGGTGGACTCTCTATGCACTAAGTGATAAACAGTGATAAGTGAAAATAGTGATGAGTGATTCGTGAATTGGTGATTTGGTAGCTTTTGCTACATAGTGCGTGCTTGCCTCTCTTTTAAACTGTTGCATCATACTTAACTGCCATGTCATTGCTTAATATTATAAGTGCTAGGTTGCTAGTTACTTTCAGTTTCTTTGCTCAAGTCTTTTAGACTTGCTGACATGTGCCCCTTTCTCTTTTGGGTGACGCATGTTAGACCTTGAGCCCGAGTTACTTGCTGAGGGTGAGGTGTTTGCGGACGCCGAGCTTGCGCCCGTGTTGGACGAGGACTTCGTAGACACTGGAGATCAGTCTTAGTGTCTACGTCTAGTTTTGTTAGATCTTTTGGGTTGTCGGTGCGTGGCACCTAGTTTGATACTCTGTTATATTTGTCTTTTGTTTGGCCTTGTTCTGGTCCTTTAGACTCTTTCCTTTAGCCTGGTGGCTTTTCTGTGATGTTGAATATTTTGTGGACAAACTTTGGGATTGGTATTTCATATCCGTCTCATGTTATTATTATGGTTGTTGTTTCGATTGCAATTACAGGGACCTGCTTATACTAAATTTACGCTTATCAGGCGTGAGGCTTCACAGCTCCACGCTTGAGCAGACCTTCTCACGTCTCGCCTCCATTTTAGGGAAGCGGGTCGTGACACACTAAGCACAAACACTAGATCCTAACACACAAGCCCTAAGAATGAAAAATCTGAAACCCTAAAAACCTAGAAGTTGAAATGAAGATCTAGAACAAACCCTAGGGATGAAAAACAAGATCTAGGAAGGGGGGTTATACCTAGAAGAGTGGTCGACGGCGACGGGCGGGGGAGATGGCCGGAAAGTTGGCCGGAATTCGACGGGAATACGAAGGGTCTCGGTCGGGTTTTAGGGGTTTTCGAGCTGGAGGAGAGAAAACAACCGACTGGAAATGAAAACGATCGGATAGAAGGTGATTAAGTCGGTCGAGAATGCGAAAAGACGCGTTTGCCCTAACGCACTTAGTCGGTCATAGTTCAAGCACTGACCGACTAGATTACGATCTAGTCGGTCGGTCAATGAGCTTAAACCGACTAAGTCGAAACAGAGGCAAACAGAAATTTCTAGGGCTAGAGTTAGTCGGTCACAGTATAATCACTGCCCGACCAGTTTTCAATCTAGTCGGTCGGTAAGAGTACTATGACCGACTAAAAGAAGTAAATGACAATAGAGAGTTTAAAGCTTGAACTAGTCGGTCTGAGTTCACTAGCTGACCGACTAGATGAGCATCTAGTCGGTTGACTAATGAACTGAAACCGACTAGAAGAGTCCAAAAGTTGATAGATGAGTTCTCTTCATAAACCACTTGGATAAAACATCTTAATTCTCTCATAAGTCATCTAAACTACCCCATTAAACGTTGAAATCTTAAATACGACATTCAAATAAGAATTCGTGCAAAAATTCAAACATATCACATAAAATCCCCAAAAATTCGATAAATCTAGCATGAACGAAATATCGCGAAATATAATAGCATGTAAGATAATTGAATGAAATATGAATCCTATATCTCGGATTCACCCATAATCCCCAATTCTCGACGCAACCGCACAAAGGAGTCCTCCTTTAGGGGTTTCGTGAAAATATCGGCGATTTGCTTTTGGGTTTCAACGTACACTAATATGATGTCCTTTTTAGCAACATGATCATCTAAGAAATGGTGTCGGACATCTATGTGTTTAGATCGGGAATGGTGCACCGGATTCTTTGAAAGACAAATAGCACTTTGGTTATCCACCATGATAGGGCTAGTATCACAATGAATACCAAAATCCTTCAGTGTGTGTCTCATCCAAAGAACCTGGGCACAAGCGGTACCGGCGGCAATGTATTCCGCCTCGGTGGTTGAAAGTGATACCGAATTTTGCTTCTTGGAAAACCAAGAGACAAGGGAATTTCCTAGAAAATGGCAAGTGCCACTAGTACTCTTCCTGTCGGATTTGCATCCCGCATAATCAGCGTCACAATATGAGACTAACTCATATGTGCTAGATTTCGGATAAAGTAATCCAAAATCTAAAGTGTAACTTAGATAGCGAAAAATACGTTTAACCGCTACTAAGTGAGAATCCTTAGGTTGAGACTGATAACGAGCACAAATACAAACAGCAAACATAATATCGGGCCTACTTGCGGTAAGATAAAGTAAACTACCTATCATACCTCGATATAGACGAATGTCTACATCTTTTCCGCCCGTATCTTTATCAAGATGTGTTGTAGTGCTCATAGGAGTCTTTTTCCCGGAGACATTCTCCATTCCAAATCGCTTTAGCAACTCCACCGTGTACTTCGTTTGGTGGATGAAGATTGCATCGTTCAATTGGCGAATTTGGAGACCTAAGAAATATTTGAGTTCGCCCATGTGGCTCATCTCAAATTGTTCCTTCATAACATTAGAAAACTCTTTGCAAAGAGTGAAGTTAGTAGCACCGAAAATGATATCATCAACATAAATTTGAACTAATAAAATATCATTATTCGCATGCTTAATAAAAAGTGTAGAATCGGCTTCGTCCATTTTAAAATTCAAATCCAAAAGAAAATTCTTTAGGCGATCATACCAAGCTCGAGGAGCTTGTCTCAAACCATAAAGAGCTTTCTTCAGTTTAAAAACATGATTTGGAAATTTTTCATTTATGAAGCCCGGAGGTTGAGAAACGTAAACTTCCTCAACGACATCTCCGTTTAAAAATGCACTTTTAACATCCATTTGAAATAATTTAAAATTTTTATGGCATGCAAAAGACAATAGTAGTCTAATTGATTCTAATCTAGCTACCGGAGCGAAGGACTCTTCGAAATCGATAACTTCCTCTTGTCGATAGCCTTGAGCTACTAACCGAGCTTTGTTCCGGACGACGACTTGGTTTTCGTCGGTTTTGTTCTTGAAGATCCACTTTGTCCCTATGACGGTGTGGTTCTTCGATGGCAAAGGAACAAGCTCCCATACCTCATTCCTCTCGAATTGAATGAGTTCCTCCTCCATGGCAAGGATCCAAGCACTATCTTCGCACGCTTCAACTATATTCTTTGGCTCTATCGATGAGGCAAAGGCACAATTGGCGAAGTGGTGGACTTGCGATCTCGTCTTGACTTTATCTTGAATATTGCCAATGACTTGCTCATGGGGATGGTCGCGAACGGTATGAAGCCGCTTGGGAATACCTTGATCACTAGGAACATCCTCAACAACTTTATTAGTCGGGTTAGTATCAATAGAATCAATTGAATCAATAGACTTAGAATTTTCAAATGAATCACATAAAACATCCATAGAGTCATCATCATTTGAAATTCTAGGAGTAATAAAATTCTCATTAAAAGAGACATGTAGTGATTCCTCGATCGTAGAGGATCTTTTGTTGTATATCCGGTAGGCTTTCCTACGTGAGGAATACCCAACAAATATCCCCTCATCCGATCTCGGATCAAACTTGTCCAAATTATCATATGTGTTTTTAATAAAACATTTTATGCCGAAAACACGAAAATGTTTAACTTGAGGCAATCTACCAAACAACAATTCATAACAAGTTTGTTTGGTGCCGGGCCTCAAAAGTATTCTATTAAACACATAGCAAGCGGTGTGTACCGCTTCCGCCCAAAATTGATAACCAAGTTGACTATCTTCGAGCATAGTGCGAGCACACTCCATAAGCGTTCTATTCTTCCTCTCAACAACACCATTTTGAGGAGGTGCGCGAGGGAAAGAAAATGTGTGAGTAATTCCAAGATCATCACAAAAATTTGAGAAAGACTCATTCTCAAATTCACCCCCATGATCACTACGAATAGTGACAATGGTGGTTCCGATGAGATTTTGTACTTTCTTCACAAATATTGTGAAGTTTTCAAAAGCTTCATTTTTATTACATAAGAAAAATACCCATGTAAATCTAGAATAATCATCGACGATGACAAGTCCATATCTTGCATTTCCTAAAGAAGCAACTCTCGTTGGCCCAAATAAATCTAGATGTAATAGCTCAAGTGGTCGTTTCGTAGAAATGCTTTTCTTAGGTTTAAATGAAGATTTAGGAAGCTTGCCACGTTGACAAGAATCACAAAAACTTTTCTTTTCAAAAACGAGCTTCGGAAAACCTTTAATGGAATTTAATTTTGAAAGCTTATAAAGTGTTCCAAAGTTCACATGTCCAAAGCGTCAATGCCATAAGTGTTGTTCACTAGTGTTGGCAACGAGACATTGTTCAAATGACTTAGGAAGATCCAAAATATAAATAT
Source organism: Scilla litardierei (assembly GCA_030789695.1). Classification (NCBI taxonomy): domain Eukaryota; kingdom Viridiplantae; phylum Streptophyta; class Magnoliopsida; order Asparagales; family Asparagaceae; genus Scilla; species Scilla litardierei. The sequence goes on from CM061134.1 coordinate 119,405,171, forward strand.
CTTTATGGTGTGTGCCAGAAAATAATAACTTATTATTATCATTTGAAATATGACACAATCCTTTCGCAAAGCTAACTTTGTAACCTTTGTCACAAAGTTGGCTTATTGAAATAAGATTATGATTTAAACCATTAACTAGATAAACATCACTAATTAAGGGTTTAGACGGGTTACCCACTTTACCAACACCGACGATGGTTCCGCTCTCGTTGCCTCCAAATACGACGTGATTTCCATTTGCAATGGGAACCACTCCGGAGAGCAATTGAGCGTCACCCGTCATGTGTTTGGAGCACCCGCTATCGAGTATCCAATTCCCTTTGGAGCTAAATTTAAATTTGTTGCTCCTTTTCTTTTTCTTTTCCTTGAGTACCTAAAGATAGAACATTTCATATCATGGTACCCAAGGTCATTGGGTCCTCAAAGGTTAGACCTTTGGAAGCCAAGTCCAATTGGACTTAGACTTCCCCACATAATTTATACTATTCACAACATCCGAAAAATAAGCATTCATATATACTTGTTTTTCATCCATGCTTGTGTCCTTTGGGCTCCAAATAGTGAAAATCTTGGGAGCCCTCATCCTATTGGGTGCATGCATGCGACGTTGATTTCTACATGATGCATGTTGTGGATAGGCATACGGAACATGATGGAATGGTGTACGACGAGAATTATTCATATGATGAGGTGGGTGAACATATGCATGTGTGGGAACACGTGCGTGAGGGTGTCTCACATGGTGTGCGCGTGCCCGAGAATGTGTTGCATAAAAATCATCATATGTGTGAGACGGTGGAGTATGACGTGTGTTCCTACGTGGCATGGTATTGGTGTACATATAAGCATGCCCCTTCTTTGGAGGTCCACCCAAAGTGGGTTTCTTTCCGAAAGAGGGTGTGGACGATGTGGAAGCACCATTGGTAGAAGAACTACCAATAGAGTGTTTGCTACCACTCGTAGAGTCACCGGAAGTTGGCCTAACAAAAGTAGTGGCCGCTTTGGATGGACATCCCATCGTATACCCCAAACCAATGTGGTGATTGGCCGGAAGTAAGTCACTTAGGATTTTATCCAAATGGTCCTTACCCTTATTGAATTTATTAATTCGGCCTAATGTGTTCTCATATTTCTCTTTGAGAGAACGCATAGAAGTATCCAAGTTTGATACTTGCGATGTGAGCACATAAACACGAGATTTAAGATTCTCATTCTCAATACTCAAAGTCGAGCTTTGAGAAGTCAAATCTGCTATCCTATGTTCTTCCGGATCATCAATGCTAACATGTTCAAGTTTAGATTTGAGATTAACAATCTCATTTCTTAACTCTTCAACAACGGTGTCGTTGTTGATGATGATAGTCTTAGGCGAGGTTTGAATGCTAGATAGGTCATCTTTTACTTTAGTATATCTATTTACTAATTTAGTGTATTTGGACCATAGTTGAGAGTTAGCATTCCTAAGATCATCCATAGTTACCTCATCGCCTTCGTTGTCGCTATCATCGGAGGAGGAAGATCCTTGATCATGCTCCTCTCTTGCCATGAAGCACATGTGCGCTTGCTCCACTTTCTCATCATCCGACTCTCCTCTTGAGGAATCCTCGGAGTCGATGAATGTTGCTCCGACAAGCCCCTTTTTGTATCCCTTTTTGTACTTCTTGGACTTGTCGAACTTCGGCGCCTTCCACTTCTCCTTTTGCTTGTTTTGAGGACAATCCGCTTTGATGTGTCCTGGCTTATTGCATTTAAAGCACAAAGGTGGAGAGGCGTTAGTAGAAGTAAATTTAGATTTTTGTTTGAAGTTACCCTTTCAGAAGAAGCGATTGAACTTCTTTGCCATGAGTGCAATGGATTCCATGTCCATTTCTTCTTCCGAGTCCTCATCATCGGTAGAGGTGGATGAAGCCGCCTTGAATGCAATTGCCTTTTTCTTAGGCACGTCTTGGTTCAAATAGGACTTCATCTTTTCTTGTAGCTTCACCTTGCTATCTTTGCGTACCTCGTATGACATCAAAGTACCCATCAATTGAACTACGGTATACTTATTCATGTCATTACCTTCCTCGATGGCGAAGGTACGTTTCTCCCAAGAAGAAGGAAGTCCTTCGATAAGCTTCGAACACTTCTCCTTTTGGGTGTAAGTTTTGCCGAGAGCTTCCAACTCGTTCATTATGTCGACGAAGCGAGCATAATACTCCTTCATCTTTTCTCCCTGTTCCATATGAAACAATTCGTAATCTCTATTGACTACTACGAGTTTAGAATCTCTTACCCGACTCGTTCCTTCATGCAAAATGAGGAGCGAATTCCAAATTTGATATGCACTCTTACATGTGCATATCTTATTAAAATCTTCGGGTTCCAATGCGCATTGTAAATCATTCATAGCTTTGGCATTTGCAATCTCCGCGGCGACCTCCGCGGTAGTCCACTTGTCGAAATCCTCTTCGGTAGGCACATTGTACTCCGACATGGTAATTCTCCACAAGGAGGCGCTCCGGAGGAACGTTTCCATCCGGCATTTCCAATATCCATAATTGACGCCGTTGAAGAATGGAGGCCTAGTCGAGGAATGTCCTTCCATGACCGAAGACGCTCCTTCACGGTTCCTGAAGGTGCCATAGTCGGAAGGTGGACGCACGGTCTTGTTGTCGTTGGCAGACATAGCTAAGTATCTGGCTCTGATACCAAATGTAATGCCCTACAAGCTACTGCACAAGTACTAGAGGGGGGGTGAATAGTACTTTAAAAATAACGAGGAGTATAATTCCTAATTATAGTGCAAACAACTACCAAATCAATTTGCGGAAGCTTAAATTGAATGACAACAACAAAATTAACAATGCTAACAAAAGATGTTACTGGGTTCGGATCCACCCAAGTCTCCCCGACTTGTTCCCGGTGATCCTACGTCCCAACCACCCGGATCCCCTCCGGATACTTAGGTTAGAAACCCTAACCCAAGATTTCCACTATGATATCTTGTGAAAAACCTTCACAAGGTCAAATCATACATGCAATGGCAATAGTGAATCCCACAACCCGGGATCACAACCTTCTCTCACAACCGAGAGAATCAATAAGCAATATAAACAAGTTTATAATGAAATAAACAATCTTACCACAAAATCCTATACCTTGAGTTTTCTTACCAAATAGGTGCAAGGAGGGATTTGAGGAAGATGAAGTCACCAAGACCTAGCACCAAAGAAATGACCAGCAATGGGTGCCTAGGAATGATTTGGAGACTTGAATCAAGCTAGAGCTTGAAGGGCTCACCAAGAACAAACTTCTCTCAAGATGGATTCTAGATCTAGAAAGTGAGAGAATGGATTTCTTGTGAGGAAGAGAGCTTTGGAAATGAGTGAGAATGGCTATCTCTTTCAATCTCAATGAATCTCTTAATGGCAGCTCTTTTTTTCTAGAGAAATGACCTAGGTTCGTATTTATAGGGTCCCATAAAACGAGTTAGGTCAAATCCCAACGGTTAGAAATCTGAGGCAACTAGTCGGTCAAAGAACAACCACTGACCGACTAGTTCATCAACTAGTCGGTCAGTCAAACAACATGGACCGACTAAGTGAGGAACTGAGAAGAGATAGAAATTCAGACCTAGAAATCTAGTCGGTCCAAGAAGACTTTCTGACCGACTAGTTTCACAACTAGTCGGTCAGTCAGTGAACGTAGACCGACTAAGAGGCAAAAGCAAATAGTCTGAATATAAATTGACTTAGTCGGTCCAAGAACAAAAGTTGACCGACTAGATTATCAACTAGTCGGTCACCAAACGTTCTTAGACTGACTAACGATAAACAGTAGCTTAGGAGAAATTTGGCATGTACAGTAAATCACAACTAGTCGGTCAAAGAAGCATCACTGACTGACTAGTTCACAAACTAGTCGGTCGGTGAGTCAACGTAGACCGACTAACTGTAAACAGTACTAAACAAGAAAAGATTAACTCAAACTATTCGGTCCAAGAAGCTCTGCTGACCGACTAGATCACCATCTAGTCGGTCAGTACTTCTTCTTGTACCAACTAACATGCACAAACAAGTCCGAATCGAAGCGCGATGCTTCGAGGAAGTTAGAATGAACTTGTACTAAGATCCTAGAGCTACGATATGAGCGTTATGAAGATAGAATCGTAAGATATACTCAAGGCTTAACATTCTATAGATCGAAGCTAAAAGACTATAAATAAAACCTTAATGAACGGTCTTCGAGAGCTTCGATCAATTCTTCATGACTTCCAAAACAGTCCAAGAGCTTCAACGAAGCTTTAGGCAATGAATACGAGCTTTGAGAAGTCTTGAGATGTCGCTTTGATTGTTCTCGTGAATTTGGCGACGATCTCCAATACTGCGCTCATAAATTGTTAGTTCGTGAATTATTTATGTTTGCTCATCATCCAAAACCAAATCCGGGGAGTCCAATATTCAACAGCTCGTTCTCGTCGCGCTTGGTCCCGTGCCTAGTCTTACTCTCATCCACGGCCAAGGCCTCTTCTGTCAGCATGAAGCGTTCTGCTCGGGCCATAATTCCGGCGAGGTACTTCGGTGGGTCGCTGTGTAGCGATTTCTTCAAGCCCCTATGTCGTAGGCCCTTTTTCAGGGCCGCCTTCACAACCAGCTCGGGGCAGCTATCCATGCTCAATCGCTCCACGTTGAAGTGACGTATGAAGTGTCTCAGAGATTCGGCCGGCCCCTGTACCACATTGAACAAGTGTTCCGAATCAGGTTTACCTGCCGCCCGGCCATAAATTGCTTGCAGAACAACTGAGTGAGCTCCTTGAAGCTGTCTATCGACCGACTGGGCAGGCTGAGGTACCAGGTCTGCGCAGCCCCCCGTAGTGTGGAGTAGAAGCCCCTGCAGAGTAGGGTGTCATCGGCCCCCTAGAACGCCATGACCCCCTCGTAATCCATCACATGATCCGCGGGGTCGCTAACGCCGTTGTATTTCTCCAGTGTCGGTACCTTGAAGTTCGAGGGTATCCGCGCCTCGGTTATCCTCCGAGTCAGGGGGCATCGTTCTCTGCTGATGCACCCGGGTCGCTCTCCTTCGCCCGCCTCCTTACCGTTCGGCTGCAACGAGGGAGCCGACGGAAGCTTGACCTCCTCTTGGGTCTTCACCAGCTTGGGTGCCGGACACGATCAGCGCGAACATTCTTTCCGGATCTTCTGGTGGTGGGCCCTTGCTCATCAGCTGCCACCGCTCTGGTGAGACCGGACGCTCGCTGAGCGGTGATCATCCCGCCTACGTTTGTACGATCCCGGACGTGCGGACGTGGCTGTCCTTGAGACGTCGCCCGTCCGCTCCGAGTCCCCCCCATTTCCCTCTCTGAATGAGGTGGGAGTGGGAGACTGTGCCGGGGAAAAACCGGGCATGGTGAACCTCCTTTCCGTGTTCTGCACTCCTTTTTCCGTGGTCGGCAACCACGGCGGAGCGAAGAGGTCGATGATCCTCTTCCTGGCGATAGGCCCGTCCCTCCCCACCCTCGGGGGTGGGAGTGCTGCTAACGAGCTATTGAATCGTCGCGACTAAAGTTTGGATGTAGGTGTTGGTCTCCTGCGCATAGGCTCGGAGTTTCCCCTGCGTGGCCAGCCGGGCGTCGTCGGTCTCTCCGGTAGCGCGACCGTTCGGGTTCTCGACGGGGACATGGTATACGCCCTCCTCCGGGATGGGTGGCATGCGCCCCAGGCCGTTGCCGATGGGTTCCATCTTGGTGGTTTGACGTGGGTGTTAATTCGTTCCCACAGACGGCGCCAGATGTTTACTGGTGTTTTCTCACCACAGTTCGTTGACCGTCGACTGTGTGGTCAATGTGGTCAAGGGGCCGACTTGGGGGTCCCTTGGGATCGCCGAGCCCGCTTGTTCTCGGTGTGGGAGAGCTGAGGAGAAGCCTCGGCTCGGTAGGTCGCGCTCGGCCTCGGCTGGGTCGTGCTCGGCCTCAGTCGGATCCGCGTCGAGGGGTAGCCTCGGCACCTTGCAAGTGGGATGATGCCTGAGCAGCCATCCACCTGACGACTGCGATGGGGGTAATCGACTGACACTGAGGGGTAGCCTCGGCGCCTCGGTTATCTTCTACCTGGACAGATGAGGAAACTCGTCAGGGAGGCCGGACCTAGGTTCCGGCCAAATCCCCTCCGATGCCTAAGTCAGATCAAGGTCTGAAAGGATACTCGACGGGGGAGGTCCGGCTTGTTAGGAAGCCGAAACATCAACCCAGGCGGCGCGAGTTTGGGGGAGGGAGGAAATTGAGTGGCGAATGCCTAGGTCATTGATGGAGTACCTCTCTGTTGATTACCTGAGTCTTGATCCCCCTCTCCGTCGTCCTGGCCTTCCCCTTATAGGGTCCCTCGTGATTGCCCCACGTCCCGCCTCCTCTCACGTCCCCACGATCCGCCTCCGCCTCCTCCCACTCGTGCGTAGTGGAGGGGTGGCCCATTAACGGGTCTGTTAATGGCCATTATGGGATCGCGGATTCCGAGGGGCGGTTGATCCGGCCGAATGGGGGCTAATCGGGTGCCCCCGAGGGTGAAGTGGCTGGGCCTTCAACCCCGTCCGTGGGCTCTTCCGGGCGGGCCCGTCTTCTCTAGTAGGCGCCTCCTTTGAGGTTGGGCCGTGGGCTGTCGCATTTCAGGCTGGTCCAAATCAGTCGTAACACTTTCAAAAGACAAAAAAAATAGCAGCGCTTTCACAAGGATCTTCTCCAACCATCGCACTTAACCTTGTGTCTCTACTGTGATCAAATTCATTACATCTATCAAAGTTGAAACCTCTCATGCCACTTGCATCCTCTAACATGTTCATCATGTTATCATCTCTAATATCACTAGGACTAACGTCACATGTCTCTGTCCTTTCATTAGAACCAAACTCATCCTCTCCATGGTGATACCATTGTGTATATGTTGGAACAATTCCATTTTTGAATAAGTGTAACCTCGCTACATCACGTGTATGGAAAAAAACATTATGACAACATAGGCAAGGACACATGATTTTTACCACACTGTCTGCATTAAATGCGAACTCCAAGAAACTATCCACACCATCTATGTATTCGTCTGAAGTCCTATTTTTCCTCATCCATTCTTTGTCCAAAGCCATTCCCTTTCACAATAATAGAAAAATTAACATAAATCAATAGATCGTTCTAGTAACATAATAGCAAGCAAATAACAAAACTTCAAATTAATCAATCATATTAGATTTGGAAGCACAAAAAACATTAGTAAACACACACGACGATTAAATAGAATAAACTAGAAACCATAACCAATAATTCAGCTAAAAGAAATCAGATAAACTAATATTTATCTACCAAACAGTCTCTGATCAATATTCTCTGATCACTTCTTGAAAGCACACATAACCAAGATAATAGCATCTTGTATTTCTTCAAAAAAAAGAACCATTTATGAATATATGAATATTCTTAAAAAGAACTAAGAAATACTAGTGTATCATCTATTATACATTTGAGGGCTGCTGACTGGGTTTGTCCCAGTCCGCAGCCTTTGTCCCAGTCATAAGTTGACTGGGACAAATGTCTCATCACACCCACTTTGCAAAAAAAACACCACTCTCACATATTTGCGGGTTTCCCATACCTACATCCCACTGTGCAAAAACCCCAAAAACCCCCAAACTCACTTAATTGCATCGTTGCCCTATGTGCTTTTTGCCCTATAACCCCCAAGGTTTTTGGGTTTACCCTTTTACCGTCGACGATGCCGGCACACATACCCACACTTCTCGCTCCTTTTTGGTTGCGCGCATTCAGCAAATCATGTTCGCTGGGATTTTTTCTTACATCATGCACTGTGTGCACGGGTTATTTCTCGTCTATGAATATATGATCTTATATTCATATCTACACGGTCTTATTTTATTGTGCAATATGACATGTATCCTAATTTCTGGTTTAGCTATGGAAGGTATGGAAATTCTGCTTACATTTTTTCTGCAAGTACAAAAAAACTCTTTGACATTTATTCTTTTATTTGACCACAACAATTCAAAAGTATAAAGGAAACATGACAAGCGAAAATTTATTAAAGCATTTTTTGGCAACATTATCAGTTTTTTAAGTATATACACATAATTTCATTTTAGTCATATTATCAATAAAAATGAAATTATCAGATTATACACATTATCAGATTATCATTCTGAAATGAAACCTCTGTATGCACATTATCATATTATCATTATGGTAATCTGATATCAGAAATGTTAAGAAAAATGTAAAGCTCTGTATACACATTATCATATTATCATAATCTCAACTCAATATTATGTTTCTGATAATGAGAACCTACAAATGTAAATATTTTGAGCACTTAACCATTCGCATATGTTATTTTGTACTGCAAAGATTTTTAGAGAACAGTAATATGCATGCAAAATGGGCTCGAACCAACTCAAAAAGATGGGTAATAACATTGACTAATTGCAACATAACACAAAGTTCAAAAGATCGTTAAAAGTTAACACACCAGGAATTAAGATCCACAATGATGACTGTATTTGGCACTTTATTTCAGAAAATTAAAATTCAGAAAATGATGTAAAATATAAATATGCCTAACAATGTAGAGAAGTCACAAAAAATATGGAATAAGGGGATATAGATAGTTTGAGAACCATAAATTTTAAAAACAAGAAACTACTAGCTATGCTTCACAAAGATATACAGCTGACTGGTTTTAAAATTATATAACGATGCAAATATGTAATTCTGGATGATATTGATAAACAACTGGAAGAACTGACCTCTTTTTGACCTCTTTTTGTCAATGTCTGGTATATATGTCACTCCTTTCAGCCTTCTCAACTATCACCTATACATGAAATAACAATTAATAAGACAAGCAAGGTAGTTCATGGCATGTAATACGTAAAAACGAAGGGCCTCACAGGAATTCTATCAGGATACCTTTTCCCTAATACGGGCAGCTTCAGCCTGTCTCCTTTCTGAAATTCAGGAGCAAATTTTAAAACAATATAGTAGAACGAGAATGCAATGAGGGAGTTCAACAAGAATTTCTCCAGAGGGAATAAAAAGAGCTATTGAGAGAGTATTTTACTTGTTTTGGAGTTTATTAATCTTTGTAAATATATTTTAAAATAGAAATAAAGTTAATTTTTCCCTCTAAAATTTCCTTCTTCCATAGAAATAAACCCCAAGTAAGAAATAAAGTTAAGTTTTCACTCTCAAATTTTCTCCATGCTCAGTGAATCAGAACATCTCTCTCATAGTTACATATGTAGAAACTAAAGATCTAGATATGCGTTCTAACCAAACAACACAGATCTAGATATATAACATGCGGAACCTTAAATCATTACATGCTCTGATTTAGCGGAAGCGTACCTGAGTCCATCGCTAATAATCTGAAAGAGATCCTGACGATAACGCAACGGACGATCTTCCAGAATAGCACGAATCAACCGTTGGAGAATCCCTTTAGCCTTCTCTCGGTTTCTCTCCTAGCGACGGGACGTAGAAAAGACGGCTCAACTTTGTTCGTGTATTCCGAGGACCATGACCGCAAGTATTTATAGACTAGCCTCCATAGCCCTAAGGTTTCCAACTCGGCCCATCAACGAGTTTAAGCCCAATAGTCTCTACACATAAAGGCCCCACAACCTGTTTAACTCATTTAGCCCATTTAATCAATTAAAACCAAATCACTAATATATTGGGCTTAATATGACATTGAAGCACTTATATAATTATTTACCGCATATTAGCCCAACGTTGGATTAAGATCTAACTTAGTTGGATAAGTTCCAACAATCTCCCACTTGGGCTATATGCTAAACTTTATAATTATATTTCATAGTGCATACAACCAAATAAGATCTTAACTTACTGTCATTTCTTTAATGAGTCAAAACCAATCTGGTCCATCAATTAGATTAGCAAGGGATCAAGGAGATCTTCGCCGCAGTAATTGCAGCTCGACCCATCAGTGGTCACCGTGCTAATACAAAAGAATGACATGGATTATGAAGTGGATGTGTAGCATGGAAATTACATGTAATGTGATCCAACATGTCTATTTCCAACTGATCCTCCTTAACCTTAGTGAGATCATAAACAAACCAAAATCAGAGTGAAGCCGAACTGAACCAAAACTTTATTTCTGATCAGAAAATAACCTCAAGCTTAAGCTGGAGACTTAATTTTGTCTATCATATGAGCACCCAAAAGAACAAACTCCACAAAACTTAATGTTCTTAATGAAATGACATCCATATGAGTAGCTAGCTCATAAAACCTTTTGGATGACATTTCCTTACTATAACGGATCTGTAATTACATGGTTTGTTCCGATGTGCTCATTAGACAATTATACACTCCTATTATTAATCAACAATCTAGGAACTTGATCTCTGAATATCTAAACTTTGTCAAGTTCTTGTTGTTGCTGGAATATAAAACTGCAGACTTCATTGTCGCTAAATTAACTGTGTGGTGTTTCAACACCATCCCTAATTTGCAGCATAGTGACAAAATATGCAGATATATTTCATGATTTGGATGTCACATAATATGATATGAAATCTAAAGCCTTGTTAGAAGAGACTATATAGAAGGGACCATTTAGATCTCTTCTAGTAGATGACGCTTAACATAGATTTTCATACATTGTTTGCATCCATTAAATGATCAGAGTCAGTATACCAAAATGATCTCAAACCCTTGTTGACTACTGATCCTTGAACATGTAACCCTTTTGTTCTCCATAAATACTGTAAGACACATTTGCTAAATGGTCAACTCCGAAACTTAACAATCTGCCCAACACACCTGTAATATATGCAATAACCAAATACATATAAAACTGAGTATACTTTAGACTCTATATTGGTGAGATATAGGGAATCTTCTGAAGATTATTCTCAGGGCAATTATTGAGACTAAACTTGTCTCCCACAGAACTTAGCATTCATTACCACATAGATATTATATAAATTACATGCTCCCACAGAACTTAGATAACATCATTAAATATCATCTCAAAACCAAACGATGTGATCACTTAATGAAATTTACTATATCAGTAACGATATTGAAATGCTCTACTAATGCCATTATAAACCTTATAGAGTCTTTCATGAAAACTGAATAAAAGTCTCTTTACAATTAATGCATTTTTTTATAAAGTCTTTGAGTGATACGCTTTAAATCTTTTCTTAATACCCTTTTGACTTCCTATTGATTATAAAAAACTATTTACGATCAATAGGTTTCAAACCTTATGGCAATGAGAAAAGATTTTAAGTATCATTCAAAGACTTTCTTAATTAATGCATTAATCCATTTTAGAGATGTAGAATTTTTATGACTTGATGTAAGTCGAACTTCCATCATCCTTTAATGTATTTCCTGAATGGCAATTAGTTACTTGAGGTGCTAGAGTTTGTCCTTATGAACAATTTCCCGAATGAGAGGAATTGCAACATTATCTTGAACTTATTGTGTGTTGAACAATGTCAGGAATACCATCCTGAACAATGCCAACATCACATGTGGGGATATAATCCTCTTCAAGAATAATGTCATTAACCAAATTTTCCCCTCAAACTCGGCATCCTTAAATAGGTGTGCATTTCTTAATTCGTATACTAACTTAATAGTGGGATTATGTAAAATCATACAAAATAATATCAACTTTTAAACTTTTCAACAAAACTAAAAAATCAGTAGCATTATGTCCATTTCTTTATTAGGCTTATAAAGCCTTACCTTAGTTGGACATCTCCAAACATGCAAGTGATTCATTTGTTGAAACATTAGTATTGATATAAGCTGCAATCAATAAATAACTGAATTCTAAATTGTTAATTCTTTCTTTATAACACATGTACTTAAACTGCAGGAATCCTAGAAATGAAGCAACATTTCCAGATAAATGAAGATTATAATGATCATTTAAAGAACCAGAATAAACTAATTTTGAACCATGAGACAACCAAATTTTCCATTCATAATTGAACAATGATAACCGAATTTGTTCAAAATAGAAATAGAAATCCAAATTCCGTTGAAAACGGCACAAAATAATCTCATAAAATTCAAATACAATCTAGCCTTTAAAAGAAATAATCTAAATTTAATTTGCTTCTACTTGAACCATCTTGCCATTGCCCATATCGATGTATCTTTCACCATCATTTGGCTCTTGGCATCTTAGGAAATCCTGCATAGACACAATGATGTGAATGGTTATACCAGGATCTTTCCATCACGTGTCTATAAGTACCAAAGTTTGCAGAAAGAAATTAACTTAGAATTAAACCAAATCAAAGAAACATACCCTTTTTAGCACGCCAAGCGTGATAATTTGTGCAGTTCTTCTTTACATGCCCTTCAGCTCCACAGAAGAAACAACCATTACCTTCTGAAATTTTCAGTTCCCTTTGTTGTTTCTTTTGAGAAGCTCTATCTGCAGCTTCAGTATCCTTCTTCCTTTTGTTGAAGGTGGAGGTCAGGTGAGGGCTTTCTGTCATTTCTTGCTCAAGCATTTCATCTTCCTTTACACAGTATGAGATGAGCTCATCCAGAGACCAAGTCTCATCCTTCAGATTGTAGCTCATCTTAAACTGGTTAAACTGTGATGGAAGAGATATCAAAACAAAATGTACTAGCAGAGCCTCAGAGAGGTCTAGCTCAAGTGCTTTCAACCTTGAAGCAATATTAGACATCTTCAATATGTGCTCCCTGATGTTTCATTTACCTTCATATTTCGTTGAAGATAATTTTGTCAAGAGTGTACTTATCTCACTCTTTTTATTCTTGACAAACTTCTTTTCAAGCTCAATAAGGAACCATGTAGCTGTGAAAATTTTCTCTGAAAGAGAACCCCTGAGATATTCTGGAATGGCATTCTTTATAAGCATTAGGAACATGCGATTTGATCTCTTCCACTCTTCCATCTCACTCTGTTCAACAGAGGTACTCTCATCAGTGAGTGGTGGAGGACTATTAGTCCTCAATGCCAGATCAAGATCCATGACTCCGAGGATTATCAAAAGATTCTCCTTCCATGCCTTGAAGTTAGGGCCATTAAGTACTGGAATAGATTTAAGGTTGGCAGAAAAATTTTCAGGAAAAATAGCTTAAATAGAGAACAAGAAAAAAACTTTAACATGTTCATATGAGTATTAAATTAAACAACAACAAATTCAAATTAATGCTATTTTCCCATCTCAAGACATCCCCCACTAGCCCAATATTTATCTTTGGATAATCTATTGACTAGTCATTGACATCTTGTTGTAGCAATCAGACAATGACAATAATAACATGCCAAAAATAAAACTTCCTTTGGGCCGAATTAAATTTGCATGCATTGAACTCACTAATCATCACCTTGTCTATTGCCACAGGTGCGCATGAAATGGTATAGAACGGTAACCTTCCTTTGGGCCGATTAAGCATTCTTACGAAAATGATTGGCACATTAAATTCTTTTTATATTCATGAAATGAAATAATACAAATCAACAGAGCCCACTTTGGCGAGGTGATGATTGCACGAAGTCATTTCAAAAATATATACCTTTGCATAATTTGAATCTAAGTCGATTTAATACATGAATATACTTTAAGTGGAGACATTCATGTCCACTTTTATTCAAAATAAAATTTAAGGCAACCAAAATTTTCATATAAAAGTATGTATTCAACTTGTTATATTTCGAGAGTAAAATTAATTTTCACAAGAAAACCCACTTTGGTGAGTTGGTGATCCAATCAATCTATATTTGAAACATATAATTAATTGTGCCAAAAATTGAATTTGAAACTAAACTGAATTTAACACAAAATGATTACATTAAGTGGAAATATATATAAGAACGGTTGTAAACTTGGCGGCTACGGAACCCCGTAGCCCTGTATTTATAGAAGTATGGTTACATAATGGGTGGATACTGATCGCTTCCGGGCGTACACCTAAAAAGAGCGACCGTGTAGTTTTACAGCAAGCGCACGGTGTAGCGGCGAGCGGGTATCGAACACAGGGAGGACGAATGACGGTGTCTTCTCTGAACAACCTGGCTATAAGAACTGAAAAGATGGAATTGCCTTTTGGCGATCCTGTCACAATCGTCAGACAAAGTATGGAAAATGGAATCAGATAAAAGACGCCTAGGGAATGGGGAATCCCCGCTACTCACCGTATCTCGTCAACGCGATTCATTGGTATCACAATTGCTAGGGTAGAATTTCGGATGAACTAGTTGCAACTGAATGTAGAACCTAGCTCACGCTCTCTCGCTGTTTCCGGTCTATAGCTAACCTAGGGTTGGATCCAATCTCTTGCAAACCCTAGCCTAGGCAAGCTAGCATTAGGATCAACATCATCGTTCAATCGCGCCCCGAGCCCACTCTCGTGCAAACTCGGGCCACGACCTAGGTTGGGATAGTTCCTACCCGTCCAATCTATTGCAAACGGGTATCGGCATGGAATTGCAACCGAGAACCCTAGTATCGGTCCAATCTCTTGCAAACCGATACTACGGAAACTCAATTTCAACCCAATTCGGATTTCTAGGGTTTCCTATCGAATTGGGATCCAATCTCTTGCAAATCCCAATCGATATGAACACCTAGCCATCCGTGTTAAATCGATCCCAAACTAACCCTAATAGCAATTCTAGCAATATTTCTACCAAATCATCACAAATCAGAAATTGGGCTCGTAGGGTTCATCCACACGCCCCAAGACGTAAGGACTACTCACAATTCATAGCACAAATACAAAAATAATAAATGGAATTAACAAGAGAATTCATCACAATATTCAAATAAGCAATAAAAATAGTATTTTTAAAGGAGAGAGAGACAAACCAATAGAGTTCTCTAAGAATCAAACAAAAATAATAATTTCTCTCCTCTCCAATCACAATAATCTAAAGCTAAAAAGTTTAATCTAAAAAGCTGCAAAAAGTAAAGAGAAAAGCTCTCTAACCTAGGTCAAAACTGGGGTTAAATACCCCCCAAAATCGTCCAAAAAACTGTGACCAAAATGCCCCTGCGCAGCCTGAAAATCGCAATTTTCGCTACAGGCAGCGCGTCGCACTCGGCCGAGTGACAAAAGTCGCTCGACCGAGTAAGAAACCCTGAAAATTTCCAGTAAGTCTGGGTCCTCGGGGGTCTTCTCTTCGGGGGTCGCTCGGCCGAGTGAGTTGTAGTCACTCGGCCGATGGCTTCTATACACTCGGGCGGTCGGCATTTTCCACTCGGCCGAGTGGGTCTTCTGAAGCTCAGGCAGACGAAAAACAGTAAGTCGGCTCTTTTGGATGGGTGTCGTCTGAATGCCACTCGGGCGGACGGAGTCTCGTCACTCGGCCGATGTGGCTTCCGATGCTCGGCCGAGTGCACATATGATGCGTGTCCGATCTGGCCGGCCGAGCGGGGTCTCACTGGTTGGCCGAGTGACTCCTTCACTCGGCCGAGTGAGACACCAAAAATGCCATTTCAGCTTGTTTTTGCCTCCTCGTCGCTCCTGCGACGTTCTTTCTTCTTCCGCTCCTCTCCAATGGCAAAATACCCCTCGGGGAGGTCGTCGGTGACACTCTGGAGTAGGCGTATCTCGGGATCACTCCAAATCGCTCCAAATCACCTGAAATGCGACAAAAACAACAAATCGTGAAAAGTATCGCAATATCATCGATATATCGTGAAAAACATGATTTGAGCGATCTAAATGGCATGCAAACATGCGGGAAAAAAGTGTAAAATATGGAGTGATCAAAATCCCCCAAGCTTACCTCTTACTCGTCCTCGAGGAAGATAAGTAAAAGGCGAACCCGGTGGATTTCGAAAACGAAAACGGCGGAAAAATGGAAAACGAAAAAACGAAGAAGAAGGAAGAAAGCGAAGAGGGAAGCTGCTAGATCATTTTCTCAGACGTGGGTTTTGCTCAATCATATAGCATGCAGCGAATGTAAAACACATGTCAAAGAATTTTATTTCGATATCATAGCATAATGGTGCAAATAGAAATAGAAAACCCAAGAATATTGATATATCATGAAAAACGGAATAATTTTAGAATTAGCATCGTCTGAATCATTTAAAGCGGTATACAATATCGCAGATCACACACTTTTCAATTGAATGCTTTCTATGAGGAGTATAAGAATATCACGCAATAGAATAGAAAGAATAGAAAAGCATGGATTTCATGAAATGAGTGCTAGGCATTGATTCCTGGACTTCGTAAAGCTAAAAATAATCTCACCGAGTATAGAATATTACTTAGCCTAGGTTGTCGTGCAACGTCAAGTAGTCACTCTCTCACACATCATTGGATTCTCTCCCCCAAGCTTATCTATAAGCGTGGTGGCATAAAAAAATATTTACATCCCCATTTCTATAGAGCTCCAAGAGTAATAAAAATAAAAACAAAAAGAGGGAAAGAAAGAGAAATCATGAGATGGGATCTTTTATTGAGGTTCTTTTCTCTTTTTCTTTTCTTTTTCTTTTCTTCCCTTTTTTTTCTCCTTTTTTTTCTTCACAATGATCCCAAATCAAAGAGAAGTAAGGATATACAAGAATTTTTCTTTTTTTCTTTCTTTGGTTTTGGGAAATTTGGAGCTTGGAATTTATAGCGGGGGAAATGCCATATATTAGAATCGCTAAGGGGAGATTCACCAATGATTTTAAAATAGAGAATTGATGTTCAAGATATGTGGAGAAAGAAGTAAATATGTCTCTCAGTTCACTCTATAAGACGTGCATGACAACTTCAGCAGGGTAATCTAATCTACTCAGTTTCGATCACAAAAAAGCTAACTAATCCAGATTTATCATAGCTAACATCATTCAATCATCCTGAAGTGAAATGTACCAATCAAGCATATAGAAGTGATATAGGAAAAGAAAACGGTACTCCAAATATAGGCATCCAATGCGTGAATCTTGGTGTGTTTTCTGCGATAGCATACAAATGAACATTCAGACTCAGCTAATAATAAAATTTCATCCATTTTCATGCGGAAAAAGTGTGGGTTACTATCTCTAAATGCAAGGCAAGTCATAGCATATGATATCAGAAACAAAATATAAGACATGACAAATATAGCATGCATATATAGAGAAAGCTAACGCCACGTAATCATCATCACAGAAAAGTCATCTCTAGCATGAGATGAAAAAGAAATAAAGATAAAGGGGGAAATGAAACTAATTACAATGCAGCACACAAAGAAAATAAGAAAAACGTGATGCATGGCAAAAAGAAGGAAAAATGATGAAAATGAGTGCAAATGCGGAAAATGGCGTGAAAAACTAAAATAAAGGTGGTAAATCGAAAAGAACGTGAGAACTCACTCCCCCAAGCTAAAGTGCACAGTGTCCTCAATGTGCGAAGTGTGGCATACCGAGAGACGTGTAGAGTGAGGGGAAGGTGAGGATGCATGCATGATGATGAAGAAACTAAGGTAACAAAAGAAAAATAAGAAATAAAAACATGATGCGGACATGATGCATGCAGATAGTGGAGTGAAATAGATATAAAAATGTGACACCAAAAAAACTCTCCCTCTCTCCCAAAAATGATATGTAAATATATGATCAAAATGTGTATCCAGAACAGTGAGGGGAGGGGGTGGGCAAAATCGTCAGGACCCAGCAGAGACGGGCAGCACGACGGCAAAAAGATCAATGGCATCAACGGTGCCTAAGAAGGTGGGGCTGCGCCGTCTCCGTCCTGAGGCGGAGGTGGTGGTGGTGGTGGTGGTGGAACAGACTGCTGAGTGGGTGTGGGTGTGGGTGTGGTAGCAGGCTGGGTGGGTGTAGGAGTGGGTGTGGGTACGCGTGTAGGGGTAGGAACCTGCTGTGTGGGTGTGGGTGGGGGCGTAACCACGGTCGGCCCCGGGGACATCGGGCCACGAGAAGAATGCTCTCATCATACCGAGAGTGACCTGGCACTCCCGGTCCATGAACCTAAACGAGCATCCCTCGTCGGTCCGGGCGATAGAACTAAGGACCTCAAGTGTCGTACGGAGAAACGTGTCCGCCGACACCTGAAAGAAATCTCGCCAGCCCACGTTGTCGTACAACGTGAGCATCCCCTCGAGTACCCCCAGTCGTCCTAGGTCTGCAAGGTGTGCGAACCTGGAGGGTACGATCGAGCGCTGGGAAATGCGCTCGAAGACGACGCGGTGTGCGTCGTCTCGGAACGTTATCCCGAGCGGCCCGACAAGTGGAGCCGGTGGCGGTGGTACGGGCTGTGGGATGGCAGGGAGTGGCTGTGTGGGGTGTGCGGGCTGTGCGGGCTCTGCAGGCTGTGCGGGGTGTGCGGGGCCTGTAGGCTGTGCTGGGTGAATGGGGTGTGGTGGAGTAGGCGGAGGAGAGTCCTCCACCTCGTGGGAGGGGCCAGCATCATCCGACCGCTTCCACTTGGCGGAAGCTCTCCTCAACCTCGGCCGTGTCCGGGACGGCATATGGCCCCCGAGTGCTCACCAAATATGTGAAAAACATGGCGTGCGTAAAATAAAGGAAAGAGTATACTGCGACACTCCGTGAGAGCAAGGTAATGGAAGCGTGTGAAGGCGACGCCTCCACGTAGCTCAAAACAGTCCCCGGAAGCTCCCCTGGGCTCCCCTAAGCTCCCCAAATTTACCTGCGCATAAAACGAAGAGATTAGCGTGTAATATTCAAAACGTATGGGGGGTTAGGGGTATAATAGATAGAAATTGAAAGTAATTTGGGTTTGGGGTTCGTTAGACACATGGATCCTTGAAAGATACACAAAAGAGGAGGAAAAAGGCTAAAAATCGGGTTACCGGAGTTGGCCGGAGGCGTGGCCGCCGCCGGTGACTCGGGCGAGGCGCGGCGGAAGCTCGGCCGGCGATGGGTGGCCGAGCACCGGCGCGGGGTCAGTGATCGGGCGAGCGAGGGGAAGAAGCTGCGGGCGAGGGAAGTCGAGCGGGCGCGAATTTGGGATTTTTGATCGTTTCGAAAAACGCGCCCCCCGTGCCCCCTTTTATAGAAAAAGTTACGACTCGGGCGAGTGACTAAGTCGCTCGGCTGAGTGAACTCAACGGAATATCTTGGAAAATTCTCCCCCGCTAATGACTCGGCCGAGTGGCTTTGCCACCCTCGGCCGAGTGGCTTTGCCACCCTCGGAAGAGTGGAGTAAGTCCATTCGGCCGAGTGGCTCAAGCTACTCGGCAAGACTTGCCCTAGGAGCGTATCAGTTCTACTCGGCCGAGTGAAGATATATACTAGGCCGAGTGGCAATTATACTGAAATCAAGAAAAGAAACAGAGAGTTGGGTACAGCAGACTTCCCTCGTTCGTGGGCCGCTCGGGCGGACGAACTTGTGTGCTCGGCCGAGTGACTAGTATACTCGGCCGAGTGAACTTTGCTTTCTGCTGTTTGGCTTTGTTTAGGCTCTAAACTCTGTTTTTCTTCCTCCAGTCGATTTCATCTTCCTCCTAAGCATCGAGCGCCTTCCTGGAGCGCTCCTCGTCGCTCCGTTCATCCTCCTAATTATAGGTACCTTGTTCTCCTCTCCTGTCAAGAGAAAATAGGACCCGTTATCACAAAATTTTTGGGCGAACGACTCAAAACACTAATAATTTCTAAAACAAACATAAAGAAAAAGTAAAAATAAAGCGATAACCGTCGGGTTGCCTCCCGACAAGCGCTCGTTTAAGGTCGTGAGCTCGACCCCCTTTGATTTTCAATTAACGCGGGATATTTGGTGCATAGGAGATGCACCCGTCAAATTTTCCGGGGAGAACGCTTAAATTTTGATGTTGTGGCGGGGCGTCCTTCCTCGGTGCTCCTTTGCCTCTGGTAGTGTTGGGGGGTGGCTCCCCCAAGCTAGCGCTTGCTCCGGTCCTCGGCTTCACCGGTGATGCCGATTTCCGTATCGGCGGGGCTTTCTTCGGAGACTTCAATTTTGAGAGCTTGCAGAGCTCTCGAATCCTTGCGACATCAGCTTCGCCTTCGTCAATTTCAGCGGAGAAGTCGGGGGATTCATTTATCTTCTCTTCTTGGTCCAAATCCGGCACTTCCTCGAAATCTTCATTGAATAGAGCGCCTATCGAATGGGGGATTGCCTCCTCAATAACCTCGTCAAGGAGGTCCATATAGTCCAGCTCCTCGTGGTAAGGCATGTGTTTCATTGCCTTAGGAATATGAAGCTCCACCTTGATGTTGCCGACGTTCAATGTTAGGGTACCTTCTCGTACGTCGACGATGACACCGGCGGTGGCGAGGAACGGGCGTCCAAGTATTAATGATGTATCTCCCTCCTCCTTCACATCCATAATCACGAAGTCGCATGGCAAGCATATGCCCCCCGGGACTTGTAGCGGGATGTCCTCTGCGATCCCTACCGGCCTTGTGATCCGCCATCGGCTAGTTGTATCCGCATGTCGGTAGGCTTCAATTTTGTCCCGGTGTTTAGTCTTTGGAACATAGAGAGAGGCATGAGGCTAACGCTAGCCCCTAAGTCCACTAATGCCTTTTGAAGGGGGACGCCGCCCAAGGTGCAAGGAATTCGAAAACTCCCCGCGTCTTTGAATTTAGCTGGCTCCTTCTCTCTCTTGGTGAACCAAGTCCCCTCCTCGGCTAGCATTATTTTCTCCTTCCTCTTTCTCCCCGAAATCAAATCCTTTAAAAATTTTGCGTATGTCGGGATTTCAACGATAGCATCAAGAAAGGGAATATTGAGGCTTACCCCTCTCAAATATTCGAGAAACTTCACTAGTCGCTTCTCCATCTTCGCTCTAGCAAGCCTCTGGGGGAATGGGACCGGTGGTATAAAGCACCTCTCTTCAAGCAATTGCTCCGCTCTGGACTTCTCTCTTTCTTGTGGCTCTTTTTCCTTCTCAACTTCAACGGCCGGCTCAATTGGCTCTACTCTCTCCTCCACGGACTCCTCGGTTGGAATCATGACGGGAGTGGTGTCCTTCCCGCCTCTAGTTGTAAAGGCGACCACGGCATTGATGTGGCCGGTGGCGCCCCGTGGGTTTTGCTCGGGTTTAGCCGGCAATTGTTGAGTATTCCGATTGAGCAACGCTAATTGCTCCGAAATTTGGCCTACAATGGTTGTAAGAGAGTCTTGACCCGCCTTCAAGGAAGCATTGATTTTATTTTGCTCGACCATGAACTCCTCCACCTTAGATTCAAATTCGGATCGTTGATGAGCTTGTGGGGGGTTCGGATTTCTCCACCCTTGATTGTATCCGGGCGGCCTATAGGGTCCAACTTGTTGCTTTGGTGTGAAATTTTGTTGCGGAGGCCCCCTCGGTGGATAATGTTGTTGTTGTGGTGGCGATCGAGCTTGTTGAGGTTATTGTTGCGGCGGGTTCAATGCTCCATCATTATTTGCATATGAGAAATCGGGATGGTTTCTAGTGGCCGGATTGGCACAATATCCTTGATTCCCCGCGACAAATTGTACTTGCTCCAAGGATCCCTCTCCTTGTTCGCCTCCCAAATACATAGCCTGAGATTGGTCTTGCCAATCACACATTTGATTCGTTGGTGCGGAGGTGGAAGGGGTTCCTTGGGGCTCCGTGATATACTTCTCCAGTCTCTCCACTACCTTGTGGAGAGAATCGAACTTGTTTGTCAGCTCCGCTACGGCCTTTGCCTCATAAATGCTAGATGGCTTCAAGGAGGACGAAGAGTGTCCTCGCTCGTCGCCCCATTGTTGATTGTTTGAGGCCATCTCCTCAATTAGGGCCGTAGCTTCATCGGGAGTCTTCGATAGGATGGCACCATTTGCCGCCGCATCAATAATCTGCGTGGTCCCCAGTTGGAGACCATTATAGAAGCTATGGACTAGCTCCCAATCTTCGATGCTATGGTGGGGGCATTGATGCTACAGATCTTTGAAACGCTCACAAGCCTCATAGAGTGTCTCTTGAGGTCCTTGCTTGAAGGACATAAGAGCACTCCTAATCTTTACCGTCTTGGAGGGCGGATAGAACTTGTCAATGAACGCACTCGCCAACTCGCCCCATGAGGTAAAGACTCCGTCAGCTTGCGTCCTCAACCAGTAAAGAGCTTTGTCCTTTAATGTGAATAGGAAGAGGCACAGTCTGATGGCATCTAGGGTGACGCCCGGCATCTGAAATGTGGCGCACTTCGACAAAAATAGCTGGATATGGTAGTGAGGATTTTCATGGGCGTTCCCATGAAATGGATCCTGCTGCATCAGAACCACTAGTCCGGTCTTCAGCTCAAAATTCTTGTCGGCCGCCAACTCCGGCACGGCAATGGATGAGGTCGTAGAAGAGGTCTTAGGCCGAAGCCTATCGCGAATAGAAATGATCCTCGCCATCCTTGCCGCCAATTGTTCCGCAGTTTCCGGGTTGGTCATAAACCTCCCTTCCGGATTTTGTCTCCTCTCCGCTCTAATTCTCCGCACGGTACGTTCAATCTCGGGATCAAATAATATAGCTTCAGGGTCCACCGTGGATCTCGTGTACATGCAATGAGAAAACAGAGTTTCAAAGAAATGATTAGCACAGTGGAAGGGTTAGATAAAAAAATAAAGAAATAAAACAAAAAGAAGAAATAGCTAGGGTGATAAGATCAAACACTATCGCCTCCCCGGCAACGGCGCCAAAACCTTGATCGCTTCCGGGCGTACACCCAAAAAGAGCGACCGTGTAGTTTTACCGCAAGCGCACGGTGTAGCGGTGAGCGGGTATCGAACACAGGGAGGACGAATGACGGTGTCTTCTCTGAACAACCTGGCTATAAGAACTGAAAAGATGGAATTTACCTTTTGGCGATCCTGTCACAATCGTCAGACAAAGTATGGAATATGGAATCAGATAAAAGACGCCTAGGGAATGGGGAATCCCCGCTACTCACCGTATCTCGTCAATGCGATTCATTGGTATCACAATTGCTAGGGTAGAATTTCGGATGAACTAGTTGCAACTGAATGTAGAACCTAGCTCACGCTCTCTCGCTGTTTCCGGTCTATAGCTAACCTAGGGTTGGATCCAATCTCTTACAAACCCTAGCCTAGGCAAGCTAGCATTAGGATCAACATCATCGTTCAATCGCGCCCCGAGCCCACTCTAGTGCAAACTCGGGCCACGACCTAGGTTGGGATAGTTCCTACCCGTCCAATCTATTGCAAACGGGTATCGGCATGGAATTGCAACCGAGAACCCTAGTATCGGTCCAATCTCTTGCAAACCGATACTACGGAAACTCAATTTCAACCCAATTCGGATTTCTAGGGTTTCCTATCGAATTGGGATCCAATCTCTTGCAAATCCCAATCGATATGAACACCTAGCCATCCGTGTTAAATCGATCCCAAACTAACCATAATAGCAATTCTAACAATATTTCTACCAAATCATCACAAATCAGAAATTGGGCTCGTAGGGTTCATCCCCACGTCCCAAGACGTAAGGACTACTCACAATTCATAGCACAAATACAAAAATAATCAATGGAATTAACAAGAGAATTCATCACAATATTCAAATAAGCAATAAAAATAGTATTTTTAAAGGAGAGAGAGACAAACCAATAGAGTTCTCCAAGAATCAAACAAAAATAATAATTTCTCTCCTCTCCAATCACAATAATCTAAAGCTAAAAAGTTTAATCTAAAAAGCTGCAAAAAGTAAAGAGAAAAGCTCTCTAACCTAGGTCAAAAACTAGGGTTAAATACCCCCCAAAATCGTCCAAAAAACTGTGACCAAAATGCCCCTGCGCAGCCTGAAAATCGCAATTTTCGCTACAGGCAGCGCGTCGCACTCGGCCGAGTGACAAAAGTCGCTCGGCCGAGTAAGAAACCCTGAAAATTTCCAGTAAGTCTGGGTCCTCGGGGGTCTTCTCTTCGGGGGTCGCTCGGCCGAGTGAGTTGTAGTCACTCGGCCGATGGCTTCTATACACTCGGGCGGTCGGCATTTTCCACTCGGCCGAGTGGGTCTTCTGAAGCTCAGGCAGACGAAAAACAGTAAGTCGGCTCTTTTGGATGGGCGGCGTCTGAATGCCACTCGGTCGGACGGAGTCTCGTCACTCGGCCGATGTGGCTTCCGATGCTCGGCCGAGTGCACATATGATGCGTGTCCGATCTGGCCGGCCGAGCGGGGTCTCACTGGTCGGCCGAGTGACTCCTTCACTCGGCCGAGTGAGACACCAAAAACGCCATTTCAGCTTGTTTTTGCCTCCTCGTCGCTCCTGCGACATTCTTTCTTCTTCCGCTCCTCTCCAATGGCAAAATACCCCTCGGGGAGGTCGTCGGTGACACTCTGGAGTAGGCGTATCTCGGGATCACTCCAAATCGCTCCAAATCACCTGAAATGCGACAAAAACAACAAATCATGAAAAGTATCGCAATATCGTCGATATATCGTGAAAAACATGATTTGAGCGATCTAAATGGCATGCAAACATGCGGGAAAAAAGTGTAAAATATGGAGTGATCAAAATCCCCCAAGCTTACCTCTTACTCGTCCTCGAAGAAGATAAGTAAAAGGCGAACCCGATGGATTTCGAAAACGAAAACGGTGGAAAAATGGAAAACGAAAAACGAAGGAGAAACCGGGATGGTTTCTAGTGGTCGGATTGGCCCAATATCCTTGATTCCCCGCGACAAATTGTACTGGCTCCAAGGATCCCTCCCCTTGTTCGCCTCCCAAATACATAGCCTGAGATTGGTCTTGCCAATCACACATTTGATTCGTTGGTGCAGAGGTGGAAGGGGTTCCTTGGTGCTCCGTGATATACTTCTCCAGTCTCTCCACTACCTTGTGGAGAGAATCAAACTTGTTTGTCAGCTCCGCTACGGCCTTTGCCTCATAAATGCTAGATGGCTTCAAGGAGGACGAAGAGTGTCCACGCTCGTCGCCCCATTGTTGATTGTTTGAGGCCATCTCCTCAATTAGGGCCGTAGCTTCGTCGGGAGTCTTCGATAGGATGGCACCATTTGCCGCCGCATCAATAATCTGCTTGGTCCCCGGTTGGAGACCATTATAGAAGCTATGGACTAGCTCCCAATCTTCGATGCTATGGTGGGGGCATTAATGCTGCAGA
Organism: Scilla litardierei; assembly: GCA_030789695.1. NCBI lineage: Eukaryota > Viridiplantae > Streptophyta > Magnoliopsida > Asparagales > Asparagaceae > Scilla > Scilla litardierei. The sequence continues at coordinate 119,430,233 of CM061134.1, forward strand.
TCTTTGAAACGCTCCCAAGCCTCATAGAGTGTCTCTTGAGGTCCGTGCTTGAAGGACATAAGAGCACTCCTAATCTTTACCGTCTTGGAGGGCAGATAGAACTTGTCAATGAACGCACTCCCCAACTCGTCCCAAGAGGTAAAGACTCTGTCAGCTTGCGTCCTCAACCAATAAAGAGCTTTGTCCTTTAATGTGAATGGGAAGAGGCGCAGTCTGATGGCATCTAGGGTGACGCCCGGCATCTGAAATGTGGCGCACTTCGACAAAAATAGCTGGATATGGTAGTGAGGATTTTCATGGGCGTTCCCATGAAATGGATCCTGCTACATCAGAACCACTAGTCCGGTCTTCAGCTCAAAATTCTTTTCGGCCACCAACTCCGGCACGGCAATGGATGAGGTCGTAGAAGAGGTCTTAGGCCGAAGCCTATCGCGAATAGAAATGATCCTCGCCATCCTTGCCGCCAATTGTTCCGCAGTTTCCGGGTTGGTCATAAACCTCCCTTCTGGATTTTGCCTCCTCTCCGCTCTAATTCTCCGCACGGTACGTTCAATCTCGGGATCAAATAATATAGCTTCAGGGTCCGCCGTGGATCTCGTGTACATGCAATGAGAAAATAGAGTTTCAAAGAAATGATTAGCACAGTGGAAGGGTTAGATAAAAAAATAAAGAAATAAAACAAAAAGAAGAAATAGCTAGGGTGATAAGATCAAACACTATCGCCTCCCCAGCAACGGCGCCAAAACCTTGATCGCTTCCGGGCGTACACCCAAAAAGAGCGACCGTGTAGTTTTTCCGCAAGCGCACGGTGTAGCGGCGAGCGGGTATCAAACACAGGGAGGACGAATGACGGTGTCTTCTCTAAACAACCTAGCTATAAGAACAGAAAAGATGGAATTTGCCTTTTGGCGATCCTGTCACAATCGTCAGAAAAAGTATGGAATATAGAATCAGATAAAAGACGCCTAGGGAATGGGGAATCCCCGCTACTCACCGTATCTCGTCAATGCGATTCATTGGTATCACAATTGCTAGGGTAGAATTTCGGATGAACTAGTTGCAACTGAATGTAGAACCTGGCTCACGCTCTCGCGTTGTTGCCGGTCTATAGCTAACCTAGGGTTGGATCCAATCTCTTGCAAACCCTAGCCTAGGAAAGCTAGCATTAGGATCAACATCATCTTCAATCGCGCCCCGAGCCCACTCTCGTGCAAACTCGGGCCACGACCTAGGTTGGGATAGTTCCTACCCGTCCAATCTATTGCAAACGGGTATCGGCATGGAATTGCAACCGAGAACCCTAGTATCGGTCCAATCTCTTGCAAACCGATACTACGGAAACTCAATTTCAACCCAATTCGGATTTCTAGGGTTTCCTATCGAATTGGGATCCAATCTCTTGCAAATCCCAATCGATATGAACACCTAGCCATCCGTGTTAAATCGATCCCAAACTAACCCTAATAGCAATTCTAGCAATATTTCTACCAAATCATCACAAATCAGAAATTGGGCTCGTAGGGTTCATCCCCACGCCCCAAGACGTAAGGACTACTCACAATTCATAGCACAAATACAAAAATAATAAATGGAATTAACAAGAGAATTCATCACAATATTCAAATAAGCAATAAAAATAGTATTTTTAAAGGAGAGAGAGACAAACCAATAGAGTTCTCCAAGAATCAAACAAAAATAATAATTTCTCTCCTCTCCAATCACAATAATCTAAAGCTAAAAAGTTTAATCTAAAAAGCTGCAAAAAGTAAAGAGAAAAGCTCTCTAACCTAGGTCAAAAACTGGGGTTAAATACCCCCCAAAATCGTCCAAAAAACTGTGACCAAAATGCCCCTGCGCAGCCTGAAAATCGCAATTTTCGCTACAGGCAGCGCGTCGCACTCGGCCGAGTGACAAAAGTCGCTCGGCCGAGTAAGAAACCCTGAAAATTTCCAGTAAGTCTGGGTCCTCGGGGGTCTTCTCTTCGGGGGTCGCTCGGCCGAGTGAGTTGTAGTCACTCGGCCGATGGCTTCTATACACTCGGGCGGTCGGCATTTTCCACTCGGCCGAGTGGGTCTTCTGAAGCTCAGGCAGACGAAAAACAGTAAGTCGGCTCTTTTGGATGGGCGGCGTCTGAATGCCACTCGGGCGGACGGAGTCTCGTCACTCGGCCGATGTGGCTTCCGATGCTCGGCCGAGTGCACATATGATGCGTGTCCGATCTGGCTGGCCGAGCGGGGTCTCACTGGTCGGCCGAGTGACTCCTTCACTCGGCCGAGTGAGACACCAAAAATGCCATTTCAGCTTGTTTTTGCCTCCTCGTCGCTCCTGCGACGTTCTTTCTTCTTCCGCTCCTCTCCAATGGCAAAATACCCCTCGAGGAGGTCGTCGGTGACACTCTGGAGTAGGCGTATCTCGGGATCACTCCAAATCGCTCCAAATCACCTGAAATGAGACAAAAACAACAAATCGTGAAAAGTATCGCAATATCGTCGATATATCGTGAAAAACATGATTTGAGCGATCTAAATGTTATGCAAACATGCGGGAAAAAAGTGTAAAATATGGAGTGATCAGATACCCAATCATGGGTTGGGCCTCCAAAAGCCCGTTTATAACACTTCCCCTTATCCATCCATTGTTGTAAGCCGTAATGAACGCTTCAGGGTTCATAGAGCTTATCTGATCATGGGTCTATGGATACTTCTGAATCCTAAGTTTAAGAGTTCTTGCCTCGTTAAAACCTTTGACATGGAAAACACAGTGGGAAAAACCAGTGGCTAAGGGAAAAGAGTACAAGTCTCTATAACTTCCCCTGATCGATGGATATCACTAGAGGTGGATGCTTCTGGATCCTAAGTTAGGGATAACTGCCTCGTTAAAACCTTTAGCTATGGAAAACCCAGTGGGAAAAACCAATAGCCAGGGAAAAAGAGTACAGTTTTCCATAACTTCCCTTGATTAGTGGAAGTATTTAGGGGGTGGATACTTCTGGATCCAGAGTCAATGAGGTTGCCTCATTAAAACCTTTAGCTATGGAAAACCCAGTGGGAAAAACCAATAGTAAAGGGAAAAGAGTACAACGCTACATTTGACTCCCCCTGATCTGTACAAGCTGCAGGCTTGCAGATCTCCTAGGAAACTATACATCAATCTCTTACAGTGTTCCGATAATAAGTACAAAGTACAAGGCATCGCTCACCTATACAAGACATCGCTCATCTATACAAGTATCGCTCATCTATAGCAGCTACTGAATCTGAGGGAGCTCTTCTGAAGAGGAGTGGTCTGCAGACTCGGTAGGTAGCACCACGTCTCTGACCCAGTGGTCACTGTGTCTGCGAGGTACTGCAGGACCTGGCTGTGCGTACTTATGATTCGATTCTTGGATTGATGAGCCTCTCGGGATGGTGGGATTGATGTTGCCTTGGAAGCATGCTTTGCTGGTCTCCAGGAGTTGGTCCCTTCTTTGTTGCAGTCATCGCGATGATCTGTAACCTGTATCTGCAAATACATTTAACATGTTGGATGATCCTTGACCCTTGGAGGTAGCGCAGAAGCTATATATCTCTGGTCCAGTGGTGCGCTGCAGGCGCTGCATTGTATCTGGTTAAAGGGTTTACTGCCAGATAAAGGAGTGTACAAAAGACATTTGAGTAAGGAACTTCAGGACCTAGGATATCATTCCCCTCTTCCAGCGAACGGAAGGGGTCTTAATGTGCATCCATACAACCAGTTGGTGTATTATTGGATTGCAATTATCCATGTTTCTTCATCAACTGGATGATTATTCATCTTCTGGATGATTATTCATCTGCTGGATGATTATTCATCTTCTGGATGATGGTTTCATCTTCGGGATGATTGTTCATCTTCAGGATGATGGTTTCATCTTCAGGATGATAATTCATCTTCAGGATGATTATTCATAAGGGTATGTTGTCACATCATCCATAGCAACATAGCCTAAAATTATCTTTGCCAATCGCATGGGTTTCGCAATCATGACCAGGGAGCCTGATGCATCAGTTTAATTAATTTTGTAAGTGAGTTAAGCTCATCTTACATGGTTACTTCCTGGTTTCTGCGAAATAAACCTCTAAGCTATAGCGTTTTGCTTATAGCATACGATTTTATTTATTTATACAATACTCGGTAACCCACAGGTTTGATATCTTTTGATATCAGGACTTCAGGTCCAAACACTTCACATTTCATAAGTGAGTCCAGCTCAACTTATTATTGCCTCGTTCCACATAATCTGGCCAAATTTCTGCGTTTGCTTCAGGAAACGGAGATTGGGAACGATATCAATGGCAAAATGGAATGTGAGTAATCGTCGACAAGTGTGTTTTATCCAAATACCTCTCCGTGTACGTACATTATTCAATTTATTCCAGATTTATCTCTTCTGGAGGTTCTGGAAAGGGAGAGGATATGGAGATGAGCTCACTTTCCTGTGGTGGTATTGTTTTAGGGTCTCGTGGTATGTCCTCTCATCCATTGAGGATATCCACTTCTGCTACTGGTAGATTGCATCCATTATAGTTGGTATGTCAATCCTAACTGGATTTTTAGTAGCAGGGATGTGTGAATTTGACAATATTTATATTGTCAGTAGCTATGTCTGATAACTGTTTAACAGTTTCATAAGTGTGGATCTTCAGGATCTCATCACTATTCATGATAATCAGATCATAGGTATTAATGTTTTAAATGGTCAAATTGAGCTTCAGGCTCATGGATGATTATAGTATTTTTGTTAAACTTAATACTGGGGAATTAAGGTTATGAAGGATCTTCAGGATCACATCAAGTCTTTAAAAGAGGGCCCATCAATGCACGTCTTAGGAGAAGTGATTTAAATGCTTCCCCTGTTCAGAGTGCTCAGAATCAATTTATCTGGGGTAATTACTTCCGATAAATAGTTCTGTGTTCTGATGGTCCATAGTGGTGATATGGGGATGTATACTCATCATGGCTCCATCGATAAGATGTGCACTAAACGCTTCCCCTATTAGGGGTTCTCGGAAACTGTTTATATGAGGTGATCAGGCTCATATAAATAGGTTCTAAGGAGGCGTTCTGATGGTTTGCATATTCCCACATGGTCACCTACAACTGGATTTCTAATGGATAAGTAATCCGTTTAAATCATTTTAATGATTTACATATAACCCATTTCTGGGTGTGAACACAAAACTGCAGGGTGTTCAATTTTTTCCAGTTGTTAAATATAATTGATTTCCCAGTGTTATCCACACAAAAAAATCCGCAATAAGCTCGACTTCAACGGAGTTGAGCATAGAACAGGGGATATAAACCCGTCAAGGCTCCATCTATAAGATGTGCAGTAATGCCTCCCCCGTTTGGGGATCTCGGAATATATTCATCTAGGATGGTTAATCCCGATGAATAAGTTCCACTGCGGCATTTTGAGGGTGGTATGAGGGTAAGTAAAAGCCCAACCAATATCCCAGTAAGGTAATATGTCCGTCGTGATTAATAATAATCTGGACTGCGGTTGGATAACAAGGTTTTGATTATGACCATTTTAAGAGGATATATGGATGAGTACTCTAAGGTACATCATCAGCCATATGTAGGGAGTGTGAGAGTCCACTTTTATCCCTCAAATACTCTCAAGAGGCCTAAAGGTCTCATTCTTCTAATGATGATAGTGTATCATCTTAAATTTGTTTGAGGAAGTGAAGAGAGTCAATGGCATCCTCATTTTAGGAGTATTCAGGATGACAAATCATCCACAGTAAAATAAAATGTGTAAAAAACATGAAATCAATAATAAATATTGTGGTGATGCATTTAAACACATATATACTGCAAAAGAATACTACTGATAATTATGTTAGAGCAACAAGTTTCATAGTATGATGTGTGCTCCAGAAAGAAAACATACGTCCACAATTGTGCTCATTTTAGACTTATATTATGACAACAGATCAAATTTGTTTTCAAAGTTTATTTATCCTCGGGGAGTAGTTAAATATACATAAGGTCAATTGACTTTCGTCGTTTAGACTAGATATGTATATATTTTATATGGCATAAGTTAATGCCCATTCATGTTGCAAAAAGCATTATGGGTCTTGTCAGAACTTCTGGTCTGATATTGGGTTGCCATTGCATACTCCATATCGAGGTACATCATATCTTCCCTTTCTCATTTTTATTCAAGACTTCCCATGTTTTCAGTCTTCCTTATTGTCGTTTATAAGGAAGAATGAATATTGGTCTTACGAAGTAGACATATACAAGGGAAATGAGTTAGTTTCTATATTTCCACTTTTCCAGTTTATGAGAGACTTTTAAAAGTCTATTTGAAAACTCAAGTATGGTCTTCAGGCCATTTTGATTGAGTCATTCAAGTATTATGTGGATATAGAATCATGCTCAAGGGGAAACAAGTACGTGGCTACGAAGTTTATAATTTCTCACTATCTATTAAGACACGACTTCGGGCGTACGCTTAAAATTAAGGTTAGATTAAAGAATCATACCTTGTAAAGTGAGATTACTCTAAAAGAGTTTAGCGGTGTTATGACAACTGCTGGTGTCAATATTGGTTTATATAAACCATAGATCTGAGAGATCTATTTACCGCAGAATGCGTATTTCTAAAAGAAATCGCATAAATGTTTTTCGCATAATCCATCGTATATGTTAATTTAGGGTGAAAGGGTGTTGACTTTTGATTTGATTTTGAACTTCAGGTTCATATTGATTTTGAACTCCAGGTTCATTTTGTCAAATAGGATATGATGTTAAACTTTTTGAAATCATTATTGGTTTGTTGTCATAAAATATCGTCATATCATGAGCCCATCATACATATAATATAAAACTTGTAAACTAAAAAGTTATGCTCAATTAACCTGAATTGAAACAAGTATGATGTATATACATGCTATTTATATGTTGCAGGCATTAAATAATCTCATCGCAGACATATAGTTTTGCTACAGGCATTTAATATATCATATAGATTTTAGCATGCTAAATAAGATGTTCATCACAGACAGTTTAGTCATTACATGCATTTTTAATCATCACAGGCATTTTTATAGTGGAAATGAAAGTACTTTCGTTTAATAATTATTGGACCACTGGGCAACGTCATGCACCGTTAGGTTAGTTGACTAACGGCAGAGCGGTCACAAGATCTTCCTAATTATTAAACGCATGATAATCAGATAATCCAACCAAAAATGTGATGAATTAAAAACGTGTAATTTATCCAGATTTTTAACGGAAAAGAAATCGTAATTGAATCTGAAAAATATTACAGAAATGAAATTGGTCAAACCCTAGTTAGGGTTTTTAGATTCAATCTGTCGTGCGATCCCGTGCACCCGATTAGGGTTTCGGGCGTGTGTGTGGCCGCGTCCGGCGGCTAGGGTTTCAGACACGCGCGCGCACGGGGGGGGGCGCTGTAGGAGGCGAGGCCCGTCCGTCGCTGCTGGTGACGGCGGGGGGGCCGCCGCTGCAAAAGGCGGGTGCTGCCCGCAGTCTGCAGGCGGCGGGGCCTGCCGCCGCTGCAGGCGGCGGCAGGGTGAGCCCGCCGCTTCGAGCGGCGGGGGTGGCCGCCACTTCTGGCGGCGGATCCGCCCGCCGCTCGAGCGGCGGGGGGGCCGCCGCTTCTGGCGGCGGATCCGCCCGTCGCTCGAGCGGCGGGGGGGCACCCCTTCTGGCGGTGGTTCCGCCGCCCGCTTCATGCGGCGGGGGTGGCCGCCGCTTCTGGCGGTGGTTCCGCCCGCCGTTCGAGCGGCGGGGGCCGTTCGAGCTGTGGGGGGGGCGCCGCCTCTAGCGGCGGTTCCGCCCGCCGTTCGAGCGGCGGGGGGGGCCGCCGCTTCTGGCGGCGGTTCCGCCTGCTGCTACGAGCAGCGGGGGGGACTGCCGCTTCGGGCGGCGGTTCTGCATGCCGCTTCGAGCGGCGGGTGGGTGCCGCCGCTTCAGGCGGCGGCGACGGCGTGAATCGGGGGGGTTCGCGTGGCGGCTTCCGGCCGCGTGGCGAAGGAGAATCCCCTAGGGTTTAATGGTTTTTGGGGAAGAAGATGATAAAAATCCGATTTTTACGGGAAAAAAACTATTTTTGATCTTCAAAACGGCGTTTTTTATCGGAAAAAAGGTGATTTTTAACAATAAAAACGGTGATTTTGCATTAAACAATTGATTTAGCATGTAGATCTAGGTAGAAAAATTAGATCTATACTAATCAAGATATCGATCCAAGTATTTGGATCTAAACATATGCGCATACGATTTTAGATCTAGGGAAAAGAATTACCTCTAGATCCTACCCGCCGGATCTAGCGACGTTCGGTGAAGGAAGCCCGTTCGCGTCGCGTTCGTCCGTCGGCAGAGGTTCGGCTCAGCTTTGAGCGTGCTGATAACATGTTGTAAACTTGGCGGCTACGGAACCCCGTAGCCCTGTATTTATAGAAGTAGGGTTACATAATGGGTGGATACCCAATCACGGGTTGGGCCTCCAAAAGCCCGTTTATAACAAGAACCACTTATTCCACCTTTCTAATCATTTATATTGAGTTAAATAAAATCCATTATTTCAACACAAATTTTCTTCTTAAAAATGGGGTATATATGTATAATAATGTGTATATGAACAAACACATAAAGTTATATATATATATAAATATACACCCTATTCCATTTTATATGTAACTTTAAAATGTGTCAAAACTCCATAAGGCCATTTACTTGATGGTGAGTGCACAAAATTCTTTAAGGCCTTTTAAACTTGTCCTTGAGGAGAAATATATGGTAAAGCTTTTTATTTGCTCCCGAAGAAAACGCTTGAATTTTATGTTTTAATTTAAGTCTAAATTCAGGCGAACTGAATTTTCATACCAATGTATGAAGTCAACTTGTTATATTTTTTTTTTGAAAAGTAAGTATGAATCTTTATTATGTAATTATCAACAGTACAAAAACAAAAGCTTACCGTTAATTGTCAACTTGTTATATACCGATATATATATATATATATATATATATATATATAGTTTTATGCCATAAACTTTGAATTTAAATTTATTTTAGCACAATTAACACAAAATTTATCTTTGAGGAGAAATATACATGAAAGCTTCTTATTTCCTCCTTCAATCCAATTAAATTCAATATTGGGCAACCAAAAGTATGTATTTAACCGTTTATGTTCCGAAATAATAATAATTTAACTGTAGAGCCCACTTTGGTGGGGTCCCGTAATAATTAAAATTATTTTGAAACATATAATTTAATGTGCTCAAAAAATTGAATTTAAATGAAACTGAACTTAAAAATAAATATACAGGAAAGCTTTTTATTTACTTCCTCGATCCATTTAAAATTCATCCAGGCAACTGATCATACTACTGTATGTATTTAATCCGTTTTACATTCCGAAATAACAACAATTTTAGTAGTGGAACCCACTTTGGTGGAATTTCACAAAAAAATAGAATTATTTCGAAATGTATATTTAGCTGAATTTTGCCTAAAGAATTAAAATCGGAATGAACTTAATTTTTAACACAAATATACCGAATGAGGAAATATACACAAGATGTCCTTTTATTTCCTCTAATTATTAGTGCATTAACATATCCAAAATAGGGCTTTAAAAGAAATTAATTGTAGCCCTAAAATAGGGTTCAATTATTCCAAAATATTCAATTAAAGTCCAAAATTGTGTAATGGCCAAAACATGCCCAAAATTGAAGCCCATATACTGAAAATTAAAAATTATTTTGGAAATTGGCCCAAAATCTGCTATTGTTAGGAAACCCTAGCAGAATTTTAGGTCCAACCAGGGGCCGGCCGCCGCCGGCCCCCTTTCTTAAGATCCGGCGCCGGCAGGGGGGCCGGCGCCGGCCTCAACCAGCAGGGGCGGCGGGGCCGCCCCGTCTCTGGGACGAGCAGGCGCCAGAGGCGCCTGCCGTTGCCCGATCAGGGGCGACAACCGCCGCCCCGTCTCTGTGACGAGCAGGCGCCAGAGGCGCCTGCCGTCCCCTGATCAGGGGCGGTAGACAGACCCCCACCTTTGGTGGGGGTTGTGTTCTTGCTGGCGGCGGGGGATAGGGCCCCCGGTCACCGGAAAAGCCCGCTGGGGTCCGTATGGGGGCGGCCAACCGCCGCCCCCTTTCCAGATCAAAAGCAGCAGGCCCCATTAGGGGGCCTGTGTTTGACGCAAGGGGGGCGGCAGGGCACCGCCCCAACCCCCTACCGAAATAGCCTCCGGGGGGCGGCTCACGCCGCCCCCTCTGATACCTAACGGGGGCGGTGAGCCACCCCCTCTCCTATCCCGATTCCGTCGGAGGGGGGCGGCTGGAAGCCGCCCCCCCCCCCCCAACCCCTCCGGTTTCATCATACAGGGGCAGCTTTGCCGCCCCTTTCTTGTTCTGTGTCGACGCCGGCGTGGCCGGTGCCGATCTTTCAACGGGGGCAGGAGAGCCGCCCCCTTCTTTCGTTGTGTCGGGCGGCGGCCGGCGGGCGGCGGCCGGCGGGCCGCCCCCGATCTAGGGTTTGAAAAAAAACCAAAAAAAAAATTATTGGAAAAAAATTAATCAAAAAACCAAATTTTTGCACAGATCCGAATGGAAAACGGATTAAAAATCGGATTTTTTATCAGATCTACTACGAGTAGGCAAAAATTTAAGATCCACAGCATGCAGGCTCTGATACCACTTGTAGAAACTAAAGATCTAGACATGCGTTCTAGCCAAACAACACAGATCTAGATATATAACATGTGGAACCTTAAATCATTACATACTCTGATTTAGCGGAAGCGTACCTGAGTCCATCGCTAATAATCTGAAAGAGATCCTGACGATAACGCAACGGACGATATTCCAGAATAGCACGAATCAACCGTTGGAGAATCCCTTTAGCCTTCTCCCGGTTTCTCTCCTAGCAACGGGACGTAGAAAAGACGGCTCAACTTTGTTCGTGTATTCTGAGGACCATGACCGCAAGTATTCATAGGCTAGCCTCCATAGCCCTAGGGTTTCCAACTCGGCCCATCAACGAGTTGAAGACCAATAGTCTCTACACATAAAGGCCCCACAACCTGTTTAACTCATTTAGCCCATTTAATCAATTAAAACCAAATCACTAATATATTGGGCTTAATATGACAGCGAAGCACTTATATAATTATTTACCGCATATTAGCCCAACGTTGGATTAAGATCCAACTTAGTTGGATAAGTTCCAACAACATACACATATACACACAATAAGTATATGTATTTTATGTTTTATTTCCAATAAAGCATTGGATCATATCTGGCCGGGGGCTCAACAGGACAAAGATAGTAAATATTAAAAAAATCATTATTGATAGACTGGGGATGTAGAATCTGAACCTAGCTTGTTGAGCAATGTCAAGTAAAAAAATGAAACCTGCATTGATATGATACTGAAAAAAAGAATATTTTCAATGCTATCCATTGTTATCTATTAGCCAATAATTGAGCATAATTTCTTAAACACGGAAATGCATCTATCGAAAATTTCTATTGATAATGTGAAAATTTCCATATAAAGAATCAGCAAAGGTTTCATGATTGCATGGAGATAATTTTTTGTATTGTGGTATGATTGAATCCAATGCATGATTTATTTTCTACGATTACAGGATATAAACTTAGATTGATGCTATGAATCTTGCTTCTACGGTACACATGACTCAAATAATCTGATTAAGATAATAATATGACGTACTGCATTTCTCCTCGCACCATGATTGAAAACGATCAAAATCTTTCTAATATGGTGTGTTGTAGTTCTCATCGCCTTGCATGTATCAGCTTTAATAATCAACTCTACTTTAAATGGAGATTTGGATCTGATCTGAGAAAATAACATTACTCGCATGTGTTCTTTGGATGCTGCATCGTCATCTATTGTGCTGCCAGGACACCCAAATGAAGATGGATCTGTCTAACTGCCATGAAAATCATTGATTTATACTTCCCATCATATCTTAGTTTATGAGTCCAAACAAATTAGTCCTATATCAGCCTTTTTATTATTGGTATTAATGCAAGCTACTTGAACCATAGATCTTGTATCAAATTATAGTTGATTAGTTCGGATTTAGCGACTCAATTATATGATCAGAGAGCTGGATATGAAACTGATTGAATGTGCATGGAGATCTGTAACATAATGAATGTCAAGGAACGAAGATGACCTTAATAAGATATTGAAGAAAGACAGCACCATTCAGAATGTTTTCGGGCACATAATTCATTGATGTAAACTAAATAACAATGTAAGTCGCTTTCTATGTTATTTCTATGTTATTTCGACAACTAATTGATACTTTATGACATGTATGTATGCAGGGGGCAAATTTAATCTAAACATGAAACAATTGCCATACATATCATATGTTTATAAATAAATTCTCAAGGTAATAAAAAATCTTCTCATGATTTTAAGTAAATTAAAGCTAGCACGGCTTAATGGGCTAAGAACTTTATATTTAAGTCCAAAAAGACGGAAACGGAGAAAATAAGAAGACATGAAGGCATACATGATCATAAAAATAAGAAAGTAATCTAACAAAGGCCTTTCATTTCCCTCAAATCCAAGTAATCCAAAACCCCAAGTTTTTCTAAACCTAACCCTAACCCTGACATCAACTAAATAGGCATTAGATTCCATCAAACCCTAGTCCGATCGAAGATCAATCAAACAGCAAGAGAATCGACACGAAGAATCGAACATATGGGTGTGGAAACGGATCTTACTCGACGTTTGCTTGGGAAGAGGCAATCCCGCAAAATAGGCAGCGATCCACGGCTGATTGGGAAGAGACGGCGATCCACGGTGCTGCTCCGGCAAAATAGGCGGCGATCCACGACTGCTTGGGAAGAGGTGATCCGTGGCCACCCTCTGCAAACGGATCGTACTCGTCGTTTGCTTGGGAAGAGGCGAGAGCGTTGGGGGGGTTCAAATATTTGGAAAAATAATTGGGGATGAATTATTGTGGAAGACGGCGGCAAATTTGGAAGGGATTCTGTGACCTAGAACCCACTCGCGGGAATTTTTCGTGGTAAATTGTTTTGGGGAGGAATTTCATGACCTATAGAATATATACACAATTTGATTATTTTTTCTTTCGGCCCGAACAATGGAATAACTGTTTATTTGCAACTTTGCCATCTCTTCTTTTTATTTGTGGGTATTGTCGATTATTTTCAAATTTATCATTACAAATTTACTTGACCTTCACAGAAACCTTTTTACCAAGTTAAGGCAACGACATTTGATGACATGTGTTGTTGTCATTATTTTCAATGGCTATGGTAACGACAATTATTCGTTACCATTGTTACAAAGGGTATTGACAATGACAAAATTTCGTTGCCATTAATTTAAAAGGCAATGGCAACGAATTTTTCCGTTGCCATTGTATTATCATGGCAATGTCAACGACATTTAATTGTTGCCATATCATCTGAGTATTGGCAACGAGTTATGGCAAGGACTAATTTTAATCTTGTTACCATTGCTATTTTTAGCAACGACGCGAAGAATGGCGTTCCTAAAAGTCGTTGCCAATAGTTAGTTTTCTTGTAGTGAACCCCACATTCTTTTGAATTGCAACCTTGAGAATTTATGCACTGTTAACCCCTGGTTTTCCCCATTTAACCCACCAACGATACACACACACATACTTTTCACTTCTTTTCGGTTGCGGTGCATCACATCCTGTGTATGAGTTTTTTTTTGCGCAGATATCTGTGTACAGGTTATTGCGCGCATGCACCGCATCAGTGTATGTGTTATGTGATGTGCACTCTCTGCACGAGTTATTTCGTGTATATATGAAGTAAACAGGTTGTGCACATGGACACATTCTCCCTTACATTTACATAACATTTACAAACGTAGCGCACATGGGACACAGTCTCCCTGACATTTACATACACACATATTATCACACCCAAACCACTTCGTTACACTTGATACCAGTAACAACGCCCATGCATACAGACATTACATACCGCCCCGCCACTGCAAAGCCAATGCAATCGTCTACATGGTACTGGTTACGTGGTCCCCTAGATTTGGTTTTTTTCATTAAGCCTGGCCGCCGCAGCTACCGACGCTGCCACGCCACCAGGAGCCGGGGCCAAGTTCTGGTTGTTCCTCATCTCCGCCATCGCCACCCTCTCAGCATCGCTCCTCGTCACCTCCTTGTCCGACAGTAGCTTCGTCGTCGCATCCTGCACGTGCATATAATTGACGTTCGTCATAATCATCAACATAAATCACAAATCAATAACCCCATGCATAGAAACAACAATTAGATGAGAAAGTTGTAAATTATACCGCCAGAACATCGCCAAGCTTAGTCTTGTCCTCGTCGCGCATGAATCGAGCATTGAAGTTGGCTGCAGCCTGGGCGGCTGCAGCTACACCACCGGGGAGATTCTCATTTATTCCGGTTGCCCTGATCTCTGCAGCTTGAATGGCAGCTGCATCGCTTTTCTCGATCGGCTTGTCTGCTGCGGTCAGCCCGGCAGCTTCAAGAGCTTCTCCGATCGTAATCTTCTCGTTGACCTGCCTGACGTCAGGCACACCTGCAGTCATCATCGTCTCAATTGTACTTGCACATGTCCCCGTGCCTGCCTGCGCCGGCATCATATACTCGCCCACCATCTACAACAAACAGAACTAATTGAACAAAACGAACTGCCTGATACAATACCTAGGGATTTTGACCGAAATAAAGTTTGTACTTAAGTTACCTGTCCTGCCACTGACTCGGTGATGACGCGGCCACCGGGCAGGTCGGTCTCCGTCACGGCCACGCCCTGATCGGCTGGGACGTCGCTGACGTCATTGTGGCTGACGAGCCCGGCCTGCTCGTTCTTGGTGGCGGCCGACTGCATGATGGCAGCCGGCCCGCCCTTCTGGGTCTGGCCCATCACCAGGTTCTCTGCGCTCTGCATCATGGCAGCATCCTGTGGCTTGATGGGTTCGTCGGCGAGCTCGCCTTGGACCGTGGGGAACACGTCGCCATACTTGATGGGTTCGGGCTGGGGCCTCTGTGGCTGTTGCTGGCTCATGGTGGGATAATATTGAAGTGAGTCGACTGATCGAAGTGATGATCGAGGAGTGCTGGTGAAGTCTTTTATAAGTTGGAACGTGCACGCACCTGTTATAGAGTACACGTGGGATGCTTTCCTAGAGCGGTTGGATTACGTGGGAGTTGTAAGAGCGCCCTGAGATGAAGAGGTGTCATGCAAGCACCACTTCAAGCATGTCCCTGTTTAATTTATGAATACCGAAATATGTGCATGTATTTCAATTTTTTTTTTTTTTTTTGATATATTGAAAAAAAACCAGGAATCTAGCTCTCGAACTCTCACGAGAGGACGAATACCGTCAAGTCAATTGCCTCAGATTCCATGTATAACTTTACAAGTACCAAATTTGTCATTTAATATAGGATGAATACACTTTCACTTCATGTTTGTCCACCGTTTTTTACATAAAAAAACAATCTTAATTGTTTCAGAGTGTTTTCTCACTACAGAGCGTTGACCGTGGACAACCCGGTCAACGTGGTCAAGGGGCCCGCTTGGGTCCCTCGGGGGCTTCGAATCGGTGCAGATGGGGCGAGGGGAAGCCTCGGCCCAGGCTGAGACGCTCGGCCTCGGCCGGACGAGCACGGCCTCGGAGGAGGGAAGACGAGGGGCAGCCTCGGTCGTCCTGCTGGATGCACGGTCGGCGAAGGGCGAGGGGAAGCCTCGGACCTAGTTGAGACGCTCGGCCTCGGTAGGTTGTGCTCGGCCTCGGCGGGCGGACGGTGAGGGGAAGCCTCACTCGTCCAGCTGATAGTGTGGTTGGAGAGGGGCGAGTGGAAGCCTCGGCCCGTTGATCCGCTGTCCACCTGCGAAGACGAGAACGCTCGTCAAGGGGCCGGACCTAGGTTCCGGCCAAATCCCCTCCGATGCCTAAGTCAGATAGAGATCTGAAAGAGGAGGCCCGGCGGAGACGGTTCGACTCGTGAGGAGATCGGAACGGCGTCTCACGGCGCGAGCGGGGGAGGAAGGAGATGGGATGGGGGAGCTAGGTCGTTGATGGAGTACCTTAGGTTTTAGATACCTGAGATGCGGTCCCCTGCTTCGTCGTCCTCCTAGCCCTTTTAAAGAGCTCCCAGCGCGATTGCCTCTGGCCCACTTCCCTCGCCCGCCCTCAATCGTGCCCCCTCAATCCGCCCCCCGTCGCCGCCCCTTGCGCCATGCCCGCACCTCCCCATTACCGTCATTTAGTGGTCGCGGAACCGGGGGAGTGGTTATCGCAGGAGTGGGCGAGTGACCAGCGGGTACCGGGGCCGGGTCGGATCGATAGTAGGGGGGTCCCTTAGTGGGTCTTGTGAAACGGGCCGGTATACGTAGATGGGCTCCCGGCCAGCAGTTGGGCTTCTGGGCTCGTGTCTTTTGGGTCTCGGTCAAATAGGCGTAACAATTGCCCCCATCGGTCGGGTTGATCGGCTTCGGCCTGTTCGGCTCGGCCGATGTGACTTCTGCCGATTTTGACAAGCTCGCCAGTCGATGCCGACTCATTTATTAGTCGTCATCATGAGTGGGCCTGTTCGATATTTTTAAGGCGCGGGCTCCGAAGCGCCGTTGGTCCTTTGATGCCGCCACGTGTGGCTGCAAGCTTATCCCCACCGTTCGCGGGGTCGTCTTCAATTGAGAAGCTGAGGGGTTCGAGCGCCGCCATCGGTGGGATCGATCGGCCTCGGCTAGCTCGGTATAATCGCTACGCCTCCTGGGGTTCCGAGTGGCGCTTCAGTCGAGGCGTGGTCATAAATGTAGGTCATGATGAGGCGGATCGATTGGACTTCCCCTGGCGCCGATTTCGAAACGCCGCCAGTTCTTCGAAGCCTGTCGCGCGTTCTTATCAGCCGCTTCGAATTCACTCCTGCGCCCGGTATATAAGATCCTTAGCCGCGTTGATCTCCACTTCTCTCTTGCTCCTCCCGTTGTTCAAAGCTTTCCACAACTCGGAGTTTCTCGTCGCCTTCGCTTCCTTGCCTTCTCCAAACTAGTCGAAAAAGGTAATTCCTCTCTTGCTTTCGTCTCATGGCTGCTCTTAGGATTGGCGGTTCTGGTCAAAGAGCGAGAGGTCCTCCGGAGTCCAGGCGGGGCGAGCCCCGGCTGGGGGAATCAGGTTCCCCCGCCGGGAGTCATTCTCCTCAAGATAAGGGGAAGGGGAAACTTTTTCCAGACTACGCCCGTGATGACATGGCGTCGGCTGCCGTGCGGCTTAATGTGCCCCCGGTTGTCCTCCGCACGCCGTCGGGGACTCCTCCTTCGGTGGCCGCGGAGATCCGGGAAAGATATCTCTGCTTCCCATACGAGGTTCGAGTTCCATTTGTCGACGAGCGGATTTGCCTTCCGAGGAGCAATGAGGTCGGCGCCTACGTCGAGATGTTCCGCCTGGGTCTTCGCTTCCTGCTCCATCCCTTCTTCATCCAGGTCATGGAACATCTCACGGTATCCCTTTGCCAGTTCACCCCGTGTTCGATCGCGGTACTGACGGGCTTCGTAACGCTCTGCTATACCCGCGGTCTGGAGCCGTCTCTCCCCCTTCTCTTCCACTTTTACCAGGTCCAGACGGTCGGGCCGGGGTCATGGCTGCAACTCCGAGCCCGTTCGAGGAGGGAATGCTTGATCGGGTTACCCCGCTGGTCGGGGGATTGGCACTCGGATTATGTCTTTGTGGTCTTCTTGGGTGATGCCCAGATTTTGACAAGTTGGGGAGCGTCTGTCCAACCTCACCCGCCGCTAGCCCTTTCTGACGTTGATCAGGCAGCCGCCGCGACGCTGTCGGCTCTTCCTTTGGAATCGAAGTCCATCTGGTCTTTGTTGGATGACCTACTCCTGAAGGCCGTTTTGTGGTCTCCGGGTAGGTCGCTTTTTCATCCTCGGACTGCCCTGTGACTCATCCTGATTTCGGTTCCCTTTGCAGGGATGGCAGGCCGCGAGTTCGTTCGTGACGTCGATGAGCTGATCCGTCGTGGAGCTGCTCGGAGCCGAGGCAGTACCTCCGGAAGGGCGCCTCGACGGACCGTTGAGGAAGAGGTGCGCCGAGCCGAGCCCTCCGTGGGCAAGGTAGTTGAGGAGGATGTGCGCCGAGCCGAGCCCTCTGTGGGCAAGGTAGCGGCCGTGCCTCCTGCCTCTTCTTCTGGCGATCTCCTCCCTGGGGGCGTCGTAAAGGCCGGACCTGCCCCACCAGCCCGAGAGGCAGGGGGTAATGACGGGTCCGGTGTAGTCCCCCTTGCCCTCGGAGCGTCCCCTCCCGTCCCCGAGAGTGGAGATGGGGCAAGGCGGAAGCGCTCTCCTTCGGCGCTCGTGGAGCCTCACGGAGGGAAGAAGAGGAAGGAGGATGCGGAGCCCTCCAGCCCGGCCAGTTCTGTGCCTCCTGCAAGCGCCACCGGGGATCTTCAGGTGACTCTGACAACCACCCCCGTCGCAGTGTCCCCGCTTCCGTCCCCGGGGATCGGAGCACTATTGGCGAGCCATATGGCTTCCCTCGATGTTGCCCCCGGGAGTTCGGTGTTCGTCGACCGAGCCCTGGCCCAGCAGGTGGCCGAGAGCACCGTCTTCCCCCGGGACCGCAGCACCCTCGAGAAGATTCCCGCCGACAAGGTGTCGGATTCTTTGGTTTGGGCCCTTCAACAGGTTCGGCCCTCTCGCTGTCCTTTATTTCCCTTCACTCTCTTCTTAGCTCATGTCCCGTTTTCCAGGGGGTCGACGCTCGCCGTGGAGCTGCAGCGGCGAGCCATCCTCTTGAGGAAGCTGGAGGAGTCCTCCATGAGGGCCCAAGAACGAGCCGGGGCGGCGGAGGTAGCAATGGTGGAGGCCCAGATGGAGTCCCGGCGTCTCCAGCTCCGTGTGTCCGAGCTGGAGGGACGAGTGGGTGATCTCCAGGGAAAGTTGGAGGGCACCCTGCAGTCGGCTGAGGAAGCGGCGGAGTCGTTCCGTCTGGAGAGGGAGGAGCTTCAGAGGGAGTTGTCTGATCGGCGCCAGGTGGCGCGGCTCGCGGAGGAGGTGGAGAGGGGCGTCATTAGGACCCTGGGGAAGAGAATCCTCGAGGTTCTCAGGGAGGCCTTCGGTAAGTATGAAGACCTTATCGCCCCTCGGATCGTCAACGTCGTCCAGTCTTCCTTCCGGGAATGTGTGGAGCACGTTCGGCAAGCCCCTCCGCCAGTCGATCCTCCTCGCTCCGAGCAGGGCGAAGTGCCCGAGGATGTGTCCTCCCGAGCCCGGGCCCCCTAAGCCGTCCCTCCTGGCCTTATCCTCAAATTTTTAAGCATCCGCTTCGCTTTGGGCCAGTCTACTTGAAATGGACCCCGCTATCTCCTTCGGCTTCGCTACCGGTTCTGGGGCCAATAATTGCTGGTTGCATGGCTGCCAACTTGGGCTAACTACTTTGGGTCTTTTGTCAACCAATTTTGTTCTGTCGGTGACGAACTTTGTCATTCGTCGTGAGTGGATTATCTGTAGAGAGGTCTCTTCGCCTTGATTCCCTGTAAATAAGACACATTTTTGTACCCTGGTTAACTGTTATAAACAGAATTAACTTACTCGGGCTCCCCGTGTACTTTGCGTTGCTGCCTTGTTCTTGGCCTAGGACTGGATGACGTTGGCGTTGGCTGGGGGGGATTCTCCCCAGACCTATGAGTGCAGGAGTCGGTCGGCGAGGGAAAAAGCTCCTCGGCTTAGGACCGGTCGGCGTCCGTGTCTTGGGGGAGTTGCCCCCAGACTTATGGGCGCAGGAGTCGGTCGGCGAGGGCAAAGCTCCTCGGCTTAGGACCGGTCGGCGTCTGTGTCTGTTGGAGGAACTGCCCCCAGACTTGCAAGCGTAGGAGTCGGTCGGCGAGGGCAAAGCTCCTCGGCTTAGGACCGGTCGGCGTCCGTGCCTGCTGGGGGAACTGCCCCCAGGCTTTATGAGCGCTGGGGTCGGTCGGCGAGGGCAAAGCTCCTCGGCTTAGGACCGGAGCGCGGGAGTCGGTCGGCGAGGGCAAAGCTCCTCGGCTTAGGACCGGTCGGCGTCCGTGCCTGCTGGGGGAACTGCCCCCAGACTTATGAGCGCAGGATTCGGTCGGCGAGGGCAAAGCTCCTCGGCTTAGGACCGGAGCGCGGGAGTCGGTCATCGAGGGCAAAGCTCCTCGGCTTAGGACCGGTCGGCGTCCGTGCCTGCTGGGGGAACTGCCCCAGACTTATGAGCGCTGGATTCGGTCGACGAGAGCAAAGCTCTTCTTCTTCCTCTAGTGAGGCGTCGGTCCCCATTCTTTTGCGCCATTGGTGACACGTCAATTCCGTCGGGGATTTAAGAAAAGACAAGAAGGGAATGCATTTGTACTCTCAAGAGTCCTGCCGGACTGGTACATTTGGAGGAAAAGGAAAAAAGGAAATGAAGCTAGACTGAGGGATGTAAACCTAGATAACTCCCTCTTACTAGGCTGCAACCGGGGGGAGAGACATCGCCCGCCTACTCTATGATGCGGAGGGGACCTTGGACGGTGTTGACCTTCTTCCCCTTGTCTGGCTGTGTGGAGGTCCCTTCTCCGTGGGCCGGCTCGTCGGCCTGGTTCCTGGCGTGCCCCCGGCTCATCAGCTTCTCGATATCCTTCTTCAAATGCCAGCAGTCTTCAGTGTCATGGCCATCGTCCTTATGGTACTTGCAGTACTTCTCCCTGTTCTTCCCACCTCTTTTAGCCTTCGGTGGGGGGAGATCAGCTCGCTCTTCCTTCTGTACTTGGGCGAGGATGGTGTCTGGGGTGGTGTCCCTCATGCTTTCTCCCCGCTGTCTGTTCCTCGGCCTCTTCTCGGTCCGGTACCCTTCGGGGCTGCCTCGTCCGCCGTCGCCGCGCTTGGTCCCTCGAGTGGCTTTTCCTGCATCCTCGGCCAAGGCCTCCTCGGTTAGCATGAAGCGTTCGGCCCTCGCCATGATCCCGGGGATGTCCTTAGGGGGATCGTTGTGTAGGGACTTCTTGAGGCCTCTGTGGCGAAGCCCTTTCTTAAGGGCCGTCTGGACCACCAGGTCAGGAGGGCTGTTCACGTTCAGCCTTTCTGCATTGAAGCGGCGCATGAACTGTCGGAGCGGCTCGGACGGGCCTTGCACTATGTTGAACAGATGTTCAGCACCAGGCTTGATCTGCCTCCCCGCCATGAACTGCTTGCAGAACAACTGGGCGAGTTCCTCGAAGCTGTCGATGGAGCGGCCGGGCAGGCTGTGGTAACAGGTCCTCGCCGCTCCCCTAAGAGTAGAATAGAAGCCCCTGCAAAGCAGGTCATCGTCAGCTCCCTGGAAGGACATGTCCCCCTCATAGTCCATCACGTGGTGTCCCGGGTCCCCTATCCCGTCGTACTTTCCCAGCACCGGGATCCTGAATCGAGAGGGGACCCGTGCGTCGGTTATTCTTCGTGATAAGGGGCACCGGTCTCCGTGGATGCCCTCGGGGATGCGGCAGTGGCCTGCCTCTGGCTCGTTCGGGGGTGGAGGGAGCATAGGCGCCAGCGGGGTTGGCTCCACGGCCCTCGCCACGCTGGGGGTCGGGCTGACCCGGCGCTCCCGACTCCTCCTGCGGGAGCTCCTGCTCCACCGTGATCGGTCTCTTGAGTGGTGTCATTCGCTTCTCCTGTGGCGGGACGACCGTGACCGACGAGATGATGCCGTCATCGATTAGCCCTCCGTCCATTCGGCTTCTCGTCGGCTCCTTTCACGATAAGGGGAGGAGGCACGTGACCTCGCCTGACGGGAGCCGGACCGCGTGAACCGACGCTCTGTGTTCGGTTTCCGGGTCCCGTGGTCGTCGACCACGGCGGACCGCAAGTGCGGGGGACCCCCCGCCCATCGATGGCTATCGTCCAACGTGCCTCCGTTAGACGGCGCGGGGCCGACGAGCTGCTGCACCGTCGCGACCAACATCTGGAGGCTCGCGTTGGTCTCCTGAGCCAGGGCGCGGAGCTGTCCCTGTGTGGCTAGTTCTGAGCCGCCGGTCTCTTCGGTTGAGTGGGCGGGGTGGCCGTCGACGGGCGCGTCCTCGGGGTTGCCGTTTGATGCGTCATTCCCCTCCTCCGGGATGGGGGTCATGCGCTTCCTTCCATTGCTGGCTCGTGCCATTGTAGGTGTGGTTTGCTTCTTCGTGGGACGGTTTTCGGTTCCCACAGACGGCGCCAGATGTTTCAGAGTGTTTTCTCACTACAGAGCGTTGACCGTGGACAACCTGGTCAACGTGGTCAAGGGGCCCGCTTGGGTCCCTCGGGGGCTTCGAATCGGTGCAGATGGGGCGAGGGGAAGCCTCGGCCCAGGCTGAGACGCTCGGCCTCGGTCGGACGAGCACGGCCTCGGAGGAGGGAAGACGAGGGGCAGCCTCGGTCGTCCTGCTGGATGCACGGTCGGCGAAGGGCGAGGGGAAGCCTCGGACCTAGTTGAGACGCTCGGCCTCGGTAGGTTGTGCTCGGCCTCGGCGGGCGGACGGTGAGGGGAAGCCTCACTCGTCCAGCTGATAGTGTGGTTGGAGAGGGGCGAGGGGAAGCCTCGGCCCGTTGATCCGCTGTCCACCTGCGAAGACGAGAACGCTCGTCAGGGGGCCGGACCTAGGTTCCGGCCAAATCCCCTCCGATGCCTAAGTCAGATAGAGATCTGAAAGAGGAGGCCCGGCGGAGACGGTTCGACTCGTGAGGAGATCGGAACGGCGTCTCACGGCGCGAGCGGGGGAGGAAGGAGATGGGATGGGGGAGCTAGGTCGTTGATGGAGTACCTTAGGTTTTAAATACCTGAGATGCGGTCCCCTGCTTCGTCGTCCTCCTAGCCCTTTTAAAGAGCTCCCAGTGCGATTGCCTCTGGCCCACTTCCCTCGCCCGCCCTCAATCGTGCCCCCTCAATCCGCCCCCCGTCGCCGCCCCTTGCGCCATGCCCGCACCTCCCCATTACCGTCATTTAGTGGTCGCGGAACCGGGGGAGCGGTTATCGCAGGAGTGGGCGAGTGACCAGCGGGTACCGGGGCCGGGTCGGATCGATAGTAGGGGGTCCCTTAGTGGGTCTTGTGAAACGGGCCGGTATACGTAGATGGGCTCCCGGCCAGCAGTTGGGCTTCTGGGCTCGTGTCTTTTGGGTCTCGGTCAAATAGGCGTAACACTAATATTATAGTCGATCATATTTGTTGATGCTCAGATCTCGTAGCAGAGAGCCCAGTCTGGCCTGTGACACGTGGATCTTCGCAACAGAGAGACCGTGCATGATTTCGTCGGACCATGCTCCTTCTCCTGTGTCTAGGGAGCACGTCAAAAGAACAGAGGGATGACCCACTGATTTGACTCTGATTCTTAAGTCAGGTGAAGCATGAATTTGAGTGTGAATGATTTCAGACGTACCTGATGTAGGAGTATCTCTATCGTTTATGTAGAGCTTGGGTCAGTTATACCACATCAGGAGGAGTTAAAAAGATCCCTGATTTTGCATAGTTGGCTCCCTCAGATTAGGTATGCGGTTACGCACGCGGCAAGTGGAAATTTGATGATTCTTTATTTTGCAATATTTTACTATAGGTTCTCCATGCATTCTATCATATAAAATCCCATTTTCTATATCTTTTCATCCACTTGTTGTTCCTTTTGACTCTTTGGATATTTCTATGTGTTTTAGGTTAATATCTAGTTATTTGGAGCAATTTGGAGTCAAGAAATGATGATGTAAAGCGAGTCGAAGAAAGGAGAAGCAAAACCATTCAAAACTATGAAGGTTGATCGATGTTGCTCTTGACTCGGTCATGTAGAAGCCCTGCACAACTGTGTACAATCTGAAGCCAAGAGATGAGCCAAGCTACACAACCAGTAACACGGTCGTGTGGCTTAGTAGACACGACTGTGTCTAAGCGACACGACCATGTCATCCCCAAGAGCAACAAAGTCATAGTCTTCGAAAGAGTGAATTTCTGCTTACAATCTCATGGTCATTTCTGTCTCATCTTATTTTTCAGTCGAAACCCATGTTGTGACGATTTTGACGCATATATATGTTGGGACCTATGTCTACGCAACATCCACTTGAAGGTGTGTAAATATTGTATTGGCAAGTAAAAACCCGTGATTAAAAAATTACTAAAAATTAAGTGCACAACGCAGCAGAAATGAAAATAATGTGCTCAACAACAACCATAATGAAAAATATATATGACAATGCAAGCACAAACAAAAGAAGCGTATCTTAGCTTGGATTCCTAATTCCAAGGCGATCCTACTCCAATCCCATGTTGCAATTGCACTCGGTGGATTTCACTAGCCCTTCCCGGGCACAATCAGCCAAAACCACAAACTGGTGCTTGGTTGTAATTCTCGCACTATACTATACAAGAGAGTAAACCCTCCCAAAGGTGTAAACCCTCCTATAATGGAGTAAACCCTCCAAGGGGAGTACACCCTCCATAATTTACTCACAACCCGTGTACTATAAGTTTTACAAAGAAACAAAAACGAAATACATATACTTGCCGATGCATTGAATAGATTTTACATGTGTGAAGATGATGTCATGGAAGTGTGGAAACCAAGTGCTTGATGATGTGCTTGTTGCACTTGGAAGCTTTTCCTTACGCTAGTGTTTCAACCTCTAGACCATGCTTTAAGTGAAGGAGAAGAAAGGGAGAGGAGAAAGCTTTTCACAAGCAATTTGGCTCTCTAAAATGATTTCTATACGTGTGGAGAGATACAAAAAACTTCCTCTCAAACTGGCTTAAATAGCCCTTGAAAACATTCCACTAAAAGCCAAAAAACGGCTATAAATGGCTCGTAAAAAAACCCAACGACTAGTTTTTGGACACAATAAGACGTCTCATGAAGACCTATTAGATGTTTGATGAAGACTGTTTAGACGTCTGGTGCTGTGTTTGACAGACTCTACCCAGAATGCCAACAGATCACAAAAACAGTCATAATAGACATAAATAGACTTTGATTGAGGTGATTCAAGATGTGTTGGAAAGCTAGTAAAGAATGCAATCTAATGAGTCAGGAATGGATGAGAAATTCGAATCATTGAAAAACTGACAGAGGTCAGAAGACTTAATAAGATAGAAATTCCTATCACAAGACAACCAGACGTCTGGAGATCACCACTCAGGCGCCTGGGACACTATTCAAGCATCTGACAATCTAATATCAAAAAGCTCATACAAATGAAGTGAGGAGAGACACAGCTCTCGGAAATAATTCCTCAATGAACATCAGATAGCTAGAGTTCATCGGTAAGACATCTGACCACCGTTCAGACGTTTGGTAGATGAACTTCAGACGATTGACAAATGGATGTGTATGAAGGAATAAAAACAGACATTCCAGACGTTTGGTGACTCTATACCAGACGTCTGATCCTGGTCCAATAATGCTATAAAGAATTTTTTGGCTAAGGAACCAAATGTGATGTGTTCTAGACTAATTATATGATACGCTAAGATGCAAACGATGCATATGAGTGTGTGCATGCCTCTATTCAAGGCTACAAATATTGTACTAAAGGAAAAGCAAAGTTACATAAAGAAAATATAAAATTACCCTTGAATTGTTTTGTATTCATGTAAATCTTTTTCTCCATTGCCTTGAAACCATCATTGTTGGATACAACGTAGTTGGTACACCGATCCATAATTTCTTGTTTGATAATAACAAAACTTCATTAATATTTTTGATGTGTTTGTTAAGTGTTTTTATGTGGAAATAAACATGGAGCAAATAGTGACAAACTGGTGAATATTGATCCAATGTAATCTTGCAAATTGTGCACAATGGCGATGTTGGAATTATATGCAAGAGATGCGGAGATGGAAATCTCATGATTAAAAGAATTGGACTTGGTCAACATGACGTGGATGGATAATGAGAAAAATTTAAATACACAATCAAATCAAGTTCAAATCAATTTGGCTTAAGAGAATTTGACTTGGTCAAATTTTGGTTCAGTTTGGATTCAAACTAGATTTAATTTGGATATAAAATAATTCTACTTCACATAGGAGATTGAACAAGTTCATTAGACCAAGTAGATGGGATGAAACCAAATCATATCAAATCAATCTCAAGGAGTTTTAATTGAAAGGGATTTTATTTATAAGATAAGAAAAAGGGGGAGTTCCTATTAGACTCAAACTCTTGGATCCTACCTACATATAAACCCATCCTTTGGGGAAATATCCCATTGCATCCCATTGAGTCAAAAAGCTTCAAAGATCAATCCTCCTCCTTGGCCGAATTACTCTCCTTTAAGCTTCAAAGAGATCATCAAATTCACAGGAAGAAGAAGGAGTTCGACGGGCGACGCTGAAAAGTGCATAACTCTCTCCACAGAGCTCGGGTCGACGAACCGTTTATGCCAGAACGATCACAACTCAATGCTCTATGCTATGGTGATATTGTTCTGATCTTAATCTCTGTATTAAAACATTGCTTTTTATTTTAGCATGAGTTGTATTCTGAATAGCTTCATAGCCTTCATCATCTCCTAGACCAAAATTCTACATCATCTTCAAGACTTGTCGCAAGCACAACGAACCATCCATCATAGGGGCCAAACAACTCATGCAAGGAGGCATGTACAAGCATCAATCCATCTCCAAGCCACAAAGTTCAAGTATCTTGAAGAATCATCACTTCCTAAACAAGCTTCAAAGATCCTAAAATTCTTCCCCACAATAGCATCAAAATCTACTGTTTCTTATTTTTAGTCGAATACGACGCGCTCACGATTACATATATTCGGATTTTAATGAGCTCGAAGAGATTTACTGTATTTTCTGGAAGACATGGTATCTGATTACTTTAGGCACAGACTGCTATCGATTCTACAGGACAGAGAATTGATTTATGCACAGACCAGATTTAGGCAGATTTGCTTAGCGAATTTTGGAGAGCTATATATTTTGATCCAGACATCAGATTGGGACATCTTTTGCGTCAGAGCATAGCTGATGATGTTCTGATTGACATGGACTATCTAAACATCACAAAATGACCAATCTATACTCTCTATCTTATTTATATTTGTGATATTGTTTGGTAGATCTTTGTATTTATTTTTAGTTTTTGTTTTTGGGATATTTTGGGCTCTTGACTGGTTGAGGCTAGCCAATGGAAAGTTTTCGCTAGAGTAGTGGTGTTCGACACTTTGTGGAGTGTGATATAGACTTGGTGAGCTAAGAGTTGGGGCATAAAGTTCTGTATGGTTTGTATATTGACATTATTATTTTAGTAATTACTTTAGGGTTGGAGTGGGTCGGGGGATGACCGAACCAGCGTAAATACTTTGTGCACACTGTATTTGCCTCCGCTTTATTATTTCTGCACCATATTTGCTCTGCAATTTTCTGATTGAGTAAGCCGTTATTTTTGTATTCACAAAATGTTATTATAAGCATATTCACACTCCTCTAGGCTTAGATCACGATCCAACAAGTGGTATCAGAGCAGGTTAGAGGATTTAGGCTAGAGAACCATGAATATATCTGATTCAGCTTTTACTGAAGGCCAATCTACAGTTAGACCCCCTACGTTTAATGGCACAGATTTTGCTTATTGGAAAGCTAGGTTGAAAATATATATTGTGTCAATTGATTATGATGCCTGGAACATTGTTGAAAAAGGCAATACTCCCCCTGTGATGAAAATAGAAAATGTCGAAATTCCTAAGCCTGAAGATAAGTGGATAACAGTGATAATAAATTATATTCTTTGAATTCCGGAGCTATGAATGCTATTATTTGTGCTTTAGATTAAACTTAATTTAATCGTATTTCCCAATGTCTGACTACACAGGAAATATGGCATACACTGGAGGTGACTCATGAGGGAACTTCACAGGTCAAGGAGTCCAGATTGCCCTTCTATGCACAGAGTATGAAAGTTTTCGCATGAGATCATCAGAAATTATCAAGTAGATGTACGCCAGATTCACAAACATCATCTACAGCTCAAAGGCTGTAACGTCCCGCTCCCCAGGATACCTGGAAAGTATGAATCCGTCCAAAGAGATCCTAGAGTAGCGAGGTGCGAAGAAAGATAAAGAATGAGAGAGTACAAAAGAATGTGCAGGTCACTGCACACATACTGGGAAGTATACATAATGCTCCAACACAAAATAATACATAGAACAAATAATAATGTACAACTCCAACATCTCTTTACTAATACAAAAGTACACCTTTATTTACATTATCTCAACTCCAGGTACAAAAGTAGAACAAACAGAGATCTCACAAAACCATCAAAAAGATAGAAAAGGACCACACAACGCGCTCCCTAAACTACCCCTGGAAATCCAATTGCACAAGGTCACCCTTTGAGTGTTCCATATCTGAATGTTCCTCGGTAAAGTCTATCTCAGTCTGCACTGCTCCTAAGCCTGGAAAAATAAATGGGGCACATCATCGTGTGACCTAGTAGGATACTCTAACTAAACTAGGTAGGACCAGTCTTAGAACCGGTCTACCTACTAAGTTCTGGTCTCATATAATACACATGTCAACTATTAACATATAAAAGAAACAAGTAAGCAGACAAGTATTGAAAGTAAGACAACAGATTTAACGTGCATAAAAAGGGAACAACATCACAGACAGATATTGGATAATAATAAATGCAAAGTTAAAGTGCATAAAGAAAAAGCAGATAATCCAAGCATATGCATATGATGCACATGAATGATAATAAATGCACATGCAACACCTAAGGGATTCTGTCTATGCTGGCATGCCTACAATGTGACTTATAGATTCTAGATGTGGCTCCTATGGATTCAGGAGGTGGCCCCGGCATTTCCGTAGCACGCTGGTCCATGTAGCACGTAGGTCCACATCGTCTATTTACCACAAATAGATTCAAGAGGTGGCCCCCATGGATTCAAGAGATGGCCCCGGCATTTCCGTGGCATGCTGGTCCATGTGGCACTTTGGTCTATATGGTGTTAATTTCAATTGAATTCCCATTCCTTTCATCACCACGCATGATACTCATATTAAGATGGAATCTGAACACCATCCATGGAAGAATAACATCTCAACACACATCCAGGCAGGGTTGATTAAACATGGTGCTAACTATCTCATCCAAGCAACTACATCATACAAGCATGGGCATATTGAACATTAACATAGTTAAAGCATAATCTTAATAATAAAACCTAGCATGAAGCATAATATGGCATGGAGCATCGACATTAACAAGATGAATCTTGATCAACTTATGGTTTGGTAATGGCAAATATAATCATGAATATGAAGTATGCCAATTAACATATTAATAACAACACTGGAATTAAACTAAAACATGTATTTGTGTGACATAGTATAAGCACAACATCTTACATGAACTCATTCATCTTAATTAGCTCTTTAGTCATGTTATTAATTCTCAAGAAGGAACAAATTGAATAATGATATAAATGAAGCTAACATGCTAACAATTTTCTTACTCTAATAAATTAAGAACATATAAATGTTCACTAATATAAACATTGACATTTAAACATGAACATTTAAGAACATAATTTCTACAACATGGATTATAACATGTGTACAACATACATACTTCCCATAAACATGAATGACATAATTTCACAAACTTCGACATGAGATTTATATAATAAATTCAGGATTCTGTTTTTGAAACTGGACTCTGATGTATCAGTCTAAAATAGCTATCTAAACCCATAATTAGAATTAGTGCTGAACACAAAAGTTGTAGATGCTTAAGTTCTATTTCCAAATTATCTAAAATTGTGTCATTTGGGGGTTCTGTAGAGATAGAGATGATATTTTTCACACAAGGTGGCAGATTCTGTCGAAAACCTGACACCATGGTAAAGTCCGTCTGTTTACACCTTCCTATAGTCAAAACTAAGCCATGCTTCCTTCTAGAGAGTTGTAGTTAACTTCGTGACCTTTCCAAAACATCTTGAATAACCCCATTTGGAGGTCTACACTAGCATATATGAATTTTTGAATCTACAGGACAGAATTGAAAATTTTACGGCATATCATTTATTGGACTAGATTCAAGTTCTAACCAATTTAGCATGCATGACCTTGGCTTAAATGTTACATGAACCTAACATAATACTTGTTAGCAAAACAATAGCATAGTCCCTTGTTAGGAAGGTTGGACTTATAACTCAATTTCTATACTCATATGTGACAAGACGAACATGAATGAAACATAATAACAACTTAGATTACAACATGCACATCCATACTACCTTTCAACTATAACATGAACACAAGTATTCATTGCTTATTGTTACCACATTAACTGATAACATGAACTCAAATTTTCTTTTTAGCAAGGACTTTAATGCTAAAGTATTGTTAAGGCCAAAATTGACCAAGATAGTTGTCAAGCTGACGCAGACTAGAGATGCCGAGTCGGAGCCTCGTTGGCAGTTGGAGTGGAGCCCTTGGTTGGAAGAACCAGGGTCGAGTGATTGTAGTTGGAGATGATGCGACATTCGATCGACCTTCGAGCGGTAGCTGCGTCGATCGTTCGAGGCGGGAAAGTTCGACGTCTACCTTCGACGTTGGATGATGACCGTCGATCTGCACCACATGGACTCATTAGGGGGTCGGATCTGGGTTCCAACCCAAATCCCCTCCGCTTAAGTTAATATGGAACTTAAGGGAGAGTGGGAGCTTGGTGTAGCTGAGATCGACCCACGGAGGTTCGTCTCAAGACTGGCGGCGCAAGCTCGAATGTATAAGAAGTATAAGTTGATAAAGTAGAGTTCTATGCCTTAGACCTCATACCTTGGAAATGAGACCCTTTCCTCTATTTATACACGTCCAGTGTCCCTTTGGAGACGTTGGGGTGATAACGGCCATCCATAATGGAGCCACGATCTTCCCCCATTAATAGGAATAAATGTTACGTATGTCCATGAGATTCTTGAGCCCACCTTTAATCTCACGTTCGAGCCAGGCGGACCCAACGGTCGACTGGCCATTTGGGCTTTGACTGAGTCGACATCGGGCTTTGGGCCTTGTGGGCCTTAGTCATCTGTCGACCGAGTTGTCTCGAATTCCTGCCCAATGACTCAACAATGGCCCTCGTCGCACGACCTTGAAGGATCCATCCACTGAAGTAAAGCTACGTTACATTGCATTAATGGGGCTCGGCAGTCGAGAAAATAGCACTTGAGTTCTAGGCACCAAAATGCCTGCCTCGTCGATTCAGATGATTTGTCAGTTCGAAATCCAAGACATTCTGGGCTCTTGGATCTTTGACACGTGTTCCATCATGCGGTTGTTGCCTCGCCCATATATGATGGTTCCATCGTTAGAGTGCGGAAGTACCGTCTTCATTCTCTTGATTCAGATTTTCCTTCTCTGTAAAGTAATGGCTTCGTCCTCCATCGCTGCTTTCGGAAGGAACTTGGTCACATCCATTCAGAAGAATCGGAAAGGGGTCATGGAGCTGGGCTTGCTGGCAAATGTGAGGTCCAAAGAGAAGGCCGGCCAAATCGCCGATCTTCAGAGGAGCTATGTCCGTCTTGATTATCAAATCAGGCTACTTTGGAGGGACGGGAGGGCTCATCGTCCTAGCGATCGGGAAGCAGAGGTTTACGTCAAAGCCTTCGAACGAGGCCTTCAATTTTCCATGCACCCCTTCTGTGGTACTTCATATGTACCCTGAACATTTCTCTCTACCAATTGATGTCGAACGCCATCAGCATGTTGATGGCATAGTTCTGTGCGTGACGAAGGAAATTGAACCATCTTTGCGTCTGTTCAACTACTTCTTCTCGATCATTCCCCTTAAGACCCCTGGGTGGTACACGATAATGGCCCGTCGAGGCACGAAACTTCTAGAAGATCTTCCCTCCTCCAATTCCAAGTGGAAAGACGAGTTTGTGTTTGTGATTTTGCAGGGGGAGGCAAGCTTCTGCACTGGTTGGGGCGCCTCTGATTTGGGACCTACGAAGGATAAGCTGCTGACTATCGAAGAGAAGAAAGCCGCCGATACTCTGACGAGCCTGCCAGAGGGTATGAGGTCAATCAAGTGGCTGTGGTCGGACGACGTGCTACGTCGGACGGTGTGGACGAAAGGTTGGTTCGATCACGCTCGCCAACTGTTTGACCTTCGTTCTTCGACCTAACTTATTTGTCACTCTCGCAGGTATGACCAGCGTGGATTATCATATGGATTCCGCATTGAGGGAAGCAGGCAACGCTCCATCAAAGAGGCAGAGGTGAGCATGTTGTCGCCCCGGGTGCCGACCGTGTTGAGATCATAGCCTAGTCATCCGGTGTACTCGTATGAACTTAGGACATTACATATAGTCTCAGAACGGCTATTGACTTGAACAACTGACTAGAGACCTAATTAAATATGAAACTGAACTTATAGTCTTAGATCGATATTAACTTGAGCATACGACATTGTCAACTTTCAACTGTGGTAGTTGTAGCATGCAACCATCTACTTGGGTAAACTGTGTACTAATGGAAATACCACATGCTCAAAGCATGAGATCAGCATCATAGTAGTTGGACTTGTCTTTATCCTAAATCCCTAACTTTCTGGATTTCAATAAGAAAGTAAATAAGCGGTCCTGGTTTAACTATCATAGTAAATGATTAGGAAACTACTCTACCATTTGTTATCATAATCGATGTAGTGGAACTTGATAATCGGCATTCTTATTATTGATTTACCAAGCCGGTTGGTTTCTCTTGGACCCAAGTTCTAAATCACCCTGCTTGCGGGATAGTGACCTACTTAACCAACCTTGACTAGTTTCATTTGTGTGGATCAATGCTAAGAACTCCAATTATCAGCCGTTCGCAAACATTGAGTTTAAATACCGTTAAAAGAGTTACTTCAACCTTTTCATCACCATGATAACTTCTTGTCTTGATCACTCTCGTTTACCATGTTCTGATGCTTCTCACTTAAAACTATGCACGGACTTTGGATACACTTGGTGCATGATTGTTCACGTTTAAATAGTCGCATCATTTGATGCATGACATCTATTTATGACTAAGTGAATGGTAATGAATTATCGAATGGAATATCTTGTTGTACATCTTATTGAATATCTAGTGGAATATTTTGTAATTAACATATGCTTGATTTACTCACAGACACTTGGGGTTTTGGGGTAACTTATAATAGCAGGAGTGCGGGAGCGACCAGTCAGGCTTTGGTGTCCCGACCAAGTCATAACAACCCCGTCAAAGTTCGTCGGTGACAAATTCACAGAATTGGATCACTTATTATTAAACAGTATTGTATTGTATTCATAGTTTTTGTTAACCTGGGTACGCGCACCCGTGGTAAGAGATGAACTCTTGGTTGCTCACTGTACTTCGCATTATAAGTCACGATCTAGGCTAGGCACAATTATACTCCCCTTAATATGGTTATCTCAATTATGTTTCATAATTACTATCGCCATGGTTGCTCTTGTATATTAGTTATTGTACCTGCACAGTCACCTTGTTACGTTACTTATCGCGCTTGCATGCATGTTTGCTCTTACTTTACTTGTTGCACTTGCCTGATCATCTTTAGCTGCTTACCATATCATGTTCCATACTTTTGCACTGCTTTATTCCTATTGCTAGAATTTTTGTGACTTACCTACGGTTCCATCTTCGTCACACCGTCAGATGACATACATGTAGAAGAAGAGGTTCCTGAGCATGAGAAGTGTCACGCCCCGCTTCCCAAAAAATGTGGAGGCGAAGCGTGAGAATGTCCGCTCAGACTTGAAGCTACTAAGCCGCAAGTCCGATAAGCGTCAAATATTACGAAGTAGCAGGTCCCTGTAATGTGACTCGGAAACAACAATAACAATGATAGGAAAAGAGACAAATAATTAAAATTATTCAACTCAGTGTCCAGATATAAAATTCAACAACCATAAATGCCACCAGGCAAACAAAAGAGTCCAGAAGAAAAGGCCAAGCGTGGCCAACAAAGGAAACTAACAACAACGGTGCTACTCACCGACAACAACACAACCAACAAAAGAAGAACGAGGGAGCACTACGACTGGTCACCGGTGTCCTCGTACTCAACGTCAGCAACGGGATCAGGCACGTACTCCACGAACTCGTCACCCTCAACTACAACCTCTGGCTCAGCAACTAACATGCGTCACCCAAAGAGAAGGGACACATGTCAGCAAGTCTACAAGACTTGTGCAAGGAAACAAAAGAAGTGGTAACAACCTAACAGTTCTAAAGTATAGTATGACATGGCGTATTATGCAAATAGAACAACAGCAGTTTATGTTATAGCATGGTTATAGCATGGCAGGTAACATGGCAAGGCAAGTAAACAATTTCATGGCAAGTACAAGAATTTGTAAGCATGTCATGCACAGAGATTCCGCCCTTTGGCTAGAGTGGCTGTACGGGCCAACTCTTACGCTCAAGAGACCGTTTATCCCTACCCCTCCACGTGTGTCGAGCCAGGGCATTACCCCCGAACACGTATTGCTCGCTTCTGGATCACGAGCCAGGAAGTGTTTTTAACACGTATGGCGTAGGGTTATGCCCGCATTACGGGTGCCTTGACGGTAACACGGAAACACGGATTTGTACAAGGATTTGTAGCGTGTGCTACGATGCAACATGTAACATGATATGTAAAAATGGATGCACATGACAATCATTGAAATGAAATTGTGTACCGTTAAAGAAAAGTAAACATGACAGGCAATTGTATGACATGGCATGGCAAGGGAAATTCTAGCTTCGTTGTCAAGCTAGAATTCGAATTTGCGCCTAGACCGCTATCATTTCACGGTCTAGTCTCTTTCACGCTAATACAAGTATTGGCCTAAGAAGCATGGCCTAAAGTAAGGTTGGCAAGTTTCACTTGCCTGGTACCGAAGTTGTTGTTCGACGTGAGTCACGAGATCGGTATCCTACGGTAATTGGGTTCGCTGTTTTGGCAAAACGGAAAATTAGAAATACAGATCTAATCCATATTTGTATTGAAATCCTCTAATGTCTAATAATCCATTTTTATTAGGTTTTCTAAATTACGGTGAGGGTTATGGGGGAATTAAAGGTAGATCTACTAACCGTAAGAGTAGCGAGCGAAAGACGCCAAAACAGATCTGGCTTCGGCGACGGAAGAACGTTCCCGGGAAACTACGGCTGAAATCGAGATCCGGCGGCCTAGGGGAGGTGGTCGGCGCAAGAAACGGCGAGAGGGAAGCTACGAGGAGGAAGGAAATGGCTTGATGAAAGTTGGGGATGATTTGGGGAAGAAATTGGCTCTGAAGGAATGAAGAAAGAATGAAAGAATTGAAGGGATTAAATAGAAAATGAAACGGCGGCTGCGACTTAACCTAGGTTTACTAGGCAGTTTAGTCGGTCAGAGAAGGGTGGTCGACCGACTAGTTTGGGATCTAGTCGGTCGTTCGTCCAACTGACACCGACTAAAAGCCAAACCGTGAACAGGGTTGGTACAGGTAGACAGATTTGGTCGGTCTGCGAAGGCCCGTCGACCGACTAGTTCGGGATCTAGTCGGTCGTTGGTCGTTCATAGACCGACTAAGAGAGAAATTAGATGGATATTAAGCACTGAGAATTAGTCAGTCAAAGAAGGAATATTAACCGACTAGTTTAGAATCTAGTCGGTCGATAATTGTTCTTAGACCGACTAACCATAAACAGTAACTTAGACAGTACAGTAGGACTCAGAATTAGTCGGTCCGAGTACAAGTCCTGACCGACTAGTTTAGGAACTAGTCAGTCGAAGAATGAGCTTAGACCGACTAAACGTAAACAGTAACTAAGCTGAAATTTACTGACAAGAACTAGCCGGTCAGAGAAGGATTGTCGACCGACTAGATTGCAATCTAGTCGGTTGGCTCTCCTTCATGAACCGACTAAGATGCACCCAAAAGTGCCGAAACGAAGCGCGAATCTTCGGGAAGAATCCTATGGCCTCTAGGATCACTCTAGCACTAAGATTAAGACGTTATGAAGTTAATCGTAAAGACTTCTATTGAGAAAACACACATAGAGGGGAACATCCAATATTATTATTATAAAATAGTCATTACAAAAACCGGTCGTAACATCCTCCCCACCTTAAGAAAAACTCGGCCCTCGGAATTTCCTAACACTCACGTTTCAGGGAACAAGAATGGGTAGCGCTCTCGCATCTCCTCTTCTCTCTCCCAAGTAGACTCTCCTGGCGAGCCATGTCGCCACATCACTCTAACAAGATCAACTGTCTTGTTTCAAAGTGACTTCTGACGTCTGTCCAAAATCTGCACGGGCTGCTGGTCATACGTCAGATCAGGGCGAACGGTGATCTCCGAGAAATCTACAGCGTGAGACGGATCGCTGATGTACCGACGAAGCTACGACACATGGAAAACATCATGAACTCCTTCCAAAGATGGCGGAAAGGCTAAGCGGTAGGCTACCTCGCCAACTCTCTCCAGAATGTCAAACGGTCCAATGTATCTCGGGCTCAGCTTCCCCCGTTTCCCAAAGCGAATCACTCCACGATTCGGGGAAATCTTCAGAAACACATGGTCACCTGGATTAAACTCCAACGGACGCCATTTAGCATCAGCCCAATGCTTGAAACGGTCCTGAGCAATCCTCAGCCTCTCCTGTATGTTTCTCACAACATCAACAGCCTCCACGATCATCTCAGGTCCTAACAGCTCCCGATCTCCAATGTCATCCCAGCTCAGTGGCGATTGACGTTTCTTCCCATATAGCACGGCAAAAGGTGCCATGCCAATACTAGCCTGGTAGCTGTTATTGTAGGCAAACTCCACGAGGTGGAGATGATCCTCCCACGAACCCTTGAAGTCCAACATACACGCCCTCAGCATGTCCTCCAAGATCTGGATCGTCCTCTCGGACTGGCCATCCGTCTGCGGATGGTACGCCGTGCTGAAACTCAGACTCGTACCCAAACTCTTCTGCAGACTCTGCCAGAACTGAGATGTGAACCTCGTGTCTCTGTCCGACACGATACTCACAGGGACTCCATGAAGTCGAACGATCTCCTGCACGATTCACGTTACATCACTATCTAAACTAAGAAAAGGAAATTAAAACGGAGAGTAAAAGATTTACCTCCATATATCTCCTCGCTAGCGCCTCAGTAGACTGTCCTACTCGGAAAGGAATAAAGTGCGCAGATTTGGTCAATCGGTCTACGATCACCCAAATCGCGTCATTCTGCTTCGGACTCCGAAGTAGTCCAGTCACGAAGTCCATAGTGATGTGCTGCCACTTCCACTCTGGAATCGGAAGCAGTTGTAGCACCCTGCCGTACACTGATGCTCCGCCTTTACCTGCTGGCAAACCAAGCACTTGGCTACGCTCCGAGCCACTCTCCTCTTCATACCATGCCACCAAAAGTTCAGGCGAAGATCCTTGTACATCCTGGTCCCACCAGGATGCACAAAATACAGAGAACTGTGTGCCTCAACCAACAACTCCTCTCTGATATCCCCAGCCGGCACACACAACCTGGCTCCAAATCTCAACGAGCCATCCTCATGAATCACGAAGTCAGTCCGCAGATCGGCTTCCACCAACTCCCGAATCTTCACCAACTTCGGGTCTCCAGGCTGACCAGCCTTGATCCGATCCACGATCGTCGACTGTATCTGCATACACATCAACGAAGAGACCTCACCATACAGAACAATCTCAATACCGGACTCGCAAAAATCCTGCTGCAATCTCCACTGCGAAGTCAACATCATCACCGCTGGAAGCCTACTCAACGCATCAGGAACCACATTCACTCTGCCAGGGGGATACTGCAGATCGATCTCGTAATCCGTCATAAGCTCCAACCACCGACGCTGTCGCATATTGAGCTCCTTCTGAGTAAAGATATACTTCAAGATTTTGTGATCAGTGAAGATCTTCACCTTCTCACTCAGCAGGAAGTGCCTCCAAATCTTCAGCGCAAACACGACAGTAGCCAACTCCAAATCGTGCGTCGGGTAGTTCTTCTCATGAGCCTTAAGCTGACGAGAAGCATACGCGACCACGTGCACATGCTGATGCAATACGCAACCGAGACCCTTGCCAGAAGCATCGCAAAAGATCTCGAATGCTCCACTCCGGTCGGGCACTGCAAGAACAGGGGCAGACATCAACCTCTCCTTAAAACACCAAAAGCTCCCTCACAGTCATCAGACCAAACAAAAGATACATCTTTCCGCGTGAGTCTGGTCATCGGCTCGGCAATTCGGGAGAAATCCTTGATGAATCGCCGGTAGTAACCTGCAAGTCCAAGGAAACTCCAGATCTCCGACGCTGACCGCGGAACAGTCCACTCCCTGATAGCCTTAATCTTCTCGGGGTCCACCGAAATTCCATCTCCAGTCACCACATGCCCGAGAAAAGCAACCCTATCCAGCCAAAACTCGCACTTGGAATACTTCGCATACAACCTATGCTTCCTCAAGATCTCCAATACCGTCCTCAAGTGCGACGCATGTTCCTCCTCCGACTTCGAGTAGATCAGAATGTCGTCAATGAAGATAACGACAAACTTGTTCAAAAAGTCATAGAAGATCAGATTCATCAGATTCATAAATACCGCGGGTGCGTTGGTTACACCGAAAGGCATAACCACGAACTCATAGTGTCCATATTTCATCCTGAATGCTGTCTTCAGAACATCCTCCTTCCTCACCTTTAGCTGGTGATAACCACTCCTCAGGTCCAGCTTAGAGAATACCCTCGATCCTCCCAGCTGATCAAAAATTTCATCAATGCGAGGCAATGGATATCGATTCTTCATGGTCACCGCATTCAATTCCCGGTAGTCCACACACATGCGACGCGAACCATCCTTCTTCTTCACCAGCAAGACCGGTGCTCCCCACGGAGACACACTAGGATTAATGTAACCCTTCTGAAGAAGTTCATCCAGCTGCTTTTGCAATTCCTCCAATTCTGCTGGTGCCATGCGATACGGCGCTTTCGAAATAGGCTGCGCTCCCGGAATGAGGTCGATCGAAAACTCGAGAGCTCGATCGGGTGGCAATCCAGACATCTCCTCGGCAAAGACATCGTCGAAGTCACGCACTACTGCATGCCGACACTGCTCCATCTGCATAGCAACGATCTCCATCGGCATGGCCCGAAACCTGACCAGACCAAGCGAACTGCTGCCATGGCTGAACTCGAACACCGTATGTCCAGGGATCTCAAACACCACCTTCTTCCTCCGACAATCGATCGTGGCGTAGAAACTCCCTAGCCAATCCATCCCGAGGACAGCATCATAGTTGATGATGTCGTGGACAATAAAATCTGCGTAGAGCTCATGTCCACAGATCACCAAAGGGCAAGAGTTGCAACCACGATGCACCGTGACCACGCCATTCCCTGTAACGATATCCCAACTCTTGAGAAGAGGGGAAGTCGACAAGGAATGCTTCTCCACGAAGCTCCGGGAAATAATGCACATCGATGCACCTGAGTCAAAGAGGACTCGTGCAGGAAATATGCACACCAAAATCACACCTAACAGACAGTCTAACAATCAAGTTCTATTCTAGCATACGTAACAAGCAACCAAACCAAATCCAACAAACAAGTCTAACTAAGGAAAGGACAACTAGGTTGAGATTACCTGCAATAACCTCATCCACCGCCTCGGTCTCAACAGCAGTCATCAGAAATGCCTGTCGCCTCGGCTGAATAGCCTGCCTCTGCGGAACGAGAGGCGCTCCACGTCCAGCAGGAACAGGTGCCTTCTGCTGCAACGGCTGAGCTGCAACAGGTCCCTTCCACAGCTGCTTGGACTTCGGGCAATCCCTCATGGTATGTGCAGGATCACCACAAACCAAGCACTGTCCCAACATCTTCCGGCACTGATCCTTGACATGCCCAGTCTTACCACAGAAATGGCAAGTCTTCAGAGTAGGAGGTCCTCCGGGCCTCTTGAACTGTACCGGCTGGTTGGGCCCGAACCCAGGTCTCATCACTGCTCTGGCCTGCTCCACAGGCCTCTTCCCAGCTCTAGAAATCTGCCCCCGCTTCTGGCTCACGATCCGCTCCTGCCTCTTCGCTGCAATCAAAACCTTCTGATAGGACTCCGCATCAGAAGAAGTCACATAGCTCTGAAGATCCAAGGAAAGCCCCTGCAGAAACCTGTGGGCTCTCTCATCAGCATCCTGCACCATCTTCGGTATGAAACGACTCAGCCAGGTGAACTCCTGGTGGTACTGATCCACCGTCAAGCTCCCCTGCTTCAGGTCAATGAAGCGCTGCGCCATCTCCCTCCTGGCAGCCTTCGGAAAATACTCATCCTCAAATCTGGACTTGAAGGTAGCCCAAGATATCGGCTCCTCCAGCAACTCCTCCTCGGTATCCCACCAGTTCCGAGCATTGTTCTTAAGCTGCCTCTTCGCCAGGTTAACCCATCCAGTCGGGTCAACCTTCGACATCTTCAAGTTGTCCTCCATGTTCCTGGTCCACTCATCCGCAGCCAGAGGTCCTTCGGTCCCATCAAAGTAGGCAGGACCCAGCTCCCGAAACTGCTTCGCTCCGGGCTCGAAGCGAGGGGCATTCTGAACAGGCTGCGCTGCTCGAGCAGGTGGAACATTCCAGGCATTCTGCAGCATCCCCTGATACACCTGCATCATCTTATGCATCATCCGCATGATCTCCCCGTTGGTGGGCTTCCGATCCGGCTCTCCGTCACGAGGGGGCACACCACCACCAGCACGTGTATTTCGTCTCCCAACCATCTATTGACACAGGAAAACGAAATAAAATTAGACTCTCAGCCTTATGACTGGGTGTTGAAATTACTTATCGGACATTCTATAATTCTTATCGTTGTTCCGATTAGGTCACAGTTACAGAGGAGGACCTGCATGGGCCACCAAAGAAACCTGTCACGCCCCGCTTCCCAAAAACGTGGAGGCGAAGCATGAGAAGGTCCGCTCAGACTTGAAGCTACAAAGCCGCAAGTCCGATAAGCGTCAAATATTACGAAGTAGCATGGCCATGTAATGTGACTCAGAAACAACAATAACAATGATAGGAAAAGAGACAAATAATTAAAATTATTCAACTCAGTGTCCAGATATAAAATTCAACAACCAGAAATGCCACCAGGCAAACAAAAGAGTCCAGAAGAAAAGGCCTAGCGTGGCCAATAAAGGAAACTAACGACAACGGTGCTACTCACCACAACAACACAACCAACAAAAGAAGAACGAGGGAGCACTAGGACTGGTCACCGGTGTCCTCTTACTCAATGTCAGCAACGGGATCGGGCACGTACTCCACAAACTTGTCACCCTCAACTACAACCTCTGGCTCAGCAACTAACATGTGTCACCCAAAGAGAAGGGGCACATGTCAGCAAGTCTACAAGACTTGTGCAAGGAAACAAAAGAAGTGGTAACAACCTAACAGTTCTAAAGTAAAGTATGACATGGCGTATTATGCAAATAGAACAACAGCAGTTTATGTTATAGCATGGTTATAGCATGGCAGGTAACATGGCAAGGCAAGTAAACAATTTCATGGCAAGTACAAGAATTTGTAAGCACGTCATGCACAGAGATTCCGCCCTTTGGCTAGAGTGGCTGTACGGGCCAACTCTTACGCTCAAGTGACCGTTTATCCCTACCCCTCCACGTGTGTCGAGCCAGGGCATTACCCCCGAACACGTATTGCTCGCTTCTGGATCACGAGCCAGGAAGTGTTTTTAACACGTATGGCATAGGGTTATGCCCGCATTACGGGTGCCTTGCCGGTAACACGGAAACACGGATTTGGATTTGTACAAGGATTTGTAGCGTGTGCTACGATGCAACATGTAACATGATATGTAAAAATGGATGCACATGACAATCATTGAAATGAAATTGTGTACCGTTAAAGAAAAGTAAACATGAAAGGCAATTGTATGACATGGCTTGGCAAGGGAAATTCTAGCTTCGTTGTCAAGCTAGAATTCGAATTTGCGCCTAGACCGCTATCATTTCACGGTCTAGTCTCTTTCACGCTAATACAAGTATTGGCCTAAGAAGCATGGCCTAAAGTAAGGTTGGCAAGTTTCACTTGCCTGGTACTGAAGTTGTTGTTCGACGTGAGTCACGAGATCGGTATCCTACGGTAATTGGGTT
Organism: Scilla litardierei; assembly: GCA_030789695.1. Classification (NCBI taxonomy): domain Eukaryota; kingdom Viridiplantae; phylum Streptophyta; class Magnoliopsida; order Asparagales; family Asparagaceae; genus Scilla; species Scilla litardierei. The sequence goes on from CM061134.1 coordinate 119,472,434, forward strand.
CGCTGTTTTGGCAAAACGGAAAATTAGAAATACAGATCTAATCCATATTTGTATTGAAATCCTATAACGTCTAATAATCCATTTTTATTAGGTTTTCTAAATTACGGTGAGGGTTATGGGGGAATTAAAGGTAGATCTACTAACCGTAAGAGTAGCGAGCGAAAGACGCCAAAACAGATCTGGCTTCGGCGACGGAAGAACGTTCCCGGGAAACTACGGCTGAAATCGAGATCCGGCGGCCTAGGGGAGGTGGCCGGCGCAAGAAACGGCGAGAGGGAAGCTACGAGGAGGAAGGAAATGGCTTGAGGAAAGTTGGGGATGATTTGGGGAAGAAATTGGCTCTGAAGGAATGAAGAAAGAATGAAAGAATCGAAGGGATTAAATAGAAAATGAAACGGCGGCTGCGACTTAACCTAGGTTTACTGGGCAGTTTAGTCGGTCAGAGAAGGGTGGTCGACCGACTAGTTTGGGAGCTAGTCGGTCGTTCGTCCAACTGACACCGACTAAAAGCCAAACCGTGAACAGGGTTGGAACAGGTAGACAGATTTAGTCGGTCTGCGAAGGCCCGTCGACCGACTAGTTCGGGATCTAGTCGGTCGTTGATCGTTCATAGACCGACTAAGAGAGAAATTAGATGGATATTAAGCACTGAGAATTAGTCGGTCAAAGAAGGAATATTAACCGACTAGTTTAGAATCTATTCGATCGATAATTGTTCTTAGACCAACTTGTTGAATATTGGACTCCCCGGATTTGGTTTTGGATGATGAGCAAACATAAATAATTCATGAACTAACAATTTGTGAGCGCAGTATTGGAGATCGTCGCCAATTTCACGAGAATATTCAAAGCGACATCTCAACACTTCCAAAAGCTCGTATTCAAGCCTAAAGCTTCGTTGAAGCTCCTGCAACGCTTTGGAAGTTATGAAGATTCAATCGATGCTCTCAAAGACCGTTTATTAAGGTTTTATTTATAGTCTTTTAGTTTCGATTGATAGAATGTTAAGCCTTGAGTATATCTTACGTTTCTATCTTCATTACGCTCATTTCGTAGCTCTAGGATCCTTGCACAAGTTCATTCTAACTTCCTCGAAGCGTCGCGCTTCGATTCGGACTTTGTTGTGCATGTTAGTTGGTACGAGAACAAGTACTGACCGACTAGATGGTGATCTAGTCGGTCGGCAACTGTTCTTGGACCGACTAGTTTGATTCCTTAATTTCTTGGACTTTACTGTTTACAGTTAGTCGGTCTACGTTGACTCACCGACCGACTAGTTTGTGAACTAGTCGGTCAGTGATGCTTCTGTGACCGACTAGTTGTGACTTACTGTTCATGCTATATTTCTCCTAAGCTAATGTTTACCGTTGGTCGGTCTAAGAACGTTTGATGACCGACTAGTTGACAATCTAGTCGGTCAACGTTTGTTCTTGGACCGACTAAGTCAACTTGCCTTCAGACTAAGTTATTTTGCCTCTTAGTCGGTCTACGTTCATTGGATGACCGACTAGTTGTGAAACTAGTCGGTCAGACAGTGTTCTTGGACCGACTAGATTTCTAGGTCTGAAATTCTCTTTGTTCTCAGATCTACTCTTAGTCGGTCCACGTTGTTTGGCTGACCGACTAGTTGATGAACTAGTCGGTCAGTGATTGTTCTTTGACCGACTAATTCTCACAGATTTCTTTCCGTTGGAGAATGACCTAACTTGTTTTTATGGGACCCTATAAATACGATCCTAGGTCATTTCTATCTTGAATAGAGCTGCCATTAAGAGATTGATTGAGTTCTAAAGAGATAGCTATTCTCCCTCAAATCTAAAGCTCTCTTCCTCACAAGAAACACATTCTCTCTCATTTCTAGATCTAGAGAGAAGCTTGTTCTTGGTGAGCTCTTCAAGCTATTGCTTGATCCAAGTCTCCAACTCTTCCCTAGGCACCCATTGCTGCTCATTTCCTTGGTGCTAGGGCTTGGTGACTTCATCTTCCTCAAATCCTTCATTCCACCATTTGGGTAAGAAAAACTCAAGGTATAGGATTTTGTGGTAAGAGTATTTATTTCATCTAAACTCTTTTATATTGCTTATTGGCTCTCTCGGTTGTGAGAGAAGTTTGTGATCCCGGGTTGTGGGATTCACTTTGCCTTTGCATGTATGATTTGATCTTGTGAAGGTTTTTCACAAGATATTCATAGTGGAAATCTTGAGTTAGGGTTTCTAACTCAAGTATCCGGAGGGGATCCGGGTGGTTGGGACGTAGGATCACCGGGAACAAGTCGGGGAGACTTGGGTGGATCCGAACCCATTAACATCGTTTGTTAGCATTGTTAATTTCGTTGTCGTCATTCAATTGAAGCTTCCGCAAATTGATTTGGTAGTTGATTGCAATTTAATTTGGAATTATACTCCTTATTATTTTAAAGTACTATTCACCCCCCCTCTAGTACTTGTGCAGTAGCTGGTAGGGCATTACATTTGGTATCAGAGCCAGATTCACAGCTATGTCTGCCAACGACAACAAGACCGTGCCTCCACCTTCCAACTATGACACCTTCAGGAACCGTGAAGGAGCGTCATCGGTGATGGAAGGACATTCCTCTACAAGGCCTCCATTCTTCAACGGTACCAACTACGGGTACTGGAAATGTCGGATGGAAACCTTCCTCCGAAGTGCATCTTTATGGAGGACTACAATGAAGGAGTACATCGAGCCCGAAGAAGAAGATTTTGAGAAATGGACTACCGCGGAGGTCGCCGCGGAGGTAAGCAATGCCAAGGCAATGAACGCCTTGCAATGCGCATTGGAGCCCGAGGACTTCAATAAGATATGCACATGTAAGAGTGCATATCAAATTTGGAACTCTCTCCTCATACTACATGAAGGGACGAGTCGGGTAAGAGACTCTAAACTCGTAGTCGTAACCAAAGATTACGAAATGTTTCATATGCAACAGGGCGAGAAGATGAAAGAATATTACGCTCGCTTCGTTGACATAATAAACGAGTTAGAGGCCCTCGGCAAGATCTACACTCAAAAGGAGAAGTGCTTAAAGCTTATTGAAGGACTTCCCTCTTCTTGGAAAAAACGTACCTTCGCCATCGAGGAAGGTAATGACATGAACAAATATACCGTAGTTCAACTAATGGGTACTTTGATGTCATACGAGGTACGCAAAGATAGCAAGGTGAAGCTACAAGAAAAGATGAAGTCATATTTGAACCTAGATGCGCCTAAGAAAAAGGCGATTGCATTCAAGGCGGCTTCATCCACATCTTCCGATGATGAAGACACGGAAAACGAGTTGGACTTGGAGTCCATGGCACTCATGGCCAAGAAGTTCAACCGTTTCTTCCGGAAAGGTAACTTCAAGACCAAAGGTAAATTTGGTTCTTCTAACGCCTCTTCCTCTCCTTTGTGTTTCAAGTGCAATAAGCCAGGACACATGAAAGCGGAGTGTCCTCTCAACAAACAAAAGGAGAAGTGGAAGGCGCCAAAATTCGATAAGTCCAAGAAATACAAAAAGGGGTACAAGAAAGGACTTGTCGGAGCAACATTCACCGACTCCGAGGATTCCTCAAGCGGAGAGTCGGATGATGAGAAAGTGGAGCAAGCACATATGTGCTTCATGGCAAGAGAGGAGAACGATCAAGGATCCTCCTCTTCCGATGATAGTAATGACGAAAGCGATGAGGTAACGATGGATGATCTTAGAAATGCTAACTCTCAACTTTGGTCAAAATACACTAAGTTAGTAAATAGATATACTAAGGTAAAAGATGACCTAGCTAGCATTCAAACATCGCCTAAGACTATCATCACCAACAACGACACCGTTGTTGAAGAGTTAAGAAATGAGATTGTTAATCTCAAATCTAAACTTGAACATGTTAGCATCGAGGATCCGGAAGAACATAGGATAGCGGATTTAACTTCTCAAAACTCGACTTTGAGTATTGAGAACGAGAATCTTAAATCTCGTGTTTTTGTGCTCACATCGCAAGTGTCCAATGTGGATACTTCTATGCGTTCTCTCAAAGAGAAATATGAGAACACATTAGGCCGAATCACTAGATTCAACAAAGGTAAGGACCATTTGGATAAAATCCTAAGTGACTTACTTCCGGCCAATCACCACATTGGTTTGGGGTACACAATGGGATGTCCATCCAAAGCGGCCACTACTTTTGTTAGGCCAACTTCCGGTGACTCTACGAGTGGGAGCAAACACTCTATTGGTAGTTCATCTACCAATGGTGCTTCCACCTCGTCCACGCCCTCTTTTGGAAAGAAACCCACTTCGGGTGGACCTCCAAAGAAGGGGCATGCCTACATGTACACCAATAACATGCCACGTAGGAACACACGTTCTACTCCACCGGCTCACACATATGATGATTTTTATGCAACACATTCTCGGGCACGTGCACACCATGTGAGACACCCTCACGCACGTGTTCCCACACATGCATATGTTCACCCACCGCATCATATGAATAATTCTTGTCGTGCACCATTCCATCATGTCCCGTTTGCCTATCCACAACATGCATCACGTAGAAATCAACGTCGCATGCATGCACCCAATAGGATGATGGCTCCCAAAATATTCACTATTTGGAGCCCAAAGGACACAAGCATGGACGAAAAACAAATGTACATGAATGCTTATTTTTCGGATGTTGTACATAGTAAGAATTATGTGGGGAAGTCTAAGTCCACTTGGACTTGGCTTCCAAAGGTCTAATCCCTTGGACCCAATGACCTTGGGTACCATGATATGAAAGTCTCTATCTTTAGGTACTCAAGGAAAAGAAAAAGAAAAGGAGCAACAAATTTAAATTTAGCTCCAAAGGGAATTGGATACTCGATAGCGGGTGTTCAAAACACATGACGGGTGACGCTCGATTGCTCTCCGGAGTGGTTCCCATTGCGAATGGAAACCGCGTCGTATTTGGAGGCAACGAGAGCGGAACCATCATAGGTGTTGGTAAAGTCGGTAACCCTTCTAAACCATTAATTAGTGATGTTTATCTTGTTAGTGGTTTAAATCATAATCTTATTTCAATAAGTCAACTTTGTGACAAAGGTTACAAAGTTAGCTTTGCGAAAGGATTGTGTCATATTTTAAGAAAGGATAATGAAAAATTATTATTTTCCGGAACTCGTCGTAAAGACATTTATATTTTGGATCTTCCTAAGTCATATGAACAATGTCTCGTTGCCAACACAAGTGAACAACACTTATGGCATCGACGCTTTGGACATGTGAACTTTGGAACACTATATAAGCTTTCAAAATTGAATTCTATTAAAGGTTTTCCGAAGCTTTTTTTTGAAAAGAAAAGTTTTTGTGATTGTTGTCAATGCGGCAAGCTTCCTAAATCTTCATTTAAACCTAAGAAAAGCATCTCTACTAAAAGGCCACTAGAGCTATTACATCTAGATTTATTTGGGCCAACTAGAGTAGCTTCCTTAGGAAATGCAAGGTATGGACTTGTCATCGTAGATGACTATTCAAGATTTACTTGGGTATTTTCATTGTGTAATAAAAATGAAGCTTTTGAAAACTTCACAATTTTTGTTAAGAAAGTACAAAATCTCTTAGGAACCACCATTGTCACTATTCGTAGTGATCATGGAGGTGAATTTGAGAATGAGTCTTTTGAGACATTTTGTGATGAAGTTGGTATTACTCACACCTTCTCTTTCCCTCGTGCACCTCCTCAAAATGGTGTAGTTGAGAGAAAGAATAGGACGCTCGTGGAGTGTGCTCGCACTATGCTTGATGATAGCCAACTTGGCCATCAATTTTGGGCGGAAGCGGTACACACCGCTTGCTATGTGTTTAATAGAATACTTTTGAGGCCCGGCACTAAACAAACTTGTTATGAATTGTTGTTTGGTAGGTTGCCTCAAGTTAAACATTTTCGTGTTTTCGGTTCGAACTGTTTTATTAAGAACACATATGGTAGTTTGGACAAATTCGATCCAAGATCCGATGAGGGGATCTTTGTTGGATACTCTACGCGTAGCAAAGCCTACCGGATATTCAACAAACGAACCTCAACGATCGAGGAGTCGCTTCATGTCTCATTTAATGAAGGATTTGTTCCAACTAGAATTTCAAATGATAATGATTCTATGGATGTTTTATGTGATTCGTTTGATAATTCTAAGTCTAATGATTCTATTGATTCTATTGAGACTAACCCAACTAATGAAGTTGTTGAGAATGTTCCTAGTGATCAAGGTATTCCCAAACGGCTTCATTCGGTTCGTGACCATCCCCATGAGCAAGTCATTGGCAATATCTATGATAGTGTCAAGACGAGATCGCAAGTTCACCACTTCGCAAATTGTGCCTTTGCCTCATCGATAGAGCCAAAGAATATTAATGAAGCATGCGAAGATAGCGCTTGGATCTTAGCCATGGAAGAGGAGCTCATTCAATTCGAGAGGAATGAAGTTTGGGAGCTTGTTCCATTGCCATCGAAGAACCACACCGTCATAGGGACAAAGTGGATCTTCAAGAACAAAACCGACGAAAACCAAGTCGTCGTCCGGAACAAAGCTCGGTTGTAGCTCAAGGCTATCGTCAAGAGGAAGGTATCGATTTCGAAGAATCTTTCGCTCCGGTAGCTAGATTAGAATCAATTAGATTACTTTTGTCTTTTGCATGCCATAAGAATTTTAAATTATTTCAAATGGATGTTAAAAGTGCATTTTTAAACGGAGATGTCGTTGAGGAAGTTTACGTTTCTCAACCTCCGGGCTTCATAAATGAAAAATTTCCAAATCACGTTTTTAAACTAAAGAAAGCTCTTTATGGTTTGAGACAAGCTCCTCGAGCTTGGTATGATCGCCTAAAGAATTTTCTTTTGGATTTGAATTTTAAAATGGGCGAAGCCGATTCAACACTTTTTATTAAGCATGCGAATAATGATATTTTATTAGTTCAAATTTATGTTGATGATATCATTTTCGGTGCTACTAACTTCGCTCTTTGCGAAGAGTTTTCTAATGTTATGAAGGAACAATTTGAGATGAGCCACATGGGCGAACTCAAGTATTTCTTAGGTCTCCAAATTCGCCAAATGAACGATGCAATCTTCATCCACCAAACGAAGTACACGGTGGAGTTGCTAAAGCGATTTGGAATGGAGAATGCCTCCGGGAAAAAGACTCCGATGAGCACGACTACGCATCTTGACAAGGATACGGGCGGTAAGGATGTAGACATTCGTCTATATCGAGGTATGATAGGTAGTTTGCTTTATCTTACCGTAAGTAGGCCCGATATTATGTTTGCCGTATGCATATGTGCTCGTTATCAGTCTCAACCTAAGGATTCTCACTTAGTAGCGGTAAAACGTATTTTTCGCTATCTAAGTTACACTTTAGATTTTGGATTACTTTATCCGAGATCTAGCACATATGAGTTAGTCTCATATAGTGACGCTGATTATGCGGGATGCAAATCCGACAGGAAAAGTACTAGTGGCACTTGCCATTTTCTAGGAAATTCTCTTGTCTCTTGGTTTTCCAAGAATCAAAATTCGGTTTCACTTTCAACCACCGAGGCGGAATATAATGCCGCCGGTGCCGCTTGTGCCCAGGTTCTTTGGATGAGACACACTTTGAAGGATTTTGGTATTCATTGTGATACTAGCCCTATCATGGTGGATAACCAAAGTGCTATCTGTCTTTCAAAGAATCCGGTGCACCATTCCCGATCAAAACATATAGATGTCCGACACCATTTCTTAGATGATCATGTTGCTAAAAAGGACATCATTTTAGTGTACGTTGAAACCCAAAAGCAAATCGCCGATATTTTCACGAAACCCCTAAAGAAGGACTCCTTTGTGCGGTTGCGTCGAGAATTGGGGATTATGGGTGAATCCGAGATATAGTATTCATATTTAAATTTAATCGTCTTGCATGCTAATATATTTCGCGATATTTCATTCATGCTAGATTAATTGAATTTTTGGGAATTTTATGTGATTTATTTGAATTTATTGCTCGAATTCGTATTTCAATGTCGTATTTAAGATTTCGACGTTTTATGGGGTAATCTAGATGTCTAATGAGTGAGTTAGGATGTTTCATCCAAGTGGTTTGTGAAGAGAAATCAAATTTCTACTTTTGGACTCTTCTAGTCGGTTTCAGTACACTTGTCAACCGACTAGATTCTCATCTAGTCGGTCAGCAACTGTACTCAGACCGACTAGATCAAGCAAATATCCATCTCCTATCATTGTCTTTCGTTAGTCGGTCATAGTACACTTTTCGACCAACTAGATTGAAAACTAGTCGGTCAGTAAGTATACTGCGACCGACTAATTCTTGCCCTAGAAATTCTTCTGAGCTACTGTTTCGACTTAGTCGGTTCAAGCTCATTGACCGACCGACTAGATCGTAATCTAGTCGGTCAGTGCTTGAACTGTGACCGACTAAGTATGTTAGGGCAGTTGAGTCTTTTCTCTTCCCAACCGACTTATTCTCTACTTCATCCGACTAATCTCTCTATTAGTCGGTCTTCTCTTTAGCTCCAGCCCGAAAACCCCAAACCCCCTCTCGAAACCCTTCGTCTTCCGGCCGTTTCTCTGTCGATCGCCGCCATCCGCCGCCGTCGACTCCACCCCCTAGGTATCTCCCTCCCTCTCCTAGGTCGATTTCCTATTCTAGGGTTGTCTCTCCTTGATTTCAAGCTCTAGATCCTAGGGTTTCAATTTCTAACCTAGGGCTTGTGATTTTCGAATTTTCTTGATCTCTAGGGTTGTTAGCTTGTGATCTCTAGGTTGTTAGTGACCTAGTCTTCAATTTCTTGTGCTCGTAGTGCTATGGCTAAGACTCGAATTCCTATCGCCTCTTCCGGGGCTTCTCCTATGACCGTAGAACAACCTTCGGACCCTAGGAATCCCCCGAAGCCTAAGCGTCGTGCCAAGTCTACCCAAGCCTCTCCTTCGTCGCCCCCTCTTAAGAAGCCTAGGTCTGCCACAGCCAAACCCCGTAAGTCCAAGACCAAAAAGCCTATTCTCCAATCTCCGGCTACTCCTCCCGATTCCGATACTGATTTTATCCCTGAGGATGAGCCTACTAGGGAACCTACCCCACCTCCGAAGACCCGTAAGGCCAAGGGTAAAGCTCTTATGCCAGTTGGCGGTGTAGACATATCGTTGTGCCGCGATGACCCTCAGTGTCTCGCAGCGTACAACCGTATAGAGCACTGTCCACTGTTGTTAGAGCATTACGTTCAGTTCTCTGATTTTCTCGGCCTTGCTGATCTTCTGTCTTATAGTGGCCTTCTAGATTATCTCCGATACGACCCCAAAGCCAATCCCAAACCGTATCCTCACCTCGTGAAATTGTTCTATGCCAATCGCGTTCGAGGCCAGTACGATGCCAGCCACTCCATTGAGACGACTGTCTTGGGAACTCCTATAGTTCTCACGGCAGAAATCTTGGGGGAGATCCTTGGTTGTTCATCGTGTGGTCTCCTCCCTTCGGACATTTCCGTAGACGATATCTCTTCCTTGGATCAGACTGTTCTTTCTGAGATTTTCCAGGTTATCCCCTCCGCATTCATTGGTGTTCCTTCGAAATCCTTTAAGCCGAATGCGTGGGTTCTTAACCTAATTTTGAAGTCGTGTCTTCTCCCTAAGTATGGTTCCTCTTCACTTCCCTCTCAGCCGGTTTTGAAGCTCATATACGCTCTTTTCTTGGGGTGCGAGATAAATTGGGCTCGCGTGATACTCGATAAGATGGATTCTTTCGAGTGTATACGCAAGACCAATAAGTCTGCGCACATTCCATACCCCTGCTTGTTGACTCTCGTATTTCGTCATTTCCGAGTCCCCCTCCCTCCTGACGATGAGCGTCCCTTGGGTACGCCTCTTAACGCAACGGCCGTGAAGAAATCTCTAGCGGCTCTTCGTCACGTGCAGAGGTCTACCGCATCTGCTTCTCAGGCTTCTCCGTCAGCTGCTGCAGCCCCCTCTCGTCCTGCTACATTGGACGATGTCGTACGCCTTCTTCGTCGGCATGAGTCACGTTTGGCTCGTACCGAGGAGGTCGTTTGTCGTATGGCTCGTCTGATGGGGATCGATCTTCCTCCTTCAGTTTCTGAGGCCGAGGAGATGGACGATGAGGAGATTGACGAACTTGTCACTTCTTTTGCCCGTGGCGATGAGGCCACTGCTGCTGCTGCTGGTACTTCTACTTCTGCTCCTGGAGATGGCACCACTTCCGGTGTTCCAGAGCCATCTGCTGCAGCTCTTCAGCCTTCTGAGCCTGCTGCTGACCCAGTTTCCGAGCCTGCTCATGTATCTGCTGCTGCTGCTTCTGTCGAGACTCATGCTGCTGTAGAGCCTGTTGCTGAGATCTCGACTCCTGCCCCGACGATTCCATCTGTTGAGACACCTCTTCTCCCTGCAGAGCCTGAGTCCACTCCGTCGACTGGACCCACGGACGCTGCATATCCAGCCTCCTCCTCGTGATCGTCTGTTCCGAGGACTCTCCACTGCATTCTGGATGATATATTTTAGTGAGAGTGTTTTGGGTTAGGATGGGGTTGAGAGATGCTTTGATGTATTTTTTTTGTGCTTTCTGGATGTCGGTTTTGGATTTTATGATATGACGATATTGATGATGATGATGTACTTTTTATTGTTTATATAGATGATGTGTCTCACTTCATATGATGTACCTCATATATTCGATGTGATATCTTTTTGGATGTACTCATGTTGTCTATATATATATATATATATATATATATATATATATATATATATATATATGTTCATCATCGTTCTCTTTGTCTTTTATTCGTCGTGCAAATTTTCATATTCGTTGAATACATTTGAAATGTGATTTCGTCGCTCGACGCATAAAAACTTGGTTAAATAGATTTAAATTCTATAATTGTATAGAATTGTTTTCCATGCACAAAATTAACCAAGAATATTGAATATTGAAGAGTATGTTTCTTTATTCAAGAAATGAATAATTATTTGGTGTTTTTTTTGATGATTTTGATTTTTTTTATATTGGACATTTTGGCACACCTTGATTTGATTTCCACATTTTTTTTCCTTGGTGTCAAGTTGGTCCATTGTCTTTGTCTACGACTCCCGATGTTGGATTTTACATTTCCTAATTGTTGTCGTTGTATGCCCCCCATTTTTGGGCTAATGCCAAAGGGGGAGAGATAATGATAATAAATAGCGCAAATGAAAATTTAACTCAATTTCCAAGAATCTAATTTGATATGTTAGATTCAGGGGGAGTTAAGATACATATAAGGATTTTCAAAATCCGATATTTCAAAAATCAATTCACTTTATTTATCTTACTCGTCTGCTTGATGCAATTCATTTATATTCAATTTGGAATTAACGTGTCATCAATGCAGGGGGAGTAAGTATTTTTCATTTGAATTACTATTTTTGATTATTATTTATGTTGGTTTGTCATCACCAAAAAGGGGGAGAATGTTGAATATTGGACTCCCCGGATTTGGTTTTGGATGATGAACAAACATAAATAATTCATGAACTAACAATTTGTGAGCGCAGTATTGGAGATCGTCGCCAATTTCACGAGAATATTCAAAGCGACATCTCAACACTTCCAAAAGCTCGTATTCAAGCCTAAAGCTTCGTTGAAGCTCCTGCAACGCTTTGGAAGTTATGAAGATTCAATCGATGCTCTCAAAGACCGTTTATTAAGGTTTTATTTATAGTCTTTTAGTTTCGATTGATAGAATGTTAAGCCTTGAGTATATCTTACGTTTCTATCTTCATTACGCTCATTTCGTAGCTCTAGGATCCTTGCACAAGTTCATTCTAACTTCCTCGAAGCGTCGCGCTTCGATTCGGACTTTGTTGTGCATGTTAGTTGGTACAAGAACAAGTACTGACCGACTAGATGGTGATCTAGTCGGTCGGCAACTGTTCTTGGACCGACTAGTTTGATTCCTTAATTTCTTGGACTTTACTGTTTACAGTTAGTCGGTCTACGTTGACTCACCGACCGACTAGTTTGTGAACTAGTCGGTCAGTGATGCTTCTGTGACCGACTAGTTGTGACTTACTGTTCATGCTATATTTCTCCTAAGCTACTGTTTACCGTTAGTCGGTCTAAGAACGTTTGATGACCGACTAGTTGACAATCTAGTCGGTCAACGTTTGTTCTTGGACCGACTAAGTCAACTTGCCTTCAGACTAAGTTATTTTGCCTCTTAGTCGGTCTACGTTCATTGGATGACCGACTAGTTGTGAAACTAGTCGGAGTGTTCTTGGACCGACTAGATTTCTAGGTCTGAAATTCTCTTTGTTCTCAGATCTACTCTTAGTCGGTCCACGTTGTTTGGCTGACCGACTAGTTGATGAACTAGTCGGTCAGTGATTGTTCTTTGACCGACTAATTCTCACAGATTTCTTTCCGTTGGAGAATGACCTAACTTGTTTTTATGGGACCCTATAAATACGATCCTAGGTCATTTCTATCTTGAATAGAGCTGCCATTAAGAGATTGATTGAGTTCTAAAGAGATAGCTATTCTCCCTCAAATCTAAAGCTCTCTTCCTCACAAGAAACACATTCTCTCTCATTTCTAGATCTAGAGAGAAGCTTGTTCTTGGTGAGCTCTTCAAGCTATTGCTTGATCCAAGTCTCCAACTCTTCCCTAGGCACCCATTGCTGCTCATTTCCTTGGTACTAGGGATTGGTGACTTCATCTTCCTCAAATCCTTCATTCCACCATTTGGGTAAGAAAAACTCAAGGTATAGGATTTTGTGGTAAGAGTATTTATTTCATCTAAACTCTTTTATATTGCTTATTGGCTCTCTCGGTTGTGAGAGAAGTTTGTGATCCCGGGTTGTGGGATTCACTTTGCCTTTGCATGTATGATTTGATCTTGTGAAGGTTTTTCACAAGATATTCATAGTGGAAATCTTGAGTTAGGGTTTCTAACTCAAGTATCCGGAGGGGATCCGGGTGGTTGGGACGTAGGATCACCGGGAACAAGTCGGGGAGACTTGGGTGGATCCGAACCCATTAACATCGTTTGTTAGCATTGTTAATTTCGTTGTCGTCATTCAATTTAAGCTTCCGCAAATTGATTTGGTAGTTGATTGCAATTTAATTTGGAATTATACTCCTTATTATTTTAAAGTACTATTCACCCCCCCTCTAGTACTTGTGCAGTAGCTGGTAGGGCATTACACAACTAACCATAAACAGTAACTTAGACAGTACAGTAGGACTCAGAATTAGTCGGTCCGAGTACAAGTCCTGACCGACTAGTTTAGGAACTAGTCGGTCGAAGAATGAGCTTAGACCGACTAAACGTAAACAGTAACTAAGCTGAAATTTACTGACAAGAACTAGCCGGTCAGAGAAGGATTGCCGACCGACTAGATTGCAATCTAGTCGGTTGGCTCTCCTTCATGAACCGACTAACATGCACCCAAAAGTGCCGAAACGAAGCGCGAAGCTTCGGGAAGAATCATATGGCCTCTAAGATCACTCTAGCACTAAGATTAAGACGTTATGAAGTTAATCGTAAAGACTTCTATCGAGAAAACACACATAGAGGGGAACATCCAATATTATTATTATAAAATAGTCATTACAAAAACCGGTCGTTACAAGAAGCCAGAGTTCGACTCAGGGGATGCAGTTTTTGAGTTCATGTCATGACACATTTCCATTTGTACTTCTTTTCTTTCATGTATCTGTGTTGGAACGTATTGTACATTATGGATTGTAATATATGGACATCGTTTGGGTATTTTTGTACTTCTCTACATCGTAAGCTATTTTGTTTTCATTGGTTAACTGCAAACCTACGAATGTAATCAAACAAGTCATAGCCCCCTGAGAGCGGGTCATTACAAAAACATTAGAGGGGAGGTGAATAGTGCTTTATAAAACTTAATATGGAAATTACGTCAAATTAAATAATCATTATGCATCCTAAGTGCAGAATAGAGAAAGAGAGCAACAATTCAAGAAGCCAAACGTAAACAAGAGATATTCCCATGTTCGGATTCACTGAATTTTCCCGACTTCCTTGAATCCTGCTCCAGCAACCCACTAACTCTTCGCTAGTGATTAGTGTTTCCACTAATGTCCACTTGTCAAACTTGACAAGTGCAAATAATACAAATCACTTTCACTTCCCACAAACAAGGAATGAACTTCTCTCACAACCGAGAGGCACCTTTCTTCCACTTCCCACAAACCGGTAATGGACTTCTCTCAACCTGAGAGGAACCTCTCTTCCACTTTCCACAAACTAGGAATGGACTTCTCTCAACTGAAGTGGAACCTTTCAAATACAATTAGAGAATTTGAAATGAAATATGAAACAACTTCACAACCTATGCCTTGAATATTACTCTTAAGAATGAGGCAATAAAGGTGTGTGATATGTGCTCTAAATGATTAGAGTGAGAGCACTTACAAACTTGTCTCAAGATGTGTAGCAATGAATGCTTGAAGCTAATCTTGAAAGCTTTGGAGACTAGTTCAACATTAGAGCTTGAGCTTGATTTGCTTTGAATGCTCCTGATGCTCTAGATGAGAACTTAATGACTTTGATGCACTTGAGAGTGTAATGAATGAAGTCTTAGATGCTTTCTTCACTCTTCAAGTCAAACCACTAAAGTCCTATTTATAAGCCCTAGAGGTCTGCTCAAAATCAGCTAAAGAGCCCAAGCATTTAATGCTTCAGACGGCTATTAACGGACAGAAATCCTAGTCACCAGTGGCATGATGAATGGCAAACAGTCGGCGGTAGTACTGTTTGGACTGTACATTAAATGCAGTCTAACAGACATATACCAGTCGTCTGAAGAAGACTTCTCCGACGTCTAGTCCACTGTTCAGTCATCTGGCACTATGCCATCAGACGTCTGATCATACAGACAGTGAGAAACATCGTTACTTGAATATCTATAGTCCGACCATCCAGGCGTCTGATGTTCATCATCCAGACGTCTGGTCAACTATTCAAACGTATGGTGATACAACTTCAGATGCCTAGAACTGACTGACCATAGAAAATGAGCTACTGAAAATTTGCGAACGAATTTCACCGACGTCTGATGCATATCATCCAGACGTCTGTTTTCTGTCAATCGTCAAAGGTCGAGTTACTGTTTCTATAATAAGAATTAAACAGACGTCTGATGTTCACCATCCAGACGTCAGACGAATTGTTCAGACGTCTGGAGTCTATTCCAACAAGGGTTTTGAAGAACTATATGTATATGATCACCAGGCGTCTAGAGGCCAAGCACCAGGTGCATGTTGAAGGCTAAAAACTCTTCTTTGAGTTTATGCAAGTTCTAACCCTATGACGCTCAATGATATATGATCTAATGTGATTCATGAGTGTTGAGAGTGATGTTTTAATGAGTCTATTTAAGGTTTAACATGCTAATTCAACTAAGAAGTAAAGTAAGAAAGATTTACACATTAATCACCTTCACTTTCTATTGAATGCCTTGAAGACTTCCATTTGAGCTTGTGAAGTCCAACGCTTTGACTTCCTTGATATCACTCCTCGATAGCTATTTGAGCTTGTTGAGTTCACTGCTTTGATTTCCTTTGTTCATCTCTTGACTTTCATGCTTCATTGATTGATGTCCAAGCATCAATGCTTTGAGCCATCATCTTCGCTTGACGTGACTTTGAATATAGTGATGTTGCTCTTCTTTTACCACAAAACATATGGATTAGTTCATAATGGACTATGTTTATTTATCATCAAAACCATATTGGGGAATCCAATATTCAACAGACAGGTCATGTGAATGGGCAAGGATAGCAGATGGTTGTAGGCCACCTGGGCCGCCAACAGTCTGCACTGGGTGATAGGTCGCTACCTTGCTGGCTAGGAGCATGTGCTCACTAGCCTCTGACTGTGTTCCCCCGAGCATGCCGACCCATGAGCTGACAAGCAAACAGTTGAAGATTATGGAAGCAAGCAGGTAATGGATTGGATGTCTTTCGTATCATGGATTCTAGACATACTGATGGGCTCGGCATTCGGTCTTTTTTCTCTTCGAAATCAAATGGTATAATGAAGGGAGAGGAGACAAGGAAAGAGATGATGATGGAGCTGCTAAAGAGTTTGTAGGGATGAGAGCATTTACGCCGAGAGTTGTCACAAGGTTCATCCTCTAGTTCCAAATGTTGATGCCTAGAATCTCGCTGGGTCAAGATCTGACTGCTGAGACGAGTATTCATGCAACAAGAGATCCTGAACAAGATGGTTTCGCAGGCTTAGAGAAAAAATTCTTCAACACCGCCTGAAGCAAATAAAAAATACGTCAGAGGAACCAGAGGAGGGTGGCCCACCAATTCACTTCCGATGCTTAAGTTAGTGTCAAGCGGAGGAAGGATGGAACATCAGCTAGATGTAACCTCCACTAGGGTTCTTTAGAGATGTATAGTATACTAGTTGAGTTAGGGAGATTGAGCATACCTGATAGAGTGGGTTTTCACCCTGTTTATAAGGTCGAGGGATGGTTTTACCACGTCAGAGTCCCTCCACGTCCTTTTATAACAAACCCATCAAAGGATTCGTCGGGACATGAAGTGCATATCACAACCAATCCCTTGGCAAAGCTGGTTGTACACCGCCTGACGAAACGACGACACACTCTTAGGATAAGGCTGACCACTTGTCTCTAAAGAGACAGGCTGCTCGTTTCTTTTGATAAAGCTGATCGTTGCACACATGGGACGGGCCCACTAGTAACATTTTGGACGGAGGATCGACCCATCTGCCTTAGATCATGCTGATGTGATTGAACGGGCTGATCCAGACAGGCGAGTGCTCGAACCGTGGAGTTGAGTGGACCGACCTCGGGAGATCATCCTATTGAGAGCCACACACAAGGGTCCGACCTGATGGAGGTCGTCCTTGTGGAGCTGAGCAGCTGAAGGAGCTGACCTCGTGAGAATGCCTTTTTGCCGACATATGCTACTGAGGGAACACACTGACTATCACGAGTTAGCTCGCCACCGAGGCCATGTGATCTGTGGGGACACACGTGGTTCTTGGCGGGTCCCATCTTCCGATGGGCCCTAGCTGAAATGTCATCTACGTATCCATAAACATAATGCTGTAAATTTTTAGGTAGAAGATTAAATTATTCGTGAAACTTGAGAAAATAAGCAATTTGGTTCAATTTCCGTGAGTTTTTTTAGTATAAAGATTTCAGTAATGTAGTAATAAAAATTTTCGGATTATGTATAAGACAGGTTTTCCACACACAAAATCTAGGATTTCATTTTAAACTTTCATACTTGAATAGTTAATCCCAATAAATTCAACAGTCGCAATGGAATTCTAATTTAATTGGTTTCCTTATCAATTGAACTCTTAGTTCTAGAATTCTGCAATTATAAGAATATTTTTCTTCAAATATTTCGCATCAGTAAATTCGGGAAATTCAAGAAAATTATTTAAATGAAAAACCAGAATATTATTTAATATATACCAGAAAAAATTGTTGATTGCTCTTTCAGCAGTTGGCTGGTATCTGCAAAAGCCAATTAGCTCATATCAATTCTATTCACAATAAATATAGATCAGGATGACAAAATGTATATCTAGCCTACCAGTTGAAAATAAATAGAAATAAGATTATTGAATCTTGATCACCAAAAGTCCCCACATGAACACTGATGATCCCTAAAATGATGGAACCTATTATTGTCCCGAACAATGATCTCCCTCCCAACAATGCCTGATATGAACTTGATTGCTCGGTGGCAGTCTCCGCAGACCCTGAGGTTTTTAGTGATCCTGATGGGGATCCCAGGGGGGATGCGGATGAGCCCAAATGCAAGGGCGAGCTTCTCGCTGTGTTGGAGCACCTCCGACTCCTTTTCTTCTTCCTCGAGGTCGTAAAGGGCAAACTGGGTGTCGGCCATGTACCCTGCGGCCTGCATGTCTCTCTTGAGCTTGCCCAGCACTGCCTGGATCTCGCCGTTCATCTCGTGCGTGGTGTCTTTGGCCTGGAAGACGTGGACGACGTTTTTCCAGGTGATCCAGCTGCAACCTGCTCCCTTCTTGATCCCGACGTCCTTCATCTCCTTCCTCACATCCGTCGCCTCCTCCCACCTGCAGTCGGAACTGTGAATTGCAGCACTGGGTTGCATCGATGGGTTCCAACAGAAACTTACCTGCCAGCCGATGCGAACATATTGGACAACAGCACATGATTCCCAGAGTCCAGCGGGTCGAGCTCGAACAGCTTCTGGGCCGCGATCCTCCCCAGCCTCATCTTTCCATGAATCCTACAAGACCCAAGAAGCGCGCCCCACACGGAGATGCTCGGCCTCATCGGCATGCCTTGAATGAACTCGTACGCCTTCTCCTCCATCCCTGCCCTCCCTAACAAATCCACCACGCAGGCGTAGTGCTCCGTCCTCGGCTCGACTCCGAACCTGTCTCTCATCGTTTCGAACAGTTCCATCCCTTCCTTTGGCCTCCCTCCCCTCGAACATGCCGATATGACGCTGACAAGGGTCACGTAGTTGGGCATCATCCCATCGGTCCTCATCTCGTCAAACAACGCCAGCGCCATATTGGCATCCCCCTGCGCCGCATATCCTCCGATCAGGGAATTCCAGGTCACGAGGTTCCTCTCGGGCAATTCGTCAAACACTGCTTCCGCGCCATCAACGCTCCCGCATTTGCCATACATGTCGACGAGCGCGCTCCCGACGAAGATATTGCGATCAATGCAAGACCGCACAGCAACGGCGTGAACCGCCATGCCAAGATCCAGTCCTGAAAGCCCTGAGCAGGTCGTGAGGATGCTAGACACCATGAAGTGCGTAGGCACGAGCCCTTCCTCCCTCCGCGCCCTCAGATACGTCTTGAACGCGTCTTCCTCCATCCCGCTCTGCGCGTAAACCACAATCATTGAGCACCAGGAGACACCATCTCTCCGTCGCATCTCATCGAACACCAATCTGGCCTCATGCACCCAATGACACTTCCCGTAGAAGTCGATCAACCCATTCCCAACCGAGACGTTCGAATAGAACCCCGACCGCACCAGCATGGAATGCGCCTCCCTCCCCAGCCACGCAAACTTCCCGTCCACGCACGCGTTTAAGAAAGCGCAGTACGAGACCTCGTTGGGCGAGAGATTAGAGTCCCGCATCAGACCGATGAAAGCTGCAACGGCATCCTGGGGGGCCCCGTCGGAGACGGCATTGGTCATGACGGCATTCCAAGCAACGACATTCTTGTGGGGCATCTCATCAAACACGTTGCGCGCGTCGCAGGGGCGGCCGGACTTGAAGTACATGTCCTCGGCGGCGGAAGCGACGTAGACGTCCGTGATGAGGCCGTTCTTGATGGATAAGGAGTGGATCTGGGATCCGATATGGGGGTCTCGGAGGGATGCGGAGGCCTTGAAGACGGAGGGGAGGGTGAAGTCGTTGGGACGGAGGGAGGGAGATCGGAGCATAGAGAGGAAGATTTGGAGGGATAGGAGAGGGCGGGAGTTCTGGGCGAGGCCGGAGATGAGGGCTGTGAAGGAAGGGACGGAGGGGGACGGATCCAGCGAGAGGAGGCGCATGGCTGAGGATGGGAGATCAAGCTTGGAATAGAAGTTGATGAGGTGGGTAGAGAGAAAGGGAGGGATGGCTGGGGTGAGGGATTTGAGGGCGACGGCGTGGGCCGATCGGCCGAGGAGAGCGGAGCGGGTGGAGATGGCCCGCTCGACGGCGGCGGCGAGGGATTGTGGGCAATGGAGGAGGGAGGAAGTAGGCATGGGGGCATAGTTGGCAAAGCGAGGCAGCAGCGGGAGGGGAGAGTTTGTGTTCGTATTGTTTTTAAGGCGGGAGGCTCTGTCTACTACCGTGTCGTCGGGCCAACGTAATTGTTTTACACAGGTCCCTTGCATATTTTATATTTAGCTTTTAATCCATAAAATTTACATTTATGCGTTTGCACTTGACGCCATATTGGCCGACACAAGTATGTGTTGGCTAAATTTCATGCCCCGTTATCCCAACGAATAAGGGGCGGAACTATGTGTTAGCGTCAATGGGTGGTCGTCGCGTCAGCGCAACTGAAGCAAGTTGGTCAAGTGCCATTTGATATACATTAATCCCTATTATGTATTTACCATAATTAGATAATTAGATCATTTGTATTTTAAAGTGTGATTTGTCTTTCGTCTCATAATAGTGTTTCTTTTTTTTCCCTTTCTTTTATTTTAATTTTGATTCCTATGTTGACACAACATGTATGGACAAAACTGTGTACAACTTGACCTTGGCAGCTCAGGGCAAGAAAAAAATAAAATTTATTATTACGTATAATCAACATCTCTCTCTCTCTCTCTCTCATTACCTCTCACTTTTCTAAATTTTTTTCTACCTAACTGTAACTCTTATCTATGTATAAATTAACGTTAAAAAATCTATATCAATTATTATTTTCCTATGCTTGTGTGTGTATTAATGTAAACAAATTAATCTTCAATTTTAATTTTGTTTATCAAATATTATTTTCATATGCATACATGTCTATATGTATGATACTATTTTGTCAACTTAAATAGACATTTTGTATGATATATATCATATTTTGAATAGAGAATAATGTGTACAAAAAGTATGGGGTACAAGCCCACATGAACTTGTACTTGTTGTAGCATCCTACTTTTTGTTGTATTTTGAATATATGTATATTACCATTCTATAGCTTTTATCAATAAATAATTAAAGCATGTTAACGTTTAATTTTTTTGTTTGGTCTTTTTTGAAAATATTCTTTGCATTATCTTTATTTTCGTCCAGGGCAAAAAAAATTCCTGATTACGCCAACGATAAAACGCATAAATCTTAAATTAATTCAAATATGTTATGAATCAACTGCTGGGGGAGGAACCCCCAGCCCTTTATTTATAGGCATGGTAGGAGAGTAGATACATCGAATACATAGATATGGGCGTATCTCTAAGATACCCGCAATCCTAACCGACTCTGGTTATTTCCATTCACAACACTCCCCCTTATCCAGCCATAGGTGTGGACTCTGCTCAAGAGTACTTCGGGATTCTGAGCGTAATAAGAGTCTCACATGGGGTGGATACTTCAGGATCCTGAGTTGGTGAGGTTTGCCTCGTTAAAACCTTTAGTTATGGAAAACCCAGTGGGAAAAACCATAGTTAAGGAAAAAGAGTGCAAACGCTCTTTAACTCCCCCTGATTTGTACCAGTGACTCTACTCATGAATACTTCTGGATTCTGAGCGTCACAGAGGGGTTGTCACGCCCCGCTTCCCAAAAATATGGAGGCGAAGCGTGAGAAGGTCTGCTCAGACTTGAAGCTATAAAGCTGCAAGTCCGATAAGCGTCAATCAAATTTAGAACTGCAAGTCCTTGCAATGCGAATGAAACAAATATAATAATAATTAAATGAGACAAAAGAGATAACTCAGAATATCCATAAAATAAGTTTCAACATCACAGAAAAAGCCACCAGGCTAAAAGAAAAAGGGACTAAAGGCCCAAACATGGCCAACAAAAGTACAAAGTACAAACGACGGTGCTACGCACCAATAACTAACAAAAGGCCTAAAACAAAATAAAGCTCAACAAAGACTCAAAGAATGGTCACCGGTGTCCACCAAAATCCTACTGGGCAATCATGGACTCAGGCTCAGCGTCAGCAACACTACACGTACTCAGCAACGGTCTCTGGCTCAGGGTCTAACATGTGACACCCAAAAGAGCAAGGGGCACATGTCAGCAAGTCTACAAGAGACTTGTGCAAGGAAACTGAAGGTAGGTAAAAGTAAAGCAACCTAGCAGTTCTAGCATGATGCAATGACATGGCAGTTAAAGTAATGAGTGCAACAAGTAGAGTAAAGTAAAGTAAAGTACGAGCATGGCATTTAAACATGGCATGGATGACAAGTATTGCATGAATCATTCACAAGACAAGTATAAGACAAGAAAAGTAAGCACCTCGTGCACAGGGATTCCGTCTTTTGGCTAGAGGGCTGATCAGGCCATTCCTAAGCTCAAGTAACCGTTTATCCCTACCCCTCCACGTGTGTCGAGCCAGGGCCTTACCCCCGAACGGGAATGCTCGCTTCTGGATCACGAGCTAGGAAGTGTTTTTAACAAGTATGGCTTAGGGGTGCACCTAGCCGGTCCAGGGAACCCGGGCATTGGCTTTTGACCAACACATGAGGCCCGTTTCCCCCGGAAGTAGTTTTCAAGGAGTACAAGTATTGTAGCG
Organism: Scilla litardierei; assembly: GCA_030789695.1. Lineage (NCBI taxonomy): Eukaryota > Viridiplantae > Streptophyta > Magnoliopsida > Asparagales > Asparagaceae > Scilla > Scilla litardierei. The sequence goes on from CM061134.1 coordinate 119,494,729, forward strand.
TGTGCTACGAATGCAACAATCAACTGGGATGACATGTAAGATGCAATGCATGGCAGGTAAAAGTGCGTACATGTAAGGAAAGTAAACGTGGCAGTTTAGTATGCATGAACAACAAGTTTAAAGGGTTGGATCTAGCTTCGTTGTCAAGCTAGATCAATTAGGTGACGGATCTAGTTTCGTTGTCAAACTAGATCAAGTAGGCGTCTAGCCAGCTATCATTTCACTGACTAGTCTCTTTTACGCTGAAAACAAGGAAGTGGCCTAAAAACATGGCCCTACACAAGAGTTGGCAAGTTTCACTTGCCTGCAAGTACAACGCCTGAGCACACCGTCCAAGAGAGTCCAAAGATCACAATTATCCTACGTGCACAAGTCCACCGGCCTAAAGTCCATATTATTAATCTTGATTAGTGAATTTAAAACATTTAAAATACTTTGAAAATACTGATTTTAGTCTCGATTAGCATGCATTGGGTTGGGGGTCCTAGGGGTGCAAAGCGTTACCTCAACACGACGCGAAAGCTACACCGGCGTCGGGTAGCGACGCCGGGGGTTGGAATAAGAGAACGTGCTCCAAGTCCTGATTCCAATATAGTTTCCTCGCTGGAAAGTTCAGAGCATCAACCGGAGCGACGGTTCCAGATTCCAAAGCTAGCACGTGCGACGACGGGCTACGACGTGTCGCAACGTCGTGCACGGCGAATCGTCGGAGAGAAAGCACCTAGGTGGGGCCCACAGTAGTCCTAGGGACCTTTGGGGGACCCACAATACCTCTGGAGAACTTGGGGGGCCCACGGTGGCAAGCGGTGCGACGGGTGCGGGGTTGCGACGTTTGCTCTCGGTCGTACTCAGCCAAATGCGGGGGAACGGCTCGGTCGGTGCGGGGGAACGGGCTTGTGCATCGCAGCGGGTCGGTGCGGGGTCGGGGCTCTCGGTCGGTGCGGGGCAATGTGCCGGTCGGGGCGCTTGGATGCGGGGAGCGGGGTGCTGCAACGTTGCAACGGTTGCAACGTTGCGAAGCCGCGGTCGGTGCGGAGATGCGCCTCGGTCAGACACGGCGCTGAGCGGGGGACGAAGCGGGGTTGGGTGCGAGCGGCTGTGCGGAACGGAAGCGGGCGAAGCTCTCGGTCTGACCGAGAGGAATCCTCGGTCAGAGCGGGGGAACGGGGCGGCGGCTGCTGCAGCGATGCGGAGCGGCTAGGATGCGGAGCGGGCGACCGGTCAGAGCGGGGGAACGGAGCCCGTTCTCTCGGTCGGTGCGGCAAATGCTTGTCGCAACGTTGCGACGATTCGTCGCAACGTCAAATTGGGTTTTGGAAGGGGCTAGGGTTAATTTCTTGCGAAAATAGGTCTTCCTAGGGGTTGTTTATATGGTGTAGATGGGTTGACTTGGTCTAGGGCTAAATCTAATAGGATTAGAAGTTTAAAATAATTTAAAATTTGAAATCTAACTTCTCCAACTTATCCAAGGATTTGACTTGATCTAAATGAGCTGGAAATTGGCTCAAATATTCTTTAAAACGTTTAAAACTCAAATAAATTTTCTTTGGCCGAATTTAATATAAAAATTAATTATTAAAAAATATTATAAAACTTGTTAAAAATATAAAAGTGGTCAAATAAACTCCAAAAATTATAAAATAAATATCATGGTGATCGTGGCGACAAATGTGAGCTAACTAAGAAGACAGATCTCAATTTCGACGTCAGACGACGAGACTAAAAATAGAAACGTCTCCCGTCAAGAGTGAGAATCGTCACGTCTCATCGAGTAAGTTTAAATTGTGGACAAACGACTCGAGAAGTGTCGTTCCAAGATAGTGCCACTATTTAATACTATCAGAGACGTTCACAACGGCATATCACACAAAAGTGTTCACGAACAAACAAAGTCTAAAACAAACACGTGCACGGTCAAAAGCACGTGCACGAACAACGTACCACGAAAAATGGTCGTTACAGGGGTGGATACTTCGGGATCCAGAGTTGATTTGATTTGCCTCGTTAAAACCTTTGGCTATGGAAAACCCAGTGGGAAAAACCATAGCTAAGGGAAAAGAGTACAAATTCCCTCAACTCCCCCTGATCTGTAAAAGCTCTTAGGCTTTCAGATCTCTTAGGCTTATCTCATCACTCCTATTTACAATATTCCGAAAATGTACACAGATTACAAATTTTGTCACCATCAAGCAGCTGCTGAATCCAGAAACTCTGGAGAGGTGTGCTAAGTTTCGTCGCCTCTGATGTGGTCTTCAGACTATATGGTCAGCTCCACAGAACCGGCCTCTATCCCAGTCGTCACTGGGATGTGATGTACCACCAGGCGCCCTTAAATACACCATTGGTGTGATTCTGGAATGGTGAGGATCTCGGAATTATAGGATGATGTTGCCTTCATAAGTTGCTTTGCATATTTGCAGTAGATGGTCATCCCACTGTTGGTACCCATTCTGTGATTTATCAGTACAGGGACCGGACATGTAACCTGCATTTGCACAAACATTGGAGGATGCTACTATAATTTGTAAGTCCAAATCTTTCGACCCTTGGAGGAAGCGCAGAAGGCTTGACTCCGGTCTAATGGCCCTAGTGAGGTGCCAACTATCTCTGGCTAATGAGTTAACTGCAACTGCTATATCGGGACGCGTGCAGTTTAGCCAGGAGTGCATGATTGCACTTAGATAAGGGACTTTAGGACCAGTTATATCCTCCCCCTCTTCCAGCGATCGGAAGGGTTCTTTTTTGTACATCCATTGAGTATACCACCGTAGGTGTACTTTGGATGACAATGGTCCTTTTAATTTCTCCAACGCACTTCTGGGCGTTTGTAACAGGATTCTATGAGCCATGACTTTATATTTGCCTAGGTCTTTTTATTTCATGTTTAAAAGTCAGGCTTGTACATTTATTTCGGTTTTCTCTTCAGGAGATCCGATGAGATGTTAGTTGTCTACAACTAAGATCTCTAATCCTGTTCTTTGCACAGATGCAAAGACAACCTTCAGTAGGAATCATTGACTTGTCAAGTGATTCTCTTGGTTGTACATTTATTTATACTTATTGTTTTTCTTGAATAGACGTCCCGAAGTCTATTCAGGCATTTTAAGGAGATGTGAAAATTATCTTTACAAGATATCCACGAAGGTATGTCGTCACAACATCCAATAACAGCATATCCAAAATTTTCCTTCGCCAAATCGTAAGGTATTCGCTTTTGATAACTTAGGGAGACTGATGCATCATTTATGAGACATGCTCATTTGAATTTGTTCGATCCCTAGTTTCAGCGAAATTTTCCTTGGGCTATAGGTTGTACCGTATAGCATACGATTTTGTATTTATTTTTCTTATGTTTGCAATACTTTGTTTTATCCACAGGTTTGACACCTTTTGGTGTCTGGACTTCAGGTCCGAACATTCCACGTTTCATAAGTGAGTCCAGCTCATCTTCTATTGCCACGTTCCACATTTTGGCCAATCTCTACGTTTGCCTTCTAGCAACGGAGTGTGGAACGATAATTTACAAACATCATCGCCATTTCGATGTATATGGCAATATGATACGTGAATACATTGTCGACAATTTATGTTCTATCTGTCCAACACCTCCCCAGTACGTACAACATTTACTTAATCACTTTTTCCCGGCAATTCCTCTGCAGTGGATTCCGGGAAGGGTGATGGTGTGGACAGGAGCTCATTGTCCTGTGGTAGTATTGTCTTAAGGTCTTCAGGAGTTTCTTGTCCTAGGAGCCTGGTGGTCTGCCTCTTTTCTGTTGAGGATCAGCCACTTCTGCTGCTGGTGGATTGCATCCATTCTCGGGGATGTCAATCCTAGCTGGAGTTTTTGCAGCAGGGATGTGTGATCTGACAATCTTCTGGTTGTCAATAAATGATTCCGGTAATTGGTAAACAGTGTTCTTGTATGTGGAGGATCTGCGGGATCTCATCTACACATTGTATTGTTACCGGATCATAGTGGGTCAAACTTTTTGTATCCCACGTTATAATTTTCTTCGCGCCAGATTTTCTAGTATCTGGGCCTATTTTTGGGAAACTTGTCTCATTGAAATCACAGTCTTCAAGATGTGCCTTAAATGCGTCCCCCGTTTGGGGTTCTAGGTATCTTATAAGTGAGGGTGAGTCAAACCCTGCATGGATACCTAGGCGACGTTGAGTACCGTTTTGGTCCTCTTTGGTGATGCAATGGGGATTTAAGACTGCGCGACCAAAGATTCTCAGATGAGAAGTGTTCGGTGGCATTCCATATGCAAGTTGCATTGGAGACTCTGACCTCCAGAGGGTCTTATTTTCATTTACGATGCAGCATGCAGAGTTTGCATGTCCCCATGCATCCATAGGCAATCGGGATTTAATGGACGTTCAGTCCATTGGAGTCTACTTTTCAGTGACTTTGCCGACCCATTTTGGGTATGAACATGCGACACTTGTATGTTCATTTTCAATTCCTGTTGATTTGCAGTACTCTTGAAAAGACTGGGAGGTATATTTCCCAACATTAACCAGACTTATTTACAACATTTTATTGTCTGGGAAATATGCCCGCAACATTTTTATTTTTGTGCCAATAGCTTTGGAAAAGCTAAGTTGTGGGTCTGTAGTAGACACACGTACGGATATTCTGAGGATGCATTTATCAGTACAGTGAAGTACTGAAATAGCCCACTAGGGGTGGTGGATTTTATCCACATCTATCTCCTTGTATTCTTTTTGAGGAAGTGTGGAGATTCTTTTTCAACTTATTGTGGAGATGGCCTTGCAATTAGTTTTCCCTTATAGTAAGGGATGCGAGGGATGTTTTCCCTTCTGAAGAATCTTCTGGTTCTTCAAGTCATACCCATAGGATAAGATGCGATGCATCATCACAAATCCAGGGTGGCCAAGTCCATCATGCCGGAGTAAAAACTCGGCTGATGTCGGGCACTTCAGGTGCTCCGTTTAAACTCTGCTTCCTTTCTCCGAATCTTCGTATGGTGGAGGCCTATAAGGCTCTCAAAACGTTCAAGTGTGGATTTTACTCCTTGTTCTTGAAACGTTGCATACGGTAATTTTTTTTTTCATTTACATTTGTTGTTTCCAAGTGGAATCCGTTGCAACAGATGTCCTAGAAACTTAGAAAGTTTCTTTTGGAATTCGGAGGGATTAGTGCATCCTTTATTTTTGTGTCGTTTGGGGACAACAGTGTTACATTCCCTGGATCTTCAATATAGCCCTGATATTGGGCTTTGTATTGAAAGAGATCGTACGTGTTTATTGTCTACTAATTATTTATGAGAGCAGTTTCAAAAGATGAAACATAAAGGCACATGCATATTCAGATAGACATATTCATTTATTGTCTACTAAAATTTTTCAACCAAAACAGATTGCGTAATACAAAAGCTCTCATAACGTGAGATGTTCTAAACAATTTGCTAAGATAAAAGGAAAGGCTAGTCAAGCATGTCATTATTTTCGAAGTCGCCAGCTGAAAAACTTAACTGGAGCATCAGATGTCATCAGGTTTGTTTCAGCTTTATTTTTCATGTTCTCTTTTTACAAATCCTGGAGATGATGCGGAGTTCGGCACACTCTGGACCAGTGGCCTTTCATGCCACAATTTTGGCACTGGTCTTCCCATTCCCTCTTGGGTGGGGGTATATCATTTCTATTTTTGTTATTTCTGTGCCCCGTGAACTTCCGCTTACTTTCATTATTTCGCTGCTGCTGTACATGGCCCTTGGCATTTTTCTGTTGACCCCCCTTCTGTGGTCTTTCTTTTCTTTTATTATCTCTCTTCTTTTTGAAGGAAGAGGAATAGTGAGCTTCTGGTGGGGGCAGTGCCGGGGAGCGTATATTGTGAGTGGAGAGAAGAAGCTCTCTGTTTTACTCGGCCATGAGTAAACATGACGGCAGCTCAGAATACTTGGTGAACTTGCGTTCACGGTATTGCTGCATGAGTATCGCATATTTTTCATGGAAGGACGTATACGTCTTTTCCAGCATGCGATTTTCTGAGACTTTTTCACCACACAACTTCAGGCGTGCGGTGATGCTAAAAAGTGCTGAGTTGTCTCAGCAACGGACTTTAAGTCCTGCAGTCTCAGGTTCTCCCACTCGTATCGTGCCCTTGGGAGTATAACATCTTTCTGATGTTTATACCTGTCCTCAAGGGCAGTCCATAGCTCAAGTGGATCTTCGACCGTAAGGTATTCAGCCTTTAAGGTCTTGTCCACATGGCGGCGAATATAGATGATGGCTTGCACCTTCTCTATATCGCTAACATTTTCTTTTTCAGTCACAGCAGCGATGAGGGTCTTTGCCCGCAGGTGAAACTTTACATCTAGCTGCCAGCTTAGATAGTTTCTACCTGATGCTTCCAGTACTTCGAAATTAACGCTTGCAATATTAGCCATTTATCTAGCAGAGCACAAACATGCATGAATTAATAATTAATTCAGAGAAAACATTTTCATGCGGAGGCAATGTTTAACGAAAAACTAAATGGGTGGATCGGCCAGTCCCACAAGAAAGAGTCCAAAAAAGTCCACAGTCCAAATTATACAAATTTGCAGCTTAAAGAAAATGAAAATACAACTTTGGAAACCCCGTGGGTCCCATATGATATCTTCATCTTCAAGCGTGGCATCCGTCTCTATGGAAGTTGGTCTTCTTTCTTTGACATTTACATAAATTCCTCACTACAATTTCTCTCAAAAATAAAAGAAAAGTGCAGGAAATAAACTGTGGGACTAAACGGCCGATCCAAAAACAACATTTAGCAATTCATGCAGAAATATTGTGCTCATCAACATTTTCATCAGACATTTTCATCACAGGCATCACAGGCATTTAATATCCGCAGAGATGGATAAATAATTTAAACACTTAATAATTATTGGACCACTGGGCAACGTCATACACCGTTAGGTTACTAACGGCAGAGCGGTCGCAGGATCTTCCTAATTATTAAGTTTTAAATACAATGCACAACCACGCATATAATATCCAACAGAATATACCAGAGATGCAAAGCATGTTGTTTCAGAGTGTTTTCTCACTACAAAGCGTTGACCGTGGAGAGCCCGGTCAACGTGGTCAAGGGGCCCGCTTTGGGTCCCTCGGGGGCTTCGAATCAGTGCAGAAGGGGCGAGGGGTAGCCTCGGACCTGGTTGAGACGCTCGGCCTCGGACAGGTGTGCTCGGCCTCGGCTGATAGGGGGACGAGGGGTAGCCTCAGTCGCCCGGGTAGGTGCACGGCCGACGGGTGGCGAGGGAGAATCTCGGACCCGATTAGGACGCTCGGCCTTGGTAGGACGTGCTCGGCCACGGCAGGCTGACGGTGAGGGTAAGCCTCACTGTCCGGTTGATCGAGTGGTCGGAGAGGGGCGAGGGGTAGCCTCGGCCCGTTGATCTGTTGTCCACCTGCGCAGACGAGAACGCTCGTCAGGGGGCCGGACCTTGGTTCCGGCCAAATCCCCTCCGATGCCTAAGTCAGATAGAGATCTGAGAAAGGAGGCCCAGCGGAGACGGTCCGACTCGTGAGGAGATCGTAACAGCGTCTCTCGGCGCGAGCGGGGGAGGAAGGAGATGAATTGGGGGAACGAGGTCGTTGATGGAGTACCTTAGGTTTTGTTACCTGAGATGCGGTCCCTTTCTTCGTCGTCTTCCTGGCCCTTTTATAGAGCTCCCGCTTGATTGCCTCCGGCCCACGTCCCACGCCCGCCATTGATCATGCCCCATCAGTCCCCCCTCACCGCCGCTCTCTCCGCCATGCCAGCACCTCCCCATTATCGCTATTTAGTGGTCGCGCGTCCGGGGGAGTGGTTTTCGCAGGAGTGGGCGAGCGACCAACGGGTTATTGGGGCCGGGTCGGATCGACGTTCGAGAAGGTCCCTTGTAGGGCCTTTGTCGAATGGGCTTTGAGGACGCCGATGGGCTTTTGACCAGTAGTCGGGCTCTTGGGCTCGTGCTTTATGGGTCTCGGTCAAATAGGCGTAACAATTGCCCCCATCGGTCGGGTTGATCGGCCTCGGCCGGTTCGGCTCGGCCGATGTGACCTCTGCCATTTTTGACGAGCTCGCCAGTCGATGCCGACTCATTTATTAGTCGTCATCATGAGTTGGCCCGTTCGATACTTTTAAGGCGCGGGTCTCGAAGCGCCGTCGGCCTTCAGATGCAGCCACGTGTAGCGGCAAGCTTATCCCCGCCGCTCGCGGAGTCGCCTTAAGTTCGAGAAGCCGAAGGGTTCGTGAGCCGCCATTGGTGGGGTCGATCAGCCTCGGCTCGCTCAGATCACCCGTTATGTCTCCTGGGATTCCGAGCGGCGCTTCAATCGAGGCGAGGCCATAAATGCAGGTCATGATGAGGCGGATCCATTGGACTTCGACTGGCGCCAATTTCGGAACGCCGCCGACTCTTCGAGCCTCGCCACGCGTTCTTGTCAGGCGCTTCGAATTCTCCCCTGGCATATAAGATCCCCAGTTGTGTTGATCTCCACTTCTCCTTTGCTCCTCCAGGTATTCAAAGCCTTCAGCAACTCGGAGTTCCCCGTCGCCTTCGCTTCTTTGCCCTCTCCAAACTAGTTGAAAATAGGTAATTCCTCTCTTGCTTTCATCCTATGGCTGCTCTTAGGATAGGCGGTTCTGTCCGGAGGACGAGGGGTCCTCTGGAGTCCGGGCGGGGCGAACCCCGGCTAGGGGAGTCTGGTTCCCCCGCCGGGAGTCGTTCTCTTCAAGATAAGGGGAAGGGGAAACTTTTTCCAGACTACGCTCGTGACGATGTTGTGTCGGCTGCCGTGCGGCTTAATGTGCCCCTGGTCGTCCTCCGTACTCAGTCGAGGACTCCTCCTTCGGTGGCCGCGGAGATCCGGGAAAGATATCTCTGCTTCCCATACGATGTTCGAGTTCCATTTGTCGACGAGCGGATTTGCCTTCCGAGGAGCAATGAGGTCGGCGCCTACGTCGAGATGTTCCGCCTGGGTCTTCGCTTCCCGCTCCATCCTTTTATCATCCAGGTCATGGAACATCTCACGGTGTCCCTGTGTCAGTTCACCCCGTGCTCGATCGCGGTACTGACGGGCTTCGTAACGCTCTGTTGCATCCGCGGTCTGGAGCCGTCTCTCCCCCTTCTTTTCCACTTTTATCAGATCCAGGTGGTCGGGCCGGGGTCATGGCTGCACCTCCGTGCTCGTTCAAGGAGGGAATGTCTGATAGGGCTTCCCCGCTGGTCGGGGGATTGGAGCTCGGATTACGTCTTTGTGGTCTTTTTGGGTGATGCCCAGATCCTGACAAGCTGGGGCGCGTCCGTCCAGCCTTGCTCGCCATTAGCCCTTTCCGACGCTGACCAGACAGCCGCCGCGACGCTGTCGGCTCTTCCTTTGGAATCGAAGTCCATCTGCTTTTTGTTGGACGACCTACTCCTGAAGGCCATATTGTGGTCCTCGGGTAGGTCGCTTTTTCTTCCTCGGACTGCCCTGTGACTCATCCTGATTTCGGTTTCCTTTGCAGGGATGGCAGGCCGCGAGTTTGTTCGTGACGTTGATGAGCTGATCCGTCGTGGAGCTGCTCGGAGCCGAGGCAGTACCTCCGGAAGGGCGCCTCGACGGACTGTTGAGGAGGAGGTGCGCCGAGCCGAGCCCTCTGTGGGCAAGGTAGTTGCCGTGCCTCCTGCCTCCTCTTCTGGCGATCCCCTCTCTGAGGGCGTAGTAAAAGCCGGATCCGCCCCACCAGCCCGAGTGACAGGGGCTGATGGTGGGTCCGGTGTCGTCCCCCCCGCCCTCGGAGCGTCCCCTTCCGTCCCCGAGAGTGGAGATGGGGCAAGGCGGAAGCGCTCTCCTCCGGCGCTTGTGGAGCCTCACGGAGGGAAGAAGAGGAAGGAGGATGCGGAGTCCCCCAGCACGGCCAGTTCTGTGCCTTCTGCCGACACCCCCGGGGGTCTTCAGGTGACTCTGACGACCACCCCCTTCGCAGTGTCCCCGCCTCCGTCCCCGGGAATCAGAGCGCTATTGGCGAGCCATATGGCTTCCCTCGATGTTGCTCCCGGGAGTTCGGTGTTCGTCGACCGAGCCCTGGCCCAGCAGGTGGCCGAGAGCACCGTCTTCCCCTGGGACCGCAGCACCCTTGAGAAGATTCCCGCCGACAAGGTGTCGGATTCTTTGGTTTGGGCCCTTCAACAGGTTCGGCCCTCTCGCAGTCCTTTCTTTCCCTTCACACCCTTCTTAGCTTATGTCCCGTTTTCCAGGGGTCGACGCTTGCCGTGGAACTGCAGCGACGAGCCATCCTTTTGAGGAAGCTGGAGGAGTCCACCATGAAGGCTCAGGAGCGGGCCGGGGCGGCCGAGGTGGCCATGATGGAGGCCCAGATGGAGTCTCGGTGCCTCACCCTCCATGTGGCTGCGTTGGAGGGACAAGTGGGTGACCTCGAGGGAAAGCTGGGGGATGCTCATCAGTCGACTGAGGAAGCGGCGGAGTCGTTCCGCCTAGAGAGGGAGGAGCTTCAGAGGGAACTGTCGGACCGGCGTCAGGTAATGCGGCTTGCGGAGGAGGTGGAGAAGGGCGTCGTCGAGACCCTGGGGAAGAAGATCTTCGAGGTTCTCAGGGAGGCCTTCGGTAAGTATGTAGACATCATCGCCCCCCGGATCGTCGAAGTCGTCCAGTCTTCCTTCCGGGAATGTGCGGAGCGTGTCCGGCAAGCCCCTCCGCCAGTCGAGTCCCCTCGCTCCGAGCAGGGCGAAGTGCCCGAGGATGTGTCCTCTCGAGCTCGGGCTCACTGAGCCGCCCCTCCCGGCTTTATCCTCAAATTTTTTACTTCGCTTTGGGCCAGTCTACTTGAAATGGATCCCTGGCCCCCGCCATCTCCTTCAGCCCCGCGGCCAACAATTGCTGGTTGCATGGCCGTTAGCTTGGGTCACCTACTCTGGGTCTTTTGTCAACCAATTTTGCTTTGTCGGTGTCGATCTAGCTTCTGTTGGTGATGAACTCTGTCATTTTTCGTGAGTAGATTGTTTGTAGGGTGTTCCCTTCGCCTTGATCCCCAGTAAATAAGACGCATTTTTGTACTCTGGTTAACTATTACAAATGAAATCGACTTACTTGGATTTCTTGTGTACTTTGCGTTGTCGCCTTGTTCTTGGCTTGGGAATGGACGAAACTGGCGTTGGGGATTCTCCCCAGACTCATGAGCGCAGGGGTCGGTCAGCGAGGGCAGAGCTCCTCGGCTTAGGACCGGCCGGCGTCCGTGCCTACTGGGGGAATTGCCCCCAGACTTATGATCGGTCGGCGAGGGTGAAGCTCCTCGGCTTAGGACCTGTCAGCGTTCGTGCCTGCTGGGGGAATCGCCCCCAGACTTATGAACTCTGGACTCGGTCGGCGAGGGCAAAGCTCTTCGGCTTAGGACCGGTCGGCGTCCGTGCCTGCTAGGGGAATCGCCCCCAGACTTATGGGCACTGGAGTCGGTCGGCGAGGGCAAAGCTCCTCGGCTTAGGACCGGTCGGCGACCGTGCCTGCTGGGGGAATCGCCCCCAGACTTATGAGCACTGGAGTCGGTCGGCGAGGGCAAAGCTCCTCGGCTTAGGACCGGTCAGCGTCTGCTGGGGGAATTGCCCCCAGACTTATGAGTGCCGGAGACGGTCGGCGAGGGCAAAGCTCCTCTTCCTCCTCCAGTGAGGCGGCGGTCCCCGGCCTTTTGCGTTATTGGCGACATGTCAACTCCGTCGGGATTTTAAATAAAGACAATAAAAAGAAGGCGTTTGTACTCTCATGAGTCCTGTCAGACCGGTACATTTGGAGGAAACGGAAAAAAGGAAATGAAGCTAAACAGAGGGATGTAAAACTAGATAACTCCCTCATACTTAGGCTGCCACCGGGGGGAGGGACGTTGCCTGCTCACTCTATGATGCGGAGGGGGCCTTGGATGGTGTTGATCTTCTTCCCCTTGTCCGGCTGCGTGGAGGTCCCTTCTCCGTGGGCCGGCTCGTCGGCCTGATTCCTGGCGTGCCCTCGGCTCATCAGCTTCTCAATGTCCTTCTTCAAATGCCAGCAATCTTCCGTGTCATGACCATCGTCCTTATGGTACTTACAGTACTTCTCCCAGTTCTTCCCACCTCTTTTAGCCTTCGGTGGGGGGCGATCAGCTCGCTCTTCCTTCTGTACTTGGGCGAGAATGGCGTCTGGGGTGGTGTCCCTCGCGCTTTCTCCCCGCTGCCTGTTCCTCTGCCTCTTCTCGGTCCGGTACCCTTCGGGGCTAGCTCGTCCGCCGTCGCCACGCTTGGTCCCTCGAGCGGTTTTTCCCGCATCCTCGGCCAAGGCCTCCTCGGTCAGCATGAAGCGTTCGGCCCTTGCCATGATCCCGGGGAGGTCCTTCGGGGGGTCGTTGTGTAGGGACTTCTTGAGGCCCCTGTGGCGAAGCCCTTTCTTAAGAGCCGTCTGGACCACCAGGTCGGGTGGGTTGTTCACGTTTAGCCTTTCCGCATTGAAGCGGCGCATGAACTGTCGGAGTGGCTCGGCCGGGCCTTGCACTATGTTGAACAGATGTTCAGCACCAGGTTTGATCAGCCTCCCCGCCATGAACTGTTTGTAGAACAACTGGGCGAGTTGCTCGAAACTGTCGATGGAGCGGCCGGGCAGGCTGTGGTACCAGATCCTCGCCGCTCCCCTGAGAGTAGAATAGAAGCCCCGGCAAAGCAGGTCATCGTCAGCTCCCTGGAAGGCCATGTCCCCCTCGTAGTCCATCACGTGGTGTGCCGGGTCTCCTATTCCGTCGTACTTTCCCAGCACCGGGATCCTGAATCGAGAGGGGACCCGGGCGTCGGTTATTCTCCGTGATAAGGGACACCGGTCCCCGTGGATGCCTCCGGGGATGCGGTATTCGCTTGCTTCCGGCTCGATCGGGGGTGGAGGTAGCACCGGCGCCGGCGGGGCTGGCTCCACAGCCTTCGCCACGCTGGGGGTCGGGCTGACCCGATGCTCCCGACTCCTCCTGCGGGAGCTCCTACTCCGCCGTGATCGGTCTCTTGAGTGGTGTCGTTCGCTTCTCCTGCGGCGGGACGACCGTGATCGACGGGACGATGCCTTCATCGATTCGCCGTTCGTCCCTTCGGTCTCTCTTCGGCTTCTTTCACGATAGGGTGAAGAGGCACATGACCTCGCCTGACGGGAGCCGGACCGCGTGAACCGACGCTCTGCGTTCGGTTTCCGGGTCCCGTGGTCGTCGACCACCGCGGACCGCAAGTGCGGGGGACCCCCCGCCCATCGGTGGCTATCGTTCAACGCGCCTCCGTCGGACGGCGCGGGGCCGACAAGCTGCTGTACCGTCGCGACCAACGTCTGGAGGCTCGCGTTGGTCTCCTGAGCCAGGGCACGGAGCTGTCCCTGTGTGGCTAGTTCTGAGCCGCCGATCTCTTCGGTTGAGTGGGCGGGGTGGCCGTCGACGTGCGTGTCCTCGGGGTTGCCATTAGATGCGCCATTCCCCTCCTCCGGGATGGGGGTCATGCGCTTCCTTCCATTGCTGGCTCGCGCCATTGTAGGTGTGGTTTGCTTCTTCGTGGGACAGTCTTCGTTCCCACAGACGGCGCCAGATGTTTCAGAGTGTTTTCTCACTACAAAGCGTTGACCGTGGAGAGCCCGGTCAACGTGGTCAAGGGGCCCGCTTTGGGTCCCTCGGGGGCTTCGAATCGGTGCAGAAGGGGCGAGGGGTAGCCTCGGACCTGGTTGAGACGCTCGGCCTCGGACAGGTGTGCTCGGCCTCGGCTGATAGGGGGACGAGGGGTAGCCTCAGTCGCCCGGGTAGGTGCACGGCCGACGGGTGGCGAGGGAGAATCTCGGACCCGATTAGGACGCTCGGCCTTGGTAGGACGTGCTCGGCCACGGCAGGCTGACGGTGAGGGGAAGCCTCACTGTCCGGTTGATCGAGTGGTCAGAGAGGGGCGAGGGGTAGCCTCGGCCCGTTGATCTGTTGTCCACCTGCGCAGACGAGAACGCTCGTCAGGGGGCCGGACCTTGGTTCCGGCCAAATCCCCTCCGATGCCTAAGTCAGATATAGATCTGAGAAAGGAGGCCCGGCGGAGACGGTCCGACTCGTGAGGAGATCGTAACGGCGTCTCTCGGCGCGAGCGGGGGAGGAAGGAGATGAATTGGGGGAACGAGGTCGTTGATGGAGTACCTTAGGTTTTGTTACCTGAGATGCGGTCCCTTTCTTCGTCGTCTTCCTGGCCCTTTTATAGAGCTCCCGCTTGATTGCCTCCGGCCCACGTCCCACGCCCGCCATTGATCGTGCCCCATCAGTCCCCCCTCGTCGCCGCTCTCTCCGCCATGCCAGCACCTCCCCATTATCGCTATTTAGTGGTCGCGCGTCCGGGGGAGTGGTTTTCGCAGGAGTGGGCGAGCGACCAACGGGTTATTGGGGCCGGGTCGGATCGACGTTCGAGAAGGTCCCTTGTAGGGCCTTTGTCGAATGGGCTTTGAGGACGCCGATGGGCTTTTGACCAGTAGTCGGGCTCTTGGGCTCGTGCTTTATGGGTCTCGGTCAAATAGGCGTAACACATGTAAATATGATATTTGCAGAAAACATCATTACAATGCAAAGGTTGTAATTTGAATGGGGTTTAATCAATTAAATTGATTAAGAGCCCAAAATAAACATTTTCTTTGTCAGAGGGAAAAGTTTCCCTCATCATCCCAAAAGCCCCCCAAGAATCCCCAAAAAATCCTCGCCTGCCCGATATTTGTCCCGTAATTTACCGTGATTTTTCACGAATATTTTGCCCTTAAACCCCCTTTTTTAATTAATTTTTAGGCTAACAAGTTGCCTTTTTAGCCGGGTTTATAGCCCTTTCCCTCCCCCATTTTTTTTTTCAGATAAACCAGCCTGCGGGCCTGAAGCCCGCAGTCGACCTATGGGCTTCAGGCCCATAGGCTTTTCTTTCTTTCTTTCTTTCTTTTTTTTTTGAAATCTGTGGGCCTGAAGCCCACAACAGGTCTGTGGGCTTCAGGCCCACAGACTCTGATTTTTTTTTGAATTCTGTGGGCCTGAAGCCCACAGAGCTGCTGTGGGCTTCAGGCCCACAGATCTGGATTTTTTTATATTAATTCTGTGGGCCTGAAACCCACAGATCTGCTGTGGGCTTCAGGCCCACAGATCTGGAATTATTTTTTTTGTCAAACCTGTCTTAGGGTTTGGGGGGAGGGCGCCGCCGCCGCCTCCCCTGAAAGGGGGATCAGCGGCGGGGGCCGCCGCCCCCCTGCAAGGGGGGGCGCGGCGGCGATCCCGCCGCCCCCCCTTGCAGGGGGGCGCGGCGGGGGCCGCTGCCCCCCTGCAGGGGGGGCGCGGCATCGGGGGCCGCCGCCCCCCCTGCAGGGGGGTAGCGGCGGGGCCGCTGCCCCCCTGCAGGGGGGCGCGGCCGCGGGAGGCCGCCGCCCCCTGCAGGGGGGGCGGCAGCGGCCGCTGCCCCCCCTGCAAGGGGGCGCGGCCTCGCGGGGGCCGCCGCCCCCCCCTGCAGGGGGGAGCGACGGCAGCCGTCCCCCCTACAGGGGAGGGCGGCGGCAGAGGGGGCCGCCGCCGCCCCCCCTGTAAGGGGGGTGCGGCGGCTGCCGCCCCCCTCTTTGGGGGGGACGGCGTGGCGGCGAGGGGGGGTGGCGGCGAAGCCGCCGGCGGGGTTAATTTGGGGTTTTGGTAAAAAAATCCATAAACCCTAAAAAATTTGATTTTTGGGATGAATAATCCGTCGTTTTCAAGGCGACGATGAATCCCCATGACGATCTTGCGAGATCTAGGGGAGGGGCAATCATACGTATGATTAAAAGTAGAGTTTTTAGTATTTTTACCTCTATATCCGTCCTCCGGATATAGCGACGGTTGCTCGAAGTCCTACGCGGATGACGACCTTCGATGGAGGAAGCCTTGCACCGCGCTCGTGGATCTCCCGTCTCGTCTTCGCCTTCGCCTTCGCAACGAACGGAAAGAAAATTTGTGGAAAGGAAAAAGTTTAGAGGCTCGTGCTGATAACGTGTTATGAATCAACTGCTGGGGGAGGAACCCCCAGCGCTTTATTTATAGGCATGGTAGGAGAGTAGATACATCGAATACATAGATATGAGTGTATCTCTAAGATACCCGCAATCCTAAACGACTCTGGTTATTTCCATTCACAACAAAATAAAGCTTATAATTAATATTTTGCTAATTCATGTTGTTGACGTTAACCTATTCGACTCTACGGACGTCACTTGTTAAGTGTCTGCGTGTCAAATGTCCCAGTCAAATGTAATATGTAAAGAATATTAGTTGAGAAGAAAACGGGCATTACTTGTAGATCCCTGAAATGCTAAAGCCCTTACAATCTCTCCTCTTAACACTTTTTTCCCCGCTTATGCTTTCTTGGGATTATTAACAATAGATTGCCTTGTGTTATGCATTGTGTAATACATTTCCTACAGGCTACGGCCCATGATGGTACCAGTCTCTGTCAATCCAGCCCACATCCGGTCACCATCCGGAAGTATCTTTTGTTTGATCATGTCCTGTCCAGTTCAGTCATTCAGCACGTATCCTTTCACGGCGCAGCAACGAAAACCGGCTTTAGAGATCTAAATTAAGGAGATGACTAAATACACCGAATTTAGTCTGGTGTATGCAATGATTGCTTTCAAAAGTGGTAAAAATGCAAGAGAGAGAGGTGTGACTTGACCCATGATATATTTTTAATTTCCATTTTTAGAAATAATTGTTGCATACACCGAATAGGAGCCGGTGGATATAGTTCTGTCCTAAATTAATAATGGTTACCTGCTTATCAAACAAGTAGTCTTATCGAGCCAATCGGGTAAATGGTATTCGACCTCTTTCTTATGTGTGGTCAAGGGTTTGATTCCTGCTTTCCGATGTATCAAAAGTAAGTAACTTCGGAAGAATGACCATTTTTCCTTGCCAACCCATCAGGATTCCTAAAACCGACTTTCAAGAATATATATCAAACGGTAGAATATTTACTGCATAATTATGCTAATTTAAATTACAAAATCTTAGCATACTTCTTGATATTTTATAATCTTCATCATCAAAGCTTTATCCACCAATCTTCATCATCAAAGCTTTATCCACCGTGAGCACCGGGGGGGATTTTAAGGGAGAATCATACCATTTCTAAAAGGTATTCTCATGTACAGATTATTGAAGCACCAATGGACCGGGCGATTGTTGATACCCAGATCTCGCATCGACTTTAGATGCGAGAATCTTTGCAACAGAAAGTCTGTGCATTTCGCAAGGACGAGTTCTTCCTCCGGCGCCTGAACAAGAGAGAGTGTGCGCACGTCAGAGGAATAAAGGTGTGGCCCTCCTATTCGACTCCGATAAGTCAATTCCAAGCAGGAGGAGGGAGGTTTGTAGTTGTAATAGATGAGTAGATGAGTTCAGAGATATGTTCTTGGATACCTTGTGACGAAGATGATATGCTGCTTATGTAGAGCTCTTGGATACCTTGTGACGAAGATGATATGCTGCTTATGTAGAGCTGAGGATCAATTACACTGTGTCAAGGGAGTTATGGAGATGCCTGATTTCCCGGCGTAGTTGGTTCTCCCAAATTGGTCAGATCGTTACGCACCAGTAGGCAGGTATTGAATGACATCCGTCTGTAACGGCTCAGAGAGAGGGTAGCTCATTCGCATTTGATCGAACACATGATCGTGCGAGGCTTTTACGATGTCTTGACCTTATCTAGATGGGTGTGTTGGATATTAGCCATTAAACCCAATATGGTTTTGATGGTGATCACCACATTATTTTATTGTTAATGACTTTACATGGTTTAGTCTCAGATTTATTGATGATTATCTTGATGGAGACAAAGAATTAGGTGATAGGATGATGGTTTCAAAGCTTTGGAGCAAAAGCATTGCATGAAGATTGAAGACTTCAAGTGTATTTTTATACTTATTCGTGTATTTTATTTTTTCTTTCATAGAATATTTGTAGCCTTGAATAAATATTCTCTCTCTCTCTCTCTCATCATTTTCCAACATAGTGAACCGTAGGAAATGCCTAGAACCCATCCCATTAGTTTGTAAATATGCTCAGCTTATTATTGCCTTGTTCCACATTTTTGGCCAATCTCTATGTTTGCTTCAGGAAACAGAACGTGGAACGATATTTATAATTATCATTTAAACGGCAAAATGAAATGTGAGTAATTGTCGACAAGTGTGTTTTTTATCCAAACACCTCCTCATGTACGTACATTATTCAATAATATTTCAATTTATTCCAAATTCATTTGTTCTAGAGGTTCTGAAAACGGAGAGGTGAGCTCACTTTCCTGTTGTGGTAGAGTTTAAAGGTCTCCAAGAGTTTCCCTCTCTTTTGGAGCCTCGTGGCATGTCTTATCATTCATTAAGGACATCCACTTCTGTTACTGGTGGATTGCATTCAGTATTTTGGGAATGTCAATCCTAGCTAGATTTTTAGCAGCAGGAATGTGTGAATTTGACAATATTCGGATTGTTTGTAAATATGTCAGAAAACTTTTTAATATTTTCAGAAGTGTGGATCTTCATGATCTCATCACGGTTCATGATATTTGAAATGGTCAACTGAGCTTTAAGCTCAGGATTGATGGTAATATCCATGTTGGATCTAACAATGGAAAATTAAAGAGTTCTGAATGTGAAGGATCTTTATGATCTAATCTTCACTATCGATTCTTTATATGATGACCCATTAAGGCATAATGAGATGTGCTCTAAATGCTTCTCCTGTTTGGAGTGCTCGGAATCTATTTATCTGGGGTAATTACTTCTGATAACTAGTTCTAAGACGACATTCCACTACTACAGATTTGGGCTTGGGTAACGCCACTTAGATAGCGCTTCTAAAAAGCGCTATCTAAGTGAGCTCTTGTATAGCGCTTCTGCACTTATACAAAATAAAAATAAATTAAAATTAAGGTAAAAATCACTTAGATAGCACTTTTTGTTAAAGCGCTATCCAAGTAATACCTTAAATAGCGCTTTATTTTAACGCTATGCTACTAAACGTTACGTAAGCATTTTTATTTAAAAAATACACACCCCAACTCAAAACGCAGGCGTCATCCTATCCTTTGGAACAGATCGAACGGTTCCCTGTCTCTCTCCCCTCAAGCATCCAGGCCCGTGACCGCCCCCTCTCTCTCGAGCTCCCTGGCGATTCCGTCGTTCTCCTTCCTTCTCTCCTCTGGTTTCATAGAGTTCGTGGGTTTCTATTCGCGATCCGTCGTCAGCTACCTCCATAGAGTTCGTGGGTTTCTCCTTCGCCTCTGATTTGGGGCTTTAGGGTTTTGGATCGTGGGTTTCTCCTTCGCATCATCCAATATGACATCAAGCCAGAGAACGTACTCCTGGATGCTTCCTTTGTTCCAAAAGTGGCCGATTTTGGCCTCGCTAATCTTCTGGGACGGGATCTCAGCCGAGTTCTAACTACAGTGAGAGGAACGATGGGGTATCTGGCACCCGAATGGATCTTACTTTGGGGCTTTGTGGTTTTGGATTTTGCTTTCCTCCAATTGAACGCGAACCCGTCTGATATTCTGATGTAATCATCCATGTTTTCGCTATAGCTTCAATTTTACTGTTTCCAATTCAGAAATTTTAGGGATCGACCTTCGTGATAGATTGCGCGAAGCCGGTGGAGGACAAGATCATGGACATAGCCTCGCTTGAGACGTTCTTGCAGGAGCGGATCAAGGTCACCGGCGGCAAGGCCGGAGCCCTTGGCGACGCCGTCACCGTCACCCGTGATAAGAGAAAGATCACCGTCACCTCCGATGGCCCCTTCTCCAAGAGGTAAATCCCAGATCCTGTTGCTGTTAGATTAGATTACGAAGTCTTTTTCTCTGTGTGTGCTGTTGTTGTGAAATGAAGATGCATTCTATTTTGGAATAAAGGTTTGATTTTGGGAAATTTAGATAACTGATTAAGCCATTGTTCTCTAATTGATTAAGTTGGTTACGTAAATTGCTGCATATGTTTCCTTGCTACTGTTACAAATTAATTTATATTATTTTTTGTTGTTCCACACCTTTGTGACTATCAACAGAGGGTATACCAGCGTGCCTTGATAATTTATTTATATGATTTTTGCTCCAATTGTTAACTATGAATTAGGTGCTTAACTTGATTGTAGTATTGGCTTGATTTGTTGAGCCTTGCAACTTTGAAGTAAATGATGTTAAAATAGACTCCTTGTTTGCAATTTGATCTGTAACAGACGTGAATATGAAATAATATGTTGGATCTTTTGACGTCATCATGGTAAGAAATTGTGTTTGCAATTATGGAAACATTAATTGATAGTTACTAGATACCCAGAAAACAATAATCCTAACTTTTGTAGATGACAAATTAATTATTTATACGTCTGATGAAGGTGCAAGTATTTTTGAACACCTAAATTTATTAGCCAAAAACCCCCTTGATGGATTTATTTTTGTAACAATGCATGTTCTATGATTCTATGAATATGAGAAGTAATCCATTTGACCAATTGTTATATAAGACATGCATAATTTTTGCATTTTGACATGAAATATCTTTCATTTTGAAGTGCTTGCATTTCGATACAATGTATGACATCCTAATCTTGCCTGACAATTTCTGGGAAGTGCCCTTGCGGTTGTCAGAAATGGTCAGTCGCCTAAACTTTTCAAATTTCTCAGTAACACGATTCATACCTTATGAAAAAAGCCTCATATTAGAATTTAAACAACCAACCAAGATGGAGACTTCATAGAAATTTTGAAGTTGGCAACGTAGTAAAGTGTTCGCTATCATTTCAGTTATATACTTCAGTTATCTAATTTCAGTAGGTGTCATTACATTCCTAATGATTAATTTTGTACCACTAGCAAGTAGCAACTCATATATGTATATTGAATTGGACAGATGGACTCTTGAATCTTCTGGAGCATTGGAACTTAGGAGGAGTGCTATAGACATAGATGGTGGAACTTATGACAAGGTTAACAGTTTTCTCCATTATTCCCAGAACTTACCAATACTTCTGAAGCTGCCAATGTTAACCAGTGTATCATCATTTGGAATAGGATTGTTATCGTGGTCGTAGTCCAGTAAGGGAAAGAGACAGGGATAGGAAGCACGACAGTCATAGATACATGTTTCTTATTGTATACCAGTATTTCCCTTTATTCTTGCATTTTAAAATTTTTTAAAACCAAATAAATCATCTTTGTGTGTGAGCGTGTTTCACTGAAGTGCTGCTAGCAAAGTTATACTTGATCTATATTCTCTCTTTCCAATTATCTGATATCAAGTATCATTTAAAAAACACATGATACATAACTTCATGCTTCATTCTAGGTTTAAAGTTTCATAACTTAACGTAGTAAATATTATGATTATCCACTATGTACACTCTTTTGCAATTGATTAATTCTTGTTGAAGAACATTAATGGATTGCCTCTAAAAATTCGTCCCTTTCACTGGTTGAGTATTATGGTGTCACTTACATAGCGGATGCTGGACTTAATGGCTTGGAAAATAGAATATCAAATGACAGATGATGTTGTGATAAAACTATGTCATATGCATTCACGCAGAGCATGCTTAGAGGATACTTCCCTTCGTAAGTTGCATTAAACCACGAATTTATAACCACTCAATTGCAAAATATTTTCCAATGGCAAGTTAAGAAACTCCTCGCCCATTGAAGGATGTCATTCTTGTATCATATGAAATTATCCATAAAAAGGATCCTGCTGCTGTCCAGAAAATCAGGCAGAGGGTAACACAATGATTTGAGCTCATTATCGTTTGTTATTTATATTTTTTTAAGTAGCATTTGTACTGTTAACCCGATTTTGAAATTCGAACCACTTGAGCAGATGACTGTCTTTTCATGTGATATTGACACTGGAATAGTAATGTTATGACTAGAAATGATATTCTACTTTGATACACATGATTTTTGTTGTTATAATATCTTAATCTGTTTCACCATTATTGCCTAGTAGATATGTATTACATAACTGGTATTTATTGCCTGCAGGAAGTGTATGAACAGCAGAAGGAACTTATCTTACTGGGTGAACGAGTAGTACTAGCAACTCTTGGTTTTGATCTAAATGTGCACCACCCATATAAGCCCCATGTGGAAGCAATAAAGAAATTCAAGGTGGCTCAAAATGCTCTTGCGCAAGTTGCTTGGAATTTTGTTAATGATGGGTATGCCAAAGTTCACATTCCCATTTCTAATTTTGAATTCTCCATAAAGTGTAGGAAAGGGGTATGCAGGCTACGTACTTCGCTTTGCCTGCAATTTAAGCCCCACCATATAGCTGCCGGTGCTATCTTTCTTGCTGCCAAGTTCCTGAAGGTGAAGCTTCCATCTGATGTCAAAAGGACCAGCTTGATGTCAAAATCCGAGTTGTAGCTACTAATGAGTAAGTTGGTTCTATTTTTTATTCTTGCATATAAGATCAAGCATATAAGATCAGTAGTTCTTTCATGACGAGATAGCCCTCTTCATTCTTCTTCCTTCTCATAGCAATGGCATCCAGATTTGTTAGAGTAAAATAACTAGGAAGTTTTGGGTAAGCCCCAAATGTGGCTATAATGGAGATTGATAGTCTGAAACAGCGAGGAAAGATGATATGTTACTTATTTCAGCTAAATTTTATTAAATGATATTTCAGATTTTAGTTTTACAATCGCCAGAGCTGTTTACATTCACATGTACATGGTAGATTGGTAACTGTAATATTTGAATAGTGCATATGGTTGATGTATATCTCCTATTACATTGATGTATCTCTTCATACTTGTGAATTTAGTTAAATTCAAAAAACAGATATGTAAATGATCTTCTTACCTGTATGAATCCTTGTTTTTGCCTGTGGCAACATGTATCTATATAGGCTCTCTTTTTTCCTTCTTGCCGTTTTATCCTGGAAGCTTGATTGACGTGTGGTTATCAATTTTCCTTCAGCCATATTTAATTTATCGATTTAAGGGTTAGATACTATAGTAATATCAGGTATGATAGCAATATTGAGGCTTGGAGGTGGTTTCATATCATAGGCATGAGGTTGGAGCTGTGCACTTGGTATTATAACTGGTTAAATTTCAAGTAATCAAATATGGACATATCATAAACTTATAGAATGAAAAGTAGGTCAAGTTCACTTTCATAATCCTTTTTGGATATATGAGAATGATAATTGCTCTTACAATTGAGTTTATCCTTTTGCAGGAGGCACTTTCTACAATGTCCACCAGGCCTGTTAAGCAAACATTTTGAAAAACTTATCCAGTGTGATCCACGACTAAGCTCGCTTCACGTGAGTAATGTACATTCAATATCGTTATTGTTACTTCACTTGTTTGATGGATTTTGATGGTAGCCTAGGTATTTTTATTATTTGAATGGCATTAAGTATTTATAGCTTTCTTGTATCATTTGCATCACAGCAGCGGAATCTATGTTACATATTTTTCTTACTTGCAGTTCATTTTGAAGCCTAAGTTAACCAATCAATAATTAGATGATCAACTTCACGAGTTTTGATTTTTTTTCCCTTTAGATTATTTTTCTGGGGAAAAAACTAACATACCGTTCATTTATTAGCTGATGTTCTTGAGAAACCGTTGCCTCTTAACACAATCGTTTGGTTTTGTTCAGGTGTTGCCTAGGAAGTGTTACATTCAGAGATTGGACCTCAGACCAACATACTTTTGGCAAAATGCTGCACGCATACATTGAGCGCCAGTGGTTCGAGCAATTCCTTTCAATTTTGCCCCTTGTGGGTTTAAACGTGTAACAATGTACCATCTCTTCATTTCCAGTGGAATAATATATTTTTCATGTATTCACTTGCTGTAGTTTAAATCAAAATATATTTTTCATGTATTCACTTACTTGTATGTATGAAATTGTTTTCTGTACGTGTTAGGTGTTGGCGCCACTCCCAATAGGGTTTGCAGTGTTCATGGTGCACCTGGCCACCATCCCCATCACAGGGACCGGGATTAACCCTGCAAGGAGCTTTGGAGCTGCTGTAATCTACAACAAGGACAAGTCCTGGGATGATCAGGTTTAAAAATTATAATTTATATTTTAAAAATATTTTTTAGATTACTAGCTTGATCAGGACACCCTTATTTGTTAGATAATAGGATATCAGAATAGAAAGCTGATGATATATATTTGTCTCTTGTGACAGTGGATCTTCTGGGTGGGACCGTTCATCGGTGCAGCGATAGCGGCTGCCTATCATCAATACATTTTGAGAGCAGGGGCAGGAAAGGCCCAGGGATCTTTCAGAAGCAATGCTTGAATATAGCCAGTGCAAGTGTGTTTAAACAATCAAGGGTGGAAACTCACGCATGAACTGTTGGTCTACTTTGAATCAGTCTAGTGTAGATTTAAGAGAGAGATAGATTTGACATGGGGGATTGTTTGCTAATTTGTTCATATGAATAATGTCCAGATTTCTCTTCTGTTAATTGAATGAAGAATGCCATTGAGTGTCTCTATATATGTGTTGTCTTCCCCCTCCATCTCACAATCTATGTATGATATTTGTAATGCCCAGT
The DNA here is from genome assembly GCA_030789695.1 of Scilla litardierei. Classification (NCBI taxonomy): domain Eukaryota; kingdom Viridiplantae; phylum Streptophyta; class Magnoliopsida; order Asparagales; family Asparagaceae; genus Scilla; species Scilla litardierei. The sequence goes on from CM061134.1 coordinate 119,519,312, forward strand.
TTTTTGTGTACTGAAGTTTTAATTCTACGTTTCATTTTCTATTTTTTTTAAAAAAATAAACATTAGCCACGGCCAGTTCGTGGCTAATGCGTAATAGCCACGGCCAATCCGTGGCTAATGCATATTAGCCACGGCCAGTCCGTGGCTACTAAGTATTAGCCACGGCCAGTCCGTGGCTACTGCGTATTAGTCACGGCCAGTCCAAACTTTAGGAAACCACTTAGATAGCGCTTAAAAAAGTGATATCCAAGCTACCATAGCGGTAGCTTGGATAGCGCTTTTTTAAGCGCTATCTTAGTAAACCACTACGATAGCGCTTATAAAAGCGCTATCTAAGCTACCATAGCGGTAGCTTGGATAGCGCTTAAAAGCGCTATCCAAGTGTAAAAAAAAGCGCTATGCAAGCGTTTTTTGTAGTAGTGTTCTGATGGTTCATAGTGGTGCTATGGCGATGTGAACACATCATGGCACAATCTATAAGATGTGCTCTAAACGCTTCCTCCGTTAAGAGTTCTCAGAAACTGTTTATATGTGGTGATCAGTCCCATATAAATATGTTCTAAGGAGAGCTTTGATGGTATGCAGTGTAATTGCATGTCCCCAGGCAGTCACCAGCAACTGGATTTTTAACTGATGAGTAATCTGTTTTAATCATTTTAATGATTAATTCATATAACCCATTTTGGGTGTGAACATAGACTTCAAGGTGTTCAACTTTATTCCAGTTGCAAACCATAGCTGATTTCCCAGTATTATCCTATGTTCCCGCCATTTAAGAATATGTCCTATATGCTTTGCAAAATCTAGACTGCGGTTGGATAATAGGTTTGATTATGACCATTTCTAGAGGATAAATGGATCAGTACACTAAGGTACATCATCAGCCATATGTATGGAGTGGATAAGTCCACTTTTATCCCTTAAGTACTCACAAGAGACCTAGTGGTATTATTATTTTAACGATGATAGGAAATAAATCATCTTAAATTCTATTAGATGAAGTTTTGCGTCGGAGAGATGATCTCCTAATCATTTTTCCTGTTAAATGGAACAATGAAAACACATCCTGTAACGGCCGGTACTCGCTATTCGTCATACGGCTGTGCGTATAGCAATTTCGAGTACATGAATGGTTTTGTTGCTTTGTGTGGGAGTCGTGTCGTTGAGTCGATAGGGCCGTAGCACCTTGGTTGCGACCTTATCAAGCCAACCCCGACGTGTGCCCAACGTGGGATTACGGTCGCCTTTGGACTCCGTATCCTTTGTACGCTTTTCGTGCACGTAGTCTTGTTCGTGCACGTGTTTATTTTAGACCTTGTCTGTATCCGAACCCTATAGTGTGATATGCTGCTGTGACCTCTCGAAGAGTATTAAATTGTGGAATTCATTTGGAACGACATTTTACGGGTCGTTCTTCCACGATTTGACCTTGTTAGAAGAGACGTCACGATTTTCACTTTTGTCGTAAGGCCTTTCTATTTTTAATTTCGTTTCTCGTCGTCGAAATTGTGATCTGTCTTCTCTGTCTTCCTTCTCTCATCGTCCCGGTCACCTCAGTATTTATTTCACAATTTTTGGGCACCGTTTGACCCAATTTCACTTTTTGCCCAATCTAATATTGACGTAACCCCAAGTTTAATAGCTCCTATCCCCTAATGTAATCCTTATTAATATTAATCATCCATAATATGTTGACCCAACCCATTTTACTATTCTTGGCTGCATGTACCCTGGTAGAGAGAGGGGTTTCAAACTTGGGCTTTTTTTAATACTTACTATATCATTCTTTAACCTAAAAACCCTATCCAACTGCCCTAAAAGCCTACCCACGTTTCACACAAGCCCATTAACAGCTACCCAAGCCTATTCAGATTAGACCTAGGGCTCTACCTTCTCCCATCAGCAGCAAACGCAGCCGCCACCCCCTATTAATTCTCCCCCACGTAACTGAGCCCCACACATCATCTACAGCGCCGCCCTATATGTTCTTCACAGCAGGCCACCGTCTCCTCTAACCCCGACTCTCTTTCGTCCATCGCCACCGTGTAGAGCCACCGAGTTCTCCCCAGGCGATAGCAGCGCCCGACCAAGAAGCGGCCGCCGCTAGCACTGTCGACCCCCTTGCACGCCGGCGGTCTCCTCCGCAGCCACCACAACGAACGCAGCCGCCCTTCCCAGCGTCGAACTGACCCCGTCAGCCTCCATCTCCGACAGAACTCGCCGAGGACTACCTGCGCTCTGCCGAGAGCATCGCTTGCCGCCTGAAACCGCTGTTTGCCGCTGTCACTACACCGACAGCGTTCCCCGATGCGTGGAGGCTGTGGCAGCGACCTCCCCTTGCGCGATGAGCACCCGGTAGCTTCGGGGGGGGATCATCTCTTCCAACGGTTAGTAAACTTTCACCGGAACAATTTTATACCAGTTGCTTAGACATAGGATCAGCTTAGTAACATTGTTTGGTTGATAACTTGATTATTCATAAGAGTGATAATTCGTGTACGTAACTATAGGGCTGATAACTTGTTTACACAACTCCTGGTTAACGTGTTAAGCCGAGGTTGCTATATATTTGTTGTGTTTTTCCGTACTAGCAGTGGATGTGAATAACATGTTAGTTAACGTAATTAACGTGTTAGATATTTAACGTTCATTATTATAGTTATGACATCCATCGTAGATTGGAAAACTTAATTGAAATTGGGTCACTAGATGTGTTAGGACTTGTTTAATTATTCTAGCCGTCGTCACAAACTTATTCGTGCGCGTATTTTATGGGCAGAGAAACCGTCGTACCATACCGTTCGCGAAACCGGAATTCAACCCCTGGCGTCGATACCCGACGCCAGTGTAACTTTCGCGTCGTGTTGAGGTAACGTTCTACACTTTTAGGACCACCAACCCAACCCTGTTAAACAAGATAAAAATCAGTGTTTTGGTTGTCTGATAATTCACTAATGAAGATAACTTAATTTGGGACTGTAGGCTGGTGGATCCGAGAACATAGGTAGACTGGACTGGTTCGACGATATTTGCTGGACATTTGAATTCAGGCAAGTGAAACTTGCCCGATGCTTGTTTAGGCCATGTTTTAGGCCACTTACTTGTTTTTAGCGTAAAAGAGACTAGGCAGTGAAATGATAGCTGCCTAGACGCCCGTTTGATCTAGCTTGACAACGAAGCTAGATCCGTCCCCTTTTAATTGTTCATGTCAGTCATGCATTCTTATCTGTCATGTTTAAATTCCATACCTGTACGCTTTACTACTTGCCATGTCATGGCATCCATGCATTGAATGTTGCATTCGTAGCACACGCTACATACTTGTACTTGTTTGTCCAGGCTAGGTGCACCCATATGCCATCATGAATAACACTTCCTGGCTCGTGATCTAGAAGCGAGCATTCATGTTCGGGGGTAAGGCCCTAGCTCGATACACGTGGAGGGATAGGGTTGAGCGGCCACTCAGCTTAGGAGTTGGCCCGATCAGCCACTCTAGCTGTAAGGCGTGAACTCTATGCACGACATGAAAACGTGACTTATGAATGATAGTAGTTGCTACTCTTGCCATGCCATGCTAGACACCTGTTGCACTTTACTTTACTTGTTGCACTCATACTTTAACTGCCATGTCATTACATCATGCTAGAACTGCTAGGTTGCTTTACTTTCAATTTCAGTTTCCTTGCACAAGTCTCGTGTAGACTTGTTGACATGTGCCCCTTGCTCTTTTGGGTGTCATATGTTAGACCTTGAGCCAGAGACCGTAGCTGAGTACGTGATTGTTGCTGACGCTGAGCCTGAGCCCATGTCTGTCCAGGTGGAGTTTGTGGCTACCGGTGACCATTCTTAGGGACCCTGCTGAGTTTTCTTTTGTTTTAGGATTGTTGTTAGTTGTCGTTGTGTGGCACCTTTTCTTTGTACGTTGTACTTTGTTGGCCATGTTTGGGCCTTTAGACTTCTTTTCTTTTAAGCCTGGTGGCTTTTTCTGTGATGTTGGAACTTATTTATGGATATTCTGAGATTTGCTTTTGTCTCATTTCCCTTTATTATTATCTGTGTTTTGTATCGCATTGCAAGGACCTGCCATTAAAAGATAATTGACGCTTATCGGACTTGCAGCTTTGCAGCTTCAAGTCTGAGCGGACCTACTCACGTCTCGCCTCTATATTCTTGGGAAGCGGGGCGTGACACGTTTTGTTGGTGGCCCATGGAGGTCATCTTGCAACTGTGAATTATCGGAACAACGATAATAACTATGGAATGTCCATTAAATAAATTGCAACATCCGAGTCATAAGCCTTGAGCCTAGTCTGTCGTTTTCCTATGTCACTAGGTGGTAAGAAGACTTAGTTAGACGTCGGTGCTTGCTAGTTAGAGGCCTTTGATTGTTAGTTAGACTCCATGCCAGGAATTGATTTAATTGTCTTAGGAGTCACCTTAGTGGTTCTTGTCTAACTCTGACCATATTAGACTTCTAGGATTTCTTTAGTCATTCGCTTGGGTTCATCGATTCCGGACCAAGCTGAACGCATTTCATTACCGTCCAGCTCCTTAGAAAGTCTTAGCGCTTAGTTTCTTAATCTTTAGTTGGTCGACTATAGGAGTTTCCCCGTAGATTTTCCTGGTTCATATCCTAGGCGTATGTATGTTTTGAACATCCGACCATTTTCCTTGCCTCGATTCACGAGATCGCCTCATGACATCGTCGTAAATTTTCGAATCTCCCAGTTACAAATCTTGAATCTTCTGAAAGTATTTTTCGATTTCCTTTTTCCTAAGTTTAATTTGTTCAAAAACTTTAATATATATACTTATACTTCACACCCTTTCGTTGACTTCAATTTTTTTTAAAACTTTTGTCGAAATTTTGAATACTAGCTTATGATATTTTTCCAGCCTATACTTTTCGTACCTATGTAAATACATTGTCCTTTCATATACTAATTTTATTCTGAATCGTATTTTTTTTTATTTTGTCCAATTTGACTTATAATTTTCCTTCTTATTTATGCCATTCGAATGACACATCGCGCTTACTTTTAATATAATTTTCAAGCCACTTGAGATTTCAACTTCTAGCAAGTCAAAATTATGCTCATCGTTTTCCCTATTTCGGATTTTTGTAAAATTACTATTTCAAAACCATTTCCTGATCTAGACCCTCCATAATTCGGTTTTAAAGCTTTATTACCAATTTTGATAATTCTACTACTAAGTTATTATTACCTTTCCGTTCACCATACATACTTTTAGAATAAATTTCTAAACTACATAGAATTTCAATTTTTTTTATATACCCGTAACCTTGTGTAAATCAGTTTCTCTTTTTGGCAAATCCTGGTTCCTCTAAAAGTAGTTTCAATATTGATTATTTTAAAAATTTTCCTAGCTTAAGGACCTTGAAAGCATTTAACACGAGCTTAAATTCTTCAGTTACTTTAGTTTCATTCTTTGAATTTCTAAACTTTTGCCAACATTATATTAAAATACTGCCGTATAATATTTTTTAAAACTACGTCCTTAATGTCCGTGTGAATGATTTACTTCCTCCTGATAATTTTATATAAGCCAATAAACTGTTTTCTCTTATTATGTATATTCGACTCAAACTTGTTTCGAACAACTTGTTTTATCGATCTCCAAATATTTTATACAGACGAGGACTCCAACTTTTGAAGTAACAACAGTTTTCGAATTTCACGTATTTTAACTTATGTTATTTGCACTATTTTTCTTCTGTATCCTATAAGAGTATCACTACATCCCCCTTTCCTCTACCTAAACATTCACAATTGAGTCACTGTTCCACCCAACTAAGTTGTCTCCTTATATTTGTCATATCTGAACCCGTGCTTATCGATCCTTCCCTCGTTACGCTGTCGACCTCGGTCTCCCTCTATTGCTCAGGCTTTAGTGCTCGTCAATGACTGTGTCAACTCTAATTTGCTAGTAGGCCCTTGGACCTTGTGATGTTGTCGTGGTGCATGTACCTAAGTTGAGTGTGTGGGCTTGAATGAGTGTACACCCCTGTAGTATATAAATGTTTGCCTATTGTGTGATATATGCATATTCAGAGTCATTCATGATGTTATGAAGTTGTAGATGTGTTAGTATTTATAGGTATGTGTGAGGATAGCTATACCACTCTAGGGACGTCTGTATATATATAAGAATCAGTGCTGGAATATCTAATGGAGGGTATGAAGTTGGAGATACTTATAATGGTTGAAATAATATGTTGGTAAAGTTATGTGTGTGTTAGGTGTGATAATAATAGGTGTACGTATAGTTAGGTGGGTAGGCCTATTATATGACCTATATGTTAGAACGTGTGAGTAGGTGCTCGTACATAGATATGTATTGTGTTTAGACGTAAGTAGTTATGTATTTGCTGCATGAGTATATAAGTGTTATACATATGGTAGTAGGATTATAATTTTGATTGGTATTGCTTGCTTTTACGGATGTTGTATGCGTGTATACCATGAGGCATACATGACCATTGCATATCTTATCTATGTATGAAGTAGATGTGTTGGTATACTAGTTATAGGTAGATGGATATGGTGTGAATATTTATTACTTGTGTGTGACTATACGGTGAATGTTTGTATTAGGGAGGGTATTATAATTATAAGTGTGCTGATGTCTGTACTATTATTATGGAATATAATGTAATTGAACTATGTGAGTGTTACCTGACTAAATATTAGGTTTGACTGACATATGGTATGTATATGGTTGTGTTGGTAGATGTGTATACATTGGAGTGGAATTGGTATAGGTATAAATACTGTGTTACGTACATAGAGTATTCAGATATGAGTTTCGAGTCTCACTCAAGCTTGAGTGGGTATACTCTAAGTATACTGTTATGTATGTTTATAGTTTGCATATAGTGATGTTTGATGTATGTATAGTAATAGGATTGTTGTGCCTAGTTGTGCTACGCACATGATTGTGGGTCGCTATACCAGTATATAGTTATAGGTGTTGGTCTTGTGGTATAGATATTTACTAAGGACTTGGCTGTGTGAACGTATGCGTGCTAGCTAAACTAAGTGTGTAGATGTGCTGATTATATAATGGTATGAATGATATATATGAATGTTATATTAGCGTGTGTGGGTGTGCACCATGCACGGGTAAGTATGTGCCTAGTTATAAGTTTTGGTGACTATGGTATGTGTGTCGTGTCGTAAATATAGTTATAGGACCGTATGTAATGAGAATGAACGGTGAAATCATTGCATGCATTCAAATGACTATATAATTGTGAAGTTATAGTAGAGGTGAATGTATATTAGATATAGTGAAACTTGATTTAATAATGGTATGGTGTGACTGCATGTGTTGGTGTGTTTGGTATTGGATGTATACTAGGAAATATTAGGGAGTAGTATACCCATGATTGTTTCGTGCATAGGTAGCTATCTATACGTAGAGCAATGATTGTATTTGCTAGTGTGAGACTAATCTTATGTGCTAATACATTCGTATTTTTAATATCATCATTTATTGGAGAAATTACTTGATTTGTGCACAAAACATGAATTTTATTGGGTATTTCTGCCTTTTTATATTTGTCATGGCAAGGTCTCGATCTCACGATTCCAACGACTATTTATTTGTATTTTTCTGAGATCTGTGCTAATTACTGTGTATTTTTGAATGCAGAATACCATTTAAATGAAGAAATACGCTCAAAATACACGAAATACGGTCGCCAACCAATCACAGGCTGACACGTGGCGAGATCTGGGCTTTTCCCGCTCAATCGAACGGCGCGCAACTATCTTCGCGTGGAAATTTCTCAACCGTTGGATCTCAATCCAACGGGTCACAAGCGAGCGGAGCGGCGCTGATCTACGGGCGACGTGGAAATATCTTGGCCGTTGGATCTTGATCCAACGGCCTGAAAAAGGTAGCCGCGGGCGAGATTCAGCGGGCGACGTGGCTGCATCAAGACCGATCATCGACGATCCAACGACCGTATATCGTCCCGATCGAGAGTCGAGGCGGAGAGCGCGACATTCGGGCGACGTGGCGACGATTGAACCGTTCGATCGTTCGAGCGGACGACGGAGATAAAACTCCGAGCTGAATTCGGATTCGAATGCGAAGCGGGCGGCGCACTATTTTTGATGCACACGTGGCATCACGAGGCTAAATCACGCCTTCATCCGACGGATGAGGATTGCGGCGATGAGCGGATGCGGGTCTGGGCGCTATTGGTACGGGTTTTTAACACGTTAAGCCTATTAAACCCGCAATGCAAATATATAAGCGTATTTCTAGGGTTTTGAGCGTATTCTGGTGTATTTTGGGACTTTTGGAGCGGATACTGTGCGTATTTCTCTAGGGGAAATTCTGAAAAATTCCAGAGGCTATTCTTCCTATTCTAAGGGAGTTTTGGGTTCTAAAGTGGAGATTTGGTGATAAATTCTTGAACTTATACCCCGTATTTGGTGTATTTCATTGTATATTGGCTATTAAAACGATGTATTTGGCTATGAAATCTGATTTTCTTTACACCATGCGTGGCTAATCTCCTTGTGCTATGGTTGTGATGTAGTTAGGAGTATTTATTTGCTAAATTTCATGTCTTTAGCCCTATTATCATGTCAAAATTGCTCGTAACATTGATTTCTACAACGTATTTGTTGGGTATTTGTTTATTGTCAGTATTGTTTACACCCCATATGGCTAGGCCCTGACAAGGCTAGCCAACTCAAGTTCACTAATCTGAACTTATTGTTGCGTTTATCGTTTAATGAAATAAATGTTGCTAGTGATACGTATACCGCTATTTTGACTAGTTTGTATCGATTCATCTTCCGACGCCTTCACGCCTTGACCGGGTGAAGCGTTGAGTTATATGAAAGACATGATATTTCAGCGATTATTAACTCCTAATGAACTCACAAACATAGCACATCCACTTCATATGTGTTGGTGTTGACATAGTGAGGGTGTCGTATTCATTGATTTCTATATCTTTTCGCCCTATTTGCACGTGATTAATTCTTTGGCACGCTTTTATATACTTGAACGCCATACTTTCCGACGTTCTCGTGCCCTGACCGGACGAAACGTTGAGTTATAGAAAAGGTGTTGATAATCATTGGTTGCACACACCCTAACGAAATCAAACCCAACACATACTCCCCATACTTGTGTCCCTTCCGAAGTCACCGTAAATATAGTAATATTTTCTTTTGCTATTGGAAACTCTTGATCCTATATCTTTATGTTTGATAGGTGGTTGGTTCTCATCGTATTATTACTCTTTACAGATTGACGTTCGTAGTTTTGCAGGTCAGTTGTCCCGTGGATTCGATACCTGGACTCACCAGGATATTACTTGCACGATCTCCTCGCTTGGGAGCAGTTCTCACATCATTTGAGACGAGGCAAGTTTTTGGCGCCGTTGCCGGGGACAACAGTACTTGCGATCTACGATTTCCGCACGGGAGCAGTTTGTTTGGAGGAACATTCGGTGAGATCCTTCCATATTATAGTCTAGGATTTTTTTTTATTTTATTTTTTTATTTTCTCTTTTAAAAATGGAGTATATGGAATACATGAAATTCTATTGCACGAACAATTTGTATGATGCAGAATATGATAAGGCACACAAACATAGGATGGAGAAGCTCAAGATTGTTAGTTTTAATCAGACTGATTGTGAAACTTTCTTTCAGGCCTGGAGGAGGTTCACAGACATAATATCGAGCTATCTGCAGCATGGTTTCACAAAGAAAGAGCTCATGGAGTCATTCCTAGGTGGACTACGACCACAGCTGCAGGAATTCTTGGGACTCATGACGCCGACAGAGGCGTGGAAGTACATGGAGTCTTTACAAGAGAACGAAGAAATCATGAACGATACTTCAGAGTGCAATTCAACGGAGCCTTCAAGCCTTGATCAAGGAGAGCAAAGCGTAGACGTACCTTTGCAACACTTGAAAGAGGAAGTTCAACTGCTTATTCAGACACAGGAGGCCACATCCCATCAATTCCGAGAGAAATTCCTCGCTCGGAGTCGACAGATTCAGCAATCTATAGAAAATCTTAAGCTGATTTCTACTTGCTTAGAAGAAAATAAATCTTTTGAAATTCAATTTCCAGAATCTAATGTGAGTTTATCTTCTATTGCAGGTATACCGAGCGAGCCATGTCACGATGAAGTCACGAATGAAAACATTGACATGGCAGGAAGTGTGTGCAAAGTAGAGGATGAGCGAGCAATTTTGGATGAACAGGAGGAGGAGACGACTAGGGACATTGGTTTAAAGAATATCGCTATGGAGCCCGAACCATTCCCTTCCCCAGTTTTTTACCAAAATCATTTACCCCTCTCCACATTGGTCGAGCATCATACCGAGCGTAGTGCACATTTTTCAGGGAGTTGTCATCACCATGCTCTATTTTACTTCACCTATTTTGATGACTATATTTGGAATATGTTTATGGCGAAGAATTTTAAAATAATTTGGACTGACATAGCTCATCTCTTGCATGAAATTGGTAAACAGCTTGTAGAGATGCTTGGAGTTGTGTTGCTGGGGTCCAATTTAGCCTTTGGAGGAAGATTAATCGCCGAGGAGCGCAAGGATCAAATTGAACAACTTCCTCCATCATTAAAGATTCAGGATCCGCCATTTGAACACGGTGTGTTCTTTCCAGTAGCGTAGAATTTTATATGCTTTCTAGGATGCTTGCTTGAATAAACTCGTACCCTCTTCGACATTGAGGACAATGTCCATCTTTAGTTGGGGGTGTGTATGAGACCTTAGGATTTTTTTTTTTCAAAGCATGGCATAAGGAAAGCATGAACCACCAAATCTTATCATTTATACCTCCCTTTTGTTCCTCAAATGCGGGTGATTAGGCGTTAATTGAGTTCTAAAAATTGTTTATGGCTTGATTAAATTATTTTTTCTTCATGGAATTACCGTTAATATGCTATTCATGAAAATTTTCAATTGCCATGATTAATATCTCGAAATAGTTTGGATTTATTTCATGCATGCTAATGTGAGGAAAAAGCTTAAGTATACACGATTTATTAGAAAAGTCTTCAAATTGAAGAGGAATTTGGCCGTTGTTATTAATGTTTATGTTCTAAAAATGGGTATTGAGTTGCTTATGAAAAAAAACGGAACAAAAAAACTTGGCAAAATTTAAAATGAATGAAATGAATAAGTGTGTCACTTGATAAATAACTTGGTTGGCTCGAGTAGTACAGTCTGAGGGGTCCTTTTTGGCCTAATGCCCTATGATCGTCTGATTTAAGAGCCATTGACCGGAAACTCACTCATTTGATGGAGCGATCCAAGTTATACCTTTTTCTGCAAATGTTGCTTGATGCGCGTTACGCAGAATCAATAAAAGAAAAGAAATGGTGAATACACTGAGCAACTTCAATACCCATGATTTGAACGATCTTTTTGAGATGCCAACTCCTTGGATACAAGAAGACTAGCATATAACGACGTGTTATACTTTTGCTCGTGCAAAACGACACTTGCATGTTACTTATTCAAATTAAATTAGAGAAAATTTCATGTGATTGATCTTGTGCATGGATTGTGTATATTGATAGTCTAGATCATGTTGGAAAGCGTATCATTGAGCCATACCATAAGTAATTGATAGAATTTATTATTTTACAAATCATCCGTATTAATCGCTCTTTTTGCTAGAGACTAGCAAATCGCTAGTTGGGGGGTGTGATTCGGAGTGAATATTGCGTATTTAACCTCCTATTTAGTCCTATTTTATGCTCATATGAAGCTTACTTGGTCTCTAATACATTCGTATTTTTAATATCATCATTTATTGGAGAAATTACTTGATTTGTGCACAAAACATGAATTGTATTGGGTATTTCTACCTTTTTATATCTTTCATGGCAAGGTCTCGATCTCACGATTCCAACGACTATTTATTTGTATTTTTCTGAGATCTGTGCTAATTACTGTGTATTTTTGAATGCAGAATACCATTTAAATGAAGAAATACGTTCAAAATACACGAAATACGGTCGCCAACCAATCACAGGCTGACACGTGGCGAGATCTGGGCTTTTCCCGCTCAATCGAATGGCGCGCAACTATCTTCGCGCGGAAATTTCTCAACAGTTGGATCTCAATCCAACGGGTCACAAGCGAGCGGAGCGGCGCTGATCTACGGGCGACGTGGAAATATCTTGGCCGTTGGATCTTGATCCAACGGCCCGAAAAAGGCAGCCGCGGGCGAGATTCAGCGGGCGACGTGGCTGCATCAAGACCACTCATCGACGATCCAAAGGCCGTAAATCGTCCCGATCGAGAGTCGAAGAGCGCGGAATTCGGGCGACGTGGCGACGATTGAACCGTTCGATCGTTCGAGCGGACGTAGGAGATAAAACTCCGAGCTGAATTCGGATTCGAATGCGAAGCGGGCGGCGCACTATTTTTGATGCACACGTGGCATCACGAGGCTAAATCACGCCTTCATCCGACGGATGAGGATTGCGGCGACGAGTGGATGCGGGTCTGGGCGCTATTGGTGCGGGTTTTTAACCCGTTAAGCCTATTAAACCTGTAATGCAAATATATAAGCGTATTTCTAGGGTTTTGAGCGTATTCTTGCGTATTTTGGGACTTTTGGAGCAGCTACTGTGCGTATTTCTCCAGGGGAAAATTCTGAAAAATTCCAGAGGATATTCTTCATATTCTAAGGGAGTTATGGGTTCTAAAGTGGAGATTTGGTGATAAATTCTTGAACTTATACCCCGTATTTGGTGTATTTCATTGTATTCTGGCTATTAAAACGATGTATTTGGCTATGAAATCTGATTTTCTTTACACCATGCGTGGCTAATCTCCTTGTGCTATGGTTGTGATGTAGTTAGGAGTATTTATTTGCTAAATTTCATGTCTTTAGCCCTATTATCATGTCAAAATTGCTCGTAACATTGATTTCTACAACGTATTTGTTGGGTATTTGTTTATTGTCAGTATTGTTTACACCCCATATGGCTAGGCCCTGACAAGGCTAGCCAACTCAAGTTCACTAATCTGAACTTATTGTTGCGTTTATCGTTTAATGAAATAAATGTTGCTAGTGATACGTATACGGCTATTTTGACTAGTTTTTATCGATTCATCTTCCGACGCCTTCACGCCTTGACCGGGTGAAGCGTTGAGTTATATGAAAGACATGATATTTCAGCGATTATTAACTCCTAATGAACTCACAACCGTAGCACATCCACTTCATATGTGTTGGTGTTGACGTAGTGAGGGTGTCGTATTCATTGATTTCTATATCTTTTCGCCCTATTTGCACGTGATTAATTCTTTGGCACGCTTTTATATACTTGAACGCCATACTTTCCGACGTTCTCGTGCACTGACCGGACGAAACGTTGAGTTATAGAAAAGGTGTTGATAATCATTGGTTGCACACACCCTAACGAAATCAAACCCAACACATACTCCCCATACTTGTATCCCTTCCGAAGTCACCGTAAATATCGTAAGATTTTCTTTTGCTATTGGAAACTCTTGATCCTATATCTTTGTGTTTGATAGGTGGTTGGTTCTCATCGTATTATTACTCTTTACATATTGACGTTCGTAGTTTTGCAGGTCAGTTGTCCCGTGTAATCGATACCTGGACTCACCAGGATATTACTTGCACGATCTCCTGTGCTTGGGAGTAGTTCTCACATCATTTGAATATCTGAACTATTCTTTTGTAATAAGTGTTTAATAGTTATATAAGGATGTATGTGACTATATGAATGAATGAAATATGTGTATGAATTTGACTGGCTATGATAGGTATAAGAGTATAAGCGTGAATAAATACATGTTAGTAGTGTTAATGTTTGACTACCTAGTGCATATATATAAGCACTTGTAATGACTATACCTGGTTTAAATTATAATTTGATATGATTGGGGTAGTTACTAGAGCGACTAGATATGTTAGAAAGTCCGAGGACGGACTTTATCCTAAGGTGGGTAGGATGTAACGGCCGGTACTCGCTATTCGTCATACGGCTGTTCGTATAGCAATTTCGAGTACCTGAATGGTTTTGTTGCTTTGTGTGGGAGTCGTGTCGTTGAGTCGATAGGGCCGTAGCACCTTGGTTGCGACCTTATCAAGCCAACCCCGACGTGTGCCCAACTTGGGATTACGGTCGCCTTTGGACTCCGTATCCTTTGTACGCTTTTCGTGCACGTAGTCTTGTTCGTGCACGTGTTTATTTTAGACCTTGTTTGTATCCGAACCCTATAGTGTGATATGCCACTGTGACCCTCTCGAAGAGTATTAAATTGTGGAATTCATTTGGAACGACATTTCACGGGTCGTTCTTCCACGATTTGACCTTGTTAGAAGAGACGTCACCATTTTCACTTTTGTCGTAAGGCCTTTCTATTTTTAATTTCGTTTCTCGTCGTCGAAATTGTGATCCGTCTTCTCTGTCTTCCTTCTCTCATCGTCCCGGTCACCCCAGTATTTATTTCACAATTTTTGGGCACCGTTTGACCCAATTTCACTTTTTGCCCAATCTAATATTGACGTAACCCCAAGTTTAATAGCACCTATCCCCTAATGTAATCCTTATTAATATTAATCATCCATAATATGTTGACCCAACCCATTTTATTATTCTTTGCCACATGTACCCTGGTAGAGAGAGGGGTTTCAAACTTTGTCTTTTTTTAATACTTACTATATCATTCTTTAACCTAAAAACCCTATCCAACTGCCCTAAAAGCCTACCCACGTTTCACACAAGCCCATTAACAGCTACCCTAGCCTATTCAGATTAGACCTAGGGCTCTACCTTCTCCCATCAGCAGCAAATGCAGCCGCCACCCCCAATTAATTCTCCCCCACGGAACTGAGCCCTACACATCATCTACAGCGCCGCCCTTTACGTTCTTCACGGCAGGCCACCGTCTCGTCTAACCCTGACTCTCTTCCATCCATCACCACCGTGTAGAGGCACTGAGTTCTCCCCAGGCGATAGCAGCGCCCGACTAAGCAGCGGCCGCCGCTAGCGCTGTCGACCCCCTTGCACGCCGGTGGTCTCCTCCGCAGCCACCACAACGAACGCAGCCGCCCTTCCCAGCGTCGAACTGACCCCGTCAGCCTCCATCTCCGACAGAACTCGCCGAGGACTGCCTGCGCTCTGCCGAGAGCATCGCTTGCCGCCTGAAACCGTCGTTTGCCGCTGTCACTGCACCGACAGCGTTCCCCGATGCGTGGAGGCCGTGGCAGCGACCTCCCCTTGCGCGACGAGTACCCGATAGCTTCGGGGGGGATCATCTCTTCCAACGGTTAGTAAACTTTCACCAGAACAATTTTATACCAGTTGCTTAGACATAGGATCAGCTTAGTAACATTGTTTGGTTGATAACTTGATTATTCTTAAGAGTGATAATTCGTGTACGTAACTATAGGGCCGATAACTTGTTTACACAACTCCTGGTTAACGTGTTAAGCCGAGGTTGATATATATTTGTTGTGTTTTTCCATACTAGCAGTGGATGTGAATAACATGTTAGTTAACGTAATTAACGTGTTAGATATTTAACGTTCATTATTATAGTTATGACATCCATCGTAGATAGGAAAACTTAATTGAAATTGGGTCACTAGATGTGTTAGGACTTGTTTAATTATTCTAGCCGTCGTCACAAACTTATTCGTGCGCGTATTTTATGGGCAGAGAAACCATCGTACCATACCGTTCACGAAACCGGAATTCAACCCCTGGCGTCGCTACCCGACGCCAGTGTAGCTTTCGCGTCGTGTTGAGGTAACGTTCTGCACTTTTAGGACCCCCAACCCAACCCTGTTAAACAAGATAAAAATCGGTGTTTTGGTTGTCTGATAATTCACTAATGAAGATAACTTAATTTGGGACTGTAGGCTGGTGGATCCGAGAACATAGGTAGACTGGACTGGTTCGACGATATTTGCTGGACATTTGAATTCAGGCAAGTGAAACTTGCCCGATGCTTGTTTAGGCCATGTTTTAGGCCACTTACTTGTTTTTAGCGTAAAAGAGACTAGGCAGTGAAATGATAGCTGCCTAGACGCCCGTTTGATCTAGCTTGACAACGAAGCTAGATCCGTCCCCTTTTACTTGTTCATGTCAGTCATGCATTCTTATCTGTCATGTTTAAATTCCATACCTGTACGCTTTACTACTTGCCATGTCATGACATCCATGCATTGAATGTTGCATTCGTAGCACACGCTACATACTTGTACTTACTTGTCTAGGCTAGGTGCACCCCTATGCCATCATGAAAAACACTTCCTGGCTCGTGATCCAGAAGCGAGCATTCATGTTCGGGGGTAAGGCCCTGGCTCAATACACGTGGAGGGGTAGGGTTGAGTGACCACTCAGCTTAGGAGTTGGCCCGATCAGCCACTCTAGCTGTAAGGCGTGAACTCTGTGCACGACATGAAAACGTGACTTATGAATGATAGTAGTTTCTACTCTTGCCATTCCATGGTAGACACCTGTTGTACTTTACTTTACTTGTTGCACTCATACTTTAACTGCCATGTCATTACATCATGCTAGAACTGCTAGGTTGCTTTACTTTCAGTTTCAGTTTCCTTGCACAAGTCTCGTGTAGACTTGCTGACATGTGCCCCTTGCTCTTTTGGGTGTCACATGTTAGACCTTGAGCCAGAGACCGTAGCTGAGTACGTGATTGTTGCTGACGCTGAGCCTGAGCCCATGTCTGTCCAGGTGGAGTTTGTGGCTACCGGTGACCATTCTTAGGGACCTCGCTGAGTTTTCTTTTGTTTTAGGATTGTTGTTAGTTGTCGGTGCGTGACACCTTTTCTTTGTACGTTGTACTTTGTTGGCCATGTTTGGGCCTTTAGACTTCTTTTCTTTTAAGCCTGGTGGCTTTTTCTGTGATGTTGGAACTTATTTATGAATATTCTGAGATTTGCTTTTGTCTCATTTCCCTTTATTATTATCTGTGTTTCGTATCGCATTGCAAGGACGTGCCATTAAAAGATAATTGACGGTTATCGGACTTGCAGCTTTGCAGCTTCAAGTCTGAGCGGACCTACTCACGTCTTGCCTCCATATTCTTGGGAAGCGGGGCGTGACACACCCTCCTGAAGAAACTTCGTGTTCTTCAGATTTATAGGATGGGTTAATGATGTCTTGCATCATCAATTCATGGTGACATATAATATCATTCCAAATTTAAAACTTGGACAATTCTGGACACTTCAGGTGTTACATTTAATTCCTATTTTCGAATTTATGTAGGACTTATGAAACTCCATTTGAACACTTAATAATCTTGAGCTATTCATGATGGATTTTGTTTTAACGAATATCCATCGGAATTGGGTAAGCTTTTATTCTTGATTTTTAAGAGTACGTGACCTCGTCATATAGAGTATTCATGTTTGCAAAGTCCGGATCTCAAGGCAGACGTCCCAAAAATAGTGTTTTACTAGACTATTATTAGGGAGAAATGCTTTTGAATGCATACGTCTATAATTATGTTGGAACTCACTAATAATTATGTTATAGCAATAGATTTAAATTTATTTTCAAAAAGTCTATTTTCCTCGGGGAGTAGCTAAGTATACAATAGCTAGATCAACTTTTATCTTTAGACTAGCTTTGTAAATACTATCTATGGCATAAATTAATGACCATTTCATATTGCAATAGTTGTATGGGTCTTATCAGAACTTCAGGGTCTGATCTTGGTTTGCCATTACTTATTCCATGTCAAGGTATATCATATCTTTCCTTTTTCCTTGTTATATTAGGACATAGTTGGTCCTGGACTTCTCCTATTTTTAGTCTTCCATATTATTATTTATAAGAAAGAATGAACAGTAGTCCCAATTAGGAGACATATTCTAGGGAATGAGCTTTGTTTACGGGTGTTTTCTCACTGCTGAATAGTTGACCGGAGGGTGCGGGTTCACCGTGGTCAAAGAGAACACACGGGACCCCCGATTCGTCGTAGCTGTCACGTGAGCCGGAGGTGATCCTTGGGGTCGGTCGATGGCGCGTTCGATTTGGAAGGAAGGCGCGGTTCCGTTCTTCGGTAGGCCGAGGGGTAGACTCGGCCGGACGACAACCTCCGGGATCAGTTGACGGCGGAGTCGCTCGGTGTGGGACGCGCGGATCCTCGCGTCGGCTTGCCAATGGGTAGCTGATCGTACCCGGGCGTACACCCTAAAGAGCGACCGTGTAGTTTTACCGCAAGCGCACGGTGTAGTGGCGAGCGGGTATCGAACACAGGGAGGACGTATGACAGTGCCTTCTCCGAACAACCTGGCTATATGGACAGAAAAGTAGGGATTTGCCTTTCGGCGGTGTTGTCACAATTGTCAAACGAAGTATAGAGATATAAAATCAAATAAAGACGCCTAGGGAATAGGGAATCCCCGCTACTCACCGTATCTCGTCAATGTGATTCATCGGTATCACAATTGCTAGGGTAGAATGTCAGATGAACTAGTTGCAACTGAATGTAAAACCTAGCTCACGCTCTCACGTTGTTGCCGGTCTATAGCGAACATAGGTTTGGGTCCAATCTCTTGCAAACCCTAGCCTAGGCAAGCTAGCATTAGGTTCAATGTCATCGTTCAATCGCATCCCGAGCCCACTCTCGTGCAAACTCAGGCTGCGACCTAGGTTGGGATAGTTCCTACCCGTCCAATCTCTTGCAAACGGGTATCGGTATGGAATTGCAACCGAGAACCCTAGTATCGGTCCAATCTCTTGCAAACCAATACTACGGAAACTCAATTTCAACCCAATTCAGATTTCTAGGGTTTCCTATCGAATTGGGATCCAATCTCTTGCAAATCCCAATCGATATGAACACCTAGCTATCCGCAATATATCGATCCCAAACTAACCCTAATAGCAATTCTAGCAATAGTTCTACCAAATCATCACAAATCGGAAATTGGGCTCGTAGGGTTCATCCCCACGCCCTAAGACGTAAAGACTACTCACAAATCATAATGCTAATGAAAGAATAATCAATAGAAATAGCAATGAAATTCATGGCAATATTCAAAATAACAATAAAAATAGAATTTTTAATGGAGAGGAAGACAAACCAAAGTAGCTTTCCAAGAATCCAACAAAATAAACCTTTTCTCTCCTCTCCAATCACAAGAATAAAACTCTAAAAAGTGTAATCTAAAAGGCTGCCAAAAGCAAGGAAAAAGCTCTCTAAACTAGGTTAAAATCTGGGGTTAAATACCCCCCAAAACTGCCCAAAAATTCGTGACCAAACTGCCCCTGCGTAGCTCCAAAATCGTGATTTCCGCTACAGGCAGCGCTGCTTACTCGGCCGAGTGACAAAAGTCGCTCGGCCGAGTTAGAGACCCTGAGAATTTACAGTAAGTCCGGGGTCTTGGGGGTCTTCACTTCGGGCGTCACTCGGCCGAGTGAGTTGTCGTCACTCGGCCGATGGGCTTCTCTTCACTCGGGCGGTCGGCAATTGCCACTCGACCGAGTCGGGATTCTGCTGCTCAGACTGACGAAAAACAGTAAGTTGGCTCTTTTTGAGGGGCGTCGTCTGAGTGCCACTCGGGCGGACGGGATACGTCACTCGACCGAGGCGGCTTCTGATGCTCGGCCGAGTGCACACTTGGAGCGTGTCCGATCTGGCCGGCCGAGCGGGGTCTCGCTGGTCGGCCGAGTGACTCCTTCACTCGACCGAGTGAGCCACTGAAAATGCCCATTCTGAGTGTTTTTGCCTCCTCGTCGCTCCTACGACGTTCTTTCTTCTCCCGCTCCTCTCCAATCTCAAAATACCCCTCAGGGAAGTCTTCGGCGACACTCCGGAGTAGGTGTATCTCGGAATCACTCCAAATCGCTCCAAATCTCCTGAAAATACGACAAAAACAACAAATCGTGAAATGTATCGCAATATTGTCGATAAATCGTGAAAAACGTGATTTGGGCGATCTAAATGGCATGCAATCATGCGAAAAAAAGGTGTAAAATGTGGAGCGATCAAAATCCCCCAAGCTTACCTGTTACTCGTCCTCGAGGAAGATAAGTAAAAGGCGAACCCGGTGAATTTAGAAAATGAAAACGATGGAAAAACGGAAAACGAAAAACGAAGAAGAAAGAAGAAAGCGAAGAGGGAAGCTGCTAGATCATTTTTCTCAGGACGTGGGTTTTGCTTACTCATATAGCGTGCACCGAACGTAAAACACATGTCAAAGACTTTTATTTCGATATCATAGTATAATGGTGCAAATAGAGATAGAAAACCCAAGAATATTGATATAGCATGAAAAACGGAATAATTCTAAAATTAACATTGTCTGAATCATCTAAAGCGGTATACAATATCGCAGATCACACACTTTTCAATTGAATGCTTTCTATGAGGAGTATAAGAATATCACGCAATAGAATAGAAAGAATAGAAAAGCGTGGATTTCATGAAATGAATGCTAGGCGTGGATTTCTGGATTTCGTGAAGCTAAAACAATCTCACCGAGTATAGAATATTACTTAGCCTAGGTTGTCGTGCACCGTCAAGTAGTCACTCTCTCACACATCATTAGATTCTCTCCCCCAAGCTTATCTATAAGCGTGGTGGCATAAAAACAATATTTACATCCCCATTTTTATGAAGCTCCAAAAGTAATAAAAATAGAAACAAAAAGAGGGGGAAGAAAGAGAGAAAGCGTATGAGATGGGATCGTTTATTGAGATTCTTTTCTCTTTTCTTTTCTTTTTCTTTTTTTTCTTTTTCTTTTTTTAATAGCATATATACACAATGATCCCAAATCAAAGAGAAAGTAGGATATACAAGAATTTTTTCTTTTTCTTTTCGGTTTTGGGAAATTTGGAGCTAGGATTTTAATAACAGGGGAAATGCCAAATACTAGAATCGCTAAGGGGAGATTCACCAATGATTTTAAAATAGAGAATTAATGTTCAAGATATGTGGAGAAAGAAATAAATATGTCTCTCAGCTCACTCTATAAGACGTGCACGACAACTTCAGCAGGTTAATCTAATCTACTCGGTTTCGATCACAAAAAAGCTGACTAATCCAGATTTATCATAGCTAACATCATTCAATCATCCTGAAGTGAAGTGTACAAGTCATGCAAATAGAAGTGATATAGGAAAAGAAAACGGTACTCCAGATATAAGCATTCAATGCGTGAATCTTGGTGTGTTTTCTGTGATAGCATACATATGAATATTCAGACTCAGCTAATAATAAAATTTCATCCATTTTCATACGGAAAAAGTGTGGGTTACTATCTCTAAATGCAAGGTAGATCACAGCATATGATATCAGAAACAAAAGCTAAGACACGACAAGTAAAGCATGCATATAGAGAAAGCTAACTCCACGTCATCATCATCACAGAAAAGTCATCTCTAGCATGAGATGAAAAGAAATAAAGATAAAGAGGGAAAATAAAGCTATTTACAATGCAGCACACGAAGAAAATGAGAAAAACGTGATGCATGGTAAAAAAAGAAAAAGTGATGAAAGTGAGTGCAAAAGCGGAAAATGACGTGAAAAAACTAAAAATAAAGGTGGTAAATCGAAAAGCGTGAGAACTCACTCCCCCAAGCTAAAGTGCACAGTGTCCTCAATGTGCGAAGTGTGGCACACCGAGAGACGTGTAATGTGAGGGGAAGGTGAGGATGCATGCATGATGAAAAAGAAATAAAAATAACAAAATGAAAATAAAATGCGGACATGATGCATGCAGATATAAGAGTGAATCAGATATAACAGTGTGACACCAAAAATCTCTTCCTCTCTCCCAAAAATGATATAGAAGGATATGATCAAAATGTGGACCCAAAACAGTGAGGGGAGCGGGGTGGGCAAAAATCATCAGGACCAAGCAGAGACGGGCAGCATGACGTCAAAAAAATCAATGGCATCAAGGGTGCCTAAGAGGGTGGGGCTGCGCCGTCTCCGTCCTGAGGCGGAGGTGGTGGTGGTGGTGGCTGGGGAACAGTCTGCTGGGTGGGTGTGGGTGTGGGTGTGGGTGTGGAAGCAGGCTGGGTGTGTGTAGGAGTGGGGGTGGATACCTGCTGGGTGGGTGTGGGTGCGCGAGGAAGCCGATCGAGAATCTGGGTGAGGCAATAGTGAATGCCCGGAAGTAGGTCGAAGCGGCTGGCCATAGCTGTGACGGTAGCGGACATGGTCCTGAGGTCACCTCTGAGGCCACTCACCGCCCCCTCAAGAGCACGAATGCTCTGAAGTACAGTGTCGGGGGAGGTGGTGCAGAGGGACGCACCTGTCTGTGATGTGCAGGACGGGGCTGGCGGACTCGGGTGGTGTAGTGGATGGGCTCAGCAGGCATGTGGAGGAAGGGTGCTATGCTCACAAGTGTAGGCCTAGCCTCAGTGCGAGGCTGGGGCACAGGATGGTGTGAGGTGGAAGCAGCAGCAACGGAAGTGGAGTATAAAAGTGGCGACGAGGCGGCAAGAGAGGTCAGTGACACAGACGTGGGAACAGACGTCACGACACTCTCAGAAAGTACGGTTGTGGTGGAGACAGAGGTGACAACCACGGTCTCCACGACGGCAGCGAAAGAGGGCTCTCCGCTCTCAACAATAGTAGGTGGGCGCTCAGGTAGGGCGGAGCAAAGGGGCTCAACGGACAGAGGGCCAGCTGTGGTGGGAGTGGTGGTGGGTGTGGAGGTAGTGGAGATGGTCTCAGCGAGTGTACGCCCGGTGGACAGAGGTGTCGGGAGCAGCAGAAATATCAGGCTGCTGAGGGGCCACGGGGTCAGCGGGTGCAGCGTGGGCCTGCTCAGCCTGATCAGCCTCCTCGGCCTCAAGCACGTAGGCGGCGGGGATCAGGAGATCCATCGCCGGAAGCCAGTCCACCTGTGCTGGTGCTATCTGTGTCCGAGCTGGGCTAGGAAGGATCATGTAATCAGCACCGTAGGGACCGTGCAACCAAACCCAGTGCCGCTGGCCGTGCGGACGAAGCATCTTCATCCGGGCCATGACGTCTATGGATAGTGAAGTGGGGCCCGGGGCTCGTCGCAGGTCAGTCGGAAGGTCCTCACCGGTCATCAGGGCGAGCAGGGTGATCAGACCGCCGCAACATATCGGTGAGCGAGTGCCCACCGATACGATGATGCGGTCCAAAAACCAGCTCGCGATATCAATCACGACGGCGGGGACCAACTCGTCACTCTCCCTAGCTAGAGCTCTGGGGCGCGTCATCGCATAGAGCATATAAAGCTCCGGCGTGGACATCGTCCCAGGCTCATACCTCGCCAAAAAGGTAGTCGCCATAAGGCGCTGAGCTATGCGGAGGCAGGGGTGGACGATGGCCGAGGCCTTGGCCCTACTAGGGTCAAAGGCAGCTGGTAAACCCGTGATCCGGGCCCTGAAAGCGTGGGAATCGAAGGAAGGTGGGGGAATGTGAGTGGGGGCGTAACCACGGTCGGCCCCTGAGACATCGGGCCACGAAAAGAATGCTCTCATCATACCGAGAGTGACCTGGCACTCTCGGTCCACAAACCTAAACGAGCATCCCTCGTCGGTCCGGGCAATAGAACTAAGCACCTCAAGTGTCGGGCGGACAAAGGTGTCCGCCGACACTTGGAAAAAATCTCGCCAACCCACGTTTTCATACAACGTGAGCATCCCCTCAAGTACCCCCAGGCGTCCTAGGTTTGCAAGGTGTGAGAACCTGGAGGGTACAATCGAGCGCTGGGAAATGCGCTCAAAAACGACGCGGTGTGCATCGTCCCGGAACGTAATCCCCAGCGGCCTGACAAGTGGATCCGGTGGTGGTAGTGGGTCGACAGGGAGTGGCTGAGCGGGGTGAACGGGCTCTGCAGGCTGTGCGGGGTGTGCGGGGTCTGCAGGCTGTGCGGGGTGAACGGGGTGTGGTGGTGTAGGCGGAGGAGAGTCCTCCACCTCGTGGGGGGGGCCGGGCTCATCCGGCCGCTTCCGCTTGGCAGAAGCTCTCCTGGTGCGTGGCCGTGTCCGGGGCGGCATGTGGGCCCCGGGTGCTCACCAAAAGTAGTAAAAATACGGCGTGCAAAAATAAATGGAACGAGTATACCGTGACATGCCGCGAGAGCAAAGAAGTGGATGCGTGCGAAGACGACACCTCCACGAAGCCAAAATCGCTCCCCGAAAGCTCCCCTGGGCTCCCCTAAGCTCCCCAATATACCCTGCACATCAAACGAAGATATCAGCGAGTAATATTCAAAATGTATGGGGGTTAGGGGTATAATGGATAGATAATGAAGTTAATTTGAATTAGGGGCTAGATTAGTGTACGGATCGTCAAAAATTACAAGAAATAGGAGAAAATAGGGCGAAAATGGGCTACCGGAGCTCGGCCGGCGGTGGGATCGCCGGCGGCGACTCGAGCGAAGGAGCGGCGGCGTCGGCCAGAGGTGGTCGACCGAGCGCGGCGGCGGGCGACTCGGATCGGGCGAGTGGAAGCGTTCGGGAGAGAAGAGGGGGCGCGGGTTCGGGCGAACGAGAAGTTGTGTCACATCGAATTCCGCGCCGAGCCCGCGCCTCTTATAAAGGAAAAGTTACGACTCGGCCGAGTGGAAGTATCACTCGGCCGAATGATAGTAACGGAAATATTTTTGAAAATTCCTCCCCGCTTACGACTCGGCCGAGTGGCCTTGCCACCCTCGGCCGAGTGGAAAAAGTCCATTCGGCCGAGTGGCTCAAGCTACTCGGCAATACTCGCCCTAGGAGCGTATCAGTTTCACTCGGCCGAGTGAAGATTTATACTCGGCCGAGTGGCAATTATACTGAAATCAAGAAAAGAAACATAGAGTTGGGTACAGCAGACTTCCCTCGTTCGTGTGCCGCTCGGGCGGACGAGCTTATGTGCTCGGCCGAGTGACTAGTATACTCGGCCGAGTGAGTCCTGTTTTCTGCTGTTTGGCTTCGTTTGGGCTCTAAACTCTGTTTTTCTTCCTCCAGTCGATTTCATCCTCCTCCTAAGCATCGAGCGCATTCCTGGAGCGCTCCTCGTCGCCTTGTTCATCCTCCTAATGATAGGTACCCCGTTCTCCTCTCCTGTCAAAGAAAAATAGGACCCGTTATCACGAAATTTTTAGGCAAACGACTCAAAACACTAATAATTTCTAAAACAAAAATAAAGGGAAAAGTAAAAATAAAGCGATAACCGTCGGGTTGCCTCCCGACAAGCGCTCGTTTAAGGTCTTGAGCTCGACCCCCTTTGATTTTCAATTTAATGAAGGGAT
This sequence comes from Scilla litardierei, assembly GCA_030789695.1. Lineage (NCBI taxonomy): Eukaryota > Viridiplantae > Streptophyta > Magnoliopsida > Asparagales > Asparagaceae > Scilla > Scilla litardierei. Next base: position 119,544,587 of record CM061134.1, read on the forward strand.
ATTGGGTGCATATGAGATGCACCCGTCGAATTTATTGGGAAGAACGCTTGAATTTGGATGTTGTGGCGGCATGTTCTTCCTTGGTGCTCCTTCGCCTCGGGTGTGTTGGGCGGGTGACTCCCCCAAGATAGTGCTTGCTCCGGGCCTCGGCTTCACTGGTGACACCGATTTTCGTATCGGTGGGGCTTTCTTTGGAGTCTTCATCTTTGAGAGCTTGCAGAGCTCTCGTATTCTCGCGACGTCAGCGTCGCCTTCATCAATTTCCATGGAGGGGTCGGAGGAATGCTCCATCTTTTCTTCTTGGCCCAAGTCCGGCCCTTCCTCAAAATCATCCTTGAATAGGGCGTCGATGGAATGGGGGATCGCCTCCTCAATAACCTCGTCAAGGAGGTCCATATAGTCCAGCTCCTCATGATAAGGCATGTGTTTCATTGCTTTGGGTATATGAAGCTCCACCTCGATGTTGCCGACGTTCAGTGTTAGAGTCCCTTCTCGTACATCGACAATGACACCGGCGGTGCGAGGAACGGGCGCCCAAGTATTAGCGACGTATCTCCCTCCTCCTTGACATCCATGATCACGAAGTCGCATGGCAAACATATGCCCCCGGGACTTGTAACGGGATGTCCTCTGCGATCCCTACCGACCTTGTGATCTGACCATCGGCTAGTTGTATCCGCATGTCGGTAGGCTTCAATTCTGTGTCGGTGTTTAGTCTTCGGAACATAGAGAGAGGCATGAGGCTAACACTAGCCCCTAAGTCCACTAACGCCTTTTGTAGAGGGACGCCGCCTAAGGTGCAAGGAATTCAGAAACTCCCGGGGTCTTTGAATTTGGCAGGCTCCTTCTCTCTCTTGGTGAACCAAGACCCCTCCTCAGCGAGCATGATTTTCTCCTTCCTCTTTCTTCCCGTAATCAAATCTTTTAGGAACTTGGCGTATGTCGGGATTTCCACGATATCGTCGAGGAAGGGGATATTGAGGCTTACCCCTCTCAAATACTCGAGAAACTTGGCTAGTCGCTTCTCCATCTTTGCTCTAGCAAGCCTCTGAGGGAATGGGATCGGTGGCATAAAACGCCTCTCTTCAATCAATTGCTCCGCTCTGGACTTTTCTTCCCCTTGCGGCTCTTTCTCCCTCTCAACTTCAATGACCGGTTCACTTGGCTCTACTCTCTCCACCACGGGCTCCTCGGTAGGAATCATGACGGGGGTGGTGTCCTTCCCGCCTCTCGTAGTAACTGCAACCATGGCGTTGATATGCCCGGTGGTGCCCCGTGGATTTTGCTCGGGTTGAGCCGGCAACTGTTGACTATTTTGATTTAGCAACGCAAGTTGCTCCGAGATTTGGCCTACAACGGTTGCAAGGGAATCTTGGCTCGCCTTCAAGGAAGCATTAGTCTTCTTCTGCTCGGCCATAAACTCCTCCACTCTAGCTTCAAAGTCGGAACATTGTTGAGCTTGTGGAGGGTTTGGATTTCTCCACCCTTGATTGTATCCCGGCGGCCTATAGGGTCCAACTTGTTGCTTTGGTGGGAAATTTTGTTGCGGAGGCCCCCTCGGTGGATAATGTTATTGTTGTTGTTGTGGTGGTCGAGCTTGGTGAGGTAGTTGTTGCGGGGGGTTCAACGCTCCTTCATTATTGGTATAGGAGAAACCGGGATGGTTTCTAGTGGCCGGATTGGCCCAATATCCTTGGTTCCCCGCGACGTATTGAACTTGCTCCAAAGATCCCTCGCCTTGTTCTCCTCCCAAATACATAGCTTGGGATTGGTCTTGCCAATCACACATTTGATTTGTTGGTGTGGATGTGGAAGGGGTTCCTTGGGGCTCCGTAATATACTTCTCCAGTCTCTCCACTACCTTGTGGAGAGAATCGAACTTGTTGGTCAGCTCCGCTACGGCCTTTGCCTCATAGATGCTAGATGGCTTCAAGGAGGACGAAGAGTGTCCTCGCTCGTCGCCCCATTGTTAATTGTTCGAGGCCATCTCCTCAATTTAGGCCGTAGTGTAACGACCACTTTTCGTTGTACGTTGTTCGTGCACGTGCTTTTGGCCGTGCACGTGTTTGTGAACACTCTCGTGTGTTATGCCGTTGTGAACGTCTCTGAGAGTATTAAATAGTGGCCCTATTTTGGAACGACGTTTCTCGAGTCGTTTTCCCACAATTTAAACTTACTCGATGAGACGTGACGATTCTCACTCTTGACGGGAGACGTTTCTATTTTTAGTTTCGTCGTCCGACGTCGAAAATGAGATCCGTCTTCTTAGTTAGCTCACATTCGTCGTCACGATCACCCCGATATTTATTTTATAATTTTTGGAGTTCTTTTGACCACTTTTATAATTTTTACAAGTTTTATAATATTTTTAATAATTTATTTTTAAATTAATTTCGGCCAAATAAAATTTATTTGAGTTTAAAACGTTTTAAAGAATTTTTGAGCCAATTTCCAGCTCATTTGGACCAGGTCAAATCCTAGATTGGGTTGGAGAAGTTTAAATTCAAATTTCAAATCTTTTTGAACTTCTAATCCTATTAGATTTAGCCCTAGACCAAGTCAACCCACCTATACTATATAAGCAACCCCTAGCAAGTCCTATTTTCCAAAGAAATTAGCTCTAGCCCCTTCCAAACTCATTTTGGACGTTGCGACGATTCGTCGCAACGTTGCGACGTTCAGCCCCCGCGCACGACCGAGAGAACGGGCCCGTTTTCCTCGCACCGACCGCTGCCAACGCCCGCACTCCCGCTCCGCTCGCTTGCACGGCCGTCGCCCCGCTGCAGCTGTGTCCGACCGAGGAAATCTCTCGGTCAGACCGATGGCCGCCCCCGCTCACAGCCGCTCCCCGCATCGCTGCATCGCCCGCAGCTGTCGCCCGCATCTGACTGAGGCGCCCGCCCGCCATCGCCGAAGCCCGCGACGTTGCAACGCTTGCAACGTTGCAACGCTTGTCGCCCCGCTCCGCACCCCGCACGACCGAAGCTCCCCATCGACCAGACCGAAGAGAAACCCCGCACCAAGCATCGCCCGCAGCTGCTGCACACCCCAACGTCACAGCCCCCGCATTCACAGCGCACGACCGAGGGTTTCTCCCGCATTGGAGGGGTACGACCGAGGGTCACTTGTCGCAACCCCGCACCCGTCGCACCGCTTGCCACCGTGGGCCCCCCAAGTTCTCCAGAGTTATTGTGGGTCCCCCAAAGGCCCCTAGGAGTACTGTGGGCCCCACCAAGGTGCTTGCTCTTCGAGGATTCGTCGCGTACGACGTCGTCGCACGTCGTAGCCCGTCGTCGCACGTGCGAGCTTTGGAATCTGGAATCGTCGCCCGGGATGATGCTCTGAACCTTCCAGCAAGGAAACTATATTGGAATCAGGACTTGGAGCGCGTTCTATTATTCCAACCCCCGGCGTCGCTACCCGACGCCGGTGTAGCTTTCGCGTCGTGTTGAGGTAACGTTTTGCACCCCTAGGACCCCCAACCCAATTGCATGCTAATAAAGACTAAAAATCAGTATTTTAAAGTATTTTAAATGTTTTAGAAATCACTAATCAAGATTAATAAAACGGATGTAGGCCGGTGGACTTGTGCACGTAGGAATCGTGACTTTGGACTCGTTGGACGGTGTTTTCTTGACGTGATAATTGCAGGCAAGTGAAACTTGCCAACTCTTGTGTAGGGCCATGTTTTTAGGCCACTTCCTTGCTTTTAGCGTAAAAGAGACTAGTCAGTGAAATGATAGCTGGCTAGACGCCTATTTGATCTAGTTTGACAACGAAACTAGATCTGTCACCTAAATGATCTAGCTTGACAACGAAGCTAGATCCAAACATTAAACTTGTCATTCATGCATACTAAACTGTCACGTTTACTTTTCTTACTTGTACGCTTTACTACTTGCCATGCCATGTCATCCATGCATTGATTGTTGCATCGTAGCACACGCTACAATACTTGTCCTTGTACTACTTGTCCGGCTAGGTGCACCCCTACGCCATACTTGTTTACACACTTCCTGGCTCGTGGTCCAGAAGCGGGCCTCATGTGTTGGCCAGAAACCAATGCCCGATACACGTGGAGGGGTAGGGATAAACGGTTACTTGAGCTTAGGAGTTGGCCCGTACAGCCACTCTAGCCAAAGGACGGAATCTCTGTGCACGAGGTGCTTACTTTACTTGTCGTGTTCTTGTCTTGTGAATGTCATGCCATGCTCGTACTTTACTTTACTTTCCTTTACCTGTTGCACTCATTACTTAAACTGCCATGTCATCGCATCATGCTAGAACTGCTAGGTTGTTTTACTTTCCCCACTTCCAGTTTCCTTGCACAAGTCTTCCAGACTTGCTGACATGTGCCCCTTGCTCTTTTGGGTGTCACATGTTAGACCCTGAGCCAGAGACAGTTGCTGAGGACGAGGTGTTTGCTGACGCTGAGCCCGAGCCTACGTTCGTTGAGGAGTTCGAGGACACCGGAGACCAGTCTTAGAGACTGATTTGCTTTTGCTTTAGGTTGCTGTTAGATGTCGGTGCTTGCACCTTTTCCTTATTTTCGTACTTTGTACTTTTGTTGGCCATGCTGGGCCTCTTTTAGACTCTCTTATTTGTAGCCTGGTGGCTTTTCTGCGTTGTTGAGATTTATTATAATGGATATTCTGAGATGTTTCTTTTGTCTCTTTCGTTATTATTATCTTTGTTTCGTTTCGCGTTGCAAGGACCTGCAGTTTAAAGTGATTGACGCTTATCGGACTTGCGGCTTTGTAGCTTCAAGTCTGAGCGGACCTTCTCACGCTTCGCCTCCACGTTTTTGGGAAGCGGGGCGTGACAGGTTTTGTTGGTGGCCCATGCAGGTCCAATCTTGCAATTGCGAATTAACGGAACAACGATAATAACGGAATGTCCATTAAATAAATTGCAACATCCGAGTCATAAGCCCTGAGTTTAGTTGTTTTCTTAGGACACTAGGTGATAAGAAGGCTTAGTTAGACGTCTGTGCTTGCTAGTTAGAGGCCCTGACTGTAGTTAAACCCCCCTTCTAGCAATTGATTCAACCGTCGTAGGAGTCACCCTAGCGGTCCTTGTTTACCCCTAACCATACTAGACTTCTAGAACCTCCTTTAGACGTTCGCTTTTGGGCTCATCGATTTTGGACCAAGTTGAACGCATTTCTTTACCGTCTAACCTTTAGAAGTCTTAGCGCCTAGTTCCTAATCTTTAGTTGGTCGACCGTAGGACTTTCCGTAGACCTTCCTGATTCATAACCTAGGCATATGAATGTTTTGATCACCTGACCAATTTCCTTGCCTCGATTCACGAGATCGCCCCATGACGATCGTCGTCAATTTTCAAACCTTTTCGTTACAATCTTGAATCTTCCAAAAGTATCTTTCGATTTCCTCTTTCCCTAGGTTTAAATTTGTTCAAAATCTTAATACACTTATACTTCATACTTCTTCATTGATTTAAATTTTTTTAAAACGTTTGTCGGAATTTTGAACTCTAGCTTATAATATTTTTCCCAGCCTATGTTTTCGTACTCATGTCGTCTTTTCATATATTAATTTTATTCTGAACCGTACTTTTATTTTGCTCAGCTCGATTTATAATTTTCTCTCTTATTTATGCCATTTGAATAATACTTCGTGTTTACTTTTAATACACTTTTCAAGTCACATGGAATTTCGGGTTTCCGCAAGTTGGTTTTTGCTCGTCGTTCTCACTATTTCAGATTTTTGCAGAATTACTATTTTCATAACCTCTTCCTGCTTTAGACCCTCCCTGATTTGATTTTAAAGATTTGCTATTCGAACTTGAAAATTCTTATGCTAAGTTACTACTATTTCCTTTCCGCTCACCATACACGTTTTAGAAAAAAATCTCTAAACCAAATTGAATTTCAACTATTTTTATAACCGTGCCAGACTTGTTGTGCTCGTGTATTAAGAACCTTGTGTAAATCAGTTTTACATTTTTGGCAAACCTTGGTTTTCTAAAAAGTAGTTTCAAATTGATTATCTTCAATTTTCCATAGCCCAAAGTTTTGAAAGCATTTAACCTGATTTTAAATTCTTCTGTTGCTTGATTCCATTCTTTGACTTTCAAAAACTTTTGGCAACATTTTATTAAATTACTGACTGATAGAATTTTCTAAACCATGTCCTTAATATTCGCGTAAATGATTTTACTTCCTTTCAAAATGATTTTTAGAAACAATAGACCATTTTCTCTTATTAAGAATGTTCGACTCAAATTTACTTTGAACAACTTGTTTTATCGATTCCGAAATATTTCTTTTCAGACGAGGATTCTGATTTTGAAGAAAAACAGTTTTCAGATTTCACGTATTCTAGCTTGTGCTACTTACCCTATCTTCTTTTCTATATCCTATATAAGCATCACTATATCCTTTTCCTTCAACCTAAACATCACCATTGAGCCAATGTTCGTCCAACCAAGCTGTCTCCTTGCATTCGCCCTATCTGAACACGTGCTTATCGATCCTTCCCTCGTCACGCTTTCGACCTCCCTCTATTGCTTAGGTATTAGTGCCGTAAATGTCTATGTCCACCCTAAGTTTTTAGTAGGCCCTTGGACCCTGTGAGGTGTCGTAGTGCACATACCTAAGTTGGGTACGTGAGCTTGAATGAGAATTCCCATAGTATATTGGTGCTTGCCTATTGTGTGGTATATATATATATACTCGGAGTTATTCGTGATAGTATGAAGTTGTTGTGTGTTAGTAATTATAGATTTTTGTGTGGATAGCTATACTATACTAGGGATGCCGGTGTATATAAGAGCTAGCGTTGAAATATTTAATGGAATGTATGTAATTAGAGATACTTATAATGGTTGAAATAAAATGATTGGTAAAGCTAGGTATATGCTAGGTGTGATGATAATGTGTGAACTTATAGATAAGTAAGTAGGCCTATTGAGTGATCTATATATTATTACGTGTGAGTATGTGCTCGTAGGTAGATATATATAGTGTTTAAACGTAAGTAGTTATGTTTTGTTGCCTGAGTATATATGTGATATACATATAGTATTAGGGTTATAATTTTGATTGGTATTGTTGCTTTTACGGGATGTTGCATGCGTGCATACCGTGAGGTATACACGACTATTGCACATCTTAATTATGTACGTGTGGATGTGTTAGAATACTAATTATAGGTAGTAGGCTATGGTGTGAATATATATGTTACATGTGTGAGACTATACGATGAATACGTATGCATGTATTAGGGAGCGTATTATAATTATACGTAGGTTGATGTCTATATTATTATTATTATGGTATATAGAATGATTGAACTACGTGAGTATTGCCTGACTGAATATTGAGTGTGATTGATTTATGGAATGTATATGGTTGTATGGTAGACGTATAAATATTGGAATGGTATTGGTATAAGTATGAATGCCGTGTTACGTATATAGAATATCCTGATATGTGTATTGAGTCTCACTCAAGCTTGAGTGAGTATACTCTAAGTATATTGAATGTATGATTGTAGTTTGAATATAGAAATGCTTGATGTATGTATGGTGATAGAAGTGTTTGTGCCTGGTTGTGCTACGCACATGATTGTGGGTCGCTACGCCAGTATATAGTTATAGGTGTTGGTCTTGTGGTATAGCTAATTACTAAGGACTTGTTGTGTGAACATATGTATGCTAGCTAAACTAGGTGCATAGATGTGCTAGTAATATAATGGTATGATTGGTGTATGTAAATGAAATGTTAGCGTGTATGGGTGTGCACCATGCACGGGTAAGTATGTGCTTAGTTATAGGTATTGATGACTATGGTATAGGTGGCGTGTTGTAAATACAGTAATAGGACCGTACGTAATGTGAATATATGGTGAAATATTTGAATGCATTGAATGGCTATATATATATTGTGAAACTATAGTGAATGTATATTAGATATAGTGAACTTGATTTAATAATGGTCTGGTGTGACTATATGTGCTGAGATGTTTGGTATTGGATGAATATTAGAGGGTAGTGTACCCTTGATGGTTGTGCATAGGTAGCTACATATAGGAAGAGCGATGATTGTAATGGCTAAGCGTGAAACTATCATTATATAAGTATCTGAAATATTGTTTTGTGATTAGGTAGGTAGTAGCTATATAAGGGATGCATGCTTATATATATGATTGAAATACGTGTATGAGTCTGACTGACTATAATAGGTATAAGTGTATACGTACGTGAATGTGTATATATATATATACGTGTTGGTAGTAATAATGTTTGACTACCTAGTGCATATATGAGCATTTGTAATGACTATACTTGGTTTGAAATATAATGTGACTTGATTTGGGGTAGTTACTAGAGCGACTAGCTATATTAGAAAGTCCGAGGACGGACTTTATTCTAAGGTGGGGAGGATGTAACGACCACTTTTCGTTGTACGTTGTTCGTGCACGTGCTTTTGGCCGTGCACGTGTTTGTGAACACTCTCGTGTGTTATGCCGTTGTGAACGTCTCTGAGAGTATTAAATAGTGGCCCTATTTTGGAACGACGTTTCTCGAGTCGTTTTCCCACAATTTAAACTTACTCGATGAGACGTGACGATTCTCACTCTTGACGGGAGACGTTTCTATTTTTAGTTTCGTCGTCCGACGTCGAAAATGAGATCCGTCTTCTTAGTTAGCTCACATTCGTCGTCACGATCACCCCGATATTTATTTTATAATTTTTGGAGTTCTTTTGACCACTTTTATAATTTTTACAAGTTTTATAATATTTTTAATAATTTATTTTTAAATTAATTTCGGCCAAATAAAATTTATTTGAGTTTAAAACGTTTTAAAGAATTTTTGAGCCAATTTCCAGCTCATTTGGACCAGGTCAAATCCTAGATTGGGTTGGAGAAGTTTACATTCAAATTTCAAATCTTTTTGAACTTCTAATCCTATTAGATTTAGCCCTAGACCAAGTCAACCCACCTATACTATATAAGCAACCCCTAGCAAGTCCTATTTTCCAAAGAAATTAGCCCTAGCCCCTTCCAAACTCATTTTGGACGTTGCGACGATTCGTCGCAACGTTGCGACGTTCAGCCCCCGCGCACGACCGAGAGAACGGGCCCGTTTTCCTCGCACCGATCGCTGCCAACGCCCGCACTCCCGCTCCGCTCGCTTGCACGGCCGTCGCCCCGCTGCAGCTGTGTCCGACCGAGGAAATCTCTCGGTCAGACCGATGGCCGCCCCCGCTCACAGCCGCTCCCCGCATCGCTGCATCGCCCGCAGCTGTCGCCCGCATCTGACCGAGGCGCCCGCCCGCCATCGCCGAAGCCCGCGACGTTGCAACGCTTGCAACGTTGCAACGCTTGTCGCCCCGCTCCGCACCCCGCACGACCGAAGCTCCCCATCGACCAGACCGAAGAGAAACCCCGCACCAAGCATCGCCCGCAGCTGCTGCACACCCCAACGTCACAGCCCCCGCATTCACAGCGCATGACCGAGGGTTTCTCCCGCATTGGAGGGGTACAACCGAGGGTCACTTGTCGCAACCCCGCACCCGTCGCACCGCTTGCCACCGTGGGCCCCCCAAGTTCTCCAGAGTTATTGTGGGTCCCCCAAAGGCCCCTAGGAGTACTGTGGGCCCCACCAAGGTGCTTGCTCTTCGAGGATTCGTCGCGTACGACGTCGTCGCACGTCGTAGCCCGTCGTCGCACGTGCGAGCTTTGGAATCTGGAATCGTCGCCCGGGTTGATGCTCTGAACCTTCCAGCAAGGAAACTATATTGGAATCAGGACTTGGAGCGCGTTCTATTATTCCAACCCCCGGCGTCGCTACCCGACGCCGGTGTAGCTTTCGCGTCGTGTTGAGGTAACGTTTTGCACCCCTAGGACCCCCAACCCAATTGCATGCTAATAAAGACTAAAAATCAGTATTTTAAAGTATTTTAAATGTTTTAGAAATCACTAATCAAGATTAATAAAACGGATGTAGGCCGGTGGACTTGTGCACGTAGGAATCGTGACTTTGGACTCGTTGGACGGTGTTTTCTTGACGTGATAATTGCAGGCAAGTGAAACTTGCCAACTCTTGTGTAGGGCCATGTTTTTAGGCCACTTCCTTGCTTTTAGCGTAAAAGAGACTAGTCAGTGAAATGATAGCTGGCTAGACGCCTATTTGATCTAGTTTGACAACGAAACTAGATCTGTCACCTAAATGATCTAGCTTGACAACGAAGCTAGATCCAAACATTAAACTTGTCATTCATGCATACTAAACTGTCACGTTTACTTTTCTTACTTGTACGCTTTACTACTTGCCATGCCATGTCATCCATGCATTGATTGTTGCATCGTAGCACACGCTACAATACTTGTCCTTGTACTACTTGTCCGGCTAGGTGCACCCCTATGCCATACTTGTTTACACACTTCCTGGCTTGTGGTCCATAAGCGGGCCTCATGTGTTGGCCAGAAACCAATGCCCGATACACGTGGAGGGGTAGGGATAAACGGTTACTTGAGCTTAGGAGTTGGCCCGTACAGCCACTCTAGCCAAAGGACGGAATCTCTGTGCACGAGGTGCTTACTTTACTTGTCGTGTTCTTGTCTTGTGAATGTCATGCCATGCTCGTACTTTACTTTACTTTCCTTTACCTGTTGCACTCATTACTTAAACTGCCATGTCATCGCATCATGCTAGAACTGCTAGGTTGTTTTACTTTCCCCACTTCCAGTTTCCTTGCACAAGTCTTCCAGACTTGCTGACATGTGCCCCTTGCTCTTTTGGGTGTCACATGTTAGACCCTGAGCCAGAGACAGTTGCTGAGGACGAGGTGTTTGCTGACGCTGAGCCCGAGCCTACGTTCGTTGAGGAGTTCGAGGACACCGGAGACCAGTCTTAGAGACTGATTTGCTTTTGCTTTAGGTTGCTGTTAGATGTCGGTGCTTGCACCTTTTCCTTATTTTCGTACTTTGTACTTTTGTTGGCCATGCTGGGCCTCTTTTAGACTCTCTTATTTGTAGCCTGGTGGCTTTTCTGCGTTGTTGAGATTTATTATAATGGATATTCTGAGATGTTTCTTTTGTCTCTTTCGTTATTATTATCTTTGTTTCGTTTCGCGTTGCAAGGACCTGCAGTTTAAAGTGATTGACGCTTATCGGACTTGCGGCTTTGTAGCTTCAAGTCTGAGCGGACCTTCTCACGCTTCGCCTCCACGTTTTTGGGAAGCGGGGCGTGACACGTAGCTTCGTCGGGAGTCTTCGATAGGATGGCCCCATTTGTCACGGCATCAATAATCTGCTTGGTCCCCGGTTGGAGACCATTGTAGAAGCTATAGACTAGCTCCCAATCTTTAATGCTATGGTGGGGGCACTGATGCTGCAGATCTTTGAAGCGCTCCCAAGCCTCGTAGAGTGTCTCTTGAGGTCCTTGCTTGAAGGACATGAGAGCACTCCTAATCTTTACCGTCTTGGAAGGCGGATAGAACTTGTCGATAAATGCGCTTGCCAACTCATCCCATGTGGTAAAGACTCCCTCAGCTTGCGTCCTCAACCAATAAAGAGCTTTATCCTTTAATGTGAAGGGGAAGAGGTGCAGTCTGATGGCATCTAGGGTAACGCCCGGCATCTGGAAGGTGGCGCACTTTGATAGGAAGAGCTGGATGTGGTAGTGGGGATTTTCATGGGCGTTCCCATGAAATGGATCCTGCTGCATCAGAACCACAAGCCCGGTCTTCAACTCAAAATTCTTGTCGGCCGCCAACTCCGGCATGGCTATGGACGAGGTCGTGGAGGAAGTCTTAGGCTGGAGCCTATCTCGAATGGAAATAATCCTCGCCATTCTTACCGCTAACTCCTCAGACGTCTCCGGGACGTTCATAAACCTCCCTTCCGTATCGGGTCTCCTCTCCGCTCTGATTCTCCGCAATGTATGCTCGATCTCAGGATCAAACAATATATCGATGGGGTCCGCTGTGGATCTCGTGTACATGCACGGGAAAACAAAGTTTCAAAGAAGTGATTAGCACAATGGAAGGGTTAGATAAAAATAAAGAAATAAAACAAAAAGAAAGAAATAGCTAGGGTGGTAGGATCAAACACAATCGCCTCCCCGGCAACGGCGCCAAAAACTTGATCGCGCCCGGGCGTACACCCTAAAGAGCGACCGTGTAGTTTTACCGCAAGCGCACGGTGTAGTGGTGAGCGGGCATCGAACACAGGGAGGACGTATGACAGTGCCTTCTCCGAACAACCTGGCTATATGGACAGAAAAGTAGGGATTTGCCTTTCGGCGGTGTTGTCACAATTGTCAAACGAAGTATAGAGATATAAAATCAAATAAAGACGCCTAGGGAATAGGGAATCCCCGCTACTCACCGTATCTCGTCAATGTGATTCATCGGTATCACAATTGCTAGGGTAGAATGTCGGATGAACTAGTTGCAACTGAATGTAAAACCTAGCTCACGCTCTCGCGCTGTTGCCGGTCTATAGTGAACCTAGGTTCGGGTCCAATCTCTTGCAAACCCTAGCCTAGGCAAGCTAGCATTAGGATCAACGTCATCGTTCAATCGCATCCCGAGCCCACTCTCGTGCAAACTCGGGCTGCGACTTAGGTTGGGATAGTTCCTACCCGTCCAATCTCTTGCAAACGGGTATCTGTATGGAATTGCAACCGAGAACCCTAGTATCGGTCCAATCTCTTGCAAACCGATACTACGGAAACTCAATTTCAACCCAATTCGGATTTCTATGGTTTCCTATCGAATTGGGATCCAATCTCTTGCAAATCCCAATTGATATGAACACCTAGCTATCCGTAATATATCGATCCCAAACTAACCCTAATAGCAATTCTAGCAATAGTTCCACCAAATCATCACAAATCGGAAATTGAGCTCGTAGGGTTCATCCCCACGCCCTAAGACGTAAAGACTACTCACAAATCATAATGCTAATGAAAGAATAATCAATAGAAATAGCAATGAAATTCATGGCAATATTCAAAATAACAATAAAAATAGGATTTTTAATGGAGAGGAAGACAAACCAAAGTAGCTTTCCAAGAATCCAACAAAATAACCCTTTTCTCTCCTCTCCAATCACAAGAATAAAACTCTAAAAAGTCTAATCTAAAAAGGCTGCCAAAAGCAAGAAAAAAGCTCTCTAAACTAGGTTAAAATCTGGGGTTAAATACCCCCCAAAACTGCCCAAAAATTTTTGACCAAACTGCCCCTGCGTAGCTCCAAAATCGTGATTTCCGCTACAGGCAGCGCTGCTTACTCGGCCGAGTGACAAAAGTCGCTCGGTCGAGTGAGAGACCCTAAGAATTTACAGTAAGTCCGGGGTCTTGGGGGTCTTCACTTCGGGCGTCACTCGGCCGAGTGAGTTGTCATCACTCGGCCGATGGGCTTCTCTTCACTCGGGCGGTCGGCAATTGCCACTCGGCCGAGTCGGGCTTCTGCTGCTCAGACTGACGAAAAACAGTAAGTTGGCTCTTTTTGCGGGGCGTCGTCTGAGTGCCACTCGGGCGGACGGGATACGTCACTCAGCCGAGGCGGCTTCAGATGCTCGGCCGAGTGCACACTTGGAGCGTGTCCGATCTGGCCGGCCGAGCGGGGTCTCGCTGGTCAGCCGAGTGACTTCTTCACTCGGCCGAGTGAGACACTGAAAATGCCCATTCTGAGTGTTTTTGCCTCCTCGTCGCTCCTACGACGTTCTTTCTTCTCCCACTCCTCTCCAATCTCAAAATACCCCTCAGGGAAGTCTTCGGCGACACTCCGGAGTAGGTGTATCTCGAAATCACTCGAAATCGCTCCAAATCTCCTGAAATACGACAAAAACAACAAATCGTGAAAAGTATCGCAATATTGTCGATAAATCGTGAAAAACGTGATTTGAGCGATCTAAATGGCATGCAATCATGCGGAAAAAAGGTGTAAAATGTGGAGCGATCAGTAGCCTCGGCAGAGCTTACGTCCTTCGGATGGGGGAGATGAGCGGACTGAGTGACGAAGGCGCTCGGCTCCGGCTGGGAAGACGTCGAGGGGTAGCCTCAGTGTTGATGGATCTCCTGGACCTGAATAGACGAGGGAGCTCGTCAGGGGGGTCGGACCTTGGTTCCGACCAATTCCCCTCCGATGCCAAAATCAGATCTGGTCTGATGAGTGCTCGCTGGGATCGAGTATGGCTCACGGAGAGGCCGATACACGAGTCCTCGGGTCGAGCTTTGGAGGAGAAATATTCAAGGTGGAAGAAGGTGTCAGAGTGTTAGTATGCGATACTATTTTAGATCACTAAGATCCGGCCCCTTTTGGATGACGCCAACCCCCTCCTCATATAAGCGAATTGTCCTAATAATGTGCCATGATGTGACATCATGGCCATCATTCATGGGGACGTGCAAATAGGGAAGTGTTGACCCCCACTAATGGCGCCCATTTGATGAGGGAATGAATGTCATGAACATGGCCATGATTGGCGAGTTAAGGCCAATAAGTCAGGCCATGATGACTGGAGTGATGGCCATTTAAGTCGGGCCATTATTGGCGAGAGTGATGGAATTTAGGCGGTTGCCATATTTGGCAAGTGCTTCCTCGATTTAGGCCCCGATTTCCTCCATTACGGAAGCGGGCCGTATTTTGGGCCTTTGTCTTGGGTGGAGAAGCACGGCCCGCCCGTGAGATCCTTGGGCCGGGGCCCCAAGGCCGTAGTAGGCCGGTTGACTGGTTGTAGTTGACTTGGCTCCTCCGGACCCGGTCAAAATAGTCGTATCAATTGCCCCCATCTTCTAAGCTCTACCATTGTTGAGGTGGAGGTCGAGAGATATAGTATAATGGGGGAAAAGTTGCTCTCTCTGTAAAATTTGATCCATCTTACGGAGTTGGCTAGTGATGATAGATCGTCGGTCCGAGATTCGTTTGGTTGCGGGGGGAGTCGCCCCTCGACTTACGGCCGACGAAGGAGTTTGGTCGGCCAGCTGGGGGAGCTGCCCCGAGTTTTACGGTCGATCCTGTTTGTTCGATGGCGGGGGGTTGCCACTCGACTTATGGCCGACGAATGAGTGGGTCGACCTATTGGGGGAGTTCCCACCAGCCTTACGATCGATCTTGTTCGTTCGATAGCGAGGGGAGTTACCCCTCGACTTACGGTCGACGAAGGAGTGGGTCGACCAGCTGGGGGAGTTGCCCCAGCCTTATGGTCGGTGGGTCGATTGGCCTGCTGAGGGGGCTACTACTCAGTCTTATGGTCAATCGAGTGATCAGCCAGCTGGGAGAGTTGCCCCCACCCTTACAGTTGATCTGGGCGGTCCGCTGGGGGAGTAGCCCCCAGCCTTATGATCGACGGGTCAATTGGCCTGCTGGGGGGCGACCCCCAGTCTTATGACCAATCGAGTGATCAGCCAGCTGGGGGATTTGTCCCCAGCC
This sequence comes from Scilla litardierei, assembly GCA_030789695.1. Taxonomy (NCBI): domain Eukaryota; kingdom Viridiplantae; phylum Streptophyta; class Magnoliopsida; order Asparagales; family Asparagaceae; genus Scilla; species Scilla litardierei. The sequence continues at coordinate 119,559,999 of CM061134.1, forward strand.
TTTGATCTTGGCGGTCTGCTAGGGGAGTTGCCCCAGCCTTACGATCGACAGGTCGATTGGCCTGCTGGGGGAGCTAGTCCCAGTCTTAGGGTCAATCGGGTGATCGGCCAGCTGAGGGAGTTGCCCCCAGCCTTATGATCTATCTTTCATTCATTTGCAAGGGGAGTTGTCCCTCGACTTACAGCCGACGTAGGAGTGACGGCCTGCTGGGAGGTTGCCCCTAGCCCTTCGACCGACCCGTTCGTTCGGTTGCAAGGGAAGTTGCCCCTCGACTTATGGCCGACGAAGGGGTGAGGACCTTGTGAAGACTTTTGAAGATTCCATGGTGGCGCTTTGCCGCTTCTTCGTCCATCTCGAGTGGATGCAGGAGCTGTTTGGTAAGAGGGGACCCGACAGCACGGTCGGAGGAGCGGTCTGGACACTCGAACTTGGACGGTGGTGCTTCGGCCAGATCGGCTCGGCCATGGTCGGAGGAGCTACTTGGTTGCTCGAACCCGGATGATGGTGCTTCAGCCAGATCGGCTCGGCCATGGTCAGAGGAGCTGCTTGGTTGCTTGAACTCAGACGCTGGTGCTTTTGCCCGGCTTGCGAAGAGAGCTCGGCATGGCTGGCAACTCGGTTTTGAGCCCGGATTATGCTGGATCGGATGGGTGCCTGGACTCGAAAACTTCCCTCACATCTTGAGGTGATGAGTATCCCTCAGGTTTGATCTTGGAGATAAGTGGCGGCGGACATCCCCCCGCTCAGGCGTCTCTTGGACCCGAGATGCTCAAGAACCTTGAGATGCCCCTTGAAGTGTTGATGATGGAGTGTGCTTCGGGCGAGCTTGGAAGGCAAAGGTAGTAGGGTCCTTCTGTGCACGTCATTCCTTGCCCCCTTTGCGGCTTGGGTTCGCCCTGAAAGATGGGAAACTCGAGGTGCTGGAAATCACACCGATGCGGGTCAGTTGTATGGATCAGCCTCCTCTTGTCATCATGTTGGTGCAGGTCCGTTAGGTGGACCTGTAATCGGACGTGGTGATGGCATCGGGCCGTCGAAATTGGCAGAGTGAGCCGAGGAACCACACCACGTTGAGAAGATGAATAGATAGGCGCGAGCATCAGTTGATTGGGCCCAATAGTGACGACGATCACAATTGGCAGAACTAGGCGAGGAGGGACCGGCATCATGCCGAAAGCGATCTATTTCGGCGAGAGGAGCTCGGTGTGGATGTTCGAATGCTCGGCCCAGAACCTCGAGTGATCGGCACAGAGGCTCGGATTGGGGAGTTTGGCAAGATTAGAGATGCCAAGCTTGGCTAGGGGCCAAGCCCAGTATGTTCCGCCTTTGAATGCGGCAGCTTCGTCTAGTGCACCGTCTTGAGATAATAGAGTTCAGATAGGATTCGGTCGTCAGTCGCCTTTCTCCTTCTTCACTACCGAAGTTGTCAAGATGTGGCATTATGTCCCAATTGTCGCCTAGTCGCTAGAGCTCTCGACGAGCCAAGTAGCAACAAAGCCTGCTACCACAATCTTGGTCGGAGACAAGATCTCCAGGACATCTCCTGTTAAAGAGAGAACACTTAACCTCCCACCCCCCTTCGGTCATGGAGGATGAGCATGATCACCTTGACCTTTCTTCCGTTGTAGTCGTCCATGAGAGTCTCTGTGATCTTGTCGACGAGGGCCAGAGCTTCCTAGTCGAAGTACATGAAGAGTGTGCATGATTTGGAGAAGGATCAGAAGCATGTGAAGCTCCAATGTTAGGATTGATTGTGCCAGTAAGGCCATTGCTACCAAGGGAGGTGTTGATCTTGCTCTTGTGCCGAGGGTCGGGATGTCCTCCAACTGATCAACCTTTATTCGAACCTCGGGAAGATGCCAAGAATTTGCTCCCAAACCCGAGGTCGGGACAAACACCATGCCCGGGATTTTCCGTATCCAAGCATGAGCTCGGGTAGTTCGATTTCAAGCTTGGATAGACCGATCTCGAGGTGAATGCTAACAGTGTTAGGGTATTTTGCCCCTGTCATGGATCAGCATGGGAACTCCATGAACTCCTAGTATCCTGCGACTTTGACCAACCTGCTGGACCCCATGGTGTCTCCATGACCATGAGCACCCCAAGACTTTCTGGGAGAATTGTTGTCTTTGATGGGCCGAGCTACCAGAAAGAGATAGTGTATGCGTCGAGGCCACGTCGCAGAATTAAAGCCGAGTCCTGCCGATAAAAACCAGGCTTGAGGACATGCCAGTGGTCGCAGCGGTCCATAGCTCGGGCTGACCGAGTCGCCTAGATCCTTTGAGAACTGGGAGGGCGACCTGGGACCGGTGAAGCTCTCCAACTTCGCTCGGAGCTTGGGCATCGAAGAAGTGTTGGGAAGAGAATGTTGAGTGGGATTGATGACTCGTGTTGTGCAAAGGGGCTCAGTCGAAAGAATCGAGCTCGGACAGCACGGTGGCTAAGATCAACTTCCCACTAGGCACGATATATTTAGTTGAGGCATGGCGGCTCAGATTGAGATCTGGCCAAGCATGGCGAGCTCGGATTTGGCATGAAAAAAAATAGGGGCAGCAGTTATTTACGTTAAGATTACTTAAACTGTGCTTTTGTCACTGCAAAGAAAAGGATAGGAACAAACCTTATGAGAAGCTTTCCGATGACGGGCGAACATCCGCTGTGGGTGGTATGATATCCCGTTGAGTGTGACACAGCTGTTATGCCATGTCTTTATCTCAAATGGGTTGTTTCTAATGACCGAGAGTATTTCTCCGCTGGCTCCTGCATTCCATATCCTGCTTGCCATCGCGGTCCACCGCGAGGTCATCGGCGTGTGATGGCCTTTTGTCTGGACCACCAAGCTTAGCCGCTCCCGAGAATTCAACTTGTACACTACCACCGCTGCGTACTTCCTGTCGATGAACTCACCGTACGCCAAAGGTGATGTCGGCACCCTTCCAGGGCTCATCTTGGATTTGGATCCCAGATGATGGGCAATGGCATCAAGACGGTGCTCACGAGGCCGTCAGTTCCGGTGGATCAGGTGGTCAACATGGGTTGATGACACCATCGAATTTCAGTATGAGAGTTAGGATCTCATGCCCAGGATCGAGAAGCTCGTCCTCCTCCATCAGGCTGCCTGTGTCGACCTATATGAGCAGCCAACCCCCTTAACCAAGGATCACGTCGAGCAAGTCATCGGGATGGAGCTCGCCGTCGTCTTCAGGTGCTGTGTCATCAAGAGTGTCTTCACCTTCATCCATCGGGTCACCTAATGGGAAACTGACGTAGCTCAGAGCTCGGGCGGAGGCGTGCTGAAATCCCAGAGTATGCCTGGTGATCTGTTCGATGTGGAGGGGAGTTCGGCAGTATCTCCATCATCAATCCGGCTGCACGATCGAGGGAGGCTGCCTGGAGGTTCAGATGCTCGGCCGTAACTCGGGCGATGGCAGCAGGCTGGGCTCAGCTTCCCTCTGATCTCCGAAAATCTCTAGCCGCCTCTTACGTCATGCCCACATAGGTCCTCATATGCGGATCCAAAGTCTCCTCTGTTGGAAAAAGGGTTGATCCGGTGGGAGGAGATGATCGATCCAGCCTCTGGCTCCTGTCATCACCCTCTCCAATTGGTGAGCAGACATGTCTTCCTGAACCCGGAGACATCGGCGCCGACCCTCGGTAGGTCTTCGAGGGATTTGGGGCCGGCAGTTGATGCCCTCTCTCGCGGTGACCGCCTTTCTGTTCATCACCATTCTCCGCGTCGGGGATCGAGTGCCCATAGCTGTTGTCATCTCCGAAGAGATCTCTGATCGTTGGGATTTGATCGATCCCCAAGTCGATGTCGTCTTGTTGAGGCGAGGTAGAGTGCGTCGGCGTTGAAAGTGCAGCTCCAAGGGCGACAACGAGGGTCATTGGAATGACCGCGGCATTAAAGGTAGATCCGAGTCTTTCGCGGCATCAATGTCACTAAATTTGAACCCTTGGATCGACAGGAGATCGCTCTTGGATCGGTAGGGGATCTCAGACCAGCTTCCATTGGGGGCCAAATTTGGAAATCCACGGAGGAAATTGGCAGGTCACTTAGAAGTGGAAGGTAATCAAACTAATAAATCGACATAGCTTCCTGTTTGGACTCTGGTTCTCGTCTTGTATTCTTCAACGGGTCGTATTACTCGTTGAGATCGGCAAGACCCTCGTCGAAAGTGATGAATACAAGAGCACCAAAACCTTTATTTGGAAGTCGGCATCTCAGGCTGAAGTTTCTTCAGCCGCACAATTCCCCCAAATTTGCCTGCAGCTCCGAAAAAGGGACGTACCAACCGACGACGAAGACCCTGGTGCCATTGCCGAGGTGACGGAGCTTGCTGTCAGGGAACGGATCTTGCCCCCGAAACTGCAGAGGAACCTGGCGTAGTTGCTGCCGCTCCTGAGGGCGATGCTATCCAGAAAATTGTAAGAAGCATACCAAGAGGAAGAAGAGGACCAGGCGATTTGGTCCATGTCTTTCCCTTTTCCTATTTTTCGATTTGCTTCTTCGGTTTGAGATTTGATTCTTGGAATAAGCCATAGTCAGTTTGGTAGATGACATGGATGTTGACTCGTTCCCACAGACGGCGCCAGATGTTTACGGGTGTTTTCTCACCGCTGAATTATTGACCGGAGGGTGCGGGGTCAACGCGATCAAAGGGGACACGCGGGACCCCCGATTCGTAGTAGCTGTCACGTGAGCCAGAGATGACCCTTGGGGTCGGTTGATGGCGCGTTCGCTTTGGCAGGAAGGCGCGGTTCTATTCTTCGGCAGGTCGAGGGGTAGCCTCGGCGGGACGACAACCTCCGGGATCGGTTGAAGGCGGAGTCGCTCGTTGTAGGACGCGCGGATCCTTGCATCGGCTTATCGATGGGTATCCTCGACAGAGCGACATCCTCCGGATGGGGGAGATGAGCGGACTCCGGGACGAAGGCGCTCGGCTCCGACTGGGAAGAAGTCGAGGGGTAGCCTCGGTGTCGCTGGATCTCCTGGACCTGAATAGACGAGGGAGCTCGTCAGAGGGGTCAGACCTTGGTTCCGACCAATTTCCCTCCGATGCCAAAGTCAAATCTGGTCTGATGAGTGCTCGATGGGATCAAGTATGGCTCGTGGAGAGGCCGATACATGAGTCCTCGGGCCGAGCTTTGGAGGAGAAATATTCAAGGTGGAAGAAGGTGTCAGAGTGTTGGTATGCGATACCATTGTAGATCACGAAGATCCGGCCCCTTTTGGATGACGCCAACCCCCTCCTCATATAGGCGAATTGTCCTAATAATGTGCCATGATGTGACATCATGGCCTTCATTCATGGGGACGTGCAAATAGGGAAATGTTGACCCCCACTAATGGCGCCCATTTGATGAGGGAATGAATGTCATGAACATGGCCATGATTGGCAAGTTAAGGCCAATAAGTCGGGCCATGATGACTGGAGTGATGGCCATTTAAGTCGGGCCATTATTGGCAAGAGTGATGGCATTTGGGCGGTTGCCATATTTGGCGAATGCTTCCTCGATTTGGGCCCCGATTTCCTCCACTACTGAAGTGGGGCCGTCTTTTGGGCCTTCGTCTTGGGTGGAGAAGCGCGGCCCGCCTGTGAGATCCTTAGGCTGGGGCCCCAAGGCCGTAGTAGGCCGGTTGACTGGTTGTAGTCGACTTGGCTCCTCTGAGCCCGGTCAAAATAGTCGTATCAAGCTTGTTTCTATACTTCCAGTTTTTGAGTTTATGTGGGACTTTTGACAGTCCAGTTGAATGCTCCTATATGTATTCAGGAAAATATTTTCTTGAGTCATTAAGGTTTAATGTGGATAGAGAAACATGCGTAAGGGGAATAAATACGTGGTTGCGAATTTCATAATATATTTCTCACTTATTTATTAAACCACGGCTTCAAGAGTGAGCTTATATGCAAGGTTAGATTCAAGAATCTTTCCTTGTAAAGTGAGATTACTCTAAAGAGTTAGCGATGATATGGCATACTTTTGGTGTCTATATTGGTCTGTATAGACCATAGATCTGCGAGATCTATATACCACGGAATGTGTATCTTTAAGAAAATAGCATAAATAGTTTTTGCATAATCCCTCGTATTTTTTATTTTCATTTTATTTGAGGAAAAGGGTATTGACATAAAAATTTGACCCTCGGGTTCAATTGTCGGATATAGATATGATTTTTAAACTTTTGAAGATTTATTTATTTGTGTGCCATAACACATAATTTATATATGTGAGTATAAATGCATGAATTGTTTACAAAATTGAAAATATGCAACATCACAGGAATTTTAATGTACAACATCAAGACATTTCAATGGAATTAAATATTTATGTCTAATAATTAAGTGGACCATGTGGAAATGTCATTACCCGTTAGGTTAGTTAACTCATGACAGAACGGTCTCAGGATGCTCATAATTATTAAACTTGAAAAATATATAATAATCTAATCCAATAAAATGCCTAGATGATGAATTACGCATGGAATGGACCCAAAAATGAATATTGAGTAATTATTAAGATAAAAATCCCCAAAAAAATAATTATGTACACCCCCAGATTTTTCCTAAAATATTTTAATATGTTTTCAGATTTTTCCCAAAATTTTTAGGAATTTTCCGATTTTTTCAGGATTATATATATACTAGGAATTGCCCGTGCCCAGAGGGCACGGATGCAATCGTTGCCTGGGCACAAATGCGGATCGAAGCGGTCGCCAATGTGAAAAAATCATGGGGGTGTGTGGAGGGATGGATGGCTAAAGGAGGAAAAGTATGGACTAAAACGGAAAAAAATCACCAAAACCCCACCCCAAACCCAAGTCCACAACCCCACCCAACCCTCACGGTGCCCACATCGGTGTCCCAGTCAGAACCCAAAATATGACTGTGACAAAACTTCCACGTAGGACAAAATTCAAAAACAGTCATGAATTGTATAATAGATTAAAAACAAATTAATTAATATAATTTGTTTAATTTTTGGGCATGAGTCCGATCGATGTAGGTTTGGGCTAACTGAATAATTTATTTATTTATTTTTTAAAAAATAGGCTAAAGCCCGGCGGCTTCGCTACAGACGGAGACACACCAGTTGGGCGCCGCTTCAAGCAGCGTCGCTTCGATCGATCTGATCGATTTTACGCTGATAGACTACGTCGACCGATGCAGGTGGTCGTCGAGACATCGTTGACATCGACCGCTGCATGAAAAGGCCGGCGGTGAGTCTTGTAACCCTGTATATTTTTGAATTGCAAACTTTTGAATAAGTGGTCTGTGTATTCAGCAATTAGGTCAGTGTGCATAGTAACTACCCCTTTCGAAACATCGCCAGAAACAGCACCTCCCCTTCCCCATGCTATCTCTCTGTCAGTTCGTAACATTTCAAAAATAAAATCTCCCCATTTCTGTTTAGGGTTTTAGGGGATCAGAGAGATGAACTATAAAAACGTGAAGCTTCCGAATGTCCCCAGCACCGGAGCAACAGCTGCTGCTGTAGGGACGCTGATCAAGGTCGATTTGATCGGAGGAGGAGCGGTCTACGTGGCCCTCAAAAGTCTCTACAACGTCTATGGTGGTCATAGAGCCATCGTCTTCAATCAGATCGAAGGGATCAAAGATTAGGTACTATTTAGATGGAGAAAAAGGAAACATGTGGATCTAATTTTATGCATAAAACCCATTTTCCCCCCGTTTGTAGTTTCCTTTGGGGCATGCTGAGTTCAAGGAGAAGAACAAGGTGGACAAGGGTGTGGTTCTCTGGACCGCAAATACTGAGAGGACATCAATGTGGTTGTCAGGCTCAACGACACGATGGAGAATCTCCTGGCCTCGTTGGACAAGAACGAGCACGAGATCTCCTCGTCGACGTTCTATGGAATCGCTTGCGTTATGGAGAACATTCCGTATATCAACGGGAGCCCGCAAAACACCTTTGTGCCTGGTTTGATAGATTTGGCTATTGTGAGGAACAGCCTCATCGGAGGCGATGACTTTAAGAGCGGGCAGACGAAGATGACGTCTGTGCTTGTTGATTTCCTTGTTGGTGCATGAATTAGGGCCTGTTTCTTTGCGAGGAAAGGGCCCGAGAAAGTGTTTTATTTCGTCTGTGGGCCGTCACTTCGTGCACTGTTCATCATTTTCTCGCCTTCACTTTCCTTCCGTCTGTTCCTTTGCAGAGAAAAACCCTCGAGAATCCTCGCGCCTCTCTCTCCGACGTGTCGCCGCACTTTGAACCATTTGAAATCCCAGGTAATTGTGGGGATTGCAGGCTGGATTCCTCTCTTTGAGCCCCGCAGCATTCCTCTCACCCCTCTTCCATGGCGCGGGAGGCAACCGCTTTTGAAAACCCCAGATCCGACAGCGACGAGGCTGATCTTGGTTGCCTAGGTTTTCAAAAGTGTTTCTGTATTTGCTGAGGGTGTGCCAAGCTTTGCTACTGTCAACACCGGCGAAGCTCTATGCAGAACCCTAGCTGATCGGTGAGGGGCGAGGTGATTTCTGAACGATTCCTTGCGCGAAGGTATAATTTCTGAAGCCCTAAGTTAAATTTTGGCATTTTCACTTGCTGAACTTGATGATATGGGTTTTTGCTATGCTCGCATGTTCTGAATGTGTGCATGTCGATAGTGTTTCGAAACTCTGAGGTTTTGAAACCCTCTGCCATGATGAAAATGAGATTTTATGTTGTTGGGATTGGGTGATTTGATGATATGGTTTCGAAATTTTATGATATCGCAACCAATCGCTTCGATCATTATTTGAGTTTATGATGTTGTGATTTGGTGGGTGATGCACATTGGTGATGTTATTTTGGGATTTCTCACCCATTTGCTTTGATGAAATTCTGTTGTTTATGATGCTGGGAATATGTGTATGATGCTAGTTACTGATCCCCACTTACAGCATATGTGCATTACTTAAATCCTCATAATCCACGCAAAGAAACAGGCCCTTAGGTGTGCATTATTCCAAAAATCCCAATGATGAAAAATTAAAAAATGAAGTTGGAATGAGAGGATGGGATAAAGTTATATATGCTGGATGGCGTGCTTGAAGGTTCCGTTTAATACCATATTTGTGCAACGGAGGGATTGATATTTTTCTGAAGTGAAAGGGTTTAGTTTTGAAATTTAAAAAATGCCTTGATTTCAATATAAAATAACAAAATTTTTGCTCAAATTTTTTGGGCATGTCTCATTGTTTCAGTATGGGTTTTTGTTGTTGTTATATTTGGAGAATGTAATAAATATTTGGGCCATGGCTCTTAGCTACTTGTTACAGTTATGGAATGGGATGGTCATGGATAATTGTTTCAGAATTTTTGGGGATTGGCTCATTGATGAATTATGTGTTTTTTGGTGGTATTCTTTGGGGCTTTGTCTCAGTTTTTTTGGCATGTCTCCTTGTGTCATTTTGGGTTTTTGACGTTGTTTTGTTTGGCTAATTGTATCAATTTTTGGTGCATGGCACCTAGCCCCTTGTTGCTGTTATGGAATGTGATTCTCATGGATAAATGTTTAAGAATTTTTTGGGATTGGATCATTGATGAATTATGTATTTTTTTTGGTGGTATTCTTTGGGGTTTTGTCTCAGTTTTTTTGGCATGTCTCCTTGTGTCATTTTGGATTTTTGATGTTGTTTTGTTTAGCTCATTTTATCAATTTTTGGTGCATGGCACCTAGCTCCTTGTTGCTGTTTTGTTGTGTTTTGGGCATGTCTCCTTGTTGCACAAATGGTGTTAAAAGGCAGGAGCAACGACAACGCAACCACGTGTGTGACTATGATTACAAATTTTATCTGAGGGCCAATGTTTGGAGTAGCACAATTTTATCTGAAAGGTGTTATTCATATGAAGTATGGTATGTATATAATTAACATTATATATATGTGTTATTCAATTAAGGGTGACATGGATACACAAGAAGACCATTCGGGTTGTGAGTTATGTACCGCCGCCGCAACTGCAATAACATTTGTCGTACTAGCCTTACAAATGCACAATTCCGCTAGGCCCGACCCTATACCCAGAGAGCCCTTAGCTTTGTGGGATCTGCATAGAAAATCCCACATGCGGAGAATTCTGTGGGGGTCTGAAAGTAGCTGTTTGCACTACCTATGAATGCGCAGACATGCTTTCATGAATCTTGCAGCATTAATGCGCCAGCGTGATCTTCTCAAGGACACTATTCATGTATCCGTAGAGGAGCAGGTGGCCATGTTCCTGCATATGGTAGGGCACAAGTCAAAGAATAGAGTAATGCAAGTGGATTTCATAAGGGCCGGGGGGACAGTTAGCCGTTATTTTAACAAAGTGATGGCGGGACTGTGTGCACTTCGGGATATGTTCGTGAAGCAAGCTCCTAATGAGACGCCGCCAGAGATAGTCAATAATCCAAATTGGTTCCCAAATTTTAAGGTATGTGTGATTATATGTATATGTGGCAGTATAATAAGGATCATTTTTGGGATTGCACATTGGTCTCATTTAATATGTTGCAGGACTGCATCGGGCTCATTGATGGGACGCACATAGATGCCACGCTACCAGCAAGGCTAGTACCCCGCTTTAGAGGGCGAAAGAGGGTAACGCAAAATGTGCTTGCAGCTGTTACCCCAAACAAAAGATTCACATACGTACTGGCCGGGTGGGAAGGATCCGCAAATGATTTTACGGTCCTGAAAGATGCATTGTCTTTACACACCCCCCACTGGGGCTGCGCGTGTATGAAGGTAATATGGAAAAATTTACATATAAATTATAATTACGTATCTCCGAAATCATTTGAACATAAAATTGGTTTATTTGTTTGAATGTAGGTAAATATTACATGTGTGATGCTGGATATACTACAATGCCAAGATTAATATCTCCATACAGTGGACTTAGATACCATTTGAAGGACCATACTGATCGGGTTCCTTGAAATCGACGAGAGCTATTCAACCTACGCCATTCTACATTAAGATCAAAGATCGAGTCCACATTTGGTATCCTAAAGAACAAGTTTAAAATATTGACATCCAAACCTCAATACCCATTCAAGAGCCAGGTCGCTACCATACTATCATGCACTGTTTTGCATAATTACATCCAAATTGCAGATCCTCATGACCCCCACCTAACTGAAGAAGGTGATGGGGTTGAGGAGGATGTAGAGGGTATCGATGAGAGGGATGACAATGTTATTGATCTATCCCAACAGGGGACCGTTTGTGAACAAACCGAACAACGGGATCGTTGGAAAATGCGCAGGGAGCAGATAGCTTGGGATATGTGGGTGGATTACTGTAACATAAACAATAACGGGAACACAGTAGAGCATGGCCTATGAGGGGGTCGTAGTATTTGCTTACCAAGTCTGAACAATTTAACATTGTACCTTGCTTATTGCATTATGTTTGGTGTGTTCAGTATGACAATATTATCATGCTCTGGATTATCCTTTCAATGATTTACAAGTCTGTATTTTTGCTACACCATTTGGTATCATTTCAATGATGTTTAATGTAAAATTATGCGTTGTATTTATCATAATATTGATGTTGTAGGGATGGACGGATCTAAAAAAATCAGGGCATGGGGGCGAGCCATCCTCGGCTGGGAGTGATCCAATGCATCAATTATATGAAAATGTATATGGGACACAACGTGGAGATGCAGAAAGGAGGGTGGATCCACTTCTCAACCGTCCAATTCCCATGCGGATTCCTCCTAACCCCTACCAAATGCATGGATTCCAAGCTGGTGGGCATGGAATGACATCAACAATATGGAAATTTCAACTTGCCAATGCAAATGCCAATGTCTCCTCCAATGCAAATGCCCATGTCTCCTCCAATGCAAATGCCAATGTCAATGCAATCACATAGTGGCCATGGGTATATGCATATACTACAAGGGGGAGAACTCCACACTTTCAGAAGCCTCTCGTCTCATGGTGCCTTCGTGATGCCAACGCCACCAAGTGGCAATGAAAGAACTCCCGGCAGTGACTCCTCGAGGAAGTCGAGCCGACGTAGCGAGGATGCCGAGGGGTCTGTATCAAGTCCCAGTAAAAATCTGAAGCAACCATCATCTTCTTCCTAACACAACAAACTTTGGAAGCCCGAGCATAATGCCACCCTTATTCCATTGCTAACTGAACTTGCACGGCAAGGCCTTAAGGTAGATAAGACATTTAAAGGGGCCGCCTTCAATACCGCTGCAGCCGAAATCAATAACACTCATGGGACGTCGTTCACAAGTGGTAATGTGAAAAACCACATGAAAGCATTGAAGACACGTCTCAATGATATTTACGAGTGCATGGAAATGAGCGGGGCAGGCTGGGATGCGGAGAAGAAGATAATGAGCTGGATCCGAAACTTATGACATGTGGACATCGGTAATTACTTCTATCTTATACATAGGCTAGGTGCTAGTACATTAAATATATATATATATGAATGGTATGTTCATATATGCTCTGCTAATCGTTCAGGCAAACCATCGGAAGCACGCTTATGTGAACCAACCAATACCATGGTTTGAGGATCTGGTTGTCATCATTGGGGATGACGCTGCACGGGGGGGATATGTCATGTTCCTTGTTCGATAGCTTTGCAGGCCCATTTTCTGGAGGGGAAGGTGAGCTCGTAACGCCTGATCCGACATATATTCCTACTCCATCCAATAATGTCCATGAGGACATACCCACAAAAGCGTCGACAGGAGAGTGTCCACAGGGGGCGACAAGAAATGCTACCCCACCATCGCTTGGGAAGAAGAAACAGAAGTGACGCGCCGTGAGGGAAGATCCGGATGTAATGCGGGATATAGCAATCAATGTGGAAGGAGTCGCTGATGCTATATGGAGTGCACACTCCTAGCCCCACTAGCCTGAAACTCTTGCACTACGTGTGTACGAGTTTACGGAGTATCCTCCCCACCTCTTGTTGAAGTTGTTTAAAGACCTAAGCATGAATGAGCTAGCGGGGCGACAACTTTTGGCCGTGCCACAAACGAGTCGGAGGCTTATCCTTGAGGATTTAGTTGCTGAGATGGAAAGGGACTTGCAAGACGCAGGTTATGAAACAGGAGATGGCGTCAGAAAGATATGAGGATGGGTGGGCCCTATGGCATTTTGGTTGCGTGGGGATGAGTGGTGGTTGGGGTTGGGGATGTGTTGGATGGGTTAATGTGAAACATATTGGCATGTCTCATTGGTGTAGTGATTCAGTATGAATATTACATATTTATTCCCCCTATTTCTGGGCATTTTGTGCATGAATATAGTTTAACTAAGCTTCATTATAAGCATAATTGAATTAAAATTGGTTTATGGAGCATATCGTTGATTTGTGCACAAAATAGAGTTTTTAGTGATCTTTGTAGCTTTCCATTATTTTTTATGTGCTCATAGTATTTTTGTGGTGCTACATCTATTTTTCTGTACTTTTTGGAGCTTTGTGGAATTTTCTACAATTTTTGGAGGCTTAAAATGATTTTATATTGATTTTAGCTCATGGTTTAATTCATATTATTATTATTTGGACTAATTTCTACACCTCATATTTTTCATGTACTTCTAAGGGCCTTAGGGAATTTCCAGTATTTTCTGAGAATTTTACTAAGCCTCTAGGTATTTTTCTTGAATTTTTGAAGGCGAAAAGTAATTTCTGAAAAATAAAAAGAAGCCCAGCAGGCCAGCCCAAATTCCACCAATTTGCCACTCTTAAGCTTATTTGCATGACCAGAAGCCAAAGAGACAAAAAAATGAAGAGACATGTGAATTTAATTTCAAATAAAGAGTGGAAGATGAAGAGGCCAAGTTTTGAATGGTTTCATGTAATTTATTCTAAAATAAAGAATGGAAAATGAAGAGTCATGGAATTGATTCTCAAATAAAGAGTGGAGAAATGAAGAGCCAAGCACTATAAACCCCTTGGGATTCTAAGCCTATAAAAGGATGGGAGAGCTTCATCTTATGGCATTCCAATATATTCCATTATATCCCATTGTAGTTCATTCTATAGCTGAAATAGAGAGGTTCTTGAGGGGCTCTTGGTGGGCTTGGAGGCAAGAAACTTGGAGGAGCTTGGACAAGAAAAAGGGAAAAGAAGAAAGGACTCATTTGTAGCAACATTTGGTGATCTCTTTCCTTTGTCTTAGGTTTTCATTTGTGCTTAATTGGATTGTATGGATTTGATAATGATTTATATGAAGTTAGTATTTTTTATCCATATGAATTGCTAAATTTCTTTGCTTGGTTTGTGATTTGCTATGGAACTTTTGTTCACATGTTGATTTGGGTTCATTTGGATTGAATTATTTTTTTATGTGGCTTAAATTTAAGTTTCTAATTTAACTCTCTCATATGAATCCAAAAGATTATATTAGAGAACCGATCATCCCAAAAGGATGAGTTTTATCTTCTCAAAAAAGAAGTATCAACTTAATTTCCATGAGACCTAATTTTTAAGCCACTACACTGTCCCATCATTTTAACTCCCAAAAGGATATCCCCGATGACGCTTCCCCAAAAGGGACGCCATTGAGTCATAAAGAACCATAGCCCGTGACCGCTGCCACTTCCAATTGTGACCCCAAAAGGGCTCCACAATTGAATCACATTTCACACTTGCTTTCACCTCCAAAAGAGTATTTTTCCGATGGTGCATCCCCAAAAGGGACATCATTGAGTTGTAGGGTTATATTCTGACACTTAACATTGATCCTAACAAATCCACGATCCATGCATTCCTCCTAGCTCCTTGCCACTTGCCTATTTAATCCTCCATCCCTCATTTTCATAGAGTAGTTTGATACATTTTACCACACTTACTTTCCACCACCACATCTTTGTTAGTAGTTGGACGTTCTCACACCCTTAATTAGCTATCTTTGATCGACTCTGTGAATACGAGACGACTTGTCCCTGAGTTCGACCCTGGGCTCACCAGGTTATTTTGTATTTCTTCGACACCCTTTCACTTCAGGGGGAGATCATGTGCACCCTATTTGGATTGCGCACAATTTCGATCGAATCAATTGGCGCCGTTGCCGGGGACAACGGTTTTTGCATTTCACATTTTTGGTTGGTTTTGGGGACCTTGGGTGTAGTACTTCCTTATTTAGTGTTTTGTCTCTTTATTTCTTTATTTTGCATTTTTTGAGTCATTTTTTTCTTTAAAAAAATTTTGTGATGGACTTTCATGGCACAAAATTTCGATATGATGCACCTTCATCTTCTTTGCACAAGGACAGGTTATTGAAGCTCAAAATTGCCATCTTTGCACAGCGCGATGGTGAATCCTTCTTTCAGGCCTGGAGGAGGTTCATAGATGCAGTTAGTGGATGTCCACATCATGAATACACGGTTGATGTTCTCTTCCAGTTCTTCTACGAGGGGCTGCATGAAGATGCACAAATTTTCATGGAGATGTTGGACAATGGAGCTTTCATGGAGTACACACCTGAGGATGCTTGGGAGCGTCTAGAGTCCCTGAGTGAGGATGCTCCGACATTGGTAGGGACTCCAGAGGATTTGATGATGGAGCCGTCAGAGCTTCCTAGTGGTGATGTGTGCAGAGATGGAGAGGACGAGCATACAGTTTTGGATGATCATGAGGAGGATGCAGTTAAGGACACGAGTTCAGAGATCATTGTAACTGAGCCTGGATTGTGTTTCCCTCCAGTTCTATTCTAGCATCTTTCACTCCTCTCCCCGGTGGTTGCATATCATACCGAGATTGGTGCATCTTTTTCAGGGATTATTCATCATTATACGTTAATTTCTTTTAATCATTTTGATGACTATATTTGGGATGTTTTCATTCAAAATCATTTGAGTCCCATATTTACTAACATAATCCATCTCATGCAGGACAAATATGTATATTTGATGGAGATGCTGGGGATTGTGTTAGTGGCCGCCAGTGCTAAGCGTGGAGGAAGAATATTGGCAGAGGATCGCAAGGATATGATCGAGAAGCTTCCTCCCCTATTACATATTCGGGATCCACCATTTGCTAAGGTGTATTCCTTCCTTTAAGTGTAAATTAAAAATAAAATGACATTAGTTTGCTTTCGCATGTTTTCTTTTTTTTATATCATGTAGCATCGTTTTAATAAATCTAGTTTCCCTTCACACTTTGAGGACAAAGTTTATTTTTAGTTGGAGGTACTATGACTCCTATGCTTTTTTTGTGTATTTTTTCGGATTACTTGGGTTAGGATGAATGAATGAGAAATAGAGTCCATTATTGCGTGAAAGTCATTAAAAAGAGAATACGCAATCTCAAACTTCCAATTGTTCATTTTCATGCTGGGGCATGTCTCCTTGATGATTTTTGTGTGTTAATGTGATACATGTGGGCAAGGCTACTTGGTGCAGGGTTTGGGGCATGGCTCTTTTATGCTGGGTGTCATAATATGAAACATATGTGCATCGCTCTTTGATTCAATTTTTTGGTGCATGTCTCACTGTTGATTATTTGGTTTATTTGATACATAAGGGCATGGCCTCTTGGTGCAGGTTTTGGGGCATGTCTCCTTATTGCTGGGTGTCATAATATGAAACATATGGGCATGGCTCCTATTATCAGTGTTGGTTTCTGGCGCCTTGTAGCTAGTTCCCTATAGCCCAATGATGAAGATAATTACATGATCCCTTTGCCCCTTGGATATGCAAAAATAGGTGGATATAGGCTTGATGGTTCCACTACATATGCGGGGGTGATATGTGATGGAGCAACTGCTTATGTCCACCATGATTTACTGATAATTTAACTTTCTTCCTGAGGGCTTATGTATCATATGTATCACACAACCACAACATCACCAATATGCAATGCCCCAAAAAACTGAAACAAGGAGAAATGCACATATATTTCAGCCCTATGATGATGAACATATATTGATCACTTTGTCCCTAGGTTATGAAGAAAAAGTGGTATGAGGCGAGAAGGTTCATTCAAAATGAGCAACCGCCAGTGATATACTGAATGCTTAAACACATGTTAACCTGAGGGCTTAGAAACATATGTGCATTTCTCCCAGTTTCATTTTTTTGGGGCATTTCAAATTGGTGATGTTGTGGTTGTGTGATACATATGTGGATTTATCATTGTTTCAGTTTTTTGGGGGCAGTGCACATTGGTGCTGCTGTGGTTGTGTGATACATATGTGAATTTCTCCCAGTTTCAGTTTTTTTGGGGCATTGCACATTGGTGATGTTGTTGTTGTGTGCTACATATTTGCATTTCTCCCAGTTTAAGTTTTTTTGGGGCAGTGCTCATTGGTGCTTGATGTGTCATTATATTCCACATTTTATATATAAGATTATACGTCAAAATCATTGCTCATTTACATATTTTATACCCTTTTGCGCTATTATTTGGAATAATATGACTTTCGGAGCATTTATGTCCATTTCAGGTATTTGGGCGATATTGGAGCAATTTGGAGCCAATAAAACGGTCGGTGACGTGAGAGAACCAATGAGACTCATGATGACATGCTCAAGATGCCAAAGAAGAATACTAGAGCAAGGAAGGGACAAGAGAGAAGGTCACGCGATCGAGCTATGATGCGGCGAAGGAATCAAGCGACCCGAAGTACTGAAAACAGGACAACCGTGTACTATTTCTAAATCTGCTATCATCTGGGATTTTTCACTATTTTTCTGATATTTTTTCCTGGTAGTAGACTTCAAGATAGTTCCAACGCCACCAAGAACGTGCAAATCGGAGGTCGGATGATCCCTGTGAAATTTTTGCAAGTTGATGGTGTAATGCTGAAATTGTTCTCAGCAGCCTACTCGGTCGAGTAGCACTTTACTCGGCCCGAGTCGTGCACTACTCGGTCAGAATGCTATTTTTGGTGTCCGACTCGACCGAGCGACCCCCTACTCGGCCCGAGCAACCTCCTACTCGGCCCGAGTCATGTGCAAATGAGACTGAAGTGCGTTTTTTAGTCCCAATCAGCCGAGTAACCTTCGACTCGACCGAGCAACCTCCTGCTCGGTCCGAGCAACCTTCTACTCGATCGAGCAGCGTCGAATCAGCTCGGGTTGGCAGCATGATGTATTTTGGAATATTTGGATTCTCTGTACAACTCGACCGAGCAGCCGAACGACTCGACCGAGCTGCCGAACGACTCGACCGAGCAGCTTTGTGCTCGGACCGAGTCACTGTGGGCCCATTTTCTGATCTGCACCTGGATTTTTGGGTTCTGCGAGGGTTTTGGGTGATATTGTACAGCCGCCAGAGGGCGTGGGGTAGAGACTTCTGTTGGAAGTTTTAAGGAGAATTTTAGATTAGATTTTGGGGAGATTTTTGTATACTTTTCAAAAGGGAAGTTTTAGATCTTTCTTAGACTTTTGTGGAGACGATCTTTTGGGGAGTTTGGCCATACCCTAGGCCCCTCCTTTGTATCAAGATAAGTACTTTTGTCTCTTTAATTCTATTTATTTGTTATTTCTTTGTGATTATTTGTTGAATATCTCGTTGATGCATGGTCGGATGAATTCTCTTGCTATTATTGAATCTTCTATTGTTCTTCCTATGATGCATGAGTAGTATTTTCTAGGGCTAAGGAATTAGCCCATGGATCTTAGGACTTAGTTGCAAAGTTGGGATTTTTATGGTGCGTTGGTATAAATGGGGTTGTATTTTGGTTGAACTATCAAGATCCATAGGAGAATTCGTACTGAGATCGTGCCCACGGTCGGTGGAATCGATTAGCTTAAGGAATATCCTACGGATTTAATTAGGGAGTTAGTGGATTCAACCAAGGCTCGTGACCATGCCCGGCTCGTGCCTTGAGGGGATCCACCGATGAACTAAATAACTAATTGACGGCTACCGCCATTGCGTCAATAAGAGCCACCAAAATACCTCGAAGCTCTAACCCACGAGAGTGATATGAGTTGAGAGCATTCGAACCATGAGAGTGGTAAGAATATTGTATATCCTTAATGCACGTATTGTGTGCACCTACGGGCTAATGTGATACGTTAGATTCATGGCATTTGGACGCATGAATTCACTTTCTAGATGCTACAAATCCCCAATTAAACCAATGCAACGTATGAGTCCTAGCCTAGCATCGACTTCTGACGGTCCTAGTGTCGAGCCCTAAGCCCTAACCTTTTGTATTTTATTCTTTCTTTCTTTGTGTGGAACCCCGTGTTTGCAACGTTGAGTGACACAACCTTCGCATCCATCACCATTACGGCCCTCCACACTCCACATCCACCAATAAACCCGCAAGTCTAACTCAACCTAGGAGTAGATAGGTAGTATAGCACCGCCTCCCCGTGTTCGATACCCGCTTGCCACTATACCGTGCGCTTGCGGTAAACGACATCGTTTCGGAGTTAGTTCCGGACGCATCAAGTTTATGGCACCGTTGCCGGGGAAGCGTTCCACCATAGTATCTATTTACCACGATTAGGTTGATTAGATTGCCAAAAAAACATATAAAAAATAGTAAAAAAATTTTTAAAAAACCCGAGAGATTTTTCCCCACCACCGGATATTACTATTATCTTTATCTCTCTTTGTACCATTGACGTCTTTTCCAGGTTGTCTATTTTTTCTTGATCAGGTACATTTGATGCAGCGATGGTACTTTCAAAGACACGACCGGGTTCTATACGGTCCTATATATACCTCGCTACATTCTATAAGGCTGATGGAGAGTCCTTCAGAGATGCATTACGAAAGTTCGAAAGAATGCTAGGGATGTTCCATACAGAGTCAGACTATGAGTGGGACGGTTCCAGGCTACTTAATATCTTTACTGGAAGACTAAAAGGACCCTCCCGTGAGTTTATGAAGAGGATGCAAGTGGGAAAGTTCAGTGATCTGTAGCTGGCAGCAACCTTGGAGCAAATGATAGATGATGCTCGATCTACCGGTTCGCTAACCGTTACGATAGGTAAAACATCCGACCAAGCACTCATCGATTTTATTATGGCTAATGTCTCTGATGCAGGTACTATCATAGATGGAGTGCATGCTTCACTTGAAGGTGATCACATCCACCTTTACACGATTAACACTCCACAGATAGAGACATCTGAGCTGCCAGAGGATGACACATATATGGACCTATTGAGAGGCATCGTGGACGCAGTTTGATGCACCGGTCCATTAACGATAATGGCATGTGACCCTTTTGAGCTCGGATTTCAAAATTTTATTACTCATCGTATCTCTTCCACAGGCACAATTGATGATGGAGTCTACGCTCTAGTTGAGAGGCACAAGACCCACTTTTATACCGTGGCCGAGATACATGAGCCCATAGAGCCACCTGCACCTACTATTAAGAGGGTCAAGCCACATCATCCAGTGCCTCGAGTTTCAGGATGGAAACGAAGACATAGGCATAAAAAGGAGAAGATGAAATTCACTTTGCCTACCATCCCAGAGGAACCCAAGGAGGAGGCAGAGGCAGAGGCAGTTGACGTGCGTCTATATTTCATATATTCACGCACATTTTATTTTGTGTTTCTCCGTGTTTTCTGCCGTCTCTTATTCGTTTTCGTATGTTTTCCCGTTTTCTTTCACTTTTCTTTGTTTGTCCATGATTGCAGGAGTTCAACCACATAGGGGACCTTTTACGATGATATCCCAAGTCCCCGGAGCAACGAGAAAAGTCACGCGTGATCCAGGGGGTCAAACGGAGAAGTATTCATCTTTCTGCCCCTCACCCGGTCGGTTGGTCATCTCCAACCGATCGGGTGATGCACGCGTGCACCAACCGGTCGCTACCGCAGCTCACGAAGAAGTCACCCGACCGGTTCACAGACCGGTTCTGCAGGCGGCTGTTCTCTGTCTTTTCGAGCAGAATTCCAACCGATCGGGTGACTCTCACCCGATCGGTTCATCTGTAGCTGAGAAAAAGAGCTGAAGACACGGGCGTCGAACCGACCGGTTCACCCGACTCCTCCAAGATCCAACCGGTCGCTCAAGAACTCACCCGATCGGTTCATGAGATCGGGTGAAAACTCGCCGTTTTCTGTGATTTATCTGTAACGGATCAACTGATCGGTTGACTTGTCACCCGATCGGTTGATCCGAAAATCTATATATAGGACCCCCCGGGTTCCAGAAACGGGAGAGTTGTATTTTTTTACTGTTTTATTTCCTTGTGACGGCTGTAATTGTTACTCTTAAGTAAGTTTTCAGATCTTTCTAATTTTTTAGTATTGTCTTTACTACTCCTTTACTTCCGCATTGCAATTGTCGGATTATGATTCTAACGGTTAAAATTCATTTAGATTACTTTTTCATGAATTTTTGTGAGTAGTTCCCAAATCTGGGATTTTGGTGGAAGCCCCTTCGGGGGCTCTTCTCGATGCGTCCATAGGGTTAGGGAATCGATAGGGAGTAGGAATCTAACGGTTACGCGGGGCGTTTCATTGTCATCGGCGGGAAAAAGACCACCTTTGACCGTCGGGCCTATGGGGAATAAACTTGGCGGTTGACTCCCTAGCCAAAGCTCACGCCCTTAGCGTAGACGCCGAATCCTAGCACGCGGGAGCGGCAGGATGAGACGTCGGGAGATATCGTTGCGGACTTAGTGCTCCCGGGATCGATCAGTGTTTATGGACACGGGAGTGCCCACTGATCGAATCCGAGAAGTCCGGTGTATCATCCTGGGCACCGACCGGAATATCGGGTCCATGGGACGCCGGTACCACTTTCAGAGGCAACGTCTCACCATTAGACCCTAATCCCGATCGCTATCCATACCCGTAGGCCGTAGCGGCGAGAGCCTCTCGTCGGGTCGGAAACCAAAGTCCCGGGTTTACTTTCTTTTTGTTCATACGCTTTCATTTCCTTTCGTGACAACCAACCACCGATTCGGGCTAGCTCGCCCCTCGGGGTGATTTAGGTCCTACCTGACCCAAGCACAACCCCGCCTCCCTGAGTTCGATATTCCCGCACCCTACACTAACCGTGAAACTTGCGGTAAACGACACCGCGCCGCCGCGCATATCACGCGGGGCGCCGGTCAAGTTTATGGCGCCGTTGCCGGGGAGGCAACGTGCTTGATATCTTAGGATCTCTTGAACCCTCGTGTCTAGCTCACATCCCTACCTCGCGATAATTTTCGCATTCTTGTTTTTCTTTTTCTTATTTGTTGTTCTTATTTTTATTTCTTATTTTATCTGTTTCTTTCCCACTTGTCGCTTCACGGGTGTCTGTTGTTTTTCATGCGCAGGAGTTCAAGGAGTCTAGACGACTTGATCCCCCTCAATCCAGAGATTAACGCCACCCTTAGGCGTTTGGCCGCCGAGAAGCGAAGAAGGGAAGATCCCGAATCCATGGAGGAGAACACCCCACCTCACAAGTCTCTGCTGGAGTACTCGATGCCATCCATCGAGTCGACTTCTGCCATCCGATCTCCAGCTATTGCGGCCCAAAGCTTTGAGCTGAAGCCGTCTCTAGTGACATGGATCCAGCAGGACCAGTTTGCGGGTGCGCCCATGGAGAGCCCGATAGAGCACCTGGACTCCTTCTTGGAGAAGTGTGACACCTTCCGAATCAATGGTGTCACTGCAGAGGCTATCCGTCTGAAGCTGTTCCCTTTCTCTTTGCGGGACAAGGCCAAGCAGTGGTTAAGGGGGAAGGACCCCAATACTTTCAACACCTGGGAGAAGCTCTCCAACGCTTTTCTGACGAAGTTCTTTCCTCCGGGGAAGACCATGAAGCTGAGGAGTGAGATCTCCTCCTTCTCCCAGGTCAGCCACGAGTCCTTGCACGAGGCTTGGACGAGATATAAAGAGATGCAAAGAAGATGCCCTCATCATGAGCTTCCGAAGTGGCAGATTATCAATCTGTTCTACAATGGGCTGAGGGGTGACCTTAAATCTTCTATGGACGCCGCGGCTGGGGGTTCCTTCATGTCCCGAAGCGAGGAAGATGCCGGGAATATTCTGGAAAACATGGCATCCAACAATGAGCGGTGGTGTGACGAGAGAGCCACACCAAGAACTGGGGGTATACACAGAGTCGAGGACGTCGACAAACTTTCGAGCAAGTTTGACTTGCTTTCGACCCAGATCTCCGCACTGATGGTTGGAGCCGGTGGAGCCGGTACACAGCAAGTTTCTGCAGTAGAGTCCGAATTCCTTGGGGAATTCGACGGTGGTGACATCTCACCACCGTTGGATCAGGCGAGCGCACTATTTTACAACCCCACGGGGAATGCGCCATATCCACCAAGGACAAATTCCAACCCGGCCTACTCTCCCAACAACCGGAACCATCCGAATTTCAGTTACCGCCCACCATTTCAGCCCTCGCGCCTCAGCAGCCGCAGCAACAAATTTATCAGCCGGCTAGACCACCGCAGAATCAGGGTCAGCTGCAACCATTTCAGCAGCAACCTCAGCAACAAACGTACGCTCCCAGGAATCAGCAGCCGTTCCAGCAGCAGCAGTATGGCCAACAGAGGGCCGTCTCTCCGGTTGAGTCTCTCTTGACTCAATATATTACCAACCAGGAGAGGATCAACCAAAAGCTGGAAATGGGCCAACGGACCCTCACGGACCAAGTAACCCAGCTGGGGTTACAGGTGGCGAACCTCGCAAGGTCACAAAACCAATTGCCGCCACAACCGGAGGTGAACCCTCGAGGAGCAACACAAACATCGGCACTTGTGCACGAGCACGCGAATGTGTCCGCTATCATTCTGAGAAGCGGAACACAAATTCCTACTAGAGTGCCCCCTAGCAACCCGGAAGCACCATTGGTCGTTGAGAGGCCGATTGAAAAATCAAATGACGTCGTTGCTTCGTCATCAAATCCCATGACTCCGGAGGGAGTGTCCGAAGAAGATGAGAAGAAGGAGGAGGAGAGCCCAAAAGTTTATAAACCCGTTGTGCCATTTCCACAACGGTTGGCTCAGGCGAAAATTGATGAGAAATATGGGAAGTTCTTCGCCATGGTCAAGGACCTAAGCCTGCAAATCCCCTTCTTAGAGGCAATTGAGACAATCCCCTCCTATGCAAAATTCTTAAAAGATTTGGTGACCAAAGGGTCGAGAAAAGAGAAAGTGGTGCTGACGGCAGAATGTAGCGCTCTTATCCAGAGGGATAACCCGCCAAAGCTCAAGGACCCGGGGAGCTTCTCTATCCCTTGCACGATCGGGGCTGTGAAGATTAATCGTGCACTCGTCGATCTAGGAGCGAGTGTTAGCTTGATGCCCTTGTCGATGTACAGAAGGATAGGAATGGGTGATTTGGAGCCCACCGGGATGACCCTACAACTAGCTGACCGGTCGGTCAAATATCCGGTGGGAATTGTTGATGATCTCCCCGTGAATGTGAGAGGGGTGCATATGCCTGTGGACTTTGTAGTCATGGACATGCCCGAAGACGCACACACCCCCATTATCCTGGGACGGCCTTTCATGGCCACTGCTGGCGTTCTTATAGATGTGAAGAACGGAAAACTCTCCTTGAACGTCAGCGGAGAGAAAGTTGAGTTTGACCTGGGACTATCTATGAAGCACCCCGACCCTCCTGATGACCTCCGGTGTAATCTGCTTGAGATAGAAGAAGAAAAGGCTGTAGAGGAGAGCTCCTGGGAGATTCTCCTGAGAAACCCCCCCGATGAATTGGGGAATTCTGAAGATGAAGAAGGGCTCGAAGACAAAGAAGCTGTTGGAAGACCGAGCGCAGCGAGAACGACCCCTCCCGGGTTCCCCAAGTTTCCTCCTGTGAAGAGAACAGGGATAGAGCTCACGGACCTCACTAAAGACGAGGTCCGAATCCTGAAGAAGATGGCGGAAAGCGCCAACACCAAGGAAAAGCCCCCAGATCTCAAGAACAAAGGGAGGGTGGTCGAGCAAGTATTTTTCCAGCCGCTGACTACCCCGAGCGCCTTCAGCTCCAACAAGGAAGAGATGCCTAAGTTTGGGCATCACCCGTATCAGCCACCATGAGCATCTCTTGCGGGCGTCGAGCCAACGACGTTAAACAAGTGCGCTTCATGGGAGGCAACCCATGTTCTAAAATTTTTCTCTAATTTTTAGCGTTATTTTTTACTTTATTTTATCTATTTCTATAAATAAAGTCAGCCGCGAGGACATCCGTTAGGGGACTTAATCAAATTTCTTGGTTTTTGCAGGAAACAAGCCCTAACCGATCGGGTGATAACTCACACGATCGGTTGGGATGTATCAGATACATGCCGAAATCTGTCCCCGAATGAACCGATCGGTTGAGTAATGAAGAGACCGGGTGGCAGACTGGGTGAGCTGGAGAGAACTCTCGGAAAATTTTGATGAATATCAACCGATCGGTTGAGTTTGAGCGCGATCGGTTGACCTGACCGGGTGAGCAGCCCTAAGTTCTCGGGAAAATTGTGTGGAGCGGCCAACCGGTCGGTTGAAAAGTCAACCGATCGGTTCGCCTGTAGCATCTCTTCGGCAAGATTTTCGACCCAACCGTCAACCGATCGGGTGACAAGTCACCCGGTCGGTTCGACTTAAAATCCTATATAACCACCCCCGACACCCGTTCGTTTTCTCCCTCGCCCGATCGCCCGACCCTCTGCCGTTTCGTCTCCCATCGTGCGCCTTCTGCTTTCTTCCCCAAGATCAGCCTCGATCTTCTTCCCCAACCATTTCCCTACCCATCCACCATCACTTCTCTCCATTCTCCCGCCATCTCCCTACACACAAACCCTAGATTTCCCCCATTCCCCCCCGTTTCGGAACTTGTCGAAGAGATCGCTGCGGCTTCCAATCAAGCAGCATCGGGGCATCCACGAGCAGCTATCTTCATCTAATTTTGGGTAACCTCGCTCCTTTACTTAATTTTAATCTTTTCCCAAATATTCTGTCTGCTTGGTGTTCGTATTTTGTGTTTGTTTTGAATTCGCTGTATTCTCACACACCCACACGCACAAACAACACCGACACAATGCCTCCCCGCCGTATTAAACCTACCGATGCTAGCTCTTCGAACCCTAGGCCCACCCGTCGTACCCGTCGCACACAACCTACCACCTCCAACCCATCCACCACACCACGCACCACTTCCCCACCTCCAGATTACGATCCCGAATATGGGATGCAATTCCAATCCGATGACCATGCCGACCGATTCACGGCCATGGTCCTCCTTGCTGGTCAGGGGGGTAGGATAACCCAAGAATCCGTCGACCGTGACCTCCCCTTCCTTCAAATCTTCGTTCGCCACATCCGCGAAGACCCACCCGACGTCTCCGAGCTCCACACTCCACCCCCCACGACCCCTGGTCCCCAGCGCAGGCCCCCGTCACCACCCCCAGAGGGTGGTGCCCCTGCTTGATTTTTCTCTCCCGCTTTTGCCCCCCCCCCCACTTTTGTGCCCATCTGTCTTTTCAGGGCCCTACTTTGTCTCTATCGGAGGGAGGGGACTATTTGCATGATTGTTTTCTTGATTTACCTTTTTCTTTGTTTTGTTTTTGACGCCCCCTTGCTTATATCTGGAGTTCATTGATCATATCATTTCGCTAACACTTTCTGGTCTAGCTTGGGGGACGTCTGTTTTGGTGTGCTGTCGTGTTTTGTTTGTTTTTCTCATTTTTGTGTGTGTGCTTGTTTTTCACTTTTTGAGTGTCGTGTCGTGTGATTTTATCTTTACTTTTCTTTTCGTATTGTTTGATTTTGATCTTATTTTTTTATTATTTCTTTTTCAGTTTTATCTATGTGTTTTCCTCGTTTTCATTTCTTTTCGTGTCTGTGCGTATTCCCCCCCATTTTCATTGCCCTCCCGTACACACTCTTATTACATTGAGGGCAATGCAAGTTTCAGCTTGGGGGATTCGCACTTCGTACGTCATTTGTGTTGTTTTTCTACGTTATTTGAGTCATTTTCCATCGTGTTTTTCTTTTTTCTTTTTCCTTCTTTCTTTAGCTCTTTCTCCTAGAAATGAATCCTATGATGAATCGCCACAAAGTCACACACACCTAGCATTGCATCGATAATCACACTCACTAACCTTAGGATTCCGAGTCTTCTTGCATTTCACGCATCGTGGGTCCACTTAGCTTTTTGTGAGTCGTGTGTCGTGACTAGCAATTGGTGTGCTTCTGCCTTGTTATTTTACTTTATATACCTGTCCAGGAATGACCCCTAGATTATCATGCTCCGATATTGAATATGCGGTATTTGCTTCTAATGTCTGCTTCTATATGCATGCTATATATATATCGTATACTTCATTTCACATGCGTCGGGATTCCACAACTAAGGACTAGGATAACCCAATTAGCCTGAGCTCTATTTAGCAAGAATAGCCGCCTTTGCCCGAGTGTTTAGATTTCGACTTCTTTTTTGTTTTACTTGGTGCAAATCCCCTCGTCGTGTACCGTTCTCCCACTTGGGAGAGTACACATGTGTATAGCCAATATCCCAAAAATCAAAAAGAAAAGAAAAACCCAAAAAGAAAAGAAAAGAAAAAGATTGTATAGCCAAAAAAGCCAAAAAAATATGCAAATACCCAAAACCCAAAAAAAATTCCCGTGTGAATATTTTCATACTTGCCAAGAATAAAGGGAAGGCAACAATTTGCACCGAGTGTTCTTCTCCACATCATCTCAACCCCCGTCGTTATCAAAGACACTTGGCTTAGGAGCTATTTAGCTAGTATCTAGGCTATAGTGGCGTGATTTCCTTAACCCTAGTTGTGGAGTCCCCGATGCATGATACGCTCCTATTCTCTCTATTCTCATGCATGCTCGAACTTATATTCGCCGCTTAATTCAATTCGATTCGATATTTGGGTCATATCTTGGATTTGTGTATATCGAGCCTCGTAGCACATCGTAGAAAGCATCACCATTTGCTAGCACACGACCACGCTCACTCGCGCTTCACTGCGTGGACCCACGACACTTATTTGGACTCGCTTTCCTAGGTTTAGTGGTGTAATTTGGCGTTTGCTTGCTGGGTGTGTCGTTTTTGATTTTGATGGCTCTGATGGACGATCTAGGGCTTAGAGTTTTCTTTTTCTTTCTTCCTCTCTATTTTTCCCTTCCGAGCTCCCACTCTCACTCGTCTTCCTCGAGGACGAGGAAGAGTTCGGCTTGGGGGATTTTGACGTGCGTCTATATTTCATATATTCACGCACGTTTTCTTTTGTGTTTCTCCGTGTTTTCCGCCGTCTCTTATTCGTTTTCGTATGTTTTCCCGTTTTCTTTCACTTTTCTTTGTTTGTCCATGATTGCAGGAGTTCAACCACGTAGGGGACCTTTTACGATGATATCCCAAGTCCCCGGAGCAACGAGAAAAGTCACGCGTGATCCAGGGGGTCAAACGGCGAAGTATTCATCTTTCTGCCCCTCACCCGGTCGGTTGGTCATCTCCAACCGATCGGGTGATGCACGCGTGCACCAACCGGTCGCTACCGCAGCTCACGAAGAAGTCACCCGACCGGTTCACAGACCGGTTCTGCGGGCGGCTGTTCTCTGTCTTTTCGAGCAGAATTCCAACCGATCGGGTGACTCTCACCCGATCGGTTCATCTGTAGCTGAGAAAAAGAGCTGAAGACACGGGCGTCGAACCGACCGGTTCACCCGACTCCTCCAAGATCCAACCGGTCGCTCAAGAACTCACCCGATCGGTTCATGAGATCGGGTGAAAACTCGCCGTTTTCTGTTATTTATCTGTAACGGATCAACCGATCGGTTGACTTGTCACCCGATCGGTTGATCCGAAAATCTATATATATGACCCCTAGGGTTCCAGAAACGGGAGAGTTGTATTTTTTTACTGTTTTATTTCCTTGTGACGGCTGTAATTGTTACTCTTAAGTAAGTTTTCAGATCTTTCTAATTTTTTAGTATTGTCTTTACTACTCCTTTACTTCCGCATTGCAATTGTCGGATTATGATTCTAACGGTTAAAATTCATTTAGATTACTTTTTCATGAATTTTTGTGAGTAGTTCCCAAATCTGGGATTTTGGTGGAAGCCCCTTCGGGGGCTCTTCCCGATGCGTCCATAGGGTTAGGGAATCGATAGGGAGTAGGAATCTAACGGTTACGCGGGGCGTTTCATTGTCATCGGCGGGAAAAAGACCGCCTTTGACCGTCGGGCCAAGGGGGAATAAACTTGGCGGTTGACTCCCTAGCCAAAGCTCACGCCCTTAGCGTAGACGCCGAATCCTAGCACGCGGGAGCGGCAGGATGAGACGTCGGGAGATATCGTTGCGGACTTAGTGCTCCCGGGATCGATCAGTGTTTATGGACACGGGAGTGCCCACTGATCGAATCCGGGAAGTCCGGTGTATCATCCTGGGCACCGACCGGAATATCGGGTCCATGGGACGCCGGTACCACTTTCAGAGGCAACGTCTCACCATTAGACCCTAATCCCGATCGCTATCCATACCCGTAGGCCGTAGCGGCGAGAGCCTCTCGTCGGGTCAGAAACCAAAGTCCCGGGTTTACTTTCTTTTTGTTCATACGCTTTCATTTCCTTTCGTGACAACCAACCACTGATTCGGGCTAGCTCGCCCCTCGGTGTGATTTAGGTCCTACCTGACCCAAGCACAACCCCGCCTCCCTGAGTTCGATATTCCCGCACCCTACACTAACCGTGAAACTTGCGGTAAACGACACCTCGCCGCCGCGCATATCACGCGGGGCGCCGGTCAGCAGTGCATCGCGAGGAGGCAGAGCTATATTTATTTTATATATTTCATACGGAGCCAGAGACTTTCGCCGAGGAGGTTGTGCATCGGGACGAGGACACAGCTATTCATGAGGATCCCGAGCATCACCCTCCTCCTTCAGAGCTTCTGCAGCCACCTCGTCATTTCACTGACTCTGAAGACCACCCACCAGAGCTTACTACCCCCCTTCATGGAGATCTCTTCACCTCTTCGTCCTTTACATTTGATTCCCCTCCCGTGTATGATGTTTATTATGATTCGGATTTCAATGACTCATTGCACCTTTTACAGGATACATATACATATGATCAAGAGGTACAATGGGACGTATACGAGGAGAAGGGCGAGGAGTTAGCACACATGGACGCTGTTGAATATGATCAGGAGGTGCGCTGGGATGAGTCTGACGATGACGAGGAGCACCCTGACAAGACCCACTCTATTATGCCAGAGTTACCTGAGGAACCAGAGGAAAACAACAAGGAGTTGATCGACGTGGTGCACGAGCATAGAGATTTATTTTCAGGGAAGTGTTGTCAACCATTTTTTATTTTAAATACTATTGTTGATGACCCTATCTGAAATACATTTATTTTGGGGAAGAATTTTCCACATCAGATTGATGCGGCTCATTTCTTGCAAGGTACAGGTGGAGTCCTTGGGGAGATGCTGGAAGCTGCATTGCTGGAATCTGATAAAGCCCGTGGAGATACGTACCTAGCAAAGCCACAGAAAGTGCAAATAGAGCAGTTACCTGCACCGGCAAAGATTCTGGATCCGCCTTTTGCTACAGGTGATACCAATCCAGTAGTGTAGAATTTTATGCTTTAAATAATCACGAATCCTCTCGGCAACGAGAGGACCGTATAGGATTTTATATGTTTTTTTAAGTTTAATAAATTCACCCTCTTATGACGGCTCATTTATCTTTTGCACCCAACCCTCTTCTTATTATGCTTGCCCACCATTATATTTGGTGTTTATTTCGCCTCTCTCCCCAATTTTTATGTGATGTTTAAGCTTGGGGGAGAGAGACCATTTTGTTGAGTGGCGCCCCATATCTTTTCGTTGTTCTCTATTTATATCATACACACATTGAGGACAATGTGATGTTTAAGCTTGGGGGAGTTCATAGTGCATGCACTTTGCTTTATCGTGAAACACACTTCGTATTTTCCATATGAACCATGTTCACTCTTATAGTTATGTCTCATATGCTTCATTTTTTTGAAATATCGTGGATTTATTTTTTTATGAACGTTGATATCTGTTAGATTAGAGTTTAATTTATTAATTAGTGAATCTTTGTTAATATGCTTTTTCATAGTTGAATCCATAGTTTCACAACCATATTCTCGAAACAGTTAAGCTAAAAATGAATGAATCAAATTTGAAAATTATTTGACTTCTGCGTGTTTTGATTGATAATTATATTGCTTCATGGATGTTTAGTTATTCAAAAAAAAGATAGGATAACCCCACGACAACCAAAGTAGTGATGATTAGGATTCCTGAAACCGAACAATGTCTAGATTCTATGCTTTTTCTTTTTCTTTTGAAAATAGCCAATAAATGATCTTTGATCATACTTTGCATTCCATCTCGTTTACATGAGTTTGCAAAAATCCCAATAATGCAAAAATAAAAAAAATCCTGAATAAAAGGCCATATGGGTTCTTCGTAACCCAATGCCCTATGACCATCTGGTCTGGGATGCATAGGCCGCTTTTTGTATATATTGAGTTATCTCGTGTATACAAAGAAAGAAAAATGCATATGAAATTTTCATATAGCCAAAAACAATATAAAACTACAAAATCCCATATCATTATCTCCATTTCTTTATAGAACTAAGACATGGCAAAGTTGATGGGTTCTAGGAGTCTTGAAATGGTCGTAGTGTGGTGATGTCTTACCTTGATTGAATTTGCTAAATTTATTCCACGAAATTATAATAAAATACCACGCATGCTTGAGAATGTTTGATCATGACATATTATACTGCTTAGAGAATGAGTTGTGAACTTTGGTTTCATTTCTGTGAACTTAGTATATTGCATGATAAACTATGATATGATATAACCCTAATCTCTTTTTATTTCTTATCAAGTTCATTTCATTTATTGAAATCCACGTTATTTTAATTTGAGCGAGACTTGAATATCTGGGGTGTATATGTGTTCTAATTTCATATTGACGTGTGTTCACGAGATCTTGCATCTTGGGTTCTTGTATTTTTCTGAATTTAATATTGAACCCCTTATCTCCATTTACACATCACCGCCTCACATCTTCATTGTATCCCACTCCCGTGTTAGCTTCTTACTAGTCTTCCTCGAGGAAGAGTAAGATGTAAGCTTGGGGGGATTTTGATGTGTCATTATATTCCACATTTTATCTATAATATTATACGTCAAAATCATTGCTCATTTACATATTTCATACGATTTTGCGCTATTATTTGGAATAATATGATTTTCGGAGCGTTTATGTCCATTTCAGGGATTTGGGCGATATTGGAGCAATTTGGAGCCAATAAGACGGTCGGCGACGTGAGAGCACCAATGAGACTCATGATGACATGCTCAAGATGCCAAAGAAGAATACTGGAGTAAGGAAGGGACAAGAGAGAAGGTCACGCGATCGAGCTATGACGCGGCGAAGGAATCAAGCGACCCGAAGTGCTGAAAACAGGACAACTGTGCACTATTTCTAAATCAGCTATCACCTGGGATTTTTCACTATTTTTCTGATATTTTTTCCACGTAGTAGACTTCAAGACGGTTCCAATGCCATCAAGAACGCGCAAATCGGAGGTCGGATGAGCCCTGTGAAATTTCTGCAAGTTGATGGTGCAATGCTGAAATTGTTCTCAGCAGCCTACTCGGTGGAGTAGCACTCTACTCGGCCCGAGTCGTGCACTACTCGGTCAGAATGTTGTTTTTGGTGTCCGACTCGACCGAGCGACCCACTACTCGGCCCGAGCAACCTCCTACTCGGCCCGAGTCATGTGCAAATGAGGCTGAAGTGTGTTTTTTAGTCCCAATCAGCCGAGTAACCTTCGACTCGACCGAGCAACCTCCTGCTCGGTCCGAGCAACCTTCTACTCGACCGAGCAACGCCGAATTAACCCGGGTTGGCAAAGCGATGTATTTTGAAATATTTGGATTCTCTGTACAACTCGACCGAGCAGTCGAACGACTCGACCGAGCAGTCGAACGACTCGACCGAGCTGTCGAACGACTCGACCAAGCAGCTTTGTGCTCGGACCGAGTCACTGTGGGCCCATTTTCTGATCTGCGTCTAGATTTTTGGGTTCTGCGAGGGTTTTTGGGTGATATTGTACAGCCGCCAGAGGGCGTGGGATATAGACTTCTGTAGGGAGTTTTAGGGAGAATTTTAGATTAGATTTTGGGGAGATTCTTGTATACTTTTCAAAAGGGAATTTTAGATCTTTCTTAGACTTTTATGGAAACGATCTTTTGGGAAGTTTGGCCATGCCCTAGGCCCCTCCTTTGTATCAAGATAAGTACTTTTGTCTCTTTAATTCTATTTATTTGTTATTTCTTTGTGATTATTTGTTGAATATCTCGTTGATGCATGGTAGGATGAATTCTCTTGCTATTATTGAATCTTCTATTGTTCTTCCTATGATGCATGAGTAGTATTTTCTAGGGCTAAGGGATTAGCCCATGGATCTTAGGACTTAGTTGCAAAGTTGGGATTTTTATGGTGCGTTGGTATAAATGGGGTTGTATTTTGGTTGAACTATCAAGATCCCTAGGAGAATTCATACTGAGATCGTGCTCACGGTCGGTGGAATCGATTAGCTTAAGGAATATCCTACGGATTTAATTAGGGAGTTAGTGGATTCAACCAAGGTTCGTGACCATGCCCGGCTCGTGCCTTGAGGGGATCCACTGATGAACTATATAACTAATTGACGGCTATCGCCAAAATACATCGAAACTCTAACCCACGAGAGTGGTATGAGTTGAGAGCATTCGAACCATGAGAGTGGTAAGAATATTGTAGATCCTTAATGCACGTATTGTGTGCACCTACGGGCTAATGTGATACATTAGATTCATGGCGTTTAGACGCATGAATTCACTTTCTAGATGCTACAAATCCCCAATTAAACCAATGCAACGTATGAGTCCTAGCCTAGCGTCGACTTCCGACGGTCCTAGTGGCGAGCCCTAAGCCCTAACCTTTTGTATTTTATTTCTTTCTTTCTTTGTGTGGAACCCCGTGTTTGCAACGTTGAGTGACACAACCTTCGCATCCATCACCATTACGACCCTCCACACTCCACATCCACCAATAAACCCGCAAGTCTAACTCAACCTAGGAGTAGATAGGTAGTATAGCAGCTTGCCACTATACCGTGCGCTTGCGGTAAACGACATCGTTTCGAAGTTAGTTCCGGACACATCAGTGTTGCTGTGGTTGTGTGCTACATATTTGCATTTCTCCCCGTTTCAGTTTTTTTGGGGCTTTGCACATTGGTGCTGCTGTGGTTGTGTGCTACATTTTTGCATTTCTCTCCAGTTTCAGGTTTTTTGGGGCTTTGCACATTGGTGTTGCTGTTGTTGTGTGATACATATGAGCATTTCTCTCCAGTTTCAGTTTGTTTGGGGCTTTGCACATTGGTGCTGCTGTGGTTGTGTGCTACATATGTGCATTTCTCCCCATTTCAATTTTTTTGGGGCATTGCACAATGGTGTTGCTGTGGTTGTGTGCTACATTTTTTGCATTTCTCTCCAGTTTCAGGTTTTTTGGGGCTTTGCACATTGGTGCTGCTGTTGTTGTGTGCTACATATGTGCATTTCTCTCCGGTTTCAGTTTTTTTGGGGCTTTGCACATTGGTGTTGCCGTGGTTTTGTGCTACATATTTGCATTTCTCTCCGGTTTCAGTTTTTTTGGGGCTTTGCACATTGGTGTTGCTGTTGTTGTGTGATACATATTAGCATTTCTCTCAGTTTCAGTTTTTCTGGGGCATTGCACAGCTGCTATGGTTATGTGCTACATATTTGCATTTCTCCCAGTTTCAATTTTTCTGGGGCATTGCACATTGGTGTTGCTGTGGTGGTGTGCTACATATTTGCATTTCTCCCAGTTTCAGTTTTTGTGGGGCTTTGCACATTGGTGATGCTGTTGTTGTGTGATACATTTGTGCATTTCTCTCCAGTTTCAGTTTTTTTGGGGCTTTGCACATTGGTGCTGCTGTGGTTGTGTGCTACATATTTGCATTTCTCCTAGTTTCAGTTTTTTTTGGGGCATTGCACATTGGTGCTGCTGTGGTTGTGTGCTACATTTTTTGCATTTCTCTCCAGTTTCAGGTTTTTTGGGGCTTTGCACATTGGTGTTGCTGTTGTTGTGTGATACATATGTGCATTTCTCTCCAGTTTCAGTTTTTTGGGGCTTTGTACATTGGTGTTGCTGTGGTTGTGTGCTACATATTTACAGTTCTCTCCAGTTTCAGTTTTTTTGGGGCTTTGCACATTGGTGCTGCTGTTGTTGTGTGATACATATTTGCATTTCTCCCCGTTTCAGTTTTTCTGGGGCATTGCACATTGGTGCTGCTGTGGTTGTGTGCTACATATTTGCATTTCTCCATGTTTCAGTTTTTGTTGGGCTTTGCACATTGGTGCTTTTGCTGTTGTGTGATACATTTGTGCATTTCTCTCCAGTTTCAGTTTTTTTGGGGTTTTGCACATTGGTGCTGCTATGGTTGTATCCTACATATTTGCATTTCTCTCCAGTTTCATTTTTTTGGGGCTTTGCACATAAGTGCTGCTGTTGTTGTGTGATACATCTGTGCATGTCACGCAGTTTCAGTTTTTCTGGGGCATTGCACATTGGTGCTGCTGTAGGTGTGTGCTACATATTTGCATTTCTCCCAATTTCATTTTTTCTGGGGCATTGCACATTGGTGCTGCTGTGGTTGTGTGCTACATAATTGCATTTCTCCTAGTTTCAGTTTTTGTGGGGCTTTGCACATTGGTGCTGCTGTTGTTGTGTAATACATATGTGCATTTCTCTCCAGTTTCAATTTTTTGGGGCATTGCACATTGGTGCTGCTGTGGTTGTGTGCTACATATGTGCATTTCTCCTAGCCCAATGATGAACATAATTTGCTGATCACCTTGTCCTACGGTTATGAAAAAATAGGTGGTTATAGGCTTGTTGGTTCCATTACCAATGAGGGGGAGAGATGTGATGGAGCAACTGCTTATGTCCACCATGTTTTATTGCTAATTTAAATTTCTTCCTGAGGGCTTATGTATCACAAAAACACCAGCAGCAACATTGAGACATTCCCCAAAACTGAAACAAGGAGAAATGCACATATGTTGTAGCCCGATGATGATGAACATATATATACTGATCAATTTGTCCCTCGGTTATGAAGAAAAAATTGATATTTGGCAAGAAGGTTCATTCATAATGAGCAATCGCCTAATACATAACTTATGGCTAAAAACCAAGTTTACCTGAGGGCTTTAATTTAGTAATATTTTAATTGTCTCTTCTTTATTCTTGCTTTATATTTGGTTCGTTTGGGTTTTTGCGGTGACTATGTTACGGTATTTCCTTTTATCTGTTACTTTTGAATTAAGCCAGCTGATGTCATCTTCCGTGGGGGTTGTAACTGTCTGTAGGTACGCTGCTTCCCCCATTTTTCATCTCGTTGTTTTATCTCTTTAAATCATTATTCATGCTAATATTTTTTATTTCATGCAAGGTTCAAATGAGCACCGGTTCCAGCTCTTCTATTCAATCCAGACCCAGATTTGCTGTAGGCGGTGAGTTGGTGTCTGATGATGATGACTGCAAGTTTTGCTACTGTGGGCTCAGGGTTACCAGCGGACATCATGGACCCGACAAAATCCCGGCAGGCGCTTTTGGAGCTGTCCATCCCACGTGAATAGATGCAAATTCTATGAATGGAAGGATCCACCACACTCGGACTGGTCCACCTATGTGATACTTCAGTTGCTGGATGAGATTGAAAGAGGCCCCACCAATGCTGCCTCTTCCACTATGTTCTCTGATTGGCGGGTTTTAGAGATAGAGGGTCGGTTGGCCATCCTCGTGGGGCGATTTGAGCGGACCACGGTGAGAATGGACACCGTGAAGTTGGTTTTGTTTACGCTCCTAGGTTTGATGTTAGTTGCGTTATTGTTGATTATACACAAGAGTGGTTGATGTTAGGTTGGGTACAATGTAACACTTTATAACTGGTTGTTTGTTATGCACAATGAGACTGTATTATGGATACTATAAGTATTTTGTATACGCTGGATTAATGTGTTATGTTAAATAGGAACGTGATTTCGGTTGTATGTGTTCTCTGCAAATCATTTGTTCTTTTTACAATTTATGAATGTTGGAAACGTAATGGACTAAGTTGTTCGGGTGCTTGCTTTGCGGGTATTGTCTTCGTTTATATTTAATACCCTAATAATGAAATTAATTAATTATTTTTTATTATTAAATTCGGTATTTTAATATTTATTTTTGATAAGTGTGATTTAATTATGCTTATTTAATATATATTTACTTAATAGTTAATAGTTAGTTAACTAATAGTTATTAGTTTAGTTAATTAAATGATTTTTCTACTTCATATGTCCATAGGGGGTTATTCTCACCTCATAATACCATAACCAAATCCCAACAATCCTCATCCAATAATCCCAAACACACTTTAACCCAAAGAAACACAAAACTTTAGTGTGGGACCCACAAACAAATCCCAAACCAACTTTCCAACACACTTTCCTCCAAAAGAAACACAAAACTCTATTTCTCTCTCCTCAAAAATCCAACATGGATTTACTATTCACAACAGTAAATCCCAATCCACTTTCACCAAAAAAGGCCCTTAAGGACCTGTTTCAATGGGTTTCTTTTGGTCAAGGATTTACTGTTTGCAATAGTAAATCCTAGGAGGAATTTTGAAGAGAGAGAAGAGTAGTAGAGTGTTTCTTTTGGTTGCTTTGGGTTGGAAAGTGGAGAAGAGTTTTGTATGTGGGGCCCATAGTAAAGTAGTGTGGTTCTTTGGTTATAAGGGTATTGGAAAAGTTGGTTGAGGAAAGTGAGAAAGTTGGTTATGGTGATTTGTGGTGAGATTACCCCCCAACCGCATTTGGGCAATTAACTTGTGAACCCCATGAGTTAATTAATTATTAATTAACAAAGTATTAAATATTAAATAAATTACTATTAAATAAGCATATTTAAATACAATTTACATAATTAAATTTTAAAAGACCGAATTTAAAACGGGAATATTTAATTGAATAAGGCCGAATAATTAGAAACGCAATAACGACAAGCAGCGCAATCAACAGAAATAAAAATACAATTTAATGAACTGGAAGCAAAAAAATATGTATCTTTTTAAATGCACGTCAGAGAGCTCATATCAGATAGCACAAACCAAAGTCGCATTCCATAATTGGTTAACATACCCAAAATATATATAATATACATATTACAAGTATCATCTGACATCCCAACATACAGTAATAAAGTTTTACATTTTCATCGCGATAATAAACAACAGTAACAAAGATAGCAAAAAGCCTAAGATCGAATACAAAACCAACTTAATGGTATTGTATTCGGAGAGAATGGTGTCCATTTTCCACGCCAACCGCCCCTCAATCTCCAAAAGCCGCATATCAAATACAGATGTGGAAGAGGATGCATGGGTTGGGCTTCTTGCAAGCTCATCAAGCAACTGTAGTATCACATAAGTGGACCACTCTGAGTGAGGTGGATCCTTCCATTAGTAGAAGTTGCATTTATTATTCCCTCGCACAGGACAGCTCCAAAAGCGACGGCCAGGATTATTTCTAGTCCATGATGTCCTCCTGGGAACCCGTATCCGACAATAGCAAAACTTGCTGTCATCTTCATCTGGATCCAACTGAGACCCTGTAGGAAGTCTGAGTCTGGATTGAATAGACTGGCTGGAACCGGTGCTCATTTGTACCTTGCAAGAAATAAAGATTGACAACGGAGGCATGAAACATATATACAAATAAATATTTAAAAAACAATTTTAAGTCTTATGGCTACATACAGAATTGCATCAAGAAGCAACACCTCAAACTGATATAGACAAATGAAGAACCTAAAAAAGAAACGGATAAATCCATAAAAACCCAGAAATAAGCTGAAAAAATTAACATTTGCTAAAACCAAACAATCCGCACAATGAAATTGCAACATACCAACTTGATCCATACCCAAGTCAAATAAAAATTATTTGACTTGTGCCCTCAGGTAAACATGTTTTGTAGCGTGAACAGCAGAAGGTATGTGGCGGTTGCTCATTATAAATGAACCTTCCAGCCAAATACACATATATCTTCGTTTCATAGGGTCAATTTTCTTATTTAATATTCATCACAATCGGTCGTAAGTTGGTTTTTGGGACATGGCTCCATGTTGCAGTATGTGTTTATGGGGTGTTATGTTTGGATCATTTATCAGATTTTTGTGGCATGGCTCATGATTGCAGGTTGTATGCAACATATACATAAGCCCTCAGGAAGAAATTAATTTTATCATGATAAATTATTGGTAATAGGCAGTTGCTCCAACACATATCACCTCCTCATTTAACATCCAGCCATCTCATATACCGATCCATACAGTCCATATCATTTCATATGATTTTCAATGTATCTCACGAATATACGTCATTGGGGAGTAATGGAACCATCAAGCCGAATACCAACTATTTATGCATAACCAAGGGACATAGGGATCAAATAATCATCTTCATCATTGGGCTATAGGCAAACCATAACAAGGAGCCATGCCAAACAATCTGATACAATCAGCCAAACTTAACAACCCAAAAAACCCACTGCAGCATGGAGCAATGTCCCAAATTTCTGATACAGTTATCCATAAAGAACACAAATTGCAACATGGAGAAATGCCTCAAAAATCTGATTCAAGTATCTAAACTGCAACATGGAGCAATGCCCCAAAAATCTGATACCATGAACCAAAATTAACACCACATACATACAAATTGCAACCTGGAGCAATGCCCCAAAAATCTGATATCATGAAACAAAATTAACACCCCATACACACAAACTGCAACCTGGAGCAATGCCCCAAAAATCTGATATCATGAAACAAAATTAATGTAAGGGACCCTGCGGGGCTACACACACACTAGAGAGGGGGTGAATAGTGTAATAGCAAGCAAAGTGCTTAATTAAAAGTTACTAAAATTAAAGCACAATAAGCAGCGGAAATTAAACAGAGTGCTTAACAACAACAAACGCAAACACAGAGATTTTACCCTGGTTCACCAAAACTTGGGTACATCCAGCCACACCAATATTCACTATAATCCCACAAAGAGAAGTGAATACAAATCTCACAAAGGGATACACTCCCACAAACAGAGAGACCTTACCAAGAGGATTTTGCCCTACACAAGGACCCAACCAACCCTACACAGGGGTCAAACTCCCACCAAGAGAATTACTAACTCTCACTCAGAGAATTAGGGTTAGCCCTACACTAGGACATAAAACTCCCACTAAGAGAGTTACTCCCACAAAGAGAGTATCCTAAGTCCCACAAAGAGACAACCTCCCACAAAGAGAGAATCCTAATCCCACAAAGAGAAATAGGGTTTCGAACATAAAACAAAACGAAACAACACTTACCTATGCCTTGATATGATCTTACCAATGTGAAGAAGAAGGCATGCAAGTGAATGGCAAAGTGCTTGAGATTAGCTTTGATTGCACTTGTTGATCTTTCTCTCTTCTAAGAATGAAGCCTAACACTTCTCACTTGAGTGTATAAAAAATGAAGAGAAGAAAGATAATCTCCAAGAAAGGAATGAGATTGAAATCCCTTGGAGAAATTCCCTAGAGCTTAGATGCTAAGCATAAGAATGAAGCTCTAATTAGGGAATGGGGGAGGAGTGGCTTAGAGAAGAGATTCAATGATCTTCTATGATTTCCTAAGCCTTTTTTAAAAAAGTCTAAATGAACTAAGACAATCCCAATATATAGGAAGCCAAAGGAACCCATAAAACCAGCCAAAAACCCAAAGGGAAGAAATCTGCAACGGCTAGATTTTGGCAGTTTATGGTAAGAACAGTCGACTGATGATCATTAGACAGCCGACTGATCAACGGCTAGACAATATCCCAATGGCTATAATCTGAGCCAGGACAGTCGACTGTAGAAGACTACACGGACGACTGAAAAGCAGACAGTCGACTGCATATCCTTCATCAGGCGACTGCAGCAGGGATGGACAAGAAACAGAGAGCTGCACTCTTTCTCCAGTTTACGCATAGGCGACTGATATCAATAATACAGTCGACTGTCTATTAGCCAGACGACTGTAAAACCTTCATCAGTCGACTGCTGTAAAAGATGGAGAAAAGACAGAGAGAGATGCATATTTCGCACTTACGCCTTTCAGACGACTGAAGGCCATTTCACATGCGACTGTAAAAACAGCAACAAGCTACTATCTTGCAACATGGGAAAAAAGCCCAGAAAATGCAAGAATCGCACAGGCAACTGTAAGAATACAGGCGACTGTAAATTGAACATCAGTCGACCGATGCGAAAAGCTCAAGATGAGTCAATAGAAAATTTGACCTGAGCAGTGCATCACAGTCGACTGTAGAAGGCTCGACAGGCGACTGGAATCACCCAGTCGACTGTAAAACCTTCAACAGGCGACTGCAGGAGAGCCAGAGACTCCAAATGAGTCTTTGGGCAAGATGAACCTATTGGGTTGGATTCTATGATAATCCTAAGGCTCACTAAGATGGTGAAATGCAAATGCATGAGAGTATGACCATCTATCAAGGCATTACAATAATCCTAGACTCAAAAAGAGAAATGCAAGTAAATGAAATTACATGGATTACAAATTGCATCTCCTAGAGTCTAAGTCTTCAAGCTCACTATGCCTTAATGCTCTCCATCATCTCCAAGCTTTGGCACACCTTGATGAGCTTCCCTTCATCAAGCTCCAAGCTTTGTCAATGCTTCTCTAGATGTCCATCCATCATCATGCTCCAAGCTTTGGCTTCATTAGATTGTCTTCATAACTTCATCCAAGCTTGAGCACACCATCACTCTTGGAGATCTTTAAGATATTCCTTGTAATATCCTCCAAGCATTATGCTTTGTCTCATCAACATATAATCATTAAGATAAACTGAGACTAAAACATAAGAATGATTAGCACACTAACATAATGTATTGATCATCATCAAAACAACGTTAGTCTTGAAACCAAGAACTAACAATTAACACCTCATACACACAAACTGCAACCTGGAGCAATGCCCCCAAAAATCTGATACCATGAAACAAAATTAACACCCCATACACACAAACTGCAACCTGGAGCAATGCCCCCAAAAATCTGATACCATGAAACAAAATTAACACCACATACACACAAACTGCAACCTGGAGCAATGCCCCCAAAAATCTGATACCATAAACCAAAATTAACACCCCATACACACAAACTGCAACCTGGAGAAATGCC
Organism: Scilla litardierei; assembly: GCA_030789695.1. Taxonomy (NCBI): domain Eukaryota; kingdom Viridiplantae; phylum Streptophyta; class Magnoliopsida; order Asparagales; family Asparagaceae; genus Scilla; species Scilla litardierei. The sequence goes on from CM061134.1 coordinate 119,602,243, forward strand.
CCAAAAATCTGATACCATGAACCAAAATTAACACGCCATACACACAAAATGCAACCTGGAGCAATGCCCCAAAAATCTGATACCATGAAACAAAATTAACACCCCAAACACACAAACTGCAACCTGGAGCAATGCCCCAAAAATCTGATACCGTGAAACAAAATTAACACCCCATACACACAAACTGCAACCTGGAGCAATGCCGCCAAAAATCTGATACCATGAACCAAAATTAACACCACATACACACAAACTACAACCTGGAGCAATGCCCCAAAAATCTGATAGCATGAAACAAAATTAACACCCCAAATACACAAACTGCAACCTGGAGCAATGCCCCAAAAATCTGATACCATGAAACAAAATTAACACCACATACACACAAACTGCAACCTAGAGCAATGCCCCCAAAAATCCGATACCATGAAACAAAATTAACACCCCAAACACACAAACTGCAACCTGGAGCAATGCCCCCAAAAATCTGATACCATGAACCAAAATTAACACCCATACACACAAACTGCAACCTGGAGCAATGCCCCCAAAAATCTGATACCATGAACCAAAATTAACAACCCATACACACAAACTGCAACCTGGAGCAATGCCCCCAAAAATCTGATACCATGAAACAAAATTAACACCCCAAACACACAAACTGCAACCTGGAGCAATGCCCCAAAAATCTGATACCATGAAACAAAATTAACACCCCATACACACAAACTGCAACCTGGAGCAATGCCCCAAAAATCTGATACGATGAACCAAAATTAACACCCCAAACACACAAACTGCAACCTGGAGCAATGCCCCAAAAATCTGATACTATGAAACAAAAATTAACACCTCATACACACAAACTGCAACCTGGAGCAATGCCCCAAAAATCTGATACCATGAAACAAAATTAACACCACATACACACAAACTGCAAACTGGAGCAATGCCCCCAAAAATCTGATACCATGAAACAAAATTAACACACCAAACACACAAACTGCAACCTGGAGCAATGCCCCCAAAAATCTGATACCATGAACCAAAATTAATACACATACACACAAACTGCAACCTGGTGAAATGCCCCCAAAAATCTGATACCATGAACCAAAATTAATAACTCATACACACAAACTGCAACCTGGAGCAATGCCCCCAAAAATCTGATACCATGAAACAAAATTAACACCACATATACACAAACTGCAACCTGGAGCAATGCCCCAAAAATCTGATACCATGAAACAAAATTAACACCCCATACACACAACACCCCAAACACACAAACTGCAACCTGGAGCAATGCCCCAAAAATCTGATACCATGAAACAAAATTAACACCCCATACACACAAACTGCAACCTGGAGCAATGCCCCAAAAATCTGATACCATGATCTAAAATTAACAACCCATACACACAAACTGCAACCTGGAGCAATGCCCTATAAATCTGAATCATTGATTAACCAAGAACAACACAAAAACACAAACTGCATCATGGAGACATGCCACAAAACCTGGTACATTGACCCATTACCCAAAACCCCCCTTAAACACATACTGAAACAAGTAGCAATGCAACATAAACTGATACAATGAGCCCTGCACCAAAATCCCCCATAAACACAAACTGAATCCAAATCCAACCCATTTGAATGAATCTCCACCAACATGACATCTCCACCTCACAACCATCTTCACCTCACAGCATGTTGTACTACTAGTCCAAATCCAACCCTGCTACTATCTCTTCAATCATCATTTTCCTAGCCGATTGAGGCAAAGCCAAAAAGCTTCGTGCCTCCATCTCATCCTTCCGTAGGGCCTTAAAGACCTTCAACAATATACCCGGCATATACTCAGTAAACTCGTAGACATGTTGGACAAGTGGTGCAGTCCAATGAGAGTGTGCGGACCTTATAGCATCCGCGACCTCTTTCATATTTTCTGATATTTTCTGCATGATGTCGGGATCTTGCTGCATGCCCCGTCTTCATTGTTTCTTTTTACCCATCACAGGTGGGGTTGAATGGCTTGGCCCTCCCTGATTAACAGGCCCGGTCGAAGCTTGGGTGGGAATTTCTTCCGGGACATTGTGTGGTGGTGAATCTATCTGTATCGGCTCTTAACTTACGGGCTCTCCCTCACCTTCGCCTTCATGAAACTCTCCACCAAACCTTTCGAAAACACCCATTGCTAAATCTCCCTTCGCAACGTCATAACCAATGATGATAACAAGATCGTCATACCATGGAAGTGGATGGTTCACATACGCCCGCAGCCGATGGTTAGCCTGAACGATTAGAATATCAAATATGATAAAGTGTATGCAAAGCTATATTTAATGTAGTATCACATAGCATATCTATAAGGTAGAAGTAATTACCGCTATTGTTATATTTCGAACCGTTGAATGGACCAACGTGAAAACAATTAACTGATGACAAAATTATCAAAGATCGGCATTCCTTATTTCGATTCAACAATGTACCGTAGCATACGTTTCGGGATCAAGCTGAATGACCTTACTCTCCTCATCCCATCCAGCTCCGCTAAGCTCCATGCACTCCTTTACGTCTTTGAGACGTCTCCTCAACGATTTCATGTGATTCTTCACATTAACACTTGAGAATGAAGTCCTATGGATGTTATTTATTTCAGCTGCAGCGGCATTAAAGGCTGTATTTTTAAAAGTCTTATCGGCTTTATACCCCTGACGTGCAAGCTCAGCAAAGAATGGAATGAGGGCTTCATCGTAAGCATTCATCCAAAGTTTGTTCTGTTGTGTTGAAGATGAAGGCTGCTTAGACTTCTTCAGTGTGCTTGAAACAGACCCATCAGCATCTTCGCTACACAGGCTCGACTTCCTAGAAGAGCCACTGTCGGGTGTTCTTTCATTGCCACTAGGTGGCGTAGGCATAGCGAATGTACCTGGGGAAGCTGGGCTTCTGTAAGGGGGTGGCTCTCCCCCTTGCAGCATATTCATAAACCCCATTCCAGGCGGCGATGGCATCTGTATTGGCATTTGCATAGGAATGTTGAAATTTTGATATTGGGGATATCACATGCCATGCCCACCTGCTTGGTACACAAGCCCACCTGCTTGGAAGCCATGCATGTGATAGGGCATCGTTGGCATCCTCTTGGGAATTGGTCGGTTGACAATGGGATCAACCATTCTGTCAGCTTCTACCCATTGTGTCCCATATACATTATCATAGCTGGGGAGCTTGAGATCACTCCCACCCCGGTTTGGTTCACCCCCCTGACCAGAGTTTGACGAGCCTTCCATACCTACAACATCAATCAAGTTAAATTGAAAACGCAATGGTGTGGCTATAAACATCCAACCTTCATATAACATGAACATATACTGCATTCGGTTATAAAATTACATGAGTGTAAAGCAAATAGTGGATAAGCAAAGGCATGAAAAAATTTGGCCCAAGGAACAAAGCAACACTAATGCAATATGTCCGATACAAGAATAAAATGTTCAGTCATAGGAGGCAATAATATACGCCGACCCCCTCATAGCACATGCTCTATAGTGTTCCTGTTATTATTTTTGTTACAGAAGTCCACCCACATATCCCAAGCTATCTGCTCCCTACGCATTTTCCATTGATCACGTTGTTCGGTTTGTTCACGAACGGGCACATGTTGGGACAGATCAATAACATCATCATCATGGTCATTGATACCATCTACAGCCTCCTCAACCCCATCTCCATCTTCAGTTAGATGGGGGGTCATGTGGATCTTCTATTTGGATCTAATTATGCAAAACACTGCAAGCAAGTACGATTTCAACCTGACGTTTGAATGAGTAGTGAGGCTTGGCTGTCATTATTTTAAACTTGTTCTTTAGGATAACAAATGTCGACTCGATCTTTGATCGTAATATAGAATGGCGTAGGTTGAATAGCTCTCTTCGGTTTCTAGGAACCCGATCAGTATGGTCCTTCAAAAGGTATCTAATGCCCCGGTATAGAGATATGAACCCTGGCATTGTTGTATACCTTGTAGTGCACCTGTCGGGCTACTGCACACGTACTAGAGGGGAGGTGAATAGTACTTTTAAATAATATGGAGAGTTATTCCTAATTATCGTGCAATTAACAAACAACAATGCGGAATAACAACGATCAACAAGAATAAATGCAAACGCAAACAAATGGTTTAATGGGTTCGGATCCACCCAAGTCTCCCCGACTTGTTCCCGGTGATCCTACGTTCCAACCACCCGGATCCCCTCCGGATACTTGAGTTAGAAACCCTAACTCAAGATTTCCAATATGCCCACTTGCGAAAACCTCGCAAGTGCAAACTAACTACAAACGATGTCCGTGAATCCCACAACCCGGGATCACGCAAACTCTCACAACCGAGAGTATACAATTCAAATAACGAATGTAAATGAAATGAAATGCTTACCAACAAAATACCTATGCCTTGAGTATTCTTACCAAATTAGGGCAAGGGGGATTTTGATGGAGGAAGATGCCACCAAACCCTAGCTTCAAGAAGATGACCAGCAATGGAAGCCTAGGGTGGAGATGGTGACCTAGAATCAAGCTTCTAGCTTGAATGGCTCACAATGGAGAGAATCTCTCTTGAGGATTTAGGGCTTAAGAACTTGAGGGAGAGATTCTTGTGAGAAGAGAGAGCTTGGAAATAGAGTTGATTGCTCTTCTCTTTTGATCTGAAAATATCTCTAATATATTGCTTAACCCCTTCAAGAAATGAATCAGGATTCTATTTATAGGGGCAAGGAAAAACGAGTTCAAAAAGATCCCAACTGCTCTTTTCTGAAGCTGGTTAGTTGGTCAAAGAAGGATGCCCGACCGACTAGATCACAATCTAGTCGGTCGGTCAATGAGCATGGACCGACTAACGAGTTGACAGCCAAGATAGAAAATTTCACGGTCAATATGAATTAGTCGGTCTAAGAAGACTTACCGACCGACTAGTTGGACAACTAGTCGGTCGGTCAGTGTTCTTTGACCGACTAAGAGATGAAACTCAAAGGCTGGAAACAAGTTTAACTAGTCGGTCTAATAACAATGTCTAACCGACTAGTTTCTCAAATAGTCGGTCGACAGATGTGCTTTGACTGACTAAGTGTAAATAGTGGCTTAGGCTGAAATTGGGAGATAAAAACTAGTCGGTCTGAGAAGGATTCCTAACCGACTAGATCGTCATCTAGTTGGTCGGTAAGCCTTCTTGGACCGACTAACTGTAAACAGTAGATAGCCAATATTGAGCAAGGGCATCTAGTCGGTTCATGAAGGATTGCCGACCGACTAGATCGTCATCTAGTCGGTTGGTTCTCCTACTTGAACCAACTAAGATGCTCCGGAAGCCGAGGGAAGAAGCGCGAAGCTTCGGAAAAGTTCCTATGGGCTTCTAAGATAATTCTAGCTCTAAGATATGAGCGAAATGAAGATTATAATGTAAGTCCTACTCAAGGCTTAACATTCTAAGTAAAGAAGCTAGAAGACTATAAATAAACCTTGACGATCCGTCTTCATAAGCTTCAATCTTCATTCTTGACTTCAATAAAGGTCCTTGAGCTTAAACGAAGCTTCAGGCACACGATCACGCGTATTGAGAAGTCTTGAGACGTCGCTTGAGATGAACGTATTCTTTTGGCGACGATCTCCATAACTGTGCTCACAAATAGTTAGTACACGATATTTATGTTTGCTCATCATCAAAACCAAATCCGGGGAATCAATACTCAACATTCTCCCCCTTTTTGGTGATGACAAACCAACATAAATAATAATCAATAATAATGTACTAAATGAAATTTACTTACTCCCCCCTGCATTGATGACACATTAGTTCCATATGAAATAATATACATATGCATCAATCAAGCGAGAAAATTAAAAATACAAATCCAGTTATCGAATTTGAAATACATTTATATTTTCTTAACTCCCTCTAAATCTAACATATCAAATTAGATTCATGCTAAACTATCATTTAGCACATGCCATTATTATATCTCTCCCCCTTTGGCATAATCCAAAAAGTGCGGGAGGGAGTCAATGATAACAAATCATGGCCAAATTATACATGAATCACGGGAGTCGAAGAATACGACCTCGGTCCAATGACACCAAAGTAAAAATACCAAAACATATTAAAGGTGTGCCAAGGAGACCTTAGTCGAAAAACGAAAAATGAAACAAATGTAGTCATCAAAATACCAATTGTAAATTCACGCATTGATGAAAGGAATTTATTCTCCAATATCAACATTTGTAGCTATATTAGTGCATGGAAAACAATTCTATGTTTTCATACAACTAAAGCTATTAAATCAAGATAATCGTCGAGTGACGATAGTCAATATCAGAGACCAAAATGCAATGAGAATACCAATACCAAATGTATCGAATTGATATCAAAAGTAAAAAGGAAAAGTGTTATGCCAAAAAAAATAAAACACCATAAAACTAGGCATACACAATCCTAGCATACTAGTGGAAACAAAATGATACCAATGTAAAAATTCTATCTATGCATGCATACAATCACACATGGATACCAAATGTAATATCATACTTACAACATTAAGCTCCCCCTACATTGGTGCATCGATCAAGCACCATCAACTCCGTTTGAATGAAAGTCTTTGCAAATCGAGGAGTTGGTAGGGTTGGTATCCCAAAGCGGATTGAACCTAGAAAACTTCATTTTGGTATCCAAAAATCCTTTTGGATCCAATGGGTTAGACAACAAATTTGAAATACGAAATAAAAATTATTGTAACCCATAAATTAATACAATCAAAATCAATTTTATAAACACATGCCTTGGTACCCATAACATGATCATAAACTCATGGTACCAAGCATTGAAGGGTTAAAGGAACTAACCCTTCGGAAACCAAGTCCAAGAGGAACTTGACTTCCCAACATAATCATCATTCAAAATAACATCATTAATATATGATTTCACATAAACATTCATAGCATCATCGCTAGTGTTCTTGGGACCCCAAATAGTGTACATTTTGGGAATCCTCTTCCTAGTGGTTGCATGCACAAAAGTTTGATTTCTATGTGGTGCATGTGGCCTAGGAGCATGGGATCTAGCAATAGTATGATGATGTGTGTATGCATGAGGATGATTATGAGAGTAGGCATGCACATGTGGATGAGATGTTTGAACATAAGCATTAGGATGTGCATGAGCATGATTATGTGCATGTGGGTGTCTCATATGAGTGTTTTCACGTGCTCGTGGGTGTGGAGCATAAAAATCATCATTAATATGAACCGGTGGAGTAGGATGTGTGTTCCTACGTGGCATAGCATGTGAGTACAAAAATGCATGACCCCTCTTTGGAGGTCCACCCAAAGTGGGTTTCTTTCCAATCGGGGGTGTGTACGAAGTGGAAGCACTATTGGTAGGAGAACTACCAATGGGGTGTTTGCTCCCACTCGTGGAGTCATCGGATGTTGGCCTAACAAAGGTTGTAGACGATTTGGATGAGTCTCCCATCTTATACCCCAAGCCAATGTGGTATTTGGCCAGAAGTAAGTCATTAAGGATATTATCCAAATGGCCCTTACCTTTATTAAAATTATTAATACGGCCTAAAGTGCACTCATACTTCTCTTTGAGAGAAAGCATAGAAGCATCCAAAATGGATACTTGCGATGTGAGTGCATAAACACGAGATTTGAGATTTTCATTCTCAATACTCAAAGTTGAGTTTTGAAAAGTCAAATCCGACATCTTGTGTTCATCCGATTTCTCAAAATGAACATGCTCAAGTTGAGATTTGAGGTTCTTCACCTCATTTCTCAACAAGCCATTATGAGTAAGTAAACTTGCTTTCTCATTGGCGAGTGTCTCAACAATGGTGTCATTGTTGGTGATGGTAGACTTAGGAGAGGTTTGGAGGCTAACAAGTTCATCTTTGGTCTTATTATATCTATCTACTAGTTTAGTAAATTTAGACCAAATTTCTTGGTTAGCTAACCTCATTTCTTCTATAGTAGGTTCTCCGCCTTCATCCTCGCTACCATCCTCGCTTTCATCCTCGCTTTCATCGAAGGAGGACTTTTGACCTTTTGCCTCATCATTAGCCATAAGCAAATTTTTGCTTTCTCCACTCTTCCATCATCCGACTCTCCACTTGAGGAATCCTCTTCGGAGTCGGTGAATGTGCCAACAAGCCCTTTCTTGTGCTTTCTCGACTTGTTGTACTTAGATGCCTTCCCCTTCCCTTATGTTTGTAGAGAGGACAATCCGGTTTGAGGTGTCATGGCTTGTTGCATTTATAACACACGGGAGTAGAAGCATTAGTCGAAATAACTTTAGATTTACTCAAAAATTTACCTTTTCGAAAGAATCGATTGAACTTCCTTGCCATACGGGCAATGGATTCCATGTCCAATTCGTCTTCCGATTCTTCATCATCGGTAGATGGAGCGGCCTTAAATGCAATCACCTTTTTCTTTGGCTCGTCTTGCTTCAAGTACGCCTTCATCTTTTCCCTCATCCGGATCTTACTATCCTTGCGTACCTCATAAGACAACAAGGTACCCATTAGTTGTACGACGGTATATTTATTCATGTCATTACCTTCCTCGATGGCGAAGGTACGCTTTTCCCAACATGATGGAAGACCGTCGATAATCTTTGAGCATTTCTCCTTTTGGGTGTAGGTTTTCCCAAGAGCTTTCAAGTCGTTGGATATATCCACGAAGCGAGCATAGTACTCCTTCATGGTTTCGCCCTGCTCCATATGAAACAACTCAAATTCTTTGTTAGCAACGACGAGTTTAGAGTCTTTTACCGTACTCGATCCTTCGTGCAAAATGAGGAGTTGGTTCCATATTTGATATGCACTCTTACATGTGCATATCTTGTTGAAGTCCTCGGGCTCCAACGCACAATTCAAGGCATTCATTGCCTTGGCATTGGCTACTTCCGCGGTGACCTCCGCGGGAGTCCACTTCGCGAAATCTTCTTCGGAAGGCTCGACATACTCCGTCATGGTGGCTCTCCATAGTGAAGCTCTCCGGAGGAAAATTTGCATCCGGTATTTCCAGTACCCGTAGTTGGTACCGTTGAAGTGTGGAGGCCTGACGGAGGATAGTCCTTCCATAACTGAAGAAGCTCCATCGTGGTTCTTGAAGACGTTGTAGTCGTTGTTCGTCATAGCTCTCAACTTTGGCTATGTGTAGCTTTGAACTTGGCTCTGATACCAAATGTAGTGCACCTGTCGGGCTACTGCACACGTACTAGAGGGGGGGTGAATAGTACTTTTAAATAATAGGGAGAGTTATTCCTAATTATCGTGCAATTAACAAACAACAATGCGGAATAACAATGATCAACAAGAATAAATGCAAACACAAACAAATGGTTTAATGGGTTCGGATCCACCCAAGTCTCCCCGACTTGTTCCCGGGGATCCTACGTCCCAACCACCCGGATCCCCTCCGGATACTTGAGTTAGAAACACTAACTCAAGATTTCCAATATGCCCACTTGCGAAAACCTTGCAAGTGCAAACTAACTACAAACGATGTCCGTGAATCCCACAACCCGGGATCACGCAAACTCTCACAACCGAGAGTATACAATTCAAATAACGAATGTAAATGAAATGAAATGCTTACCAACAAAATACATATGCCTTGAGTATTCTTACCAAATTAGGGCAAGGGGGATTTTGATGGAGGAATATGGCACCAAACCCTAGCTTCAAGAAGATGACCAGCAATGGAAGCCTAGGGTGAAGATAGTGACTTAGAATCAAGCTTCTAGCTTGAATGGCTCACAATGGAGAGAATCTCTCTTGAGGATTTAGGGCTTAAGAACTTGAGGGAGAGATTCTTGTGAGAAGAGAGAGCTTGGAAATAGAGTTGATTGCTCTTCTCTTTTGATCTGAAAATATCTCTAATATATTGCTTAACCCCTTCAAGAAATGAATCAGGATTCTATTTATAGGGGCAAGGAAAAACGAGTTCAAAAAGATCCCAACGGCTCTTTTCTGAAGCTGGTTAGTCGGTCAAAGAAGGATGCCCGACCGAATAGATCACAATCTAGTCGGTCGGTCAATGAGCATGGACCGACTAACGAGTTGACAGCCAAGATAGAAAAGTTCACGGTCAATATGAACTAGTCGGTCTAAGAAGACTTGTCGACCGACTAGTTGGACAACTAGTCGGTCGGTCAGCGTTCTTTGACCGACTAAGAGATGAAACTCAAAGGCTGGAAACAAGTTTAACTAGTCGGTCTAAGAACAATGTCTAACCGACAAGTTTCTCAACTAGTCGGTCGACAGATGTGCTTTGACCGACTAAGTGTAAACAGTGGCTCAGGCTGAAATTGGGAGATGAAAACTAGTCGGTCTGAGAAGGATTCCTAACCGACTAGATCGTCATCTAGTCGGTCGGTGAGCCTTCTTGGACCGACTAACTGTAAACAGTAGATAGCCAATATTGAGCAAGGGCATCTAGTCGGTTCATGAAGGATTGCCGACCAACTAGATCGTCATCTAGTCGATTGGTTCTCCTACTTGAACCAACTAAGATGCTCCGGAAGCCGAGGGAAGAAGCGCGAAGCTTCGGGAAAGTTCCTATGGGCTTCTAAGATAATCCTAGCTCTAAGATATGAGCAAAATGAAGATTATAATGTAAGTCCTACTCAAGGCTTAACATTCTAAGTAAAGAAGCTAGAAGACTATAAATAAACCTTGACGATCCGTCTTCATAAGCTTCAATCTTCATTCTTGACTTCAATAAAGGTCCTTGAGCTTAAACGAAGCTTCAGGCACACGATCACGCTTATTGAGAAGTCTTGAGACGTCGCTTGAGATGAACGTATTCTTTTGGCGACGATCTCCATAACTGTGCACACAAATAGTTAGTACACGATATTTATGTTTGCTCATCATCAAAACCAAATCCGGGGAATCAATAATCAACATACCTAGCATCGCAAAGGTAATATTTACCTCCATTCGAAAAATAAACCCATTTTATGAGCCAACGATCTCTGAAAGAAGTATTTCGTAGGTAAGTGTAAATGTATGCCTATTACCTTCATAAACTCGCAGCCCCGGGGGGTGGTTTCGACAATGCATCTTTCAGGACCGTAAAATCATTTGCGGATCCTTCCCACCCGGTCAGTCCGTATGTGAATCTTTTATTTAGAGTAATAGTTGCTAGCACATTTTGTGTAACCCCTTTACGACCTCTAAACCGGGATACGAAACTGGATGGTAGCATGGCATCTTTGTGAGTCCAATTAATGAAACCAATGCAGTCCTACAACGTAATCAATGAGACCAATTTTCAATCAACACGACGATACTTATTAGACTGACATATATACAGATAATCACACATACCTTAAAAATGAGAACCAATTGGGATTATTGACTATCTCTGGTGGCGTCTCATTAGTAGCTTGCTTCATGTACATATCCAAATTGCACACACTGCCCCCATAACTTTGTTAAAATACCTGCTCACTGTCCCCCTCCCATAATAAAATCCACTTGCATGACTCTATTCTTTGACTTGTGCCCTACAATATGCAGGAACATGGCAAACTTCTCCTCGATGGATACCTGTATAGTGTCCTTCAGAAGATCACGCTGACGCATTATTGCTGCAAGATTCATGAAAGCATGCCTTCGCATGCGTAAGTAGTCCAAACAGCTACTTTCAGACCCCCCCCCCCCCCACAGAATTCTCCACATGTGGGATTTTCTATGCAGATCCCGCATTGCTGAGGGCTCTCTTGGTATAGGTTCAGTCTTATCATTTGCGTGAAGTTGTAAGGCTACTACGACAAACGTTATTGCAGCCGCTGCAGCGGTACATAACTCACAAGCCGAATAGTCTCCTTGTGTATCCATGTCACCCTTAATTGAATAACACATATATTTACTGTTAATTATATACATAACATATTACATATGAATAACACATTTCAGATAAAATTGTGCATATCCAAATCAGTAGCCCTCAGATTTAATGTGTAATCACAGTCACACACGCGGTTGCTTTGCCGTTGCTTCTGCAGTGTCACCCCATAAAATGCACCATTAAATCTGATACACTGATCCAAAAAGAAAACCACATAAACCAAAAATGCAACAAGGAGCCATAAACCCCCAAAAATCTGATACAAATCATCAAAAAATATCACCAAAAAACACAAAAACCAAGGTACCCAAAATTTTTGTTATTAGGATCAACATATGACACAATGAGCCAAAAAGAAAACCACATAAAACCCTAATGGAACAAGGATTCATACCCCAAAAATAACACCACATAAACCAAAACTGCAACAAGAAGCAATACCCCAAAAATCTGATACAAATCACCAAAAAATGTCACCAAAACCCCCAAAAACCAAGGACCCAAAAAATTTTTGTATTAGGATAAAAATATAATACCATGAGCCAAAATAAAATTACATAAACCCATTCTGCAACAAGGATCCATAACCCAAATATAACACCTCATAAAACAAAGCTGCAACAAGGTGCCATGTCCCCTAAACCAAATTTTATGTATTCCCAAAAAAATATGCTTTAATGAGCCAAAAAGAAAACCACTTAATCCAATACTGCAGCAAAGATCCATGCCCCAAAAACTAAGGCCATGTTCCATTGTGGTTTCTTTTGTTGATTTGGTCCGAGAAAGTTAAAAATTTGCACTTTAGCCATAAGTAACACCCCTTACATCCAACCTGCAACAAGGAGCCTTGCCCCCAAAAATTCTGTTAGAATGCCCCAAAATGATACCCAAAAAATCACACACTGCAACATGGAGCAATGCCCCAAAAATCTGATTCAAGTATCCATTACCTTCCCATCACAAAACAGCAATAAAAGCCTGAAGGAGCCATGCCCCAAAAAATTAAACACTGAGCCAAATATAACATCAACAAAAACCCTAACTGCAACAAGGACCCCTGCCACATAAATCTAATACATTGATCCTCAATTCACTCCACAAAAACACAAAAACTCATTGAAAATTTAAGATTACATATTCAAATAAAATCATAAACTTTCAGATTACATAGGGATCAGACAATTTATGATTCAAAATGGGGCCTCAAGGGAACAATCTTAGCAAGCCATCCACCGTGTGCGAATGTCATTCGTTCCTACTTTTTTTTATCATCATTGGGTTTTTTAGAATGCACAATTCTTTACATTCATCATACAAATAAATCATCATACAAAGAATTCATGCAACCAAATAACCCCAATTTCACAATAATATCCGCATATGCCCTAGGGGCCAAATTTGAAACTCTAGCCGCATGCACAGCACGACAGCAAGGTAGCAAGGTAATAATAACAATGCAGCAAAGATCATCGCATATAGGAACATATGGCAACATCAAATGTCATCAAAAATTAATTTAGACGTGAAGAAAATATACCTCGGCGCTAATATCACAGTAATACTAGGGAAAAGCTCACCGATAAGGCCGATTGCATCAGATTCCAGTCCCTCGCAGCCAATCGAGGCACACACGAGGTGGCTCAGACTCCGGCGAGAAATTTGGGAAAAAATCGAAGCTAGGGTTCTGCTCGTAGCGTTGCCGGCACTGAAATCCGACCAAGCTCGGCACACCCCCTTCACCTCCGACCAACAATTCCGGTGGAGCAATCGAAGCTAGGGTTCATCTCCAAAACAAACCCGCAGCCGTAGCTAGGGTTTTTGTCGAACCCAACTGAAACCCGTGGGAAGAAGGAGAGATGAGGGGTGAGCACAGCGGTGGGGCCCAAAAATCTCAGAGAAAGGGCGAAATCGCCGTGAAACCCGGAGATTTCAGCAGGGGAAGCTGGGGTTGCCACTTGGGAGAAAGGAGTCGCCGGAGGGGCGAAAATCATCGGAGAGGAGCAGGGGCGAAAGGAACACGCGAGAGAAAAAACGAGAGGATTCCCCCAAAAGAAACCCGACAAGACCCCGAAACAGTGCCCATTTTGCATTTTATCGCCCCAAAGCACCAAAAGAAACCTGCGTGGAGCAGGCCCGAAGCCATCTTCTATCGTTAGCTACAATCACCTTGGGTACAACGATGTCATGAACCTCTCCGCGCCACAAACATTCAGATCAAAGGAGATATCAAAGAGCAATGTGGTCGAATTTGGGTTTGCCAATAATTTAATCTAATTTTGGTCCAAACTATACAAATCTAAACTATATGATAAAAATATTAAGTTTAGATCTAAAAAAAATTAAGCAATGTACCTCTAGATCCGTTAGATCTAGGGAAGATCTGAAGCAAATAAACTAACAGAAAAAAAATCGATCTTGCTCAGATTTTTGGTAGAAACTGTCGTGTGATAACGTGTTAAGATTGATATGGTCAAAGCCATAGACCATATTTATATAGAGATATAGATTAACCATTACAAAGAATACAAAGGATGATTGGATACCAAGGGTCTTGGATACCAAGGGTCCGAAGACCATTCAGGTTTCAAAAATTTACCGTTTGTCTATGATTCTTATATATATATTTCCAAACAAACCAGGCTAAATTTCAAAAGCTTAGAAGAATATGCTCCAAATTCCGCTAATACACAACCGATGCCGCGATGATGGAATTCAAGTGAACCCATAACATAATGGGCAAAGAAATATACATATCAGTAAGTAATTAATTATGTGGGAAGACAACGTATTAGGAAAATCATCTAGCTTCTCATTTTCATCAACAAAAGTAACGACCATCCTCTTAACTCCCCTATCCCACTCATCTCCCTTCTCTCAATCCCTCTCCCAAAGCTACCCCCAATTGGGTCGTAGCCATGTACATCTCAAGCTCCCAGCATATAATAAAATCAGCCATCGGCTTCTTCATCTTCGCTTCGTCTCCACCCTCCTCTCGTGGCTGCGATCCCGCGCCCTCGTCGCTCTCGAAGACATCCCCTCCTCTTCTGGCTCCCTCTCTCTTCGAGAAGGCCTCCTCTTGAAATGGCGGTCTTCATCTCCCTCTTCCTCGCTCGTTTCGTGCTCGTAGCTGCTCCTCCTGTACCCACTCGACGAAACAGAACCCGCCCTGTGCCCGCCAGCCTCATCTCGATGGCTGCGATGATGGTGATGATCCTTGACGGCCTCATTAGTAGCAGCAGCAACAGTGTCCGACGAGGATGATGTCCTCCTCCTCTTGGCATCTTTATCAGCTTCTGGGAAGCTGATGCGAGAGAACACGCTCCCCTTCTGCTTTTGGTCGGCTTTGCTTTGTTGATCGGGCAACGCTGATGAAGCTGCTACTGCTGCACCTCTCTCTTCCTCTTTCCTTTCTCTTACTTCTTTCCTTTCCCTCTCGTCGTGCTCGGATGATCGTCGCTTTAAAGACGGCCGTGGACGAGGTGGTGGTGGGCTGTGGTGGCGGGACGACTCCCTGTGGTGGCAATCCCGATCCCGGTCCGGATCTGAGGGCCTATCTGAACGGTCGGATTTGAACATTGGCCTCTGCAGACCAAAAGCAAACAAATAAATGGTTACTGTTAGCATTAATGATTATTTTAATGAAAACTATTTTAATAAAAATTAACAAAAGCGACTATTCGGATTCTTCAGCCTTCTCCAGTTTTGGACACATCACAAGGGATGGGACCTCGTTGCACTGACACTAAACTTTACTAAAGACGGCACAACATTTACTGGGTGACAAAAGCCCGTTGGGCCTCTAACGCTGGCTCACCGTTACTTATTGTACAAGGATTGCCTAAGTCCACTTCATTTATCTGTTTTCCAATTTTTAACCGCGTGGACGATTGGTTTGCTTAATTCAAAAAAATTTAAGATAAAATCATATTTATTCATTCATTTACGAAGATGTGCTCTTTTACTATCACGGTGCCACGTGTTTCTGTTGACATGTCGCTGATTGCAAAGCAGCTCCAAGTCGCATTTCTTCCTGTCATTGGGGCAGTACCAACTCACGCTGCTGCTGCAACACGAATCCTACAACGGGGCGGGCTTCCAGCAATCTAAAACTCGACTGGGATGTCCTGGCTTTCCGGTGTATTAATTAAAAAAAAACTCAACTGGGGAGACAAAAAATCCAGAGTCACGGAAGCAAACGACAAACTAGTTCCCAAGTCCGGAGGTCGCGGCTGCTTGCATCTTCTTCGTATAGAGCAAAAGCAGCAACGGTGAAACACAAAGCATGCTCCCAGACTGACTCACAGACGCAACCAGTAGCTCGCCCGTCCCTCCGGATCCGGAAGCGCAAATCAGCCAGACCACATCAAATCAAACCATGTCCTCAAAGCATCTTGATGGAATGCAAGTAGGTCTTTTGGAAGATTTGATCTCCAAATGGCCAACTTTGATACCCCCAAGGCTACTACGGTTTGAGAGTAAACTCTCGTCGTTTAAACATAACTATAGAAAAGAAGGCAATAATGAAAAAGAAAGAAATGCGCAGGCCAACGACACCAGAAATGGAAAATGCTTTACTTAACCCTACGACTGAGTTAAATTTGGCCAACCCAGCTAGCGCAGTGAAGCCCAATTGAGTACACAAAGATAAACAGATAATCCTAGCGAAAATAATGATGAGACATACTGCCTTTCCCTTCATTGGAGCAACATCAGCACCATTGCTGCTAAATTCCTTGCCAGTGCAGCCCCTGCCATCCCTTGGGTGCTCCCTGTAACAGCAAACATAAACAAGACACCATAAATAAAAAACGAAACCATGGAAAACCACGAGAGAGACATGAAAATAAATCATTAATTAATCAATAATAACAATAAAGTAATAAATAATAGAGGAAGATCCAGCTCCACAAATTTTCATGTTCCCGTGTGAAGCATGCATTAAATAAGAGTTTACTAAGTCTATACCATATCCGAAACAAACTACACTGAGGTTTGCACCTCCTATCAACTATGTTAATATTTTTGTAAGGTGGCATAGTCTCCAAAACCCTAATTGAAACAGAAAATGTGTTGATCTTGGGCGTTTATCTATGTTAAAGTTTATGTATGTATACACTTCTAACCTGATTAAGTGTGCAAAATAACATGGATTATCCAGTGTGTATATGATATCCATTTAGGATATGAGCACCATCGTGACTAACAGTAAAAAAATGCAACAGTATCCAAACTGCACATTCTAATTTACCAAATGACACATTTGAACTACCAATATATGAAAATTCATATGATTTTGAGGCGATCTACTTATGCAAAAAGCGGAAACAAATTAATCAATGTTATGACATCATCAGACAGACTGGATGGTTTCAATGCATCTACCGATGCAAAAGCGGAGACAAACTAATCTACATCACGACATTAGAGAAACTTGTGTGTTGTCTTTTCGGGTGTGTGTATGTGTGTGTGGCGGGTTAAAGATAATATAAGGTTAAAAGGGAAATCAAAATAAGGGAACTGATAGTAAGAATAATTGAAAGACCTGCAAGTCTGCAAAAAACATTGACATGATGGAATCAACCGAAGGTGGACAAAGGCACACACAATACTTCACGAAGATGTGAAAAACTATTAGTAGATTACAGAAAACTCTAGTAGTGGCAGGTCGCTTAAACAGGAAAGATCAACAATAAATTGATACAGCACAGCACATTCTTGGTGGCCTGGGACAACAATATGCTTAACTCTGTCCCCTACAAGTAGCACCATAACTAAAAGTGTAGCAGTGCTTTTGCAACTCGCATCCATTAAGACATTAGAGCCCAGGCTGCTATAAATAACCCATGCACTTTGTGCACGGGGACCCAAGAAGAAACCCACACCCAGGACGCAGGACCCGCGTGCAGCGGCAAAGGAGAGAGAAGTGAGTGTATGTCTGGTTATCGTCTGGTTATCATCTGAGAGTAAAAAGGGAAAAAACAGTGGTTGAAGTGCAAAAAATTGGGGGCAAAGTGCAAAAAGACAAACGACAAACCAGTAAATACATGAAAGTGTAAAGTGTGTGTAGGGAAGTGTGTGTGTGTGTGTGTTTTTGGAATGCTCTTTGGGTTCATGAAAGGGATAAAAGGGGGAAAGCTTAAAGTGCAAAAAACGTGGGGGGCAAAGTAGAAAAAAGATCAATGACAAATCTGTTAATATGGGAAAGAGAGGGTTTTGGGAGGGTGCTCTTTGTGTTCAGGAAAGGGCAATGGCAAACATGAAAATAGTGGGCCTTAAGGGGCTTTTTCTTTGGGGTTGAGGTGGCATCTCATGTAACAATGTGACATTTTATTACTAGTCACATGGACGCCACATGGGACAAAGCCTGCCACGTGGGACAAAGCCCGCAATTGTATAATAGATGTTTGTTTGAGACAAGCAATCGCTTGAACTATCAACCCAAAGATTAATAAATTTAGTGTGTAAAGAAAGTTCAATATATAACCAATAAGCATATTGAAAATTTTACAATAGCTGGCAACCTAAGGAACTAGGAGAGTTTACTACCTAAAAGGCCCGATTTGGAATGTGGAATAGGAGAATAAGATGGTAAGAACATTTTTATTCATCTTACAGTTGCCTAGCACGGTAAAATGCACTTGGTATATATTTATGACTCTTGTATCCAATAGCTCTCTTATACCCAAAGTTGTGGGTATAAGCAATTCCCATTTATCCTAGGAGTAAGTCTATATCCAATTATTTTCTTTATTTTCTCGGCTTATTCCTCTAATACCCTCATGCAAAACCAAACACTACTAAGTAGAAAATGCTGTGTTCACATTTTAAACCCACTCAATATCATGCCTAGGAGGCATGTATCTCACCCAAAAACTAGGTATAAACATAATCCAAATTCCAAGCGTGGGCTCAGGAAATGCTCCCGGGTTTCTTGACACTGACAGTATAGATCAAAATGGCTACCTTAGCCAGTCATTTTTCACATGAATAACAAAAATAATTTTTTCGACTGCATTAGGAAACCAAAATGGTAAGAATGATCCTATGCATATACCTTTCATTAACCCGCTCATATTCACGCTTCCTTCTGATATCAGCTTTCATGGCCTCAAACTCCTCCCTGCTCATTGGAGGAGGCTTGTTCATGTTCATACAATTAAAGCCTAATTCAGAGAGGTCCCTGCATGCTCAAATTTATAAGTCTAATGCATGTTAAAAGTGCACAAAATAACGAAGCTGTGTAGAAATAGAGATAAAAATGCTAACAAGTGCCAAATAAACTATGCTGTACTGCAAAAACATAAATGATTTAGGCCTTAACCTACTTTACATAATTAAAAAGAACTACCAAAAGACATTAACATTTAGGGTTTTTATTGTATCACCAAAAAAGAGCATGTCTCTAAAGTATAGAATTACTGGTATATCATTATTATATCAAGCATACCTTGGAGGGAGAGGTGGCATCATATAACCCTGTGCTGCAAATGGATCGGGTGGCAGCATTCCACCGAAAGGAACATCAAAAGGACCAGGTGCATAACCCATATATGGCATGGCACCACCAAAAGGTGCCATAAATCCATCAAGCCCCATTGACATTCCCCCACCCCAGTAAGGGTTAAATGCTGCAGGTCCTAGGGGCATTCCAGCATAGTTTTCAGCTCCAAGATCTTGAAAGCCTCTCCATTGCATATCTGCGGGTGTAATTCAGAAAAAAAGGGAAAGCAAAAGGATTAAGGTTCCTTCTTCACAAGGAAGTGGCATGGATATCACCATAAATAGACCTTGACAACTAACCACTTCCAGGCACTCGTGTCTTTTTCTTCTTTTTCTTCTTTCCTGCATTATAGGATAATTATTACAATGGGTCAGACATATCACATGAAAACAAAACAAAAGGAAATTGGCCACAAATTGCACATCCTCTGAAGTAGCATGACTTGATAGCAGCTAAAAGAAGACAGATAAATGAAAACAGTAATATCAAAAAACAGAAGAAGATAACCCACCTTGATCACCACCAAGCGACTTTTCCTGGACCTCTTCAGCAGGTGACATTGGCTCTTTGGTACTCATTGATTCAGGGGTTGCTTCAGATTGATCAGTGTTTTTCAGAGTGTTCTCCAAAGAATGAATGGTATCATTGACAGCATTTCCTTCTCTCACAGGATTAGCTTCATTTGCATTGCCTGCTTTCACATCTGAAGAATGTTGGACAGCAGATGTCTGCTTAGGTTCATCTTTTGAAGCAGCAGAACGAGTTGGTGATGGTATTTTGGGAGGTACATGACGAGCAGATTCCATATCTAAAAGCAGAAGACCAAGTTTGAGGGGCTTATATGAACACAAAAGATTTAAAATGAATTCACGTGGCAAAGCTTGTGATTATACCTTGAACCTGTACTAGGCTTCCAACATTCTCTGTACTGCTGGTTGTTGACTCCAATATCCGACTAATAGTTTCTCGAAGTGTTTTGTTGGGAAGAAGGTCATCTGCTAATATATTTGTCGCTCCACAGACACACATGGGCTTACTAATTATGTAGTCTCTGATACCTGATGGAAGATTACAAATTCAATGCTTTCAGAATATCCATGCATCATAAAGACTTAAACTAGGATTACCAAGCAGCAAATTTTTAAATTGAAAGAAAGGAATTCCCTGGAGAGTACAATGGGAGTTGTAGGAGATGTGCACGTACAGAACCATCAAATTTCTAAAGTTACCAACTGACAATGACTACAAAACAGTTTCTCTAAGTGGCAGTTTTAGTGACAAACCACATGCATTTCCAAATAAACCCCAATAAAGAGCAAAGTGGATGGAAGATTTGAACAACAAAACATTGCAAAATTCAATTTCGAGGTCTGAAAACTTACATATCTAACATACCATTTCCAACAAAAATTATACCATAATAGAACCAAATCTGAAGCATCACACTTACACTTGTCGCAGAAGCTCCTGAAGCAGCATTTGCTAGTCAACACAGCATCTTTCATGACTTCTTTACATAATGGGCACCGCAGTTCAGGTGGAAGATCACTGACTGGTTTTGTAGAAGGCATTCCCTCAATTTCCTTCTCAAATGCAGCTCTGTGTAAATAGAAATGTGGTTAGCAAAATTATAACATCCATTAAATTCATCAAGTTTCTGTTCATGAAGTCATCAGCTTACTCGTTTGGCTTTAAAACAGCAACTGCACCACTAGGCAATGCATAAGGGCCGTCAGGAGTTGCCATTAACATTGACTTTGGAATGCCAGTAGGTGGTTTCACTTTTCTTACATCATAATTAGGATCACCATTTGTGGGGCAATGCTGAATAAAATGTCCTGGAGATGAAACATTCAAATTTCAAAAATGTATTAACTATTAAGCATATATGTCTCAAGAGAACATCAACAAGCAGACAAACCACAAAAGCCAACAGCATGAACATACCAGGAACTTTGCACCTGTGACAGATGTATCCTGCAGGCGGTGTTGTCTTCCCTATAAACCCACCACGACCTTCATTTAACCAAAGTTGCAAAAGGTCACAATAATGAGGAAGAAAGAAAAATCACAATAGAGAAAGCTGGTGCAAATTAGATGAAGTATAAAGGATAGGTAGCTCAAAATTATCCTATACCAGACACTTCAGCCGGTTCCATAACTCTCAGTGTGCATACCAGAATAATACGTGTCTGACCGCTCCTAGCTAATATCAACTACAGTTACACCATGCTAGACTGCTAGCTACTGACAACAAAGTAGTTCTAGAACTATTGTCAAATTACAAAACTATGGGGTCTGATGTCCTAAACACACTTTTGATGCACATTGGAACCAACTGAATGGAAAGAAAGAAAACCATCCACCACATAAACCGTTCTTTGAACTCATCCACTCAAACAGATCTTTAGGAAGCTGCAAACGACATATTGGACAATGGCAAAATATGTAAGAGAAATCAAATTTGCTCCCAGAGCATTAAGAGGAGTAAGGCCAAAACGGGGTAAAAGAAAGGAAATGAAAAATAAGAGAGCAGGTTAAAATATATTGTAAAAAGGATTTAACTAACCCATACAATTTAGATGTTTTCAACAATAAGGATCAGTACACACCAAAGATTAACTTCATGGTAGAAAAGAATATTACTTCTTTTCATATTTATTTTTACTGCTTTTTGTTCCTTTTAATTAATTGTATTAAATCAGACTTGAATAAGCCAGCCTAAGCATCACTCTATGATCACAAATTCACAATGTTCCCACTTGCCAGAATGACCACACTTGCAAACACTTTATACGAAATGCGATATTGCCTAGTTGCAACAACTAGAAATAAAGAACGTTCCAACTCATCTAGTTACGGAAATAAGGAAATAAGTAAACCAGCAATGACAAAGAACAAGAGAAAAGCATAAAGGAAATTACCAAAACCACGACCAGACATCGTCCTTCCACCCATGCCTCTTCCAAAGCCTCTCCCACTGCCAAAACCATCTTGCCCCTGACTGGAAATGCCATTTTCTCCAATTAGAAAATAATACCCATAAAGATGAGTTACAATGCTATAAAAACTATAGTTACTTTTTGCATTTATCTTTCACCTTTGATTATATTCTAAACATTAAATAAACAAACAAATAAAAGTCAATCAGATAAAATGTCTCACCGACTCCAATCAAATGCAGGTGTTTCAATTAAAGCCTTAAGCTTGTTTTCCTCATCAATCTTGCTAGCCGGAGAAACATCTAGTACTGGATTACTCGAGTGAGTAGGGACCACTTCAGGGATAGCATACAAATCATTACCAAACTCATCCCACTCCGATTCTTCTGGCTGCAGCATCCGATTAACAATTATAACCCATACCAACATTGAAGCATATCACAGGATAGATAAAAAAATTATCCAAAAAGGTTCCTTAAACTTACATATTTCATGGTAGTAGATGAATCACCAACTAACACAATACTCTGAGGCGGAAGTTCCTCTGTGTTATCATCTACCATTTTTGGCCTGCAGATAGACGGACAATTTAAAAACTTGTACTGAAACAGCAAGGAACTCCTTGCATGTCTTAATGTCGACACCGACAATAAAATTTTGTATGTGTAACATTTAACTTCTAAAAACTTATTCAGAAGAGCCTAAAGCCAAAAAGCATCTCATTAGAAAATCAGAATCAAAGTGTGAGATAGTACTCGTCTGGTTTGGTAACAATGGGCATCCGAGGACGTCCTGGAACACGACGAATCAACACCGATGTATTTTTAGGAATCATTGCAGCCTCATCAACATACTCTGAAATTGAAAATTGATAATGAATAAATTCATAAAAATCCAGAATAATAACACACCACTCATATTCCACAAGCCAAAAATTGTCCATTCAAGTATCAATTCCTAAATTTAAAATCTCCCCTTGCTTCTGATAAAACTTATATTACTTGATAAATCAATCAAAAAAGATGAGATCTTTCTCTAAAAGAAAAACCAACCTTCATTAGACTGGGCATTGGAGATCATTAGGTCGAAATCAGTACCCCTTCCCAAATGCTTGGATTCAAAAATCCGTTCTTTCAGATTTCCAACAGAGATAAATTGCCCCTCAATTGGAATAGTGTCATAATCCTTAGCACTTTTAAACTTATAATATACAGCCATATTTTTCCTTTTTCTTTTTCCTTTTTCAAAAATTTCTTCTGATCTAAATCGCAGCAAACAGTATTAAACCACAGAATAATTTGTATCCCTTAAAATTGAGCAGAATAATCGAATAAAAGGCCAGGAATAAAAGCAGGCCTGATAATAAACTAGAACAAACAGCACATAAACATGTGTACAAGTATTTATCTCCTTTTTTTCCTCGACGAAGAAGACCACGCTAATCTTCAAGAAACACTCGAGAATCAGAAGACCCGGCCGATCACCAACAGAAGAAATCCAAGCCGATCTGATCGCACGAACCGAAGAATCAACACAAGGAATCCACCAATCTGATAGGAGATGGCAAACAATCACATCAAGGATCCACCGATTCGATGAAAACGCCAATCTTGATGACGAAATCTGAAACGATCGATGCTACACGGACAAAATCCCCTTCAAATCAACAGGATCTGATCCTCCAGAGCTTCACGATCGCCTCATCGCCGAAATCGACGGCTCCCGGTCGAATACGAGAGGAACCCTAGGTCACGAACCGACGGCAGAATAGTCGCCCGCGCAGTGGATCGATCAGCAGATGAAGAGATGCCTCGCTCGACCGATGAAGAGATTCAAAATCGCGAGAAGAGAGAAGGAAGATAATGCTAGAATTAGGGCTTTTTCCCCCGCCGCGTTTTCCCTCTTCTTTTTTTCCGAGAGAAATATCTGGCGTTTCGTGAGAGGGGAGGAAGCGCCCTGCGGGTTATTATAATGAGAACGAGGGTATAAAGGGAAAGGCAGGTCGACGCGAATTTATAGTGGCCCTCCCTTCCCAACGCTTTTTTGGGTGGGAAGACCGGTAAGAACCAAGTTGCTTGGGACCCACGCGAAGGTGGTAAGAAATACCCTGTCCAAGATTTTATATTAGGGTAAATTTTAAAACACATTTTGTCCCGTTTTAGAAAATCCTCACGAAACTGTTATATCTTCAAAAACAATTCTAATTTTTACATGAAAGTCACATTTAACATTGTAAGTTGTTATGGTCTGATATGATCAAATGATCCGGTAACCGATTCGGTACTCGGTTGATGATTTTCCTCAACCGAAAGAACGAGTCTCACGTGTCCGTTGAGAAAATCTCGGGACGGTTGAGGAAATCACGGGGGCGGTTGTAGGATGCAGGATATGACAGTGGCCCTATAAATAGAGAAGATGGTTTCTTTTCTAAATTATCAAAAAAATTCTTAGCCATATCCGGAATCCCTAACAATATTTCTTCCTCCTTTTTTTCTTTCATTGGTATCGGAGCTACTGTTTCGATCCTCGCGCCTTCTCTCTCACGCTTCCTCAACTCGTCGTTCTCTGTTTCCGAGGAGCTTGCAGAAGATCGGCTTTTTCAACCGCCAGAAACTCAACATCGTCAGATCCTCGACTATAAGGCATCTTTATTTTATGTCCATTCAATTTTTTGCACATCCGTTCTGCTGTTGGTGAGATAACGCAGCGGACCATATCCAATTCTATGCAGGTATTTTTGATTTATACCTTAGTCGTTTACCATGTCATGTTGTACACTTTTGGTACCCATTATTTTATATGAGTGTCCGTATTTCTTTTTTACTAGCGTATTTATTTTTACGTATTTGTGTTTATTATGTATCCCTCGCGCGTTTGCCACTAGTAAATTATTTTAACTATAATATTTTCATTTAAAAAGTTTAAATTTTTTTAATTCAAATTACTTCCTATTTTAGTGAGGAGACTTTTGCTTCATTTAAACACCAAATCCCCATCTAATTGCTATTTAAGTTCTTGTCCCCTTCCTTTTCAACCTAGTTTAAACTTTTCCTTCCTAATCTCTAAACCCTATTTTTCCCTTTTGAGCTAGTCGCCACCCTTGCAATTTTCCCATGTACATCTTTTTCCCAGGGGTTAGCCCATGCTCACACTACTATATTTTAACAAACCAAATCATATGTCAATAATCTAAACCCTAAAGCTCTTTTTCCCTTGCTCACGTGTGAAGCTCTCCTAGTTTTCTTTTTAGAATCTAAGCCTAGCAACAGCAGCCTACTGGTTAAAACCCTACACTCTCTTTTTTTCTATATATTTGGAATTATCAAAACCTAGGGCTACAAGCACACGGCCGCACAAATGGAAAACCTACCCTCTTCTCACCTACTCCGCATGCAGTACACCCTACTCGTATGCTAAACCCTAACAACTGAACCTACTCTCACACAGCCGCACAAATGGAAAACCTACCCTCTTCTCACCTACTCCACATGCAGTACACCCTACTCGTATGCAAAACCCTAACAACTGAACCTACTCTCTCTCTCTCTCTCTCTCTCTCTCTCTCTCTCTCTCTCTCTCTCTCTCTCTCTCTCTCTCTACATAGCAAAACCCAGGTCTACTTGTTGACAGCCAACATAGAAACATAGGGTTTCTATTTTTTTTCAGACGCCCCTACTCCATTCAAGGCATACCCTCTCCCTCCGGGCAACACACACCCGCCGGCCAGTTCCTCCCCTCTCCCCGCTACAGTTCGGCCTCATCCACCTTTCTCCGGCCAGCAACAGAAGCCGTCTGTACCTCACCCTTCCCCTTGCACCCCCTAGAGACCCACGTACACCTCAGCAGCCCACGGCCAAGCCCAGGCAGCCGCCTTCTTTTTCCCTATGTCCGACCACTCTCCCTCCGCCCACCAATTCTTCCCCGCGCACCCCCTCCTCCTTCGGCCTCTTCTCCCCACAACCGCCGGCCAAGATCTCCCCAGGCCTCCAGCCTCTTCACCCGACAGCCCTCGACCCTCTTCCTCCACCGCCACGCAAAACACCCTCTCCTCTCGACAACTCACAGCCCCACCTCCTCCCTCTTCGTTGCTGCACAGCCTCGCTCTAGGCTGCAATACCCCTGTCCGGTAGCTCCTCGCGTGCGCAGTCCACCTCCTGTCCGACCACCCTACTCCGGCCATCACCCTTCTTCCCACACGAGAGCCCTCGCAAGACGTGCTTCCTTCTCGTTGCCCTACTGCGCTCCTCACTGCCGCACGCCTTGCAGCCGTTGTCCTTGTTCGCTGCCGAGGTCACAAGCTCGCTGCCGCAAGCTTCTATTGCTGTTGCCCAGCTTCTATTGCTGCTGCCCCTTGTGGCCGCAAGTCGCTGCTACAGCTACTCTCGCTTTTTTCGCTTCATTACGCTACCCGCAGTCGAGGCGATTGACGTGTGTTTATATTTTATATATTCACGCACGTCTTCTTTGTGTTTTTCCGTTATTTTCCACCGTCCCGTATCCATTTTCTCGTGTTTTCTAGTTTTCATTCACTTCTCCGTGTTTTTATGTGTTTGCAGGAAATCGCCAGTGTATGGGACATATAACGAAGATATCATGAGTCCCCGGAGCAACGGGAGGAGTCGCGCGCGATCCAGGGGGTCAAACGACCAAGATTGCCATCTTTCAGCCCCCACCCGATCGGTTGGACATAGCCAACCGATCGGGTGATGCACGCGTGTCCGACCCGGACTGAAGCTGAAGCGAAGTGCAACATCAACCGACCAGTTCGCCGACCGGTTGAACACACAGAGTTCTCGGGAATTTGGAGCTGAATTCCAACCGATCGGGTGATATTCACCCGACCGGTTCATCTGTAGCGAATTTTCCGAACGACGACCCGGAGAGCTCACCCGACGGTTCGCTGACCGTGTCTGTTCATCTGAAGTCTCTGTTCTTTTGGGCGATAATTCCAACCGATCGTATGATTACTCAACCGATCGGTTCACCTGATGATTACATCTCCTCAAACGACGACCCGCTTGCTTCACCCGATCGTTCCAAGCGTCCGGTTGAAGTTTCTGAAGACCGCAGCCGAAGAATCAAGCAGCTCACCTGATCGGTTGATACTTCAACCGATCGGGTGAAGTCGTTTTCTCTATATAGTTGCCTAGGTTTTCAGAAAACGGGAGCTGATTATTTTTTCTGTCTTTGTCTCTATTTGTGACTGTCACGCCCCGCTTCCCTAAAATGGAGGCGAGACGTGAAAAGGTCCGCACGAGAGTGGAGCTGTGAAGCCCCAAACCCGATAAGCGTCAATAAAACATAAGCGGGTCCATGTAACCACAAACGGAACAACAATAATAACACAAGGAGAGACAGAAATAAAATCTCAAATCTCAGCATTTGTCCAACATTAACATTAAGTTCAACATCCAGAAAAGCCACCAGGCTAAAAGAAAGAGTCTAACGGCCCATAACAAGGCCACAAGGACAAACATAATAGAGTATAGGTGTCACGCACCGACAACTAAACAGCAGTCTAAAACAAAAGGGGAAAGCTCAACGAAGACACTAGGACTGGTCCCCAGTGTCCACG
This sequence comes from Scilla litardierei, assembly GCA_030789695.1. NCBI lineage: Eukaryota > Viridiplantae > Streptophyta > Magnoliopsida > Asparagales > Asparagaceae > Scilla > Scilla litardierei. Next base: position 119,630,183 of record CM061134.1, read on the forward strand.
TACTCCTCGCCAAACACAGGCTCGGGCTCGGCGTCAGCAAACACCTCGTCCTCAACAATGAATTCATGCTCAGGATCGAACATGTGTCACCCAAAAGAGTAAAGGGGCACATGTCAGCAAGTCTAAATGTCACGCCCCGCTTCCCAAAAATGGAGACGAGACGTGATAAGGCCCGCACGAGAGTGGAGCTGTGAAGCCACAAACCCGATAAGCGTCAATAAAACATAAGCAGGTCCCTGTAACCACAAACGGAACAACAATAATAACACAAGGAGAGACAGAAATAAAATCTCATATCTCATAATTTGTCCAACATGAAAATTTAAGTTCAACATCCAGAAAAGCCACCAGGCTAAAAGAAAGAGTCTAAGGCCCAGAACAAGGCCAACAAAAGCAACAACGTAACAAAGTATAGGTGCTACGCACCGACAACAAAACAACCGTCTAAACAAAAGGGAAAACACAACGAAGACACTAGGACTGGTCCCCAGTGTCCACGTACTCCCTGTCAAACACAAGCTCGGGCTCGGCGTCAGCAAACACCTCGTCCTCAACAAGGTACTCAGGCTCAGGATCTAACATGTGTCACCCAAAAGAGTAAAGGGGCACACGTCAGCAAGTCTAAAAGACTTGGGCAAGGAAACTGAAAGTAAGGCAAACTAACAACCTAACAGTTTTAGTATGCATGACATGGCAGTTATAACATGAGTGCACAAGCAAGACATGGTGAACAATAAGTACAAGAGAGCAATTATCGGGACAAGACAAGAGTAGCCAAGCTACTAACAATCTCAATCAATTCACTAGTCACGTTTAAGTTGTTTGTAGATGTTTACGCCTTACAGCTGAATGGTTTAACATTCACGCTGATTGGCCGCTTAACACTACCCCAAAACCCAGAGTTTACGCCTTACAACTGCAGTTGCTGATCCGGCAGACTCCCAGTTGAATGACCGCTTAACTCTTACCCCATCCCACACGTAAACAAGCCAGGGTCCCTGTACATGAGCCCAGTAAATGAGCCAGGGTTGCCCCGCACGGGAGCTTGTTTTCCTAGTTCACGATTCAATATCGAGCGTTGGGGTTAGCAACTCATTATGCTCGCTTCTGGTCACGAGCCAGGAAGTACAAGTATTGTAGCATGTGCTACGCAATCACGGGAACATTTAAAGAATGCAATGACATGACAATTAATTCGCGTACAGGTAATTGAAACTAAACATGGCATGGTAGTTGTGCAACATGATAAATGTCGGATCTAGCTTCGTTGTCAAGCTAGTCCTAAATTTGCGCCTAGGCGAGTATCATTTCGTCGCCTAGTCTCTTTTACGCCTACAACAAGCAAATGGCCTAAAACATGGCCTAAACCCTAAGTGGCAAGTTTCACTTGCCTAGCACCGAGGATGACGATCACGAGGGTTCGTCTCACGGATGCTAATCTACGGTGGAGTCGCTGTCATGGAGAAACAATCACCAACAATATTCATTTCATTAGGGTTTCATAAAAACACAAATGGGTTATGCTAAAACTAAAGAATCGAGTATTACCGTATAGGAAACGGAGGAACAACGCCGAGCAACCACGGCGACGGAAGGAAACGCTCCGGGGAACCTAGGGTTCAGATCTGGAAATGATTGGAGAAGTTTGGAGAAATAGGGTTTTGGGGGATTTGATGGGATTTTGAGGAAGATGAGAGGTAGAATGTGTTAAGGGAGAGTTTGGATGATGGATTTTGGGCTTGGGATGAAGGAATAAGGGTTTGAGGTAGTAGGGGGCTCAATGGGGGAGAAACTAGGGTTTTGGGTCGTGAGGAAGAAGAAGAAAACGTTTGGAGGGGTATTTATAGAGTTTGGTGGCGGCTAGGGCAAAACTAGGGTTTACAGCACTGGTTAGTCGGTCAAAGAACAACCACTGACCGACTAGTTTGGGAACTAGTCGGTCGGTTGACCAACGCAGACCGACTAAGAGTAAACAGTAACCCAGACGAAATTAGGATTTAGATTTAGTCGGTCAAAGAACAATTACTGACCGACTAGTTCAACATCTAGTCGGTCGATGAACATTCTTAGACCGACTAAGAGTAAACAGTAACTTGACTGTACAGAAGAACTAAGAATTAGTCGGTCTGAGTACAAAACTTAACCGACTAGTTTAACAACTAGTCGGTCGAAAGATGAACTTAGACCGACTAAGAATGAACAGTACTGATACCAAAAATTTGTAATTGAGTTAGTCGGTTAAAGAAGCATTGCTGACCGACTAGTTTGCAACCTAGTCGGTCAACCAACGTTCTTAGACCGACTAAAGAGAAACAGTAACTCCTGAACATTTAACAAAGCTCACTAGTCGGTTCAAGAAGGTTTTCCGACCGACTGGATCGTCATCTAGTCGGTCGGTGCCCCTTCTTACACCGGATAATGAGCACCAAAAGTTCCGATATGGAGCGCGGAGCTCCGGGATCGATTCCTAAGACTCCTAGGCTTGATCTAATAGTAAGATATGACCGATACGAAGCCCGTCACGAATGACTTACTCCAAAATCGACGATCAACAGAAGAAGCTAAGAAAATACGACGAAACGATCGAAAATGAAAGCTACGGGGACGAAAACCACACACGAGGAGAAAATCCACCAAAACATATAATATAATATAATAAATCCGGATACATGAAAACCAGTCGTTACATCCTCCCCAACTTAAGAAAAATTCCGTCCTCGGAATTTCCCAACACTCACGTGTCCGGGAACAAAAGTGGGAAATGCTCTCGCATCTCATCCTCATTCTCCCAAGTAGACTCTCCAGGCGAGTCGTGTCGCCACATCACCCTCACAAGATTGACAATCTTGTTCCGAAGTGACTTCTGACGCCTGTCCAGAATCTGCACTGGATGCTGGTCATACGTCATGTCGGGGCGAACGGTAATCTCCGAGAAATCCACAGCATGAGACGGATCGCTAATGTATCGACGAAGCTGCGACACATGGAAAACATTGTGAACTCACTCCAAAGATGGCGGCAAGGCTAAGCGATAAGCTACCTCGCCAACTTTCTCCAGAATGTCAAACGGTCCAACGTATCGCGGGCTCAACTTCCCTCGCTTCCCAAAACGAATCACACCACGATTCGGAGAAATCCTCAGAAACACATGGTCGCCCGGCTGAAACTCCAAAGGACGACGTTTAGCATCCGCCCAATGCTTAAAACGGTCCTGAGCAATTCTCAACCTCTCCCGAATGTTCCTGACAATATCTACGGCCTCCACGATCATCTCAGGTCCCAACAACTCCCGATCACCAACGTCATCCCAACTCAATGGCGATCGACATTTCCTCCCATAAAGAGCGGCGAAAGGCGCCATGCCAATAGACGCCTGGAAGCTGTTGTTGTAAGAAAACTCCACCAGATGTAGATGGTCCTCCCACGAACCCTTTGTAGTGCCCTGTGAAGCCACTGCACATGTACTAGAGGGGGGGGTGAATAGTACTTTTAAATAATAAGGAGTGTTATTCCTAATTATCGTGCAATTAACAAACAACGATGCGGAATAACTACAATCAAGAAATAATGCAAACGCAAACACAATGGTTTAATGGGTTCGGATCCACCCAAGTCTCCCCGACTTGTTCCCGGTGATCTTACGTCCGAACCACCCGGATCCCTTCCGGATACTTGAGTTAGAAAACCTCTAACCCAAGATTTCCAATATGAACACTTGCGAAAACCTCACAAGTGCAATCGACCTACAATCGATGACCGTGACTCCCACAACCCGGGATCACGCAAAACCTCTCACAACCGAGAGTATACAATTCAAATATAACTGAAATGAAATGCTTACCAACAAAATACCTATGCCTTGAGATTTCTTACCAAATTAGGGCAAAGAGGATTTTGATGGAGGAAGAGTCACCAAACCCTAGCTTCAAGAAGATGACCAGCAATGGAAGCCTAGGGATGAGATGGATGACCTAGAATCAAGCCCTTGGCTTGGAAGGCTCACAACCAATGAATCTCTCTTGAGGAATAAGAGTGAGGGAGAGATTCTTGAGAATGGGAGAGCTTGAAGATGAGAGTTGAAAGCTTCTCTTTGAATCAATAGAACTCTGAAATAGCAGCCTTGGATCCTATGAAATAACCCCTCCAGGTATTTAAAGGATCAAGGGAAAATAGAGAGAGAAACGTCGCTTTCAAAACTCCAACGGATCTAAATCTGAAGCAGACTAGTCGGTCAAAGAACAACCACTGACCGACTAGTTCATCAACTAGTCGGTCGGTGAGACAACATGAACCGACTAAGAGGTGAACAGTGAACAGATTGAATTTCAGACCTAGAAATCTAGTCGGTCCAAGAAGACATTCTGACCGACTAGTTTCACAACTAGTCGGTCAGACAGTGAACGTAGACCGACTAAGAGGCAAAGTGAAATAGTCTGAATACAAATTGACTTAGTCGGTCCAAGAACAAAAGTTGACCGACTAGATTGTCAACTAGTCGGTCACCAAACGTTCTTTGACCGACTAACGATAAACAGTAGCTCAGGAGAAAATTGGCATGTACAGTAAAGTCCAGCTAGTCGGTCAAAGAAGCATCACTGACCGACTAGTTCACAAACTAGTCGGTCGGTGAGTCAACGTAGACCGACTAACTGTAAACAGTAAAGTCCAAGAAATTAAGGAATCAAACTAGTCGGTCCAAGAAGAGTTGCTGACCGACTAGATCACCATCTAGTCGGTCAGTACTTCTTCTTGTACCAACTAACATGCACAAACAAGTCCGAATCGAAGCGCGATGCTTCGAGAAAGTTAGAATGGACTTGTACTAAGATCCTAGAGCTAAGATATGAGCGTTATGAAGATAGAAATGTAAGAATTACTCAAGGCTTAACATTCTATAAATCGAAGCTAAAAGACTATAAAATAAACCTAAACGATCCGTCTTCAAAGCTTCGATCAAATCTTCATGATGTCCAAAAAGGTCCAAAAGCTTCAACGAAGCTTTAGGCATTGAATACGAGCTTTGAGAAGACTTAGGATGTCGCTTTGAGTGTTCTCGTGAAAATGACGACGATCTCCATAACTGCACTCACAAAATGTTAGTTCATGATATATTTATGTTTGCTCATCATCCAAAACCAAATCCGGGGAGTCCAATACTCAACATTCTCCCCCTTTTTGGTGATGACAAACCAACATAAATAATAATCAAAAATAATGAACTAAATGAAATATACTTACTCCCCCTGCATTGATGACACATTAGTTCCATATGAAATAATAAGCACATACATCAAGCAGACGAGGAAAGTAAAAATGCAAATCCAATATTTGAGATTTAGGATTTGTAATCCATTTTTATATCTTAACTCCCCCTGAATCTAACATATCAAATTAGATTCATGGTAAATTATCATTTAGCACATGCCATTATTATGCCATTATTATATCTCTCCCCCTTTGGCATAATCCAAAAAGAGCGGGAGGAAGCCAATGACAATAAATCATGTCCAAATAATTCATTAAGCATGGGAGTCTAAGAATATGACCACGTTTCATATGACACAAAAATAAAATTCGAATAAAATCAAAGTGTGTCAATGAGACCATAGTCGAAAATCGAAAACTTAAATCATTAAAATATCAAATGTAAATTCACTTATTGATGAAATGAATTTACTCTTCAATATCAACATTTATAGCTATCTTAGTGCATGGAAAACAATTCTATGTTTTCATACAACTAAAGCTATTGAATCAACATAAATCATCGAGCGACGAAATCAATATCAGAGACATACATAAAATGTGCACAAAGGAATGATCCATCAGAAGAGTGATGCACATCATAGAATATCAAATGACACAATATCGATCGAAAAAGAGCATAAAGTAAAAGCACATCAAAACTAAGTGAAGTGTGCGATGAGAAGTGACAAGGTGATAAAAGTAATACGAAAATCATTATAATAATTTTTTTAAAACATGTCATGCCAAAAATAGATATGAATTTCAAAACATTTATGGCATTCACAATTTTATCATGCTAGGAGAAACAAAATGATACCAATGTAAAGAAATAGATTTTAACCAAGCATGCATTCAACCCTCATGGATACGAAATGTAATATCATACTTACAACATTAAGCTCCCCCCTACATTGGTGCATTACCCAAGCACCATCAACTTCGTTTGAATGAAAGTCTTCGCAAAACGAGGAGTTGGTAGGGTTGATATCCCACGATGGATTGAACCTAGAAAACTTCATTTTGGTATCTGAAAATCCTTTTGGATCCAATGGGTTAGACAACAAATTTGAAATACGAAATAAAAAATATTGTAACCCATAAACTAATATAATCAAAATCAATTTTATAAACATATGCCTTGGTACCCATAACATGATCATAAGCTCATGGTACCAAGCATTGAAAGGTTAAAGGAACTAACCCTTCGGAAACCAAGTCCAAGAGGAACTTGACTTCCCAACATAATCATCATTCAGAATAACATCATTAATATATGATTTCACATAAACATTCATAGCATCATCGCTAGTGTTCTTGGGACCCCAAATAGTGTACATTTTGGGAATCCTCTTCCTAGTGGTTGCATGCACAAAAGGTTGATTTCTATGTGGTGCATGTGGCCTAGGAGCATGAGATCTAGCAATAGCATTATGATGAGCATGAGATCCATGATGTGGTGTAGCATACATACGTGGATAAGCATGAGGTGTGTATGCATGAGGATGATTATGAGAGAAGGCATTCACATAAGGATTAGATGTGTGAACATAAGCATTGGGATGTGCATGAGCATGATTACGTGCATGTGGGTGTCTCATATGAGTGTTCGCACGTGCTCGTGGGTGCGGAGCATAAAAATCATCATTAATATTTGCATGCACCGGTGGAGTAGGATGTATGTTCCTACGTGGCATAGCATGTGAGTACAAAAATGCATGACCCCTCTTTGGAGGTCTACCCAAAGTGGGTTTCTTTCCAATCGGGGGTGTGTACGAAGTGGAAGCACTATTGGTAGGAGAACTACCAATGGGGTGTTTGCTCCCACTCGTCGAGGCATCGGATGTCGGCCTAACAAAGGTGGTAGGCGATTTGGATGAGTCTCCCATCTTATACCCCAAGCCAATGTGGTGTTTGGCCGGAAGTAAGTCATTTAGGATATTATCCAAATGGCCCTTACCTTTATTGAAATCATTGATACGGCCTAACGTGCACTCATACTTCTCTTTGAGAGAATGCAAAGAAGCATCCAAAGTGGATACTTGCGATGTGAGTGTATAAACACGTGATTTGAGATTCTTATTCTGAATACTCAAGGTTGAGTTTTGAGACGTCAAATCCGCTATCACATGTTCATCCGAATCCTCAACAAGAACATGCTCAAGTTGAGATTTGAGGGACTTCACCTCATTTCTCAACAAGCCATTATGAGTAAGCAAACTTGCTTTCTAATTGGCGAGTGTCTCAACAATGGTGTCATTGTTGGTGATGGTAGACTTAGGAGAGGTTTGGAGGCTAACAAGTTCATCTTTGGTCTTATTATATCTATCTACTAATTTAGTAAATTTAGACCAAATTTCTTGATTTGCTAACCTCATTTCATCAATAGTAGGTTCTCCGCTTTCCTCCTCGCTACCATCCTTGCTTTCATCCTCGTTATCATCGAAGGAGGACTTTCGATCTTTTGCCTCATTCGCCATGAAGCAAAGTTTTGCTTTCTCCACTCTTCCATCATCCGACTCTCCACTTGAGGAATCCTCTTCGGAGTCGGTGAATGTTCCAACAAGTCCTTTCTTGTACTTTCTCGACTTGTCGTACTTTGATGCTTTCCCCTTCTCCTTGTGTTTGTAGAGAGGACAATCCGGTTTGATGTGTCCTGGCTTGTTGCATTTATAACACACGGGAGTAGAAGCATTAGTCGAACTAACTTTAGATTTATTCAAAGATATACCTTCTCGGAGGAATCGATCGAACTTCCTTGCCATACGGGCAATGGATTCCATGTCCAATTCGTCTTCCGATTCTTCATCATCGGTAGATGGAGCGGCCTTGAAGGCAATCCCCTTTTTCTTTGGCTCATCTTGCTTCAAGTACGCTTTCATCTTTTCCTTCATTCGGATCTTACTATCCTTGCGTACCTCGTAAGACAACAAGGTACCCATTAGTTGTACGACGGTATATTTATTCATGTCATTACCTTCCTCGATGGCGAAGGTACGCTTTTCCCAACATGATGGAAGACCGTCGATAATCTTCGCGACTTTATCCTTTTGGGTATAGACCTTCCCAAGAGCTTCCAAGTCGTTTGATATATCCACAAAGCGAGCGTAATATTCCTTCATGGTTTCGCCCTGCTCCATATGAAACAACTCAAATTCTTTATTAGCAACGACGAGTTTAGAATCTTTTACCGTACTCGATCCTTCGTGCAATATGAGGAGTTGGTTCCATATTTGATATGCACTCTTACATGTGCATATCTTGTTGAAGTCCTCGGGCTCCAACGCACAATTCAAGGCATTCATTGCCTTGGCATTGGCTACTTCCGCGGCGACCTCCGCGGGAGTCCACTTCGCGAAATCTTCTTCGGAAGGCTCGACATACTCCGTCATGGTGGCTCTCCATAGTGAAGCGCTCCGGAGGAAAATTTGCATCCGACATTTCCAGTACCCATAGTTGGTACCGTTGAAGTGTGGAGGCCTGACTGAGGATAGTCCTTCCATAACTGAAGAAGCTCCATCGCGGTTCTTGAAGACGTTGTAGTCGTTGTTCGTCATAGCTTTGAACTTTGGCTATGTGTAGCTTTGAACTTGGCTCCGATACCAATTGTAGTGCCCTGTGAAGCCACTGCACATGTACTAGAGGGGGGTGAATAGTACTTTTAAATAATAAGGAGTGTTATTCCTAATTATCGTGCAATTAACAAACAACGATGCGGAATAACTACAATCAAGAAATAATGCAAACGCAAACACAATGGTTTAATGGGTTCGGATCCACCCAAGTCTCCCCGACTTGTTCCCGGTGATCCTACGTCCCAACCACCCGGATCCCTTCCGGATACTTGAGTTAGAAAACCTCTAACCCAAGATTTCCAATATGAACACTTGCGAAAACCTCACAAGTGCAATCGACCTACAATCGATGACCGTGACTCCCACAACCCGGGATCACGCAAAACCTCTCACAACCGAGAGTATACAATTCAAATATAACTGAAATGAAATGCTTACCAACAAAATACCTATGCCTTGAGATTTCTTACCAAATTAGGGCAAAGAGGATTTTGATGGAGGAAGAGTCACCAAACCCTAGCTTCAAGAAGATGACCAGCAATGGAAGCCTAGGGATGAGATGGATGACCTAGAATCAAGCCCTTGGCTTGGAAGGCTCACAACCAATGAATCTCTCTTGAGGAATAAGAGTGAGGGAGAGATTCTTGAGAATGGGAGAGCTTGAAGATGAGAGTTGAAAGCTTCTCTTTGAATCAATAGAACTCTGAAATAGCAGCCTTGGATCCTATGAAATAACCCCTCCAGGTATTTAAAGGATCAAGGGAAAATAGAGAGAGAAACGTCGCTTTCAAAACTCCAACGGATCTAAATCTGAAGCAGACTAGTCGGTCAAAGAACAACCACTGACCGACTAGTTCATCAACTAGTCGGTCGGTGAGACAACATGAACCGACTAAGAGGTGAACAGTGAACAGATTGAATTTCAGACCTAGAAATCTAGTCGGTCCAAGAAGACATTCTGACCGACTAGTTTCACAACTAGTCGGTCAGACAGTGAACGTAGACCGACTAAGAGGCAAAGTGAAATAGTCTGAATACAAATTGACTTAGTCGGTCCAAGAACAAAAGTTGACCGACTAGATTGTCAACTAGTCGGTCACCAAACGTTCTTTGACCGACTAACGATAAACAGTAGCTCAGGAGAAAATTGGCATGTACAGTAAAGTCCAGCTAGTCGGTCAAAGAAGCATCACTGACCGACTAGTTCACAAACTAGTCGGTCGGTGAGTCAACGTAGACCGACTAACTGTAAACAGTAAAGTCCAAGAAATTAAGGAATCAAACTAGTCGGTCCAAGAAGAGTTGCTGACCGACTAGATCACCATCTAGTCGGTCAGTACTTCTTCTTGTACCAACTAACATGCACAAACAAGTCCGAATCGAAGCGCGATGCTTCGAGGAAGTTAGAATGGACTTGTACTAAGATCCTAGAGCTAAGATATGAGCGTTATGAAGATAGAAATGTAAGAATTACTCAAGGCTTAACATTCTATAAATCGAAGCTAAAAGACTATAAAATAAACCTAAACGATCCGTCTTCAAAGCTTCGATCAAATCTTCATGATGTCCAAAAAGGTCCAAAAGCTTCAACGAAGCTTTAGGCATTGAATACGAACTTTGAGAAGACTTAGGATGTCGCTTTGAGTGTTCTCGTGAAAATGACGACGATCTCCATAACTGCACTCACAAAATGTTAGTTCATGATATATTTATGTTTGCTCATCATCCAAAACCAAATCCGGGGAGTCCAATACTCAACACCCTTGAAATCCAACATGCACACCCTCAACATGTCTTCCAAAATCTGAATCGTCCTCTCAGACTGGCCATCCGTCTGCGGATGGTTCGCCGTGCTGAAACTCAGACGCGTACCCAAACTCTTCTGCAAACTCTGCCAGAACTGAGATGTGAACCTTGTGTCTCTGTCTGACACGATACTCACGGGGACTCTGTGAAGTCGCACAACCTCCTGCACGATTCACGTTACATCACTATCCAAACTAGGAAAAGGAAATAAAAACGGAGAGTAAAAGAATTTACCTCCATATATCTCCTCGCTAGCGCCTCAGTGGACTGTCCCACTCGGAATGGAATAAAGTGCGCGGATTTGGTCAATCGGTCCACGATCACCCAAATCGCGTCATTCTGCTTCGGACTCCGAGGTAGTCCAGTCACGAAATCCATAGTGATGTGTTGCCATTTCCACTCCGGAATCGGAAGCGGTTGTAGCAACCCGGCCGTACGCTGATGCTCCGCCTTTACTTGCTGACAAACCAAGCACTTGGCTACACTCCGAGCCACACTCCTCTTCATGCCATGCCACCAATAGTTCAGACGAAGATCCTGGTACATCTTGGTGCCACCAGGATGCACAGAATACGGCGAACTGTGTGCCTCCACCATCAACTCCTCTCTAATATCTCCAGCTGGCACACACAACCTGTCTCCAAACCTCAGCGAGCCATCCTCATGAATCGAAAAGTCAGTCCACAGACCGGCTTCAACCCGCCCCCGAATCTTCACCAGCTTCGGATCCTCAGCCTGGCCAGCCGTAATCCGATCCACGATCGTTGACTGTATCTGCATACACATCAACGAAGAAGCTTCCCCAGGAAGAACAATCTCCACACCAGACTCGCAAAAATCCTGCTGCAATCTCCACTGCGAGGTCAAAATCATCACCGTTGGAAGCCTACTCAGCGCATCAGGGACCACATTCACCTTGCCAGGGTGATACTGCAAATCAATCTCATAATCCGCCATGAGCTCCAACCATCGACGCTGTCGCATGTTGAGCTCTTTCTGAGTAAAAATATACTTCAAGCATTTGTGATCGGTGAAGATCTTCACTTTCTCACTCAGCAAGAAGTGCCTCCAAATCTTAAGAGCAAACACAACGGCAGCCAACTCCAAATCATGCGTCGGGTAATTCTTCTCATGAACCTTGAGCTGACGAGAAGCGTACGCCACAACATGCCCGTGCTGATGCAACACACAACCGAGACCCTTGCCAGAGGCATCGCAAAAGATCTCAAATCCACCGCTGCAATCAGGCATAACAAGAATAGGGGCAGTTGTCAACCTCTCCCTCAGAACACCAAAAGCACTTTCACAATCACCCGACCAAACAAAAGGTACATACTTCCGCGTCAACCTGGTCATCGGCTCAGCAATACGGGAAAAGTCCTTAATGAAACGCCGATAGTAACCAGCAAGCCCAAGGAAACTCCGAATCTCAGACGCAGACGACGGAACCGGCCACTCTCTGATGGCCCTAATCTTCTCGGGATCCACTGAAATACCATCTCCAGTCACCACATACCCGAGAAAAGCAACTCTGTCGAGCCAAAACTCGCACTTCGAAAATTTAGCATACAACCGATGCTTCCTCAAAATCTCCAATACCGTCCTCAAGTGCGAGGCATGCTCCTCCTCCGACTTTGAATAGATCAGAATGTCGTCAATAAAGATAACGACAAACTTATCCAAAAAGTCGTAGAAAATCAGGTTCATCAGATTCATGAAAACTGCGGGTGCATTGGTTACACCGAAAGGCATAACCACAAACTCGTAGTGTCCATACTTCGTCCTGAACGCTGTCTTCGGAACATCTTCTTTCTTCACCTTCAACTGATGGTAATCACTCCTCAAATCCAATTTAGAAAACACCCTCGAACCTCCAAGCTGATCAAAAATATCATCGATGCGAGGCAACGGGTATTTATTCTTGATGGTCACCGCATTCAACCCCCGATAGTCCACGCACATGCGACGTGAACCATCCTTCTTCCTCACCAACAGCACCGGTGCTCCCCACGGGGACACACTAGGGTTGATATAACCCTTCTGCAAAAGCTCATCCAGCTGCTTCTGCAATTCCTCCAACTCTGCGGGTGCCATACGATACGGCGCCTTCGAAATCGGCTGCGCTCCCGGAACAAGATCAATAGAAAATTCTAGAGCTCGATCAGGTGGCAAACCAGACATCTCCTCGGGGAAGACGTCATCGAAATCACGCACCACAGCTGGCCTCTCCAACTCCATCTGCAAAGCCACAACCTCCACTGGTCTGGCCCGAAATCTGACAGGACCAAGCGAGCTGCTACCACGGCTGAACTCAAATACTGGATGTCCGGGAATCTCGAACACCACCTTCTTCCTCCAACAGTCGATAGTAGCATAGAAGCTCGCAAGCCAGTCCATCCCAAGAACTGCATCATAGTTGATGATGTCGTGGACAATGAAATCAGCGTAAAGCTCATGTCTACAGACCACCAACGAGCAAGAATTGCAACCAAGATGCACCGAGACCACGCCATTCCCTGTAACGATATTCCAACTCTTGGGAAGAGGGGACGTCGACAAGGAATGCTTCTCCACGAAGCTCCGAGAAATAATGCACATTGATGCACCAGAGTCAAAGAGGACTCGTGCAGGAAATGTGCACACCAAAACCACACCTAACAAGCAATTAACAATCAAACCCTATTCTAGCAAACAATCATGTTCAAGCAAACAACACAATCTAACAATCAAAACCAACTAGGAAAGTAACAACTAGATTGAGGATTACCTGCGATAACCTCATCCACAGCCTCGCTCTCCACAGCGGTCATCAGAAAAGCCTGCCTCCTCGGCGGAACAGCCTGCTGAAAAGCCTGCCTCTGCGGAACAAGAGCTGCTCCACGTCCAGCAGGAACAGACGCTCGCTGCTGCAACGGCTGTGCTGCAACAGGTGCCCTCCGCTGCTGACTCGCATGCCGACAATCCTTCGCGACATGAGAAGCATCACCACAAACCAAACACTGGCCCTAAAACTTCCTACACTGATCCTTGATGTGGCCAGGCTTGCCGCAGAAATGGCAAGTCTTCAGAATAGGCCCTCCTGGCCTCTTAAACTGAGCTGGCTGATTAGGCTTGAAACCAGGCCTAACCACCGCCCTGGCCTGCTCCATAGGCCTCTTCCCAGCACCAGAAACATGTCCTCTCCTCTGACTCAGGTTCAGCTCCTGCCTCCTCACAGCGACCAGAACCTTCTGATAAGAGTCCAGGTCAGAGGAAGACACAAAACTCTGGAGCTCCAAAGCAAGTCCCTGCAGGAACCTCTGAGCCCTCTCATCAGCATCCTGCACCATCTTCGGTGCGAACCGACTCAGCCTAGTGAACTCTTGGTGGTACAGGTCCACCGTCAAGCTCCCTTGCTTCAGATCAATGATGCGCTGCAGCATCTCCTTCCTAGCAGCCTTCGGAAAGAACTCCTCATCAAACCTGGACTTAAAGGTAGTCCAAGCTATCGGCTCCACCAACATCTTTTCTTCCGCATCCCACCAGTTCCGAGCATTATCCTTAAGTTGCCTCTTCGCCAAATCAACCCATCCAGCCGGGGTGATCTTGGCCATCTTCAAGTTGTCCTCAATGTTCCGAATCCACTCATCGGCAGCCAGAGGACCCTCAGACCCATCAAAATATGCGGGACCCAGCTCCCGAAATTGCTTCGCTCCCGGCTCGGAGCGAGGGACATCCGGAAGTGCCCGGGCAGCTCAAGCAAGTGGAGCATTCTGGACCTGCAGGAGCACGCCCTGCTGCACTTGCATCATCTGAAGTATCATCCGCATCATCTCTCCGTTGGTGGGTTCTCGCTCAGGCTCCTCATTATGAGGGAGCGCACCACTACCTCCACCACGGGTGAATCGCCTTCCTGCCATCTAATGACACAGAAAACGAAGCAGATTAGACTCATAGCTTATGACTCGGACGTCGAACTTAGTTTATTGGACATTCTAATATTATTATCGTCACTCCGATAATCGCAGTTACAGAGGGACCTGCATGGGCCACCAACAAAACCTGTCACGCCCCGCTTCCCAAAAATGGAGACGAGACGTGAGAAGGCCCGCACGAGAGTGGAGCTGTGAAGCCCCAAACCCGATAAGCGTCAATAAAACATAAGCAGGTCCCTGTAACCACAAACGGAACAACAATAATAACACAAGGAGAGACAGAAATAAAATCTCATATCTCATAATTTGTCCAACATGAAAATTTAAGTTTAACATCCAGAAAAGCCACCAGGCTAAAAGAAAGAGTCTAAGGCCCAGAATAAGGCCAACAAAAGCAACAACGTAACAAAGTATAGGTGCTACGCACCGACAACAAAACAACCGTCTAAACAAAAGGGAAAACACAACGAAGACACTAGGACTGGTCCCCAGTGTCCACGTACACTAGGAAAACACCGACAGCAAGAAGTGCCTCCAAATCTTAAGAGCAAACACAACGACAGCCAACTCCAAATCATGCGTCGGGTAATTCTTCTCATGAACCTTGAGCTGACGAGAAGCGTACGCCACAACATGCACGTGCTGATGCAACACACAACCGAGACCCTTGCCAGAGGCATCGCACAAGATCTCAAATCCACCGCTGCGATCAGGCACAACAAGAATAGGGGCAGTCGTCAACCTCTCCCTCAGAACACCAAAAGCACTTTCACAATCACCCGACCAAACAAAAGGTACATACTTCCGCGTCAACCTGGTCATCGGCTCAGCAATACGGGAAAAGTCCTTAATGAAACGCCGATAGTAACCAGCAAGCCCAAGGAAACTCCGAATCTCAGACGCAGACGACGGAACCGGCCACTCTTTGATGGCCCTAATTTTCTCGGGATCCACTGAAATACCATCTCCAGTCACCACATGCCCGAGAAAAGCAACTCTGTCCAGCCAAAACTCGCACTTCGAAAATTTAGCATACAACCGATGCTTCCTCAAAATCTCCAATACCGTCCTCAAGTGCGAGGCATGCTCCTCCTCCGACTTTGAATAGATCAGAATGTCGTCAATAAAGATAACGACAAACTTATCCAAAAAGTCGTAGAAAATCAGGTTCATCAGATTCATGAAAACTGCGGGTGCATTGGTTACACCGAAAGGCATAACCACAAACTCGTAGTGTCCATACTTCGTCCTGAACGCTGTTATGGCATGAGTGCACAAGTAAGACATGGTGACACAGTAAGTGCAAGAGAACAATTTATCAGGGCATGACAATAGTAGCCAAGCTACTAACAATCTCAATCTTTTCACTAGTCACGTTTCACGTTGTTTGTAGATGTTTACGCCTTACAGCTGAACTGTTGGACATTCACACTGATTGGCCGCTTAACACTACCCCAGAACCCAGAGTTTACGCCTTACAACTGCAGTTGCTGATCGGGCAGACTCCGAGTTGAATGGCCGCTTAACTCTTACCCCAAAAACCCACATGTAAACGAGCCAAGGTCCCTGTACACGAGCTCAGTAAATGATCCAGGGTTGCCCCGCACAAGAGCTCATTTCCTGGATCATAAACCAGGAGTGTATTTCATTTGGCATAGGGGTGCACCTAGCCTCAATCATTTCACAAGATGTAGCAGAGCTACGCAATCACTGGAACACTTAAAGAATGCAATGACATGACAATTTATTCGCGTACCGTTAATGGAAATTAAACATGACATGGTAGTTATGCAACATGGTAAATGCCGGATCTAGCTTCGTTGTCCAGCTAGTTCCTAAAATTGCGCCTAGGCGAGTATCATTTCGTCGCCTAGTCTCTTTTACGCCTACAACAAGCAAATGGCCTAAGACGTGGCCCAAAACCCTAAGTGGCAAGTTTCACTTGCCTAGCACCGAGGATGACGATCAACGAGGCCGTCACACAAATGCTAACTACGGAGATGAGATCGCTGCCATGGCAAAACAATATTAGAACAACATCCAACCTAGTTTTATTAGGGTTTCACAAAAACACAATGGGTTATGAAAACATTAAGAGATCGATTTATTACCGTATCGGAGCGGAAGAATGATGCCGAGCAAGCACGGCAACGGAAGAAACGATCCGGGGAACCTAGGGTTCAGATCTGGAATGGATGGGAAAAATCTGAAGAAATGGGGTTTTGGGGATTTTTGGGGGTTTTCCGGCGACCTAGAGGTGGTGGCCGGCCAAAATGGAGAGGGGGAGAGGCTCTTGATGAAGGAGGAGGGCTAGGGTTAGATGGATGATGATTTGGGGAAGAAGGAGGCTCAGGAGAAATGAATGAAGAAAGAAAACGTTTGGGGGGTTTACATAGGCACCTGCCCAAAAATTAGGGTTTCTGGGGTCATTAGTCGGTCAAAGAAGAGTGGCTGACCGACTAGTTTAACAACTAGTCGGTCGGTCGATTAACTGTGACCGACTAACACCAAACAGCGAAAGTAGGGAAAAATCTGGGTAATGAATTAGTCGGTTTGTGAAGGCCCGTCGACCGACTAGTTTGCAACCTAGTCGGTCGGTGAGTGTTCATGGACCGACTAACGATAAACAGTAACTTAGGTGAAATTTACTGACAGAAACTAGTCGGTCTGAGAGCAAGTTCTGACCGACTAGTTGAGCATCTAGTCAGTCGGTGATTGTTCTTAGACCGACTAAAAGTAAACAGTAACTCCTGAATAATTAACAAAGCCCACTAGTCGGTCCATGAAGGTTTGTCGACCGACTAAATCGTCATCTAGTCGGTCGGTTCCCCTTCTTGTACCGGCTAACGTGCACAGAAAGTTCCGAAATGGAGCGCGAAGCTCCGGGATCGATTCCTAAGACTCCTATGCTTGATCTAACAAAAAGATATGACCGATATGAAGCCCGTCACGAATGACTTACTCCAAGACCAACGATTCTAAGGAAGAAGCTAGAAAATCACGACGAAACGATCGAAAATGAAAGCTACGGAGATGAAAACCACACATGAGGAGAAAATCCACCAAAACATATATATATAATATAAATAGTCCAAATACATGAAAACCAGTCGTTACATCCTCCCCAACTTAAGAAAAATTCCGTCCTCGGAATTTCCCAACACTCACGTGTCCGGGAACAAAAGTGGGAAACGCTCTCGCATCTCATCCTCATTCTCCCAAGTAGACTCTCCAGGCGAGCCGTGTCACCACATCACCCTCACAAGATTGACAACCTTGTTCCGAAGTGACTTCTGACGCCTGTCCAGAATCTGCACTGGCTGCTGGTCATACGTCATATCAGGGCGAACGGTAATCTCCGAGAAATCCACAGCATGAGATGGATCGCTAATGTATCGACGAAGCTGTGACACATGGAAAACATTGTGAACTCCTTCCAAATATGGCGGCAAGGCTAAGCGGTAGGCTACCTCGCCAACTTTCTCCAGAACGTCAAATGGTCCAATGTATCGCGGGCTCAACTTCCCTCGCTTCCCAAAGCGAATCACACCACGATTCGGGGAAATCTTCAAGAACACATGGTCGCCCGGCTGAAACTCCAAAGGACGACGTTTAGCATCCGCCCAATGCTTATAACGGTCCTGAGCAATCCTCAACCTCTCCCGAATGTTCCTGACAACATCCACAGCCTCCACAATCATCTCAGGTCCCAACAGCTCCCGATCACCAACGTCATCCCAACTGAATAGCGATCGCCATTTCCTCCCATAAAGCACGGCGAAAGGCGCCATGCCAATACTCGCCTGGAAGCTGTTGTTGTAAGAAAACTCTACCAGATGTAGATGGTCCTCCCACGAACCCTTGAAATCCAACATGCACGCCCTCAACATGTCCTCCAAGATCTGAATCGTCCTCTCGGACTGGCCATCCGTCTGCGGATGGTACGCAGTGCTGAAACTCAGACGCGTACCCAAACTCTTCTGCAAACTCTGCCAGAACTGAGATGTGAACCTCGTGTCTCTGTCCGACACGATACTCACGGGGACTCCGTGAAGTCGTACGACCTCCTGCACGATTCACGTTACATCACTATCCAAACTAGGAAAAGGAAATAAAAACGGAGAGTAAAAGAATTTACCTCCATATATCTCCTCTCTAGCGCCTCAGTGGACTGTCCCACTCGGAATGGAATAAAGTGCGCGGATTTGGTCAATCGATATACGATCACCCAAATCGCGTCATTCTGCTTCGGACTCCGAGGTAGTCCAGTCACGAAATCCATAGTGATGTGCTGCCACTTTCACTCCGGAATCGGAAGTGGTTGTAGCAACCCGGCCGTACGCTGATGCTCCGCCTTCACTTGCTGGCAAACCAAGCACTTGGCTACACTCCGAGCCACACTCCTCTTCATACCATGCCACCAATAGTTCAGACGAAGATCCTTGTACATCTTGGTCCCACCAGGATGCACAGAATACGGCGAACTGTGTGCCTCCACCATCAACTCCTCTCTAATATCCCCAGCTGGACACACACAACCTAGCTCCAAACCTCAGCGAGCCATCCTCATGAATCAAAAAGTCAGTCCGCAGACCGACTTCCACCTGCTCCCGAATCTTCACCAGTTTCGGATCCTCAGCCTGGCCAGCCTTGATCCGATCCACAATCGTTGACTGAATCTGCATACACATCAACGAAGAAGCCTCTCCAGGAAGAACAATCTCCACACCAGACTCGCAAAAATCCTGCTGCAATCTCCACTGCGAGGTCAAAATCATCACCGCTGGAAGCCTACTCAGCGCATCAGGAAACACATTCACCTTGCCAGGGTGATACTGCAATTCGATCTCATAATCCGCCATGAGCTCCAACCATCGACGCTGTCGCATGTTGAGCTCCTTCTGAGTGAAAATATACTTCAAGCTTTTGTGATCGGTGAAGATCTTCACTTTCTCACTCAGCAGGAAGTGCCTCCAAATCTTGAGCGCAAACACGACGTCAGCCAACTCCAAGTCATGCGTTGGGTAATTCTTCTCATGAGTCTTGAGCTGACGTGATGCATAAGCCACAACATGCCCGTGCTGATGCAACACACAACCGAGACCCTTGCTAGAAGCATCGCAAAAGATCTCAAATCCTCCACTGCGATCAGGCACAACAAGAATAGGGGCAGTCGTCAATCTCTCCCTCAGAACGCCAAAAGCATTCTCACAATCACCCGACCAAACAAAAGGTACATCCTTCCGAGTCAATCTGGTCATCGGCTCAGCAATACGGGAAAAGTGCTTAATGAAACGCCGATAGTAACCGGCAAGCCCAAGGAAACTCCAGATCTCAGATGCTGACTGCGGAACATGCCACTCTCTGATGGTCCTGATCTTCTCGGGATCCACTGAAATACCATCTCTAGTCACCACATGCCCGAGAAAAGAAACTCGATCCAGTCAAAACTCGCACTTCGAAAACTTAGCATACAAACGATGCTTCCTCAAAATCTCCAACACCGTCCTCAAGTGCGAGACATGCTCCTCCTCCGACTTCGAATAGATCAGAATGTCGTCAATAAAGATAACGACAAACTTATCCAAAAAGTCGTAGAAGATCAGATTCATCAGATTCATGAAAACTGCGGGTGCATTGGTTACACCGAAAGGCATAACCACAAACTCGTAGTGTCCATACTTCGTCCTGAACGCTGTCTTCGGAACATCTCTCTTCTTCACCTTCAGCTGATGATAACCACTCCTCAGATTCAACTTCGAAAACACCCTCGAACCTCCAAGCTGATCAAAAATATCATCGATGCGAGGCAACGGGTATTTATTCTTGATGGTCACCGCATTCAGCTCCCGATAGTCCATGCACATGCGACGCGAACCATCCTTCTTCTTCACCAACAGCACCGGTGCTCCCCACGGAGACACACTAGGATTGATATAACCCTTCTGCAAAAGCTCATCCAGCTGCTTCCATAACTCCTCCAACTCAGCGGGTGCCATACGATAAGGCGCCTTCGAAATCGGCTGTGCTCCCGGAACAAGATCAATAGAAAATTCTAAAGCTCGATCAGGTGGCAAACCAGACATCTCCTCGGGGAAGACGTCATCAAAGTCCCGCACAACCGCTGGCCTCTCCAGCTCCATCTGCATAGTCACAATCTCCACCGGCCTGGCCTGAAACCTGACAGGACCAAGCGAGCTGCTACCCCGACTGAACTCAAACACTGGATGTCCGGGAATCTCGAACACCACCTTCTTCCTCTGACAGTCGATCGTAGCATAGAAGCTCGCAAGCCAATCCATCCCAAGAACCGCATCATAGTTGATGATGTCGTGGACAATGAAATCAGCGTAAAGCTCATGTCCACAAACCACCAACGTGCAAGAATTGCAACCAAGATGCACCGAGACCACGTCATTCCCTGTAACGATATTCCAACTCTTGGAAAGAGGGGACGTCGACAAGGAATGCTTCTCCACGAAGCTCTGAGAAATAATGCACATCGATGCACCAGAGTCAAAGAGAAATCGTGCAGGAAATGTGCACAACAAAATCACACCTACAAACAGTCTAACAATCAAGCCATAGTCTAACAACCAATCATGTTCAAGCAAACAACATAATCTAACAAACAGGGCCAAATAAGAAAGGAACAGCTAGAAGGAGAGTTACCTGTGATAACCTCATCCATAACCTCGCTCTCCACAGCGGTCATCAGAAAAGCATGCCTCCTCGGCAGCTGAAAAGCCTGCCTCTGTGGAACAAGATCTGCTCCACGTCCAGCGGGAACAAACGCTCGCTGCTGCAACGGCTGTGCTGTAACAGGTGCCCTCCGCAACTGATTCGCATGCTGACAATCCTTCGCGACATGAGAAGCATCACCACAAACCAAACACTGGCCCAGAAACTTCCTACACTGATCCTTGATGTGGCCAGGCTTGCCGCAGAAATGGAAAGTCTTCTGAATAGGCCCTCCTGGCCTTTTGAACTGAGCTGTCTGATTAGGCTTGAAACCAGGCCTAACCACCGCCCTGGCCTGCTCCATAGGCCTCTTCCCAGCACCAAAAACATGTCCTCTCCTCTGACTCAGGTTCAGCTCCTGCCTCCTCGCAGCGACCAGAACCTTCTGATAAGAGTCCAGATCAGAGGAAGACACAAAACTCTGGAGCTCCAAAGCAAGTCCCTGCAGGAACCTCTGAGCCCTCTCATCAGCATCCTGCACCATCTTCGGTGCAAACCGACTCAGCCTCGTAAACTCTTGGTGGTACTGATCCACCATCGAGCTCCCTTGCTTCAGATCAATGAAGCGCTGCAGCATCTCCTTCCTAGCAGCCTTCGGAAAGAACTCCTCATCGAAACTGGACTTAAAGGTAGCCCAAGCTATCGTCTCCTCCAGCATCTTCTCTTCTGCATCCCACCAGTTCCGAGCATTATCCTTGAGTTGCCTCTTCGCCAGATCAACCCATCCAGCCGGGGTGATCTTCGCCATCTTTAAGTTATCCTCTATGTTCCGAATCCACTCATCGGCAGCTAGAGGACCCTCAGACCCATCAAAATAAGCGGGACCCAGCTCCCGAAATTGCTTCGCTCCCGGCTCGGAGCGAGGGGCATCCTAGATTGCCCGAGCAGCTCGAACAACTGGAGCATTCTGGACTTGCAGGAGCACGCCCTGCTGCACCTGCATCATCTGAAGCATCATCCGCATCATCTCTCCATTGGTGGGTTCCCGCTCAGGCTCCTCGTCATGAGGGGGCGCACCACTACCTCCACCACGGGTGAATCGCCTTCCTGCCATCTAATGACACAGAAAACGAAGCAGATTAGACTCATAGCTTATGACTCGGATGTCGAACTTAGTTTATTGGACATTCTAATATTATTATCGTCATTCCGATAATCGCAGTTACAGAAGAGGACCTGCATGGGCCACCAACAAAACCTGTCACGCCCCGCTTCCCTAAAATGGAGGCGAGACGTGAAAAGGTCCGCACGAGAGTGGAGCTGTGAAGCCCCAAACCCGATAAGCGTCAATAAAACATAAGCAGGTCCCTGTAACCACAAACGGAACAACAATAATAACACAAGGAGAGACAGAAATAAAATCTCAAATCTCAGCATTTGTCCAACATTAACATTAAGTTCAACATCCAGAAAAGCCACCAGGCTAAAAGAAAGAGTCTAACGGCCCAGAACAAGGCCACAAGGACAAACATAACAAAGTATAGGTGCCACGCACCGACAACTAAACAGCAGTCTAAAACAAAAGGGGAAAGCTCAACGAAGACACTAGGACTGGTCCCCAGTGTCCACGTACTCCTCGCCAAACATAGGCTCGGGCTCGGCGTCAGCAAACACCTCGTCCTCAGCAATGAACTCAGGCTCAGGATCGAACATATGTCACCCAAAAGAGTAAAGGGGCACATTTCAGCAAGTCTAAAAGACTTGGGCAAGGAAACTGAAAGTAAGGCAAACTAACAACCTAGCAGTTATAGTATGCATGACATGGCAGTTATGGTATGAGTGCACAAGTAAGACATGGTGAAACAATAAGTACAAGAGAACAATTTATCAGGGCATGTCAAGAGTAGCCAAGCTACTAACAATCTCAATCTTTTCACTAGTCACGTTTCACGTTGTTTGTAGATGTTTACGCCTTACAGCTGAACTGTTGGACATTCACACTGATTGGCCGCTTAACACTACCCCAGAACCCAGAGTTTACGCCTTACAACTGCAGTTGCTGATCGGGCAGACTCCCAGTTGAATGGCCGCTTAACTCTTACCCCAAAAACCCACATGTAAACGAGCCAAGGTCCATGTACACGAGCTCAGTAAATGAGCCAGGGTTGCCCCGCACAAGAGCTCGTTTCCTGGATCACAAACCAGGAGCGTATTTCATTTGGCATAGGGGTGCACCTAGCCTCAATCATTTCACAAGATGTAGCGGAGCTACGCAATCACGGGAACACTTAAAGAATGCAATGACATGACAATTTATTCGCGTACCGTTAATGGAAATTAAACATGACATGGTAGTTATGCAACATCGTAAATGCCGGATCTAGCTTCGTTGTCCAGCTAGTTCCTAAAATCGCGCCTAGGCGAGTATCATTTCGTCGCCTAATCTCTTTTACGCCTACAACAAGCAAATGGCCTAAGACATGGCCCAAAACCCTAAGTGGCAAGTTTCACTTGCCTAGCACCGAGGATGACGATCAACGAGGCCGTCACACAAATGCTAACTACGGAGATGAGATCGCTGCCATGGCAAAACAATATTAGAACAACATCCAACCTAGTTTTATTAGGGTTTCACAAAAACACAATGGGTTATGAAAACATTAAGAGATCGATTTATTACCGTATCGGAGCGGAAGAATGATGCCGAGCAAGCACGGCAACGGAAGAAACGATCCGGGGAACCTAGGGTTCAGATCTGGAATGGATGGGGAAAATATGGAGAAATGGGGTTTTGGGGATTTTTGGGGGTTTTCCGGCGACCTAGAGGTGGTGGCCGGCCAAAATGGAGAGGGGGAGAGGCTCTTGATGAAGGAGGAGGGCTAGGGTTAGATGGATGATGATTTGGGGAAGAAGGAGGCTCAGGAGAAATGAATGAAGAAAGAAAACGTTTGGGGGGTTTAAATAGGCCCAAAAATTAGGGTTTCTGGGGTCATTAGTCGGTCAAAGAAGAGTGGCTGACCGACTAGTTTAACAACTAGTCGGTCGGTCGATTAACTGTGACCGACTAACACCAAACAGCGAAAGTAGGGAAAAATCTGGGTAATGAATTAGTCGGTCTGTGAAGGCCCGTCGACCGACTAGTTTGCAACCTAGTCGGTCGGTGAGTGTTCATGGACCGACTAACGATAAACAGTAACTTAGGTGAAATTTACTGACAGAAACTAGTCGGTCTGAGAGCAAGTTCTGACCGACTAGTTGAGCATCTAGTCGGTCGGTGATTGTTCTTAGACCGACTAAAAGTAAACAGTAACTCCTGAATAATTAACAAAGCCCACTAGTCGGTCCATGAAGGTTTTCCGACCGACTAAATCGTCATCTAGTCGGTCGGTTCCCCTTCTTGTACCGGCTAACGTGCACAGAAAGTTCCGAAATGGAGCGCGAAGCTCCGGGATCGATTCCTAAGACTCCTATACTTGATCTAACAAAAAGATATGACCGATATGAAGCCCGTCACGAATGACTTACTCCAAGACCAACGATTCTAAGGAAGAAGCTAGAAAATCACGACGAAACGATAGAAAATGAAAGCTACGGAGATGAAAACCACACATGAGGAGAAAATCCACCAAAACATATATATATATAATATAAATAGTCCAAATACATGAAAACCAGTCGTTACAGTGACGGCTGGACTTTTATTGTTATCTGTAAGTTCTCTGATCTTTGTCAAACTTTTATAGTATTATTAGCATTGCTACTACCGTGTTTCAATTGCCTGATCATGATTTCTACGGTCGATTTTCATTTAGATTGCTTTTTAGCTATAATGTGTGAGTAGTTCCCAAATCTGAGATTTCGGTGGAAACCCCTTCGTGGGTTCTCCCTAATGCATCCATAGGACTAGGATTTCGATAGGGATTAGAAATTTATTGGTTACGCGGGGTGTTTCATTGTCATTGGCGGGAAAAAGACCGCCTTTGACCGTAGGGCCAAGTGGGAATAAACTTGGCGGTTGACTCCCTAGCCGCAGCTCACGCCCTTAGCGTAGACATCGAATCCTAGCGCGTGGGAACGACAGGATGAGATGTTGGGAGTTATCGTTGCGAGCTTAGTGCTCCCGGAGTCGGTCAGTGTTAATGGACATGGGAATGCCCACTGACCGAACCCGGGTAGTCCGGCGTATCATCTTGGGCACCGACGGAATATCGGGCCCATGGGACGCTGGTATCACTCTTAGAGGTAACGTCTCACCACTAAACCCTATTTCCGATCGTTGTCCTATCCACCGGTCGTAATAGTGAGAACACATGATAGGGTGGAAACCGAAGTCCTGGGTTTCCTTTTATATTGTTTATCCCTTGTATCTTTATTCAGTGACAAACCAACGATCGATTCGGGCTAGCTCACCCGTAGGGTGAACAGGTTCCTCTCTGACACAAGCACAACCACGCCTCCCTGTGTTCGACCCCCAAGCCACACTACAACACCGTGCGCTTGCGGTATAAATATTTAAATCTGATATCCCCAATCAATTTGCACACTTGCATGCTCACAATTAGGGGGATGTCAAACTTTATGGCGCAGTTGCCGGGGAGGCAACGTGCTTGTTAATTTTAGGGCCTTTTGAACCCTTGAGTCTAGCTCATATCCCTATCTCGCGATAATTTTCGCATTCTTCTTCTTCATTTTTATTTTCGATTTTTTATTTTTCTATTTTTATCGGTTTATATCCCACACTTGCTTCACGGGTGTTTGTTTCTTTTCATGCGCAGGAATACAAGGAGTCTTGACGACTTGATTCCTGTTGATCTGGAGATAAACACCACCCTGAGGCATCTAAACACGGAGAAGAGAAGAAGAGAAGAGTCTGAAGCCATGGGGGAGAATACCCCACCGCATAAGTCCCCGCTGGAGTACTCGATGCCATCCATCGGGTCCACCTCCTCCATCCGACCTCCTGCTATTACGGCACAGAGTTTCGAGCTCAAGCCGTCGCTAGTGACGTGGATCCAGCAGGATCAATTCTCTGGGGCACACATGGAGAGCCATATCGAACATCTGGACTCCTTCCTAGAGAAGTGTGACACATTCCAGATTATTGGTGTCACAACTGAAGCAATCAGACTGAAGCTATTCCCCTTCTCTCTGCGGGATAAGGCCAAGCAGTGGATTAGGGGAAAGGACCCGAACACCTTCAACACTTGGGAGAAGCTCTCGAATGCGTTCTTAACTAAGTTCTTTCCTCCGGGGAAGACTATGAAGTTGAGGAGTGAGATCTCATCCTTCTCCCAAGCCAGCCACGAGTCCCTGCACGAAGCTTGGACAAGATACAAAGAAATGCAGCGGAGATGCCCTCATCACGAGCTTCCCAAGTGGAAGATAATTAATCTGTTCTATAACGGGCTGAGGGATGGCTTAAAATCTTCGATGGACACCGAGGCTGGGGGGTCCTTTATGTCTAGAAGTGAAGAAGATGCCGGGAACATTTTGGAGAACATGGCATCGAACAATGAGCGGTGGTGCAATGAGCGTGCCATGCCCAGATCTG
The DNA here is from genome assembly GCA_030789695.1 of Scilla litardierei. NCBI lineage: Eukaryota > Viridiplantae > Streptophyta > Magnoliopsida > Asparagales > Asparagaceae > Scilla > Scilla litardierei. The sequence continues at coordinate 119,656,954 of CM061134.1, forward strand.
GAGGCATTCATAGAGTCGAGGACGTTGACAAGTTGTCTAGCAAATTTGATTTGCTATCGACCCAGATCTCAGCGCTCATGGTAGGAGCTGGTGGTGCCAGCACCCAACAAGTATCGACGGTAGAAGCGGAAGTCCTGGGAGACTTCGAGGGTGGTGATATTTCATCACCGGTGGATCAAGCTAGTGCGCTTTTCTTCAACCCGACGGGTAATGCGCCATATCCACCGAGGACTAGCTCGAATTCGGTTTATTCTCCCAATAACCGGAATTACCCCAATCTTAGCTATCGGGCACCCTATCAGCAGCCGCCTCAGCAGCAGCAGCAGCTAGTATATCAGATGCCTAGGCAACAGCAGCAACAGTATCAGCAGCAGCAGCAGCCTCCACAGGTGTACCCAGCAATATCCCCCAAGGAACCAGCAGCCCATGCAGCAGCAGCAGCAGCCATATGGCCAACAGCGGGTTATCTCCCCGGTTGAGTCCTCTTGACTCAGTACATTACGAACCAGGAGAAGATCAATTTGAAGCTGGAAATGGGGGTAGAGGGCTCTCACCGACCAAGTGACCCAGCTGGGGTTGCAGGTGGCGAACCTTCAACGGGTGCAAACTCAATTACCGGGTCAACCGGAAGTTAATCCGAGGGGAGCAAATCAGACTTTGGCACTAACGCATGATGTAACGACTCGTAATTTTTCAAAACATTTAATTACAAATTTAATATATTTTGTAATGGTTTGTCAGGAGTTTTAAATACTTTCAAAAAAAAATTCTATAAAAATATTTTGAAATACTAGACTTATTATATTATATTTCAGTATTTTCAGATTTCCTCAAATACCCAAAACATTTCTGTTAAAATTCATCTCCCAAAATTATCGTTTTGATTCGACGAATTTATTTTCTATACAAACATCTTCAAAACGTTTTCAAACTTTTGCAGTAACCTCCTATGACCATTTAGGACTCCCCACATTAATTTCGTAATTTTCTGATGACATTTCAATAGAGAACCCACAAACCCGCTTTCTAAACGTTTTGGCCAAAAACTAGTATCCCCGTAGCCCAAACCCGGAAACGGACTTCGTATTCGCCATCCTCGCGATGATACGGTCCCGTGGGTATATTTTCGTAATTTTCTGGACACGTTTACTAGTAGGGGGCAAAATCGTAATTCTCGTTACAAATTTTACCACCATTTAATTACCCTAGCTATTTACCATAACCTAATTACTAATTACTTTAACCCCCCATGCTTAACACGTTTATACACTTTACAAATTTTCCAAAGTTAGTCAAAAAGCCCTAACTACCGTATTTAAAATGTCTAAGATAGTTAACAACCCCTAACCCCCTTATTATGACTAATAGTAGATTCTTAAGCCTATAAATACCCCTAATCCCCTCCTAATTCTCCCAGCTTACGAATTAATTAATTATTTTATATAAAAAAAATTTTTAAAACCCCCCAGGCCCGTTCTCTCCCCGCGTTCCTCTCCCTCGCTCGACTCTCTCTCTCTCTCTCCGCTCCTCCCTCTCACTCACGGCGATCCGCCGCCGTGCCCTCCGCCCGTGCCGCCGCCGCGCCCTCCGAGCTCGCCGCCGCCGGTAGCGCCCGCCGCCGACCCCCGAGCGCCCACAGCAGCGCCCGACGCCCGTAGCCCCCGGCCCAGCAGCCCCCGCCGCCTCTTCCGCCGCCCGCCGCCTCCTCCGGTGCCCGCCGCCGCCGCACAACGCCCCCCACCGAGCTCCAACCACGCAAGCGCCGCCCCGAGCCCCCGCCGGCGAACCCACTCCCCCCGCCGCCGCTGCACGCGAGGCTGCGTAAGTTTGCAATGGCAAACTTGTAAATATTGAATATTTCGTAATTTTCGTATTTTAATTAATTAATATTGTGGTTTAATGGTTTTAATTGCATAACTAATTATACAGGGGCCAGAAAAATGTGTGGATAACCCCAGAAAATCAGAAACGACATTTCGGAGCCATTAGCGCTGGTCTCACCTCGACCAGACGCCTAATTTTTCCGGAATGATTTTTCGAACCTAAAGATTAAATGGTTTAATTCATTCTAAAAATCGTAACTCGCTGGTTTTACCTACACTAATATTTGATAAAATTATATGTGATAATAGACTTCGAGACGGTCGTTTCGACTATACATTTATGTAATTCCGACTTGTATTGCTCCCGTAAGAAATTACGGAAATTACAGGTCACTTATGTATTTTAGGGTTTTAAAGCTATTTCTAAGTTTCTAAAAATTATATGAAATTACAGAAGCTTCTGAAAATTCTCCACTCTTGCAGTAAAATCTAAATAATTATTTTAGGTTTATATAAAAATTTTAAATATTTTCCGACACCGTTTTAACGAGTTTAAAAATCAAACTAACCTAATTATTAAATAGGAAAAAGTCGTGTTTTTCTAAAATAAGTATTTTGTGTTGCAGGTACAGACTCTGGTGTACCAACTTCTGAGGAAGCCCTAGATCCGCTTCCGGCTTACTACAACGGTATTAATTTTGGTAAGTCACGATAGGTTCTAACCTTAGAAATCTAGCCACTGTGCTCGTATGAACTTGTAGCACCGCACTACTACGTGCTCGAAGCACGGAAACATACACCACTTTCTTGTGTTGGACTTGACTTAGAACATTTCGTGGAACGTTCATGTAAAGAACTTGTACTTGACACCACACCGGGTTTTGGGGTAACTCATAGTTTGCGAGAGTACGGGAGTGACTAGAGTTTGGTCTACCTGTCCTGTCGCCTGTGTTTCGGCGCCCTGTCCTGCTGCCTGCGTTTCGGCAAACCATACTGCTGCCTGGGTACCGGCATTCGTCTGGGTAGCACCCAGGCAAGAGACAAACTGAACGGTCACATATTGTACTCTCCGACTTGAGTCACGTAATTTTAGCAGAGTTTGCACAGTTACTTCTTTACAGTCATGCACTTTACTTTCTGCACTTGTATAGACACTACACCGTACTTTACTTTACTTCTGCTTGTCATACTTGTACAGTACTTCTTTTCTTTGTTTAGAATCTTTGTGACTTACCTTCGGTTCCACTTGTGGCACCGACAGACGACGACCTGATCGAGGAGATCGCTCCAGAGTACGAGGAGCCTGCGTACGACCCAGAAGCCGCGTAGTTTTAGTTATCTGTGTTGGTGTGTGTTGTGAGATGTATTTCCATTCTGTATTTCCTTTCCGTACTTTTCCTTTCATGTATCGGTGTGAGAGAGTGCTGGTTGTTGTACTTTAATTTGGACTGTAATAATGTCTGTAAGCTGGTTTGAGTGTTGTTGGTACATCTCTGCGTTGTGACTATGCTGATTTCACTGGTAAACTGTGCAACCTGCAAATAAATCAAATAAGTAACGGGCCCCCGAGAGCGGGTCGTTACAAGTTTGGTGGCCCATGCAGGTTCGTGCAAAATACCTCGTGAACAGTATAGTAAAACCAGGATGTATCGTGTACGATACTCGACTAAGCTGACATTTTTCTATGAATGCAGGTTTGACACTCGAAAGACGAACGGGAACATCACGGAGAGCCCCAATGGAGTTGACCTACCTAGCCTCAATGGAGTTGACCTATCTGGCCTTAATAAAAAGTTATTAACAAAATTTTGATAGGATTAAAAAAAATCCTTCTGTGTCGGTGGCACTCATATGAATGATGATCTTCCTTCAATGGACCATGATACCGGTCAATGTGCTTGGCTAAAGTCTGTTGGATCAACCTAGCTAGACTGGGCATAAGTGATCCTGGCTTAGTCACTTCCCTGGCCGTGTCCGCTGGACCGTAAGGACGTGAATCATGATTATGTGACGTCATCGATCTTATTCACTATCAACCTCTCTTCAAGCTTGATGACCTTTTCATTTGACATTCTTGGAATCTTTCTATATTAAACAGATTTCCTTAAACATATACACGTTCTTACTAAACATTATGAACAGGTCTTTCGCGCTCGAGAAATGGACGGAAACACCTCAAAGACCCCCAATGGAGCCTATCAGTCTGAAGCCAACAACCCGACCGACAACGGGCCAACTCCCACAGTGCATCAGATCTCGGATCTGGCATTGCGAGAAATGGTCGAAGCTATCAAAGGCGAATATCACCCTACGGGAGGCATCCGACAATTTCGCTCCCTCTACCCAAAGAACTGGAACGGAGAAGATGGCCCGATGAAGGCCGATGAATGGCTAGAAAGTACTGAAGAGAACTTGAGAGTCGCCCAGATCGGGAGGCATGCCTGGGTGGATACTGCCAGGTCCCAACTAACGGATGGGGCCAGAGTCTGGTGGGGCTCTGCAGAAAAGCGTCTCCAACGACCGATTGAATGGGAGACATTCACGGAACTTTTCCGCACCCAATATTTCTCTCCCGAGGCCCAGATGGAACTTGAGGCGCAATTTGTTGGGTTGAAGCTAGGTTCCATGACGGTGGAACAATACGACGCCCAGTTCACCATGCTGAGCCGCTTTGCTCCTGAGTTGGTTGCCACTCCAATAGCCCAGGCTCGACGCTTCAAGCAGGGTCTCAACATAGAGATCCGTCGGAATTTAGTTGGACGTACATTATCTACCCACACCGAAGTTCTAGCTGCTGCTCGTGAACATGAGTTTGTGGAGAGGGAAGAAAGGCGTGGGTTGGCTGCCCCTCACAGAAGACAACCACCTCCAACCCCTGCTGCTGGACCTAGCCGACGACCCCCGCCTAATCAGATGTATCAGCCCATTCAACAGACGCAGTTCAAGAGGCATGGCCCACCACCACCACCGCGCCTAATATGTCATCATTGCGGGAAACCAGGGCACCTCCGCTCAGAATGCCGATCTTTTCTAAACCTCTGTCTGGTCTGTGGATCAAAGGACCATGTTGCAAGGGACTGTCCTGAGAGGAAGTCTCAGCTACCTAACCCTGCTCCGGCCCACGTCCCTGCCAGGAATGTGCCACCATGTCCACCACCACCTGCTCAGCAATGTCAGCCACTTCTGCCCCAGCAGCAAGTATTCCAGCAAGCTCGCCCACAGGTGCCACCTCCAAGGCGTCAAGCTTATACCATGACTGTGGAAGAGGCCGAAGCTACGGACCAGGTGATCACAGGTATGAGATTTCCGTTCACTAAGCTACACACTATTTTGTTTAGGGATCGTGAGCTTAGATGTGACTCTCATTACCAAAGGTATCGTCTTAGTAGCCGGTAAGCCTGCCCTCACACTGTTCGACTCAGGAGCTACACATTGCTTCATGGCAAGTCGATTCGTCCAAACACACGACGTCTCTGTAGAACCTTTGACTTCCCGTTGGAAGGTCGAGACCGGTGGTGGGTCTCTACCAGTAACCAGCAGATGCCTCCAATGCTCTGTTGTGATTTGTGGACGAGATCTCTACGCTGACTTCATGGTGATAGAGTTGCCAACTTTCGATGCTGTTCTTGGGATGGTCTGGTTAGGAACTTTTCACGCCACCATTGACTGTCGTCAAAGGAGGGTAGAATTCGAGATACCTAACCATCCAAAGTTCGAGTTCCTCAGCGGAAGTCGATCAGAAGGACCTGTGAAGTACCGAGCCAGACTTTCAGAAGCGATGGCGACTACAGCAGAAGATGAGCCAGAGAAGCCTGAGATAGTGCGAGAATTCTTGGACGTATTTCCGGACGACCTCTCAGGTTTGCCTCCGGATCGCGGCCTTGAATTTACCATTGATCTTATGCCAGGTGCACAACCCATGTCCAAGGGACCCTACCGCATGGCACCACCCGAGCTTGAAGAGATTCGAGCTCAACTAGATGATCTTATACAAAAGGGATGGATACGTCCTAGTGTATCCGCATGGGGTGCCCCAGTGCTGCTCGTGAAGAAGAAGGACGGATCCCAGCGCATGTGCGTTGACTACCGTGAGCTAAACAAGATGACGGTGAAGAACAAGTACCCACTGCCCCGCATCGACGACCTGTTCGACCAGCTTGGAGGATCGAGCGTGTATTCGAAGTTGGACCTAAAGACCGGATATCATCAAGTGAAGGTGAAGAAGGAGGATGTCCACAAGACCGCATTTCGGACGAGATATGGACACTACGAATTCCTGGTGATGCCATTTGGTGTGACTAATGCACCTGCTGTATTCATGAGTCTTATGAACCAGGTTCTTTACAACCATCTGGACAAGTTCGTAGTCGTCTACATCGACGATATCCTCATCTACTCGAAGGACGCCGAAGAGCATAGAGTTCACTTGAGGAAGGTCTTGGAGACGCTAAGACAACATAAACTGTATGCCAAGTACAGTAAGTGTGAGTTTTGGCTCGACAAGGTGGCTTTCCTGGGCCACATCATATCTGGAGAAGGGATATCTGTCGACCCCGAGAAAGTAGCTGTTGTTCAGAACTGGCCAGCCCCGAAAACTGTAACTGAGATTCGAAGTTTCCTAGGACTGGCTGGTTACTACCGACGATTCATCCAGGACTTCTCGAAGATCGCAGGAGCCATGACGCGATTGACGAGGAAGGACGTGATGTTCGTCTGGTCGAAGGCCTGCGAGGATGCATTCCAGGAGCTGAAGAGGCGACTGACTTCTGCCCCGATTCTGGTCATCCCAGACAGAACCGGAGGGTTTGAAGTATTTTGTGATGCTTCTGGCAAAGGACTCGGGTGCGTGCTGCATCAGCATGGCCGAGTCGTCGCTTATGCGTCCAGGCAATTGAAGATCCATGAAAAGAACTACCCCACTCATGACCTTGAGTTGGCGGCAGTTATCTTTGCCCTAAAGATATGGAGGCACTTTTTACTGGGCGAACACGTAAAGATCTTCTCTGATCACAAGAGTCTTAAATACCTGTTCACCCAGAAGGAGCTCAACATGCGCCAACGCCGATGGATCGAGCTGATGGCGGATTATGATATTGACCTTCAGTACCATCCTGGGAAGGTCAATGTCGTACCGGATGCTTTAAGTCGCCTTCCTGCAGTGATGACTCTCACATCACAATGGAGGCTTCGACACGAGATCCGAGCCATGGAGATGGATGTCATACTACCTGGAGTAACGTCTTCGTTGCTCAACCTTCAGATCAAGTCAGACCTGGTGGACAAGATCAAAGCTGCCCAAGCCGGAGATGTGAAGCTACAGAAGATCAGAGATATGGTGTTAGCAGGTCAGAGGCCTGAATTCAAGATCCATGAGGACGGATCTTTGAGATTCGGTAACCGCATCTGCGTACCATCTGGAGACGTCAGAGAAGCCCTGTTGGGGGAAGCTCACAGTTCTCCATATTCCATTCATCTAGGAGGTACAAAGATGTATCAAGACTTGCGATAACATTACTGGTGGCATGGTATGAAGAGAAGCGTCGCACGAAGTGTTGCGAAGTGCATAGTGTGCCAACAAGTGAAGGCTGAACATCACCGGTCCGCCGGATTGTTGCAGCCTTTGCCCATCCCAGAGTGGAAGTGGCAACACATCACGATGGACTTCGTGACGGGACTGCCCAAGAGCACGAAGCACAATGATGCTGTCTGGATGATCGTTGATCGATTGACCAAGTCAGCACACTTCATTCCTTTCAGAGTGGGCCAGTCAACTGAGGTGCTTGCCAAGAAATACATGGAAGAGATCGTGAAGCTGCATGGTGTCCCTGTCAGCATTGTTTCGGACAGAGACACTCGATTCACGTCTCATTTTTGGAAGAGCTTGCAGGAATGTTTGGGGACCCGATTAAGCTTCAGTATAGCTTATCACCCTCAGACTGATGGCCAGTCAGAACGCACCATTCAGATCCTGGAGGACATGTTGCGTGCGTGTATGCTGGACTTCAAGGGATCTTGGGAGGATCATCTACATCTAGTGGAGTTTGCATACAACAACAGTTATCAGGCCAGCATCGGTATGGCGCCTTTTGCAGCGCTATATGGTCGGAAGTGTCGTTCCCCCTTGAGTTGGGACGACATTGGTGATTGAGAGCTCATTGGTCCAGACTTGATTGTTGAAGCAGTGGAAGTAGTCCAGACCATCAGAGAGAAGCTACAGTTGGCTCAAGATCGATACAAGCATTGGGCAGATGCAAAGCGCCGACATTTAGAGTTCCAGCCTGGCGATCATGTATTTTTGAAGATCTCGCTGAATCGAGGGATGATTCATTTTGGACGAAGAGGGAAGCTCAGTCCTCGATACATTGGTCCATTTGATGTCTTGGAGCGAGTAGGCGAGGTGGCCTATCGCCTTGCCTTGCCACCTGCATTGGAAGGGGTACATGAAGTTTTTCATGTCTCACAGCTTCGACGCTACGTGAGTGATCCTAGTCATGTTGTGGATTACTCCGAGATTGCTGTTCGTCCGGATCTATCTTACGAACAACAACCAGTCAAAATCCTGGACCGACGGCAAAAGATCCTCAAGAATCGAGTAATCAACCTTGTCAGGATAATGTGGCGTCACGACTCACCTGGAGAATCTACTTGGGAACGAGAAGACGAGATGCAAGAACGTTACCCGTACCTATTTACCGAATCAGATAATCCTACTAGTTACGAGGCTAGTTACGGAAGCTATGGTGATGTTAATAGTAAGTATTCATAAACATCATCTCTTGTTTTCTTGATGCTATGATATCACATTATATTTCATGTTATTTACAACCTGATTTATTAGATCACTATTATCATTTATTTGCTTGAGCTTCTTTATAACAAAAGTTATTTGTTTTAGAAAGTTCGAAAATTCCGAGGACGGAATTATTTTAAGGAGGGTAAGATGTAACGGCTCGTAATTTTTCAAAACATTTAATTACAAATTTAATATATTTTGTAATGGTTTGTCAGGAGTTTTAAATACTTTCAAAACAAAATTCTATAAAAATATTTTGAAATACTAGACTTATTATATTATATTTCAGTATTTTCAGATTTCCTCAAATACCCAAAAAATTTCTGTTAAAATTCATCTCCCAAAATTACCGTTTTGATTCGACAAATTTATTTTCTATACAAACGTCTTCAAAACGTTTTCAAACTTTTGCAGTAACCTCCTATGACCATTTAGGACTCCCCACATTAATTTCGTAATTTTCTGATGACATTTCAATAGAGAACCCACAAACCCGCTTTCTAAACGTTTTGGCCAAAAACTAGTATCCCCGTAGCCCAAACCCAGAAACGGACTTCGTATTCGCCATCCTCGCGATGATACGGTCCCGTGGGTATATTTTCGTAATTTTCTGGACACGTTTACTAGTAGGGGCAAAATCGTAATTCTCGTTACAAATTTTACCACCATTTAATTACCCTAGCTATTTACCATAACCTAATTACTAATTACTTTAACCCCCCATGCTTAACACGTTTATACACTTTACTAATTTTCCAAAGTTAGTCAAAAAGCCCTAACTACCGTATTTAAAATGTCTAAGATAGTCAACAACCCCTAACCCCCTTATTAATGACTAATAGTAGATTCTTAAGCCTATAAATACCCCTAATCCCCTCCTAATTCTCCCAGCTTACGAATTAATTAATTATTTTATTAAAAAAAAATTTTAAAACCCCCCAGGCCCGTTCTCTCCCCGCGTTCCTCTCCCTCGCTCGACTCTCTCTCTCTCTCTCTCCGCTCCTCCCTCTCACTCACGGCGATCCGCCGTCGTGCCCTCCGCCCGTGCCGCCGCCGCGCCCTCCGAGCTCGCCGCCGCCGGTAGCGCCCGCCGCCGACCCCCGAGCGCCCACAGCAGCGCCCGATGCCCGTAGCCCCCGGCCCAGCAGCCCCCGCCGCCTCTTCCGCCGCCCGCCGCCTCCTCCGGTGCCCGCCGCCGCCGCACAACGCCCCCCCCACCGAGCTCCGACCACGCAAGCGCCGCCCCGAGCCCCCGCCGGCGAACCCACTCCCCCCGCCGCTGCTGCACGTGAGGCTGCGTAAGTTTGCAATGTCAAACTTGTAAATATTGAATATTTCGTAATTTTCGTATTTTAATTAATTAATAATGTGGTTTAATGGTTTTAATTGCATAACTAATTATACAGGGGCCAGAAAAATGTGTGGATAACCCCAGAAAATCAGAAACGACATTTCGGAGCCATTGGCGCTGGTCTCACCTCGACCAGACGCCTACTTTTTCCGGAATGATTTTTCGAACCTAAAGATTAAATATGTTTAATTCATTCTAAAAATCGTAACTCGCTGGTTTTACCTACACTAATATTTGATAAAATTATATGTGATAATAGACTTCGAGACGGTCGTTTCGACTATTCATTTATGTAATTCCGACTTGTATTGCTCCCGTAAGAAATTACGGAAAATACAGGTCACTTATGTATTTTAGGGTTTTAAAGCTATTTCTAAGTTTCTAAAAATTATATGAAATTTCAGAAGCATCTGAAAATTCTCCCCTCTTGCAGTAAAATCTAAATAATTATTTTAGGTTTATATAAAAATTTTAAATATTTTCTGACACCGTTTTAACGAGTTTAAAAATCAAACTAACCTAATTATTAAATAGGAAAAAGTAGTGTTTTTCTAAAATAAGTATTTTGTGTTGCAGGTACAGACTCTGGTGTACCAACTTCTGAGAAAGCCCTAGATCCGCTTCCGGCTTACTACAACGGTATTAATTTTGGTAAGTCACGATAGGTTCTAACCTTAGAAATCTAGCCACTGTGCTCGTACGAACTTGTAGCACCGCACTACTACGTGCTCGAAGCACGGAAACATACGCCACTTTCTTGTGTTGGACTTGACTTGGAACATTTCGTGGAACGTTCATGTAAAGAACTTGTACTTGACACCACACCGGGTTTTGGGGTAACTCATAGTTTGCGAGAGTACGGGAGTGACTAGAGTTTGGTCTACCTGTCCTGTCGCCTGTGTTTCGACGCCATGTCCTGCTGACTGCGTTTCGGCAAACCATACTGCTGCCTGGGTACCGGCATTCGTCTGGGTAGCACCCAGGCAAGAGACAAACTGAACGGTCACATATTGTACTCTCCGACTTGAGTCACGTAATTTTAGCAGAGCTTGCACAGTTACTTCTTTACAGTCATGCACTTTACTTTCTGCACTTGTACAGACACTACACCGTACTTTACTTTACTTCTGCTTGTCATACTTGTATAGTACTTCTTTTCTTTGTTTAGAATCTTTGTGACTTACCTTCGGTTCCACTTGTGGCACCGACAGACGACGACCTGATCGAGGAGATCGCTCCAGAGTACGAGGAGCCTGCGTACGACCCAGAAGCCGCGGAGTTTTAGTTATCTGTGTTGGTGTGTGTTGTGAGATGTATTTCCATTCTGTATTTCCTTTCCGTACTTTTCCTTTCATGTATCGGTGTGAGAGAGTGCTGGTTGTTGTACTTTAATTTGGACTGTAATAATGTCTGTAAGCTGGTTTGAGTGTTGTTGGTACATCTCTGCGTTGTGACTATGCTGATTTCACTGGTAAACTGCGGAACCTGCAAATAAATCAAATAAGTAACGGGCCCCCGAGAGCGGGTCGTTACACATGATCATGCGAATGTGTCAGCTATCGTCTTGAGAAGCGGGACACAAATTCCTACAAGAGTGCCCGCCAAGGAACCTGAAGCACTGTTGGTCGTAGAGCGACCAATTGAAAAAGCTAGTGACAACGGCGCTTCGTCACCAAAGACTATGACTCCGGAGGGAGTCTCCAAAGAAGAGAAGAAGAAGGACGAGGAAGGGGGCCTCAAAGTATTTAAGCCCGTTGTGCCTTTTCCACAACGACTTGATGAAAAATACGGCAAGTTCTTCGCTATGGTCAAGGATTTTAGCTTGCAGATCCCGTTCCTCGAAGCCATAGAGACAATTCCCTCCTACGCGAAATTTTTAAAGGATTTGGTGACAAAGGGTTTCAGGAAGGAAAAGGTCGTTCTTACGGCGGAATGCAGCGCTCTCATTCAGAGAGCGAATCCGCCCAAGCTAAAAGACCCGGGAAGCTTGTCCATTCCTTGTTCAATTGGGGAAGTGAAGATCCATCGGGCGCTCGTGGATTTGGGAGCGAGCGTCAGTTTAATGACCATGTCACTATACAGGAGGATATGGATGGGTGACATGGAGCCCACCGGTATTGTCACGACCAGCTTCCCTAAAATGGAGGCGAGGCGTGAGAAGTTCGCTTAGACTTGGAGCTGTAAGGCTCCAGTCTGTAAAGCGTCTGGAATAACCAAGTATAGGTCCTTGCAAATGCGAAGCAGGACAAAAATAATAATAAAGGAAAGAGACAGATAAAATTATTTCAATCTCAGAATGTCCACAATAAATTCCAATATCACAGAAAAGCCATCAGGCTAAAAAGAAGAGTCTAAAAGGCCCAAGCATGGCCAACAGAAATAATCAACGTACATAAAGAAAGGTGCTACGCACCGACAGCCTAACAAGAACTAATCAGAAAGTAACACCAAAAGAAGTCTCTACGACTGGTCACTGGTTTCCTCGTACTCCTCGTCAATGGTGGACCCAGGCTCAAAGTCAGCAAACACCTCATCCTCAGCAACGGACTCTGGCTCAGTAACTAACATGCGACACCCAAAAGAGACGAGCGCGCATGTCAGCAAGTCTACAAGAGACTTGTGCAAGGAAACTAAAAGAAGGAAACAACCTAGCAGTTCTAAAAGTATGCGATGACATGGCAGTTTAAGATATGAATGCAACAAGTAGTAACGTACAACAAGTATGACATGGCAAGGTAGCAAAGCTAGTAAACATTCACATGGATTTTACAAGTCAAGTAAACACGTCGTGCACAGAGATTACGCCTTTTGGCTGGAGTGGCTGTACGGGCCAACTCCTAAGCTCAAGTGATCGCTTATCCCTACCCCTCCACATGTATTGGGCATTGGTTTTTGACCAACACATGTAGCCCGCTTCTGTATCACGAGACAGGAAGTGTATTTGGCATAGGGTTGTGCCTGCAACGCAGGTGCCTAGCTTGAACAAGGAAGTACCGTAGCGTGTGCTACGAATGCAACATTCAAGCATGGATGCCATGGCATGGCAAGTTTACAGATGAAGTGCGTACCGACATGGAATTTAAACGTGACAGGCATGGCAGAGCAAAAATAATGAGCATACAGATATGAAAATTAAACGTGACAGGCAATAATGCATGAATGACATGGCATGGTGACAGATCTAGCTTCGTTGTCAAGCTAGATCTTAAAGTTATGTCTAGGCGATTTATCATTTCGTCGCCCAGTCTCTTTTACGCTTAAAATGGGGAATGGCCTAAGACATGGCCTAAAGCACAAATTGGCAAGTTTCACTTGCCTGCAATTAACCGTTCTGCAAACACCGTCCAATCAGTCCAGTCTACCTATGTGATCGAATCCACCAGCATACAGTCCCAATTAAATTATCTTTATTAGTGATTTACTAGACAATTAAAATACCGATTTTTATCTTAATTATCATGCATGGGTTGGGGGTCCTAAGTGTTCAGAAATTTACCCTTACACGACGCAAGAGCTACACTGGCGTCGGGTAGCGACGCCAGAGGTTGGAATATAGAACGCGCTCCTAGTCCAGATTCCAAAATAGATTCCTATGATCGCCAATCCTCGAACAGCGACCAGATCAGCGAGCAAGATTCCAATCAGCGAGCAAGATATCAGTAGACGTTTTTACGGCTCCTAGGAAGCCGTAACAACCAACCAAGACGAACGGGTCGACATACACGAAGTCTACGACGTTGAGCGTCGTAGGGGACGATCGTGACTTCGAAAAACACCCCTAGGAGATGTAGAGGAATGTCGGAAGATCCCAACAGCGAGAGGGTACGGTGAAGAGGCGATACGACGTGTCGATACATCGTAAAAATACAAAACAGCGAGCACACTCGCTGTTTCAGAGTAAGGCGGCCTGAGGGAGGGCCCACGGTAGCGCAGGGGGTCAGAAGGGGTGACCCATGGCGACAGGGAGCGCGGGCGGCGACGGCGGCTGCAAGCTGCTGATGCTGCTGCGGGATGCTGCTGCTGCGGGATGCTGCAGGCGGCGTTTTCGGCGGCTAGCGACGGATCACGGCGGCCCACGGCGGTGCTACGGTGGCCTGAGGGAGGGAGGAAGTCGGGGATGGGTTGAGGGAGGTCCGGCGACGGCTAGTGGGTCGGAGAGCGCAAGAGAAGTCGGGCTCGGGGGTGTTTTGCGTGAAATAGGGTTAGGGCCGACGGCTCATTTGAGTTTGCTGTGAAAAATAACTTAGACCTAGGGCTATTTAATAGGGTGAGGGGTTGTGAACGTGGGCTAGGGGAAAAGACTAGGTCTAGGGTTAGTTTATAGGTTAAAAATGTGATATAAATTATTAAAACCCAATTCTCACCCCTCTCTCTCCTGCGTGTGTGTGTGGGGGGGCTAAGTGGGGTTAAAAATAGACTAAGTCAAAATATTCTGATGTAATATTATTAATCAATTATTAGGGAGATAATACAATGAAACTTAGGGCTAAAAATGTAATAGGTTGGGCCAAAAAGTGAAAGTAGGTCAAACGAAGCCCAAAAATCGTAAGATAAATACTGGGGTGACCGCACGGACGGGAGAAACACAACTAAGAAGACGGATCACAATTTTGACGTCGAGAAACGAAATTAAAAATAAAAAGGCCTCACGACAAAAGTGAAAATCACGACGTCTCATCAAACAAGGTCAAATCGTGGGAGAAAAACCCATGAAATGACGTTCCAAATCAATTCCACAATTTAATACTCTCCGAGAGGGTCACAACGACATATCACACTATAGGGTTCGGATACAGACAAAGTCTAAAATAAATACGTGCACGAACAAGACTACGTGCACGACAAAGCGTACAATCGAAAACAGACCGTTACAGGTATGACTCTTCAACTAGCTGATAGATCGGTCAAATACCCGGTGGGAATTGTAGACGACCTGCCTGTTGACGTCAGTGGAGTGCAAGTGCCGGTAGACTTCGTGGTGATGGATATGCCCGAAGACACTCATACTCCCATCATCCTTGGACGACCCTTCATGGCCACCGCCGGCGTGCCGATAGATGTAAAGAAAGGGAAACTATCCCTTAATGTTGGCGACTAGAAGGTTGAATTTGACTTGAGGTCATCAATGAAGCATCCTCCGGATGAACCTGGTTGCAATATGCTGGACATAGAAGAAGAAAGAGCTATGGAATCCGGGGCCTGGGATATTCTCTCAAGGAACCCCCGACAGCTTGGGGGACCTAGAAGAACATGTCGGTCTGAAAAAAGGACCTAGAAGAATAATACTTCATCTCTTTGTGTTAAGTGTAACAAGCCGGGGCACATTAAGAAGGATTGCCCAATGCTTAGAAACAAAGAAAAGTGGAAGCTCCAAAATACCTCAAGTCTGACAAATACAAGAAGGATAAGAAGAAAGGACTTGTTGGGACGTTCGATGATTCAAGCGGAGATTCCTCAAGTGAATCCGAGGATAAAAAGGGTGAGAGTGCCCATATGTGTTTCATGGGCCGCAAAGATCCACTCTCCGATGAGAGTGATAGTGATATCGATGAACATGAGGTAACCATGGATGAACTTTGTATTGCTAACGAAGAATTATATTCTAAGTATCAATCTTTATGCTTACATATACTAGTTTAAAGAAATCAAATGTTAGCAAATCATCCATGCCATGCATTATCAACAATGACACCATTGTTGATATACTTACACTTGAGAAAGCCACTTTGGTTTCTCAAAAAGATATCTTGAGAAATGAGGTGAATTCCCTCAAATCTCAATTAGATCAAACTTATCCTAAGGATTGCATTGATCTAGCTTCACTTAACACACAATTGTGTATTGAGAATGATTCGCTTAAAACCCAAGTGCACAAGCTCAAAACACGTGTGTCCACCTTGGATACTAATATTTCTTCTCTTAAGGAGAAATATGAGCTCCTGTCCTCCCAAGTTAAGATATTTAACAAAGGAAAAGGACAATTGAATGAATTGCTTGCAAACCAATTTTCGGCCACACATCATGTTGGACTTGGTTCTGTGGAAGAAAATGCATCCAAATCTCGCACCTCATATAGTGGTGTAACTATAGATTTTGTGAGGCCATCCTCTGGTGCATCCACAAGTGGTGTCAAAACCACTATTTGTAGCAAACCTACCAAGAAGGCCACCACTTCACAATCTCTTCCTTTTAGCAAGAAACCCACTAAAGGTGGAGACCAAAAGAGAGGTCATGCATATATGTACACAAACTCTCATTCACGTAGGAAATCTCCTACTTCACATGTGGACACTAATGACACCTTTTATGCTCCACACCCATGGACACGTGTAAACCCACACATGAAAAATACTCATGTATGTGCACATACATGTTCATATGTTCATACATATCATTCTTCCATGTATGCTCATCCACCTCATGTTATGCATGCTCCATAAGTTGCATTTAACATGCATGCTCCTAAGTTTGCATACAACCCCCATATGTCCAATGCTTATCCACCTCCATCTTCATATGCTAGAACTCATGTTCCTAGGAAGCACGCACCACATAGAAATCAATCAAATGTGCAGGCAACTAGGAAAAGGACACCCAAAACACACACAATTTGGGGTCCTAAGAACACTAGCATAATTGATAGGAATGCTTATGTTGACTCCTATTTTAATGATGTAATAAATAGTGGTAATTATGTTGGGAAGTAAAAGTCCACTTGGACTTGGCTTCCAAAGAGTAATCCCCTTGGACCCAACAAAGCTTGGGTACCATGAGCTTATGGTATATTATATAGGTTCCCAAGAAAAAGAAAGAGAGCAATAAAAGTCGTATTGGCTCTAAAAGGAAAGGATGGATACTCGATAGTGGTTGATCCAAATACATGCCGGGACATTGCTCTCCGAAGTGATTTGCATCAAGGATGGTGCAACGGTCACTTTTGAAGGTAATCAAAAGGGAACCATCATTGGAGTAGGCAAAGTCGGTAATCCTTCCAACCTACTTATTACAAATGTCTATTTAGTTAGTGATTTATGTCATAACCTTATATCCATTAGTCAACTTTGTGACAAGGGTTACAAGGTTAACTTTGGAGAGGGTATGTGTAAAATTGTGGATATTGATTCTCATATTCTATTTACCGATATTATGCATAAAAACATGTATTATTTGAGCTTGCCTAAAACCATAGAACATTGCTTAGTTGCTAATACAAATGAACAACTATTATGACATTGACGTTTTGGTCATGTTCATTTTAAGCACTTATATAAGTTAGCTAAGCATGATATAGTAAAAGGTGTTCCGAAAATTGTTTTTAGTAAGAAAAACTTTTGTGATTCTTGTCAAAGAGGTAAACTAAGTAAATCATCTTTTAAACTTAAAGAAGGCATAAATTCTAAGAGACCCCCTAGAATTACTTCATCTAGATTTATTTGGGCCAACTAGACCGGCCACTTTAGGTAATGCTCATTATGGATTAGTTGTCGTTGACGACTTCTCTAGATTTACTTGGGTTTCATTTTTAATCAATAAGAATGAAGCTTTTGATGAGTTTACTATATTTGCAAAGAAGATTCAAAATTTCTTAGGATCCACCATTATCACTATTTGAAGTGATCATGGAGGAGAATTTGAGAATGAATCTTTCACCAAGTTTTGTGATGACAACGGGATTACTCACAATTTTTCTTTTCCTCGTGCACCACCATAAAATGGTATTGTAGATAGAAAGAATAGGACCCTAATAGAGTGTGCTCGTACCATGATCCATGATATTCATCTTGGACTACAATTTTGGGCGGAGGCGGTGCACACAGCATGTTATGTGCTTAATAGGATCCTAGTGAGACCCCGAACGAACAAAATTTGTGTTGAGTTATTTTTTGATAAAAAGCCACAAGTTAAATATTTTCGTGTTTTTGGTTCAAAATGTTTTATAAAGAACACTTTTGGTAACTTAGATAAATTTGAGCCAAGATCCGATGAAGG
Organism: Scilla litardierei; assembly: GCA_030789695.1. Taxonomy (NCBI): domain Eukaryota; kingdom Viridiplantae; phylum Streptophyta; class Magnoliopsida; order Asparagales; family Asparagaceae; genus Scilla; species Scilla litardierei. The sequence goes on from CM061134.1 coordinate 119,674,910, forward strand.
AATTTTTGTTGTATATTCCACACGTAGCAAACCCTACCGGATATACAACAAAACCTCTTCAACGATCGAGGAATCACTGCACGTATCATTTTATGAAGATTTTGATTTTCCTCATGTTGTTGATGATAGTGTAGATGTTTTATATGACTCTATTAGTAATGTTAAAATTAATGATTCTATTATTGAGACTAACAATACTAATGAAATTGTTGAAGATATTCCAAGTGATGCAGGGATTCCCAAAGCTTATCCAACCGTTCACAATCACTCCCATGACCAAATTATTAGAGATATTGGTGTGGGTGTTCGAACGAGGTCAAGAATTTATGAATTCTCTCACTGTACATTTGTATCTACCGTTGAGCCAAAGAACATCCAAGAAGCGTGTGAAGATAGCTCTTGGAAAGTTGCAATGGAAGAAGAGCTCATGCAATTTGAGAGAAATGAAGTTTGGGAGCTCATTCCTCTTTTGAGTGGCCACCAAGTGATTGGGACCAAGTGGATTTTTAAGAACAAGACATATGAGAACGAGGTCATCACAAGGAATAAAGCAAGGTTAGTAGCTCAAGGCTATCGGCAAGAGGAAGGTATTGATTTTGATGAATCATTTGCCCTCGTAGCTAGATTAGAAGCTATTAGATTGCTTTTATCTTTTGCATCCCATAAAAACTTTAAGTTATTTCAAATGGATGTTAAAAGTGCATTTTTAAATGGTATTGTTAATGAAGATGTTTATGCTTCTCAATCACACGGTTTCATTCATGAAAAATTTCCAAACCATGTTTTCAAACTTAATAAAGCGTTATATGGGTTGAGACAAGCTCCTAGAGCTTGGTATGATCGACTCAAACCCTTTCTTTTGGATTTAGGTTTTAAAATGGGTGAAGTTGATTCAATCTTTTCATTAAAGATTATGAAAATGACATCCTGTTAATTCAAGTTTATATAGACGATATAATATTTGGTTCTACTAACTTTAATATTTGCCAAGAATTTTCTAAGTCTATGAAGGATGAACTCGAAATGAGCCATATGGGTGAGCTCAACTACTTCATTGGACTACAAATTCGGCAAATGAAGGATGTAACTTTCATACATCAAACAAAGTACACCGGGGAGCTTATCAAGCGATTCGGGATGGAATTGTCTTCTAGTAAAAGGACTCCTATGAGTACAATAACACATCTACACAAGGATGAGAACGAAAAAGATGTAGACCTTCGTCTATATCTAGGTATGATCGGTAGCTTAATTTACTTAACCGCTAATAGGCCCGATATTATGTTCTCTGTATGTCTTTGTGCTAGATATCTAGCTAGACCTAAAGAGTCACACTTGATTGCGGTTAAACGAATTTTTCGTTACCTCAATCATTCACTAGATTATGGGTTACTTTACCTTAAGTCTAGCACATATGAGTTAATCTCATATAGTGATGCCGACTTTGCCGGATGCAAATCCGATAGGAAGAGTACTAGTGGCACTTACCATTTTCTAGGAAATATCCTAATTTCTTAGTTTTCCAAGAAACAGAACTCGGTATCACTGTTTACGACTAAAGCAGAATATATTGACATGGGTCTTACATGTGCATAAGTTCTTTGGATGAGACACACACTTAAAGACTATGGTGTCAATTGTGATACTTGCCCTATGATGGTTGATAACCAAAGTGCAATTTGTCTTTCCAAGAACCCGGTACATCACTCCCGTACCAAACACATAGATGTGAGACACCACTTTATTAATGATCATGTAGCTAAGAAGTACATCATCTTAGAGTACATTGAAACTCAAAAACAAATCGCCGACATCTTCATTAAACCTCTTAAAAAGATTCATTTGTGAGGTTGCGTAGAGAATTAGGGATTATTGGTGAATCTGAATTATAGGAGTTCATACTTGTCACGCCCTAAAGGCCGACCTAGTTGATAAAGGCCCACTAAAATAGCACATCAACAATCCTCATCAATGAGGGCCAGTCTGCAAAAGCTAAGTAGGGCTCGCCGAGACTCGAAGCAGTGTGCCCTTGCAGACTACCAAGCTCGCCCAATAAGAGCAGCAGGCTCGTCATCCGAATCGAAGAGAATAGCCCTCTGGTTGACCGCACACGCTAGCTCGCTCCAGAGTAGCTCACCCCAGAGGCAGCTCACCTACCTCTCCACCCCGAATCAGTCCGTCCAAGGAGGGAGGCGACTCGCCACAAACATCATTGACAGTCTCACTACAGACAAAAGTCTGACAAAAGCATGCCTAGCCGTTTCCCCGAAAGCATGCCTGATATTTATGGCTCTGACGGCCTGCCAAAGGTGCCACCTGGCGTTTACGGCTCTGATAGCCTGACCAAAATGTACCTGACACCGCCTGGCACCATCAATGCAGAAAATATCTCTGACACCGCTTGCCACCTGTTGCTTCACCACTCAAGTGCCAACTGGGTTGATTCGACAGCTAACAGGATGGCAAGCAACCGCCTCTACACCCTATAAATACTCCCTCTCCTCCAACGAGGTGGGGGTTGTTTGGTCAGGGAAAATCTCTTACTCACACATCTACTTATATTCAAGACCAAATATCCTCCACATATTCGTGTCTTCCACACTAGTCTGCCACGCAAGCGCCGATCTGCCACTAAGGTCGCCCTGCGTGTCTGACATTCTCCACATAAGTCACATACTGACTTAGGCATCAGAGGGGCTATGGGCGGACAGCCTGCCCAGCCTTCTGACGAGTTGCTTACCTTGCAGGAAGTTCGTCCCAGCTGCCAATGGACGTGCGACCTGCGACGACCTTCTTCAACTGGCGAGCAACCTTCACCAACTAGAGGGTGACCTACTTCGACTGACGGGCGACCTTGAAATCCTCATCTCCCAATCGTCCTCAGGTCGTGATTAGCCTCGTCTCCCCCCAAACTTGTAACCATCGTGCTCTTGGATCCCCACATCAATACAAATTTCATTGTGTGCGGATCTGACCCGCAACAGTTGGCGCCTTCTGTGGAAACTTAGGGTCACACCCATGTCTAACCCCACACCGTTTAAACACCTTCCTAACCATAAAAAACATCCCATGGGAGACGAGCCACGCCCTCTCGGAGGGACTCCGCCGACGAATGTATCCCTTGAGGGGACGACGGAGGCTACTCATGCCTCGGCCAGTGCTATCCACCGAGGCTTTGAAGCCTTTAAAAAGATGATGAATGACTTGGGTGCAAGTGTGGCCAGGACGTCAACATTCCCCCAATCCCCAGAACGTGAGGTGCAGCCTACACCCCCAGATCGAAGAAGAAGCAGCCGCCCGGCAAAAGGAGCCCAACGAAGAGATAGCGGCTCTACAAAGACGTCTCGATGCAGACATCGAGGCAACGCAACATAGGCGGCACAATTAAGAAGCCACCGTTCAACAAGCACTTCCATAAATCTCCAACCCCAAAATTGAAGCTCCTCCGAGTAGGCCGACTAAGCATCATAGGGCTCGGGCCCTCGCAGGACGACTTGGGTCGCGAAAATACAGGTCTTCCTTCTCTCTCACCTATCGTTAAGTTTCTAATTACGTCCACTTCAAACTTTCCTTGTGAGAAAAAGCCCTAGATCAGAGTCGGCCTAATCACCAAAAGTGAGCTGCCTTGCTGCAAGCCATCCTCTGGGGCAGGTTTCCGAGTCGCGTGCCCGAAGGGTCTCCAAGGGTTTGGGACGAACTACGCACTGCAACCCTTCCTTATCAAAGATCCGGGGCAGGTCACGTGCTACGCCCCTGAAAGGCGCCAGGGGCATAGGACCCCCCCTGGGGTGTTGGAAGGTCCACGACCCACACACACCCTCTCGAAGCCCTCCGGGGCTGGTGGCGGCCTGGCTACCTGTAGCAGGTCGGGCCTCGCTACCCAAACCGGAGAAGAGAGCGAGCTACTTCGTAGCAAAGATCCGGGGTAGGCTTCTGAGATGTGCCCCTAAAAGGTCGCCAAGGCCTTGGGACAGGCTGCGTAACTCAACCCTTTCCTGTCAGAGACCCAGGGCGGGCTTCAGAGCTGTGCCCCCGATAGGTCGCCATAAGATCCCTAAGGGTCTGGGGATTGCCTCCAGAGCGTCCCCCACCCGAAGGAAGTCCGGGGCAGGCTTCCTAGCTGTGCCCCTGATATGTCACCATAAGAGCCCTAAGGGTCTGGGGATTGCCTCCGAAGCATCCCCCACCTGAACGAAGTCCAAGACAGGCTTCCTAGCTGCGCCCCCGATAGGTCACCAAGAGCCCCGAGGGTCTGGGGATTGCCTCCAAGGCATCGGGTCGACTACGCGCCCCAGGTTTTATTCTATCTCCGACCTGTGTCGTTATGATTCGACTTACACACACTTAGAGTTTTCTCTTGTGTGCGAGCAATCACAGGTCGAGATCGGGTCAACTATGCACCCCAGGTTTTATTCTATCTCTGACCTGTGTCGTTATGTTTTGACTTACACTCACTTCGAGTTTTCTCTTGTGTGCGAGCAATCACATGTCGAGATCGGGTCGACTATGTGCCCCAGGTTTTCTTCTATCTCCGACCTGTGTCGTTATGTTTCGACTTACACACACTTCGAGTTTTCTCTTGTGTGCGAGAAATCACAGGTCGAGATCGGGTCGACTACGCGCCCTAGGTTGTACTCTATCTCCGACCTGTGTCGTTATGTTTCGACTTACACACACTTCGAGTTTTCTATTGTGTGTGAGAAATCACAGGTCGAGATCGGATTAACTATGCGCCACAGGTTTTATTCTATCTCCGACCTGTGTCGTTATGTTTCGACTTACACACACTTCGAGTTTTCTCTTATGTGCGAGCAATCACATGTAGAGATCGGGTCGACTACAAGCCCCGGGTTTTATTCTATCTCCGACCTGTGTCGCACTTGTGTGCGAGCAATCACAGGTCGAGACCGGATCGACAACGCGTCCCAGGTTTTATTCTATCTCCGACCTATGTCTTTATGTTTCGATTTAAACCCACTTCGAGTTTTCTCTTGCGTGCGAGCAATCACAAGTCGCGATCGGGTCGACTACGTGCCCCAGGTTTTATTCTATCTCCGACCTGTGTCGTTATGTTTCAACTTACACACACTTCAAGTTTTCTCTTGTGTGCGAGAAATCACAGGTCGAGATCGGGTCGACTACGCACCCTAGGTTTTATTCTATCTCCGACCTGTGTCGTTTTGTTTTGACTTACACACACTTCGAGTTTTCTCTTATGTGCAAGAAATCACAGGTCGAGATCGGGTAGACTACGCGCCCAAGGTTTTATTCTATCTCCGACCTGTGTCGTTATGTTTCGATTCACACTCTTCGAGCTTTCTCGTGTGAGAAGTCCCAGGTCAGGTTCGGCCTAATCGTAAGGAGTGAGCTGCCTTACGGCAAACAATGATCTGGGGCAGGTTTTCGAGTTGTACGCCCGAAGGGTCTCCAAGGGCTGGAGACGGGCTACGCACCTCGACCCTTCACTACCAAAGATCCAGGGCAGGCCACGTGCTGTGCCCCCGAAAGGCGCCAGGGGCATAGGACCCCCCAGGGGTGCTGTGGGGGGTGCTGGAAGGTTCACGACCTACACACACCCTCTCGAAGCCCTCCGGGGCAGGTCGCGACCTGGCTACCCGTAGCAAGTCAAGCCTCGCTATCCAAACCAGAGAAGTGAGCGAGCTACCTCGCAGCGAAGATCTGGGGTATGCTTCCGAGCTGTGCCCCCGAAAGTCCGCCAAGGGCTTGTGACAGGCTGCGTAACTCGACCCTTCCATGTCAGAGACCCAGGGCAGGCTTCGGAGCTGCGCCCCTGATAGGTCGCCATAAGGGCTCTAAGGATCTGGGGATTGCCTCTAGAGCGTTCCCCACCCCAAGGAAGTCCAGGGCAGGCTTCCTACCTGCGCCTCGATAGGTCACCAAGAGCCCTGATGGTTTAGGGATTGCCTCCGAGGCGTCCTCCATCCTAAGGAGATCTGTGGCAGACTTCCAAGCTACGCTGTCGACAATTCGCCCGTGGGTCTGGGACAGGTTTTCGGACTGTGCCCCCACCTAGACTGGTCTCCACTCTATCTCCGACATATGTCAATATGTTTCAACTTACACACTTGTTGTGTTTCTGTGATATGAGAAGCCCTAGATCAAGATCGGCATGATCACTAGGGATGTGCTACCTTGCCACGTTTAAACTCCGGGGCAAGCTTACGAGCTGTGCCCTTGGTTGGCTCCGAAGGGCTAATGCCGAGCTACGGTTCGCCCATTCCCCTTCCTCGGATTCCGGGGCCGGCTTACGAGCTGAACCCCCGATAGGTCACCGGGGCTTACGAAGCTTGCTACCAAACAGAAGGTATGAAGATATTCTCCAAAAAATTTCTAACGTGTCTAGTCAACATTCACTGTCTCCGTTGGCCGAAGATCGTCCACACCAAATATTGGGGGCAATTGTTACACCCTGAAGGCCGGCCTAGTTGATAAAGGCCCACTCAAATAGCCCATCAACAATCCTCATCAATGAGGGCCAGTTCGCCAAAGCTAAGGAGGGCTCGCTGAGACTCAAAGCAGTGCGCTCTTGTGGACTGCCAAGCTCGCCCAAGCAGAGCTACATGCATGTCATCCGAGTCGAAGAGAAGAGCCCTCTGGTTGACCGCACATGCTAGCTCGCTCTAGAGTAACTCGCCACGAAGGCAGCTCGCCTACCTCTCCGCCCCAAAGCAGTCCGTCCAAGGAGGGAGGCGACTCGCCATAAACATTGTTGCCAGTCTCACTACAGACAAAAGTCTAACAAAAGCACGCCTAGCCGTTTCGCCGAAAGCATGCCTGACATTTATGGCTCTGACGGCCTGACAAAGGCGCCACCTGACGTTTACGGCTCTGACAGCCTGACCAAAATGTACCTGACACCGCCTGGCACCATCAATACAGAAAATATCTCTGACACCGCTTGCCACCTATTGCTTCACCACTCGAGTGCCAACTGGGTTGATTCGACAGCTGACAGGATGGCAAGCAACTGCCTCCAACGAGGAGGGGGGTTGGTTGGTCAGGGAAAATATCTTACTCATACATCTGCTTATATTCAAGGCCGAATATCCTCCACTTATTCGTGTCTTCCACACTAGTCTGCCACGCAAGCGTTGATCTACCTTTAAGATCGCCATGTGTGTCCGACGTTCTCCATATAAGTCACATACTGACTTAGGCATCGGAGGGGCTAAGGGCGGACAGCCCGCCTAGCGTTTCTGATGAGATGCTCACCTTGCAAGAAGTTAGCCCCAGCTGCCAACGGACGTGTGACCTGCGACGACTTCGCCAACCGACGAGCGACTCTCACCAGCTGACGAGTAACCTTCATCAATAGGTGACCTACTCCGATTGACGGGCGACCTCGAGATCGTTATCTACAAATCTTCCTCAGATCGTGATTAGCCTCATCATCCCTCCTAAACTTGTAACCATCGTGCCCTTGGTTCTCTACATCAATACAAATTTCATTATGTGCGGATCTGACCCACAATAATACTCTCATGTTATATCATGTTGAACTCATATCATCATTTTACTTCTCTTGTTTTGATAAACTATATGTTTCTCATATATTTTTAGAGATGTATTTGAGATTTTGATGATTTCGATTGTTTGAATTAATTTACGTGATTTGTACGTTAATCTATAAGATTTTAATATTGATTTCTTGATTAGATTTATGTTAGAGTATAGGTCCTAGGGTGAGTTGTCTCAATCCTCTGGATTTTAACCTCACTGTGCATTTTTGGACCAAGACAGATGACTGTCATTCCTTCGACAGTCGCCTGCCCATCTCATTTTTTCTTACTACAGACTGAATTTTTCGCACAGGCGACTGATGAACATTTTCCAGTTGACAGTCTCTGCGACAGGCGACTACAAGTTGGTCATCAGGCGCCTATCCAAATCTTAAGATGTCTCTGTTTTATCAACGCATTTTTTAATTCTCTGTCAGACGACTGTTGTGTAAGTTACAGTCGGCTGTCTCTCCGACAGGCGACTGTGAATTGCTCAACAGGCGACTATCTGTCAACCCAAGCTGATCTCTATCCTATCGACCAGTCGACTGACGATTGTACATCAGTCGACTGTCAACTTCTGTGGCGGTTCATTAACTCGATCTAAGCCGTCGATCTGTCGATCCAACAGCCCAGAATCGTCAGTCGACTGTCAACTTCTGTGGCGGTTCATTAACTCGATCTAAGCCGTCGATCTGTCGATCCAACGGCCCAGATTATTTTGACCACATCATGTAATCTCGAGGGCCGTCATTTATTTTGAGTTTTTCTCTCTCATCCGACTCGTCTTCCCTCGTCTCCTTCCTTCGAATTCCAACTGTTTGCGTCTATTTGAAGATCCCCCACCGTTCTCACTTCCCAGTCATCCGATTGCGAGTTCGGTTCTCTCCTTCCCCATCGATCGTTGCTGATTAGGTATCTTTTTCCGTTGTCGTTCGTTCGTGCCCTACTTTCTGTCGATCTTCATGGAACCAATGAGTTCGTCGTCTTCTGTGGAGTTTTTGGGAATCTCAGTCGCTGATCATATTCCTTCAGCTACAAAGGGTGAACGCTCTCCTCTGTTTGTTGCCCAGCCATTCTCTCCTCCTCCTACAGCTCCGTTGGATGACACACTCCTCGCTCAGCTAATTGAGCGAGTTTCTTCGCTCGAAACGAAAGTTTTCGACATAGATCAGAAGCTTTCACTCCTTCTTGAGCTGAACTACAAGTCGTTTATGTATCACGGCTTTCCGATTCCGGCCGCCCTCCAGGCCATGTTTCCTCCTTCCGAGGATACTCCCCATTCTGCTGTCCCTCATCCTCCAGGCTTTGTGTCTTCATCTACTGATGTTCTGCCCTCTGTACCTGATCACTTGGAGTCTCCTACTATTGGTGTGTCGTCATCAAAGCAGAAGGCTCGTATATATCCTACTCGTCGCTCTTCCAGATTGATGTTTCGTTGCCTCGGCTGCCCTTTAGACTCATCTGTCATTCAGATTGACTTATGTTGCTCTGCCTCGACTCACCAAAGGATTTTTTTTGTGTTATGCTTTGAGTGTAAGTTTGTATTTTGATATGTTTTGTGTACTGATGGATGATATTGTATATATGACGATCATATTTTTGGATGTACATGGAGTTGTCATTATATTTTGTACTCCTTGTATCTTGTGACTATATATATATATATACTAGTCATAACCCGTGCACTAAGGGCACGTTTACATTTAAAATATCCTCCCCTCAAAATCATGGATCCCCTAATTAAAGCGCAATAATTGTTATTTACTTTCGCAAAAATTTTAGTTCCCCGCAAACTTTAGTTCTCCCAAGGAATTGCGTTCTCCCCAAAATTTAGTTACCTCCAAATTTAGTTCACCCTAAAATTGTAGGGTTTTCCAACCAAAATTTTCACAAGCTCTGATCTTAACCATTGGCTCCTCAAGATTCAATCACACCCGTCTTTTTACCCATCTTTTTGTCCTAGTCAACAGCCATATTCAAAAGCATCCCTAATTTGTATAATAGATAGATGGGCATAACACGTGCACTTAGGACACACATCTTTTTCAAAACTTTTTCCCATTCAAAATACTTCTCATATTTAAAATCCTCCCCTAATCAAAATCTTCTCTCCCTTGAAAAATTTCCACCCATTCAAACATTCCTGCATTCAAAATGTCCACCCATTCAAACATTCCTGCATTCAAAAATCTTCCCCCATTCAAATTAAGGCATATGATATGGCTACGATGCATGCCCGTGTGAATGTGTGATTTTGATCATTCTCATCTAATGGGGAAACTATTTTGATCATTTATAAATCCCAATATACATGAGCCCAAAGACGTAAAAAATCCAATAAATGATCAAATTCAAAGCTAATAAAAAGAAAAAAACCTGATCAAGCCTGGTAAAATTGATAAAGGGAATGACCCTAGAGCATCATGAAATACATCAAGATCATATTTTTATCAATAAAGGTAAGAAGCATCTGGTATATTACATGAATTAAAGTCCCAACATCAAAAAACCTAACATTATTCTTAAATTTGGCTTAACATTCATCGATCATCTCCAAAAGAGAAAGTACCATGCTAAGAATTTTGCTAAAGGCCTAAACTACAGTAGAACAACATGTTTCTCATTAAAACTACGACGAAGTCATCAAACTTACAGCATACAGATTCTCTCATATCAACAAAACCAAACACCAGCTTAAGCATAAGCACAAATAAAATTTCAAGTAAAATTACTACTCTCACATTTGATAAGCAAATTGATGAACTCAACCAGATACCTTTTGAAATCATATCATGCCACAAACAAACACATATAAATATAATTACCATGTGACTCCTTTATAAATATCAGCTCCTTGTGAAAATCCATAGCTTTTCCTGCAAAATATGTAGACAAAATGAGTTTTTACCCTCATTTATTCAAGCTAATATCACTGGAATATAAGTTTGTTACACCAAAAGCATGTAAATTATTTTATAACTGAAGACAAACTGAGAAGCTCATTTCCCTCAATTGTATAGTAGATACACTGATGTGTTATATACTATGCTATTTATTTGTATTTAATAAATTTAATATTCCAAAATATCTTTGAAAAAATAAAAATAACATATAATGAAGGCTATGATTCTTGCCTCTTCTTATGCTTCTTAAGGAATAGTTGCAAATATTTCTTCCAAGCGATCAATAGATGATCTGCCAACAAAATCAAAATCAAAACTTTTAAACCTTAAGATATCAACAATGACGAAGAAGATCGTATTGGATTCAGGTCTAGATCGGGTTCGCTTACAACCTCCAAGCTAACTCAAGATCACATCATTCGTGCTTCCCAAATCAGATGTTCTCATTACGTCATGCGCATACAATATAGAACCCAAATTTATTCTATTCAACCGAAACTAACCAGCTAAATTGATCTCTTCAATCAACATAATCTATGTGATAATATTGCATGTCCAAACTGTAGCTTTCCTGGTAAAAGATGACAAACAATGAAACATTATATACTCCAACATAATACGTTACGCCATCAATTGATAGTTTGCTCACAGTAAGCTAGATGAAAAAAACCATAAATCTGAACGAAACGAAATTGTTTTCTGATTATAAGAATTTCAAAACCCAATCGATAAATATGTTAACCAAATGCAATATATCAAGTTGAAAAAAGGAATCTTTAATCAAATTGATGGCATAATAATAATTTAATGATCATCAGCCAATCTAAATACATCTAAGATAAACAATTACATACCCCCTCTTTTGAAATGATTGTAAGCACCCCAGGGTTCAGCCCTTGTTTTGCAAACTCCCAGGTCGCTTATCCCTGAAAAACAAATCAGTCAACCAAAACAATCTCAGCTTCAACATAAACAAAGTTTTTATAGACATCAATTTACTGATTCCAGCCGGCATCGTATTCTGCTATCTACAGTGACAGAAATCATTCTACTAAATATAGGCTTCGATATTTGTTGATTAATGTGAGTGTCATATTTTGATCGCCTAAGTGATAGAAATCTATGTACTAACACATGTAGAAATCTACCTGCAAGTGTTGTATTATGCTCTCAAAATAAGAAAATAAAAAAATTTAAAATTGTTCCCGAAAGGATTACCGATGTTTCATCTGATGTGACCTAAAGATAATGAGAGTGCTTATGAATGAGTATCTTTTATAGCTTATATTTTGCATGAACGGTGTACAAACTCTTGACATCTAATTATCAAGTGTATTTTAAAATGCAGGTATCAAGGCCAAATTATCATGACAAAAGACAAAAAGAATTAGAAAGGTCTTTGTTTTTTCATAGCCTTGGACAGCTTATCTTGTAGGATCACAAAACCCTGTTATTGCTTCTCCAGGTCTGGATATCTAATTATCTCTTATACAATTAAGGGAATTATAACACTTCTTATTAAGCATAATTCTACAAAAACTTCAAACTATAAACTGCCATATTCCCTAAATCTATGATAGGATGAAACTTTACTGGCAAATTGTCAGTAAGGAATAGCCAATCAATTGCTAATCATTAATTTCCCTTAAACAAAAAGGAACAACTGGGG